>OY776080.1:19905392-21235892 GCA_963675205.1 Catocala nupta
TAGGGAGCCGATAACCAGGTGTCACCACTGCGAGGAGTGCGACCGGGACACGGCGCAGCACGCTGGAGGAGTGTCCGGTGTGGGCCGAGGAGCGCTGTGCCCTGGTCGCTGTGATTGGCCCCAACCTCTCGTTGCCGACCGTCGTATCCATGATGGTCGGCGACGACAGGTGCTGGGGTGCAATGAGGTCCTTCTGCGAGGCGGCGGAGCGGGGGCGTGAGGAAGATCCTTACGCTCCGGACATCCGCCGCCGGAGGAGTGGGCGCAGGAGACGCGCTTATGTCGCTCTCCTGCCCCCCACCTAAGGGTTCTGCGTGGCAAGGCCTCAGGGGACCCTGCCACCCGTGAGTAAGAACCCATGGAGGGCGCGCGCGGTGTTCCCGCGCGCCTTCTAACGTCGAAAGGGGAGAGCAGTGAATTGCTCTCCCCCGGGGACGAGAGGATGTCAGGTCCGATTGACCCGGCCGGCACCCACACGGGGGGGCCTGCTATGGATGAATCTTTTCAGACTCCCAACTGGCCCTCCCCATTGGGTGAGAGAGGGAACACCCCAGGGTTTTAGTGGGTATACCAGCACTCGGCTGGTGAGTCCCACACGCCCCGCCGGTGCCGTCCCCTAGCCGGCGGGTAGTG
Organism: Catocala nupta; assembly: GCA_963675205.1. Taxonomy (NCBI): domain Eukaryota; kingdom Metazoa; phylum Arthropoda; class Insecta; order Lepidoptera; family Erebidae; genus Catocala; species Catocala nupta. The sequence goes on from OY776080.1 coordinate 19,906,026, forward strand.
CATCAAGCATTGTTCCTGGGTATCAAAAAAAAAAAAAAATGTTATTATTGCTTGCAACTAGCATAGGGAGCAAGTATCGATGGTTTTCCTGTAGAGAAACAGTGTCTGCTGACTGCATCTTTGGAATTTTAGTTTTTTTCTTTTTTAAATGTACGAAATTACAAATTTTTGTCCCGCGTGGGTATCAAACCCAAAACACTCGGCGCAGTGGCGGTGCGAGGCGGGGTAAGTAATAGATGATATAACAAAAAAATCTCTAATATTAACAACATATAACAACGGAACCTATAATTTTATTTAATATAGCGATTAGTTAATATTATAAACGATTGATATAATATTAAAATAACGAATTTTTATAAGCATAATGTACATTAAATATAACATCGTTTGACATAACATACATTAAATATAAAATCGTTTGACATACCACTCAAAAGATATGAGCAAAATCAACAGAGAATTAACAATATACTGCAGAGGTAAAACGAATATTCAGAGTGTGAATTTTTACGAGCTGTGGCTTCTAATTTAAGCTTAAAAAAACTATAACTTTGTATTTTTTTTAGCAAATATTTATAAGTATTTTACTTTGTTTTATTTTTTGTAAGTTCTATCGTAGTTATAGGTAATAGTAACCTAAGTAGATATTAAACATAACTAGTAGCTGATTATCACCTGCGCTAGGATAGGTCGTCGGAGCCCCGCTTCGCGGAGCTCCTATTTCTGGGTGGTTTAAAAAAAACACGAAATAATGACGTTTTTTATATATTAAACGTTAGACCAAATGATTTTCGATTATATAAACGTTATATCAAACAACGTTATACTAATTAAGATTTAGAATAAATAAATGTTATATGTAAAGAAATTATATCAACAGTTGGATATCAACATATCTCACGTTGATTATATCTTATGAACGATAATAAAATGAAATTAGACCAAATGAGTTTATACGTTATGAGACGCAACCGTCGAGGCGACCACTTAAATTACTACGCCACCCGGGAAATCTTTACTCGACCCATGAACATAACACCAGTTTTTTGGCTGCGATGTTTTGTAAGAAAGTTGTACGTTCTCAGTAGGGCTGTTCTAGGTTTAGATGCAGATGTCTCCCTTGGTTACCTCAGTCTAAACTATTATTTACTAGCTTTTATACACGGCTTCGCTCGTAAACAGTACGCTTTTTCTGGACGAAGACACTCCATGGCCTTTTCTTAAGCCCTGACAAACAAAAATACATTAGCATTTATAAAATTAAGTTAAGATATACATATTATATGGTGATTTCAGTCGACAACTACCATGTTCCAAGGAAGTTTCGGATTACTGTACAACCAATTCATGGCAGATATCGGCATGGGCTCAACGCATATGACCATGATGCTGGGAATCGGCGCCGTTTGTGCAGCTATATCAGGTAAATTATAAATATAACAAATTTGAAAATTTACCGTATTGCAAAATCAGTTCAAAGTTTAAGTCAAAAATCATTTATTTATTTAGGTCAGGAAGTAACACTTATGAACGTCAAAGAGGTTAGTGAGTTTATTACATTTACTGAATTCACATTTATATTAGTTGCAAGGTTAAGCCTATGAGAAAATGCGTACTTAATATTTAATCTGTTTCTTTTCTTTTATTCAAATAAAGACTACTCCTGCGTTAGGAGCAATGCCTGCGTCACCGGGGTGTTTACAAACAACGGACACAAAAAACACATTTTGATCCCGTAAGAACTAGGCTTTAACAAAATGTTGTTTAGTGTTTGAACCATTTAAAATAGTACGCCATCGCTGAAGCGTGCAACTTCAAAGTGTCAGACGTTCACGTGCCATGGTCTTGTTTCCATGACTTCTGATTTTATAATCCAGTATTTCCCTTAATAGTCTTCCTATCTATACTAAATTATTTTCCTTTTTGCATTTGTCTATCGTAGCTCTATGCTACTTACCAAACATTCGACAATAATATAACTCATTTTCTATTTCTTCTATTATATCTAATTAAATTTTTTATATTTCAGGTTTTGTAACGAATCCTTTGCTATCAGTGATGAGTGTGCGCATGCTGACTTTTGTAGCTGCATTGATATTCAATATTGGAGTAATTGGCAGTGTGTTTGTCAATGCGATCTTCCCATTTTATATCTGTGTAGGAGTATTGCAGGTAAGTTTGAATAACAGGTGTAATCTAGTCTTTCTATTCACATTCATTATATTCAATCTTTGTGGTACTGTACCTATAAATATTTTATAATTCATACTACACCTATAGATTTTATAGTGATTTGTTTGGTGCTTATAAATTGATAAGAGTTTAAAATCACATAGTCTTATGCTTTTATCCTTGACGGGATGGGTAAACGTGCATTACACCTAAATGCCGCCGGTTGAAGTTTTGGGTCTCATGTAATCGAGGATACGGTACCGTTCGCTAACAACTGGGCAGTTGAGACTCCAAGCTGCTACTGAGAACATCATACAGAAATAAACAATAACACTTTTTTTTTCATCGTGTGGAAATGCTCCTAATGCATTCCCCCTCGCCACAAGGGGCAGCGAGAGGGTTATGTCGGGCTCTCTCGAAACTTCGGGCCTACCGACTAAAACTCTATGGTCTGCCAACTCGCTGCTTTGTATGATGGGTGGGTCGCTGGAACTGAAACTGCATCAGCGAACCACCTAGCAGTGCCCAATACAGACAGGAAGGTCTGCGGGCGATGACTCCTGGACGACGCCCCGACACGACTAAGAGCGTCGCTCCAACTCAATGCTTGATAGGCGGGAGATCTCTGTTCTCCCACCCGCGGCCTTCACTATGGCGGTATAAGGTGAGCATAAGCGCGCCTGCGCCGCCCAGTTCACCGGCGGTGGCATGGATCCACCAGGATACTTTCCTCACGGATCCGCTCCGCCCCCTCCTTGGATGGAAGGATGCGACCGCTACCCACTTCCTCTCGCTGTCGACCATGACTTTTATCACGGCTGGCAGCGACAGGTCTTCACCGACAACGTCTTGGACTTCACGGCGCTGCACCGCCCAAGCGAATGGGCATTGCTCAAGCGTGTGCTGCGCCGTGTCCTCCTCACACTCACAGTGGTGGCAGATGGGACTTGGTTCCCTACTAGCGACAACCATTAACGCCTTGGACGACCTGGGAATCGAACCCTTATGCACTGCAGTCTCATACATTATTGACGTAGTTAAAACACAATTTCTAATTATATCTAAATATATGTATGTTGTTAACAGCAAACCTGCTATGGCGATTCACCAATGTTCTAAGTTCTAATTATGAATTTATGTGTAAGACACGTTTCTCATCTCTTCATTTACTATATATAACATTGAACTTTACTTTGATGCCTCTAATGGAGCCTGATCAATTTTATAGTAATAAAATTGTATATGCGTGTATTAAAAACAAAGTTATATAATAATATTATATAGAAATGTTAGGTCCGTCAAATAAAACTAATATTACGATACTTTTTTCAGGGTACTGGTCTGGGTGTTATATTCAATTTATCATTCACAGTATTGAATGAATACTTTGTGCAAAAGAGACTGATGGCGATCAGTTTGAGTCAAGCAGTCGTTGGTAAGTAATTTTTTATTTAAGTCTTGGAGAATGAGGCATTTAATACTTGCGACTTGTAAAAGTTCGTTTTATATATTACTCACTTTAATATACCTATGAAAAGAACTTTCACAAGTCTACTGGGGACAGTTTTGGAACTGCTTCCAATAATTCTAAGAATTCTTTGACAGAAAAACCACTTAGCCCGAAATCTCAAGCACAGCAACAGCATTCAATACCGCCACGCCTCAGAGGCAGTCTGTTTTAACGTCTACAATTTTATCGTCTGCATATTTGAGATACAATCTTATCACTTAAAAAATACATAATGTCTTTTTATATCGACGTCAGATTATGTAAATATTGTAAGCAGTCTACTTTGATAACTAGCTTATCTATATTCATATATAAGTCAATGTATTTTAATAGTTAATAGACCTAAGAATAATATTTACAAACCACTAACATAATTTTGTCGAAACTTAATAATGATTACTTTAGGGCAGGACTTTTTGTGGCGGCAAACATTAAATTATATAATTTGAATGTAGATTCTGTTTTATTTTGACTTCGGTTATGACTTAAAGGAGCTATTATTCGTTCAAGGTGCATAACACTTCTAAAACGTGACATATGCGAGATGTCGTCAGATGTGAAACTGATAGGACATGGCGTCATGTTAAATGATCAAACTGTGAATATTATACTTATGTAATTGTCATCTGACAAAGCTCTTGAGTAGTACCTTTCTGCAGAACTATTGATTTTAGGAGACTTTAATGCCCACCACGTAAAGTGGCTTGGTTCTCGGACCACTGACTTTGCGGGAAAATCTGCTAGGTATATAGGTCGTAGATGATGCATAGCAATACGTTAAATACAAAAACACAGAGGCAAATTTCAATCCAGACGATGGACCATGCATAGTTAAGTTGGGCAAGCGACGACACAGTGTGACGATTCTGTCTGCTTCGTGCATTGTCTTTGTTTTCTGTTAAAATTTACATAGAAAATATTACGATCGACTATGCGTGTGCAGCATTATATCGCTTTTTTTCAAAGTTTTCAAAATTATGTTTTTCCTTAGTTTACTGTACTACGATGGAAAGATGTAGCTTCGGATGTTAAGATAATTAATCTTAGTCTTATCTAGTGTTAAAGCTACATACATACATACATAGCTTAACACCTGTTTCCCAGACAAGTAGGCAGAGACTACGGATTTCCATTTGCTACGATCGATCCTGATACACTTCTCTGACTTCATTCACTTTCATCACATTCCTCATACACGCTCACCGGTTTAAGGTGCTCTTAACCTGGCCTTTGTCCAAAACGTTTACCATCTGATCAAGAAACGTTCGCTTAGGTGGAAGACCTACGCGACCTACCTCTTGCGACTGTTCCATTCACACTAGCCTTATAAACTTTCTTAGTCAGTCTTTTCTCGTCCATTCTTTCTACATAACCAAACCAGCTTAACATACACTTTTCTATTTCTTATTCTATCTTTCAGAGCCACACCGTCATATAATTCTCAGTAACCGTCAGTTCTCAGTCTCTCATTCTCTCATTTCTACAGCGTTTATTCTGCTCACATGCTTCTTTTGCTATACCCAGTGTGAAAGCTGTATGTTAAATATAAACATAAAATGAGAAATAATTATGTCATCAAAGTACCAATTTTAAGTTAAACATGTGTTTTCTATGATACTGAACAGAGTGACATAAATATATCAAGCTATTAAGCTTAAAAAAAATGTTAGTACGATAATAATATTAGTCCTATAAGTCTATAAACTGACCCACTGCTAGACATGGTACTCTTCTCAGAGTGCGAAGGGTTAGGCCGTAGCCCACCACGATTGCTCAGTATGGCTTGGCAAGATTCACATGTTATCTACGAAATTATATATAATTATATAATTTAAATTTACGAAAAATAATATGTAGGACTCTCAGATATGCAGTTTTCCTTCATTGTTAAAGCGAAAGATAACTTAACTAATTAATACGCTCACAACGACGAAAGGTCGGAGGTACGTTTTTTGGGATCGAACTCGAGACCACTGCGAGGCAGTCCAACGTTCTCCCATTAGCATAGCTCCCATCTCAACAGAGATACTAGAACACTAGTAGCAATTATAAAACTGAAATAGATATCCTAATAGCATGTCTATCCATTCGACCCACGTATTAAATTGAATACTTACAAAACGGTTTTTTTTTAAGTTCTCTGCCGCGCTATGCTTAATCCATGTTTTGCAGTGGACTTTAATACAACGGATGAAATGAACAAAGAACTTGGTACAACTATTTGTGATCACTTACTTTTTTGTTCCGTTTGGGATGTAGTAGTCGTAGAGCCTCGCTGATTTTAGCATGAATGGGCCGGCTCGACCGGGGAAGGACTACCCACCCTCTCACAGAATATTGACGTGAAATAGCAGTATTCCTACTGTTCTGTTTCGTTCGGTGAGTGAGAGTGCCGGAGGCCCAATCACCCTCTTTCTCCCTTCCCGCTCCTTCTCCTTTCCACTTCCTTTCCTAAAGGGTCGGCAAAGCGCAAGTGATGCCTCTCGTATTGCAGGCGTCCATAGGCTACGGCTACTATTTGCCATTCTAATCGAATAAAAATAAAATAAAAGTCTGATCGACGCCCTGGCATTGGCGAAGTGACTATCTAAATTACTGCACAATTCTTAATAGTATTATTACCTATTATCTGATTCTAGATTTTGCCTACGTATTCGCTTGTGTGAAAGTAGGTTATGTAAATTTTTATCCCTTGGAAACGGTACTTTTTCTGGATGAACCCTATGTCCTTTATTGTACCGCAGACAACGTGTATGCGAAATTTCATGATAATCGGTCGAGTAATTAAGGCGTGAAAGTGTAGCAAACAAACACACTTTCGGCTTGATCCTATTAGTTAGGATTGTATCAGGTGAAAGTCTAAAAATGTTTAACTACTGCACCATGCATGCATTCAATATATGTCATCTCGAAAACGACAATCTCAATTTCAAAACATTCGATGTTACATGTTCACATTCAAAAGGCGCGGTGTGTTTGCGATTGGGATAACAAAGCATTTTGTTCGCGAATGTCACAGACGTACTCACGCCAAATTGTTTGACATGTCATTCATCACAAGCCGGTAATTGTTTGAGCTTTTATCTACATTGTTAAAAAGCTGGCAAGTATATTTGTTGCGTCATTTCTTTTCAATAAATTCAACGGCAGTATCAATACAAATGGATGATAGCAATGAAGAATGAGTAGTTAGTCGACGAGAACATGAGACACTGACGACGATGTATTGTTTTCTTTTATTAAATTAGCCCTTAAATTACAAACATACATTATGTAAAATAAATTTGTATATAATTAGATTCAACTCAGTATCAACATCGAAGAAAATAGTATTCATATTTCACAGTTTCTAACTATTCTTTTCACTTCCTGTAACATAATTTTCTCTTTTCTAAATAATAAATTTAATCCAACAATCAGATTTTTTTTTTGTTTACTTGTTTGGGATTGCATTGACGCGTACCCCTCCGCGGGGACAGGCGGAGGGGTTATGTCGGACTCGCCGGGGTAAAAGAAAGATGGAATAAGAATAATGTATCTCCCGGAATACCGACTACACCTACCACGGTGTTCCTCGACAAAACCACTATCGACGGGGCCGCGCGAATCACTTTCACATGCGGTCGCAACCCCGCCGAGGTTTTAGCCCGCCATGTGAAATGGCAGGCCACTACACGAAGAGACCTACCCAAAGGCACTCACTCACTTTAAACCCTACTGTCCCCCCTCTAGAGAGGAGACGGACTCGAAACAGAGAAGCACGCACGTCGCCTCTTGGACCTGGTGCTGAATGGATGGCGGGCAGGCCTACAAAGCCCACCAACCCCAGGTTAAACCTCAGGTTGGCTGGAGGTCATCTCGCGCCCTCCGGCGCCCGGGTCTGCGGTTGGGGAGAGGGTTTAAGCGCTCCCTCTCCCGCTCCGCCGCCTCCTTGATGGAAATCACTTCCTCACAGAAGAAGGCGACGACATTCCACGACCTCTCACTCCGGACCATAGACTGAACTACGACCGGTGATGAGAGGGCAACCGATCCGACTGCCGCGATCAACTCACGGCGCTGCGATGCCCAGGCGGGTCAAACCGCCAAAGTGTGCAGCGCCGTGTCCTCAAAAACGTCGCGGCTGTCGCCGCAGTGGTGACAACCGGGCGTCTCTTGCCGGCGTATACGACACAGGAACTGGCCAAAACAACCGTGGCCAGTCAAAACCTGTGTCAGCCGGAATGCCGCCATGCCGCCTCTCCAGCCACTCCTCAAACACGGCACTTACCGCCATGATCGTGGCGTGCCCGAACACTCAGATACTTAATAATACTAGTCTTTATTTTTATTAATTTCTATAATAATGTCCCTTTGCCTTTTTTTTAAATATCAACTTACAATTTTTATTAACCTGTTTTACCTAAATTTAAAGTATTCGTCTAGTCTTTATTATCTATAAAAGATACACAACATTTATAGGCTAATTCCTATACATAGAAAGCTACCGTAAGCCAATGCAATAAATCTGCAAACACGACAAAAGCTTCGTGATGGTTACGGCCAAATATGTGCATAATCCATATCTATTTGATCATATAACATGCCCAACATTTTCTTTATCTTTACTTGAGGCGACCGGACTGTACCCACTAAGGTATCTTTAAGATAATTACCGATTTCACGGTTGACGGAACATAATACGATCATCGCAAATTTACTAGAACAGCATTTATTTCCGTATTTACGATATATAAGCAGCAAACAAAATGTAGTGGCATTTTGTCGTTCGCTAGTTTATTCTTGACGTGACAGGTAGGGCAATTTATCAATGTGTAAGTGCATTACACGTTTTCGATCTTATTACAAGCGTACGTGATTCCTACAAAGTTTTCCTCCAGCACCTGGTTTATGTGGCTTTTTCACATGGAACTATGACGCTGACGATATCGTATTCGACATGTTAAAATCTTTTTTTCGTTCAGTTTTTGTTCTGATAACACGTATAGCTATAAATTATATGTAATAATATATGGAAGATCTGGAGCCTGATAGGAATAAAATAGTCGAAACGCTAGGTATCCGCATAAATCAAGTAGAACATTTTCCATGTTAAAATAAGATGTAATAGGAAAGAGTGTGATTTTAAATATCCTATTACTAAATTATTACCAGGAATAAAGTAAAGGTTTTAATAATTAAAGCTATAAACATAGATAAGGTATCTATTGACTGATAATATTTATATCATAGCGATACAGCAAATGACATTTAAAAACTAATGTTAATGTATGAACTTTTATGCAAAATAAGATATGCATGCAAATTAAAGTGTTGATATGTGATAAGATTTAGAGATAATTGGTCTAATGAATATGGTCACAACTGCTTTTTATTCTCTTTGCCAATTGATAAGGTACGGCCCACCTAATGGCAATTGGTAACTATCGCTCATGGATAGGGCTGAGTTTTATCGCAGGTAATTTCTTTTAATCATCCCCCGCTCTATGTATATTTCCTGTATCGCAGGGAACTTGACAAATATTTAAAGAATGGACATAAAGAACAACCAGGCTTGGTACAACTGATTGTGGATCAAGCATTTTTGTCCTGTGAGTAGACCACACCCACAACTTTCGGCACGGCACTAAGCCATCAGCCAGCAAGCAACACAGTATCAAGCTGCTGCTGTAAAATAAATGGAAACAAGAACAACTATTTTGATTTAAAATAATGCTCTGCGAGGACGAGGTGTTCAGGAACAGAATTATGTAGGCAATCCCAATTAATACAGGACTTTGCTTCGTGACTGGCTATTACTCTAACATAACAGTAAAATATTGCTAACATATGATTGCTTTCTAAACATAACTGATTTATTTTATCCTACGTCTAGGATCTACAAAGTCCTTGTACTAAGTACGAAGGTTATTTGGGCCATATAACTATAGAATATTATAGCCGTAAAAAATTACAAGGCGATTTAAAATAATGTTACAGCCTCAAAAATACAAAAGCAGCTATGTTTATAGTATTCATAGATTACAAAACGCGATCGGGAGAAAACAAAAGACGGGAATAATTCATTTCACTGTGTAACGTACACAGACCATTTCTTTTACTCCAACGACTTGTAAATTTTCATCCAATATTTTCCCCGCGCGTTGGAGTGAGAAAAATAATCTGAACATAATAAAATTACAATATTTCCTCCTTGTTACAATGTTATTTATTACGAATTGATGTTCTGAGGTCGTACTCACTACCGCGCGCCGGGTATTCGGGGAATTATTCTACGAAAAGGAGCTTGTATCCTTACGATGCTAGCAGCTGGCGCGGGCTACATGCGCAAGCTATCCGCGTAAGCTACTTGTGCGAATTAATCATGGAAGTTGCTAGCATGTTGAGCTTGCATTCGACGTTTGCGTCATGCACATAACTTACACAAGCTCCTCAACTTGGGCATGTTACCCGTGCCGTGCACAAGAGTTATAAATGCAGTGAAATTGTGATGCCTTGAAGTTTGTGCTTTTATTATTTGTAAATATAGGTATACAGAGTAATATGCATTGAAAATTAAATATAGCATGCAATTCCTTTATTTGTACAATTTAACCAATCCGGATCATATACAAGATGACTGCCTGTTTTCTCGCTGGGTTCTGAGTATCCTTTGATATATAAAAAACAGCAGTACAAACAATAGCGCAATAACAATATTCTAATTGTTGAAATTTAATTTGGTCTATCTAAAGCAAATCTTATATTAAAAGTATAAGAAACATACAAAGAATATCCTTTAGTTCCATAGATTATCTTCATCTAATCAATTTACAGTTTAATAATCTGAAAGAAAATATGTTTCGAAAGTAGGTGGCAAAATTTATGGGTAATCCAGTCAACTTCTATTTGTTTAGATCAGCTAACTAGACTGGACGGTAAACCGAACGCCAATAATCTTAAAGAGACCATTACATAAAGTGACGTACGTACAAACGAAGCTGTGAATCAGAATGACAAATTTTAATGGAAAGGATTTTATGTGATTTGTCATAATGGACAATGAGCGACCAATATTGTAAAGCAATCACGTAAATTACAATGTTGAATCGTTTTACCTTTCATGCAGTTAGTAAACTGAAATTATTTTATACTGACTTGTTTGTTCGTCTTTATGAACTATTAGCATTTGCCCGCAACTTTGTCTGTGTGGACTGCGTACTTCATGTGGATGTATTATGCACCATATTTATCCGATTATTAGATTAGGATTAGGATACGATTATTAGGCTTCGGTTTTAAGTTAAACCAAAGCTACTAAACTTTGAAAATGGTATCAGAATTCTAACGTGATGCAGGAATAAACAGACAAACTAACAAAAATCGTAATGGACATCGTATTTCAGTAACCACTTCATGTACATAGTCCATTATAATATGGCTTACAGAGGTTTTTTAATAGATCTCTAGTTATAACTGGCAGCTGACCTGTCATTAGTAAGCTACTGATGTATTGGTAGTGCTAAAGCTGTGCGCTCCTGGCGGGTATGTACCCGTCAGCAACATCTGAGTGTGGCGGGGCCAGCGTCCCACTGGCTAGGATGATCTTACTTAAATTCGTCCCATTGTCGCGCGTTATATGGCTAACTAAATAAATTGCCTCAAGTGTCGATATTTATACAAAATCCTGATGAAATTCAAGGAAGTTGCACTAAAGTGCATGGTATCGAATGATATTGTGAAAATTATAATACCTAATTACTTACATAAGTAAGTAAAGCATAATTATAAGGTAAAACTCTATAATATAACTTTGGGACGTCCTGTAAGTAAATTGTATGGTAGGCTGGTACTTCTTTAATATTGTACTATTATTAATTCAGTTTACTAAAGCAAATCATTTGTAAAACGACAAATTCTTTAAATTATTTGCTTTTCTAAGCTACATTTAAACAGACAGTCCTATAGTGAAATATTTATGACGTGTTCGCACAATGCATGGGAATTACAGACTGAACATGCATTGTTGTATTTTATACGCGCCTTTTAAAAAAGGTGATAATTAAAAAAGAATGCTCCTTTCCCTCTGTTTATGTATTTTCCAATATTGATTGTTATTTTAACGCGGTGTGAGACCCTGAAATAACAAATGGAAAATATATTTTCAGCATATCTTTTGCAAAAAGTAAAATAATAATTTCAGTAATAAACTTTGTCATGTCTCGAAGAGCTTTGTAGAGTTGAATTTATAATTATTGTCTTGAGAAATTTAAATAGTATAATACCGCAAAATGAGGAATGGTGACCAGAGTACATCATTTAAGTAGCATTTGTAATTTCCTCTAACGTTTGGGCATGGAACCCATAATAACAAAAGGTGATTCAACTTACATAAGGCAACCATTTTTCGCTAACCCACATGGTAATCGGTGCGAGGTTATTTATAATAATTATTTAGTATGTACAAAAGTGGTCATATGCAGTTATTCTACAAACATCCGTCCTTCATCACTATTAATTCTCAAAACTTATTCAGTGAATTGTCACGAGACTGAACCACTTCATTAACCTCTTGACTGTGGAGTGAACACATTTTCACAATTCAGTGTCAGCTGAATACACGGATGAGCATAAAGGCACTTTCACACCATGCAAGTTTCCTGCATTTGGCACATAATAAAGGTTAAGCAATAAAAGGCTCATTTACACCATACATGTTTCTTGCGTGTGGCATATAATAAAGCATATTAAAACTGGAGGAGTTCAGTTACACTAATATGCTTGTGTTAGGAGTGGGTTCACGTCGGTAGGTATGTGAGATTTAAATTCATGACGTATTCTCTTATTCGTAAGTCCAATTCCTTATTCGTTGGGTTACCGCCACATTCATTGTACATCTAATTGAATTTTACGACCACAAATACATGCAACTGGTCAAAAATGTCACAAAGAAGTGCTTAGACCATTCGATACTTTAAAGGTATTCCTTCCGATCAAAAATGTTTGTGGTGCAAAGGCCCATTAACACTGTGCAAGTTTCTTGCGTCTAGCTTACAATAAAGTCATTAAACTTTTTATATATTTATGTTAAAATAATTAAATTGACCTATAAAAACATTATGCCTTCAATTGCTAAATTGTATTATTACGCGAGATGATTTGCATTCATTTCTTGCCATTTTTGTTACAAGAAACATGCATGGTTATATGGGCCTTCAAAATTGCGCTTGTATTGATTAAGGATTTATTCACTAACACCCAACGTATTAAAAAGGAGGTTGATTTAATAAACATAATAAAATACAAGATCATTTTTAGCATGAAAATTGGTAAATGTATTCTATGCCATTATCTCTAGAAATGCTTAATTAAGATATCACGATAGTCATACTATGGTTCGCATATCTATCAAAGTCTGATTTAAGTCGTCAAATGTCATTTCGAGATATGATAATCTCTTACCTTGACTTTTGTTTGAGTTTAAGTATATACTTTTGAGGCTGGAGATTTTTGGACTAGATTATTTCAAGAATTAATTGTAACTAACAATTATTTATTTTTAAATAATATGTTTGCGTAGTTTTAATAGAGTATAATGAATTCCAATCACTAAAAATAAAAAAATCTTATTAAACAAATTGCATTTGTGCTTAATACAAATATTGAGATAGGTATTCTTTAAACTAGCATAAAATATGGTGAAGATTAGCAGTGCATCCGTTATTAGACCGAACGTTCGCTCATGTCATGTCAAATTATACTCAACACAAAGCTAATGGAAATACACACGAAATGCGATGTTTCATTAAGCTTATGTCCGACGCCAGATGAGACTGAAAGCCTGTCTAGTTTTCGAATTGTTTAAGCCTCTAATTGCTCAGCTAGAGAGACCATGCATTTTGATTTAGATAGTTAAATTTATTTTGCTCATTTCCATTGAGTCTTCCTAATTTGAAGCCTTTTGTGCATTTCTTATCTATACTAATATTACAAAGAGAAAAAATTAGATTTTTTGTTTGTTTGTTTGTAAGGATTAAACTCAATAACGACTCAATAGATTTTATAAATTCTCTTATCATTAGATAGCTATATTATTACCGAGTAACATAGGCGTATTATATTGTGCGTATATTTAAAAAAATACTTTTACTAACATAACCTAACTAACATACTTTTACGCGAACGAAGACGCGGGCAAAAGCTAGTATTATATACAAAGTCAAATAAAGTCCTTAAAATTTGTTAGTTATTATAGATATTTGTATATTCATTGTATATGCCTTTAAAATTGGGCCAAACTGAATGTAAAATCAGACACAACTGCCCGCCGCTGCCACTTAAAAGGTAAATTGCAGGAATGCCAGACATAATTTAAAAATAGTTGTATCTGACCGCCGCTTTCTTTATTAACCTTTTACATATAAAATATATGATATACATAATTTTTACCAAGGATTAACGGGATCAAGCATATTTTTTACCTTTATGTGCTCGACGTTTTGACCATGTTGCATCGGCCATCATAAGCTGACTAGTTGGCGTTGCGAGTTATCTAAATATGCCATCACAGGTAGATTTTGACTATAATATACCTATAACACGTATCTTTATACAACATAGGCGCTGATCTATCTAAAAAATTATATGTATCTAACTAATGTTATAAACGTGAATGTGAATTTGTTTGTTTCTTACGCTTCTACGTCTGGACTACTCAATCGAACATTGTGAAATTTAGCATACACGTTGTCAAGGGTACAGAAAACGACATATGTATAGAACTCATTAGAAAAATAGTATTGTTCTCGAGTAAGCATAGCCGCAGCTAAAAACTAGTATGAAAATAAAACTTGCATATCTTTGAAATTGCTGTTTTAATTAGTCTAGACTTATTTAATAGGATCGCATACTAATTAGTTTGATCTTTAACATGTCGGTGTATCGGTCTTGGGACATAAACAGAAGCTCGACTGACAATAATAATTAATTATTGTATACTGGATTGGATTTTAGATTTCGACAAAATATGAGTTAAAGAACGATAGTCAAAATAATGCCTATCCAATCTACCAAGAAATCTTATGAAAAGCAAAGCTCACAATACCTTTTCTCTGTCATATAATCATAATAACCAACTGCCTACTTTGCTTAAAAGCCCTCAAAAGCCGTCGTAGATTCGATTTATCACAATTACGAATATCAGATGATCAGCAACCTCAGAATGCATGATGCCGAGGTTTTCAAATAGTTTTATGTTTGAGACTAAGTTTTGCCTAAAACACTAAAAGAAAAAAAATAATTTAATAAATGCATTTTTTTACAGCTCTCCTAACTATGGTAGTCCCGATGTTCCTAAAATGGTCTCTTGAAGAATATGGATACCGTGGTACTCTACTCTTAGTATCGGGAATAACTATGAACAATCTTTTCGGGGTGGCATTATTACAACCAGTGGGACAGCATATGAAAAAAATTGAGATTCTCGATAACGGTAAAATAATATACAAGTATAATTATGTATAAGATTGTTACATTTACTGGGGTTTGAAGAACGTACATATAATTTTTACTTTTGCGAACATGCGAGGCGTCGAGCGCTTTTAACTACATTTTTTGTTTCATTACTGGTCTAGTTCTTGTTATGATCAAAACAATTTAAAGACCAGTAGATTTTATTGCTTTTTAATTGTCTTGTGTCGAAAAGTTAAATAAAGCATTTTACGATGGGGAATATTAATACCATCATAAAATATGCTTGCCAATCTGAAATAATCTATGATTACTCATGCTAAATTAATAAAGATTGATGTCCATTGTACTCTATTATACTAGCACGAAGAAGTCTCGTTGTGTTGTTGGTGATCTGGTCATATCAGTTTGCATTGCAGTCACATTATTAAAACTGACTGTACTTAAAAAAATAAACATGTTTTGTTTTTAAATGCAATTATGTATGTATAGAAGCTACTTATTTTTTTGCAAATTGGTCCGGATATATAAATTCAAATAATAATTTTAGCATGTCAGTAACAATAATCAATATAATTATTATTTAAAAAAGTTACAGAATTGACTATTATCCGGTTTTTTTATTAGAAAACCATTTTGAGGTGTTTTTTTTATAGATTTTAAGATTTTAAATTAAAGTTATTATGTTGTGCTAGTTTTTATGCAAATTAACCCAGATATATGAATTCATACAACGATCTGTATGTTAGATATAATAATTTGAATTCTCACTTTATCAATCTTCACGGGGCGTATTGGTAGAGCTTGTAACGCCAGTAACATGTGTAGTATTTAATATGGCAATATTATAAATGGATCTCATCAATCAATTAATGTTTTTCTGCTTTGATTTCAATCACCTTTTTAATTAAGATTATTGACGAGTTTCATACATCGTCCAAAATAGAACTATACATTACTTGTGAGAATAATATTTATTTCAGAAATGAACGTTCTTATATCTCACGAAAAGGAACCAAGTGAGAAGGTAAAACCGATTCCAGTAATAAAGTTAACCGATGTTGAAGGAAATAATATATCTAAATCAAAGGAACTAACGCATGAACTATTAGTAGAAAATGAAAATGCTAGTAAGTTAAAGTAAGTATAATGTGTCTCAATTTTGACGAATACTAAATGTTTAAAGATTTGTCCCGTTTAATGCTTTGTTTGTGTATCGAAGATGACAATAATACAGAACTCTGAGAACAGCCAGACTAGGAATTACTACGTATAGCTGGAAGACTAATTGCCTTGCACACAAAACAATGCCGAAATATTTGGCATGCAGTACTTAGCGAGGTGTCCACTTAAAACAGCATGCCATTAATACAAACAGTCGGGGAATTCATATCTAATTTACATTATTTGTATAGAATGTGGCTATTAGTAATACAACAAGATATTCCAAAAATCAAATTAGATTGATGATTATTTATTACTAATAGTGTCTATGTCAAATTTGTCTATCAAAATTTTACTGTATATATTTTATGTTCCAGGAAAATCTTTGACGTGTTGCTTGATGAATCTCTACGGAAAACGTTTTTAATCTCTTGCGTATCTTTGGGACCTGCGCTATGTATATTTGCTGATGTTACGTATGCTTATATGCTCCCACAGGCTTTGTATGCGGCTAAATGGGATCAAGTAAGCTCATTTTCAATAAAAATTACTTATATCATAATTATATAGATAACTTTTAAGGGTCGGCCGGCACTGCACCTTTTACTAACAAACATATAATATGTTTTTTATATAATGGCCAATTCTACGATAATCGCTTGATTAACCAACTGGCAACGTAAGGACGATATTCCTGGTGCTGAAACTAGGGACACCGCCCGCATATTGCCAATTCTTAAGAAAAAGGTACGTTGCTCCCGCAAACAGCACACTATCTACTCAAAGAGCTTCGGAGATCATCTACATAGTCGTACACAATGGTTGTTCTACCGCACAAGTCTCGTAAATTTAGATAAGGATATTCGAAAATAAGTAATACAGGTTAACAAATTCTATTGCCAACTATCGAGCACCCTTCCGATAGATTCCGTAATGCTGCTGAAATTTGTACAACAGAACAACCCAATGATACACTGTCTTACATAAAAACCAAATACTTAGACCCTGGGGCCAAGACACAATATTTTTAATTACTTACCTACTTCTGGTTTTCGTTTAATTGATGAGTAAAACCACAAAATATTTTGAAAATTATTTCTAATCAAGCGTTCCC
The DNA here is from genome assembly GCA_963675205.1 of Catocala nupta. Classification (NCBI taxonomy): domain Eukaryota; kingdom Metazoa; phylum Arthropoda; class Insecta; order Lepidoptera; family Erebidae; genus Catocala; species Catocala nupta. The sequence continues at coordinate 19,923,437 of OY776080.1, forward strand.
ATGGCTAATCACTGAAACGAATCAACAGGTTTATTTGCATTTTATATAAACTAATCATTTTCTTATCTTGATCTAAATTGACTAAGATAAGTTAGTTAGTGTAGGTAAGATATAGCTTCAAATTTATTCATCAAAATCGGTTTGAAGTAGTTTTAGCGAAATCTAATGTGTATAATTATGTATACAAGATTTCAAAATTGAGAACATCTGTTCAAAATTCGACGCTTATATTAAGAAAAACATATACAGCATTGATTCATTGAATTTAAATTAAAATATTTAAAATAATATCAGCCTCATTGCTAAACACGTTCCTCTTCTCGGTCTGAGAAGGGTTAGGCCATAATCCTACGCTGGCCCGGGCTGGTGCGGGCTCGCAGATTTCACATATTTTGGAAAGCTCTCAGACATGCTGGTTGACTTACGATGTTTTTCTCCACCGCAAAGCAAGCGATAATTAACTATTTAATACACACAAAACTTCGATAAATCAGAAGTGGGCGCCTTCGGATCGAATTCAAGATCTCTGCGTGGCAGTCTAACGGTCTCTTAGTAGGCTATCACTGATCTTATTTAATTTAAAATATTAATATTAGGTATTTATAAATCCTTTATATGGCAACCCATCGACTATTTTTCAAGTTTTGAGGGCACAAACACAAGTAAGCTGTATTTTTATATATGAAAAATAAAAAATGAACTGGTATATTTTAATTTGCAGTACAACGTTGCTTTGGCTCTATCGCTGATGGGTTTCGGCGACTTGGCATTACGTGTAGTGTTCACATTCTGCAGCACCTGGATATTGAAGTTGGGCAGTGAAGAAGTTTATGTGTTAGGTGTTATTCTAGCACTAGTAGCTAGACTTGGTTAGTACGTCTATTGTTTTACTTTTGTTGCATAGATCCGTCTGTGATCCGTCTTATCGATAGGTTTATGAGACCTAGAATCTAGTGGTACAATCTCGTTTTCTTGATGTTTATTGTTTTTCAAGACTATTATTTCTCTAATCTTACCTTATTCAAGCAGGATATATAACTAACTATAATTTAATATTCTCTAGACCAAATTTCGGTCACGGCGGCCAATCTTAACGGAGACTGGCCATCTGCGTAGCAGATATTTTAGTGCACAAGCGTGTGCGCAAACACAAGTGCACTCTCTGTTCCCTAACTCTCAAGATCCGATGGGACGGTAATCCGACACGACCGGAGAGAGATCAGGCGCAGGACTAAGGGCTTTACGTGCTTTCCGAGGCGTGGGGGTGTTTAATACCACCAACTTCCTAACTCCGGGCTGCTATTAAGATTTCTTAACAGAAAATCCCAATATTCTTTTTGTTGGCCCGACCCGGGTTTCGAACCCGAGACCTCATGCACAGCAGTCGCATTCACTACCACTGCGCCGTAACTACATACATTACACTCATACCTGTTTCCCGGAAGTGAAAGTAGAGGCTATGGATTTCTAGTTGCTACGATCTTGCCATACCCACATATTACATTGTTATTAATGTCTTGGATACAGCCAGAGTACATCCCAATCATATTTGTTTTACAAACGTTTTTAGTCCTTTCTTTTTACGTGCTCATACCATCTTTGTACACATTTCTCAATTCTTGTCACTATATTATTTTTTTACATCATACACCTCTCCTATATATTTTAAATTCCCACTATCGATTTCTACGACACTTCCTAAACGAGCTAGATTTTGTAATTGGTTTTAATTTTTATGTGCCTTTTTCATTATTTTTTTATATTTAAGTGAAACTTAATAATTTTATGTCTATATTAACGTGGAAATTAGTTTGCTGTTCTTTAGAATTCTTTAAACTTATTTTCTTTTCCAGGCACGCTTTGGTCTAAAAGCTTAGTAGCGAACTTGATGTTCATCACATTAACAGGAGCAGCACACTGTGCTATCGCTATATTGATACCAGTGGTGATAGCAGACGCGGTTCCACCCCATAAGTTTACGGCAGCCATGGGCATCTTCATGATGATGTCTGGTGTAACCAACTTAATACTTGGACCAGCTATTGGTAAGATTATCATGTATAATAACAGCTGGTCTGCTTTTTAGCTTGGTATTCAAATCTTTGGTTAATCGATTCGAATATAGGCATCAACGCGGCATGCTAGATATTTAGATTTCGTTCTAAAAGGCTTGACGTTATGTCTTAACTTAAAAACAAATTAAAGAACTTTTAATATTGCAATTAAACTGTAGCTAAAGTAAATAGCACCTAGTTTATTGTTATATATTATTGACAAGATTCTTAGATCAATAGATACCGTTTCCATGTTGATTTTATTCATCTGATTTTATTCGTCAGTATGTCGAAACCTATGCAGAAATGAATACTCGCTAATTGCAATACTTAATCGTCCTGAATTTTCGGATCGATACTTTGACGGGTATTTAATTGGATAGAAATATTTTATAATATAAAGAAAAAGAATAATATTAAAAATACATAATATTTTATGATCAATATAATGATCGTTTATAAAAAAATAACTTATCCTTGGTAATATTAGAAATTAAAAGGTGTATTTCTTGGTTGATCCTTTTTTAGGTAGCTATAAAGCAACGTATTGACATGAGCTTTGATAAAATATCTATCTGCTGTGTTTGTCCGAATATAAGATCTTTATCTATATGAATGATCTCTATTGGTAATCAAAATATGCATATACTGGCGCTGATAGCTAACTTGACATCTTTTATGTGCACATTTATGTATACAGTATACACACTACATTTAAATTATAAAAAGCACATGTAACAATTTAAAACGATCTAGTTACATGTTTGTGTAATCTGTATTTTAACCTTATATATCATAGCCTGTCATTACAAGCTATCGGATTACGTAGTCGATTGTTTTTCTTTGATTTCTTTTTATTTTCCAAATTAAGAAATTAAAAATCGTTATTGGATTTCCAATTTGTACAAGCAAAAAGATATCATCATAATCACTTCTATATATTTTCGCATTGCATGATTAGTATTTGTGTATAATATTTAGATATTTAGAATTATACATTCAGATTTTTTTGAATTATATATTTTAGAATTATACATTCGTAAAATCTACGAATGCTAGCATTGTAATTATCATGTTACATTACGTTCTAATGATATAAGACCCCAACTTCAAGCGAACTGAGAGAAATATACTCGTCTTTCGGTCTTAATTAAAGACAGACTTATTAATACATACGAATTTCAGTGTGGTGTGGTCATTTACAATATAATGAGGTAAACACTACTTGCACAGGCAATGGATTTAGTATAGATGAAAAACATTAAAAAGAATAGAACTTGAAACTGAATAGAAAATAAAGCATTATAGGAAAAGTTATAAGTTCATATACTGTTATTTGTCATGTTATAAGATCCTATACTGCATCCTGTGACGTTTTGTAGGGTAATTAATAAGAATATGCACTTAAAAAGGCCAATCCAAATAAGCCTTATTAGATAGATTAATTATTATAAAGTAGCTGTAGATTCTTGAGAGTTAGCACCCTCAGCTTGGTATGTTCTAATTTAATCAATTATGAACCTAATTTACCGAAATTAATGACATAATGAACTATCCACCACCAACTATCTCAGTATCATCTTAGAAGATCATATGTAAAAAATTAAAAAAAATTGTGAATTTTATGCTTTTTTGTACCACTACTTTACTGTCCTAAAATTTGACCACAACTAACTGTTACATGCTGTATCATATGAATTTGAATATAGATGCAGTTGTTTCAATATAATTTAGTTCTATAACATGACATTTAGATAGTGGCATACATTATAATACTATTTTTGGATGCGTTTGGGAAGACGTGAGCAATTCTATATGTTATTGATTCTGCGCGTAGGTATAACTTGTGCCCGCACCTTTATTCTATCTCAAATGTAGCAATTATTATAACCGTTTCCATAATAAGATATCTAGTTAAAAGCAAATCTCGAAAGATAACATCAGCTTTTTCATCATTGCAGTGAAGTCCAACTTTGATGATTGTGATAAGGCGTAATTTATGTACTATTTATGCAATAAATGTCAATATATAATGTTTTAGCCTTGTTAAATTTTAATAAGATGATATTATTTCAAAGATTAGAAATCTTAACATCGCATGTTATCTAAATTGTTTCACAACGTGATACCTCCTTATACTCACGTTAACTAGCTAACATAAACATTTTGTATTCAATCTCTGGATTCTTGCATCTACTTTGTCACACCAGTCTCTTTGTGTCCATATAATACCTAAATCAACAACATTTAAATTTAACGACATTCCAGGTGCAGTACGTGACTTGTCGAAAAGCTATGGAGCTGCCTTCTATCTGATCGCATCGTGCTTCGCGATTATCGCTCTCTTCTGGATGATAGAGCTATGCTACAAAAAGAACAAACATAAACGGTTGCAACGCAAAGAATACTTAAGACAGAAGAAATTAAATAAGGGATAACAAAACGAGTTTTATTTAACTTTTTGTAAATAATTTGAAATAATAACAATTTTAATGGTTATTAATACATAATTAAAAATCTGTGTCTATTCATGAGAAGCACTGTATAACACCTCAGCATGTGTTCACCTCAAATATATTTTTTGATAAGTTTATAAATTATGTGGCAAATCTAGAATAGACGCAGAGTACCAAAAATAATTCTAAATGCTTATTACGTTACAACAACAAGATTTTTATATATTGTTTGATTAAATCCGATCATAACACCACATTTTGTATAATGTGCAAGGAATGTCAAGTCAAGTCGCATTCTAAAATACAATATAAATTTGTATAACGTTGACGAAACTTTATCTAGAGGTAAAAGTAGAAAAGTCTAATTAACTTATTTGAAAAATTAAGACAAAATTTAATATTTTTAAGGCGCGGTCAAACAGCCGGCGTGAGCGGGGCGTGCGCTTGTCCCGCCTGTGTTGTAATGTACCGAATTGTATGAGAGCGTTCACACAGCCGGCGGCAGCGGGGCGGGCACGCGCTGCCGCCGGCGGGTGTCAAGCTTCGCTTTGCTGACGCATGCGTGATACGAACGACATTATATATAAAACCGCGGTCACAGGCATAGAAATGTGTACGCGTCTTGATGGCCGTTACGACAACCAGCGACGACTTTCTAGTAGACTATCGGCACATAGATATTTCTGGAGCAATTGAAATAAAGATGAGATTTATTTTCCATATAATAGGTACGAGCAATGTGTTATCACTATTGCACAAGGCTATTGCAAGTGATCGTAAGTTTCCATGACCAGTTACCATAAGGCGCGCCATATGCTTGCTAGCCATCATAGTAGCTAGCCAAATAATAGTGTTTGAAGAGAAGTTGAGTTTTGTGTAGAGTAAAGAGATTGCCGTGTTCTAATAGAATTGAGTGAAGTATTAATAAACTCTATTTTAGTATTAATTTCATTCTTTAATTCAATATTATTATTCGGTGATTATGAATACTTTGTTATTATAAGTTTAGCTTCTTATATTATTTATTTCCAATGTTAATTGGATATGCCTACTAATATTTTAAAGCCATAACAACTACTCTGTAGTATACTAACCATAGAATACATATTTACATAAATAAGCATATATTTCTTTATAGAAATTGACATTCAGAATACGTCACATTGATGTCAAAAAAAATTAATATAAAAATATGTCAAATATAATATAATATATATCTATATATTTAAATATGTCGCTCTATAGATGGAGCGTTTCGGTTACGCGTCTGGAATTCAAAGGTGCAAACAGTTGACATACAATATCAGGGTGTCAGAAAAATATATAAAGAACTATTTTCTTATTTATTGCTAAACAGTCTTGAGAATGCTTTATGTGAAGCGAACACAGTTCAATGCATATTGTTTGTTTAAAGCCTATGTCGAGTTGGAGTACTATTTTGTTATTATTTTATTATTCTACTATAATATAATATAAAATTCTACACATACACACAACACCATCTAGCCCAAACTAAGCAGAGCTTGTACTATGGGTACTAGACAATGGATAAACATATTTACATATATACATATTTACTATATTTTTTTGTAAATACATACATATTATACATAGAAACAACCAGACCAAGTCAAACATCCATGTTCATACACACAAATGTTTGACTTGTGCGGGAATCGAACCCGCGACCTCAGGCAGTCGGTTACACTAACCACTACATCATCGAGGCTATACTATATTGTATTAGGTTCTTACAAAGATGTGTCAAGCCTTTTGCGTTAATTAAGCTGTTATATTTAGAATTAGCTTATTTTTTTATTGTAAATATTATTATTAAAATGTCTTAGCTCAGACAAAGACTAAAAGTCCTGCCTGGATTTTGAGTAGGTCATCGCGACATGTATACACTTCGATGACTGTGACAGCGGCTTTATATTATAGTATTCTAGGTCGTACTGCGCATGCGTTAAACCACGCCGAGCATGGCGTGAGCGGGGCGGGAGTGACGTCACCAAAACGCGGCGGGCCGGCGGCGTGCCTGCCGCCGGCTCGACGCGTTTTGGTGACGTCACGCGTGTGCGTTCAATAAATATAAAGCTACCAACCCACAGCGACCACGATTACTGAAATAATATCTTTAATGATAATATTATGTTTTGAAGGCCGAAATAGAAATATAGATAAAATAGAGTTTATTGATCAAATTTTAACTTAAATATATATGTTTGTTAAATTATGCTCATCATCTCATTTTGTCTGGGCCGGGAATATGTTCGGTTTATTAACCTCATAAGTTACCGCGTCAGCAACATACTGCGCCCGCGTCAGCGCATTACAATACATGTACATTTATTTGTTTGAATTATTCTCTTTTTAATAAGTCATTATCAAGATAAACCCGTGAATCAAGAAAGTCATATTCAAAATCATCAAGGCTTTTTCATTTAACAAGATATCAGGTTTGCCGTTCGGCAACAACAAGGCAACCGCACGACACTCTTTTTCTATGAGTGTAAATATCTAATACATATATATAAATGTATGGCTGTACGCCATATTGGTTCAAATGGGTTATCTGGACACTCACATACCTAACTTTTGCATCCCTGTTCCTTTGTTCCATAAATACATTGTAGTCCAATAATTCCAAAGTACAAAATAAGTAAATTTACTGATATTTACACAGTTGTGAATGATGATCATGGGGAAAAACAGGAAGCATTAAAAATAATACTTCTTTTTAATTCATGATACTGCTATATAACCGACAGTATAATACGACCCTCACACATGCCCACCCATTAATGTTACATGCTATGTTTCATACAGAATAAAAGTATACATTTCATATTACCTAATATATATTTTATGGAGGTAATATTTCTTTATTTGTGTAACTAGTAACTAATGAAAAATGTCAAATAAAATGTTATTCTTTTCAATTGACACGGTATGTTATTTTCATTTCATACTATTTTCAATTAGCTTATAGCGATGCAGTGTGTTGAAAGCTTTATACCACGCATGCGTAATACGCGCGCCGAACGCGCGCCCGCACCGCGCCGCGCTGCGCCGGTCCCGCGCCCGCCCCGCGCTCGCTCTAGCGCTGGCTGTGTGAACGCTTTCATATAGTTCAGTACATTACAACACGGCGGGACACGCGCACGCCCCGCGCACGCCGGCTGTTTGACCGCACCTTTAATATATTGGACCTTTACCTATGAAACTGCCGTTTTGTACGAAGAAAACTGTAAGGTTGTGTTTTATACAAAATGATTTGATTAATATTTGTAGTGACTTATCTAAATTCGATGATATTTAGTATGTATCGCTTCACTTTGGGCTAAGTGTGGATTGTCTTTAATTTTCGAAAACAACATTTGTCTTGTAATTATAGCGAGTTAAAGCAACATTTCCGTGCCAGTAATTCAACTACCTAACTTTAACGAAAATCGTATAAAATTAATTGATGTAGATTATTAAAAATACGGTATATAGGTATAAAACATACACTAATTTCTTGAAATAATATTAACTTATAAAAATTGCTTAATATTGTCTTCTGTTTACGCGAACGTTATTCATTGAAATTAAACTACTATATACGGATTTTATCGCGTTGTTTATTTAACACTCTATTACATAATTTAGAAACTGTTACACTACTATACTATACTACTAAACTTTACTAATTTTAAGCTAATTAAATTATTAAAACTATCAAATCTATTTATATTTAAGTTTACACTTTGCCCGACCATTCGGTTGCTTTTTAGCAGCCATGGTCACGGGGAGACTAAGATGGTAGTTGTCTCAGTGTTCCAGTATAGTTATTTCAAAGTACCCAAACATAATTTAGTTGTTGGTGTTTCTATTTACGCAGAATGAGCTCAGAGTATCATGAAGTCTAGCTGTGGTCAAACCCAAGAAGAAACAAACCACAGCTCTTAACCTAAAATCCGTATATAGTAGTTTAATTTCAATATAAAAATAGCTGTTCTATGTTGTATAGAAATCACAAAATGATATGTATAAACAGCAAATTTTTACATAGTAAGCTTATTATTTGGGTATCTTGAATCATATAATACTAGGTACATAGGAGATACATAGGTAAATAGGAGAAGAGAAATGTAGTGGAGACGATGCTTTTTTTCAAGGTGCCCAGTTTTCAGTCACGTGCACTGATAGTTCCCTCTTTTTTAAACGTTGGCGACTTGGCTACAGTGCATAGTAACACAGTCATAGTGTTACCGATCAGGTATAAGGTTAATTAGTATATCAAAAATCATATTTAAAAGTCAACAGCGTCATTTCACAATAATTATTAATTTATTACTTTTATAATACCAGTTCAGGTAACATAAATTCATTTTTATGTTGGTTATTGGAATTTTTTTGTGATGGTGTTATTGTTATTTGTCCATAAACGATATTTTACAATGCCGGATTTTACAATATTAAACTATTATTATAATGTTATAATATTAATAAAAATATAGAATAGTAATAACGATAAATTAAAATAATAGTGAAGTTAGTCAGTTATATAATAAGTTATTGTATACTTCGTCGCCAAGATATTCAGCAATGGAATAAAACCAATGCTTGTTTCTGTAATTAAAATATCATAATTTATGTCAGTTATATACTGTTACGTTTCTTATTATAATATATATATCGGCGGAAGCTATGAGTCGGGTTGATTGTTATTTGTACGTATAATTCACAATATAATTTGTTTACATTTTAATTAATTTTAAACTTCTTAATTTAATTTTATTTGATTTGTTAAATTATTCTATAGCTCAAAAACCTTATTAATCTAATAAAAGTTATGAATATTGTAATTCACGTAACGACCAATTAGAGCTGAGCGCGTGTTCGAGTGGGATCGAGGCGCCATCTTTACTTTAAGAAGGCCGACAGTTATTGAGATACATTTGTGCGATAGCGACTGATCGAGTCAGAACGTTGAGTTGTGAGTTGTGTAAAAAAAGTGTGACTAACACCGCCAACTTCCTAACTTCGGGCTACTATTGAGATTTCTTAACAGAAATACCCAATAACTTTTTTTGTTGGCCCGACTTGGGATTCGAACCCCAGACCTCATGCACAGCAGTCGCATTCACTACCACTGCACCATGGAGGCAGTTACGATGGCTTTAAAACTTAGGCCTCTACCTACTCCTAAAATTCTACAAAATGTGTCCGGTAAACGCCATAGCTATACATTTACTTGTACGACGTCCCTCACGATAAGTCGCATAAAATGAAAGATATAAGAAATCTTTAACAATAAGAAGTGTAACTCAACAAATAATTAAATGATATTATCAGCATCACAATTCAGTTTTAATCTATTTGTAGACATGTATCTATCAGTAAACTAAGACCAGTTGATGTAAAAAGGAGATAAGGAATCATTTTTTCACGCTTTTTAAATATTTAATATGTAATAAATTTATCAAATTCTATTACAATATTTTATAGTGGTTTTAAGTGTCGATATTTTGAATTTAAATAAAATTTTCAAGAATATTAGTAAAAAGATAAAAGACTATTGAAGGCAAAATATATCTATCTTTTCAAAGTTCTTCAGAAAATCTACTTCGCTATCGCCAATATGATTCTCAATTTCTGAATCAAAACTTTTGCTATCGTATTGCACTATGTGGTATTGAAAATCAAACCTCAAGCGAAGAATCATACAGATAAGGGTTGGAAATGTAACGGTATTCGAGAAATACACGAAGAATAAGTTGTATGGAAGAGAAATATAATGAAATGATAATAAAGTGACCTCGGTTCTTTCTTTTGCTATTTATCATGTATGTCAGACGTCATCTATGATTATACTATAAGAAAAACAAAAGGTAAAGACAGATTTTTAAAACCTAGTGGAGCCAACGTTGGATACACTCATAACATAAGAACTGGTATTATTCATGTGTATTTTATTATTATAATTAATATATTTTAGACCCCACGCAATAGATGGCGATGGCCATCTACCGTGTAAGCGCGAACTTCTCCTCGCTGGTTTCAGCATGAATGGGCCGGATCGACCGGGGTAGTACTACCCTCTCACAGAATACCGGCGTGAAGTAACGGTACCCGTACTGTTGCGTTTCGTATCGGTGAGTGAGAGAGCCGGAGGCCCATTTACCCCGATCCTTTTCCTATCCATTTTCTTTGTCCTTTTTTTCCTTCATTCCTTCATAAAGGGCTGGCAACGCACTTTTAACTCTTTTGGGGTTGCGGGTGTCCATGGGCGGCGGTAATCGCTTACCATCAGGCGATCCGTCAGCTCGTTTGCCCCCCTATGCCATAAAAAAAAAAACAGCAACCCATGGGTACGAAAAATATTAACTTAGTATTTTAATAGTTTAATAGTCTTGATTATTATAATTAGATATAATTTATTTATAGGTGCACAGTTAAGTCAGTAATTTTGAAATTTTAAAATTAATTTTTAAAATTGAAATAGGGCGGTATTGACCGGGCACGCCACGATCGTGGCGGTAAGTCCCGTGTTTGAGGAGTGGCTGGAGAGGCGGCATGGCGCCCTCACCTTCCGGCTGACACAGGTTCTGACTGGCCACGGATGTTTTGGCCGGTTCCTGTGTCGTATACGCCGGCAAGAGACGCCCGGTTGTCACCACTGCGGTGACTGCCGCGACGTTGTTGAGGACACGGCGCTGCACACTTTGGCGGTTTGCCACGCCTGGGCATCGCAGCGTCGTGATTTGATCGCGGCAGTCGGATCGGTTGCCCTCTCGCTCTCGGCCGTAGTTCAGTCTATGGTCCGGAGTGAGAGGTCGTGGAACGCCGTCGCCTCCTTTTGCGAGGAAGTGATTTCCATCAAGGAGGCGGCGGAGCGGGAGAGGGAGCGCTTGAACCCTCTCCCTAATCGCAGAACTGGGCGGAAGAGGAAAGCAGGATTTTTTCCCTCAAGAGGAAAGTAGGATTCAAATTTAGAAGTGACCATTGGGTAGATCTTTTCTTGTAGTGGCCTGTCGTTTCATACGGCGTGGTCGCGATTGCATGGAGAGGGAGCGTTTAAACCCTCTCCCCAACCGCAGAGCCGGGCGCCGGAGGGCGTGCGATGCCCTCCAGCCACCCTGAGGATTGACCTGGGGGTGGCGGGCTTTGTGGGCCTGCCCGCCATCCGTTCAGCACCAGGTCCGAGAGGCGGCGTGCGTGTTCCCACGCGCGCCTCTGTGTCGAGTCCGTCTCCCCTCTAGGGAGGAGACAGTAGGTGAAGTAGTGCCTATTTTGGGTAGGTCTTTTGTGTAGTGGCCTGCCGTTTCATACGGCGGGCCAAAACCTCGGCGGGGTCGCGACCGTATGCGAAAGTGATTCGCGCGGCCCCGTCGATAGTGGTTTTGTCGAGGAACACCGTGGTAGGTTTAGTTGGTATTCCGGGAGGTACATTATCCTTTCAACATCTTTATTTTACCCCGGCGAGTCCGACATAATCCCTCCGCCCGCCCCCGCGGAGGGATATACGTCATTGCATTCCACCACGTAAAAAAAAAAAAAAAAAAAAAAGTAGAGAAATATGAACCTCGTCGAATAATTTATATTAATTGGTTATCATTTTTATTTTTATTAATTAGTTTGTCGTATTCATTTCTGTTTTTATTTGTTTTATTGCTAATGTTCATCGTTTTGGCATAATAACTAGCTAAGCATATCATGTTTTGCATCTTAATTATCATCCTCGAAGTAAGTTTTAAATATGGAATCATAATCTTTATTAAATTTACGCGATATTTTAGTCATACTTATATGGATCAAAATAACGTGTAAAACGTCTCGTAAATATATATTTTATGAGACATTTTAACCGTATTATTAGTAGTTTCTAAATATTGTGTGATATGACTCATAAATCTGAGTAGAGGAATATTTGGACAGGCAAATTGATTGTCAAAATATCAATAATGAGGCAATTTAGACGTGCGTTATGTAGATGGACAATAGGCTCATCCCTAAATACTGAGGAATGTTACGCTAAAGATGGTATTGTACATTATTATTATAAAATTATAAAGCGTGCAGTGTTACACATTGTAATTTAATTATTATTTTTAAACAGACATAAGTATTGGAAGAAAGAAAGATATTACAAGAATATTTCATTCTATTCTCACCCCTTCAGCCTAATGGAAGTACTAGCCTCAAAGACTATTCTTGGTAGAAATTGTACTTGATGATTATGAGAAATGAAATCATACTGTTGCAACCTATTGCAAAGAGTAGTTGTTAGAGCATCAAATAATTTATAATTTTCTCCATCAAGTAATACCACTGACCTTTTTAAAACTTAATGTAACGAATTATTACATAATTCATTTTTAGTTCTCTATCCTCATGGCATTTATAGTGTGTTATTTTGATTAATTTATTTAGGTATGTACAGACAACGACATCCACTCGCCTATTTTTTAATCCTATCCTCATTCAAATATTACTACCACCTACACTTACCCTGTCTTATCGCTTAGTCGCATCTGTTGATATCTGTCAATATAGACGAAATTAGCTGGTATCATATAACTCTACATAAATTATAATCGCAAGTGTTATCGAACTATATTGATATTCAGCTTCGATAACAAGATATATGTATATATATATATATAGTGTGTGCGTCAGTAACACCATCGACTGACATAATGCGGGCGTACAATAGGGTGATCACTTTTATTGTCTTCACAATAAATTAACACGAATGTCTTGCACGAAACGAATGACAGATCCTAGCGAGGAGGTCCGCACTCGACGACGGTAGAAATATCCCGTCGAATATAGGGCGCGCCTCCATTTAAGTAGGCTCTGTCGTAACACGAAGTGAGCTGTTGACGTCATCGCAACAGTGCTGCTATATCTACTAATGACCGTCACCGACATATATACAGGGTGATTTTGAAATCGTGTAATTCCTTTTAACCACGCATTCTACTGGTGATATAGAATAACCCTGACCATATTTTTTCTTAATTAGAATAATGGTTTCGGCAAAATTAGAGGACAGATTTTTTTCATGAAATGATTTCAAATAGTCATATTTTAACCACCTGACACAATGTTAATATTTTACTAATTTAAAAATAATAACATAACAATAACTGATGTCGTAAATAATAAGGGGCAATAAAAAGGACCGCCCGTTATTATTTACGACATTAATTATTAATATGTTTTTTTATTTTAATTAGTAAAAAATTAAAATTGCCTCGGTTGGTTAACATATGACTATCTGACACCATTTCACGAAAAAAACGGAATAATAATTTTTTAGAAAAAATCAATCTAATAAAATAAAAATATGGTCAGGGTTATTCTATATCACCAGTAGAATGCGTGGTTAAAAGGAATTACACGATTTCAAAATCATCCTGTATATATATATAATAAACTAAACAATACTGTTTATCACGTGTAATGATATATACGTGATATCCAGTATAAAGAGGTAGTTGATTTTCAATATGATGTAATTATATGCAGATTCAATTCACCAACTATTTGATTGACGCAAGCGATTTATTTTAAAAAACATAGATTTAGAAAGTATTATTTTATTTAATAAGGCAAAAAGAAATACATGGCAGTTACATAATTGGCCAGTGTCTACACTTACTAATTCAAAACTACTATGAAACTCAAGCAACATCAAATACGTTACACAAAACTTCCAACGGTGTTCTTCAAAGCCAAGAGTTCTTTAAACTGCTCTCGACGCAATGTAAACTACAGTTGTCCAGTTTATCCGATTTACTTTCACAGAGTATTTATTCCCTTTGTGGACGTAACACAGCTCACTAAGCTTTTAAAAATAATACATAAAAACTACAGGCAAAGTACAGAAAAAACTATTAAGCGGATAACATCAGAAAATACTCGTTACTTTATATGTTTGACTTATTTTTCACTTTAAAGAACGCTTATGAGCTAGCAGAAAAATAAAATTAACATTTGTTATCTAATATTATAATGTTGGAAATGACCATTCGTAAGCTATTTTATTAATTTAGAAATATATTAACTTAGATTGTAGGTAAGGTTAGGCTCCTGCAAAAAACGTGTTAGCAACGTGTTTAGATTCATTGTATTTTATACCTTTGTTGGCATTTATTTCTTTATAAAGCCGGGTTTTCAACAAAACTTTATTTTTCAGTATGGTCACACTGGAACTACATGACAGTTTTGACATTTCCTTTTATATATATCTATAGTAGATGCTTGGGCAATTGTTACAATTAATTCAATTTCACTCGTAAATCGCATTAAAGTAATAAAAATTCGCTATGAAAATGGTGGTTCTGTAAAAGTTACATTTCGTAAAATTCGGGATATTTTCGGTCAACATAATCGTCCTTCTGAGACCGCTATTAAGAATTTAGTCAATAAATTTGAGTCGACAGGCTCGGTACATAATGTGCCAACACCAACGCGTGTTCGACCGGGTCGGTCAAGTGAGAACATCGCAGCCGTGAGCCACAGTGTTGAAGAAGACCCGAATTTGGCAATTCTTCGACGTTCTCAGTAATTGGGGTTAATCACAACAACCACATGGCGAATTCTGCGTAAGGATTTGGCTTTAAAGCCTTACAAGGTGCAATTGGTGCAACAATTGAAGCCGACCGATCATTTACATCGCCATTGATTCGCTTAATTCATTTAAGAACAAACCGTTATTTTTCTGTAAAAACCTTTTTTGCAGACGAAGCAAATTTTCATTTGTCAGGCTACGTCGACAACCAAAATTGTCGCATTTGGGCTTCTGAATCTAAGACAGATTGTTGAGAAGCTTTTACATGCTGCACGTGTCACTGTATGGTGCGCTATGTGGTCTAGAGGCGTGATTGGGCCGTATTTTTCGAAAATTCGGCTGGTAACGAGGTTACGATCAATGGATTACGCTATCGAGAGATGTTAACAACTCAATTTTGGCCTATTATTGATGATATGGATATTACTAACTGATTTAACACCGCTGAATAATTTTTTGTGGGTTTACGTTAAAGACAGAGTCTAAACGGAGCCAATCGAATCGATTGCAGCCTTGAAACTCAAAATTCGTGAAGTGATTAACGAAATAGAACCACCACTTTGGCAAAAAGTGATTAAAAACTTTGATTAAAGAATCGACTTCTGTAACCATAGTCGTGGTAGACATTTATCAGATATCATTTTTCATTCATAATTGCCAAACCTTACTTTTTTTAATACAATAAAAATTTGAATCATTGTCATCGAAATTTATTGTTTTATTTTGATTTACAAAACAAAGTTCTTGTTGAAAAACCATCTATTATTGCAGTGCAAATATTACCAGAATTTATTGTCATATAAATTTTTTATATCTATAAAACAAAATTATTTTTGTGACTACTGTTTAATTTAATTAAATCAAATCAAATCAAATCAATCTTTATTTGTATTAATGTGGTGTATACAGATGTTTGGTTTAGTTTACAGAGTTCAACATTAGTCATATATTCATGACATACAAATATAAAATACACAAAAATAAAAAAAAAAACAAAAACTTATAACTAAATTAATTTAAATTCTAACTTAATAAATGTAGACTATCACACTGTATCTTACATGCAAAATATTCCTGTAGTGTGTAGAAACATTTATTGCAGAGCCATCGAAATAATTCTTGATTCTTGCTTTGAATTTATTTATACGCCACTCATAAACACCCTGTGGCAAGTGATCGTAGATGCGCACCGCCATTGTGTAGCTATTCCGATTACATACATCAGTTCTTATGGGAGGAAGCATTAGTCTATTTGGATAGCGGGTGTTGAAGTGGTAATTATCCTTTTTTAATGAAAACAGGTTACAGTTAGACTTAACAAATACACACATTTCGAATATATAGAGACTTGCGACGGTTAACAAAGACAGTTCACGAAACAAAGGTTTACAGCTTTCCCATGGAGCCTTATTGCATATACCTCTGACACATTGCTTTTGGGCTATAAATACCCTGTTAATATTTACAGAATTGCCCCAAAGAACAATAGCATATCTCAGATTAGCGACAACAAAACCATGATAAGCTTTTAATGCAGTCTGTTTATTTGTAATTTTGGTGAGTCTCCATAAAGCATAAGCAAATCTATTTATACGATTACAAATTTTATCTACGTGTAGTTTCCAATCACATATATCATCCAAAGTTATACCCAAAAAAACAATGTCTGACGACTCAGTTAATTCCTGGTCCTTGTAATTTAAAGTAAGATTTAGCTTCTTGCCACACCTATTATAAAATTGTACGTATTTTGTTTTATCAATATTTACATTCAAGTTATTATTATTCAAATAGGTAACTATATCAGAAATTGTATTATTTAGTATATCATTATAATTATTTTTCGAATTATTTGGTACTATTATAGATATATCATCTGCATAGAGAATGGATTGATGTTGTATCACAGATGGTAGGTCATTTATGTATAGTATGAATAAAAGAGGGCCCAGTATACTGCCTTGGGGTACTCCGACTTTATTATGTCTTAGTTTGGATTTGGTAATTATTTCTTCGCCTTTTGCATTAATATTTGTAATTTCTACATACTGTATTCTATCAATTAGGTAACTTTTCAACCAGTCCAGAGCAGCGCCACGTATGCCATAGAGTTCGCATTTGTAAAGTAATAGACGATGAGAGACAAAATCAAATGCCTTGCTCATGTCAAAGAAAATGGATGTGATATTTGTTTTGGCATTAATATGATTTATTATACTGTTAACTAGTTTGAAGGCTGCCAGAGTAGTTGATTTCCCTTTTAAAAAGCCATGTTGTTCTGGACACAGGATATCAAATTTATTCAGGAACGATATTAGTCTATTGTACATAATTTTTTCAAACAATTTAGCTATAGTAGGAATTAGGGCAATAGGTCTATAATTACTTATCAAGTTTTTGTCACCTTTTTTGTGTAATGGCTTTATAACGGTTGTTTTTAACTTATTGGTAAACTTGCCTTGGCAGAGAGATAAATTTATTATGTATACTAATACTGGTGTAATGATATTACTACACGTTTTGAGCAACTTTGTGGGGAATTGGTCATAGCCCACTGAAGGGGTATTATTCAGTGAATTTATCAATTTTTCTACTTCGTTTATATCGTATATAGTGATAAGAATCATTAATTAATAGTTTTTTCATTAATAGTTTTTTCTGTACTTTGCCTGTAGTTTTTATGTATTATCTTTAAAAGCTTAGTGAGCTGTGTTACGTCCACAAAGGGAATAAATACTCTGTGAAAGTAAATCGGATAAACTGGACAACTGCAGTTTACATTGCGTCAAGAGCAGTTTAAAGAATTCTTGGCTTTGAAGAACATCATTGGAAGTTTTGTGTAACGTATTTGATGTTGCTTGAGTTTCATAGTAGTTTCGAATTGGTAAGTGTAGACACTGCCCAATTATGTAACTGCCATGTATTTCTTTTTGCCTTATTAAATAAAATAATACTTTCTAAATCTATGTTTCTTAAAATAAATCGCTTGCGTCAATCAAATAGTTGGTGAATTGAATCTGCATATAATTACATCATATTGAAAATCAACTACCTCTCTATACTGGATATCACGTGTATATCATTACACGTGATAATCAGTATTGTTTAAGTCTTTTAAGCTTTGATAAGCAGCCTTATAGGGAGACTATCGGATGCCACATAGAAAAACAGTTTCACAAACCGCCACTCTGACTCTTCGACTTTTACCGACCGAAGCGCATAGCTAAGCATTACTAGAATGAAAGTATCCTATACGCCAAACCAAGATATAGCCTACCTGTGTGCGAAATCGTTACCAGATCTGTTCAACGATTATTGAGTAACAAACAACCAAAGCTCCAAGCATCTTCAAAAACTTTTGCATTCACAATATTTTGATATGTCGAGGACCAAGCTGCTTAAGTTTCTTAAGGAGGCGTAAGGTATGGTTTTAGACAGAAAACAGCGTGTCTGCTATCTTCTTGCAGCTTACATTTCATATGTTTCATATACTTGATATTAAACATTTGCTGCGGCTCGTAGTCGGTTGTCACCTTAGTGGCTATTTTAGATAGTTTTAAATAAAATAACCACGTTTAGTTTATATAGCGAACAAAATAAACGGTACGTCTAAAACGTGGACAGTTAACGGAACTGGAATACTCACGTGTGTATAAAGGTGACATCGCTGAATTAAAATTATGTATAATATTTAGATATCTTCATTCAAAAGCAAATTTACTGCAAGCATACACAAAAACCATTTTCAAACGTATTGCTATAAATCTGTCACAACACTTTGTTTAATGGCATATTTCCTTTTATTGCTCTTCTTGGTTTTAAAATAAAGATTCATGTTGAGATTCTTTACTACCGTTTTTACGATTTATTATTTGCGTCATATGTACTTATATGGAGGTGCTGACAAAAACAGGTCTAGTACGTAAAAGCATTCGTAGATATTTTTGTCATCAGTTTTGTTTTGGCTGTTTTTCGTAGAACAGAGGCAGTATCCTTGGATAAGGCATTAGAACGATAGTGCTAGAGGTTCATCGCAAATAATATAGAAAATTTTTGGATGTTTGAAAACTCAGTCACGTGTAAGCTGTCGATCGGATTTGGATCAAAATTAGCATGCAAATAGACAATATATGGATTACCATATAGACTATTATTTTATCTCGTTAATGCTTTTCTGTTCAATTTATCAACATTTTTGTTAAATTAGATTTATTCTTTTACCAAATTTGTTGATTTTATTCGTTTAATTCGTTAATTTAATATAATTCTTGATAAAATAACATAATGTTTATTTATTAACTTGTCAATAGATGGCTCTATCCGAATAAAATAGTAGACGGCGTTTTAAGTGTTTAATATTATCTCTCAAATATCGAACCACATAATATCACGTGAACGAAGTCGCGTGCAGAAATTTATTTTCTTAAGTATGGCGGCTTGTAGCTTAAACACTTTAGATAGGCGACGAAATAATTTAACGAATATATTCCCACATGCACCTTTTTCGACTTTCGTCCACAGAAAATCTAAATACTGATTGATGATTTCGCTCAAAAATTCTTAGAACTATATGCATAATTATATACAAACATGCAAAGCAACTTTTGTCTGAAAAAGGGAAATTAGTATGGTGTCTGAACCACAAAAATAAAAATATTTTTTTTACCAGACGATTATAGACCTTACTATAATACTATGTAAAAGAGCTGTCATTGATAATCTTTAATCTGCTCTAATTAATCATTGTTACGTAGGCCATTTAAACAAGTTGCTTACGAAACTTAAATGAGTGGTAATCGCAGAAGCTTTTTGATTATAATTTATATCTTTAAGTACCTATTTAGTACACTGGTACTAATTTTATTGATTATAATTTTAGTTTATTTTAATATAATATTTTAGTTTATGGCTGCACGGTTGGTATAGTAGTTTAAATAGTCACCACGTCATTGCCACTGCGCCGAGTGTTGTGAGTTCGAATCCTACACGGGACAAAAATTTGTTTGATCCACAAATGGTTGTTTCGATTCTGTATATTCTTTGTGTTCGTTGTTTGAATGTTTGTAAAGTACCCCGCGAATTATTCCTATTTATGCGAGTAATGTTTTTTTTAAAGAAAGTTAAAGGAAGTATAACTACTATGAATTACTTTTTTGACGTTCATAAGTGTTACTTTGTGACCTAAATGAATAAATGATTTTTGACTTTGACTTTGACTTTGGTACTAACAAGTGGTTCAATATATATTTATTTTAAAAATGCTGGTAGTTACTAACACTAACTACCTACGTTACACTGCGTTTATCAGCCCATCATGATGTCCCGGTTTAAATGTCAAGGTATGTTGGTCTTAGAAGGTTTTTCTGTTAGAAAATACCATAGAGCCTTGAAATATTACTGGCAAAATGTCAATATGATCAAAATTTTGGGAACATACAGGCGTGGTTCACACAAATGTAATGTGAAATGTATATATCGACTTTCAAATAATGAAACTAGAGTTCTGTAAAGCATTTCTGTGGAACCAGAGCCAGTTTGTACACAGAGCACTCTCTCGACTCAATTATCAAACGTGAATTTTAATCTCGGCGAGTAGCTTGTTACATGACGAAATTTATAAGTGACGGTTTACACGCACGTCGGTTGGCATGTGCAATTAGTCGATTTAGTAATGGTACAGATGCTCAAAAAGTATTTCTTGAAATACACTTACGTATAGTGTTTGAGCGAGCTAAACCTGTATCGAGTAGGTCCTCATTTTGTATGACGTAAGCTGTCGAAACACTGATCTGTCTATATTACTTATGTAAAGAGGTAATCTTTGTATGTCTGGGTGTATGTAGATGATAATCTCTAATTTTAATTAATAGAAAGCTACACTATCTCTAAGTATAATGTAGAGTAAGTGTTTTAATGACGTAAGTAAAATCGATTTTAATTTATTGTCTTATTATTTATTTTGAAGCTTATTAAGATTAGTTTTATGTCAGGGATTTTGTTGTTCTTAGGGGCAGACGAAATAGTGGCGCAGTCAATGTTTAGCGGCAACTACGCTCATCGAAATATAATTACGTCCTAATAAGATGATAAATTTATTGCTATTACCATAAATAAGGCATTACTCATTGATAATACTGATATATTTGCCAATTTAAATAGAAAAGATACGGTATTTTCGATAACGCTCATGTATGATAAGATATACATGCAAATGAACATAATAATGACTAGTAAATCTTTTTTTAATCTGGCTAAGGTATAATGTTACCCACCTGTTACCAACCTATTTATATTATCTTCGACTTTAGAGCAGACGAGCTAAACTCTCCTGATGTAATCGGGAACAGGTGCTCATGGATAGAGCTGTGCTTTATCTCTGGGCATTACCTATTTCTGCAGAGCTAAGGCAAGCCGCTACTTACTGTAAAGTAAGCGGGTACCTAAAAAGCTATTTGTTCTAAAGGTGCCATAAACAATTTTTTTATTTTTTTGAGAGCTTTTACTATATAACCTTCCTCATGCGAAGCAGCAGACGTTCTGACTCATTAATACTATATACCACTGTCTTGGCTTATAATTTTAGGGCTCCATGGGAAATATTTCGTCGCAACAATTTAAACATACGAATATATACATGAATACTCGTTCTATCCGTAGAAAGAATTATAATTGCGGTATAATAAAAAGTAATCTATCCATTTATAATTGATAATTTCGCAAGGTTCGAAGCTTTATTATACCAAGCGAGTTTAAAACTTTCGCAGTATATGAAAAACAGAGGAGCGTTACCTCGTTTTACTAAGCACTAAAATATTTTTTAATTTATAATACCCGTGAAATAGAATTTAATCGTTTTATGGATACAATTACTTGATTATTTGTATTGCCACTATTATGGAATGTGATTCTTCTATTTGTATAGTCTTCGATTTAGTTTGAGTTTTTGCAGCTTTTAGAAACACTGACCAGAATACACTTACAACGTCCGATTTATTGTGTGGTTCACTCAAATAATTTAAATCGTTTTCGAAATTTAGACGATCGCTTAGAACCGGCTTACGTATGATATTATTTTTATTGTAAGTAATCCTAACCATACATACACTACACATTTGTGGCTACATAGAAGTTCAGCAGTGGCGGTCGATTAAAATACCAAATTATTACACTAAAGTTAACCTAACTTGGAAACCGTAACAAATTTAATCAGGAATGTGTTGCAGAAGCAAGAAAAATAATTAAACTTTTGCAAAGTGGGACTCAATACAATGATACTTGGAAAGACTGGTATAGTCTATAGGACAGATGTACCCAAATATTTAGTAGGTGATTTTCTAAATTAATGTGATTCCAATAATGTCGAGCATATGTTCTGACACATACTCGTGATAGATAGAGGTGTGTTGATGTTAAACATAACGTTCTACAAGAAGATGATAAAAATACAACGATAACAAACTAAATCTAGAAAGTGTGAATTCAATATATTATAATTAGAGGATTTACTAGCTTTATATAACTAATAACTAGCTTTATATAAAATATGGATATACTAATTAACTGATCAGCTTGCATTTTCTAAATGTTTTCGTTTCTTTTTCCGTAAGTGGAAACTGCCGCTGTTTATTTGGTTCAAACCTGTTTATTTTAGTGAAGGTGACGGAATATAATTAATGGTATTATAAACTATGTTGTGTACAAGAAATCAATCAAATACCATTTAAGATTTGGTTGCTGGAATCTTTTAATTTATTTTTATACAGAATTAGATAACTTAAGGATGTTTACTTTGTTATAGCAGAATAGTTTCTAAAGAGATGTTGGAACATTTATCGCTGCATTGTTTTAAAATTCAATAGCAAGATATGTTCAGTAACATTAGTCCTTGCTATTGAAAATGTTTAAATAACTATTAACTAGGGCTTAGATCATGAATTGAGATAACAGTAGATTATGAGGTTACGTGCTAGTGACTTGTTCTGTTTGCTTAGAAAACAACTAAAAAGAAAAATCTAGCATAAAAATTATGCAAAGTTGCAGTGAGCTTATTAAATTTCGCAGCCCGAAGCAAGCAGACCAGTAGGTAGCACCTAGTCTAGTTTAAGAATAAAAATATCAAATAATTTTATCTATAGCCTTATCGTTTATCGCAGTGGGCAGTGCCAATGAAGCTGCTAAAAGCGCCGCACCTCAGCTGTAAATTGAGATTTATTGTCTAACTTTTTATGGGAAGAAGCAAATGGTTTAAGCATATAGTCTTTTTTGATCTGATAAGCAAGGTATATTTAGGTTTTCTTATCGTATCTCGAAACTGTATCTTAAATGATCTATAATCAAAATTATCGTTGTGAGATCCGACTCTATTAGGCCCGGTTCTTTTATTCAAGAAACGAGTCATTTTAACTAGGGACATTTGAATTTTGACATTTTTGTCATATAATTGTGTCAACATTAATTGTCCTTAGGTAAAATGATTCGTTTTGTTGAATATATGATCCGGGCCTAACAGAGCCGGCTCTCACGATGACAACTTTGTTTTTTAATTTCAATCTAATTATTAAATTACATAGAACCTATAAAAGATAAATAGACCGTAATATTGTTGCTATTGCTTTTGTTATTGTTTTTTCTATCTTTGTGTACAGACCAATTAATAAGCATTATTATTATTGTTCTTTTTCTCTACCGAGATTGTTCACACTTTTCTTGTAGTATTTCACCTTTAAGTGAAAACTTATAATTGACAGTGACAGTTGACAGTGATCCATGTCTGATTGATACTAGAATGATCACTGTTATGTTAAATGAAGTGAAAAGTTACAGCTATAAGATTTCCAAATATAAAATAAAAATAAAATGATCTAAAAATAAGTTTAAGAAACCGTACCTAAGACCATTGACTTGCTTTTACTGTCACAGAATAATCATGCTGGTGCTTTACCACGATCTCTCCAAGTATTATTATTGCATACGTAAAAACGAGATAGCGCGTTACGTTATAGCTTTGTCTTTCTCGGACAGAAAGCTTACCCTTATTACGCGGGATTTAAACACAACGGTGACGAAATTTTAATCTAAACCACCTTGACTAAGCCTCAATCCTAAACCCATTACAAATCACAAATCATATATGATGCCATTAAATTTATATCTGGCGATAAAACTCTCAACTTATAAATTAACATTAATATAATTATGTATGTTAAAAGCTTAAGTTCATTTTAAATATATATTTATATAGATGAGAAATAAAGTTAAGTGCTTTGTTGCCAGGTAATGTCAGTTCCACTTAGAATCGATTGCCTTCATTAAACATTAGGGCACAACCGGAGACCTTGAATTTATTTTATTACTATTAAAAATAGTTTCTTTTATCACACATGTTTTCTCACGTGCTAATCGGTACGGTTAACTGTTGGTATACAAACTGATGTCATCATTGCCGCAAGGTTAGAGTAGCAACGAGTTATATAGGTAAATTCTTGTTACCTGGTCTGTTTATACTTATTATAATAGTTCACTGCTAGGTTCGCTTCTCGTAACTTTATGTTGCTATTACCAATTATTATTGTGTTACCGAGTAAACGGTAAGCTATTTTAGGTACCTACTCTATATTTTAAAATATTTATCGAATTATATAAAATTATTGCTGCTTATTGATGTGTTAAAATATAAACTTTTAAATTATTTCGTGACGTTACCCCTAAGACGATTCGTTTAGAGATGTACCTTACCCTTAATACCCTTTCACATAAAACTAGACCATGAAAGGATTAATTTTTGCCTAATGAGTAAGAGTTAGGAACGTCCCAATACCACAACCTACCTCTCCTATTTCTTTAATTCCTCTTTCTACGGTGTAAATTATAAAAATAAGGTTTAAGGCTGTCCGCTGCGTTAAGCGGGTGTACGGAGCGGACACACGCATGGCGGGGTGTTTTCTATTGTTATCTATAGAGCAGCGCTGCGTAAGGCGGGTCGCCGCCCCAGGTCGGGGCCCCAGGCCACCCCGCAGACAACGTGGCCACGCGACGGAGCACGCGAGTGGAGCTGTTTGTAGGAAATCAGTGAACGCTGCTTCGTTACTGCCGGCGCTGCGAGTGGCGGGAGTCCGTCGCATGCGCCCGCGAGTCCATGACGGAGCACGGCGCGGGTCTCCGCGGCGGGCGCCCGCTCCGTGCACCCGCTTAACGCAGCGGATGGCCTAAAGCGACGGCACGGCACAAGCGTGGCGCACGCTTGGAACTAATAAGGTATAGACGCGATTTAAATTATACAGAAGTGGCGAAGATACGACAGATTTTGTCATTATACAGTTTACGATTTTTTGCGGTAGCAGATCCTCTTCATAAATACTTTATAACCTGCAGGAGGCGCGGCGCAGGCAGTGTAGCGGCATGCCTGCGTCTCACTGCTTGTGTCTAATCAAGACGCGCCGCTTTCTGACATTTTCTATAGAAAAACTATGAAGTGGTATGCCCCTGCTGCGCCTGTGGCGCGTCTTTGCCTTATACCGTTTGCGTATAATTTACGCCTGATTTTTCCGCGTAGAAAGTGATGTGTGTAAAGGCAATAAAACCTATAAACGTAGGTACAGTGGTGTACCTACAAAATGTTGTTGTGATATTTTTGGGACATGAACTTATTCAGTAATTATTACTTGAACAAATGATTTTTACATATTATGACAATACTGACAGGCGTAACGACAATACTGACAAGTAAATATCACTAAAGCAAATATTTTTTATAGCAGCTTTCATTAGCGAGCATGGCAATAAAAATGCCTGAAACTGTTAAAATAATTTATTTACTTAAGGATAATAATGTTATCCATCTTAGTAAGAGGAAATTGCGTTATACTGTTATAGCTTCCTTGATATCATGTGAGAATAACAATCGTTATAATCGCTTATCTACATATGTACATATATGCATATAAATGAAATACTAAAATTTGTTCGGGATTTTGCTCGCTAGAACTAAGTTTGTCACGGACGTTTCGTGCCCTAAGATATAATTATTAATTATTTTATTAAAATTTTTTGTATGTATAAATAATGATGTTTTATATAAATATAAGTTTTGACAATATGTACCGTTTTATGTAGTGGTATCTTTTTTAGCAAACGTTATATTTTCTTTGTCCTGGGATTTTGATCAATGTGATAGGTACAATCATGCAGGGGTTGATTCTACGTAAGATTGAAATTTGTCAAAGAAGCTTCTGAGTTTCTGCAGTGGTAGGGTTTTGAGACTCCGTAAGTAGATAGCGTGCTGTCAGCGCGTAGACGAGTGTGATCAATATGCCAGATATAATGACATGTTAACTTAAAAATCTATTGATTTTTCAGCATATCGTCGACAGCAAATAATTTAACAACGTTTGTAAATCTCTTAAAATTTACACAATAGTTTGTGACTAAACTATTACCATTATCCTGCACTCATCATGTCCTTAAGCACATCGCTCGCGAAAGTCGTCCTAAAAGAAAACAACGTTGCAAACTTCAAATGCAAATATATTATAAAAATTATAAAATATCAAGTACCTATTCTGATTAAAACAACTATCATGCGTAAAAGCATAAAGGTATTCTCAAGTACTTGTGCGTAAATTACACGTATCTCTGGATATGTTTTTTAGGCGTGTAAGTTTTTCAAAGTGCTTCATTTTGAGATGACACATTCTGACAAGAAAATATTTGGGGTGGAATACAAAAAGTTTGTTTAAGTTTTTACCTCTGTTTAGTGTAAATAACTATTATTATTTAATAATTTAATATATGCACATAATTATATCACTGACATATTGCCACAATCACCAATACTAAAGGCAAAGATCATATAAGAGTAAAAGCATTAAAGATTTTAAATGATTCCTATTTGTTACTATTAACTGTCACATCTTCCTTAAAATTGGGTTCGATAATGTGAAAAGCTTTTACAATATACGTAACCTTTTAAATTATAGTAAAACAACTTGTGAATTGAAAGATAATGTGCATAAGTATTTAAGAATGAAATTATAGTTTATATCTGGCATTTATAAAATTCACAAAAATATGGGAGCCAGTATGCTACCCTGTGGTACTCCCATATATATATTACTTACACCAAATATTACTATTATTATAGGTTTATACAATGACAGCAATCACATAAATAACGGTCCTATAACAAACCGCGAACCGGTTTGAAGAAGATTAGTCAATGTTTTATATCAAGTATGGTTCTAAGTTGGGTGCTAAAAAGTTGTGGAATTTATAAGATGAAAGGTGACTTAGTTATAGGACAATGCACTGAGAAAGTTCAAGGATGGTATGTTGTCATGAAGTTAGTTAGGTTGCGTTTCTGGCCGGTTAGTCATCATCTCCGAAAATTACATGGAGAGACGGGAAAACAATGCTTAATATAAAATTGGTTTATACTTACTATTTTATGCGCAATATTTCAATCTATTATATATTGTAGAGTAAATGAAGACGCAGGTGTACTGAAGCCAGTGCGCCTGAATAATAAGATACCTCATAATATATGTAATCATTGTTCTATCAGCCGTAATGATCTTACTGCTATTGCGAAAACATTTACATAGATCATACTATGAACTATATCTTAGGTCTTACTGAATGGCATCAGATAAATAGTGGCGTAGTTTTTAAGATAAAACCCGGCCGATTGTTTTTTAAATACACTTCGTGTTGCTTGCGTCGCAACCTCTCTCTCGCTTCTTCTCTTTAAATTTTTTCTCTAGTAATCTATTAAAATCGATATCGTGTCGTATAAAATGACAAATTAATTTGCTGCGCCTGCTACAAATATTGACGATTCTAAGTAATTGTCTTCGTCATTCACTTTTCTTGTAAATTCTTATACATACAGAGTTCTAATTATATAGTTCCAATTTAATTTACAATTCTTCCCTAATGCCAATATTTAAAAGCTTGCAAATGCAATGTTTCAGATTTGCTTGAATTTAAACAGCAGATTTTTAAGTGTTTTGATATTATGAATATTTGTTCTATTGATATGGAATGTGGGGACTGAAATATATGACCAAGACATCTAATGCTATTAACACTTGGCCCTATTTATTTGTATTTGGTCTTACAATTTGTATAAATAAATTACGAATATGCCAATATTAGTACTGTACGGAAATCGAAAATTAAGAGCTTTGAGAAAGATGAAGCTTTTAAAAAATAAATAACATTAATATTCAAATAAAAATTACATTATTAAAATAACGATGTATTAAACATGTTAATGGAGACTAGTAGCAATTATTTACATTAACATCGCATTAAGAAATGTCAAGTTTACCCTACTATTGACCCCTCGACACATCACTGATACGAACAGTATTTATTATGTTATGACTAATACAACCGTTATCGGCAGTTCAACGTGTTGGCATGACAGCCATAATTTATTAACTGTATATTATCGAACTAAAAGTACTTTGAAATATACTTTCGTAAAAATATATACTACATTCAAAAGAATGAAAGTAGTTTTTAAGCTGTATAATTCGACTGGTATTAAAAGCATGCATATGTTGAATTATTTATTATGTATTCCATTCATAAAATGTTTTATCTACATAAGTAGATGAAATATTTCTCCGCAGAAAGAAGCGATTACAAGAATTGTAAGCGCGAATTCGGTTCTGAAGGTAAACTACCAATTAATAAACAAGATACTACGCGGCACTTTTTTACTGAATGCTGGCAGTCTATGTAAATGAAATAACCTCTAAAGCCTACAACGGTATTTTACATACAGTTCACATCATTAAACGTAAGGATAAACAGGTATGTAAAATGTATGTACTGATTTTCATTTTTGATTATGTTTTTTGTGATGCAGTTTATTCTTATAGATCTAAATTTTGGATTTGAATTTACAGGGCAAGATATTGTGCATATTTTACCTTATGACGGCGTATATGACTACAATGATGAATCTTAAAAAAATCTCGAGCATTGTTTGTCGGCTAAACACACGATGCTTGTGAAATGAGCTACCTACTATTTATCATTAATTTTTTGCTATCGTTCAACAAGTAGAGCAGCACTCAAAACCCGGTGTTTTACACCTGTACCGGCAGTGATTAGCAGTGATCGGAGTAGGTAGATTGATTTTTGGTACTTGTATCATAAATGCACACAGAAAGAATAACATGGATAAGCCATTTTCCCGGAAAGTAATTCCGGTATTTCCGGATTCAATTAAATATTGTTAATGTTGGTAGTGATATTATTCCTACTCAATTCAAAATTTAAAGGAAGGTATCAAAACTAAATTAATTCATTATTTATCTGTTGAATAATAAAAACAATCGAATTCCGATCGAAGCTTTAATTTTTATTTTTATCCTTTTATGGCTAGAACTTTTATAGATAGACATAAATTGTTGCACTTAAATTTAAATATTTTCATAGGGGTCATGGTAATTTGCATTAAGGGTAGAATAAATGACGGGGCCCCATAGAGGGCCAATGCCTGCTGGGGTCGTGAGACTGTTCTAAGGATGCACCACGACTCTGAAACGTAAAGGGCATACGAAGGAACAGGTTGATTTTAGTCAGATTTTAGGACCAAAAAAAAGGGGTAGAATAAAGAAAAAAGATAAAAATCAAGATTGTTTATTGTTAAATATGTACATTTTACATTTATTCACATTTTTAATCTTTATCGATTACAATGTCAGCATCCTGGTAATCCTGATCTTTACAATTAAAATATATAACTATGAGTTTCTCTATATTTTCTATTTTCAACCTATTTCTTTTAACATCTAAAGTCCATTTATAAATGGAAAAAGACCGTT
This sequence comes from Catocala nupta, assembly GCA_963675205.1. Lineage (NCBI taxonomy): Eukaryota > Metazoa > Arthropoda > Insecta > Lepidoptera > Erebidae > Catocala > Catocala nupta. Next base: position 19,953,348 of record OY776080.1, read on the forward strand.
CTACATCTGACGATGTCAAAGGAGCAAATTTTAAAAAAGGTATTAAATTATGTGCTTCATTTTTTTCAATGGCCTCACTATATTCTCTAAGTGTGTCTAAATCTGGGTTTCGTTCCATAACACGTTCTATTTTATTTTGTATATTTTCTGAATTGCACTGATTTATAGCATCTCTGACGTTGTCAAATGCTAAAAGTGAATCTGTCAACGATAAATTATGCTTTTGCAATTCTTTTAAAGACAAATGAATTATAAAATAATTGTCTTTAATGTAATTTAAATCTTCTTTTAAATTTTCTTTTTCTATAATATTTTTTGCCTCTCGAATAGATACCGCATCAGAGCTGCTTAAACAAGATAATACTTCTTTTATTTTTTCAAAGTTTTGAGCGTAATAAAATGCTGCCTCTAACCAAGTGCCCCATCTTGTAACAACTGGTTGGGGAGGTAGCGGCAAATCTGGATATTTTTCTTTTAAAATTTTGACTCTACTTAGGGCTTTCAAAAATACCTTTTTAACATTTGCTATTAAAATGTTAACATCGTGATATTCTAATCTAATTTGCTCAGATACGCGATGAAGAGAGTGCGCCAAACATGTTACGTGCTTCATTTCAGGTAAGTATTGTTTTAAATTTCGTCCTGCAGACAGCATATATGCAACGCTATCAGTGCAGAGGACAAGAATGTTACCTACCTTCGATTCAAAAGAATCTTCCCAAAAGTTTTCCAAACATTCTAACACAAATTGCGTGATTGTTTGTCCATTAACTACAGTTAGCATTTTACATGCTACCAAATAAGGTCTAGTCAAATTGCTAGGATGTAATGGTTTTATTAAAAAATGGACTATATAGCGACCTAAAAAGTCTGTCGTTTCATCTAATGATATCCATAGTTTCTCATTTTTATAATTTTGCCGAATCGAATTGATTTTATTCTTAAAAAACTTGTCCAAGTAAACTTTCCGTAACTGTGATTCATCTGGCAGAGTACGATTAGTACACGTACAACAACAGGTACTACACATATATCTTTTAAAGAAATCTTGAAAAGTAGTATTTTTCATCTGAGACCACGGAATATTGCACAAAATGAGAAATTTTATAAGATCGAAATAAAATTCCTCTTCGGGCCGCTTAAACTTTCCCTGGTGTACTGCTCCTTCGATATGTCTTTTAACGTTTCCTTTATTTATGGTTTTCAAATGGCTTTCACATTTTGAACAGTATATTGTACCACTAGCGTGATCGTAAAGTAGTTCGGGATGACCGGATATCCATTTTTCTACAGTTTCAGCCTTGACGTTTGCCATATCTGAACTTTGTTTTAGAGATGGAACCTCGTATATATCACCTAAAACAAAGACATGAAAAAATTACATTTTATTTAGTTTATTTAGCTTACTCCGTTTGTTTTATTTTTCGTGGATCAAATTTAGTCATTGAAATTTCACCCTCTTCCTGTCAATCCAAAATGGCTGCCGCTACAAGATGGCGGACAATTTTTTTTTTTTTACAATTCCATCAATATATATATATATCAAATGAAAGGGCTTGTTACGTAGAATATTTTGTAGAGAAGAAGATAAGGCCTATAGTAATTTATTTTACCAATACATTGCAAGAGGACACAGGGCATTCAAATTATATACGGATTCCAGTAAAATGTCGGTTAATAGTGGAGTTAGCTGAATTGCGACTACATTACTAGAATATCATAATTCTGTTTCGCACTAAGCTCACTGGTTCATACTCTATTAAAGATTTAAGGCTCATGGTATGTTCAGCAGGTTAAGCGAACAAACACAATACTAAAAATATTCTTATAGTACATCCAAACATGCTTTATACTCCTTGTAACTAGTAAAATATTACTTACCAAAGCTTGGTTTAAATATGTAGATCCAATTCAATAGTGAAAAATCTGAGTCCGTATATTCGAGCCAAATCGTGGTTTAGAGCAGATTCCAGAAGTCAGTATGTACACAAGCCAGGGTCAAGTAACGTTTTCACAACACAGTAACAAACAAAGATGCGCACTCTACGAACCGAAGTAAACGAGTGAGCTACCTGGCATGTCGTCGGCGGGCGTACGCATTGTTCTGATAACCGGTTATTGTACCACCCATGATCCTTTGTTCTGATTGGTCGTTGGGTTTTGTCAAATCGTGACTGTGTGCCGTTAAAAAAAATATGAAGAATAATAAAGAATAATATTGCTCATTTTATTACAACTCCTACCTTTTTTTGAGGATGGCAAATCATCAAATGACTCCTTCCACTCTGGCAGAATAAAATTCCTACATAAGTTCCGGTTTTTTTTAAATAATCCACCAATTCCGGAGGAATGTCCATATTAATATATACGTTTCGGATCAATGACCCCATTTCAATCTACCTACTCCGATCACTGGTGATTAGTTATGTGTAATTTCTATTTTAGAGTATTCTGTCGGACTCGATGGCGTAGTGGTTAGTGTAACTGACTGCTACGCCCGAGGTCGCGGGTTCGATTCTCGCACAAGTTAAACATTTGTGTGCATGAACATGGATGTTTGTCTTGGTCTGGGTGTTTCTATGTATAATATGTATGTATTTAAAAAAAAGTATATATGTATGTTTATCCATTGTCTAGTACCCATAGTACAAGCTCTGCTTAGTTTGGGCTAGATGGTGTTGTGTGTATGTGATAGAATATTATATTATGTTATATAAATTAACATCTTTTAATGGGCAAACAGTCTCCGTGACTGCGACAAAAGAATAAAAATGGCAATAATTATCTTAAAAGGAAAAATTGTTAATTAATGCGCCAAATTGGAGACACATCAATGAATAAAAAGAGGATTAAAGCTAAAGAGTATTATTTTGAATGTCTTCGGAATAAAAACACAAATCAAAATAACACGGTAACGTAGATATCATTTTACTTGTATCATATACATTATCAGGTTCATTGTCATTTGGAAGTATCATGTAGCCGCGACTTTGCAGTACGTCGGAGATGTTTACTGCGTCACGTATTAATTACTTTTATGCAAGGATGTGAGAGCCATGCACATCTTTGCTGCGCAGTGTACGTAACAACTTTAACGATGTCCTAATAATGATAACGAAATAACTGATGTTAGTACTATTTATTAGTGTAGACGACGTCTACACTAATAGTAACTACCAACACTTAGATTTATGTATTTATTTTATTAACATAATGTATTATTTGTTTCAACTTTATGATTAAATAAATGATTTTATTATTTATTAGCAATTGTAATAGCTTACTAATGCAATAAACATAACATTACGTTGTTAAGAGTTGCTTTTAACTACTACAATTATGTATATTTATTATTTTATTTGTTAAAGCCCGGATAATATAGTCGTATAAGGGTTCAAATCAAATGGAAATATTAATAAGAACTTCAAAAACATAAAAATAATTTTGAAAGCTACCGACGAATTTATATTTAAGATGTTAAACTTTTGCATTTTAGTTTATTTGCATTATATATATTTTTACACGCAGATAATATTGATTTAAGAATATTGCGATGACTACAGTTCCCAAGGACTCGTTTTCAAGTGGCTACGTGATTGATTTTGCAAAAAAATATTGATACTCCATCTACAGCTGGTTAAGCTTATTAGAGAATAAAGTAACAGTTGATTCAAGTTATAAAGAATAATGAAAAAATTAAAGGACGTCAAGGTTACTGAGCAGGTATTTTTTTGCATAACAGTTGCGGTGTTCACAGGGAATTATTTTAGAGCCACAATCGTTTTTGCTGTACATAAACGACTTAACTTACGTAACACCAAAACCTTGTTTGTAAAAATAGCGCTGTCATCATAATACAAACGAAATTGAAATTCAATTTACATATTTGTAAAATCTATGATAAATCCGACAATTTAAAATAATCTGTAATCATATTTACATAAAACTACTTCTATTCAATTTAGTGCTTAACATGTTAACTATAGATTAAACTAGTTTTAAATAAGTAGGTATACGTATGTATATATAAATACTGGCAGTAGTTATGTTTTACTACTTACAAATATAATATTTATAATTTATAGAAGCACCGATATACTTCTTTTATCATTTTTACTATTATATTTGTTTTATGGGTTTACGTTTAATTGTCTCTCAGTGACAACATAAAGTCGCAAAATGAGCCTAGTAAAAAAGTAGCTACTTATTACGTGGTACGTAAAATATATCTTACCGAATTTGGGGGTATTAACACCTCTACCATTTCTGGGATATAGTAGTGTTGGTAAACGTTGGTTATACTCGTAGTTAGTAGAAAAATGTATGTCATTAAAATATATTTATATTATTTATTTCAGGTGTAGATCTATATAATTAATTTAGTTTTTTAGATAGTTTGATATAACGTTCAAATATGAAATTATCTTAGCACCAGTTTGCTGCGATAAAGTCAGGTGCTTGACCCTAGCATGCGTACATCTCAAACTGAAACAGGTTTTTAGGAATACATTATACATATTTTTATATACATATTATATACATATTTCAAGTATAGTTTTAATAATTAATTTTATTTAAGTCATATTTATAAATTTTATTTGTTAATTATACAACTTTCAGACATACCCTGATGTGAAATAAACACTTTTGCTAATACTACTAAATCACCTATTACTTTGCAGAATGACAAAGTTTAAGGGCATTTAGACAACAAACATATTTTTGGCTCATATAATACGCGCTTACACATATACTTTTTGTGAAGAACCCCTATTAAATAAAGCGTACAGCGGAGTGAGTTAACGAGATATCACACTTATTCTTATATTCCATTTTAAAATATTTATTACTCCTTTTTGGTGACCAATTTTGGCACACGAAATGATTTCTTAAGATTGCTACATGTTATTGTATGTTAAAAAAATTACAGAGTCGAATATAGGTAACTACTCTAATATACGTAATTATATAAAAGTGGCATAAAACGCAGGCGTAACAGAGGTATGGTGCCTTTTTAAAACCTTTTCATACAAAATGCAAGAAAGAGGCGCGTCGTGAATTTTATAGTTATAAACACGCAGCGTAGCGCGCGCAAGCAGCGATACCTGTACCGCGCCTCTTGCGCGCAAGAGGCACGGAGCTTTTATTAGTTATGAAGAAGACCTGTTATCGTAAAAAATGGAACTGTATAATGTAAACCTTGCCGTGTCTTCTACTCTTCTATATAATTTAAATCGTGTCTATCTATTGCATGCCTACCCCACGTCTGTGCCCTGCCGTCGCCTTATGCCTTTTCTTTATAATTTAGGTTTAAGACATTTATTTCTCATAAGAATATACATTCGTTTGTTTGAGAAACACAAGAATAACATAATTAATTGGAATGTTTCTAGCCAGACAAGTACCCGAGCGACGTTATTTAATTTTGATATTAATATGTATTGAGGGTATATTGGACATAGTACAACAAAACTTTTTAAATTCAAAACATAATGTGATATAACAATAATGCGGGTAAACTTAATATAATTAACATTGAAACAATCAACATAGGTGACACAAACGCGGAGGGATCGCAATGGTCTCATTACGTGTCGAAAAACGAAGCACACCAATTGCTATCATAGAAATTATTATGCAAATATAATTGTGATACTTATTATAATTTTTTTGCTAATGCTTGCGGCTACAGATAAATATTAGGTAGAATAAATTATATTGTTTTAAAATTTAATAATTTACAAGTACAATTTAAAAATAGATTAGTATATAATTTAATTTATCAGGAAGGTAAGTTAAATTGTATTATTATAGTAAACATTGCCCGCCGGAGGGCGCGAGATGACCTCCAGCCACCCTGAGGTTTGACCTGGGGGTGGTGGGCTTTGTGGGCCTGCCCGCCATCCATTCAGCACCAGGTCCGAGAGACGGCGTGCGTGTTCCCACGTCTGCGCGGCCCCGTCGATAGTGGTTTTGTCGAGGAACACCGTGGTAGGTTTAGTCGGTATTCTGGGAGGTACATTATTCTTATTCCATCTTTCTTTTACCCCGGCAAGTCCAACATAACCCCTCCACCTGCCCCCGCAGAGTGGTGTGCGTCAATGCATTCACCCACGTAAAAAAAAAACAATAAAAAAGTAAACATTGCTGAATTTGAGCCTTCTTAGTGAAATTTATTTGAGTATGTATAGTTTTATTTAGGATTTATTTCGTATAAGAATACATGTATTATATTTGTATATTTGTGCTCATATCATTAGGCCAGTCCTATTGTATACTATACTTGACGGTGTTTGATAGTTGAAGTGGAACAATAGTTTGATTATTATTATTTTGAGAGATTTGCAGTTGTTTAGTACTAGTTTTGGACGCTGAACTCTAGAGTTCTACTAGTTAGCATAAGTGAGGTTTAACTAAAGGGTTAAATATAGTGTAGCATGTAGGTTTTGGAAAACAATGAACAGTATGCCGTAGCCTAAACATCAAGGCAGAGAGCTTTAATCGTGTTTTTTATTTCAATGTGAGGCTTCCAAGTGATTTTACTGTCCAGAATGAGTCCAAGATATTTTTCAGATTCAACTCTGGACAGTTGATGTTTAATATTGGATAGTCTTGTATTTTCTTATTTTTAGCAGTGAAAATAATATAGTTTGTTTTGGATATGTTAATAGTTAAGAGGTTATGTTGAAACCACGTCGAGAGAACATGCAGATCTCTCTGAGCGTTATGAAACACTATTTGCACATTGTCGCCAAAGTAAAAAAGACTTGTATCATCAGCGTATAAGGTTACATCACCAGATAAACCTAGTTGATTGATATTTTTTATGTAGATAATAAATAATAGATGCCCAAGAATAGAGCCCTGCGGTACCCCGTATGTTGTAAGTTGAGGTTTACTTTGAGTATAAGTAATTTGACAGTCTAATATCTATTAGAGATATAAGATTGAAGCAAATTTAGTGCAATTCCTTTAATGCCGACACTGTATAGTATATTTAGTAGTAATTTGTGGCTTATTGTATCAAAAGCTTTTTTCAAATCAATAAAAATTCCAAGAGCTAGGTGTTTGTTTTTATCTATATTCTTTTTAAGGTTGGTGACTAAATCCACTCAATCTGAAAAAGTATTTCATTTGGATCGAAAAATCATTCGTGCCGTACAGGCACGTATGATTTTTATGCGTTAATTATATGAATATATATCTAGCTTCAATTAACTTTATTAATATTAAACAATATGGTTTTCGATCCAAATCAAATACTTTTCCAGCTACCGTAACCTATTCCAGCATGTCCACACAAAGCAGTCTTCGTCAGCCAATACTTAATTGGATTCTGACTAATAATACAAGTGGATACTGAGCTTATGTGCGCAGGCGTATAAGCACTTATGTATAAGCTCGTATTTACTAAATGTACGCGACTCGTGATTATTTGGTACTAAGTAATGATAGTACGAGGTAGGCACGTGTCGGCAAACTGTCCGCTTTTATACGAAACGAGTTTACATGCACTAAAAATACGACCAGTCTATAAATACATTACTACAACTAGTGCTAAATTATGATAACCGCCTGTCATTAGTCGAACTCTTTGCTTGTTTGTCAACTAAGTAATATAAAAACAGTAATTTTATCTTGACGAGATGAGCTGTTATCTTATTAGGCTATTATTTTTATTTTAAAATGGGTTTCGTTGGGTAAATATGTATATTGCACTCACCACCTACCTATAAAAAGAGCCTCCCGATAATTTTATGACAATTATATATATACAACCATATAAACAAAATCGGAGTGCTCGTTTATAATATTAAGATAATTACGATTTATGTTTTTTTTAAGACATTTTCCGCAGTAGGTTTAATGATATCAGTGTCGAATACACGGACATTCGACGCAGTGTCAGTGGTAAGGAAAACACTTAAACCACTACGCCATCCGTGCAGTCAAATGATGCCGAGCCTCTATTTCCTACATGGAAATAAGGCCTCGGCCCGTCTTTAAGGCAATGAAAAAAGTGCCAAAAACACTATTCATGAGTATAACTGTAATTTCATACATGTATATCTTGTCCCATATTCGGTATCGGACTTACAATACAAAGGAGATCCCCCGTTTTTTCTACATCTTTGGGCCTACTTGTTACAATCATAAAATTGGTGGCATGTATTAGAGAAATACACTATTTTATACTTCTGTTTTATTTAATTAAAATTGGCAATTGCAATAATGAGATTTTTTTATTCGAATGTGTAACTAGGTTAGGTTAGTTAATGGATAAGTTTACAAGTCACGGTACATTAAAATTACAATAATTATTCTTTCAGCTGATTTGTAATGAAAAATTAAACAGGAACCAAGTAGCACCGATACTTAATACGAAAATGCAAATAACATAACAGAACACATCACGTTTTTTTATTTTTGACGTTAAACGTCATTGTCAAACAAAAAGTTTGAAGTCTGACACCGTGTCTTTTTAGCTGGATATAATTATTGCAGTGTAATTAAATAACATAAAATATATTTTACCATCGTAAATTAAATATTGTTCTTGGTGATTTTGTGTATTGACAAAATAACAAACATTTTACAGTTAAAATATTGATTGTAACACATGACAGTAACTATAAATTATACGTAAAAAAAACGACTTAATTAATTAACATAAAATATTTATTATTGCTATTATCCATTGTAAATTTAATTTATTTTTTATGATTTTGTTTAGTGATGAAATGACACTGTATTTTGCAGTAAAAAAATTGTCTGTAACACGTCGGCCCAGAAATGGGCATGTTCCTTTAACGTATGCAATGTCCATATTATGTCGATATTATAATTAATGTTTGCTAAAGTTTACACTAAACCACACAAACGTAAATACAGCGTATTGGTATATCCTCGTCATGGTTTTACTACACAAGCAAGATAATAATCAGCATTAATTGAAAAGTCGCCCATGCCAACAGGTAACTCAGATTACGGACAGATTTATACAGATTATCATATATTATCATTTTAAGAATAGCCCAACCGTTTGATTAAATCTGCGATTAATAATTCACGTGTTTCCATCACAGTTACTTTTTCTTACCTATTATGCAAAGGCAATATTATAAAGGTTATGCTATGATGCCAAGTATTTGCTCTGTTTTTGTTGAAGTAGTATGTTTTATAATCACGATAAGGAAATTTATATTTATTTTAAATACTCTTTATTCACACAGAAACGGTTTATCAGATATGAAACAAATCTGTATTTGCTTTGACGACACTTTTAAATGTCACCGAGAGCAAGACTATCTTCGTTTATTAGCCTACATCCGGTGACTGATGAGTATCATAAGATGATTAACCCTCAAGCTTGGGAAAGACTAACAAATATCTGTATATGTACTATTAAATTAGAGTGCATGTTCTTAAGAATGTTCATTTTATTTCAAACTATATGTGCCCGCGGTTTCACCCGCGTTTATCGTAACTGCTTCGCACCCGTGAGTCGTAGCGTGATGTTATATAGCCCATATCCTTACTCGATAAATAGACTATCCAAGACTAAAAACATTTTTCAATTCGAACCAGTAGTTCCTGAGATTAGCGCGTTCAACCAAACAAACAAACAAACTCTTCAGCTTTATAATATATAGATTATAATTTTATAGGGAAAAATCTTGCCCATCATATACAAACCAACATCAAATTAACTCAAAATACTCTTATTAACAGTTACTTGCCTCAGGCCAACTCCTTTGTTTTACAGGAAACAGATACTAATGAAGTCGAAAGAACCCTCATGAATTTAAAGTCTAATAGTGCTCCCGGCTGGGATAACATTCCTATGGCTCTCCTAAAGTTTGCAAATGATGAACTTGTTCCCGTAATTACGCATCTAGTTAACCTCTGCTTTCAACAAGGTTTATTCCCAGCTCCCTTAAAAAGTCTTTTTTTACCGCTGTCTTTTTTTCTGTACAAGGGTGGTGATAGAAGCGACGTCGTTAATTATAGGTCAATTGCTGTACTTCCAGCCATCTCGAAAATATTGGAAAAACTATTAAAGTCTAGGCTTATAAGATACCTAAATAGATATCAACTTCTATCACCCTCAAAATATGGCTTCAGGCGCGGGTAGTCAACCGAAGACGCAGTTATAGTACTACCTCAATTTGTCACCGAATAGGCTGATAAGGGTTAAAAAATTCTTACCGGTATTTTTGGACCTGACAAAAGCCTTCGATACCGTCTCTGTCCCTATTCTAATCTACAAACTAGGAAAAAATTGGTTTAAGATCTATGGCACTGTCTTTCTGCATCAGTTACCTTTCTGAAAGGAAGCAAGCTGTGAGACTGAATCAGTACACGTGTGAAGACGTTGCAGTGTCTTATGGTGTTCCACAGGGAAGTGTGCTGGGTTCTACACTGTTTCTAATATATTTAAATGACCTCTGTAGTCTAAACATTACTAACTCACATAATTTTTCTTATGCTGATGACACTGCGCTGGTCTTTACTGGGAAAAATGGGCTGCTGAAAAAGAAAATACAGAACATGGCCTGTACTTAGATGTAAATTGGTTAAATCATAACCTTCTTACACCGAATACACTAAAAACAAACTTTATCTGCTACAGTATCCAAAACCATATACACAACCTAATATCGACTTTAAACTTAAAAGAAAACTAATGTAAAAGATTCACTACTAATACAGAAGCTTGTGACTGTCTCGTTATAGATAAAATTGAGAATGTAAAATATTTAGGAATCATGGTTGATCAGAGACTGTCCTGGCATTCTCTTATTGATCAAGTCACTGCTAGAATAAGAAAACTTATCTGGACTTTTAAAACCTTAAGACATGTGGCGCCAGGGGAGCAGTTCAATGTTCTAAACACCTCAAGGGATATTCTTAAGGAAATCTATACAGCATTGGCGCAATCCATACTAACCTACTGCATGCCTATCTGGGGACGAGCGGGTAAAACAAAAATGTGAGCTAAAACGTGCTCAACGTGCCTTGCTAAAAGTAAAACATTTACAAAGAAGATTTTCTACTAGCAGTCTATACTCCATCAGTAAAGTCCTATCAGTAAGAAAGCTTTATATTCTCTATACTGTTTTGATAAAACATGTAACCACTAACTTTACCACTACATCAAAAAGAAGAAAATACATAATTGCTCGTACTCTAATAAAAACAGCATTTGCCTGTAAACAATATAACAGTCATTCGGAGACTTTATACAATACAATTAATAAAAACGTAGATATTAATTACACTAAAACCTTTCAAGAAAATAAAAAAGTAATAACTATCTTATCTTATCTTGTGTGGGGGCCAGTCAGTACAGACCGGCGACACTTCGACGCAGTGGGATCTTTTGTGTCGACTTCCCCAATAACGACTGCCATAGATGTTCATGGCAGCTGGGACCGACGGCTTAACGTGCTCTCTGAGGCACGGACAAAGTAATAACTAACTTTCTACTATCTTTAAGGTATGAGGAAACGGAGTCTTTATTATAGCACACACTATAACAATAACACTAACTTATACACGCACACACAGACACAAACACACAAACACACACACTCACACATACACACATTATAGTGAGAATGATTATAAACGTTAATTAAGTTACTATACTGAATTATGCTGTAATTAAATATGTTCGCAGTACTTAAGAATTAAATTCACGTATTAAGTACAAATTATAATTATTATTTTAATGTTTTAGTTTTCATTAGCTATGGAAGAGCGTAGTCACCTGTCACAGGCATTGTTTGCTTACTAGGTGACTTCGATCACTACACAAAAAATGTAAATCTGTTTAATGAAAATAAAACAAATTATTATTATTATTGTTACTAAATGCCAATTTCATTAAATGAAGAACAAAAAAGAAGTACATACCCTCTCTCTATGACTAGTCCAGTTTATGATATAGCGTTCCTCTACTCCAACCGTCAGGTTATAATAAAGGGAGCCACTGTACCTTCCAGGGCCCGAGAGTACCTTCCAGGGCCCGAGAGTACCTTCCAGGACCAGTTATAGACAGGTCTTGTCCCAAATCTCGATTTCTCCAACCTAACTCCAGACATCGTAAGCGAGCTACCTCGTGCCCAAGTGGCACCTATTCTCCAGATAGGTGCCGGAGTAATAAATCCGCTCACCACTCGCAACTCTGGGAGTTGCTAACGATAACCTCGCTGAAGCCGACGAAGAAGCCGCCTCCCATATCTCTAGTATGGTACCGGAGCTGTAAATGGCACGCTCACTGTCCGACGTACATCCATACGTCTACCCAAATAGGCCTACAAGCCGGGAATGGCCCGAGACAATCTAGCTATGACTCTTACTTGCTGAGCAGGCAAGCACCCGAGATGCGTTATGGCAGTGAAACCACGCCACCACTTCGCTTAATACAACTACGTGCCTCGCGCGACCGACTGGTTCTCACTAGCCGCGCATGAGTCCAACACTCGAACGCCACGTGCTTGCCGAGCAAAGAACATGTCATACTCTGCGGCTAACCACATAGCCCCTGTGAGTCCAATCTCAATGTCAGGCACTGCGCATTCTAGTCAGCGGTCGATAGAACACGCCTTTCGAGGCGCAGTGGGCTTCCTGACCCCGCAGTACCCTGGTCCTAAGGGAAACACCCGTAGTTCTTCCCCCGAAACGCTATCTACTCGGGTTCCTGAAGACAGGGATAAGAAGTACAATAAAAATAAGCGTAGAGACTTGCACTCATCATACAGTACTCGAAGCTCACTGACTAAATTATCTATTTTTATCTGCCATCATATACTATTCAGGCTTAGTTGCCAAAGACGCATTGAAGATGAAGAAAGTAAAATAAAACAAGGAACAGCTGATTGAGCTCGCACAATAGTGCAGCACATGGGCGCTGCTTAAACGTTCTATATCTGCAGGTACGCTTATTGTTTACAGCAGATGGTTCAGTCCTCGGCAGCCATTTTCCTAAGTTACACTTTGCACATGGTTACCATTTTGTACCATTTATTGGTGTTTGGACTCTTCTAACACAGGTTTATTAACTTATCAGAAGGGCTTCCAAACCTTATCTACATACATTATGTAATAATTAAACATAAAGAACATTGACTTTTTGATTTTGATTTGGTGAGTTTCGGGCTCCAGAAAATAGTAATTTAGACAATTGATCAACTATTTTGTAGGTATAGCAGCCATGGCATCTTTTATATAAATACTTTTTGAGCTTCAATGTGTATTTATTTTCTTACGGATTCTAGACATCGGTATGCATTAACTTGACTAACAAGATTCAGACGCATTTCCCCTTATCAGATTAAGAAAAACCTATAGTGGGTCTACATATCTATGAAGTAGGTTTTTGCAGAAAGAGTTTTAGTGAACAGATGTCACACGCTGTCACGTATAGCTTTTGACTATAAGTAATATGGATCTCTTCATAATCCTTAAAAAGTAGTTTCGTTTCAGAGAAAATAAACATTCTTTAATATTGCACACATAAACAAATAAGCTGGGCCTTCAAATAAAAAGCCATTATTCCACCCAGTAAAAAAAAATATTGTGCTTATTACAATATTACACCTTTTATCTTTCTTCATAGACACTTTTATAGTCAGTGTTCATATAGTATAGTTATGTAAACAAATAAATGACAATCAAGTGATAAAGGTGGTTACAAAAATCTGCATAATGTATTTAAATTCAAATGCGAATGCTCCGAAGAGTTATTTGACCTTATCCCACCTTCCCCCTTCCTTTTGAGAACCACACGTCTTCGCTATCACCAATTGACGTTTAGCACAATCCCATGTCGCACCAAAAGGTTCAGCAATTTCTTTTTATGCCATACCATACAACTTTGGTACAGTCTTCCAGCTCATGTGTTCCCTCCCTTCTATGACATTGGGTCCTTCAAACGTAGTATGAAGAAGCATCTAGTCAGACCGGCTTGACACTGACAATGACTAGACGCCATCTATCTTCTCCTCGTCGTCACTATCTTTGGACTGTAATTGGGCTTTCCATCAGGTCCGTTACAATCAATTTGCGGTGTCAAGAAAAAAAATAACAAATTCTAAATCATTTATTTTGCGATATATTACAATAAAAGTTGTTATAATTTAAGTAGTCAATACCGCCCTTTTTTTTTTTTTTTTTTTTTTTACGTGGGGGAATGCAATGGCGCATATCCCTCCGCGGGGCGGGCGGAGGGATTATGTCGGATTTGCCGGGGTAAAATAAAGATGTTAAAAAAAAGATAATGTACCTCCCGGAATACCGACTAAACCTACCACGGTGTTCCTCGACACAACCACTACCGACGGGGCCGCGCGAATCGCTTTCGCATGCGGTCGCGACCCCGCCGAGGTTACGGCCCGCCGTATGAAACGGCAGGCCACTACACGAAAGACCTACCCAAAATAGGCACTACTTCAAATAAAACCCTACTGGTTCCCCCCTAGAGGGAAGACGGACTCGACACAGAGGCGCGCGTGGGAACACGCACGCCGCCTCTCGGACCTGGTGCTGAACGGATGGCGGGCAGGCCCACAAAGCCCGCCACCCCCAGGTCAAACCTCAGGGTGGCTGGAGGTCATCTCGCGCCCTCCGGCGCCCGGCTCTGCGGTTGGGGAGAGGGTTTAAACGCTCCCTCTCCCGCTCCGCCGCCTCCTTGATGGAAATCACTTCCTCGCAAAAGGAGGCGACGGCGTTCCATGACCTCTCACTCCGGACCATAGACTGAACTACGGCCGGGAGCGAGAGGGCAACCGATCCGACTGCCGCGATCAAATCACGACGCTGCGATGCCCAGGCGGGGCAAACCGCCAAAGTGTGCAGCGCCGTGTCCTCAATAACGTCGCGGCAGTCGCCGCAGTGGTGACAACCGGGCGTCTCTTGCCGGCGTATACGACACAGGAACCGGCCAAAACATCCATGGCCAGTCAGAACCTGTGTCAGCCGGAAGGTGAGGGCGCCATGCCGCCTCTCCAGCCACTCCTCAAACACGGGACTTACCGCCACGATCGTGGCGTGCCCGAGTCAATACCGCCCTATTTCAACTAGGCTATCATGCAAAATGTTACAAAAATAAAAAGATTTAATAATTTAATTTCAATAATAATATTTACCAAGAATAGTCAATATTATACAATTATGTAAATTTATAAATCTAAAAAATTATGATTTCAATATAGTCAATAAATATTTAATAAGACAAACACATTATTAATAACCAAATAAAAATAAAATTAAGTATAATGTATAAGTACATATGTCAATTAACTGAAAATATCAAATTAGAATATCTATTTTGTTTGCTATGTATTCACAACATTTTGTCCTCCAAATATTCATTGACCGAGTAGTAACATTTTCGTAATAAAGACATTAATTTGAAAAAGATATTAATAATAAATTATTAAAGATATTAAATTCAGTAATCTGAAATATTGATTTGCGTAATTTATTGTAAATTCGTGATGCCATACACAGAATACTTTTATTTAAAATCTGTCTTATTTGATGACATACATATAGCCAATTTGTGACTTTTACTATTCCGTTTTGTGAACAGCTGGATGTTTTTTCTTACTAATAGCAGTACTTCTAATATGTATAAACATGGTAGTGTTAATATGTTCAGCTGTACAAAATAAGGTTTACAGCTTTCTTTAGGTTTTATAGGACATATAGACTTTACACATCATTTTTGCGCGACGAAAACAAATTCTTTATCAGTTGAGTTGCCCCAAAACATAATGCCATATCTTAAAAGAGGCACAACATATCCATGATATGAAGTTTGGACGGTTGTTTGACTGACTGATTTTCTTAACATGTACAACGCATATGAAAATGTACTGAGTCTATTGCAGAGTAACTCAATATGTTTTTTCCAATTTAAACAGTTATCAATATGTAGTCCCAAAAATTTTGTTGTTTCTATCTTCATTCTCTTTTTATTTAAACAAGTTATGTTTATGTCTGAAATTCTGTTTTATTTATTTCTAAATGTCATAAAGTTTGTTTTATCGATATTCGTATTAAAATTATTTAATGTCAACCAAGTTATAATATTATCTAATATTATATTTATTTCCCACTCTAACTGCGGCTTGATAACCCCAGTAAATTAAATTGTGCTATCATCGGCGAAAAGAACAGTCTTAAATTGTGTTACTTTTGGCATATCATTAATGTAAATTAAGAATAACAGCGGACCCAGAACACTGCCTTGCAGAACACTAAAAGACACATTAGTGCTTTCTGAAATATGATTAGTATGATTTTTACTAATTCTGCATATTCTTGATACTTGCGTTGTACATGTTACCTGTTTTTTTTGGCTTAAGTATGATTTGATTAAATCGTGAACATTCCCTCTAACTCCATACGCGTATAAATTGTTCAACAATATTCTGTGATCGACATAATCAAAGGCCTTTGCTAAGTCCATGAACATCGCACATACTTGTTTACCTTTGCCCATGTTATTTAGTACTGTGGTTTGAAAACTATATACCGCCATATCAATAGATTTTTTTGCCTGAAACCGACTTGCTCAGTACAAAATAAATTGTTAACTTCAAAATAATTGTAAACACAAATATATATCACAATTACAAAAAATTTTGAAATAACGTGTTGTAGTATTAGGCGATAATTTCGAATATCATGCCTATAATTTTTCTTAAACAAAGGTTTTATAATAGTCCATTTTAACTGGTCAGAAAAAATACCATTAGGCCCCCCGCGCAGTAGGCAGCCTGGCTGCGCAGCTAGGCAGTGGCGGCCAAAATTTTTGAGCAGCCAGTTATAGCAGCCGATCGATGGCCATTTGTGATTATTTCGTTGAACGATATGAACGTAGAAGAACTTATAATTTTTTACCTATCTCGTAAAAAACGCTAAGCAAAGAAAAAACATTGGATTCATCTTCTTTTTCTAGAACGGCACTGAAAAGACTTATTCAAAACCTATTTTCAGGATGTTCGTACATACCCAGACCGGTTTTTTAATTACACGAGAATGTCAGTGCAATCGTTTAATAACCTTTTGGAAAAATAAGAAATTCAATCAAGGGTACCGATACTTCTATGTGAGCTTGTATAACTCCAGATGAAAAACAAGTGATTACTTTGAGGTGAGTGCAAAAATTAATATACCTACTGTTAATTGCTTATAACATTTATTATTTATTTCTTATATTTATGGTAATGAATTTTCCTAAAATAGTTCTAGTAATTCAGAACTCTGGGACGTATCTGTTACATTTGTGTCAGACGGAGATAACACCTCAGTATAAACAGTATTGTCTTGCCTGTCTGGAACAGACGTAGAATATGCACGGCAGCTTTCAGTGCTCGAGGCTTCTGGTCTATAATTTGACTGTGTTGAGTATCCATAGCGATACTGCCCACTGCTTGAGGTTTCCGGTATATATCCAGTTGAGTATCCATGGCGATATTGTTCACTGATCGATGTTTCTGGTCTATATGATCTGGTTGCCGAAGTCCCTGGTTCATAATAAACATAACGTTGGTGAAACAGACCTTAAATGTAGTGACTCATCTATATAGAATCCAATTTCCATCAAAAACTTGTCAATAAGGATATTCAAATCCCGGCGAAGCGCTCAATATGAAATAATGGCGTACCGATGCCATTCGTCATAGTGGGAGATAAGGTTTTTGGTTTATCTGAAAATTTAATGCGACCTTACGGAGGAAGGAGTTTAACAGTGAACAAAAGAATCTTCAACTATAGACTGTCTCGGGCAAGGCGGTACATAGAATGCACGTTTGGAATTCTGGCAAACAAGTGGAGAATTTTTCATCGTCCACTGGATGTCCGACAAGAATTTGCAATTGCCGTAATACAAGCATGCTGTGTCTTACATAACTACGTGCGCGAAAGAGATGGGTATAAATTTAAAGATACACTGCACTGCACGTTTCACCAGAGCTAGAAATAACCCCAGGTCCCTCAAATAGAGGGAGCCGATTATCAGTATCTTATAGGGATTTATTCGTGGATTATTTCATTAATGAAAATCCGTTAGAATGTCAAAACAAATATGCATCGGGATAATACTTTCCTACTCTTCTTTTTCCTAGCCTTTATTATTCCCAAGTCCCTTGGGGTCGGCTTTTCTGGTCTAACCGGATTTGGCTGGATATCAGTTTTTACACGGAGCGGCTGCCACCTAACCTCCGCAACCTAAAGGCTAACGATACCCTAAGGATAGACCAGTGACAGGATATTATAGGGCACTGACTTCCCAATAACGACTGCCATAGATGTTCATGGCAGCCGGGACCGACGGCTTAACGTGCTCTCCGAGGCACGGAGCAGGCGATAATTGTCAATCAATTCGCACATATTTTCGAAAAGTCATATAACTTCCGAAAGTCAGCGGTGCGCGACGTGGGTTCGAACCCGAGACCCTCTGCATTGCAGTCTGTTGGTCTCCCCACTGAGCTATCGCTGTTGCTCTATCAGTACCTTCCTACTTTATCTCAATAAAACATTGAAGTGTATGTACAGTCAGCTATATAAGTCGATACACATTTACGAGATTTTGAATGGTTTCATCATCAAAAATAATTATTATTTTCAATACCTTATAGCACTTCTTGACAAAGATGACTTTACTTGATTATATTTTACGTCTACAGAGTAGCAATTAGAAATTTTAATACATAAAAAAGTTATCAAAAAATGTAACGCGTGTAGTGACTTATGTAGTCGACTTTACCTACACAAAACTAATAAGTTAATAGCATATCCAAATATTACTTAATAAAAGTACATGCTTACCAAATTCATTTTTTATTTTCTGTTAAATTGTCTGCGCACATTATGTCCGTGATTTCTTCCCATCTTCTTCTCTTTACATCACGATTATTGTATTCTTCTGATGATACATCCCAAATTGTTTTACGGCTTTCAATTTCCCGAATAAATTTCTCTGTATCGAAAGTCATTTTGTGAAAAATTCGGAACACAAAATACGTCTGGCTGCTACAACAAGTGCGCGAAGACTGACGGCAGCCACATATATTCGCCTACACTCGCTCTGGCTGCGCGCAGCCAATGGGCTGCCGTGCAATCAGTCGCGTTGTAATGGCTGCCGCAGCCGGGAGTTCAGGGCTGCGTAACCACGCTACCTAGTGCGCGGGGGGCCTTATTATATGACTTGGTATATGTGACAGTGGAACTGAAATAAATTTTATTATTTTAGTTGACAATTATACCGTCGTATCCAGTACTGTTTGTGCTTTTTAAATCTACTATAATTTTGTAAATGTCATGAGGTTCATCCATTGATTAGGTATATATAAATTTAAATTTACCTCTGGATCATTTGGCAACGAATGAGAAATGTTGTCAAAGAAAAAATTTTTAAAATGAATTGCTATTTGTGTGGGTTCTTTTATGATATTACCATTAATATTAATGTACTGTTGTTCATTTTGTATGTTTGGCTGGTAATTGTGGCTTATCGTCCAAGTAACTTTGGATTTATTAGTTGCCATGTTGATAAAGTTATCGTTTTGAATCTTTTGTGTTAATTTTATAATACGGTTTAATCTTAGCGCTAAAGTTTTATAGGTACTGAATTTTAGAACCTTCGGTACGCTTTTTCTATATTCACACAAAAGGTGACGCTTGCGTTTACAACATACTCTGATACCTTTAGTAAACCGTCGTGGTCGCACAATATTTGATCGCTTAACTTTTGTTAAGAGAAAACAGAGGTCATATAACAATTTAAATAATTCGTAAAAATTTGTGAACGCTAGGTTTGGGTCCTCAGATGTAAAAACGTCATTGAAACCTAACGAACAATTGCAATTTTGAAATTAGTTCTGGTTCTCCTTGCTATAGTCTCGTACAGTAATATACCAATATTTGAGACATGCATGTAGTTTAACCGGACATGTTAGTAACTGTGTATCAATTGAAAGTACTGTAGAAGTACTGCCGCTTTACATCCACGTACGTTAAACAAAATATTATCTATACATGTCCCGCTTACCAATCATGTAGGTTCATTAATACCCAGTTTCATATTATGACTATGCAGAATTTGTCTCAATTCAGTCGGTGCGTAACTATTGTTTAGCATATTTCTGATTTGTTTTCTTATTACTGTGCTGTAGTACTTTTTTGTTACGGCTCATATGTGTCATATTTTTTCTACTAGGAGTAAGACAAATTTTCTTATACGTGTCATTAAGTTTTGTTACATCTTGCACGTCAATTTTAAGACGAAAATTTTCACTATTTAGATTCTCTATCTCTGTGTATGCACTCTGTAGTTCATTTGTCAATGCCTTGATTCGCTCTTGTAGCTCATTTACATATTCAGTGTCAATATGAGAACTTTCATTAGATTTAACATGGTAGTGTCCAGTAATCGGGATTGCTCTATGCTGTTATTTGCAATATCAGCCAAATACTCGCACGAATTTACTTTGTAAGGTCGACGATTTTATTATTTCTGGATCCATTTCAGTGTAAATTAATTTTTACTCATAAATTGGTACAAAAATTAGTAGAAATCTCAAATTGCTTTGTTTCAAACAAGGAGTTGTTATGTCAAAATTGTGCCATGTATTCACGACTAGAACGCGCTCATATTTTGATTGGTCAGTGGTAGTGTAGTTTCTTGCATCGAATTTAAATTGTCATTGTACAACGTATGAACGTATTGAATTTTGAAAATATTTAGGATCACACTAGTTTTCTGTGATATTCTTGGAGGAAATTATGAATTTACTTGTTAAAGTCTAAATATAACTCGAGTATAATAGTCAATCCGCTGTCAATACACTGTGGTCCTTTTGTTATTGTTTTTGTACACTGTACACACACATAGTCATTTGTTTTCACTGTCAGAAAGTGATCAGCCATCGATAGTGCTTACAAAAAACAGGTGCATGCGATTTTCGACCTTATTGACATTACTCAGTATTTATCATTTCATAACGTATTAATCTCAAAAGCAAGGAAATACCAAAAAATGTCTGTCATCAATTGTCGAAAATCGCATACACCTGTTTTTTGTAAGCACTATCGGCTGATTACTTTCTGATAGTCATTTGTTTGGTAGATTTTCATTTGTTTTGTAGACAACTTCTTTTAGGTACCTATCCCCGTGGTACAACTAGTTGGACATAATTCCACCGTTGTACTTCGGGTCATAATCATAAATAGCAAAAAAGATATGTTACAGTTGAACCATGGGTAACTTTACTTCTCCTGTACCACGGACCAGTTAAACATCGCAGTTGTACTACGGGTCGGGAACGGCGCACTGTGGACGGAAAATATAGTTTCATAGGCAATTTTTTTTTTACTTGTGATAAACTTCTCAAGCCTTCAGCAGTCATGGATATATATAAGAAATATCATTTCATAGATAAACAAAATTATAAAAGTAAAATGAAAATTTTGTATGGAGCCAAGGTAATAAATCCAGATATCTTCAAAACCGCTATATTAACCGTTATATCCTTACACACGGCTGTTGTACAAATTATTTGAAATTTTTTGGTATATTTTATATAACCGTGACAACTGCGGTTTTTTTATAAATAAATTACACATATGTTATGTAAAAAATGGTTGAACTAAAATTTGTACTTACATTCGGACCAATGGGTTTATAAACTTAGGATAGGATATAACGGTTAACGTGCGCTGCAGGTACGCTCGCGCGCCTGATGCCCAACCTTGGGGTACAAACACCTCCTGCCGGAGGCTCTACGAGGGGCTCGTGCGGTCGATGGCCATGTACGGGGCCCCAGTTTGGGCGGACAACCTGACGGCCCGTAACATTTCGGTGGTTCGTGCGCCAGAGCGCGCCATGGCCGTCAGGTTGATAAGAGGGTACCGCACAATCTCGTTCGAGGCTCCGAGCCTCCTCACCGAATCGATGCCATGGGACCTGGAAGCGGTCGCCTCCTTCTGTTAGGAAGTGATTTCCATCAAGGAGGCGGTGGAGCGGGAGAGTGAGCGCTTAAACCCTCTCCCCAACCGCAGAGCCGGACGCCAGAGGACGCGAGTAAAATAAGGAAAATGTCGTTTTGAAGATATCTGCATTTACTACTTTTTTACTATAACAAGCAACAAAAAAATATAAAAGAGAAAATAATTAAATGCCTATGAAACTTGATTTTCAGTTCATAGTGCGGCGCGCGTGTTTGCTGTTTTTAATAAGCAACATTTTATTAAGTGTGTAGTTATAAAAAGTAATCACGTAATCGTGATTGCAACTACAATTTGTAATCGAAATGAATTTACTACTTTTTACGATTACTTCATGTAATCAGTTATTATGATTACTAACTACTATATGTAGTCGTAGTTAGTAATCAGTAGTTAGATTACATAGCTTTACACTGGCTACAAGTCTAAACTAATGATAAAAAGCTGATGAGTTTATTTGTTTGGTTGAACGCGATAATCTCAGGAACGACTGGTTCGAATTGAAAAATGATTTTAGTGTTGGATAGCCTATTTATCGAAGACGGCTATAGGCTATATAACGCCACACTACTACCCACGGGGGCGACGCAGCAACCATAAACGCATGTGAAACCGCGGGCATAGCTTGTAATTATAATAATATAACTATTCTAGAAAAAGGTATAACGCAGTTTAATATATGAATATGAGTTCCATGTAAAATACTGTAATGTAAATAAATAGGTATTGTGAATATGTTATATGGTCACATTGCCATAACATTGGTATTTCAAATTTATGGTAACTTTATTCTACCGGAACAGTATTAAATATTATATATTGATCAGGTTGTTTACATAAAGCGCTTGTCCACTGTGCCTGATTTAGGTTTTACTATAAAATGATTAAATTTGGTCATTGTTCATCAATTCACCCGATAATTTGAAAATATTGATTATTATCATATTCGTGTATTTATCATGATGTGATTTTTTTGAATTGTCTACTCTATTATTTGATAAAACGAGCTTACATGGTGCTACCACTTATTAAGGTATCTTAGACTCTGTACTGCTATTACATTACACTGCTTTGAAGGTCTTATACTCTAAGTATATATATGACTGCTGGCAGGACTTAACTCAATAGGATATACCCGTGACAAAACTTATACTGAAGTAAAAAAGAAATAAATATTATTTTTTGTTTTGTATAAAATATAATATATATATCGGCGCAATAACAAGGAATCATCATTTAATAATAGTTTACACTGTTTAATTATAAAACTAGGTACATGTGTTCTGCACGCTATATCGACCTAGTAACAATAGTTCATTGATTAATGATTAATAACTCTGTTTAATTACTTGTTTATGTTAAAACTAGGCCATCAGTAATTAATTACTGTGCGACAATCTTGTAAATCACATAATTCAATACTTAACCTAAAAATTGTTAACACGTGTTCGTTGCACTATAAATACGGCCGCACAAGGCGTTGCGAGGCATTACCTCCGGAACGCCACCATCTACAGGGACCTCAAGTGGCAGCCGATCGAGGGATTCGTGGGCGGGTTGGCCGGGCGGATGTTCGAGCGGGCGGACTGCTCAGCTCACACCCACCTGACCAACATCGCTCCCCTCCCCCATCCCGAAACAACAACGTGGATAAGGAGGAGACGGAAACGCCCCGCTCGGGAGCTGATTCCAGTTCCCTCGAGCGGGGCACCGCCGGCACCCCTTATCCACGTAGAAGGCGAACCTCCGCCCTCTCGCAGGCGACTAGCTGGGCCTCTCCCAACGGAGACTCACCCGGCTGGCCGGCCTCGAGGGCGGACAACAACAATGACCGGCCCATAGTAATGGGCCGCGTGGACTGGCCGCCTTAAGGAGACGCTCTCCCAAAGGCTCCCCCACCCCCCCTCTCAGGGAGGTGAGAAGACTACGCAGTGTTGCGAGGCAGTCTGGCTCGAGACGCCGAACAGTGAACACCTCTGTAAATTAGTCGTTAACCTGTCAGTTGAATAAACGAAGCTTTCAACAAACCTGTGAAGTTTTACTTTGAAGATGAGTGATAACCATAACGATGATATTCGTGACGTCAGCCGTGCTGATGACACACTTTTTAAAAAACATAATGGAGCCCTATTTTCCGACATATATGTAATATGTCGCGGGGCACTTTACAAATATTCAAACAAAGAACACCCGGACTTGGAACAACTATTTGTGGATCATAGAAATTATTGCTCCGTGTAGGATTCGAACCCACAACACACGGCGCAGCGTCAGTGGGGACGCGACCACTTAAACCGTTACGCCATCCGTGCAGTGAATTCTCGGTATATTTTGCGTAAAGCAGGTAAGTTTAAATTCAATACAAATAAAAAATATTATTTTAACTGTTTGTGTCGGACGCAGTGGTCAAACACATAAAATTAATTAACTATTTTCTACTATTAAACTATTAAGTTTTATAACATATATCGTTATAATTGACCTCACGTCCGGGCTATTAAGTTACGGTAGGATAGAGTTGCGTCGGGCACGCCACGATCGTGGCGGTAAGTCCCGTGTTTGAGGAGTGGCTGGAGAGGCGGCATGGCGCCCTCACCTTCCGGCTGACACAGGTACTGACTGGCCACGGTTGTTTTGGTCAGTTCCTGTGTCGTATACGCCGGCAAGAGACGCCCGGTTGTCACCACTGCGGTGACTGCCGCGACGTTGTAGAGGACACGGCGCTGCACACTTTGGCGGTTTGCCCCGCCTGGGCATCGCAGCGCCGTGAGCTGATCGCGGCAGTCGGATCGATTGCCCTCTCGCTCCCGGCCGTAGTTCAGTCTATGGTCCGGAGTGAGAGGTCGTGGAACGCCGTCGCCTCCTTTTGCGAGGAAGTAATCTCCATCAAGGAGGCGGCGGAGCGGGAGAGGGAGCGTTTGAACCCTCTCCCCAACCGCAGAGCCGGGCGCCGGAGGGCGCGCGATGACCTCCAGCCACCCTGCGGTTTGACCTGGGGGTGGCGGGCTTTGTGGGCCTGCCCGCCATCCGTTCAGCACCAGGTCCGAGAGGCGGCGTGCGTGTTCCCACGCGCGCCTCTGTGTCGAGTCCGTCTCCCCCCTAGGGGGGAGACAGTAGGGAATTTTTGAGCGTGAGTCCTTTGGGTAGGTCTCTTCGGGTAGTGGCCTGCCGTTTCACACGGCGGGCCGTAACCTCGGCGGGGTCGCGACAGCATGCGAAAGTGATTCGCGCGGCCCCGTCGAGTGGTTTTGTCGAGGAACACCGTGGTAGGTTTAGTCGGTATTCCGGGAGGTACTTTACTATTATTCCATCTTTCTTTTACCCCGGCGAGTCCGACATAATCCCTCCGCCCGCCCCCGCGGAGGGATATGCGCCATAGCATTCCCCCACGTAAAAAAAAAAAAAAAAAAAGGATAGAGTTGCGTAAGAATTAATTAAATGTGTACTATTCATACCTACAGTACAAAATTTACAATGATAATCCATCAAGTACTGAGAGTTAGATTTGTGT
The DNA here is from genome assembly GCA_963675205.1 of Catocala nupta. Classification (NCBI taxonomy): domain Eukaryota; kingdom Metazoa; phylum Arthropoda; class Insecta; order Lepidoptera; family Erebidae; genus Catocala; species Catocala nupta. Next base: position 19,978,879 of record OY776080.1, read on the forward strand.
GTTTGCGCATGAACTGTAAGTTTTATAGAAATTTTAGCAAAATATTTGATAAAGTCATACTCAAGCAATTACTTAAAAATTTAATTTTAATAGCCTCTTTAACGACAATCAATATGGCTTCACTAACGGACGTTCAACAACGGATGCAGGAGTAGCTTTACTCAAGCATATATACAGAGTGTGGAAAAACTCACAAAATGCTATTGGTGTTTTTTGCGACCTCTCAAAAGCATTCGACTGCGTCTATCATGATACTTTCATACGGAAACTAAAGCATTACGGTGTTCAGAGTAGATGTAATTACGTCGTACTTAAATAACAGGATCCAGTATGTAGAAGTCAATGGCTCGAAATCAAACCTGTAAAGCTAGGGGTGCCGCAAAGTTCGATTTTAAGCCCATTTTTGTTTTTAATTTATATAAACGATTTACCTTTTTACTTGAAAAATATTTGTGATGTTGTACTGTTTGCTGACGACACTTCTTTAATATTTAAAGTAAATAGGAATAGGGACCATTTTGACGAACTAAACAGTGCATTGATTCAAGTAACAAAATGGCTTACTTTAAATAATTTAGTACTGCACGCCAAAAAAACAAAATGTGTTAAATTCACACTGCCTAATGTCAAACGACAATAGAATGCACAGTGTTTCTGGGTATTACACTTGATTCAAAGTTACAGTGAGGTGCGCACCAGATTAGTTTACTTTAGTTACTTTCACAGCGTTATGTCATATGGAATATTATTATGGGTCAAAGCAGCTGATATACAAAGTATATTTATATTGCAAAAAAGAGCTGTGCGTGCAATTTATCAATTATAATCTCGCTCAGAGAAAAAATTAAGTATATAGGTATTTTAATTTAGCATAATAATATATTATGCAAAAAGATTATCACTGATTGGCTTTTTGGGTTGAGTTATGATGACACAGAAAATTTCTTACAAATAGTTTCGTAAGTTGGTGTAATTAAGAATCCATTTAATTTACACTCTACAGTCGACTACTTGCACCATACGCTCACACACACATTGACAGTTCCCTCGCACTGTGCGAATGCGATTCTCTACTACTACTCACGCACACACACACACACACACACACACATACACACACACACACACACACACACACACACACACACACACACACACACATACTCTTACACTCATTTACCCATTCATACAAAATCACATTCCGATACTAACGTTCTCATATACAATTTTTATTACTACCCACCTTTTAGTTTATATTTATTAGTTTTTAAAGTGCATAATTTTAAATATTGTAATATTAAATGGTAGATTCAATAAGGAAGTTTCCATTCAAATAAAATCCAAAAATAATTATATACATTTAAAGATAATAAAAATATATTAAACATAGTAAAAAAAATACTTGAATATCTTAAAAAATGACGAAGCTATGAATTTTTTAATATCACCCACACATGAATAAAAAGGCGCGCGAAGCTTTTGCGGTATTACGTCACAACTCCCGGAGGCCGCGTTGTGGGTTAGACGGGACGTGCTAGAACCGGTTATCTCGGCAGAGAGATGCTCGTTTCGTGCTCGCAGTATTGTCTCGGATGTGGTGGGTGTATGTAGTATTGCGATTTTTATCATATTTTATATTTTTCTGGTATATAAAAAAGTAATTATAAGCTATTGACGTGAAGTATTAACGATGGAGAGTGGATTTGTGCGCGGACAGTCTAATAATTTGCCAAAAGTCAACATGGCTATGGTTTTAGCCTTTTTGACTAACAATCCCCTGTATACAAGTGCAGAGACAAGAGGCGTCAAGCTTTCAACGTAAGTTCCTATCTACCTACTTAATATTTTACCTGTCGTATTATACATCTTATTTATTATAATTTTTATTAGTATTTCAAAAGGTACTTAGTACCTACTAAATGTAAAATGCAATCCAACTGCAATATTGTGCATAACTACCTATAGTTACATTTACCAACATACTCGTATAACAGAATTCTGTTTGTTATTAACCGCCTTATTCCATTAAACAAAATAATAAAACAATATACGGTTTTGGGGCCGACACAAAAGATCCCAATGGGTCGAAGTGTCGCCGGTCTGTGCTGACTGGCCCCCATACATAAGATAAGATATTTTGTTGAATGAAACATCGACACAAAATCACTCGTGGGCACGACCGCCTGGAGCCGAACTCACCCGACTGTTCGCCCGAGTGGGCAACTCGGTAGAGATTGAATACACAATAAAATCGATATCGATATTTGTAGTAAAATATTTATTTAGGTACACTAGATATATATAATATTGTTTTCTGTTTACGCGAATGTTATTCATTGAAATTAAACTACTATATACGGATTTTATCGCGTTGTTTATTAATCACTGTATTACATAATTTTGAAACGTTACATTACTAACTTTAATAGTTTAAATAATTTTATTAGCTTTTATATTAATACAATTCAATAGTAACAGTAGTGTAACGTTTCAAAATTATGTAATATAGTGATTAATAAACAACGCGATAAAATCCGTATATAGTAGTTTAATTGCAATAAACTAGATATATGTACATACTAAATGTTCCGATAGCGGAGCGGATAACGAGTCTTATCAATATGAGATGATAGATATACATACTAGTTAAGGTTATGTACTTAGGAAACAATATACCCAGGATCTATTAAAGTTAGTAACATTATTTGTAGATCTGCTCGAGAAAGCTACGGTGACGACGCCATTGGCTATGTGCAGGTGCAAAGAGAAAGTCAACTATGCACAGTAAAAGCTAGAATAACTCCAGAGCACAAAGTTAAGAGCAAACCATATCGTTGTACATTTGTATGTAATGAAGATACTGAACACATTATAAGCGTGTGTTGCGAAGATTGTGCTGCCAGCCAGGGGGGTTGTAAGCACGCTATAGCTCTAGTAATGTGGCTGAACCGACGATCTGAAGAGCCTTCTTGCACTGCTGTGAAATGTTATTGGGCTAAAGCAAAACTTTCTACAGTTGGAAGTAATTTAAAATTTATTAAAACTGCTGATTTGGTAACACCGATTTCAAAGAAAACTAAGGCCTCGAAGATTCCTCTGCCTCCAAGTAATGGTTCCTTTTTGAAAGAAATAGTTGAAAAGTCACAGATATTAAATCTTAATTCAATGTTAATGCTGTATCATAACTCTGAGAAAGGTCCTACAGTTTCCATTCATTCTATGGCATGTCATTATAAACGCCAGGTCCAACAACCCAATGCAGACGGTTTCATACAGTACTGTAAAGACCACATGGAAAATGCTGATTTGAGAATCATCTCTCATGACACAATGGATCAATCTAAATCTAATATGTGGTTCGAACTGCGGTATGGCCGCATCACTGCTTCAAAGCTGCATGAATTCGCACACTGTGGCAAAGAAAATGGGGTGTTGGTAGAGAATATTTTAGGAGCATATACCTTTAAAGACACGAAAGCGATTAGCAGAGGTAAGTATTTGTTGTTTTTATTTTACCCTGAGACAGAGACTGCTTTCGTACTTAGCAGTTACTTTTACGTTACTTTTATAAATTAAAGAGTTTTATATAATGTTAATTAATAATTCAATAATTTCAGGAAAGACTTTGGAACCCAAAGTTCGACAAATAGTGGCTGCAAAACAAAATATCGTAATCAAGGAAAGTGGATTAATCCTCAATAAAAAATTTCCCATATTTGGTGCATCACCGGACGGTATATCAGAAGAATATGTAGTGGAAATAAAATGTCCGTTCAGCAAAAAAAACATTAAGAACTATATACGAGATGGAGAAGTTACGAAAAAATATATGGCACAAATCCAACTGCAAATGTTATTTGCAGAGAAGACAAAAGGGTTGTTTTGCATTGCTCGTGAGGACTTTGAAATTTCTAACAACATAGACATTTATAAAGTGGACTTTAATGAACAATTTTGCTCCGATTTAATGGAGAGTAGTCTTTCATTCTGGAAAAAAAGTGTATTCAAGAAAGTTTTGATGCTATAAAATAAATAAAAAGTCTGGTTGTGTGTAAAAAATTATTGTTTTATTAAAAGGCTTTGTAAGTTGACTAATCCACAGGCTATTAATACAATATTATCAAAGAAAGGCAGCATTTTCACGTTTACACATGCATGTGGTGCAAGCATTTTATAAGCTCGTAATCTTCCTATTGATCTTTCAACATGGATTCGAACAGCAGCAATCCTTTTTGTATCAATAACTTCTGTTTTGTCACTGACTGTACCAGATTTTACGCTTGGTGGTCTGACAAGCTTACATCCCTTACTTTCTACTATGGATGCAATATGCTTAAATCCCCTGTCTGCTAAAATGGTTGATCCTGTAGGTACCTTATCGATTATGTTACAATCTTCAAACAAAGTAGCATCATCCACTCTGCCGCCATAACCACCAGAAATAAAGTTTATAAATCCGTTTGGTGTTATAGAGATCAGGAATTTCAACGTGTTACATCCCTTGTAATTAGACCAAGTTAATGACTGGTGAATTGCATTACTAGGCTGTTGAATTCGAATTTCAAAGCAGTCAATAATGCTTTGAGTTTTAGAGAAACGCGTTCGAAATGCCATAGGCAAATTAGATTCAACATTTGCTTGTTCGGGAAAATATATTAATTCTCTCATGAAATGTGCTAATGGCGATAAAGTTTTCCCAATAATTTTTGCAATGGAACCCTTTTGAAGCCCAAAATCTATAGCTAATCGAGAATACGGATCATTCAGTCTTATTTTTTTTAAAGTTATTAAGATATCTATCTGAGGTCGTTGAACATGATTAACTAGAGTCTCTATCAAGAAGTAAGTGTCACTGGAAAGCCCTAAATACAGCTGTGTATGATGTTTAATTTTATTGAGCGTATTATTGGTATTATTACCCGTAAAATTGTCACATGAGCTTACACTGAAAGATACTGACAGATTAGCAGTGTCTGAAGGTTCTGTAATAGCGTCACTAATATCGTCGTATTGGAGTATTTTATTGTTTGAACATTTCATATTCTTCTGCCTGAATTTTGTCTGACATCCTTTATCTTTTTTTTTGCCCATTATATCTACTTGAGTGCCCTTATTTTTTGTTTTTATAATAACACTGGCTTCCATTTCCACACCGACATCCATTGGTACAGAAATAGGATTTTCAGGATCTTTAATTTCTTCATCACTTTGAACACATTCAATAAATTCTATGGGTTGTTGGGCAAGAGAGGCTGGAACTTCCGTTGACAGTACTTTTTCATAATACTCTGCTCGACGGCGCTTTGCAACAGCAGATCGTTCTTGTGTATCTACCTTGGTCTTTTGGCAAGCAAACTTATGAGGTAAAATGTTTTTTTTTCAGAAGTAATCTACCACCAGTAAATCGATTTCTCATAAAGTTTTGAGTGTCGTTCTCGACCTGGAAAATAAAATAAAAATAAAATACTATACTCACATTTGATCAAAGAAAACAAACAAATACTTAAATAAAAATAAACTTTACTAAATATAAAATACTGAAGTTTATCATTTAATATTTTAGGCCTAAGTATATCAAACGCATTTATAAAAGCACTTGTGTGTTATTCTAATAGATACTCTATGAGGAAATATCTATTGCAATGTAGAAATCAAAAATATCGATTTGTTATCGATATTTTTGATGCGTCTAACATTATCCCATCTCTAGCGCGACTGAGCTACGAAATAGGCATATTTGTGTGATGCGATGAAACATTACGCATAATATCTGACCATTACCACCCAACCATTTTTAATATAGTATTATGCATTACCCGTCTGAATTAAATATTACACATCACTCTAAATATCACATACGCGCTGCGCAATATTTGGTGTTCGAATTTCGAAAACTTTATCTTCGAAACCAGTAAAAGTTAGTATAGGATATGCATAGATATATAGGTAGATACTTACATCAAAATGATCTTCGCAGCAATACCGTACTGATTTTTCTGATAAAGATTCCTTTCTTTTTATAATTTTGCACCACTTAGATCTTATGTTTTTCTGCTTCGGCACCGTAAAAAAATGTTTATCGGGGGTTGTAACAGTTGTGTTTGTACACTTAGGTACGATGCAATATTTATAATGTATTTTAGAGTTAGTTTCCATGATAATATCTGCTGTTGTGTTGAGCTAACAAGCGCTAACTGCGTACTGCGGCGAACAGACGTCTAGCCGCCGCGTCTCGGCCCCGAGCCGAACGAGACTTGTGACGTCACGCATTGCCCGGCCCGCCGCGAGTCATACAATTTTAAAATATAAGGGAAAACTTTCATAACTTTTTTATTTGGGAAGATATTTGAATAAAAAAACGCTAGGATTTAAAGCAGCTTTAGTGTGATTTTTTTAAAATAAAACTGGAAAAATGGAAACTTCCTTATTGTAGGGCCATGGGGAGGGCCTGGAGATTTGTCATACAGGTTTCGAGCCTAGTACAGACTCCAGCTCTCACTAAGGAACTTTAATATACTTACTTATAAGTTACATGTAAGAACATATTATGTACATGACTGTGCCTTATTGAGAGATATAAACGTATATATTATTATTATTATTATATTTATTTTAATATCATGCACCCCTTGTTTAAGCTGGACAATTAACATTGTTGTTACACTCAGTTGTATTTTAATCAAGAAGAATGTGCAATGAAGACATATCGTGATCATGGACAGTTCCGTAAAATTTTCTTTTTGAGTCTTATTCTGAGTTCGTATGCCAAGCACCGTCATGTTCACTCAAATGTCATTGCTTGTGGTGGCGTCATGGGCCGGGTCGTTCCCTTCGCATCAATATGGTGAGGAAGGCGATGATTGGCCCATGCGTCGTACTCTTGAACGGGTGCTACTTGTGGTGAATGGTCGACCTTGGTTTCGTGGAATTTGATAATTTACTTACTACATTTTTATTTAAACAGTTAGATTAAACTACGGACTACAATTATGCCTTGTCTTGATTATTTATGTACATGTAAATGGATGCTCCTATTTACCATACTGCTGCTTTAGGCTTCAGGTTACCGTAAAATTTTATTAAATGCTTGAGTATGTTCAGTAGTCGGTCATGGTGAAATAGTTGCACTTACAATTATGATTTATAAACGAAATATTATTGTAAACTTGGCGATTAAAAAGAGTGGCCATGAGTTTCTTGCCCGTTCTTCTCATGAGCCCTACACCCTTGCTTTGCTGAACGAGGCAGTAAATGTAATATGACAGGAAAAACAAAAGGTTAATTTGACATTCATAAGTGCTACCTTTTAACCTGAATAAATTTATTTTGATTTTGATTTGATTTGCTAAGTGTTATTTTGTATACCGATTGTTGATTTTGTTGAATATTATGATAAACCGAGACTGTTTAGCTAATATTTTATAAAAGTTGTGATACTCTTTGGAAATTTTAGTTATGTTATGAAAATTGCTTTATGTTAACTAAAGTTTATAGGTTTGTACTTATTAAACAAAAACAATGGCTTATGTCAAAATATATATAAGTATTATTTAGTATTTGAACAATGTTATATTATTATTACCTACGTAAATATCAATAAATATGTGATTTAAATGTCATTTGTATTTTGTTTATAATTACCGATCACGTAACATAATTACTATTTCCAAAACACTAATTGCCGTTTGTCTTATTTCTCACTACCGTTTATCGAAAAATGTCAGATCCAATTATAGGCTTATCTATAAGTTTAATTAATATGCAATTGATTAATTACGAATATATACACTGTAAACTTCAAATTAAATATGTAAAAAATATAATCGGAGGCAATATTTAAACTTTCGATTTGATGAAATTCAATTCCGTAATAAAGATAGCAAGATAGGTTGATAAATATTGATAGTCTTATCAATTCTTGCAGTTATGCTGAGATGTTTGTGGTCATGGTAGAAGTGGCCATAATTCGGAGTTGAGAATCAAAGCACCACAATTGAACCACGAGCCTTCGTTCTCAAGAACTGAAACAACAAAGGCAACTAGTCTTTGTCCTCTCGTTTATTTGTTACAAATATTTTTCAGACAATATGTCTTTATTTTTAAATACATATTTCGGTAAGATCAAACAAATAGGACCACAAAGTATACCTTGTAAAAGTATTGCCGAGTTATTTCACAAATAAAAGAGGCAATTATGCAACAACATAATTAAAAAAATAATTTATAGATCATTAAAGGGCACAAATAATAAATTGAAGATTAAACAATCAATTATATTCAAAGTTTATTGAGACATATTACCAGTTTGATAAAAATAGCCAATTAAAAGGCAAACAAGATTTTGATTGAATAAATAATTAATGAAAACTAATATTTCGTAATAATTTGTAAGTTTGCAGTGTGCAGGTAAGAAATACAAACGTTTTTTATCTAAGCGTTTTGTGTATTGAATAACGATCACGTCACGATTTGTCACTAATTGACGCTTGTAAAACATTAAATGAAATGTGTGCTTAGAAAATCATCAACAGAAATTGTTCTAAACATACAATAAAACGTACATTTCAGTATACATTTAAAAATATATATAGTTGCACGTATAGTCGACCATATATTTGCTTTAAGATTTTTAACAAAAATTGCCATTGAAATTAAAATTTAATAAGACTCATTATTAATGTTCATATGTGATGATGATGATGATGATGATGTCCTCCAGAGCGAATTTCGGCCACAGCGGCCAGTCTTAACGGAGACTGGCCGCCTGCGCAGGTGATATTATAGTGCACAAGTATGTGCGCAAACACAAGTGCACTCTCTGTTCCCTAACTCTACTGACCCGATGAGACGGTAATCCGACACGACCGGAGAGAGATCAGGCGCAGGACCAACGGCTTTTAGTGCTTTCCGAGGCACGGGGGTGTCTTACATTGCCAAATTTCTAACTCCGAGCTGCTATTGAGATTTCTTAACTGACAAACCCAATAACTTTTTGTTGGCCCGACCCGGGATTCGAACCCAAGACCTCATGCACAGCAGTCACTCAGTTCACTACCGCTGCGCCAGAGAGGTTGGTTAACCCAAATCCAATCAATGCTTAGATTAAAAGTGCGATCTATTTTAACCTTTCTTAGCAAAATAATTTTACTAACACAATACAAATGTCCCTATACTCGTATTACACTGTGGCGTTTATATGTGAAAAGCCACAAAAATAATAAAAAATTAAACTCTACTTTTTACTTGTGACAATACTAACTTGACATATCAGAGAAACTAAAATGTTACGTAATTTAAATATTGTCGGAAGGGCAGAAATTATTACATTACACAGAGCAGGATACAACAAAATGTTAATATATCACGCTATTATGTGCGATTCTGGATTAATCGAGAAGATAAAGAGGGCAGTATCCAAAGTCACAGGCGTAGTGGTCGACGGCCTACAGTAACGACAGCACAAAGATAAGAAATGAGACGTGCACTTGAAGAAAATGGTTTTACATCAACGTAGAATACGTAAGAATTCGACGTGAGCACTTAAACTGTTAGACGCCATCTGCATAGCATGGGGTTGCACTATAGACGATACGCTAAAAAGTTATTTTAACTGATGCCCATAAGGCAGATTGGTTGCATTTTGCCAGAGATATTTTAGATTTTGATGGTCATCCACAATATTTACTTATGAAAAGACATTCAAATCTAATAAGCACGGTTGATTAAATCTCTGGCGATATGACAATACAAGACATGATTAAAATCATATAGTACCGGACATGGAGTCTAGTAGAATCAGTGCAAACGTTTGGGGCTGGATGTCGGCTGATGGAGTTGGTGAATTATGCGCATTACCTTAAAAAATAATTGCGCAAAATTATGTTGACACTCTAGAAAACGTCACGTTACCAACTGTTCGCAACGTTTACCCAGAAGATGATATCGCCGAAATTCACTTCTTACAAAACAACTATCAGTTACACACTGCTGCTGTTACTCGCGAGTGGTTCCGTCAACACCAATGGTTTCGACTGATACCATGGCCTGCAAAATCTTCAGACTTAAACCCGATCGAAAATGGTCACATCGCAATGGAAGAACTAAAAAAGCAATTGAGAGTCATTGCAGAGAGATTTGGGAAGCTATGCGGGGTACAGATATTTGTGAGTGACTTGTGGGATCAATGAAAAGTCGATTGCTGGCAGTAATTGGTTCAAATGGCGAAAATAAAAGTTACTAATTGACGTATTACTAAACGTTATAACTTTATTATTTATCACATTTTATATTAGTATCTGCTAAGAGGATATTTTCATTTATTTATTTTAATTTCATAAATATAGTTTGTTAATAAATTGTTATTAAATTCTTATTCGTCGTCCTTTTTTTGCACACCACCTATTTATAACTAGCTGTCCGTACTTCGCTGCCATGGATTATAGCGTAGTGTTATATATCCTCGATAATTGGACTATCCAAAAAAGGGTAATAGAACTTATTAGGTATGAAGTTTCTAGGTAGCTTGACTATTTCCGACATTTTCACTAATTATCCCCATATTTTAATCCTGAATAACTCTGTTTATTGGTGAAAATCGCATTAAAATCAATTTGTAGATTTGGAGTTTATCGTGAAAAAAGACAGACAAACAGACGCAGCGCAGGACTTTGTTTTATAATATGTAGTGATGGACTTTATTTTAATTGATAAATAGTTCTACGTCTCTGACGTCACGCATTGATTACAACTGTCACTGTACCGATGTCACTTGCAAGCAAAAATAGACATTGTTGTTTTGTGATATGCAAACGACATTTACCTTAAGGGTGGTAAAGCAATTTTGTTGTCGACTATACCAGGAATTACACTGTATGCACTTTCTTTAAGAGCCGTTATTTGCCGCATTACATTATAATGCTGTACCAAAGAGCGTGTGATATAAACAATTTTTACGCTTTGAGTTTTATCTCGAGACCTTTTGTAGTTTAGTCCTTCCGTCTTCTATTTAATTATTATTATAAATAATTAGATTTGACAACTAAGGAATGCTGTTAAGTAAGTTATTAATGTGTCATGGTAAAAATTTATGCATAAGTTCTTCAAACCACATTTTATGACGTACTTTAAATTAATATATTTGCATTTTTGTAGGCGGTGTCAGTAACTACAGAGTAAACTTAAATATTTGATTACATTATAATCATTGTAATGCTGATGTATGACCACTCGTCATCTGGTATTAATGAGGACGTCGTATAAATAAAAACGTTTCGAAAATTTTTATGTAACGATCCATTCACTATTCGATTTAAATTAGACTGAGCGTTTGATCAATTGATCAATTTATCAGTGTCGATTATTATTGGTGAGATATTGTCGGTAGACAATTAGTTATGCTATGAGCCTCATATGCATAGCGCGAGTTCAGCGTTTAACCGGAGTCAATGAAAATGCTAAAGCTCCCAGCTGTTTATATTTCACTCCCTTCATAAATACCTCCGTGGCGTTGCGGTAGTGAATGCGACTGCTATGCAACAAAAAGTTATTGTTAAGAAATCTCAATAGCAGTGCGAAGTTTGGCAGTTGGCGTTGTTAGACATTCCGGTGCCTCGGAAATGACGTAAAACCGATGCTGCTGCGCCTGATCTCTCTCCGGTCGTGTCGGAGTACCGTTCCATCGAATCGTGATTGTTAGGGAACAAAGGATGCACTTGCGTTTGCGTACACACTTGCCCTATAGTATCACCTGTGCAGCTGGACAGTCTTCGTTAAGATTAGCCGTCGTGAACCGTTGTGGCCGTAGTGATGAAATTTACCTGTAGCAAAGAGAAATTAAATTGAGTAATATTCATACAAACATATGTAATTAATGGTGGTTGTACAACAATACTGTGTCAAATCTTTATTTACAAAATATTTCTTCATTTCTTTCTTTTTAAGTAGCTGGCACAGGCTATGTAAACGACTTATTCATATTGGCTACTTCCGTAGGTAACTCGCGTCAATCAGTTATGCTATGCATACAACTTGCGCAAGTGCTTAAACTTGCGCATGACTGAGATGACTGAACACATCTCAGTCTCAAAAAGAAAGTTGTGTTTTGTGCATATACAGGTTGTACGGTAATTAATGGATAACCTTGAAATGTCTTATAGTAGAACTGAAGACCGTTCAGAAATAAGGAAAAAAAATATATAAAAAAATATATATTAAAAAGTGCAAGCTATATTAGCATAGCATACATTTGATTGTCTATCTATTAGCATAATTAGTGTTTAATAATAAAACAGCAAAAAACAGATGGATTTCATTCATTTATCGTCGTAGTATACACGAAAGTTATAAAAGGAAATTAAAAAAAAGATATCTCAGGTAGTAGTTAGGATAGATTTTTTTCATATTTTTTTCTGAACGTCCGTCAGTTCCACTATAAGACATTTCCAGGTTATCCATTAATTACCCGACACCCTGTATATCTTATAATAGTTATAATATAATATTATTAGGCGCCTGATACTACTTTTAAAACTTTGGTAGACTGCTATCAAAATCAACAGTTTAACCATACAATCAAAGTAATACGAAATGTTTACGAGAATAGGAGGATATATGGGAGTAATCATGTCCCATTCACATTTGTTTTCTCATAATAACGAACCAATAATGTCAATAAAGGTGTCGTTTGTAATCATGAATCTATCAATGCTTAAATATTTACAAATCAATCTTCGTGTTGTTTTCAAGTACGGTAAACGTAAACTTAGCGATAGATATTAAATCGGTGATGAAGAATATAGCAGATTAGACCAAATCCAATAACTAACCCAAGTTAATATATTCTTGCATCACACGATAAAAAACTTGCTTTTGCCAATGCTAGGTTAAGGTATGAATAAACTTTAATCGGATAAGTACTACCCTTATAATATTGTCTTACTTTTACGCGAATGTTATACATTGAAATTAAACTACTTTATACCGATTTCATCGCGTTGTATTTTAAAATAATTTCTTATTATATTATTTTGAAACTATTATTCTACTTATTGTTAAACATTACTATTATTTAGACTACTTAAATAGTGTATTACACCCATTTTTGAAAAGTGTCCCAATTAGTTTCTATAGTACCAATAAAGCAATAAAAATTCACAAAATTTTTATTCATTTGATAAGTGCCATAAAATTGCATTTAAATTTTGCATTTACAAATTTCGCGCGTAATTTGACGAAAACGCTGGACGCAGTGGACGCCTTATTGCTCTGTGGTCATGACGTCAGTTGGCTGTGTAAACAAATGCAGTGATATTTTGTATGTTATGTTAATTGTTTAAATTTTAAAAATTTGTTATTATTCTACTCATCGTTGGTTCATGAATGCAAACACAAAAATAATAAAAAGCCTATAGAGATTAAAGGTACGCTGATCAGTTGACACTGTTGACTGGTGTTATGAAACAGATTAAAAAAGCTAAAAACATTGAATTTAATTTTAAAATTTAATTTACCATTTTATGAACTAAAACTTTTCCCGACTGGTTTTGCCTACGCTATCTGAATAATATATTTTAAATGTTACTCAAATAGAGTAAAATAGCCTATTATGAAAACTATATTAATTAGGTATTTATATTTTATTTCACAGATTTCCCGACGTTTCGGTTGGTCTTTCCAGCAGCCCTGTCATGTCCCCGTGAACACGATTATATAATTCAAAATACCACTCTCTTACTGAAGCTATGCTCTGGCGAAACACGTTATTCCTTCATATTTCGATTCCTTTCCAGCGGACCGTAAAAAGCATTTTCTTGGGTCGTCAAAGTAGAAATCTTGGCACCACTTCACGTAGGGACGTGGTGTGAAGGGTTCTGCTCATGCACTACATGACTTCTTACATTCTTACCATCAGGAGGAGATATTTTGACTTGTGACAATAAAAAAGGGCGGCACGTAAACGTCGTGAGACTGTTTAAAAAGTACCGATGTCTCAAATATCTAGCTCTTTCATACCTAGGGCCAGAAACGCGCGAGTAATACCACTAGCACTATAAGCAATGATAGGCTACGATAATCGCTTTAGCAGACTGGATGACACCTTTTTTTATAAAAAAACAAGTCATTATATTGCTTGTTGATTGATATTTGACTCAACTGGCATGGAAACGTTTCCGGACCTGTCAGTTTAAAGAATTCTGCGGTTACAGATATATTATGTGGGTTACCATGAGTTTGATGTTGCCTTCGGCTAGGTACCGTTTACAGAGTACAAAATTAAAGTAGATTACAAATACAAGAGAAAAAGGTATGCCATTCGCATAATGGTTTAAGGGGTTTTTTTATACGTCTAAGATGGCAAACAAGAATACGACCCACCTGATGGTGGACACCAGAGGCATCACTTGCGCGTTGCCAAGTGAAGTGAGTTGAAGTGGGAGGGAGAAGGAGCGGGAAGGGGGGAAAGGGTGATTAGGCCTCCGGCACTCTCACTCACCGAACGAAACACAACAGGAAGAATACTGCTATTTCACGTCGATATTCTGTGAGAGGGTAGTCCTTCCCCGGTCGAGCCGGCCCATTCCTGCTGAAATCAGCGAAGCTCTTCTACTCTGAAATGGTACTCTGTTGTGGGTTCGATCTCCATACGGCACAAAAATATATGTCATCCACAAATAGTTTTGCCGAGACTGGTTGTTCTTTGTGTCCGTTGTTTGAATGTTTGTAAAATCCCCCGCGACACAGAAATTAAACCTAGTTCGGGCGTTTTTTTTTATAGTGATAAGTATTTTGTTAGTGTTTGTTTAGTTTTTTGTCTGTCTGTATGTGCACGCATGGATTAAAAATTACTGTAGGCATTTTAATCAAACTCGGTACAGTTATAGTCATTAATACTGGGCAGGTTATAGGATTTATGACAAAAAAATTGGGATCAAGGTATTCGTTCAAAATGTACTAAAATATTTATACCTATATATATAGGTGTAGTTAGACTTATTTATTTAGTTGAAGTATTATTAGGTATAGTTAAATATTCGATTTTCTTTAGTTGTAGTTTTATAAGATAAAGCACTATTATGGAGCTTACCAAATAAAATTTCATAATATTTTTTCGTTTAAAAATATTAGTATGCAATAAAACTACATACATTGCTGCTTAGGCATTAATATGTGTATTTACCTAATTTTATTGATTGAAGACGGATTAATTCGACATGGGAAAATAATTAAATAAAGCAAAGCAAATAAATTCATTTAAATTTGTAACCACTTGTTACAATTGAAAATATGGTAATGGATTTAATATGCTGCCTTATATCGAATACCGAAAACTTTGACTAATAGACCTAATCGCATTTGGCTTTCTCTCTAATCCATACATTGTGGATCTTAATTATATTTTCGTTTTAAAACTACGAACATTGTAACCTCGTACATAAAGAACATTCAGACTCGGTTCAACTAACAAACTATGATTATTATTTTACTAAGACAATATATGTATATACATAATATATATCAAAACAAGAATTGGTGTGACATACATAAAAATTTTTGGTCCGTGCAGAGATTTGTAGAACGCTTAGAAACCGGTGCCTCAATGCCGATAAAAGAGAAAATGCATTCGAGAACTTACGATTAGCAACAAAGACACGCGGCAACATGCCGTAGGACCAAACACAGCAAACTGAAATAATTCTAATGAAAAGACCTTTAAAAATAATATCAATTCTTTTAGAAAATTTTATAATTCAGCTGGTTATTGTTTGATACATAAAGACAGACGACCCTTTTGTTTAAAGAACCCGCAGAAATTATTTTAATAAGCGTTCCGGAACCTCAAGCAAAAGAATATAGGCCAGTCAGTCAGCTTCTAAAAATAACTGGTTGGTTGCTAATTTAGAAAAAATATCAGGTATTTCTGGTTAAAATTATACTCATAATAATTTCTGAATTTAAACAGGTCTTCTATTTAATTTATTGGGGTCTTCTCATGTGTTTTTGACCTGAGAGGA
Source organism: Catocala nupta (assembly GCA_963675205.1). Classification (NCBI taxonomy): domain Eukaryota; kingdom Metazoa; phylum Arthropoda; class Insecta; order Lepidoptera; family Erebidae; genus Catocala; species Catocala nupta. Next base: position 19,994,889 of record OY776080.1, read on the forward strand.
AGAGGCAGTTATTTATTGCTTACGCCCGAGATTTTCTCCAACTAGAGCTGCTTGACTATGGAAGTCTACCTCTAAAACCACACAGCAGATTGCAGCTAAAAATCTTGGGATGTATGTTTTAGTGCGGGTATAGTGACCATACTTAATGAACTCTCGCTAGTATGTCCCTACAGGAATAAAAAGAAGAGGATACTCAAATGTCGTTATGTTTTAAGTCCTATGTAGAATCTAAATTACGTGCTGTTACTGCATATTTTCTTATAGATAACACCCGTTAACTCGTGTATGATATGAATATGACTAGATGAAGTATGATTCCCAAAACTTAAGATCGTCTATAAAAACTAAAACATTATTTTTTTTAGTAGAAAGATGCAAAAATATTACAACATCCATAACTGTGGAAATCTATGACAAGAGCTTAGGCTTTTTGAAATACAATCTTGTTCTTATGTATCTTGTCTTGGGATAAGCAGGTGATATACATAATGTATTAAAATACCCATGTTCAAAAGTACACCGTTGAAATAATTATAATAATGACAAACTAGACGCAAGATTACGTAATAATATATTGCACGAGAATGCGACAAGAAGTACATAAGTTAAATACGTGAACTCAAACGGAATAGATAAATCTTTTCAATAAAATATGTAGGTACCAACAATTTCAATTTTGTTTTAAAAGCTCAAGCTATATGTCACTTAGAGAGTGTTTCGTAACTATTTACGGAGAATATTAAAAGTAAATATCAAAGAGAAGCAGCAGAGTTTTATTTTAAATGTAAACTTAATAATTTCTTTAATGGAGGTAAAGCATTTTGCCTTTGATATTCAGTAGTTAGTACCTATTGTTATAAAACGGTGCGACACCGACTTTTTCATACAAAATACCGCCTACTTGAACATTAATTGGTTCAAGTATTTATTTTGAGGAACCCATACCTACATAAAGGGATTATTTTCTTTCTTTTGTTTTTAAGTACTAGCTTTAGTAATATAGCTTTCAAAAATATTGACACAACCACTTAGACCACACAGAAAACTTCTGAGTTCGGGTTTCTTACTGAAGTGACATAGGTAGTCGTGGCAAACGATTGTCATAGCATTTTATCCAACCCATGAAGTGTCACGTGAAATTAAAGTTTGATCACGACTTTGAAGTTGCTCACAGACCCTAAAAATTAGTGTGTAAGTCTTCTAAGTGATCTGTGTACTAATACCGCAAGTAGTATCTACTGAAGCACGTTCCAATATCTCCAGACATCAAACATTTCTAAATTGCAGTTAAAATTGGGTTACAGTGCTAGACTAGCAATTTTGTAACCGAATAAAAATTAAAGCAACCTTTGCTGCAAATTATTTAATTTCTGGCTGTATTATCATTTAGGTACATAGTACGGTTTTTGATAGGACCCAAACAAACAAGTATGTGTGCAATATTTAATAAGATTTAGAATTCAGGTATTTCCCAGAGCGATGTGTGCATCTATATTATGCATAAGTAAACAATCTTTTAGTAAACTAAGTATTAGATCATAACAGTGAGATATGATCACACATTGTTATAATATTATTTAATTGGATTGAGATAGCAGATCATTTACTTTAGCGGTGGAATTCGTGAGTACATTGCTCGCTATGTGTTGTTCCTTAAATAACTTTTAATGGCGACAAATAACTGTTCTGATTGGCTATTGGCCATTCAATCCGCCAATCATAGTGGTTGACAAGAGTTTGATCATCTGTTAAAAAGTTTTGGTGTTGACCTGCCTTTCAGGATTAAATTACTGTTTTACAAATGTTTGATTTCTTGGTAAATAAATAATTATTATAGAACTAATGAAAACATCCGGTAATATATTATGTTTTTGTCAACAAACATCTTACTGCGTTAATCACAACAGATCACATGTAATGTAATACCCGCAATATAGTAATAAAACCAGTTACAGCAGATAATCTCATATATATATTTCCGGATAGTTGCTAGCTCTTGTGACTCAGTCAGCATTTATAATTCTTCAGCAATCACTGTCATTAAACAAAATTTTGTCATGTTTAGTCAAATAAATAAAGTCGGCCTCGATGGCGTAGTGGTTAGTGTAACCGACTGCCACGCCTATGGTCGCGGGTTCGATTCCCGCACAAGTCAAACATTTGTGTGCATGAACATGGATGTTTGTCTTGGTCTGGGTGTTTCTATGTATAATATGTATGTATTTACAAAAAAAAAAAGTATTTATGTATGTTTATCCATTGTCTAGTACCCATAGTACAAGCTCTGCTTAGTTTGGGCTAGATGGTGTTGTGTGTATGTGGTAGAATATATTATATTATATTATATTATATATTATATTAAATAAGAAAGTTATCAGTACCTGACTTCGACTATTTTTTTTCCTTAATACGAGGCAAATATATCAGAATACAATTGTCCGTAAACACCAGTCTCATCATGAGTAGGTATCTACCAGCAATTCACTTGACTCAAGTCATCCAAAATCACAGGCCTTTCATTTAGCCCAGGCGCGGGACATGCAGTTAGTCACATCCATTGCACATGCTAATAAGTTATGTAAATAAAACGTTTAATACAACAATTGTTTCATGATCTTAAAAATGTATATCAGAAATAAAAACATCTCATATTACTATGCAAGAGCAATTAAAATACTTAGAAAACGACGTAAAATCTTTGAAGACCTGCGGCAGTGAAAATAATGTATCACCAAATAAATCGCTAATCTTATGCAATGAAAACACTATCTTAGAAATCGAAGAGCGCTCGGCACGACAGAAAAATATAATTATCGCGGGTATGAATGAGTTGCATAATGACAATCTGGAACAAAGCCGTACTTACGATCGTAACGAAGTAAATAAGCTTACCAAGTCAATTTATAATGATTGTCCAATGCCAGTTAAAATTTATAGACTGGGCAAATACACCCCTGATAAACATCGATTGCTTAAAGTGTGCTTTGATAGTAAGGAAACAGCAAAATACCTCCTGCGAAATCAATCGAAAACATCAACTAATACGCGCTTATATGCAGATCAAACACCCGCTCAACGTATTTATATGCAGAATCTGAAGAAAGAATTAGCTCGTCGAGAACAAAGTGGCGAACATGGATTAGCTATAAAATACATAAGAGATATGCCTAAAATTATTAAAAAGTCATCAAAAAACGGCATTCAAACCCAAACATCTATAGATCACTAACATGTCAAATAAATAGCCACTCTTTACTGGACAATTACGAAGACCTACCCACTCGAAAGAGAACTCTAAGTTTTTTTTATGCCAATGTACGCAGCTTATGTAAAACCGGCAAGTTTGACGAACTGCAATGTATTATTAAATCTATAAAGTGTGTCACACACTTGATTATACTCACCGAAACATGGATTAAAAGCGAATTTGATGCAAAATCGTTCAACATACCTAATTACTCACATGTTTATAACCACCGACCAGACAAAAGAGGCGGCGGGGTTTCGATATTTATTCATAATAGCTTACAATTCGATATTCTAGAAGACATTTATGACAATGGCGTACATTATCTCTGGATTAATTTAAAAAAATATTCTATAAATGTCGGTGCAATTTACAACCCCGGCAAAATTAACTTAAATGCATTCTTTGAAAAATATATGGCACAACTAGAACGTAAGAAACGAGGCATTGTTTTTGGCGACTTCAACATTGATCTATTGAGCGACACTAAGGAGACTTCAAACTACAGAGATATATTGCAAACAACTGGATACGATATTCTGAACAAAATACACATTAATTATTGCACTAGAGAAACTAATAGAACGAAAACAATTTTGGACCACATCTGTACAAATCTCTACAAGGACAATTTTCATATCAGTGTTATTGATTCATCATTATCTGATCACAAACAAATATATGTGGAATTGCTCAACTACAAGCACAACCCTCTCCAGCGTGTTTCATATGAAGCGACTGATTATGCAGCACTTTACAAGGATACAAAAGAACATATATTAACAAACAATGACCATAATTACACTACTTTAGAACACTATATACTGCTGCAAATAAAATTACACAAAATTGCCAAGTTTAAGATATTAAACCTCCCACAAAAGGACTGGATCAATAAAAATATAACAAATGGCATACACAGAAGAAATAATCTATGGAAAAAGCTCAAAGAAAATCCTAATAACAAAGAGTTAGAAGAAGAATTCACCATGGAAAGAAATAATCTACGTACCTTAATCAAAACAACTAAACGAGAATTTTATCATACCTCCTTTCAAAATTGTGACAATGACCCAAAAAAATTATGGAATTTAATTAATACTTTTGCTAACAATAAAATTAAAGCAGTAACGCAACCACCAAAACTGGTTATCCATAATAAAACATTTAATGACGTTAATGATATTTGTGAACAATTTAATATCTTTTTCTCGGCAATCGGCACTGAATTAGCAAGTAAAATACCTAAAAATTTTCCAGATGAGTCGATGTATACTATTACCTATATAGAAGAGGCACCCGAGTACACCATTACGAATTTTGAACCATGCACTACAAAGGAAGTACTTGATATTATTAGAGGTTTAGATGTAAATTGTAGTACTGGTATTGACGGCATTACCACTAAATCAATAATGTGCATAAGTGACCTAATAGTCGAAAATTTAACGGATTGCATTAATAAATGTATTAAATTTGGCAATTTCCCTGACAGCTTAAAAACAGCAAAAGTTAGTCCAATTTATAAATCAGGCACAAAGACAGACCCAAGTAATTATCGTCCCATTTCCGTCCTACCTGTAATGTCCAAGATATTTGAAAAAGTTTTATACAATCGTCTAAATAAACATCTTAATGGACTCAATTTTATATGTACTCAACAATATGGTTTCCGAAAAAAATGTAGCACATTGTCAGCCGTAGTTGACTTAGTAACTAGAATTAACACAGAAATAGATAGAAAAAGCTTTTGTCTGGGAATATTTATTGACTTAAAAAAGGCATTTGATACGGTGAGTCATTCGTTATTATTAGCTAAGTTAAAAAATCTAGGTTTGTCGGGACCGGCGTACAGCATATTCCAGTCGTATTTAGAGAACAGAACCCAAGTTGTAAAAATAGGCAATGAACGGTATACAAGTAAACCTCAACTTATAACTTGCGGCATTCCACAAGGCTCAATAGTTGGCCCGTTATTATTTTTAATATATATTAATAATATAAGCAAAATTGGGTTGGCTGGCGAGATAACGTTATACGCAGACGATACGTGTTTCTTTTATTTTGGCAAAAAACTGATCGAATTGGTAGAACAAGCACAGAAAGATTTACACCGATACAGCATTTGGTGCCAATGTAATCTAATGACAATAAATGCAAAGAAAACTGCTTATATGATATTCTCAGCAAAAAACAAGCCAATACCTAGCAATTTGTCTCTAAATATTAATAATGAATCACTACATAGGTCGCATCAGGAAAAGTATCTTGGTTTAATTTTAGACGACAGACTTACATGGAAACCTCATATAGGCCATGTGAGAAATAAAATTAACCAACTCACCGGTGCCTTATGCAGAATGTCTAATTGTATACCGCACAAAACACGACTGATGATATATAATGCACTTGTAAAATCCAACCTAACTTACCTTATAGAGATCTGGGGTTCCGCTGCTAAAACTAATATCGTGCCATTACAACGTGCACAAAATAAGTCAATAAAAGTGTTGTTTCAATATCATAAGCTAACACATACACCTAAACTTTATGAAAAGACTAGTATATTTACCCTAAAACAAATCTACACAGAAAATATATGTACATTGATTAAGAAAATATTATTGGGTCACATACACACACAGACTACGCTAACTAAAAGAGAGTTCAAACATAACTTAAGGAACACTAATAAATTGACGCTTTCTACACCAAGAACTGAATATGGCAAAAGAAGTATGTTGTACGATGGCATAAAATTGTTTAATAATTTACCGGATGAAATAAAGGAATGTGACAGCTTGTCTAATTTTAAAACTAAACTTAAAAATTACGTAAACAAACACATACATCTAACTTAAAAAAAAAATATATTTAACCTAAAAATATAAAATATATAATGGTAAAATAATATATACGTATATAACTACATTTTAAATATAGGTACATTTTAGCAATGCATTTATCTAATACCAATTTATGTATGGTATGGATATAAATTGTATGGTTACAAATCTGGTTACACTAGACTTTATTTTAAATATAAAATAAATGAACCTAGTGTAAAACATAAAACATAAAAAATATTACCTATTACAATTAAAAAAATAACTAGGTACTTAAATACGTTTTTGGGTCATTGATAGATTAAAAAAAAAACTGTAACTTATAAGATTCACTCATGATCGTGCTACTGTTATACTTATACTTTATTTTTATTTATATTGTATGCTCAGTAAGTGGACTGTAATGTTCTTTTTGAGTACAATAAAGATCTTTAAACCTAATTTTAACGATATTATATTAATCGAGCTGCACAATTCGAATAGCTTGTTATGGGTAGACAACATTGGTTTTGAACTGAAATATATACTACCTACATAAATGCATATTGCCAGTATTAGATTGTTCTGTTGCAAAATGATGTAAATGCATTTTATAATTATATGCGTAGATGAGTCAAACATTAGCAAAGTCGACAGCAACACATATTTTACACGTAATATAATATAGTGACATGTAGCCTGCCGCAAAAACATTGATACAGAACATCTCCCTCAGTCGAAATGCTGCCTACTTAAAAATGAACGCGACAAATCGCTTCAATAGCCATTAAAATCACATGGTAGTGCGTTTCCAGGAACCATGCAAGCTCTCTCTGCATTTACGCCTAGATATATTCATCATCATCTTCATTCTCCAAAGGACATAGTCGTGACTAGTACAGCTGATGGTTTAACAATCTAGTTACCGATTAGTAGCAACTAGACGACTTCTTCATATTATGAATGGTGATCAAGATGTCTTTATTGGCTTTATTTTGACGTCCTTGCAAGTTACGAGAACAGATGTATTCGACTTTTTAATTAGTAGCTGTAGTCAACTGAGCAATAACGGATGACTTAATACAAAAAACGAACGTGATTACTATAAGTCGGCGTCTAAATAATAAGGCCTCATTATAAACATGCATGCATTGCAGTGCGTGCAGGGTGAGGGGTTTAGTTTAGCTGACTCAGTTTTTATTATAACATATCATCCTAACGCATGTTTTGTTTTGAAGACACGTGTGACCTACGTTCCACGCTTTCGTGGAACGCAAGTATATTACGCAAGTACTACATACGTACCTTTATACGCAACTCTAATTTATACTAACACAACATTTCTCAAGACTTATCTTTAAGCCCCTTATGTAGTTTCGTAGCTTGGTGACATCAATGTGGTAGAAAGTGGCGGTCCCATCATCATTCTGTTCATAGGATAGCAGCGATATCATCATAAAAAATCCTCTCACCTTCATCATATCGTCGCTAATTTAGCATATTTTGTACGCAATATTTCAAATCGTGCCTTTGGGCTATGTCTTTCTACATCAGCAAAGTAAAATTCAGATCTGCGACACATAAACAAGAAACGGCAGATGTGTGCATACTTCTTTCAAAAATTTTTCTTCTATTATTACAATGAGCAATCCCAATTCCCAATTCATATTAAGCAGTAGTAGAGGATGTTTGACTGTGTTCGTATATTAGTCGTTAGTTTACGCTATTTAATGAGCAAGAAACATCGTCAAAATATAACATAATAATGTATAAAGATGAATTTGCTCTGAAATACCTACGAAACCTTACCTTGCGATAAGACACGTGCGAAGACACATGCGCCAAATAGCAATATATAAAAATAAATGTGGTGGTACTAAAGTCATCTCTACTAATTGTACTAGAGATGTCTTCATAACTATTATAACGACCTCTTTTTTCTAAAGTTAGTTTGTAAAAATCCGTTCATTTTATCAATTAAACAAATTGTAACTACTTAATTACAGGCATTCACAATATTGGAATAAACACATACGACCCAGATGATTTCTAAAGCAAATACATTATCGATTATTTATAAATATGGCATGTAACTAATTCTGCTATGAAATTAATAGATTCGAAGTTGTACTACCATTTTCTACAATGTTTACATGGCGGCAATTTTGTAGTGACGTAAATTCATTAAAGAAAATGTCAAAAATTTGCTTAAATATGGTCACCACTTGACAAGTACAAGGGGCTTAGGGCACGCCTTTGTTCGCACTATATTTAAACGTATAGACTAAGAACATAAGTAATAAGACACAGCAGAGTATGTATCTGCTTGTTTTAATCTACAACAGGCTGACTGAGATAATACTTCACTTAAAAAAAATTTAACCGAATGAACTTGGGTTGTATTCCTACACTAAAAAGGGTTTCAAAAGAGGTACCCTAATGTTAGTGGAAGTATCCAACGTCTTTAGCATTGGAAGTGGCATGAATAATTTTTTTTGAGCAATATGATAAGGATCATGTAGGATCTCAAGCATTCACGGGTTATCATGGCGGTTACTACCGCTTAACATCAGACAGGCCGTTTGCAGATTGTATACAACCCAAGAATGATATAAAGTAAGCGGCAACTCGTCTTGAAAATGTAAAGCTATTAACTAACATACTTATCTTATTATTCCATAGAAAGATGTCAGTAAAACGTTGTCGAAAATATTTATTAATTTTTTTACAACATTATTCATTTTTATTATTAGCAGCGGCTTCCGCATTAAGCTCGAGTCTTGTATCGCGGTAACCACACATTATACATTAGTCGCTTAACCATAAGTGAAACAAATAAAACATAAAATGAATTATAATGTCATGGCCATCCACTTGGATTATACACTAAGACCGCAAAGGAAAAAGGGTCGTTTAGAAAATCTTCAATATGTTCAAAAGTACCTGACCTAGCTTTATGAAATAAAGACTAAATTAAAGAATAATTTAATGTGCTTAAATAAAGATAAAAAAAGAATTCAAACTTTTTATTTTTAATAAATGTAAAATAAATAAAAATGCTTGGTTTTCCAGTATTTTCGTAAATGTAGATTGGTATTCACATTTTAGTACTTTGTATTGCTTCCGCGAGCTCGCAATACTGTTGTTATGCGATTTGGCATACTTTTTACTAGGTTTTTGAGGCGATGCTGCGGCATATTCTGCATTCCTCTATTAGAGCTTCTTTCATTTCACGAAGCGTGATTGGCGGCGGATTCCGCTGACGAAAACGTCGTCACAGTTCATCCCATGGATGCTCAATTGGGTTTAAGTCGGTGCTGCGTGCTGGCCAGTCCATGTCTGTGATACCGACTTCTTGAAAATAGGCAAACACTATCTGAGCTGTATGTGGGCGGGCATTGTCTTGCATAAAAACGACATTCTCGCCCATGTCCACTAAGAATGGACCAACGTAGTCATTCAGAATTTCAGTGACACTTCTTTCTGCAGTTAAAGTCCATTTTCTATCACCACTAGCTCAGTGCGGCTTTCGGAAGAAATCCCAGCCCACAAGTAAATAGAGCCTCCGGCGTATGGAACTTTTTTTTCTATACAGGCTTGGTTATAGTACTCTCCCGGTCTTCTGTACACTCTTTTCCTCCCGTTGTGCTTGTATAAACAGAATCTAGGTTCATCTGGAAACATAACTCTTGACCAGTCATTCCGAATCCAATTTTCGTGTTCTCTACCATAACTCAACCTTGAGTTTTTGTGGTGTCTTTCTAATTTTGGGCCATTTTCAGGGGTTAACGACACGATGACTTCAGAATTATAAAATTTATAAGGCGGAGATATTTATAATTTTTTATTGCGAAACTAAAACAAACGCGAAACAATTGATTTGAATTTTTTGGTACTGAATTCAAAAACGACCATTATTTTACATTTTCAGTTGTTTATACAATTAGCAAAAATAAATTAAAAGGCTTTATATATTATTTTATGTGGCATTGAATATTATTTCATAAAGCTAGGTCTTTTGAAGATATTGAAGATTTTCTAACGAACCCTTTTTCTTTGCGGTCCAGTGTATTTTGGATAACTGCCTCCGTGGCGCAGCGGTAGTGAATGCGACTGCTTTGAGGTCTCGGGTTCGAATCCCGGGTCTAGCCAACAAATAGTTGTTGGGTTTTTCAGTGAAGAAATGAAGAGAGTGTAAGACACCCTCGTGCCTCGTTAAGCACGTAAAGCCGTTGGTTCTGCACCTGATCTCTCTCCGGTCGTGTTGGATTACCGTTCCATCGGATCATGAGAGTTAGGGAACAGAGAGTGCACTTGTGTTTGCGGACACACTTGTGCACTATAATATCTCCTGCGTAACTGGCCAGTCACCGTTAAGACTGGCCGCCGTGGCGGAAATTCAGTCTGGAGGATTTTATTATTTTGAATGAAAATAAATAAATGGATACATCTAATAAAAGTCATAAACGACTTGAGAATCCGTAAGGAAAATACATTAGCATTTTATTTTGAATAAGGTCATAAGTTCTGTCACTCGACTCATTAAAATAAAGAAACCGTAACCGTAATACTGTTTTGTTTTTTGAATGCCAGGAATGTGGTTTATAGTGGCTGCACTTTTTAAATAGTCGATGGATTTTTTCATAACTAGATGATATATTTGTCTGACATTATGCAAATGAGTATAATTAGTAATTAGATATTATGTAAACATTGCCGTATTTTAGGTTTATTGAATAAAAATTATTTGTTTCCTGCCTGAATCCGTCATCTTCCTCTTATCTATAAGAACTTTTGATGTATGAAAGTGAATCTTGAGGTCATTGGAAACTTTTAGGCTAAAATATTGTTACGTGCTGGGTTCGAGGGATAAGAATAATAAACAATATTACCGACTAAAATGTTTTATTCTAGCACACAATTATATTTAAAACACAACAACACTATACTACACTTTTCCACTGTAACTGCTTCAAGCTCTGTAGTATTTTCGCTTCCGTTCGTTTCGATGAATACTTGACTGCTTACGATTGTAAACTGACTCGGCGAGCGCTGGCCTTTCCCTTTTATATGTAGTTAAAGCTTATCCGGAGTTTTCTAGAAACGTCATACACGGTACGTAACAGTACGAGGATTCGAGAATGTACCAGCGTTCTCTCTACTCTACTCGTACCGGCGAACTACGTAGTTCCGTAAGACGTAAGTAGATGGCGCTGTAATAAATTATTAGACGGATCTGCCGAGTCTTCCCCACAATGACGAGAGATGGCACTGGGCGTAACAAAATCAATGCATTCAAGATAATTTTATGATAAATCTTTTGCTATACAAGCTGCATGATTGTGGAATGCATAATCTGTGTTTATTAAGAGAGCATAGTCGTCTTAATTAACACTTAGATTGGTTTTAAAACTTTATTTAGTAACGTAATATGCTACCTTCAATATCTGACTTTGTATATATGTTATATATTGTACACCACTAAGTAATAGATTGTTTTTAAAAACTATTCCCGCACTAGGAATAAATTCTGTATCGCGGGGGACTTTACAAACATTCAAACAACGGACAAAAAGAACACCTAACTCGGTACAACTATATATGGATAACACAAATTTTTATCCCGTGCGGGGATCGAACCCACAACACTAGGTGCATTGGCAGTGACGAAGCGTCCACTTATACCTTCCGTGCAGTCATATAGATATTAATTTAATGTAAGAAAATTGTGTTTTCTATATCACGATTTGTTAAAATGCTATTTCTCTCTATTAAAGCCACTCTTTACTATATGTACACACAGCGACACATCAACCTGGACTTTGAACTATTAGAAGTTGAACGCTGCGAACCGTGCGAGAGAGTGCGTTATATTTTTGTTACGCTCTATCCTTACCATTACATCGACACCACTATGCACTGTCCCTTTCCGACAATTTTCAATTTGGTCTAACTTGATGTGTAGCCGTATGTACATATATGTTGTTATTGTGTTTTGAACACATCTGTATCTATAAAATGCAGTCTAGAAATTATAATTGTATATTATCTAGATAAATCCAAATCCATTAAAATCAAAATTGGACGTATATAGTTTATTATTATACAATATTAGCCATGAGTTTCTCGGTCGTAGCCTTTGATTTGCTTGAACCTATCACAATATAAATATAAGCTAAATTAGATTGACATTCTGAGTTGTTATTTTGACCTATATAAATGAATTATTTAAATCTTTGAATTAATAAAAAACGTCATCTTAATTTATTTTCTTAACACTGGATTACCCAACTGTCGTAAATAATGCAACCGTCGATGTGGAGATTACTTATACATAATTTTGATTATGTCATGTGTTCATTACGGGGCAAATAGTAGATCTCGTATGACCAAAACTAAATAATGATTTCATGTACATCGAAGTGAGGACAAATATCTCGCATTATCACTCAGGCATCTGTACCAAAATTTTGACATACGGGTTTAATGCTGGATAACGAGTCAGTTACTTGCGATAAAGTATTTTTTTTTTATTTATTTATTCAGCACAAGAAACAATTGTACACTATGCTAAATCAAACGACTTATTACTAAAGTTAAATATATGCACAACCAACATCGTTGCCCGCAATATTAATATTATTACAAAAAAGAGTAATAATGCGGTACAAGTATTAGTTCTGGCATGACAAAACAATAATTTATTTATTACAAATTAAATTCGGTATCAACTATGTTCATTAACTATTTCGTTGAGTTTCTCAACCACGCATCTCTTGAATTGCCCAGGAGATAGTATAAACAAATCGATATCTGTAAAATATTTATTATAAAGTTTCATAATGTGGCAAAGTGGCACTCGCTTGCCCGCATTCGTTCTGCACATCCTGGCCCTGGTGCAAAAAGGCCCCAGTTATGTGCAGTGCGTATACGATGCGAGCTGCTAGGGATTCTTATTTGTATTTGATTCATTAGGTTATTGCAGTCATATTTATTACGACAAATGTTATATATCGCAGATAAGTCCATTAGCCATCGTCTCTTTTTGAGTGTCATTAGAGAGAATTTAACCAATGTGTCATGGTATGATCTTTTTTTGCGAAAACATCTATAATTAACGGCACGGAGGTATTTAAGCTGTACTACTTCTATTTGATCAATACCTATTGATCGCCTGACGTTTCGACCGACTTGCATCAAGCATGGCCACGGGTTGACTGAGGTGAGTGAGCTCAGCGGCGCGGGCGCCTTCGTGAAGTGCGGGTTTTGGCAACTATCCTCACTTGGTCACTATTATTTATATTTTCCCTGTCGGTACTTCGACACACAACACTACACATTGACGAACTAAGTCACTATGGTGACGTTTACATATTATGCTGATGACTGGATTCGAAGATCTAAGATGTAGACAAATGGTATTCATCCTTCAGGTTGAAATTGCGATATTTCTTAATTTCAACCGCTACACACTACTCTGGAGTAATAGTGACGATTGGTGGATAAAACATGTGGTTTATGTAACTCAATTCAGTGGTTTGGTCCAGACTCTAGCAAATACTCAGCTACAGCAGACTTGTTTAACCGGTTCTTGACAACTGTGATATGTTCCTTAACCCCTTCACCGCTTGTACGATTGGTCTACGTACTCCTAATATACCTATGAGTGCTTCTAAACAATCTTTATATACGTATTTACTTTCTTGACGCGCTCCATAAATAAGGGTACGTTATACTTAATATGCTATTTCTTGTCTCTATCACGCATAAAGATAGTAATATAATTCTATTGATACTTTGATTATATGGTATTTTTAATTAAATTCACTTTATCTCGCTCGATAACACGTCTGAGATATTTTTTTTATTGTCTTCAAGGTATTTTCTTGTCGATTAAACAACATGTTTTCCACTTGTGTTGCTTTCACTAATAACTATCTCGTAAGAAATAAAATTACGCTTTGTTATTCTATGACTCACTGCAGCTTGGAATTAATTCTTGTCAGTTCCATTGATAATCGTGGTTATTTTGAAGCACTCTTTTTAAATTGCCTCTTCTTAAAATGAATTATCATTTAATCTCTAAAGAAAATGTTTGAGATACTAATGTAAGTATATCCAAATATTGAAACAAATTTGCGCGTTAGAATTGTGTGTCGTCTTATCTATGGAATGTTTTTTTTATATGTACGTTTGCTAATTTGCGTAACTTATTTTAAATTATTCATTTATTTATGAAGGCCTCATACATTAATAGTCATTAATAATTAAATTTGAATATATTGAACTTGAAACGGAAAATTTTGTAGATATAGGACGTAACAGGATTGTCTGTCAAACCTAAAACAGGTTAAACCTTTAAGTAAATTGCACCCAAATAATCTTGTTTCGTATTCTTTTAGCGAGTTAGGAATCTAAAGAAGACCTTTGTCTTATAAGTTGACAGCACAACGAATACTTCTTTGAAGACTTGGCAACATATGAATAGGAGGTCAGGTGTTGCCAACGCCCGTACAGGGACCAATAAACATTACGTAGCAAACTTTAATCTGCAACGTCGGCAAACCATGTCGTCGCTTTACTTTGCTTTATCAATTAAGCGATTCATTCATCGAGGCGATGCTATGTGTCGATCACGTATAGTTATAGATGGATATTTTTGAACCTTACCACTTACCATAATGTGAACTTTACCATAATGAAAACCTTACCATTTATTAATTTTTTATTCATTTCATTCATTTATTCTTTACCATTATGCAATGTTTACCTACTATAACGTAAATCAAACGACTCACAATTATGTACACCCTACCACTTACTATTATGCAAGACTTACCATTATCCTTTATTTAAACTTAACCATTATCTAATCTGTTATCTCTAACAGGTCACTGAGACGATTAGACGGTAGATTAGAAATTAATGAGCAGAACTAAGCTCTTTTATGCTTAACGGTGAGGATGGTTGCGAGTCCTGTTGCAAACGGTTTAAACGGTACCCCTTTGCTACTATGCAGGTATACTTGCCACCATAGCTGTATTAAAACCTTATATACATTAAAATTAAACATTTTTATATGGATTTCATCCCGTTATTTACTTTTTTTATAAAATACTATTATTACATAATTTTGAAAACTTTAAACTACAATAGTTGTTAAACACTTTTACTAGTTACTGTTTAGTTCTATTTAAGCTATTTATGTAATAAAAACTATTTTGAATTAATTTTACACCTAACGTTTCGGTTGCTTTTCAGCAGCCATGTTCACGGGGAGACTAAGATGGTGGTTGTCTCAATGTTTTAAAATGTAGTTATTCAAAGTACCTAAACAAAATTTAATCCTTGGTATCATTGCTATATATACATTTTAAATCATCTTGTTATATGTACAGTCAGTGCCTTATGACGCTGACTGTACATTAGAAAGATTTTTTTCAAAGTAGCCATTGCTCTCATGTTCTTATAACAGTAATAGTTATATAATAATTAATAAATACCTTATGACAATTAGAAAGTTTTAATTCATTAACTGAGATGAGAAATTAATTCAATATTTAGTAACTTATGTCGCCAGAAACACTATTTGAAAAATTACGTATTTTATTGTTTGGACTTGATAAAGGCCTTTATACATAATCATATCTCTTAACCAGAAGTAAAAATAACAAATAAAATTAAGATAAACTGAACTTACTCTGTTTTTTATATAAAACGGAATATGTCCAGCTTATTTTTTTATATCATATTAGTGTCTTTAACTATAGATAAAGATACTAATTTAAAATAGAAATATATTTGCTTTATCGAGTACCACGTTGGTATCGGTCCGAAAATTTGTGCTTGTATTGGCATGCAATCTTGGGTCAGAGAAAAATATGGTAATGGGAAAATTTGCCGTTACAGCACGGATTCCCGAAATGTACGCGGTAGTCGGGAATTGATTTGCCTTTATTGCCTGACACCTACCAACATAGCTAGTGAAATACGGATATAATTCACTTCTACATACGCATTCTGCTTCGCACATATTTGTATGCTATATTTATCCGACATATAATTGTAAAGGTGCTTGTACACGACACAAGTAACTGGTGTGAAGGTTTAGATAGAGTTCTTCTTTCACGCTAGGCAGCGGCTTCGCTGTGTCCTGACATTGCTGAAGTCCATTAGCAGCGGTTATCTCTTTCCATCAGGTGCTCGTCAGCCACAAAAGGCAATAATTTATTTTTTTAATTGCCGTATAGGATGCTTGTGATGGTGGTCTTCGCCTATTTTTTACATATATAACCTACATAATTATAAAAGTATAAATTAATATAACAATCGCTATTAAATGTAAACAGCCTAATATCTAGTAAATCAAAATTGATTTTATTACCAATGCTTATAGTCATGTTTAAGAAGAATCGAGCTTATAATCATTTACTAAGAACAGTTAGGTGTACTTTTTCTTTTGCCACGTGGTCAGTAGCTAACGTAATAGTTATCAAGCCAATGGCTGGGTCAATGGCCTTTAAACCGTTATTTTAAAGTTGACTTCCCATACCAACTTTCGCAGGTGATCATAAAAGTGGGGAGACTGCTTCACGTGCTTTTTACACGTCAGGACTAAAGTACTACTTTGCTGACTGCTTTATGACTCGTGGCAGAAGCTTTCATTTATGATTGGGGCTCATAGTGATGAACCGTGTTCGAATACCGAGCTGGCCAAATTTTAATGGAATTTGTTATGGAAAATTCTAAGTGACAGACTAACACATTGCTAGTCCGTGTTATCTGGAAATGCCAAGCACATTTCCAGACTTCTTAGTCTAGAAAATGCTCTATAGACGGCAGTAAGCTCGTGGATCAAAAATATAGCTGGTTAAGTGTAATTTTATTACATATCTATTATATATAGAAGCGTAAGTATACATATGTACGAACTATATTATTGCTGCGGAGTGCCAGATTTATTGCTACGGAGAAGTACAGAAAAACAAGTGTATTATATATGTCCGTCATGGAAATGATTGCAGGGTTCGTGTAACCTTACAATCAGCAGTTACAATTGCAGTTGCGCTTATCAAAAAAGTTATTTATGAGACCAACGTAGGAACAATAAATAAACAAGAACTCACGTTCGTTCTTGTTTATTTACGCTTCGTGTTTCGCGATAATGTACTTACTAGCTACAACCCGCGGATACACCTGCGTGAGAAATACAGATTCTTGAGCGTCATTTATGGACATTTAACAAGTTTTGAACTTCAAAACTTGTTAAATCGACGTTTATCCCATTCTATGTCCCGTAATAGACACAATAGAAAATATATTGTTATATATCATATGTGATTCATCGGCCAGAGAACCTGTTAAGTTGAATTATTATCCGATGGGGAGAATTACTAGATCAGGTAATACGCAGTAGGTACCTACCGTGTTACAGGCATGATACATAGGCCTGCAAAGTTACAATCAAATTTAAAAAAGGCTAATTCGCCTGCGGTTTACTTATTACTGCACGGATGGCGTAGGTGAAAGGCGATCACTGAAATCACTGCTTTTTAGTCGACCTGCTCCGATTGTTGTGGGTTCAATCCCCACACGAAACAAGAAAATGTGTAATCCACAAATAGCTGTTCCGAGTTTGAGCGTTATTTGTGACGTTATTTAAATGTTTGTAAAATTGCCCCAACTGGCCTAGTATAGAGTCGTATTAAAAACGAAATGTCGATAAATTATCAAGAAGTCATAGGTTCATCTACCCATTACACCATCGACGTTAATCCCCTCGTATCACAACCATTTACCTTCGCTTCAGTAGTTATCAAGAAAATTAGTAAATTGCAACTCTACACGACTTAAAATATTAGCAGGAATATAATACAGCTTAATTGACATTTCAATTATTTACTTAAGCTCCTTATATTTTGTCTGTGGCTAACATACAAAATGAAGTCGCGGTCTATTGTACAAGGATTATATAAATTATTCCTAATCAGCAATCATTTATTCAAATGGCTTCCACAAAGCAAGACTGATTGACGAAGGCTTGTAATTTTGGTGAATTAAATTAATTAGCTTTACATTCAGAATTGAAATGTGAATTAGAAAGACATTTTAGAAAATGTTAAATCATATAATGGGTGCTTTATTTCGCGGATCTGCGACATGGTCTGCCGAAATAATCAATGGAATAAAGTCAACAGTTTTTAAAAGGTGATATAGTGGTCTCTTATATGGTGGTGCCATATGTTTGCAGTCGAACATAAGAACCTTTTGAGGTCTGGACGGAGCTAAGTGTTATTGGGAAAGCCTCAGTAAGTGCATGAAATTTACAAATGTGACGAGAAAACGGCAATAGGACAGTAAAGACATGAGACTTATATCTCTATATATTCTTACAGAGATATAAGAGTGCCTTTTTCTGACTAGTGCAAGTATCTAGTAATAACTTCATAAGTGATGACCACGCTACTCCCAAAGACCTGAGTCTTACGAGTCTTCTTTTCGTGTGGTTAGTGGCCAACCTGTTGTCAAGAGTTGTTCAAGCCGCCTGTAGACCTCTGACATGGCTTAACGACTGCTGTCAATTTGACAACAGCCAGGACCGACTTTTTACGTGCCCTCCGAAGCACGGAGACGCTCAGATGAAATACCACTAAGCGGTCACCCATCTATAGACTGACCGCACCCAACGTTGCTTAACTTCGCTAATCGTTTACCGATCAGTGAGTGCAACGTGCTATGAGCGCCTTACGAGCTAAAAATGTGATACCTGTGATAACCACGCCACTATCCAAGACTCGAGTCTTACGGGTTTAAAATATGATATAATTAAATCGTGATGCGTGTTTCTTGTCTCGATGTATTTATAGACTCTGATGGTATAGGTCATTCACATCCCCAACGTGGGAGTTACAACTGCAATGATAAAAAACAGCTAGACACGTCTCTTGCTGTAGAAAGTGACAGATTTGTCAAAGTATAGTAATTGGAATTTGTAACATTGACGTGTAATTAATCAAGTCTTAAAGCCTACATTTTACAATTGCATTGATATCACAGTGGTTTACATGATCACCTGCCCCTACCAAAGCGATGAATGTTGCGGGTTTGAAACAAAAATGTGCGAGGTCCACAAATTGTTGTCTCGAGTCTGGGTGTATTTTGTGTATGTTATTTGAATATGAGTTCAGGCCTGAAATACAAGAGTTATACCTAGTATGATGAGGTCTTCAAAAATAAAGACATTTAACAAAATTGAATAAAATTAACGTTTAATTTATGTTGCATATTCTTGAATACTAAAATCTGCGGCGATAGCTTTGTTATCGATTTTACCTTTGACTTATTCTTAAATATTATATTGACGAAGAAGTAAAGGCTACTAACAAAACCACTAACATATACCTACGTATATTAGGTCTTATTAATATTTCTACTAAACCTGTTGAATTTATTGCTCCTATCATAAAATGAAGAAAGAAATACATCATTGCAGTCTTTATGTTTAAAAACAAATCCACATTACATACGTAGCTATCGTTTCTAAAAATACACCTGCATATAATTATGTATATTTATAAAAAGCGGTTCTCTTGATCAATCACTGAACCAAAAAAGATTAAATGCGACTGTATGATAAAAAATAAATCATTTGACTATTTAAACGGAATGTGTAGCGTAAAATTTAATTCATTCGAGTCATTGAGACAAGTCAATCGGCACGTGGCCGTTACGCGTCATGATACTCTTTTATGTATAACTTTACGGCAGTTCAGTTTAGTTCGATTTTACCTAATAGAATGGAAAGTAAATGGGTCATCCTTTTACCAACTCTTGGACAATTGTGTCGTGTGTCTCATCAAACATAACCAATAAATAACATTTTATAAATATTTTCTAATAAAAATGGTGTATAATGAAAATAATAATATTTTATTTTGATAAAGAGTTAAATTTAAATTTGTGATGATAAATAGGATTTTATAAATCACCGCGCTGGTGGTATGATATAAGTTATCATCTTGTTTGTCAATTGTGTTTGTGGGAAATCCGAAGAATCTGTTTACATTTCGTACCCTCAATAAAGGTGTTACATTTAAAGCTTTAAGTAAATAGCCTCCGTGCAATTGACGATAACACTAGATTTATAAAACAGCCAACGAAGGTGACATATGAGGAGTAACAAAAGGATATTGTGACTATGAATATCAAGAAAAAAAATTGCGTCGAGTGTGAGGGTGATGTGGATTATGAATATGTACCCCCGGAGGGAGGCTGGGGATATATGGTGTGCGTCGGTCTCTCAGTCATTTTTGTAAGTATTTTATTAATTATTTATTAAGGTATATAGACGCATAATTAAATAAAAATATAAAACATTTTTAAAATAAGCTGTTAATATTAAGAATAAATAAAAAATTAGATGTGCATCTTCAATAAAATAAAAGTTACTTGTAATTTTAAATAAAATATTTTTATGTAAATAGATAAGTAGGTATAATTTTAAAAACTAATTATAAATTAAAAAGCAATATATAAAATTAAAAAAAAAAATAAGTATATACCTATAATATTTTTATTCAACTCAGTTAAGTATATTTATTTTATTTATCTAAAAATAAAAATTATTATTGAGTAGATAATAATGTAATAAGTAGAAGCAACTTTAATTCAAAATTTTAAATCTTTTTTATTGCGTACATATTTACAAGTTTATGTAACATCGCGGAAATAAATTATAAAGTAAACAATATTTTTTACAATTGTTTCAAACAACATAATTGATTTTAATAAAGCAGAAATAATATTGTACGCTTGTGTTATCAAAATTATTTATAACAACATAAGCAAAAAATACATGGACGCCATCTATTTAAGTACATTGAACAAAAACATTAGCTACTTATAGTGACCTCCCTGTCAACAACTTGTAAATATTCATAATTACGAATTGATACAGTCTATCTGGTCTCAAAATATTTTATCCAAAGCCAATAGCTATTATTTTGTATAATTCAGAGCATACTTAATTACATTTAAAAGTCTAATGTATGTTGATTGAAAGGTGGTCGAACTTATAAAGTTCTCGAAGGATATACCTATATCGAAATCCTAAATAACATCTTATAATTTTTGTATAACACAAATATATTAAATTACACGTAGACATTATCATAGTATAATATCACATTATCCCATAGGAGACAAAAAATTGTGGTGTTCTTTAAGTCAGTTGTTTGAATGTTTGTAAAAGTCACACAGGAATTATTCTTAGTGAATAAAGAAGAAAGTGACGTAAAGAATACTGTCATATTTACAAAAAAAAAATAACAACGAAAAAAAAATTATTAGTACCATTATTCGTATTCGTTAATTGAGTTACAATTTAATCTCAGTATTATACTTATCACAAATTATATTTTCCTAAATTAATATGCAAGTCAGATGTGATTAAAATTGAAGTTCACTTTACATGTCGCGTTTATTAGACTAAATCAAAACTCTATTTTGAACATGTTATGAGAAATGGCGTTTGACGTAGTTCTAAATCTTCTGTTACTAAAACGTTCCGCACACTAAAACCATAGTCATGCCAATTCTCTAGCACAAGGAAATTTAGTATCTGGGTATGTAATCTTAATATAGGTGCGTTTACACCTATTAATTGAACCAATGGATATATTAGAGGAAAAGTATAAAATTAATCATAAAATAAGGTTGTAACTTTTAACCTAATTATAAAAACTAGTAGCGTCTCACTTTACACTTAGATTATTCACTAGTATGGACCAAGCCCAACATTTCACTAAGATGGCTTCACCCACAAGGAATTCACTGACAATTTATAATACAATATAAAATCCGACCGCACATCTTATTTATGTTACATTCAAATTTCTTATACGGAGTGGAATGACGGAGGCCACGGCCAAAACCTACAATTGAGGTTCTATTTAAGAGTTGCACCATATTTTGTAAGTTACTAGCTATGTTAATTTGAAGGTTAATTCTAACGTGTTTGGGTTTCCGTCAATCAATTGTTGCTATGGGTAGAGCAAAATATGCGTGCCTTTCTGGAATTTATTGCCCCGCCAATCTGGTTAATATTTAACTAATTACACTTTTTTGTCATTGTGAAAAACCATTAAGACCTCCTCTGACGTTGATAGTAAAAAATGTGAATCAATAAATTGATGATGCAATATAAATACTTATTATAAAATATTTATAAAACAACAGAATCCTCAAACATTTATTGGCTGCTATTTATAGTCACGTTGCCACAAAAAAATTAGCCTATATCCTTCCCGTTTAAGCTATCTACATACCATATTTAGTCAGAGTTAGTTCGCATTTAAAATATTAGAATAATTAAACAGACAAGCAAATATCGTTCACGGTACATTACGACATCTGGCATTGTATGTATTTCACAAGTACCTATTCAGGACATCTCATTCGAAATCTTAACCAAAATCCGTTTAGTGGCATAGACGTGAAAGCATCTCAGTTCTGTTTCATCTCTGTTTGTTAACAGAGACAGATAATTAGTTTTATTTATTAACCTACTCATTTATTTATTTAATGGCACAAGCCTTTACATTTATTTTATTATTAATTTTGCTCCGCCGTTTAAGGTATTACCTTATCAATATAATATAATATCAATATCAGCTATATTCCCCATCAGCAGCCCACTAAATGATATGTTCGGATTAGACTACCAGTCTGTGAAATCACTACGTTGAATGTGGTAATTACACAAACAAACACTTCAACTTATACATATTAGAAAAACGAATAATTGGAATAATTGGTTTGTCTGAAGGTGAGTTGTAGCCTACACGCTTAACAACAGATGAATTACTCGCGCCTTATCGATAGGTACTGCAAAAAAGGTGTCGTTGTACTACTAGTGCACGGAGCAAAGAACTCAGTCTGCTGTTGATAGCCGAACCCAGACTGCCTGATTTCTCGCGGCGCATAAGTTTATGCTTAATTGCTTATTTTTGCAGACAATTATAGGGTTCCACGTCCCATTCTGAGATTCAATTCGGAGATTGTCAGTCATTGCTGACTTTGGAAATGTTCTTAGTAGTCAGTAAGAACATTGGCCATTTCGTACCATACAGGCGTGAAATATACATGCCCTGAGGTTCCATTCGCGTTAATTGTATTTAAACATGATTACAGATTCGCCCGAATCGTAGCGTGAATTTATATAGCCAAATAAACACCCGATATGGTGGATTTTTTTTTTTTAAATTAACTAGTAAATTCTTAGATTCCCGCGCTCAAACAAACAAAAGTAGTAGGTATACTTAAGTTAAGTAGTCAAAATTTGTTAGTATATTTAACATGCAAAACATATTCAAATAAAGTTATTTTTAAATGCCGACTTAAGAGGTAAAATGTAATCATTTTGAATGGTTTGTCTGTCTGTGGCATTTTGACTCTTTAACGGATGAACCGATTACAATGCGAGATTAACGTTTTTAATCTCGTTTGGTCTAGACTGTTCTTGGCAATATTTTATGATTATTATAAGAACATTTCATGATTATTCGCTGATAATACAACTAATGTAGTCGAGCTCTATATAAGCAGTCAAAGCTTTTTAATTACGCCCGTATTTTAACGAAGGAGTAGACAGAGTTTTATTACATCCACCTTTTATTATATATGCTATTACATAAGTTCCTATTGTTGGTGGATTGCAATATCCTTGTACTATTGAGTGACGCTACTGAGAAATTTCTAACACATAAAATTCCATAATACTTTATCTGAGCTATATAGAATTCGGTATGTCTCAGTCAGCCACCAATGCCAGGATTTTTACATCAAAAACATGGTAGATATTTTAATATTATTTGATTTTACGAGTGGCAGGCGTCGCCAATTATTTGATAACAAGACGAATGAGTCGACTAGCGTCAGGGAACTGCGAACATCATACAGAAAACTGATGCGTAAGCTTAGTAATTCTGTTATTGATTTGGCCAGAGAATAGAAGTTCCGGTGGTTCATATGTATATCTGCCTTTCAAGAGTATTTATAGATAGGAGCCGAAAGGCATCCGTTCCTTTTTTGGCATTCTATCTTCAATTCCTT
Organism: Catocala nupta; assembly: GCA_963675205.1. Lineage (NCBI taxonomy): Eukaryota > Metazoa > Arthropoda > Insecta > Lepidoptera > Erebidae > Catocala > Catocala nupta. The sequence continues at coordinate 20,019,072 of OY776080.1, forward strand.
TTCCTTCGCTAAGCAACATATCAGGCGATGTTAACCACTTAACATGTAAGCTAAATGTTGTTTACCATCTTAATATGTAGACACATTATGTGAACGAAGCTTGTTAGTTAAAATAAAATGAATTATCTATGGCATCTTATCAGCTTGAGATCTTTAATATGTCATCTGAATTAGTGATATTAATTAAACTACATATCTTAAAAACAACATAAACATTTTACAGCTAGCTATACTTTATACGTATAACATAAATTATTTTTAGCATATATTTTTAAATGTACAGGTTAAAATCCTACCTATGTTTAAAGGTTATAGTTTGGATGGTTATCATTAAATTTATACGCCAAGACCAATGAACGGCTTTTGGTGAACATTTTGAAAACATTAAAACAACATAGATACATAGACTGACACCTGTATCCCGGAGGAATACAGAATACTAACGTATTGCCTCTTGCTACGATCCTAGCATACGTTTCTTGCTTAATTTACTGCACGGCACACATTTTGGATTACTAAAATTATGACTACCACTTAAGCTCTCCTTGGTCAATGTCTGTTATAGCATAGAAACCTATAATACTGATCTAGGAAAATATAGCATGACAAAACATTATATCATGTATAGATATGTAAATTAGTTTCCGTATGTGGGCACACGCAAACCTCGTAATTTTTTTAATGGTTTACGTGCATCTTTTACACGCCGCATTTCTATATAAGTTTGTATTGATATACTTTATATCCCGTGAGCCCAAAGAAGCGGAAAGCACTATTTTAATAATTAATTATTAAGGTAATAATTCCCGTTCCTCTGGGCACTTAACCCAGCCTAGGTTCGTTGTCACAATGAACTCAGACTGGGTTAAGTTACATAGTTAAGAGATATTTGTGGAGAAACATAACAATACGCCGCTGGTATAAAAATAATCCAGCATGTTAATCATCGTCATTGTTACCTGCGCGCGATATTTCATCGAAATCCGTCAAGAGGCTGCTCGTTAGTCTCGTGGCTACACTATGCGCTTTTGTTTGTGGTTGATTGTAAGGTTTCATGTCACGTTAAAGTGGTATAAAGTTTTTTTTGGTGGAATATTTTCGTAGCTGCACTTTGTTTATCTGGTGGATGGCAAAAGCCGTGCCCACTATTAATTATGTGGGAAACATAGCTGGCTAGCTTTATTCCCTTTGGGATATTGTAGGCGTCAGAGTCTGTTTAGGAATTCGAACATACATATTTTGTTACTGACGTCTCTGCCTATGTCACGCTTTACTTGGCGAATAAATCGCTTTCACTTTGTCCAATCTTTTGCATCTTTAGATTCCTGGTCATTGAGTACCAATTATCTATTTATTATATATATTTTCTCTTTTTTAAATACTAGTCCTCGTTAACGACTATCCACGTCTTAATAAACGGCATGTTTAAAAATATTGAAATAAAAAGTAATATACTCCGAACACAGATGTATGGTGGTCAAAATCATAAGTCCAGTGCGGGGATTGAATTCAAAACACGCAACGCACTCTTAGTGGCCAGGCGACCATTTTAATTCACGTGGCATCCGCACAGTCAATTATTTAAACATCTTGACTTTCATATTTAGATACAGTTGTAGTTTAAAAGCATGATTAATTATCAAAAGTACATTATCGTGTTACGTCATGCTAACATACTACAGGCCAATGACCTAACATTGGAGCTATTTCTATATAATTAAAAGAGCAATTTATAACTTAAAAGCATTGTCCACAGTTTTAAATTTTGTAATTTACCCTGTTGTGTCATTCACAAATACAATTTATGAAATAAAAGATCGCAACTAAGCTACCTTAATTATTACGAGTGCCTGGCACCTGGGTGAGTAACTACGGTGCCTGAACTGTCTGAATAAGTTCGACTCAGGAAGTACAACCCTACAAAAGAATAAACTCCAGTTTCCAAAAAAACATAATATTATTTAAGTAGGTAGGTATGTTAAATAATTTTATAACAACCAACCAGCGGTTGACATGTTTGTGACCGTTTGTTAACGTGATTGGCTGACTGGATTAGTAACAGTTAATTAAGTCACTTGACATGATTATGACTTTGACACGTTGTTAGCGTTTCAGAGACCAGAGGTTAGTGAGTGGCAACGTTGTGTCATTATTTGGTGATAATACGAAAGAGCATTATTCGCGGCAGTACATACTCGCGTAGAAAACCGGCGCAAGAGTAGCAATATTTATTAAATAATTTTAACTATGACTTTAGAATCTCACATACCTATTTCACTAGCTTCTTCAATTTTATCCATTACATATATTTTGCTTGGGGTCAGCAACACTTTAGTTATCTCTACGAGTGCTACTGAAAGCGATCATAAGTTTTAGATGATCCGGTGAGTAGGATTCCCGAAGGTCCTCAAGGACTTCCTTGATGCCTTATATATCTTAAGAAATGGTACTATGTGTGCAGTCAGCAGAGAGGACCAGTGGTCCTTATTCTTTGTAATGCTATTGCAGCGAGTTCTTTTTTATAAAATTGACGATGACAAATAATGACCTTGATAGTATGCTATGCTTCTATACTTCTAATGAAAAACTAAGTCGTTGGTAACAGCTACTTTTATACATAATTATAATGTGTTTTAGTGTAGTCAGAAATTGGAACATAAAAAATAACACTATTTCAAGGACTTTCTTGACAAATATTCAATTATTTTGAATTCAGAACCAGTTCTACCGCTAAATGTATAGGTATAACAAATTTATTAGTTTTTATTTTCGAAATCACTCTCATTAATTCATATCAAAATCGAATCTTAATTAAATGCAAGCGGTCTGAAATTTAAAAATCCACTATTTATATACAGTAAAAAATTCGTATGAGCGACAAACATCACGTTGGTCTCCGTAGCTGCTGCAAAGCAACCATTTGATGCGGTTAGATGTGATTACCTATAAGTAAATGAGCACAAGGCATGACTGTAAATTATTTTTAGATGTAATAAATGAGTATGTAAATGTAAGTTTTAATTATATAATTAAAATAATTTAAATATTATTAATTAAATGAAACCACAATAAAATTCGTATAAAGTGGGTTAATTTCAAGTTGTAACATTTGCATAAAAGTTAGACAAAATAGTTTGTACGAACTGCTTGTGATGTGTATAGATACATAATAAATGTTGCCAATCTTTACTAACAAGCGTTATTTAACTTAAAATAAAAATATTATTAAAACTTTATTCAAATGTTCGACACATAACTTCAACTTTACCTAAACTATTCAACAATATATGGATATCAGGAATAAAAACGATGTAAAAATATATATATACAATTAAAACCGCAGGGGATAAAATTGGACCGATCATTTATACGTCTAAGTCTAATTATTAATGATCTTAGTTCAGCCAATATGTCTACACATATATAACAAACATATACAGCTTCGTAGTATAAGTAAACCTTCACTTCTCGGGCTATTTTCACTTGAGACATGCCTCGTTCATGTAAAATTTTAATTTTTAGGCGCTGTTCTGCACTAAGTTCTGCTTTTTTAGGCATTATTAACTCGATGAATATTAGTCTTCAGGAATATGGTAACAACAATTGCGTACGATATGTGTCTGTTCACTGCAAGCACTGATAACAAACTAAAAGAGTAAACTTTAAAAATACAAATTTGTAAAAACATCGTTTTAAACTGCACCTGGGTGTCATAAATATTTGTTATTGTTTTATTTTTGTTTCAAAATGCCGCCGATGCAATAGTAAGACTATAAAACCCTTATCCGAGCGCTCATTGTTGAGATAGAGACAAACAATAGGGGTGCCTAATACTTTTGCACGTGGCTGTATATCTTAACATATTAAAATGGTTAACAGGTTTTTGTGATTGTCTAATTTATTTATTTATTTCAGTATAAATTCTTAGTTTTACAATTGCATCTTAACAATAACATAAAGTGCACTTATAGATATTTGCACAAACTAGGTTAAACCTGTGTTTCGAGCGACAAACTGCTTACATCCTACTATCAGTTTAAATAAAATTACATTATATTAACTTTTATAATAAACTAAAGGTAAAAGTAAAGCTAACCACTAAGCATTTATGGAAAGCTAATCTCTTGCGTAAATGTTGGTCAGGTTAGGTTAGATAGTAATAATAGTGATTTTTCTGGATGAAAGGTCCTTTTCTGTTCCTCTGACAATGTGTATGCGATATTTCATGATGATTGGTAGAGTAGTTAAGGCGTGAAAGGGTAACAAATAAACAAACTCACATTCAAATTTATATTATTAGTTAGGATATAAGCTTGTTTGAAAAATTATTAAGCGTCAATTTTAAACAGACAGTTTGTGCAAGTAATGGCAGGCAGAACTTGTATATAATAGTTTAGATACTGCTATTTAATGTCTTCATTTTATTATTATAGACCACTTTAACATTCATTAGCAAAAACTCTCCTAGTCACGACGGCTTAATTAAAATCTGTTTGATGAAATTGCATTGGACTACAGCTATTTCGATTTTATTAATAGCGTTATAAATACGCATTACGTCAAATGTTTAAAGAGGGACAGGCGTTGCCATTTCTTTGGCGTTGCGTCGGTACGAACAAGTTCGCTTCCGGCAGTGCCATTCTCTTTAGCGGTGGGCTAAAATGTTATTTTTTGTTATACTGTTAAATGCTAATGTTAAATAAAAATTAACATGTTATTTAAAGTGCTAATTCTTATAATATGTTAAATAGTTAAACGTATACGTAATACGTTGATTTAACTGTTGAGTTAAATAAATGTGTTCTATACATTTTAAGTATTAGTAATGTTAGCATATTAGCTTGTGACTTACATGATGTTAAAATTGTGAAGAAACATGTTAACAATATGTTTCTATTTCGTGATTTTGTTGAAGTGCTTATATAAATTTAACATGCGACATAATTAGTTAGATCAATGAAATTTCCTTTATACTTTTATAGGCTTAAGACTGTCTGAATATTTTAAATATGAGAAATCAAATTAAAATGTTTAAAATGACGTATCTTGGCACTGACGTAAAACAAATTACTTTATGTTAAAAATAACATTTTGCTGTCATTCATTTTAACATGATTAGTTATTTGTTATAACTTTTAACACCCATCTTTAATTCTCTTACACACCGGTAGTGAACGTAAATATAACATGAAAGTATTCTCATTGCTAAAAATGGCACCTCGGAATCTACACAAAGTAGGCGGGGCTTAATGAAACTAAGCCGTGTCGCCATAGTAACGTATATTTATATCAATGAATTTAAGTTCTGGACATTGACAGCAAATAAATGAACTCTGAACGGAACAGCTTATAGCTATCTTTCCCTATTACCAGTAACGTCCATTTTGGAGTAGTAGAATTGAATATGTAGCTGTGGTGTCAATAAAAACTGAAGTTATTATGTAAGTACTGCTTCCATGTTCTATTTACGTCACAGCACTTCGGCGTAAAAGTAGTATTACTGTTACTGAATTTCGCCCGCTGTATAAGACTTCTGAGAACTCGTATACCTACTTCTTTCCCTAGGGTGCCCACACGAGTGATTCCACTACTTGGTATTGCAGATGGTTATATGTTTAGGTAACGGCTCACCATAGGTAACTATATGTAAGATTGATGGTCACATTTTTTGGAGACAAACATCTACCTAAATACATGTCGTTTTGTAGTAGTTGTTTTCTTAAATTAAAAAAGAAACCATTCACAGTCCAATCACTGCAGTTCCACTTTTTTGTAACCAATTGATTCCAGTCTTAAGCTTTCTGTATTCAATCTATCTATCGCATCGTTATATAGAGTTTGGTATTATAGTCTAAATTCAATTGCATAACTATGTATGTAATTTGATATAGCAAAAAGTTGCATGAGCCTATGATATTATTAGCTCTGAAGTCTCTGTGATTACACTATCATTAGAAGGATAGTGCAATCATTATACCTTATTAAATATTATACCTTTTAAGAAATTAAGGAGTATTAAAGGCTTAGTGGTTGTTCGCACGAATCTATTAACGAAACGACACCGTTTATAAATAATGTTTTTTATGTGTCGATAAACCTGCTTTTTCAGACGTTTCGCTTTCAGATTACATATTATATCGATGTGTTCAAATCGACACCTAATAAAATCTTATTTACCTTACTTTCTTAAAAGGCCTGGAAAAGCTACACTGCAGCTGTAGTTCTTTGTCTCTTGCTGACAGAACAGCCACTTATTTTAAAAACAGTAACCTCTGTTTATGTGCCAAAATTGTCCGAAATGACCACTGAACACGTGAAAAATATACCCACGTAATCCTAGGTTTAGCAAAGATACCTTTGAATTTTGTGCTACTGCAAATAAAATAACCAATACCCTGCCAAATTTCAAGATTCTTGTTATATAAAATGTATAATATATTATACCTTATCTCTAATTACTGTGTTTATTTCGCGCTTGCAGGTCAATATCCTGTAAAACTTACTAATAGCTTTATATTGTAGTAGCATAGCATTCATTTCAGTTTGCCGTCATCTACCTAGACTATTATAAAATTGTAATAAGATAAGCCTTTAAATTTAAGATTATTGCAATTAATTATTTATAGGGGTTTGTATAAAAAATATAGTACTTACAAAGTTCGAGAGAGAAAGATTGCTCAGCATCAAGCAAAACTAGTGCATGGTTTTCAATACTGTTTTCGAAAGTTTATTAAATTGGAATTCAACCTTAAATCCAAGCTATGTTTCTGGAATTATTTTAAGTATAAGTGATGCGATGGCTGCTTGTTACAATTTTGAAATATATATTTATTCTATTGTTTGTTCCTCTAACAATTGTATTTTACCGTTGAATGAAGGAAGAGCATATTTCCATACAAAACGCAACAAATACGTCCCGACAGAAGTCATTACATATTACATACTTTTACTACTACTAATTTTTGTTATTTAATATCCTTGTGTTAATATTGTACAATTAGATTAGTTACATTGCCCTTTTACGCGAGAGAGGGTAAAACACGATAATCACTACGAAATAGGCGCGTGCGCCTTAAACAAAAAGAAAACATATTTCTTTCAATATTTAATCTAATATTTTTGTTCGACATAACGTTTTTTTACATATTTACGTATATTCTAATAATATACAACATAATGACAAGTAGGTATACTATAGAAATTCCATAGTGGGCTATCGGAATGCAGTTGACATGCTGGATATTTCTTGCTGGAACTTAATGGTTAAAATAAATATTATTATTTTACATATAAATGTAAAATATTCATACGAATATAGAATTTTGCTACTATTATACCTACCGTATGAATTATTTATAATAATTTATGAATAAATAGTTTGTTATGTCGCTTAAAATTATGTGTTTATAAGAATAAATATGTGTTTTATATTATCACTAAAGCTTAAAATTTTATATAATTTGCACTATCGACTTTTAATAAATTTGCTACACTACCTCAGTAAAGGTCTTGAAGATTGGACAAACCCATCGCAAATATATTTGAAAATAGATTTTTGTTCTAATATTACACTGTGCTTTGACGCTTTAGAATAATAACGTGAGGAAAATAGTATATCCGAGATCCATAAAGATCCCAGTTAATACTCCAAAAACGAGTTTAACACTAGCTAGGTCTTAATATTTACTTATTCTAAATATACCATGACAGAAGTTTTAACTTCGTGATTAAACTACAAATAACATTAGTAGCGTAATCCATATTGTTATGCATTTTATTATGTTATGTTTTAAAATGATAACAAGCATATTATGCTTAGCATTACAAATTAGCTTGACCTTTTCTTTTTTTATATGTACTTAATATTCTCAAAATACAGACAGTTTATTAATAGAATTATATAAAATATAAACTATAAAAGGCAAAAATGAATAAAACAAAAGCTGATTCTATTTTTAACATTGTAAACACTTAAAATATTATAATTTGATTTCAAACATTCAAATTGAATAAGGAACTCGTAAATTTATATGAATATGGTCAGGTGAATGTTATATTGTGCGTTTTCAGTAGTGTGGCATATATTATGCTGATTTATCGTAAAAATAGAATCGCTGTAGAAATAAAAACATATTACTTATCTAAAAGGCAGAGACAGAATTCATGACGCATCGATGTTTTATAAATCTAGCAGAATATTTTAGGCATATCACAGTATATAATTTTTATAGAATATATATATAGATATATAAATAGATTATAGACATTTAAGCCCAAAGACAAACGAAAGATATATTCAGTCTCCTTTTCCTAACCATATTATTTTCAATCCTATTGGGATCAATGTGGGTATTTAAGCAAATATAGCTGAATATCAATTATTCCACAAGGCGATTGCCATCAGATCGCGAAAACCCACAGACAACAATATTCAAAGATAAGGTAAAATTACAGATTTTTATAAATACAGAAAGCCGTGCACATTAGTTAAACATTAATGTTGTGTTAAAAGATCTAGTTATTTATTGTAAAGGTATTTATAAAAGTGTAAATATTACCGTACGTTATCAATTGCAATATTACAAAAGGTCAATTAGAGCAGAATGTATAGTCGACTATACAATTATTTGCTTCACCAATTTTAACAAAAAATTCCATCAAAATTAAAATTCAGTAAGACTCATTATTTATGTTCTTATGTGATATTGACAATGTAATTGTAAATGGTTGACCTTGGGTTGACCATAATCCGCTTATAGTTTAGCATTCCCCTAACTTTAACAACTGTGTAGCCAAATTCAGCAGTGGCGATCATAGAAAACACATAGATTTAACACCTTTATATATTTATAAATACCAGACAAATAAGCACTACGGCTGCGATAGTTAAGGGGCCTATTTGTAAGCTTGATTTCAGTCATGTGTATAGCAGAAACGCCTTATCACATGGTAATTCGTGCTTCTTGCACTACACAAGATAGGTACAGCATACAAATCTAGAAGTCATTTGTAAATTATTTAACTTAATGTTACTACGAGTAATTAAACTACTGTATACGGATTTTATCGCGTTATTTATTAATCACTGTATTACATAATTTTGAAACTGTTACACTACTATTACTTGAAATTAAACTACTATATACGGATTTTATCGCGTTGTTTATTTAGCACTGTATTACAAAATTTTGAAAATATTACACTACTACTACTATTGATTTTATTTTACTAATTTATAAGCTAATAAAATTATTTAAACTATTAAATCTATTTATTTTTGGTTTACACTTTCCCCGACGTTTCGATTGCTTTTCAGCAGCCATGGTCAAGGAAGTCGAAGTCGAAGTCAAGGTCGGGGAAAGTGTAAACCTAGACTTCATGATACTTGTCGGCCTCGAAGGCGTAGTAGTTAGTGTAACCGACTGCCACGCCTGAGGTCGCGGGTTTTATTCCCGCACAAGTCAAACATTTGTGTGCATGAAAACGGATGTTTGTCTTGGTCTGGGTGTTTCTTTGTATAAGATGCATGTATTTATAAAAAAAAGAATATATGTTTGTTTATCCATTGTCTAGTAACCATAGTACAATTAAACAACAGTAACAGTTGCAAAATTATGTAATACAGTGATTAATAAACAACGCGATAAAATCCGTATATAGTAGTTTAATTTCAATGAATAACATTCGCGTAAACAGAAGACAATATTACTACGAGTATCATGAAATGAAGCCAAAGCTAACCAAGTGTCTTGCAACATAGAATATAGATTTAATGGAAGTTTCTTTTTCAGATCGCCGGTACAGCGCACCAGCCCGTCTTCGGGTTTATATATAACGACTTTTTAGACGAGTTGGGAGTAGGCACGGCAGCCGTTACCATAGTATTTGGTGTATTTCAAGTCACCTTAGCAATTGGAGGTAAATATATATATACAATAAATAAATATATACAATAGCGTTTGATTTTAATCTGCTATGTATTGTCTATTAACATATATTAATACGAAATATAATTTTAAATACTTATGAGCGAAACCTTAGTCTTGTTTAATATGCATGCTAAAACTGGTGTAAGATAAGATTCAACGCTTTATTTATCACCCATATATGAACCACGGTTCTTAGATACAAATAAATTATAAGTAGGTGACTCTCAAGCTTTGGTTCAGTAGCACAATCATATATTATGTGTAGGCAGCCAAACTTCGGGGGTGTGTCTTTGAATCTTAAGTAAAATCTCTCGCGATTCAAGTTTGGTTTCTGGTTGGATTAAATATAGCTCGATGTTTTTGTCGTCTACTTGTAGTTACTACATACTAACAAATATTTATAACTTCTTATGAGATAAATTAAGTAAAGCTTTTTTATGTGGAACATATTAAAACACATTTTAAATCAGTGTTTTTGTTAGCCGTGACTCAGTTTTGTTAAAAATAAGTTGTTTGACTAAAGCACAAACATCAAATTCTCAGGTTAAATATATGTTTAAATGAATACTATTAAACTAGAATATTCGCAATAAAATCTAGTTCCTATTATTCATTTATCAGTTACCCATTTAATATGTTATTACCAAAAAAGTAGCTGACAGACAGAGAAAAACAGTAATCAGTGTATCAAAAAACAATTTTAGCGGATATGTCTAGTTGTTACAAAGATAAATTTAGTTTATCATGAATAAATATCACGTAGTTATCTCTTTCAAGGTCAGACAGAGGTCTGTTACACACGTATAATCATATTATATGTAAATATTTCAACGTGAAATAGAAGCAACTATAATGTGTACTTAGGTGACAAAAGCAACCAAGATATTGATATAATTTTACCATGAGAAAATAACACCAAATACCTATCAAACAATTATAAGTAATGATAACGCAAAGCTAAAAGTCGCAAGGGTCAGGAAGTAGGGTAAATACAATCGAGGCGTTACTTGCCGTAAATCCATTGTAAGAAAATAATTGGAACAGAAGACTTTTTGCTCCCATTTGTTTTAATATTATGCTTGCACCTAGAGTCCAACCAGTAATTTTTTACTTAGTCTTCATCCAGATCTTTTGATCTGAAGACTCATCTTTTCCATAACATTTATTTTATACTATTTATAGTTTATTTTTTCTAGAGTTAGCAAAGCCTGATTGATATGTAGTTGCCGTGGTAATTGTCTCAGTGATTAGTAGTTAGCCGCTGAAGATCAAGCGGTTCGATGGCATATTTACCATTTGGTATAGGCAGAAAAAAATCTTCGGTTTAAAATTGTCAGTTAGTTGATATACATTATAATAGATGATTGCAATTAATTGCGTCAAGGCGATATCTAATTATATTCTTTGGTTCACACGCAAGTTGTCTGATAGAGATCTCTTATGATTATAATTATTCATAATTATAGTGTTATATACGATGATACTAAACGTGTGTTATATTATTATTGTTTTTACACATCATACATGGCAACTGGTATTTGTTTTTATTGACTATAAAAAATATGTTGTTCTAAATTAACACAACATAAATCTAAATTAGTAAGGCGTGTTATGACGCGTTTTTTTATTGGTATTTAGCTCTCAATTCTCGGGTATAAATGCATACGCCATTATTTTCAATAAATCAATAATTTCACGATGCTGGCATAGTCAGATAATAATTGTTGCCAAGCTTTCTTGAACAGCGCTATATTTATATATTTTTTCGATAAAATATTATTGGATATATTGTCGAAGCTTTCTCGGGCCGTGTCAGTTGTCATTGAGAGTGTACTTGTCTTTACATTTCTGCATTATAATTCTCTTGTGCAGATGGCTCGCCTACGTTATGATTGACCGTGAAGAACTCAGTTCAGATTAAATTAAAAATGTAATAAAACAATATTTATTTATTTTCCTATTCATAACAAAAACTATTGTGTTGAACATATTTGTTTAAATCAATAATTTTTAGCATCAATTGCAATTAAGTACTAAATTAATAATTATAAATTTGTGGATTCTCAATCTATTAAGAATTATATATTATTTACAAAAAAATGTCATTTTAATACTAAATTTATGTCAAATAAAATCCAATAATTTATATAAATAGAAAAATTTCAACTACATATAATACTAATACGAAAATAAAAATAAAAATGAAATTAAAAAGTAAGACAATAATGAAATAAAATAATATAAAAATAATGTATCACAATTATATCATATCTTTGAGGTATTCATTAACACTGTAGTAACATTTTTGCAATAACAAAAATTTAAATTTATTTATAAAGCTAATATAACAAATATTACAAAAAAGCCTTATAATGTAATTTATTTCAATTACATAGTATTGTCTTCTGTTTACGCGAATGTTATTCATTGAAATCAAACTACTATATACGGACCCCGTGACCATGGCTGCTGAAAAGCAACCGAAACGTCGGGGAAAGTGTATACCAAAAATAAATAGATTTCTGATAGATAGAGTTTAAATAATTTTATTAGCTTATAAATTAGTAAAATAAAATCAATAGTATTAGTAGTGTAATATTTTCAAAATTTTGTAATACAGTGCTAAATAAACAACGCGATAAAATCCGTATATAGTAGTTTAATTTCAAGTAATAGTAGTGTAACAGTTTCAAAATTATGTAATACAGTGATTAATAAATAACGCGATAAAATCCGTATACAGTAGTTTAATTACTCGTAGTAACATTAAGTTAAATAATTTACAAATGACTTCTAGATTTGTATGCTGTACCTATCTTGTGTAGTGCAAGAAGCACGAATTACCATGTGATAAGGCGTTTCTGCTATACACATGACTGAAATCAAGCTTACAAATAGGCCCCTTAACTAAATAGATTTCTGATAGATAGAGTTTAAATAATTTTATTAGCTTATAAATTAGTAAAATAAAATCAATAGTATTAGTAGTGTAATATTTTCAATATATTGTAATACAGTGATAAATAAACAACGCGATAAAATCCGTATATAGTAGTTTAATTTCTATTATTTCAATAAGTTTTATTACCAGTTTTAACTGGTTATCATACCAGTAGTTCACATCATTTTCAGAGAGAGGCTTCTCATTTTGCCTTAATTAGTAAGCTTAATACCCTTGAGTAAAAATAAACCAGTTATATAATCAAAATAAAAAATATTGATGGTGGGTTTTACTATTCTAGAGGTTGAATTGAAAGAAAAATTGTCAGCAATGGATGATTATGAAATCTTTGCCAAATGGTTTTTTCAATGTCAGAAAGAATGTTCAGGGTAGTTATACTTGTTGCAACGTGCGCATAAACAGTATTAGAAGTTGTCCCTTTTACAACTTGGCTACAAACCCATAAAGTACGCATAATAAATTAAAAAGAATGTGACTTAACAACTTAATATGCATAAAGCTAAATGTCAGATAACAAACACGTGTATATCCAAGGGCAATACTTAAACAGGTAATGCTAAGAAGTTTGCAATATTCTTCAACGTTTTTAGCATAACGTTATAACTTTGTACCTGCATTTCTTATAGGAAAACTAGTGGCCCCGACAGACGTCGTCAGGACAAACAAAAAAAATACAAATCTAATCCATTCTCAAATCCACTTGAACACACACAAAAAATTTAATCAAAATCGGTCCAGCCGTTTAGGAGGAGTTTAATTACAAACACACGCACAAAAGATTTATATACATATGTAAAGATAGGATGACAAAATCCCAACTGTACCTTGCTATATTCCGCTTATAAATTTAAGACCTCGTAGCTTTTTCAAAAATAGACGGTGATTACTTATTCATGTCATTAACCTCTGTCTTCTTTCCAGGTTTTTCTGCGAATATAGCTCTAAAGAAATTATCTTTAAGGCAAGTTGGATTAATAGGAGCATTCATATATACATTGGCATCGTTCTTAGCCATATTCGCGGTATCCACGACGCAAATGATCATAACGAATGGCTTCCTTCAAGGTTTGGGAATGGGTTTACTCATACCTGTCGCATACACAAGCTTTAACAGTTATTTTACGAAGAAAAAAGTGCTCTATATCAGTCTGTGTAAGGCTTCTATTGGCATGATAACTATGGTGTATCCGTTATTTATCAAGTTTACGATAACAGAGTACGGATTCAGAGGAACGCTCGCAATTATTTGCGCGATATCAGCTCATAGTATATTCGGCGCTTTAGTTATGCATCCTGTGAAATGGCATATGGTGAAACAGCCGAAGCCTTGTGAGAAGATAGTGTGTGAGTATATTATCAATTATATTTTACACTATAGCTATATTAGCAATATTTTAAGTTATTAGGAGTATATTTTATTAAAATTATATCTATATATCCAGCTACTGATAAGATCTCATGACTATTTTTGCGATCGTATGCCACCTGCCATCGGCAACCTCCAAGTTTAATTATGTTGACAGCGCATAGGCTTGGAGTCTTATTAAAATTATATGTGCGTATTGATTAATTGACAATTATCGCCTGCTCCGTGCCTCGGAGAGCACGTTAAGTCGTCGGTTCTGGCTGCCATGAACATCTATGTCAGTCGTTATTGGGAAGTCAGTGCCCTTTAATATCCTGACATTGGTCTAGGCTTAGGGTATCGTTAGCCTTCGGGTTGCGGAGGTCAGGTGGCAGCCGCTCCGAGTGAAAAATGATATCCAGTCAAAGTCGGTTAGACCAGAAAAGCCGACCCCAAGTGACTTGAGAATAATAAAGGCTAGGGAGAAGATTTTTAAATATTTTTGTATTATCTTTACATATAGATAATAAAAGTTTATTACAGACAATATTTAGAGTAAACACAAACATAAAAAAAATTTATGAGACTAATGTCATCAAAATTCTATCGTAGTCGTAGTTTTCAGAAAAATCTGTGTTACCTATGCATTGATTAAAAGTTAATCAATATTTCTTTATTTCCTCATTTTCTATATTATCATTCATTCTCATCATATTATAAAAAATATATTTATTTTACCAAGAAAAAGTACTAGACACATTTCTTTCTAACAAATAATGTTTTGTTTTATAACGTAAATAATATATATTGCTAGAATATAATTGAGTAACTGAAACTCAATTTCCAGTGATACCACCCACGCCTGCAGTGAAGGATAATAATAAGGAAAAGTTCGATTTCGCCAAGAACGGCCCGAGAATCGATATGTCAGATAACACGAGATCTGCCGAGAATTTGTATCGGACCAATCGCTCGGAAAATACCCAGAAAGGACCGGAATTGCTGTTTGTATCGAAATTAGGTGATTCTCGGCGGTTGAGCATTCCCGTGGTTTTAATCCCAGCAGATGGGAAGACAGACAGCAAGTTTGATTCTTCTGACCATGTGTACCGAGAGAATTTGTACAAAGCAGCTTCAGTGTCCAGTTTGGGGAACTTTGGCAACATAGTCGCAGAACCGTTACCTATTATAAAGAATAAAGATGGAAAATGGTGTGTATGATTAAAAATATTGCAGAAATTATTAGCAGTTTCCGTAACAAAAAGGTTATTAATAACGGTCATTTAATTTATTAGGAACGTTTTAAATCGCAATCAATAGAAAAGGAAACGTATTTATTTTGGAAACGTCATTAATAAAATTAATTGATTCATAAGAGCAATTTCATAATTAAATTGCTATGATGAGTCAACATAACAAAAGTAATTAACAATAATAATTGAACAATCTGTACGGAAGGCCAATTTATATAAACTCTTTTTATTATGTTCGCTTACAGTCTAATGGGTTATTAACCTCTTTGTGAGTGGCTGTTTAAATTTTATTTTAGTCTTTTTTACATATCATCTGTTTTGCCATTGTTCCTATTTATCAATATTCTATAGCAAATAGTTTACTTGCGGGCTAAAAAATAGCCTTGTCAGTCAAAATTAATGGTTAACGCATCAATCGATAGCGCCAAACGCTCAACAAAAACGGTAGTCAATATCTTAATACACGAGTATGAATCTACTCGTATTATAAGTTTATTCTGTGCCTTTAATTCTATAATGTCATTTGACAGAACTTTCATTTCTTTAGTTATGATTATAACATACAGCTGTCCATATTACTATAACCATTTATATTCACTAAACATGTAAATTACTACTGATTTAAACTATTTAAATGATGATTTGCAAATTGTTATAATATGTATCCAATTGATATTTATTCATTCTATTTCTGGATAATAACGTATTTATAAGCGGTTATATATGAGAGTAGAGTTATTTGGCATATTTTTACACAAAATTGTATGATGATAACAAATAAATAATCTGAATCTGAATCTGAATCTGATGATAATATACATATTTAAAGTGTCAATACTCAAACCTTACATATTCGCTGAGGTCCCAATCACATTAGAACCGTCAAAGTCTAATATTCTCTCATAAACAAAACAGTAACCGACTTAGTCTGCATGCGCGCAGTCAAGATAGAGAAAGATATTATTTGCCTTTATTATTACTGTTGCTAGAAGTAGCTTGAAACTAGTAACTGGAGCCTATTCAACGATATATGGAAAACTAATAGCTACTTTATTTTCCATTAGATTCCTAACGACTGTGGTAATAGTATATTCATATTTATAAAAAGAGATTTAGTACTGTGAACAATCGTTGCACTTTATAGATAGGAAACACAATAAGCTTAGCTGCTGAGACATAAATTACTGACATAACTATTGTAGGTACGAATAAATAAATTACCCAAAGAGAACTGACACAAAATTTATTAAGTATAAAATAAAACAAAAATGGTATATAGCTATATCAACATTTATTTGTATTGCACTTTTTATAATAATGACGAAATAAATAGCTTGTACATTTATTTTCAGGCAAACGATAGCGGAATTCTTAGACTTAACTTTGTTGAAGGACTTGGTTTATGTCAACATTATATTTGGATTGGCACTAACTTTCTTCGCGGATCTCACATTTTTCACCGTGGAACCATTATTTTTAGGCAAAAATAACCTAAGTAAAGTGAGTATTTTGTTTTATTTTTTAGTTGAATGTAAGTACCTTATAAGGTACTTCTACTCTTGCGTTTTCTTTTTAGGAGAACACAAAATTGGCGCGGAATCATCGAAATTTAAATTTAATTCCAGCTGTTTAGTTCGTAAATACCTATAGTTGAGGCAGCAGGTCTAAATCTTGTTTAATGGTTATAATTACCCCAGTCGCGATTTGTAGTTTAATTTAATTTAAATATATATTTCCATGACAACTTTACAAGTTGTAGAAATTGGCAGATAACGAATGTCATTCCACAAAAAAACTGACACTGCAACGGAAATCTGACAATGATTTTATAATTTATTTAATCAGATTGTTATTTAAACTAATCCGCTGTCATCTTTTAAATGTTTTAGTATCAGCAATCTATAATGTGCTATGATTAAATGACTATACATCATTCACGACTTCATTTAAAGTGAGTCATTATGCTATAAAAAAACTTCTAGAAATTATAATATTTATAGTCACGTAGATGTTTACTATGGTCGCACTATTTATTATTTTGTCAGGTGTAATAATAATACTATTATGACCGGTCTCCAAAAAAATATGTATTATATTTTGTTGCAGACCGGAAAGCACCTATCAACAAAAATGACAAACTGTAGTCCGGACAACAAAGATTTATTTATACAGGCATATAGAAGGACCCAGTGTAACCTTGTGTTGTTGTCCCTGCGGCGACTAAGTTCAGAGTACCTATGCTAATCCAGTGGGTCTTTCTGTTGAGCGTTGTGCCTTTTTTGCATAGTCTGCAAGTGCTTGTGGTGATGTAGAGAAGCCGTATGATTGTTTGAACACTTAAGTGATTTATTACATCTTTATCTAGCTCATTGGTTATTGCCAACTACCATTGCCAACCAATTCTATATTGTAAAATCCAATTGTACTTTTTCGACTTAATTATCTAACTTGGCTCTTCTTACATGGGCGGCCATCCTAATAATAGTTCAACCAAGTCTATAGTACAAATATCTGCAACTAAAGTATTATTTTCAGGCAGAAATAGCTAATATAATAGCAGTTGGAGGTGCGACAGACATGTCAGCGCGTTTGTTCCTGGGTGTGGCTGGCCAGTTCTTCAGACTCAAGTCCAGATATATGTTCTACGCTGGCGCTTTGCTGACAGCACTGTTTAGGCTTGGTGAGTTATAATGCCTTTGCTATTTTTTGTAGGTGAATTACTCAACATTTGTGTTCGAATAATGAAATCGAGATATAGAATATTGTTTCACTAGATTATTTTTTGATGTGCAATACTCAGGGGGTTGAATGAAAATGAGATTATTGCAAATTGCGAATACGATTATTTCTTAAGACGTACGAACTATTTGCCTTTGGTCTTGACAGCAGACAGGCTAAAAGCCTTCCTAAAGTGAAATGGTAGCAGCCGGTTTAGTCATGCTAAGTTCTTTGGCAGTAGCAGAAAGAAAACATGCAGTTTTCTGCCTATCGAAAAAGAATAGGAGCATAGGAGCAGAAGGCAATTCTGGTGACTGAAATAGGCAACATAGTAGCAACGCACTGAGCATTAAATGAACCACCTATGCTGGAAGAGCGGGACTACATCATTTATACTTTGTATAGGCAAGGCTTGGTGTATCCATGGGTCGAAAAGTCATGGTCGTGCACCCGGGTCTCTGTATTGGAACCGACATAAGCCTGTGATTAAATATTAATTTTATGGTAGTATTTAAAGTTATTCGTGAGAAAACAATAAATTGTAACCTTATTTAATTTTAATAGTGCCTTTTTACAAAAACATCATATTACATCATTGAAGAATAGGCATAGATTAGATCAATATTTTATGTCCATTTATTTTCCAATAATAGCAATCCTTTTAGTAAGCTCTTTATAATGTAAAGTAGGTTTATATTTTCTTATAATTATTATTCATATATTACAAACGGGGCCTATTATATAGTCAGGTATAAAACGAGGCATTAGCATAAACTCCATTAAATCTAAAAAAAAAATCGTTATCAGGAATTTTTGGTTTTAAAGTTATGTCTTGTTATTATATAAGGTTACTTTGACATAATTTGTCGATGTTCGTGGCAGATAAGCTAGCAAACCGATACGTTACCAACGGCAATATGGTACCTTTGAAGACTTGCTGCTACTGTTAAGAATTCCCAGAATTTCCTAACTGCAGAAACAATCTACCCGTTCTAAGAATAGAACTCGAAACCGCCCGTTCACATTTGAACATGTCACATAACCAGCAAATATATATGAAGTCCCTAAACAATCAGATAAAGCAACAAACGCTAAACTGGATACCCATGACCTTCATCTCTTAAATCAATGATATCGATGCGCGAGAATATTATTAACTTATAGAGTAGAGCTACTGTTCCAGCATAGCGGTATTTAATCTTATTCTATTATTGCGCTCTTTGTTATATTTAATATTTATAATGATATACAGTTGGTAACTATCCATTAAAGCCTTTACCGTTTTTTTATCTGAATCAAATTGGATCACATCTTATCTAAGAATTTGCATATAATTTGAATAGCATATCTGTGAAAAGCTTATAACAGGTATCTCGTGCAGTTTAGCCAATTATTACGACAAAATAAAAATCCAGTTTGAGCTAGATATTGTAACTAATCCGCTAGAACAAATACTAGATACTAGACTAAAGAATTTGAATAGCATAATTTCGTTTAGACATTTTTTGCTATCTTTTTTGTCATGTGCATGTAATTAATTGACAATGTCAAACTATACACTATGATCGATTTTTTATTCTCAGTATTAATCAGTGATGTAATCATAGCTTTGTTTGGACACTAACAACTTCCTTTGTATTTATGACATAATTATTTGAAAGTGCAGAAGCATAATTTGGTATAATTATTTAAAACTGTAAAAGCATAATTTGATATAAATATTTAAAACTATGGAAGCATAATTTCTGTCTTGTTGGCTTAATGGCATATTTGTAAGACTTTAAACTACTGATCGTGAGATCCAGGAAGGGTACCTGGGTACTTAGGCCTCTCATCAAATATCTTCTATTGGAAACAATGTTTGACTGACGGCATAATGCTAAGATCATCTACACGGCCCGACCGATCAGACAAAAGCTGTCAGTGTTTTTGAGATCGCTAAGTCGAGACTACCAAGACACTTCGCAAAAGTACTGATAGCCTATCACATGAAACAAAAACATAACTAATAGAATGTGTATATAACACGTATTTGCATAACCCTTTCAGAATAGACAAGTAAAATACTATATTTAAAGGTACACAGACAAAACACAGCTACTTAATAAAGATTTGCCCAACATAATCCTCGGTACTCAGATGCGGTGAAATGGCCTGAATAAACGGCATAAATAAATACGGTGATTGTGTGTAAACGTGTGTTGGAAATTTTACACGCTTTATGAAAACAGTTGCTTCGGAAAATATTTTACTCAAAAAACGTTACCTGCCAAACATTTTAACTAGTAAACCTACTTTTCTCGCATGATATAGTTTCGCTTGTAAAATGAATTAGTTTAAGCGAACTATGTATAATTGTTTCTACAGAACAGAATTAGATAATCATCGTTAGTTTTTGGGTTATATAGAATTAGATAATCTTAGTTTTTAAATTGAACCATAATCTACAAAATTCCGAAAAGTGCGTAAATATCCTTCCTAGATTAATAATAGAACAGACAGAGCAGTTATATCTCATTAATCAATTTATTAAATTTATATTTGTGTACCGTCTCCGTTACTATTTATATATACTATAGTATTGATATTGTGGTATAATTGGCACAATTTTTAGCAACACATACGTATAGGTAGCTGTTTCACTGTAGGTAATACTCCTGTGGAAGATAAAAGTACCTCAACATGCAGATGCACACCTGCATCGTATACAAGAGCCATTAGAGTATTACCTACTGTAAATTGAGAAGGCATCTTTAATTTATTATAATTTTGATAGCTATAAAATTATATATTCGTATCATCTTAGAAATTCGATACTATCAGTGAGATAGTAATCTAAATATATAAATTACTAGATTGACAGGCTATTTTGTAGAAAACAAATGGATATATGCACATGAGTGCATATTCATTTTCATTTAAATTAGCTTTATTACCGCAAACTGCCTCTTTGGCGCAGTGGTAGTGAATGCGACTGCTGTGCATGAGGTCTCGTGTTCGAATCCCGGATCGGGCCAACATAAAGGTATTGGGTTTTTCTGTTAAGAAATCTCAATACGAGCTCGGAGTTAGGAAGTTGGCGGTGTTAGACACCCCCGTGCCTCGGAAAGCACTAAAAGCCGTTGGTCCTGCGCCTGATCTCTCTCCGGTCGTGTCGGATTATCCGTCCCATCGGATCATGAGGGTAAGGGAACAGGGAGTGCACTTGTGTTTGCGCACATACTTGTGCACTATAATATCTCCTGCGCAGATGGCCAGTCTCCGTTAAGATTGTCCGCCGTGACCGAAAATCGGTCTGGACGACATTATTACCGCAACTCGATCGAAATGACAAAACATTCTCATAATCAATAAGGGAATCGTTTTCAAACACCGGAGAACTTTAAACGTAGGTAACTGTCACTATTATGATTTTCAAATTATTGCTACGATCTTGATCTTCATTGGTTATATGTAACGAAGTAAATATTAACGCAAGAAAAGTATATTATAAAGATTAGCTTATTACTCCTACTGTAAAGATTTTAAGATTAATTTGGCATAATAATGGCAAAGTGCAATAAAAGTAATAAATTGTGTGTTATATAAATTCAGGTGACACTTAGACACACACGCACTCGATGTGTTTAGCGTTGAGGACTATAAGCCTAATCTAATAGTGATAGAAGTCACACGGCCGGTAGGGAAAATAGTTAGGTCAAACAAACAATGCCATATAAATGTTTTAAATATAGTTCTTTTTTAACTAATTTGCATTAAACAATCACATAGTACGCAGCTGTTGGTTTTAAATCATTGCACCTCGCAGTCTTTACTCGCAGTTCTTGTATTTACTCTCAGAGGAACACTGAACTATATTACTTAAACTATAACGTACAATACTTTGCACCATCACATCTGCGGTTATTAAAGTTAGCAGAGTTAGTAGGTCAAATAAATATATTTTCCGTATGGGTACAGTATCTACTTTAAAGTTTTGTTTGCATCATGATTTAATTCATCATTTCTTTATCTTCTATACTGTTATTAAACTATAACTAGTTTGTCTATATATTGGTTATTGGATTAAGGGTTCTGAACTCAAATCAGTCGTATTATGAATTCTTATCTGTCCATTTGTAGAATTAAGCAAAAACAACCTAACGGTTGCCGTTCAGTGATAAAATAGTACGGTGATATGAAGATGTAGGGATTAAAATTCTAAGTAACTTTTTATTTAATACTGGTAGACCTGATATATTATGATATATTTATAAAGTAAATAAATCTATACTAATATTATAAAGCTGAAGAGTTTGTTTGTTTGCTTGAACGCGCTAATCTCAGGAACTACTGGTCCGAATTGAAAATTATTTTAGTGTTAGATAGCTCATTTATCGAGGAAGGCTATAGGCTATATAACATCACGCTATGATCCACGGGGGTGGCCCAGTAAAACCGCACCGAAACCGCAGGCACATCTAGTACCTATATAAAGTCGCAGTTGACCTGTACTTCATGCGAAGAACTCGCTAGCAAATTCTACTTAAATAGCGTACTTTGAAGATTTATCTTAACAAACTTTTAGTTGTTCATTGGCAAAACCAATAGTAGTTGCAACTACAGATTATTTGGATTCGTTTATTGGATCACTTTCAACTTTTGTTTTAGAAGATTTAGTATAGATAATGATAGTGTTGATAGTTTTATTAAAAAGAAAAAACATTAATGCATTTATGTAATTTTAAGTATCAAACATACGGTAGTAATTAAAATTAAATGTATGTATATATTTAATAGCCCATTTATTTTTACGATGTAATTTTATACTTTTATAAAATTTAACAATTGCAACTTGACACATTGACTTCGTAAGTTTCTTCAAAATAAAAGAATTTAAATTTTATTGCCTTTTTAAGTAAAGGAAATACAAGATTAAAAAATTATCAGTCTTAATATCTTATTTCAAAAGATTATCTTATATCTTGAATGTAAATATTTTTAAATTTAATAGTTTATTAGAAAATCTGATTTTGTTTCAATAATATGACTTGCAACTTCCATAAATGTGTGATAATTATTTCAATGTCTTAGTTTTTATTTAAATTACATTGTTTTTAATTAAGATTATATAAGTTTTGCCAAATATACACAATGGTCAATAGTCACTATGATTACGATTGAGCCTGTAATAGCAATAGATTAATTTGATTGTTTTCAAAACTATTTATAGTCTATTATTTCAATATTTAAGGTATCAGAGTTAATTTTACAAACATAAATACTCACAGTACACCCAGATTTGAAACATACATATATACTAAAATGGATAATACAATACTTGATGTAGTTGTATGCCCAAAACGACCTTCTAAGCTGATCAAACTATAGTTTATGCCAGATATCTTTAGCCTCGATAGCTTGTGTCTGCTCTCTGCAGATCTAAATAATACTTTATACAACAACTTATGACAGCTTGTTAAAATGATTTAAGAGTCGTAGCATTTCTATACATCAACATAATAATTCATACAATCAACCTTTAGCCTTGATAGCTTGTTGAAATGACAGTTTAGATAACTGTATCAACTTTGCAGATCAATAGTTTATACCGACAACCTTTGCCCTTGACAACTTGACCTTTAACAATGTTTTATTTATTTTCAGTGTTTATCCAGTTCAGTACTTACACGCCGCTGCTGATCTTGACAGGGGTTTTGGGTTCCTTAAGGTCTTTGGTGCACATCGCGCAACCCATAGTGCTAGCTGAATATGTACCTATCGAAAGGTATCCTCCAGCATACGGATTGTACATGCTGTTAGCGGGGGCCATCAGCTTAAGTATTGGACCTTTGATTGGTAAGATTTATAAATTGAAATATGTTTTTAATTATACCTTTAGGAATTATTGAATGTAGACATTTGCTTCGGTTGCTTTAGGATTTATGTCCACGAAAATTGTTATAGCTATGTTTTATACTCATTCTTATGCCTAATCCGCAACGAGAAAGTTTAAGATTACCCCACTACTACTACTGGTTTCCACTTACTGCGATTCTTACATACCTCAGATACTTCATTTTCTCTTATCACATACTTTGAATTGTCTCTGATTTAGAGCACCTTCGGCCAGGTCTTCCCCTGCATGGTTGTCCTATTCCAATTCTGGTCTTTATTTGTCACATGGTCTAAAACTATTTCAACATACCTTTATCAATTCTTTTAACTACATCTCCTTTCTCTCCACAGACCTTTTTAGTTGCACAATTTATTAGTCTTTCAACGGCACTTGTACTACTATTACTGTACACAATGTATGTCCCTATGTACTTTTATATTATCTGAAGGTCTCCATTAGTTGCATTTGTTTTTGTATTTATTTATTGTTATTGTGAGTAAATGATGCTTTAAATTTACAAGAGAATAATACTCTGCTTGGAATGTTACCAGAGACCGTAGTTTTCATTTTAATTTGGCTAAAATATTAGCTCAAGTATAAAAACGTTAAAAATAATCAAAACTTCTTGTTATATATGATTTATTACGTGGTCGTAAAATTCTATGCTTTATAACCATTGATCCCGGAAAGTTTTAAGTATAATTTTGTATTAATTTGTAGATTATTAATGAATACATAAAAATCCTTCTCAATAATGTCATAACTATCATAACATATTTCTATTAGACAGCTTCTTAATGACTAGTATGTTTAAATGGTTCTATGCGATATTCTTATAATGCTAACGTGTAAATGACATGAATGGTTATTTATATGAAATATATGCTAACATTGCGGGCTAAATGTTATTGAATTTATAAAGTCAGCCGAATGCATATAAATATGTATTTTATTGCTAATATATACTTTATTTTTAAGAGTATGGGTGAGATCCGATTTTAGGTTGTTAGAAATACAAAAGATATATATCTCAATGTATTTATACAGATCCTTTTTTCTTTTAATAGACTCTACTGGCATAATTTGTAGCGTAGCGGAATTACGGTTAAGATAAATATTTAATCTTATCCAATTTCTATAGAATATACATACATGTCTTACATAAAAGTGTGTGTGTGTGTGGAGCGCCTGCCATAACAAAAGGAGCAAATCGTATTTCGGTTTACTATTATTAATATAAAATAATAATGTCATCTTGGTAAAAGTATGTGTAATATTTTCTAGGATGAAATTCTCAATTGTAGCATGAAGTCTAGAACTCCGACAAACATGGTATAAACTTACGTGAAATATAAACATAAATCGCTGGATAACGCCCCAACCTATCACTATGTCACTATACAGCCATTAAGTTGTTATATAAAGTGGATATTGCCAATTAATATGAGTTTTTGCTATGCATACGATTATTGCATCTTAATTTTTGCCTTATTGGCTTTTTGACAGAAAAGTTCGCAATTATTGTTGCATGTTCATGAGCATTGAAGCACGGTTACAGGTTTATTTTTATTTACTAACAATTTGGTTAACGCAATAGGTACTAGTCGTCTTTATAAATTGTTTAGCTAAACTGAATGCTTTGTTAGGAGTTGGTTCACTTCGGTATTTCAAGGTATGAACCCCTCAATCCAAGGCCTTCCATTGAGCTACCGTTGTTTTTTTAATAATATGCAGGATATTAAAAAAATCGATGGTGGCCCAATGGAAGACCTTGGATTATTTGAGACTTAAATCGTAACAGGTAAGCGATAACAGGATTGTAACTATAATAATACACCTCTATCTATTCCTTCGAAGATAGTCTATGTATGTATATATATATATATTTATTTATTTATTTATTTATTTATTAGGAAGACCAATAGCTTTGAAATACATAGTAGTGTAAAAAATATGCAACAGAGAGCCAATGATTGGTCTCCACGACTAATTCTTAAATAACAATGCGTGGATAGTAATTATTTTATCACTTAAACATCTAAAATATAACAAATAAAGTAAAATTAATCAGAATTACACCTTGCAAAAAAGTCAAGACTGAGCATGCGCTTCACTGCATCCGGTTGAGTATTAAAAACGTCAATGTTGAACTTTCTTACTTGTTCGTTTAAAGTATCACTCGCTCGCCAGAGAAATGTATTCTGTCTGTAATTTGTGGATACTAAAGGCAGGTGAATAGGCTTATATCGTCTCGTGGTTTTCGTAGGTATAATATTCACGGCGTCGCGTCTTTATGAATCTTAAGTAAAATCAACATTTACTGTTACACCTGTATATTGCAATACTATCTAAGTAAGTATTTTACTGTACAGCTTTAGTTATTATGCGAGACGAACACGATTCTAGCATAATCAATTACGTATTTATTCTCTGACGTTTGCTTTATCATACGGAATCTATTTATACTATAGGAACGTAGATCTCAATTCAATTTAAGGAGATATTTCAATGCCAAATTCAATTTTATTATTATATCGAAATACTCGTATTTGGTTTTGGCATTGAGCTCGGAATATAGCACGCTGCGAGACGAAAGTTATAATCATATTAGAGCTAGTGATGGATGGCG
The DNA here is from genome assembly GCA_963675205.1 of Catocala nupta. Lineage (NCBI taxonomy): Eukaryota > Metazoa > Arthropoda > Insecta > Lepidoptera > Erebidae > Catocala > Catocala nupta. The sequence goes on from OY776080.1 coordinate 20,045,786, forward strand.
CCAAGCGCAGCAGTGACAGTTTGACAATATAAATGTCATTTGTATCGCCTATGTAGTTGTCACGGACAGGCTAGGATTTGATAGAATATGTCAATCGGGACAAAAATCGTCTCTAATAGATAGCTATGTTATTTGTTTTTGTCAGTGATAATTGAAGTTGTCACTGACACGCTAAGATTGGATAGAATATGACAATCGGTGCGTTCTTATACAAAGCTATGTGATTCATTTTTGCCATTGATAGTAGTAGTTGTCACTGACTCGCTAGGATTGGCTAGAATATTACATCTTGACTTTGGTCAACTTTCCTTATCACTCTGTGTCAATGTACTATAAATATATATAGTCACCACAAAAACAAAGTTTATCCCAATTCACTACAAGTGTCAGTGAATACAACATGTCAAATTATGTATTATTATTTTAAACTACTTCCTTTTTCAGCCAGATAATCATTTATTATAATTATTTTAATTACGTTTAATTATTCAGCAGAATATTCATTACAGCAATCTAAATGCTATAAAATGTTTATTGTATATTTGTATTGATTGGTATAAAAACCTCACCACCTTTTATTATATGCCGTAAGGATAATCCTGAGTTGACTTACGTCTACATTTCACTAGCTATTTTATGCATACATATTTTTACACCATTATACACGTTTGGATAGACACTAATATTTTGCCATCTTTGAACATTTAGGTTCTGCAATAGTAAACGAGAATTCCTTAACAAACCATAGAAAAAGTCTTAATATATAAAATATTTTTCTCCACCTAGGAATCAACGATGCAAATAATACTGGTTAAAAAACAAATTACCTAGTAGTCTATCCGATTAACTGGTGCTATAAAAACAAGTATAGGTAAACTACAGAACGAGCGTTGGTCGGTTAGCGCTTCTGAGAAACTAATTTCGCCTGAAGACTGTGATCATATAATTGTATGACAAGACCAGATGGTCTGAGTGTAGACTACCTACTTGTATAGTTTTAATACCAGTTAATGTTGTATTATATTAAAACAGAGGCCTACTTAAATCAGAATATTATTTAGTAAGATATTTGTTATTGTTATGCTTATATTTGTGTTCCTACTGCAAAGCAAAGGCCTCATTTCCTTTTTTTTTATATATCTACTGCAATTTGCCGCTAATCCTTTATACATGCTATCCACTCGTTACACCGTGCTGAATTTATAATATACGGTAATTGTGATTTAATACCTATGAAATTCCTTGCAAAATAATGATAATTTATTACTGTGAGTGACATTTTAATGTTCCAATATTTAAAATCTTTGTTGTATAATTTTTATGACGTGCTGCAAAATTCTTGACCCTTATTTCTTAAAAAACACATATACCTATAATAATCCATGAATAATAATATTTATTGATTAGTGTGGGTGACATGTTCACAGTTCAATATTTTAAGAATTTCTGCTGTAAAATTTTGTATTATAACTATGCAGCCTATGTCCCTTAATTCTTAAAAAACATCAACGCATCTCAAATTTTTTGTTCTTCCAGTGTTTTAACAACGAGTTTTCTATTTTCCAGGTTTTGTAAGAGACTACACAGGCAGCTACGCGATAGCTTTCAACATGTTGACTGCCTGCAATGTATGCTGCGTGCTTCCCTGGACTGCAGAAGCCGTCATCAAATACGTTAAGAAAAGGAAGTCCTTAAACAAAAAAGAATCCTTGAAGACTTGATTCTATTTTTAACTAGTTGTAAATAAGAGTTTAATGAGATTATACTTTTTAAAAAAGACTGTCAGCCCACCGTGACATTGATGAACCATGTTGGTTGTGTTTCAAGAGGTTATTATTACTAGATTTTGTTCACTAGTGGGTATTCATAATACTTTGTAGAATTTTGCATAAATAATAATTATTATACATATTAATGCAAATGAAGTAACTGGATTTTCAAAAAGAGAATAGGATATATTTAAAGCATATGGCTTTTAGCATAAAAATAAACATACGGTACTTTTTACTGTGTAAAAATGTACCAAAAATGTATGTATATTTACTTACTAAAGTAAGTTTTATCCAATGCAGTGTTCAATATAATAATGTACATTTAAAATTACATTTAAGTTTGTTTTAAACCTTTTATTGAGTCATATTTAAGGATTGTATTATATACATTTTGATAAAAAGTAAAATTGAAAACTTTAAAAAAATCAGAAAAACTGTTGTGTTTATCAAACACACAACAGTTTTCTGATTTTTCACTTTTATATGGAGATAATAAAATAATTACTTAAGCAAGCACCATAATTTCTCTTGTCACTCTAAAAAGTCTCAAGGGTGGCAATATACGAGTACATGCAAGAAAATGAATATATAAAAATAAAGTACCCGTAGTACAAGCTCTGCTTAGTTTGGGCTAGATGGTGTTGTGTGTATGAGATAGAATATTATATTATTATTATAAAGATAAAACGTCTTTATTTTATATTGCCGCCATCAGAATTATTACTTATGAAGAGTTTTAGCAAGATTTGGCTTATTGTAAATGTATATGTACGCAGCTTTAGATGACGCTATATGGCTATTTCGTCTCTATTCAGAGTAACACGACTTAAAGTCGCTGTATTAAGTAAATATTCTCCAAAATAATTAATATTGGAGATTAATACTGGAGAATCAATTGTTTAAATAAATATTGCAATTTTAAATCAATGTTTTCTATGATAAATTGTTATTTACTCTTACTATTTTTATTTTTTATGTGTTCATTTTGAGTCAGTATTGTGGTGGCTGTCAAATGAGTTTAAAAGAATATAGTACTGTATATAAATGTATCTGTTAATATTATTGTAGCTACGGAACTCAAAAAGGGAATATAAATGTATATGGATAGAGTCACTGTTCTATCTCGTACGTAAAGCGTTATATTATTTTGGCTATAAAAAGACTATGTAGACTTTGAATGTATATAAATAGTATTATATTGAGAATGATACAGAACCGGTCCGTGGCTCTGTTAGTCGGCTTTTTTATATACGAAACAGACTGGTTTATAACTAGAATGTATTTTAGCATTTAAGTTTGTCTAGGTTGTAACATAAATTAATAAATTACCTTACCAAATGACGTATATAATATTTTACTAATGATAAATAATAATTCAAGAATTTGAATGTATTAAGAATTACTTTAAAGTTATTAAGATTTTTTATTTATGGTTGTCAATAACTTTTATAAATACTGGAAACGCGTCGTTTTATTTTTTTATGATTGCTTGCATATCGAGTTAATCATATTTATGCCTAAAGCATTACCTTAGACTACGTTTAAAGAAATGTCCTCCTGCGGCAACTCCTCATAGCCCGCCTTGGCCGATTTGGCAGATCCAGGGACGCAACCAAGTTTATTTAACTGTGACTGGGTAACTTCAAACAGAATGTTCGAAGTTACCCAGTCAAGTACTATTACAAATTTTATGACCGTGATTATAGTAGCCAATAGACTTGTATCATCAACTGTACAACACACCCGCTGCTAATCCAAAACCAACACAGCTGTGCTGCCATTGCAAAAGTCTAACATTGCTACTCTATACATCTAATACAATATTTTTGCTATGCATACCTTTTTAAAAGCAACATTAGCAGCTATGACTTATTGCGACGAAAAATTTTGGGAAAAGAATGTCATAAGATTCCTTTTAGTATATTGTGGATTGGATCCTTGTAACTGTCAGATTACTCACGCTTAGAGTTTAGAAGATGTCTTAGACATTCCTTGTTCGACACCTTCCGCGCTAGAAATAAATCAATTACCAGGGGGACACCAAAAACATTGAAAATTCAATGCTGTATGGGTTCTGTATAAGCATGCGAGCCTACTGCCGTTTATCGGCCACAAACCCAGACTCCGTGCTGCTACTGGACATTTCCTGATAGGAAACCTTAATAACAATTTGCGAATCAGTCGTATTCAAGTACCTGCTACGAGTGAGTAATTTTATTTGTTATACAGTAACATAATTGTATATTATAGTCCTAATAGTTCTTTAAAAATAATAAATTCATAGAGATTTTAATCATATGATTGAAAGAATATATACCAAAACATATAGTTTATCTCTCTAAAACACAAAGGTTATCAGCTAATCTTATCTAATTAGAATCGAATAGATGTAAAGCTTAAAATCAGATAAAAATTATTTATTGCTCACGAACATAGGTCGACTAAATGCTAAATGCATTATTTACAAATAAAAAAGGCACATTAGATACTTAGTACTTTTATCGATTTTATGTCTTAGCGATATTCATGCATATGTGCAGAAATAAAAATAAGTAGGTGCATGGATTAAGTTATTATTTAAAATATTTTATTAAGCCACAAATCTTTAATAATAATAATAATAAGCTCGGCGATCATTGTACCGATAGTCGTTTCGGTAAATGGGTTAATTGCCAAGAGCCTCGACCATCATCTTAAGAGGCTCGCGTTGAATGGTTGGGTCAAGTCCTCGATTCAGAAGGCAGTATTGCTCGACACGGCGCGCATAGTGCGGAGGTTCCTTTCTCTGGAGCCCTAACCACCGATAACTTGGTCCCTGCACCCGATATCGGTGGGTTTCCGTGGTCCTATTTTATATTTAAAATTTTTATATATAATGTAAAATATAATCTCGAGAAAATATTGAAATAAATGGAATAATAATAATAATATTCTACCACATACACACAACACCATCTAGCCCAAACTAAGCAGAGCTTGTACTATGGGTACTAGACAATGGATAAACATACATATATACTTTTTTTTTTGTAAATACATACATATTATACATGGAAACACCCAGACCAAGACAAACATCCATGTTCATGCACACAAATGTTTGACTTGTGCGGGATCGAACCCGTGACCTCAGGCGTGGCAGTCGGTTACACTAACCACTAAGCCATCGAGGCCGATGTCTTAATATATCAATGATAATAAATTGATGTTAATATAACATATTGTACATAATATATACATTGAACCATATAAGTTTAAATACAAAATGAATCGTTATAATACTACTCCCATAGAACCGTGGACCTGATATATACATATATCCAGCGAGACCGTATCAGACATCTCGAGTTGGATTCTACAGCACGCATATTTATCTCTTCGAAGTTATTCAAATGTTTATTACGCGGTGAAGAAAAACATCGTAAAGAAACTTGCTTGTCTGAGAGTTCTCCGTAATATTCTTATGGATATTTGAAGCCCAATAATCCGCCTTTAATCAGCGTGGTGGACTATGACCTTACTCCTTATATAATGATATTTATTGTGATGAATTATAATAGAGAATCTATCGATACTTTTATCTTGAATACATAACGATTGTTAGATATTAAGATAACAAATATAAATATTAAGTTAATGATTAAAGGAAATAATAAAAGGAAAAAGACGACTAACTACAGGGTCGAAAATCTTTACAATAGAAGCTTGGTTTTTGCTATAACAGAGGATAGGGAAGTATTAGAAAGATAACCTGCCCGCCATCCGATCAGCAGCAGGACCGAGAGGCGGCGTGCGTCTTCCCACGCGCGCCTCTGTGTCGTGTCCGTCTTCCCTCTAGGAGGGGATAGTAGGGCTTTATAAAAAGTAAGTTGTACCTCAAGGATGAGTCTCTTTGTGTAGTGGCCTGCCGTTTTATACGGCGCGCCGTATGACTTCGGTTTGACTGACCTCGCCGGTATCGCGACCGCATGCGCAAGTGATTCGCGCGGCCCCGCCAATTGCGGTTTTGTCGAGGAACACCGTGGTAGGTTTATTCGGTATTCCGGGAGGTCCATTATTATCATCCTTATTCCATCTTTCTCTTTTACCCTGGTGAGTCCGATATAACACCTCCGCCCGCCCCCGCAGAGGGGCATGCGTCAATGCATTACACCAAGTAAAAAAAAAGGGTTAGACAGATGAAATATAAATACTTATATATGTATATTTCTAGGAGCAATGGACAAGGTGAGAATAAAAAAGTAGGAACGATGTAGGCGCCTCAATTCCGGTTTTTATTTTTTTCGTTGCACGTCACCTATACAATACTTAGCTACTTAATAAATTATTATATCGCAGAGGAATTTAATCTACGACGTCTAGATATAATATTTTTAACATTGTTTAGGTGTATTAGGCAGCTTTCAAAGACCTAACAATATAATTAATGATATGATATGAACATCTATTTGGATCAGCCGATACATATTCATTAAATTTATCAAACTTCTATTTTAATAATTTGTTTTTATTTATGTTTCCTATTTATGACTTTAAATTTACATTGTATGTGCGACATCTAAAGTGTTTCAAATAAATGTCTTTATAATTATTTTACGTGGCTTTGATGTGGCTTTGATGTTACTATATAATTATTTATACCTATATTTATTGATAATAAAATCCGAAGTAAATTAAGCGTTGGAATAAATAATTCGCAGTGAAATAAACTTACAACCTAATTTTGTTGCCTAGGCTCAATTAAGATTTTAAAGTTTTTTTCTTGCATATTTCGTAGAAGCTGAATTGATTACGAATTAACACATAGGTAATAAATTATGTATACAGGGTGTCCCAGAAGTCGACGTCAAGCCCGAATCAGGTAACAGGCTAAGTTATAATACCTATTAGAAAAATATGTGAATAATCAAGTAAACAAAAAATATAGAATATATAAAACACTAGGCATCATAAACATTTTAAATATTTTAAACATGAGCACCTTCAGCCCCTCAACAAACTTAACACAACTTTTTTGAATTTTGACAGTGTGTCAGCAAAAATATCAACTTCTCCGCAAATTGTGTTGTATGTTTTTGATATTCGGGAAATAGCTGAAAACATCTTTAAGTTAGTGCTCGCATATGGACGATAAAATAGCCCAGATTTGAGAACAGCTTGTCTAGGCACACGGCTAGGAACCCGTAAGGAGATAGTTTTCAGAAGTGGTGGGCAGTGGAACTCATATCTAACTAATTTGTAGAGAAAAGTCAAATCAAGTAGCTGTCTGCGGGTTAACAAACTGTCCATCCTAAAATGCCTCAATTTGTCAACATATGATGTTAACTGTGTGTGCAATCTATACGAAAAAGCTAGGTGTCTTAAAAATCTTTTTTGAATGCGTTCAATTCTGAGTTGATAGACGCTGTATTGTGGTGACCAGACGACGCTGCAATATTCAAGGTTACTCCGTACATAACTATTGTAAACTGCTATCTTAGTGGCTGGGTTGCGAAAAAATTTAGTGTTTCGTATGATAAAACCCAGCATTCTGGATGATTTATTGATGATGTTATCTATGTGGGGTATAAATGTTAATTTGGTGTCGAAGAGTACACCCAAATCTCTCATCTCAGCTCTTTCTTGTAATACTGTACTACCTTTATAATATTGCGTGTTAATAATATTGCGATTGCGTGTGAACGTGATTGTGTAGCATTTATTAGTATTAAAATCCATTTTGTTTTCGGCACACCAGCTAGCTAAAACCTTAAGGTCGTCCTTAAGTAGACGGCAATCTAGTGAGCTTGAAATTGGTTTACATATTTTGAGGTCGTCGGCAAATAAGAAAGCACTACTGTTTTTTACGCAAGTTAATATATCATTTATGAATACGTTGAATAGCCAGGGACCTAAATGAGAACCTTGGAGAACTCCTGAACTGACTGCGTATGTGTCAGATTGGAAGCTCTTTACCACAACATATTGCGTTCGATCCGATAAATATGACTTAAACCATTCCAGAAGCGAGCCACATATACCATAAGATTCCAACTTTACTATTAATCGCTTATGGCAAACTCTATCAAACGCCTTCGAAAAATCCATATAGATAGCAGTAATCTGTGTACCTGCATCTACTGCGTTCACCAACTCATTGTGATATGTGACTAGATTCGTGCAAGTAGAACGGCACTGAGTAAACCCGTGTTGTTCATCTACAAATATCTGGCTAGTGTGACTTTTCAAGTAAGGATAGATAACCGCTTCAACGGACTTGGCAAAAACGCATAGTATTGAAATAGACCTATAATTAGAGATTGCATCTTTATTGCCACTCTTATAAACGGGCACAACTTTGGCGGCCTTCCACATAGTCGGAAATACACTAGAAGTAATAGATTTGTTTATTATCAGAAACAGAGGCAGACTCAAGGACGCGGCACATCTTGAAATGAAATATGGTGTAATTGCGTCTGGTCCCGCGCCCTTATATATGTCAAGTCTATTTAAATAATTTAACACACTTTCGTGCGTTATATGTATTTTCCCAATACTACTATTAATCAATTGCGTTGAGTTTGATGGTGCACATGGGCCAGAAGATGCGGTATAGGTAGAAGAAAAATACGATGCAAATATATTACATATATCTGTTCCATTTGATGCGCCTACGTTGTCCAATACCATGGTTTGTGGAATCTCGACTGCATTACTTCGCCTATCTTTTAGATACGTATAAAAATATTTAGGGTTATTTCCAATACCATGTTCAATTCTTTCTACATAGCTATTATAACAAGTTACTGCCAGCTTCTTGCAGTTCTTATTTAAAATTCTAAGTGATATTTCATCTAAAGGATTTTTGAACACTCTAAATCTGTGAAGTAACCTGTTTCTATCTTTAGTTATTTCAATCAACTGCTTGTTGAACCATGACGGGTACCTTCCTTTAGAAATGTGTTTTTTAGGTACATGTTTGTCTATTAGTTTATATAATATAGTGTAGAATAAAGATACAATATCGTTTACATTTTCATAGTAGGCAATTTCACTTATCCAATTCACTTGATTTAGTTCTCGGTTGAGTTTATCGTAATCCGCTTTGTAAAAATTGTGTTTCAAGACATTGTTAATGTTTAAAGATTTGCCATCAATAAAGCTAATATATATTTCTATTGGGGCGTGATGTGGATCAATACTGACTAATGCGTTCATGGATGACCTGACAACTACATTTGACATATTAGTTAATACTAAGTCTATAATTTTATTGCTGCTGTTAGTTACATTATTATATTGTATAAGATTGTTGAGTGACATAAAATCTATAAACATTTGTCCTAATGAAGAAAACTTATTAAGCGTGGGTTTATTGATATTGTAGCAATTTGACCATGAGATGCAACTTAAGTTGCATCTCATGGTCACTCCTCCTACTACAGATATTTACTTTTTGAATTATTGACGTCAACTTTTGGGACAACCTGTATAAATGAATGACAACACAAAGTATTTATCAATAAGATAAATACGATGTCAAGAAGATAATAGTTATGTTAAAGAGAAATAATACGTACATATCTTATCTTGTTTATGGTAGGATTAAAATAATATATTGATATATAAGACATTAAGTTATCGAAATCTATTGTATCTGGTTTTACGGCCAAATGATCAAATCGTATCGATATGCATCTTAAATCGCTTTTACTATGGGGAGTGCTCCGAGGAATTGTTCGGACATCAGTCATGCAGCAGGAATCATCCTGCCGCCTTTTTTCGCCATCGTCCTACGCAACAGAATTTCCATCGTCATCGTCATGGTTGGTAGTACAGTACTGTGCGTTTTTCCAGAAATTTTCTGCCTCTCATACTAAACTGTGGAATGAACTGTTGCCTGCGGTATTTCCGGACCAATTCGACCTACAAACCTTCAAGAAAAGAGCGTACTCCTTTTTAAAAGGCCGGCAGCGCACTTGTAACTCCTCTGGTGTTGCGGGTATCCATGGGCGGCGGTAATCGCTTTCCATCAGGCGATCCGTGTACTAGTTTGCCTCCTAATACATAAAAAATATTATGTTATATATGATTTATATCTTTTTGTATGCAATGCTTTTATGTATGAAAAGATTTTAAGTAATAAATTTACGTTTTGCATTCTTTATTCTACACTACATTTTGCCCGTGACTTCGTCCGCGTGGAATAGTTACTTAGGGCAGAATTTTGAATTTTTGAAGAAACTCTTTAGCAGATAATTTGCATATAAATGTTGTTGTTTACTGCAAATACCTTATTTTAATACATTTTTATACTTCATGTTTTTGCTTTTCCATCCTAAACTCAAACAAAGATTTTGCGGGTTTGATACTCGTGAGCACGCCCATGGAAAACAGTTTTGTTTATTATTATCGTAGTTGCTGCTTTTAGGGGAATCTGCACTCTTTTAAACTAAAATGGCAAATCGTTTGGCATTATCGGAATACGGGGAATTAAAACATTTTCTCCTTTTGCCATTTTAGTCATGATTATAGCTTTTATATTATTGTGTCCTAGATGAGTGATTTGTTGCCGTGTACCATTACATAGCCTTGGAGCGTCAAGACTGATCATTAACAGAACTGGAATACCAACTTTCAACCTTAACTTATGGGAAGGCACTCCTGATAATTCTAAAGAGTTAAGAAACTCTATAGGGTGCGATGTCACTTGTTCAGTGTCCATAATATTGTCTACTGAGAGGTACACGGCAACATCTCCCTCAACATCTGACATAATGTGTTCGATTATCTGGCCTACTGCCTCATTTGTCAGCGCCAAAATTAAGCTGTCACACAACCATTCTCGATTGCCCATACTTCTTTGAAGATCTGAATAAACATTATTATTTAAATCATCTATGTTATGGACAATTTGACAGAATTCACGTCTTAGTGTAATCATGCTGTTACTTTCTGTTAGCATACAATCTTCTCCGACAGGCATTTATTTCATCTGCCAGTGTACCCGTAGTAATTACCGGCAGGGTCTGTCTAAAGTCACCAGCTAAGAGTACCACCATCCCTCCCAAGATACCCTGGTACCTACCTCATGATATCTTTCATGATGCGATATAGTGCCTCGATTACCCTTTTGCGGAACATCGTACATTCATCCCAAACCAACAGCTTACACTGCTGCAACATTTTTCCGCGCTCACCGTTTTTGCTAATGTTACAGACTCCCTCACTACGTCACGCTGCGCCGCCGCTGGCGCCGGCGCATCGTTCATTTTGTATGGCGTTTGGCGTGTCCAGCGCTCGCGCGACGTGTATACATATATTAAGACGGCATTTTTACTAATAATAAATGTTTTCGATAAATATACGTACTGTAAAAATAGACTGATTTGTTTGGGCTTCCACACAAACTTACGTCGCCTATTTCATCCCTAAGTTAGTCGAAATTTCAAAATCACTTGAACTTATGTTTACTTATTGCCCTCTTATCAAGTGCCTAAATACAAAGTCTCATAGTTTCATCTTCGATTATGACAAACTCCCATACAAACTATCTTCCCTTATTTTCACCCCTTCATGACCTTTTTTACAACAAAAGGTAATCTATGTCCTTTTTTAAGGTCCAGTCTATTTTTCTTCCCAATTTCATCAAAATCGGTTGTGATTTAGGCGCGATAATGACGAATTCCCATACAAATTTTAATCCCTTATTTCAACTGCTTCATCCCTTTTTTTACAAATAAAGGTAACCTATGTCCTTTTCTAAGGTTCAATATATCTTTGTACCAAATTCCATCAAAATAAGTTTAGGTACGATAATGACGAATTCCCATTCAAACTTTAATCTCTTATTTCAACTTCTTCATGCCCTTTTTTACAACAAAAGATAGCCCATGTCCTTTCCCAAGGCACAGTACTTTCTCAGTTTATAGCAACCGTGGTTATGAATAAGCTAATGAAATGTTCGTACCGATGTCTTGAAGTGACAGTTAATAAAGGTGGCAGCAAAATAGACCTTAATAATAATAATTAATTATTATTTATAGTACTTTAATTACACTACAATTATAATATAAAAACAAGTCAACATTATTTTAAGAATTTTATATTTAATATTTTATAAGTAATAAATGCATTTAATATTTATTCTCTTTAATACAAAATACCTAATTAGCACTTAATTATAAAGGTTTGGTGGTGCATATATTAACTGTTTAGCTATGTATACAATGTATACATAATTGACAGACTAAATACCGAGCACGTTAAACTACTACGGCGATATTGGCATGTGTACATTGTGAATATTTGTAGAAATGCAGTACATTCTTTACATATACATACGCTGCACTGATTTTACACGCACTAGACAATTCATTTGGTTTGCAACATGGGTGTATTTATTTATTAAGATTCACGAACAATTGTTTTTTTTTGTTTTTTTTTTTATTGCATAATATGGCAAACGAGCCTACGGATCGCCTGATGGTAAGCGATTACCGCCGCCCATGGATACCCGCGACCCAAAGGAGATACAAGTGCGTTACTAGCCCTTTAAAAAGGAATGAATGAGGGAAAGGACAAAGGAAAGGATAGGAAAAGGATCGGGGTAACTGGGCCTCCGGCTCTCTCACTCACCGATACGAAACGCAACAGTACGGGTACCGTTACTTAACGCCGGTATTCTGTGAGAGGGTAGTACTACCCCGGTCGATCCGGCCCATTCATGCAGAAACCAGCTAGGATCTACTACCAAAAACATTAGATCTTATGAGTAATACATTTGCTATAATCTAGTGATAATGTAACAATTACTTATAGGTAAACACCGCATAATAATATTTAATACAAGATGAATAAGGTAATACATAGGTAGGCAACATGTGTATAGCTAGGGATATATATATTCTCAAACATAATTAAGTAAGGATTTAATTATGTTCTAGTAAACTGCACAAAGTAGATTTTTGTTTTAGAATTGAGTCAGAGTGTAAGTCAATATAATCGCTGCAGCTGTTTGTATAGTGCCTACCTATCGGTACGCATGTTCGTCACATAGCAGATTTAACCTGTACTTCTATTTTCTATATACTAAGCAACATAATTCTTTATTTACTATACAAATGGAACAGCTTAGTTGATGTTCGTAAAATAAAAGATACTGTCATTAGGTCAACACAATAAATTATAATATATTGTCTGTCTAAATGAGAAGATATTTACCAGTCATATATGTTTGTAGAGTGACAAAGACAAATTAAATTATTTGTTTAGATTGTGATTAGGAAGGTAGAATGAGCCTGTATTTTCCAGTAAATACTATATAAGTAAAATATACAAGCTTTACAGTAGAACTAGTAAAAAACGTATAATAATAGATACTGAATTATACAGGTCCAGAAGTCGACGTCAATCTGGAATCAGGTAACAGGCTAAGTTATAATAGCTATCAGAAAAATTAAAAAAAATCTAAGATACGTATCTTAAAATAAAAGACAATTTAAAAAAGAAACAGAAATATCTACACCCGGTTACGGTCTTTTCAATCCTGTTACTACAGATATTTACTTTTTGAATATACTTTTTTGTTATGTAATCTTAAATAAGTAATCGAAAAAAATCGAGAAAAATTTTCACAAAGAAGGATGTAGATATTCTGTTTTTTTTTATGCCTATAATTTTTAAAATACTTTTTTTTTTTTGTATTTTTCTGATAGCTATTATAATTTAGGCTGTTACCTGATTCCGGCTTAACGTCGACTTCTATGACAATCTGTATATACATATTTGATGAAAATGTTGCATGTGGACCATCACTACTAAGACCATGTGTCATTTAAAATTGCATTGTAGACACCACATGGTAGTACAAAAATGTCACTAAAATAGTATAAATAGTAGAGAAGTTCAAAGCTAGTTGCACTCACTTATCGGTAAACGATTAGCGAAGTTAAGCAACGTTGGGTGCGGTCAGTCTATAGATAGGTAACCGCTTAGTGGTATTTCATCTGAACGTCTCCGTGCTTCGGAGGGCACGTAGAATGTCGGTCCCGTTTGTTGTCAAATTGACAGCAGTCGTTAAGCCATGTCAGAGGCCTACGAGCGGCTTGAACAACTCTTGAGAACAGGTTAGCCACTAACCACATGAAAAGAAAGAAAGAAAGAATAGTATTGTTTATACGGATCACGTGTCCACTAGCATTATTCAAGAGAACGTGTTGTACTTGAAAATAAAAGAACATTGATATACACAGTATATGTTTCTGTTATAATAAAAGGAGTTAATCCTTGTTGGTTTACATTCATTATACACTAACTTTTACCTACGCCTTTGCTCTCTTGGTTCTATACCACAGACACTGTAGATTTGCTGGTCTATGTCACTTCTAAGCGCAATAAAATGTATGTAAAATTTGTCATCGGTTAGCCTACTTTTTTTACGAAAAATTAACGAGTCTAACGCATGTTTAGCATAATGTTGCCCTATATATTGAATACGAAATTCAATATATAGGGCAACATTATGCTACACATTGCTACACATGCTTAGCACGCCATCTCCAGCTTATTGCCATCTCATATAAGACTTCCTCCACGTTTTTCAGAATTTCTAAAACGAGTAATCGATTAACAAGCTCAAGCCGGGCGTCGAACCCTGAACCTCACGATCAGCAGTAATAGATAATTCAAACGGTGGCACCATTTGATGGACGAATCATAGAGAACAATACGTATGACAATCGTGTGTGAGTAAATATCCGAACAAAGAAACACTTATCTGCTACGTAACGTGCACATGTATATTTAAAGGCGGTGTACAAATATTAGGCTAACATACAAACTGTGCGACTAAAAATCGACGTTTTAAAATTCGTACCAGGCTTGAATAACTCAATGTATTGGCGACATGGCAACGTGTACGACCACGAGAACATACAGCTACATAATCTCTAGACTTGTATGCACCATGGCACGCTTAAGGGTGATCAGTCAAGGTTCAATTCCCTTGACAGGTAACGTGCATTGGCACATAACCTCTCCAGGAACTCAAACCAAGAGAGAAAAATAAACAGATGAAAAGAAAGAGAACAGATGCAATTCCTAACAGAATAATAATTGGAGTATTATCTTAGAAATAGCATCTGTTTTCTGCACAGTGATTTGTAATGTTATTGGTAGATTGAAAAAGGATCTGGCGTCGACTCCAGAGGACCAATTTTGGTCATTAAATTGTTCAAATTAGAGTGCCAAACATATTTTATTACGAGAATTGACCTTCTGATGCATCGGACCTATAAGACGAAAATTGTGAGATGAGGTATAATGCATCTTAGACAATCATTTCAAGATAAAGTATAAGTCAATATAATTTTAATCTAACGATATACCACATGGCACGGTAAAAAAAATTGTTAATGGAACAGTTTTATATTGGACTACAAACGTTGGTAAAAAGGAAACATATAATACTTACATGAAAGTAATAATAATGACTAATCATTTCTTATTAAATATATTTAAATCACTCATCTATTAATTCTGCAATATATTACTTCCTATGTCTGCAAATAATAATACAATCTTTCAACCTTATTCATCTCTGACATCTTATAATAAATATATACGTCTTTAATAACAAACACGTATTATGACAAAGTGTCCAATTAAATTATACACTGGTATATATCGTATTATCAATGGGATTATTTTTCTTCACGAGGTACAAGATTATAAAATCAAATAACATTATTTAAATAAAAATGTCTGGGGCATGCGACGATGCGACGACACGACTGCGGAACTTACTAGTCGCGACGATGTGATACGTGTATAAACAAATATGCGTCACGGTGCTACAAATAGAATCCGAAGTGCCCCCCCCCTAGTCGGGAACAGACATCAGACACTTACGAGTACTACATACACAACGGAAAGAAAATTATATGTACATCAATGTTTCCATTAGCCGTTGTTACATTTTACCAGGAAACCAGATAAATAAAATTTTGTGACTTTGGTGACATAAAAAGTATAAAGAAATAAAGTTAAAATTAATCATTTGAAAGAAAACTCTTCTGAGCATACTTCACTTCACGTATCTTTTATCTAGGTATCTAATTTCCAGTCAGTATTTACGTTTTCAGGTCAAGGATCAATTTAATATCTAAACTTTACAAGCGTAAATGTAAAATCGCTTCGTTAGGAAATGGATCTCAAGAAGTTTTGGAACTCCTCAATTAGAGCAATCGTAACTGAATCAACATTTATAAATCGAAGTATCGAACTGTAAGACAAACACCGGTTGAATAATATTCAGATATTTCTCAATCGGTGCGAAAGTGGTTTGCTATATAGAGAAATTGTAATGTAATGGAAGATATAACAGTATGTAGGTTTACGTAAAGCTTAGTCGTTAAGACGACCTAATCGAAACCTGTTTAGGGCGTATCGCTTTATAAAGATCAGTACTGATTAAAATTAACCACATCGATGCATTTAAAATGTCACGCTGTTGCAATGTTGTGCCAACCTATTTTTTTAATAGATAAACGAATAGATCTAAATAGTAATTTTGTGTAATATTGTCTTATGTTTACGCGAATGTTATATAAAGTGTTTAATTTCAAAGTAATTTTATCGTAAATTTTTAATGAACAATCAATATGGCCGTATTCATATGATATTTCATAACTTTTTAAATTGCAAGCAACTGTCGCTAAACAAAAATCAGCCCATCTGTAACAGCCCTTAGGCTCACTCAGTATAGTGCTTGCTATAGTTGTTTATCGGCCGCGTCCGTCGCAGTACATCTACGACTAACCAAGATAGTGGTATTGTGAAATGGAAATGAGAGATATGGAAGAGGAAAAGACGGAAAGAAATCAATGGGGGTACCTGGTCGGATTGGGAACCGTAATTACTTTTGTGAGTACATATGTTTACATTGCTTTTGTTCCCATTCCAAAAATATCTGTCTGAATCTTGAAAACATCTTATTTAAAACAACAACGAAATTAAATTTGCATTTTGTATGCGCCAACGCAGGAAGACATTCGTATTTCAAATAAAGGAATACACATAAAATATTATATTTGGCAACTTTTGTTCTGCTTTCGAATCGTGAAGTTGATTTAGTGCGTATCTTTTAGAGAACATCTTTTGAAATTCAAATGTGAAATATCAGTAATATAATGGAATTACAAATAAAATAATTAATATAGTTGACTCACTTTTTAATCGATGTTCGACTGTGTTATTATCTTTTTTATCTGCAATTACCTGTAAAAGAAAATAAATAATATTAAACATAGTCCAATAGAACTAGCAAGAAGTTTAATACATATCATGTTATTGTTTAACGGTTTTGTTTGCGTTTGAAAGTGACGCAGTTTCGGCGGGAAATTCATTGTAAAGAAACGCGTATTATAGTGATGGAACGTGCGCTGCGACAATTGGTTTTATTGTTTGTAGGAGTTGTAAGATAGACTTGACTTTAGATGAAATGTCTTTTCTAAATTGTTAGAAGTAGTACTATTAGTTAACTCGTAAATTATTATATATTACTTTTGCATAAAAATACTCTGTTGCTTAAGTGTTAGTTACCTACAGAGTATTAATGTTACTGACAAACACACATCAATTTAATAATTTATTTAGGTGGGTAGGATAAGAAACTATTTTTCAAAACACATTTATGGCTCTTTGCTATTACTGAGAATTTCAAAAGGATATAAAACAAAGTCGTTAAGATATTATCTAGAAATATATATGGATTGAAGAATATTTGAGGATTGTGAGGTCTTAGTGACACCCTAGTTATTTTATTGCTGTTGATGGCGACAGAGTTATTTTGTAATCATAGTTTTAAATATAAGGTATCGAGGTTTCTTCTCATAGGCTCAACCCTTTGCCTGAACCTAGCAACTAACCTAAATGTAGCTTCAGTATCTTAATAAACTCACTAACCTATATATTTTGACGTTCATAAGTGTTACTTTGTGACCTAAATGAATAAATGATTTTGACTTTGAATTTGAATTTTGCGACCGTTCAATATGAAATTTCACATACACGTTGTCAGGGGTACAGAATAGGACATAGGATATCTTCTAAAAAAAGTACTGACACAAACCTAACCTACATTACGCGAGCGAAGACGTAAGCAAAATCTAGTTTAGTATAAAGGGTGAATCTTAAAAATTTACGTATTCAGTTGATTCCCCTGGCGCGTCTTTTTTAATAAATGTTCATATAAACACATCGAATAGGCATCATTAGTTTAACTCACTCCAAAGATATATCAATTACCTACAATTTTCGTGGGTCAGAGCAATCAAAGAGCAATGGGAAGTGAATCAAAGAAAATGTCGATTGGAAAAATATTTACTTAGACATTAATATAACAGTCTCTATACAAATAAAACGAATACATTTTTTTGAACATTGACAGTGACACTTCTTCTTAATTACTAATTATTTTTTAAATATACTTAGTTGAAAAATTTAACCCAAATCTTGGTGGTGTTGACTTCATTCATTTTGACTTTATTAATGTTGATTGTATATATTATATCCCTTAGGTTCCGCGCAAATAGGCTACCGAGCGCGGGCTAATGCTAGTAATAAGAAGCCCAAATGAGCATACGATATAATGATTAATATGGTCATTATGTTCATGCTAATCTTCTTCGCTCTTCGCGTCTTCAAGTCTTCGCTGGCGTAAAAGTAGGTTAGCTTGGTTATGTCGAGAAACACCGTGGTAGGTTTAGTCGGTATTAACGGGATATCATTTCCCCGGTGAGCCTGACATAGCCTCTCCGTTGCCCCGCGGCGACGTATGCGTCAAAGAATTCCTCCATGGAAAAAAAAACCGTTTATGTTACTTATAGTACGTTTTTTATATAACATCATTATTATACATTTAAATAAATAAGTAATAATATACATTTCTAATGGTCAAAGAATTTCTATAATCAGTTAAATCGTTACAATCAAACAATCAAAAATCAAATCTTTCCTCTTTATAGGTACTATTAATATACATAGATATCATAGAATTAGCTAACATCGTACGTATATTGTAAAGTAATAAGCTCGTATGGAAGCACATTGGGTTCTCTAGTTACCGATACCATATAGTTTACAACATAGACATAATATGTGAACATTATACTAGTGGTATCATGTTATCAACAGGTAAAAACTATACTTAACACGATTCTTCAGACATAACAATATTTAGTAGTAGTAAAGTTCAATAATAGTAGTGTAAGAGTTTTCAAAATGATGTAATAAAAGTGTTTTAAACTGAAATAAACAACGTGACAAAATCCGTATAAAGTGTTTAATTTCAATGTACATATAACATTCGCTTAAACATAAGACAATATAATTATATAACCCTCTATTTTTTCACGTGGGTAAATGCTTCTGATGCATACCCCCTCGCCACAAGGGGAGGCGAGAGGATTATGTCCGGCTCTCTCGTACTTCGGGCCTACGGACCAAAACTCCGCGGTGTGCCAACTTGCTGCCTTGTATAGTAGATGGGCTGTTGGAAAAGAGACTACATCAGCGACCCCCCAGCAGACAACCTAATCTACATTTACGCGAGCGAAGCCGCGGGCATCATCTAGTTATTTATATTTACACTTTTCTTTGACACGATTTTTCGGCCAGACGTTTTAGCTATGATCGTAAAAAGGTGTAGGCGTTGTTAGTCTAGATGTATTGAGGTGTAAATCTAGTATTTAGAAATATCTCTACATTTGAAGCGGTTTTATCTGTTTATAGAGACAAATGTCTAAAATACTCTCTATCACAATAATTATATGTTGTGATAGAGAGTATTCTCTATAAAAAAATTAATCTTTTAGATTTTCGATATGGATTTTATTCAGAGATCATTTAGTTCTAAGGTTGTAATCTTTAAGCGTAATTATGTATATTATATCTATATATTTGACCTGTATATAGGTCAAAACATTATAATGTTATCTGAGGGTTAAGTACACTAGTAGTGTATTCTATGAACTATATGTATATATGTATTAAAATTAAACTACTATAAACTGATTTTATCGGGTTGTTTATTTAACATTTATTACAACATTTAGAAACTGTTATACTATTGTACTACTATTAAACTTTACTAATTTTAAGCTAATTAAATTATTAAAACTATTAAAACTATTTATATTTAAGTTTACACTTTCCCCGACGTTTCGGTTGCTTTTCAGTAGCCATGGTCACGGGGAGACTAAGATTGTAGTTGTCTCAATGTTCCAGTGTAGTTATTTCAAAGTACCCGAACATAATTTAATGATTGGTGTTTCTATTTACGCATAATGAGCTCAAAGTATCATGAAGTCAAGCTGTGGTTTGCTTCTTCTGGGTTTGACTATTTGAATTACTGATTGACTATTAAACAAACAAAATTCAAAAATATGAAAAATTATTATCGAAATCAAATGCCAACAGCAAGAAACGAAACGGCAATGCACGGACCAATGACACGCCGCCGTCAACTCAATGACAAGCAGTTATTAATCTGTCAAAACAAACTTTAGACAAAACAACCGAAATAGTATTGAGGTTTAAATTATGCAATAACACCGGCTAGGATACCGTATAAGGCCATTATTTGCAACGTTGAACGTCTAGTCAAGAATAATATAAGAAAGGAAGATTTGGAGGCTATACGTCAGGACATTTCATCGGTCTTACGTCGAAGTAAAATGCCCAGACCGAATCTTCCCAAAGATGAATTTGTCGCACTGCAACCGCAACGCGATAAAATCCGTATATAGTAGTTTAATTTCAATGAATAAAATTCGCATAAACAGAAGACAATATTATATATATATGCACTACAAGTACATAAATATCAATTACAATAATTGCGATAAAACTCGGGAAGCGCTGTTGATATTATCATGTATACCGGACATGTTAGTAAATGGCAAGAGATAATTTTATTATAAAAATACAGTATTAGAGAAAAAGTACACATGCACATATTTATATAAAATAAATAATATTTCTTATTTATGCCGAAACAGCTATTTCATACAGACTCACATCTAAAATAATGGGCAGTATTGCATTACAATTGCTAGCTTCCTCAGGTTTGACATTATATAAAAGGGTGACTTTGTCAGACGAGTTGGTTACTAAACACACTTCTAGATCACGTATTGCTACAGAGCTTACATTTCAATAAGCATGTCATGTAACAGAAAATATAAATATTAATATTATTTTTATTTAGGTGCAGGGCAATGAGAAGGCTGATGAATTAGCCAGAAAGGGCTCGGAGCAACCATTTGTGGGCCCCGAGCCATTCGTAAGACTCGTCAAGGCAGCTTTGAATGCACATGGCTATGATAAACACAGGCTAGAGTGGATGGCCCTCAGGGGTCTGGAACACTCCAAGAAATTCATTGCAAACAGAGCCACGGGCTTCACTCAGAAGCTCTGCGGGTACAACAAGGGCCAAATACGCCTTCTCACAGGAGCGTTCACTGGGCATTTTGGCACCAACGACTTCCTGGACGAGGACGAGTCGATATCGCACCTACTGTGTGAACGCGTCGCATTGGCTGGATTGAAAATGAGTCTGGTGGGATTGGCATATCCAAACCCCTAAGACTTCAGGCTTCGCCCTCTGAAGTGTACCCTGCAGCTGATGCAGTACATTCATAAGGCGATAGCTAAAAGATAGATCTTGGGGCCGACACAAAAGATCCCACTGGGTCGAAGTATCACCGGTCTGCACTGACTGGCCCCCGTATTTAAGATAAGATGGTGCGGTTATGATGGTGAAATGACGATAGCGATTGCACTGAATTATAATAGCTTAAGAACACTTTCAGCCCTAAGAATGCTTAATGACAGACACTATATTTATTTGTTTTTCTTTTAACATCACATATTGATTTCTTTGTGGCCACGCTTGCGAACAAATATAAGAAAATAGGTAGATTAACTTTATAACAAAGATTTAATGAGTAATAGGTACGTAATATACCTTGTATGACTAATTACGAACTTACTAATAAGCCAAAAACAATGGACCATAATCCATATGTTCAAAGTCAAATAAAAAATACTATAAGGTTACTGAAAAAGCCTTCTTCTACGTGTACACATTCCAAATACATATATAATACTCATGAGAATATAGTATATGGTTCTTCGGAGTCACACAGATATTCTGTATGACTTCGATGATCGAGACAGATGTACAGCAGCACATTCACATTTCTTCTGTATCTGGGTAATAACTCATGACAAGTATAATACGACGGAAAAAACACGATGAAGCAGCCTAAATATAGAAATATTGCGAATAAAAATTTGCAATAAAACTGACTATAATAATAAATAGCTTTTTATGTTCATTCATAACACCAATTGTGTCAAAACCCGAGCAATGCACAAAGCAAATTGCCTACTAGCCAATATCTCAGTTTCATTACATTCGATTTAATTACTATTGGCAGTGCCGTAATCATATTAATTAGTAATATAATTGTTTAGCTATATTTCACGCGCAGTTAGAATGGGTATTATTTTGATCGAATTAACTAGAGCGTTATGCAACTTTGCTGGGATTAGATATTGAAGTTTAATATTATCAACAGACGTCGTGCCCACTTTTCATATAATTTGAATAGTAAGCCTTGCTGATATATTTGTAGTTATATTTTAACATAAATAGGCCGGCTCCATCACGAAATACTACTACCATTTCACAGAATATTGATATAAAGCAGCAGTACGTACTATTACGTTTCGTTTGGTGAGTGAGAGAGCCGGTAGCCAAATCACCGCCTTGGTCGTTTCCTAGATAGGGAAGGCAAGAAGTCCTTCCCTATCCTCCGCCTTATTGATTTGATTGATTTATCATCAGGCCGCAGACCATGTACTTTTTTGCCTCCTGAGTGGTTATAGCAGGCAGTGGCTTGTTTATTATTCCTTCCAATATCTTCAGTGATGTTGAACAAACATAGCCATGTCTATGAGCAGAGATTTCTAATAATTTTATTTTCCTTATTCAACAGATTGCCGGCATTGGACATGTGAATTCGTTTGGACTGATATATCATGACTTTATGAATGAAACGAATTCTACTGCGAAGTCGTTAACATCTGCATATGGAGTTTTCTCAATCATGTTAGCTATAGGAGGTAAAGTATCATCTCCAACATATTACAGCTATTAAAAACATATTGTTGGCTGTACAGATGTCGCCGTGGTTTAAGTGAACGCCACGCCACTGCCCCTGCGCCGAATGTTGTGGGTTCGATCACCTCACGGGACAAAAATTTGTGGGATTTACAAATGGTTAGACCGAGTCTGGGTGTTCTTTGTCTCCGTAGTTTGTGTGTTGTAAATTCCCCTGTGACACTATTATTCGTAGTGCGGGAGTAGTTAAAAAAATCTCTTGGGAATAGAATGACGCAGAAAAAAATATTCTAGTCAAAGTCAAGGTCAAAAGTCGTTTATTCATTTAGGTCACAAAGTTACACTTATGAACGTCAAAATATATAGGTTAGTGAGTTTACTAAGTTACTGAAGCTACATTTAGGTTAGTTGCTAGGTTCAGGCAAAGGGTTGAGCCTATGAGATGAAACCTCGATACCTTATATTTAAAACTATGATTACAAAATAAAAACAATTTTTATAATAAATAGCAAAGTTAAAACTAAAATAAGTCAGAAAAAAAGAATAAACACGAATAAAAAAAGCAAAAAGTACAAGCAAAACCATAAAGGAGTCTGCCCACTACACCGTCTCATACCATGACGGTGCTAAGAACGTATCAGACACGAAAAGCAACACAATACGCCCTGCTATAGGAACTGCTGGTCGGTTACGGAACGGTCTAGTGGGCATAGTCTTATACATTTCCTTACAAATAATATTTTTTTGCCTGACGCGTTCCTAGCACGGTCATGGTATGAGACGGGGTAGTAGACAGACTCCTTAAATGTAAAATATCATGACAACAAGAAAGAAAACATTTAAAATTGTTGCCGATGTAACAATCCTTAGAAAGTGAGACATGGCATCAAAATAAAATAAACTTGACTTATTTGATACACAAGCAATTGCGTACTCTTAAGTGAATAATTTACACAATAATTTAAAATAAATTTAAAATTATTGTGTAAATTATTCATGTAATTGAATTTGTTTAATTATTCTTTCGACCTGGATCCAAAATATTTATTTGGTAGCATTTTAATCGACGTGAAAACTTTAGAAATATCCTATAAAACTATCTGAAAATAACTTGCGAGTGTCTTCTACAGACTACTGGTGCTCCGATAGTTTGCAATCTGCGATAGACTTTGAAATCAACGTCGAGTAGCTGCAGTAACGTTGAATATTTCCCGTAAAAGTTGTCTTGACAATGAAATCGTACCAATATTTTAAGTACTAAGGGTATTAAAATACATATTTAAATAGTCTTTAAAAACTTACAATACATTCTTTAAAACAAACACCCTATGGCAGAAAACTGCAGTTCAATACGTTTTTAAAGTGGACAATACTAGTTATTTAAATTTGCTATTATTTTTAGGTATAATACTGAACTGTTTAAAGAAAACATATCCATTAAGAATAGGAGGATTAATTGGGGCCTTTTTGCTGACCACAGGATCTTTTTTTACCATATTTATTACAAATATTAATCAACTTCCATTCACGTTCGGAATACTTCAAGGCATTGGATTTGGAATGGTAGTACCCGTATGTTATTCAACATTAAACTACTACTTTGTGAAGAAAAGAACTACAGTAATGAGCCTCTGTAAAGCAGCACAAGGAATAATCCTAATGTGGTACCCACAATTACTGAAGTATATGATGTCCATATATGGATTCCGAGGAACACTTCTGGTGATAGCTGGCATTTCGTTACACGTATACCCAGGAATGCTGACAATGAAAACTGATGAAGCTATACCGAGAAAAATTAGAACAGCAAGTATTTTTTATTTAGCAAATTATGTGCATTATTTCAGATGCTTTTTCGAAATTTAATTTAAAATTATTTTGCAGATGACGATATAGAAAATGGAAGAAATCGTGATGAAAATCAGGATTTGTTACATGCCAAACAGTGCAATGATGACTCGCCTGAAATTTCAGAAAGTACAACTAGGAAATGTATAAAGAAAATTAGGTATGATTATATATTTTTATGTACTTAATGACAAAATGAAAAACCAACATAACATGATAACAGTACTAAACCTTGGACTGGTTCTTGAATACTACTAGTATTTACTCATGGCTTTGTCTCTCTCAAAAATATATAGTAGGATAAAAATTATTATGCTAAGTGCTGATGCGGCGACGGTTTATCTGTGTGCAAAGTTACAACCGAATCCGTTTAATGATTAAAAAAAGTTGGGTTATATACATCCAAATCTCTTGACCAATCGATTTTAACGATATTAGTAGCAATAATCAATCTCTAACTAAGGTTACGTACTTTTACAAAGTCATATTGGTTTTTTACTTTAATATTTTATAGCGGTATTGTGACTGTACTAAAGTTCATTTAAAATTATTCTGAATACTGATTACAACATTTTAGAAAATCTAAAGAACTTATTTAAATATTTTTTATTATTTTAGGGCCTCAGATTTTAATTATTGAAAACCTATTATTAACAATCGAAATTATGCTAAAAAAGTAACATGAAATTACAAGGACTATTCCAAAAATATTTTTTAGCTTTTCGAATATTTTGTGCAATACTATTAAATATATAGTGGTAGATTTCAATAAACACCTTATATATAATCATATCGACATTTTCAGGGACAAGTTGATGGAAATATTAAACGTGAAGATCTTGAAAGATGTCATCTATTGCAACATTTGTATTGGACAGAGTTTCGTCAATTTCTCAGATTTGACATTCTTTATGCTACAACCAATGTTATTGTTTCAGTGTGGATATAATAAGGTAACTCAGTTTGTTAGTTTAGCTTAATATTATAAAGCTCAAGAACTACTGTTTCAAAAACGGGTAAATTATCTTATATGGCGCAGACGAAGTTGTGCGGGTCAGCTAGTAGTAGATATTTATGAATTAATATGCTACCAGCCTCGATGGTTACGCAGCATAAATTTGCAATTGTGTTTGCATGTGATTGTGAGTTGCCTAAGAAGTTTTTTCTTTTTTTTTTGCTGGGCAGCAGCACACTGTTTGTTTTAGAAATGTAGCCAGTAGACCGGATTGCACTCTATCTCGTGGGAAGTAATACATAAACTGACGAAATATGGGTAAAATATAATATATATAATATATATGGGTAAAAAATATTTCGGCGAACACAGACATGAGTTTATATACACCTATGTATTTTGTTTAAATGAGCCTACTTTATTGTTATATACTTAATAGGCAAATCTTTATTTAACATGATATCTTGTACGAACGTATATATTTGCTAAAGATAGTGGAAAGTTGGTATAATAAAATTGTTAGTATAGGCATATCTAGATAATATTGACAAACGGCGTACGCACTTACTATTATACTTACTAAAATATATAAAAATATCAATTTTGGCCATTCTCATATATTAGCTACCGTTTGTATTATGATAACAATAATTTATCACTAAGGAAATCATACAATATAAATATTGTAAGCATTAGACATACATCAATGGCATTAGATGATGAATCTAGTCATAAACTGATGATTTTATTTAGTATGAATGATAAGTGATAACACATATTTTATTGTTTTATGTTAGCATATTGGATTATGTCGTTGTTAGGCAAAGGTTCTTAAATGTCGAAGTTTGGTTATGGTTAATAATGTAAGGCCAATCGGGTTAGCGATCTAGGAGAGCTATTGTTAATTACACCAGCTCACTTGTTTTTAAATCAATTTTCAATGTAAAATGTTTAATATCAAACATAATATAACCACACGGAATCTGGAACAAAAGGTTATTCTCTCCTTGCACTCACTGCAGTGTCCCTACAAGCTCGAAATTTTACTGTATGATACTAACAATAATAAAACTAATATGAGTGGTCAGCGTTGATAAATTTGAAGCTTTAGGTCGTTAAGTCGAGATAAGTTGGCACAGTGTGCCTCTAGAGACTTTAGATGAACTGAAAAATCTGATTTTAGGTTAATTAGATGAAAAACGAGAAAAATATTGTAGTGCACAATGCTTGAAACACTTTAAATCGATTTGCAGTCACTATAATATAAACCTTATTGAGAAAGCAATATACTGCGATAAGCCTTGATTGAATTATAAAACACTTGTCAAATAAGTAGGCAATGTTGTAACTTAATTAATTCTTGATGATATAAATAATAATTATGTCATATTTAGATACTATATATGTAACTTTGTTAGCTTTAGTAAAGTTTAATATCTACCATTATTGCTTTAATTTACTTAAGTACTGGGTATGTAATCTAGACTATTTTATTATAAATAACTGTACTTGTGTTGGCAATTAGAACGAGTACGTAACGCTATAGATATACAAAGAGCTTACGTTAAAGCATAGCTATCATTTGAACAGATGCGCTTTCAATTTTTCGTAAAGGATTTTGTTGAACCGATTTTGTTTTGACAGCAATAGAAAACATTACAATTGGAATGCTTTTGAGTCTTTACTTTTTCTGCGTTAGTAATGATTCTTTTCGGTTTACAATATCATTGCTTACTATAATTTTATAAAATACTAGGTTTTTTATAAAATAAAGCTTCCCACGCGTGGAGGAGGTGTTCAAGGAACGCCATACAGGAAATCATATTGTTAGTCCGAGCATGTTTTATTTAGACATATACTATGTTTCATCGAAATCAGTTCAATGTTTTACACGTGACAAAGTAACAATAATCTTAACAAACTTTAACATTTATAGGTGTAGGAAATACTTGCGTTCAAAATCTTCTATTCCAAATATTTCGATAGATAGGTACCTGTTTATCATATACTTTATAGAATATAGAATATGAATTGTCATTTCATTAAAGCAATTTTCTATGTGTTTTCTAGAAGAGAGTGGTATTTCCTATGGCAACACATTTTATACAGGTCGGCTTAAAAAAACGCTATTTTGTTCAAAACTCCTCTAACAATTTATTTTTCTTCTTTCAGACTGATGTAGCCATGTGCATATCTATTGGTGCTGGCGCAGATCTCACGGGACGTTGTTTGTTAGCCATTATAAGCAGTAATACACACATCAATACAAGATTATTATTTTATATAGCAACGTTTTTTACATTTCTTATCAGAATAGGTATGAATTTTGTTAATATCAATTGTATCTATATGATCGTATCGTTATCTTATTGGCTGTAACAATAAATATTGTGTGATGTCTATCTTGTCTTACTATCTGGTTGCATTTACATATTTATCTAATGTTTTATTACTATTCATTTGTTTAAAGTACTTTGAAATGACTGAACAGATGGCATAGTGGCTTAAGTCGTCGCCTCGCCATTGCCACCGTGATGAATGTTATGGGCTCGAATCCCACACGGGACAAAAAATGGTTATCCCGAGTCTGGCTCTTCTTTTTGTCTGTTGTTTGTGAAGTCTCCCGCGATACAGAAATAAGTATTATTACAGCGAGAGTAGTCTTTTAAAAATATATAAAATTAATAACAATGTCGTATGCATCAAACTGTATTTGTTATATTTAAAAGACAATCTACTCATGACGTAATAGCAACTGTGCAGTTTGGTTGATTCTTGAGGTTCTTCAATGTTGGTGACCACTTACAAAAAGTCATTCCTCTATTACATGTTTACGTGACGTGCCGAAGCAATTGTAGTGATAATATTTTACGCCACACCACGAACACGACACAATTGGGTTACAATCCTATGTAGGGTAGAGGCCTTAGCGTACTTCACAAGCCAGACTGCCGCGAGTTCCAAATTTAAGTTACTTAATTTTCTTTAAAAGGGATGCTATTATAATAACAACACTCTTTTCATTTTCAGCGATGCTTCAAATGAGGCAGTTTCTATGGATGGCAATTGTGACTGCGATTTTAGGGGTTCTGAGAGCCTGGCTTCATGTGGCCAGTCCCCTGCTGATATCTAACCACGTCTCTCACGAAGACTTTCCTGGTGCATATGCTCTATCTATGCTTGCCGCTGGCGCCGTCAATCTGACGTTTTCTCCTCTTATCGGTAAGAAAAATGTATTGGCATAACATTGACGAAGATAACGTTTTATAGACACGTGATATAATTTAATTCATATTTCTTTTTACAATTACTTGCGAATAAATTTTATCACAATAATATCTCAAATACTAACGTATTTGGCTTCAAATTAAAACACATAATTACTCAATATGTACTCCGTATTTGTTAAGATTAAAGCAGGAAAACGGCAATAACCTAAATAGCTAAAGTATTACACTTGTGATGTAGAGATCTTGGGTTCAATTCTCCACTGACGTGAATTCGCTCCTAACACAAGCATAAACTGGAGGAGTTAACAAGAATATTTTAAACATATATCCTAAATTGATATAAATTTTAAAATAAAACACATAAACGTAAGCACAATAACCGATCGTAAAAAGCGCGCTTAAAATTTTGTTAGAAATATCTCAATAACCACATAGAATCTGGAACAATAGGTTATTCTCTCCTTGCACTCACTGCAGTGTCCCTATAAGCTCGTAATTTTACTGTATGACATTAACAATAGTAAAACTAATATGATTAATCAGCATTGATAAATTTAAGCTTTAGGTCGTTAAGTCGAGAGAAGTTAGCACTGTATGCCTCTAGAGGCTTCAGGTGAATTGAAAACTCTGATTTAAGGTTAATCAGTAAAAAAGCGAGAAAAAGATTGTAATGCACAATGCTTGAAACACTTTAAATCGATTTTGCAAGCCTTGATTGAAGTATAAATTGACACTTATTGCATATTATTATATAAACTATATCGCTATAGAATAATTGTATTAAAGGTATATAATAAAGATCAATTAAATTTTCATATGCTTATTACATATACTATCAATAAAATTTTCCATTCCTCAAAGTTTTACATAATGCTACTTTCTCAGCAAATTGATTTATTATTTTAAGATCTTTGCTCTGCAACTACCTTTTAATCTATGTATTTGCTTTTTGTATAGGCTCAAGCCTGTATGTCTCCGAGGGGAAGTGCAGAGGTACACCTCTATTATTACGTATAGTTATATTTTTTAGGTATTATATAATAGCGGCTTTATTACCGTGCCATATGTTAAAACAACATTCACTCGTAGAACGTACAACTTTTTAGCTCCCTACGTATATAATAAATGTAGTAAGATTAATAAAATGAATACCATATATACATTAAATAATAACAAAATGAAAAAAGTAATCTACACTTGGCTACACACTATGGATTATGATGATGTAGAGAAATTATTATTACAAGTATTATGAACACACACACACACACACACACACACGCACATACAGTCACACACGCACACATACACTTACACACACACAGAAGCATGCCATCAATAAAATAGTTTTAAATTATTATCATTGTTGTAAACAGTAATAATTATTTACTTGATGTACAACTGTACCTGTATATGGGGAAGCCACTGACACCTGCAACACAGTTTTAACTAGCGCGGGTGTCAGCGTATTCTATAATTGAAATGTACCCATTTTTATGTCAATAAAGATTATTGTTATTATTATTATTACCGTCTACCAGACACATATGCCGAATCCGAGCTGTGAGCTTTCGTTTTAAAAAAGAAAACTCCCGCACTAGAAATAATTGCTGTGTCGCGGGGAACTTTACAAACATTAAAACAAAGAACACAAAGAACACTCTGATTCAGAGCAAATATTTGTGGATCACACAAATTTTTGTCTCGTGTAGGATTTTAACCCACAACACTCGGCGCCACGTGAGTGGCGAGGCGACGACGTTAACGTAGGCCATCCGTGCAATCTGCAGCAGGTGCTCCTGGTAGAATGAATTTCCTAACAGAAACACTTAATAAATCTGCCCAACATGAGACTCGAACCCGAGTCCTTACAATCTTACATCCTGAGTAACATGTTTATTTTTCTTTCAGGCTTACTAAAAGATGTGTACCAAGATTACATGCCAGCTTTCTACGCGTTGACAGCCTGCTGTATCCCCTGCCTAGTGCTATGGCCCATAGAATATGTAATGATAAGAAAATCGAAGTAATATACTATATGTAATTATAACACTATATATATGGAAACAATAGTATTTTATAATATATAATTTAGCAATTAATTAATAAAATATATACCGTGATAGACGTTTTGTTTTATTTATGTGCCTATTTTTGAAGTACCGTGTGTAAACGGGCTATGTGACACAATTTTAGCAATTTCGGTTATTAGTTGTCAATCTGAACGTCTGGCAAGATCTTTAGGTTTTCAGACGCAGCATAGGGTCAGATTGATCGCCTTCAGTTAAAATAAAATTTATATTTAATTATTTTAATGTAAAATTATTAACAATCAATATTGTATTAACCTACGGAGCGGCAGCGGCACACCGGCGGCCAGATAAAATTGATTTCCAATTATGCCGGGCATTCCAAGAATGCTATAAAAATTAAGTATATTTCATATGTCGGAAAAAAGACTGAGTTACAAGTAGCAGAAATCTCGAATCACTAAGTAACAAGTAGCAACTTCTCTGCAGGCACACACGCAGACACACATATACACACACACACACACACACACACACACACACACACACACACACACACACACACACACACACACACACACACACACACACACACACCAAACACTGTAATTGTGTAATTGCATGCTTTAAATTAATTTTAAATGGTCTCTAAAATTAAAAATTTATGTTGTGGTATTTATTGTGATAAAACCGACCTTAAATTTAATTGTACAATGTCTTAAATATAAAAACGCGAAGTTGGGATGGCGTTGGTGTCTGTCACACAGTTTATACTAGTTCAGACACCATCGTACACTCTATCTTTAAATTGTGAATTGAATATTATGTACATTTTTTTATTTGTTTAAGATAGATTAACTGTACTATGTTGTTACAGGTTTTGGCTTTATTTTACAACCGGCCGCCTGCCTGACGTCAACCCTCCTTGGGTAGGTTATTCGGCAGGTCACGGGGACAATTTGCGACCCCCAAGTCCCCCTTAAGCTCAAGGGAAAAATCTATAAGACCATAATAAGGCCTGCCGTCATGTATGTATCGTCATGTTGGGCTACAAGAGTGATGGATGAGAGGCGTTTGCATATAGCAGCGATGCGAATGTTAAGATGGATGTGTGGTGTAACCAGTATGGATAAAGTAAGGAATAAGTATATTAGAGGAAGTTTGAAAGTGGCACCTGTGGCGGAAAAATTGAGGAGTGAATGTTTGTCATGGTATGGACACGTGATGAGAAGAGATGAAAGAAATGTTGTTAGGAGAGCTCTGAGTATGGAGGTGCAAGGATTATCTAGTAGAGGAAGACCCAAGAAAAGATGGATGGACTGCATAAAAGATGATATGGCCAGGAGGGTGTGAGTGCTGAGATGACGAGCGATAGAGATTTATGGAAGAGAGAGACATGTTGCGCCGACCCCAAATAGTTTGGGATGAGGGCAGGAGGATGGATAGATTAACTGTACTATGTTTTATGTGCAAATAAAGATTTTATTTATTTATTTATTACTATCAATAAATCACA
This sequence comes from Catocala nupta, assembly GCA_963675205.1. NCBI lineage: Eukaryota > Metazoa > Arthropoda > Insecta > Lepidoptera > Erebidae > Catocala > Catocala nupta. The sequence continues at coordinate 20,078,306 of OY776080.1, forward strand.
AAGGTTTTGCTTTTGTGTTCTAATCAAATCCATTCACACGGGTCGTGGATACTGGCTAGCGAGATACCTAAATAAACGATGCAACTATTTGTTGAATAGAAAGTTATTTTAGGTCACAGCACAAATGACACGATATTAATGACCAAAACCCAACACAAATATAAAATTTATAACAACACATACGTGTTTTATGATCTTCAAAATCAATCATGACGTGTGTCATGTCAACACTTCTTCAAACTTTTCAAACTAGAGAGTTAGTATAAAATAGTTTTCCCATAAACTTATTTACGCGGATCGCAGGCAAACAGCGTCAGGTAAAGTATAAGGTACTTTTTCAGAATAAAGGTAATATTACCTAGCGTTGTCGAGAGGGCCTCATCATTAACCCTTAATGTTCGGGGTGCTTTAGAAAAACCTTCAGAAAAACTTTGGGTACATCTATCTTTCTGACGCTTTCTTATTACCCTTTTCGTGGTTAATCGGTTTTAAACGTGTGGGGGTTGAAGGGTCGTTGTTACCTGTTGTTTGTTATATTTTTAGGAAGCTTTCTTACACATAATGATTTTTATACTTGTGTAGAGTTCTTATACATCAGTAGCTTTAAAATCGCTTGCAATTTTGTAAACTAGGACTTAATTAACTTTTTTATTACTTTTCCTTTTTTTATAGATTAATAATTTGTCATTTAAACTTAAAACATTTCTCTGTTTGTGTGAGGGATAAAAACGTAATAAATAGATATAGATTTTTTTCCTAATATTATGCGTATAGAGAGCTAGATGTAAAAATTTAAATATTTGACCGCCGAACGTGTGAACGTATTTCAATCACGCTCGAAGCGCTGAACAAATTTTATAGAATTTAGCACGCAGGTAAAAATTAAGTTGAATTAACATATAGAATACTTTTCATTCATCATTTATTAAAAGTAGTAAACTAATTGTGACGTAAAGTCAGATGAACCTAAGTCTATAAGTACTTGTGCACGACGCATGTAGATGCCTTAAGTTACTGTTGCTCATGTTACTGGCGCGGTGACTCGCTTACTACACACCAGCGTGCATACAACAGCGCAAGTGCCTAATCTTGCATATGTTGTTTGCGTCATGCAGAAGACTTATAATAGATATCGCTATGTAAATAAAGGTATGTCGCAAAATAAATCTCGACCATTTTCGCCTTTCACATAAAATAACTGCACTCTTCCGAAAGCACTGCGTAAGCGGATTATCGAGGCATTTTGAAATGCATGGATGTAGTCAGCTAAAAGGGAACCAAGTAAAATTTATTCATAGGTTCTAGACAACTTAGTTTGCGCATTCCCGTCAAATAATCAGCAATACGTTCAGATTTATTTTAATATCTCGTTTATTGGCAATTTGCTGGATTACTCGTATAAGTAATTCATTGGAACTGCATAATACAGATGTGAATTATTACTAAGGAAATTAGTTTCAGTTTATATAGTTTTACTGCACATGTTTTACCGCCACCCATAGACACACAGTCACAAGTGCGTTACCGGCCTTTTAAATTTTCCCAAGAATGGGATTGGCCCTCTGGTACCCTCACTCACTCGAAGAAACAGAACACAAGCGCTATTTCACGCCGGTTTTCTGTGAGGCTGTGATATCACTCCGGTCGAGCCGGCCCATTCGTGCCGAAGCGTGTCTCCCTCAAGGTAGCATTCTCTGATTTGCAACAAAAATGCTATAGGAGATAGTGGAACGGTCTTAAGCCTGCCGTGTGAGTCTCATAGCATAAGATTCCGCTTACAGCCGTGGTGGACGTGGAGGACGTGGCATACAATTGAATATTTGTTAGAACGAGCAAAGTATTGAAGAGTGTTTTGTTAGGTAATTAGCAGAAGCACTATGACCCTGGCAATAAACCTGTAGAACAATATTATTGCCTTCTATTCTATACTTATTGGTAAAATGCCGCTACAGTAAATTTCTGGCTACCACTTTGCATGCAAGCTTCACTCTACGTAAAAGTAAATTTATTCAACTTTATTAAATTTTGGCGGCATATTTCATAATCCCATTCCAAGTTCCGTGCATGTCTGGAAGTGCATTAAGCTGATTCCGTTTAGTATCGTCAGTGAGCGGTGGCGATAGCTAACTTCATTAGCGTTCGAGCCACTCTGAATATTGCGAAACAGGAAACTTCCAAATTCCTTGTAAAACGTATTCGTATCGTGCACAACGTCAAGTTAAATAAAGGGGAGCAAAGAGTTGTAAAATGTGACCAGCATTTAATTAAATGTTTTATTCGTGATACTAGCACTAACAGTAAATACATAATATAATATATTGACCGCACGGATGACGTAGTGGTTTAAGTGGTCGCCTCGCCACTGCACCGAGTGTTGTGGGTTCGAATCCCATACGGGACAAAAATTTGTATGATCCACAAATGATTGTTCTGAGTCTGGACTCGGAACAAAAAGAAAATCTAGATCTGTTCTTTGTGTTTGTTGTTTGAATGTTTGTAAAGTCCCCGCAATACAGGAATTATTCATGGAGCGGGAGATGTCTTTAAAAAAATTATTATATACATATATGGTACGCGTAAAGTGGGGAGGCCTTTGCCGTAAAGTGTGACATAACAGGCTCATAAAAAAACGCCGGAATATATCCTAGAAGGAATAGACAAAGGTCTATCACGTCCATATTTAGCAGGCTATTGTTTTGATGGCAAACCTATTGCCGTCTGCGGAGCACAATCCCATACAACGAGCTTCGACAAAGAATTTCTTGACAAATAGCACGCTACCCGACGCAGGAGTGACCCGATACCTCTGCGCAGTTCGCAACGCTGCGCCATCAAGACAGTGTTATCATAGTAACGTCATTATTAATTGTGTTGATCTTTAATGACTGCATGAATTGGCTAGTAACTTAAGAAATAGCCTATACCGGTATGTAGTTATTCTGAGTCTAGGTGGTCTTTGTATCCCAAGTCTATCTAAAGTTGACTCTGCTTAAAATAATTCTCAGTGAGAGAGCTGAAACCTTATTTTAAAATTATATCAATAACTTGACTATAAGAAAACAACAACCGGTTGTTGGTTTCTTGCATTCATTTGACCGCCTGACCAATAGACGATCGCATTAATAGACCTTGCAGGATGCATATACAGGATGACCCGTTTACAGTGGTCCAGAGTGTTTTTTAACTCTATGGTTTCGTAACTTATCGTTTAGGGAAAAACATTAGTTCCGCGAAAATCTATAGTATAGAAGTTGTGATTATTGTCGTCAATTTTGAATAATATCAAGTCTATTCATAAAAACCACTCTAGTGTGAAAACCATTCAATAAACCAATTAAAATTAAAATGGTATAGGTTAGGAATACACAAGTATGGGTTATTACATGCTAGCTACATGATTACACTACTCCCACGCCAAAATTCAATTGGTTTAATTGAATAGTTTTCACACTAGAGTGGTTTTTATGAACAGACTTGATAAAATTCATAATTTACGAAAATAATCACAATTTCTATACTATAGATTTTCGCGGAACTATTTTTTTTTCCTAAACGGTAGGTTACGATCACGTGGGTTACATATTAGATGTATTGCTACGAATATCTATCCACCTTAATAGCATCGCGGTATCTAAAAACGACTATACACTTCTCCCTTAGTGTAAGAACTAACTAAGATCAGTAGCTAGAATATAATATATAGAGTTGCTGCTGAGAAATATTATACCCTTATTAATAAGGCCATAATATATTTCAACCTGGCTCTCCGAGAATGTAAAGGTACGGCGCTATAATTATATAAAATTGAAGAGTGTATTTTCCAACGAAATTCCTGTTCAAATAAAGTAAAATCAAATTGCCGGGGGCATAAATAATCTCATTAAATAATGCACGTGTTGATATTGAGATAAATTATAACTGACGGAGGTGAGGCCTAAATATAAATATTATGACAGGTTTTACGGTCACCAAACCTCAAACGTCCTTTCGTTTGTCAATCTGAGAGCGATTTAGAGTTAACCGTTTATTTGTGGTCTTGTAGATATTGCTGGAGATTGAAATTTAACCCTTTTCTAAAGGTTTTAGCACAGTTTATCTTGCTATGGTAAATAAAGAAATTTGGAATTTAATGTAGATAGCTTTATTAGGTTATAAAAAGAAGTATATAAATATAATATATATACAAGTAATTTTAGCTAAGGCCTTTCATTATCTGTCACACTCCCATTTCTATGAGGGCTATTGTGGTAATAAAGCCCTCCACATTGCGATGATGTGATTAGAAATGTATACCTTGACTCACGCATATTTTGGCGATGGAGGTAGATAGACTATGGTGATGGATGATAAATGATTTTCACTCTTTTGTTTGATATTATATTTATATATCTCTTAAAAAACATTGCTTTTATTGACGAACTTAATACAACAATACAAACCCATTTTCATGAAGAGATGAAGAGTTAAATAATATAGTGCCAAATCATATGTATTACCTTTTATAAAGATAATTCGTTCAATATATCTAAATAATGAATATCCCTGTTCTATAAATGTAAAACAAAAATATATCCAAGTTGTAGGTAAATACGCGGTATGTACTTTGCTTTGTAGTATAAACATTTACGACTAATAAACTCCTCAGAATAAATAACAATACTTAACTTCAAAACCAGAGATTAGACAAAACCTCATTGCATTGCCTTCCACGAAACAAAGGTGAGCTTATTCACGCGGGAGTTAAGCTCGACCTACTTTAAACCTGCAAAATTTTATTCTACTCAGCGAAACACTAAAAATTTGTATCCAACATACTTTCAGTAACAATAACACTACACCTAGAGAATTTAAACCAGCGTCACGTTCATATATAGTCATAACTTTTGACAGTATAAAGACCTACTTTACAGCTTCGTGTGCGGTATGAGGCTACCCGAGCCCGGGCAGGCTGTATCGACCGGCCGCCATTCGCTCCGATGCGATGGACTTAGTAGAGTCAAACGTCGAGAACAGACCATTCGTATTGTCAGCCTGCTTTAGTTCTGTTGTGGTTTGTATTGAAATTAGATATGTGTTAGGGTTTAATGGTTTATAGATGGTGTAGATTAAAAGGAGCGACTTAATATATTGATCGTATGGCTTATTAAAATTAAATTAAACCTTAAGCATAATATAGATAAGGTCTTGATTTATTGATAAAATTGATTTGTAAGCTTACGGATACTATGAATAACTCTTCAACATATGAAGCTCTAATTAATTATCTAAAACGGTTGAACAACAAATATATCAAATAATAAGAATTTATAATTACGACAAATTTTTACTAATACAGATAGAGCTAATGTACTTGAATAGCATTATCACAAAACAGGGCATTAAAATTACAGATATGTAGTTATGATTCTTGCATTATCTAGAAACCAGTGTTTAAATCAGAATGGCTTCATTCATACGTACCACAACCACACCACATCGACGCGACCAAAGGTGACTAAGCAGTGGTTACGTGTGAATAGTGTCACTGCAGCTTGTTGCAGTTGTTTTGTAGTTCCTACAAAATGTAGATGTGGTTGAGATGTCGTTAGTAGTTGCGATGTGGTTGCGACGATGCAATGACGCTCACGAGTGCGGACAGACAGTTCGACACCGATTTTCGTTGAGGAAACAGGCCTAGACTGAACAAACTCATGGAATTCGAAGAGCAAACATTGTTGTTGCTATCCTTGTTATAGATTTTATTAAGAAGACGACGTCAGCGGTGTCGGTGCGTCGACGCAGCGCTGTGTTTGGATGTGTTGTGTTTTCGATGTGGTTGGATGCTAGTTCGCGGTGTCGCTTGTGGTTGCGTTGTGCTTGTGATGTGGTCGGTATCACCCACGTGGTCGATAATGACGGCAAAATGTGGTCCGTGTAAATTCTACTATTCATTTTCAATACAAAATTGCGCCCGCCCACGTGGTGTGCTTGTGGTTGTAGTGTGGTTGTGGTACGTGTGAAACAAGCCTTTATTTTTCATTTGACACTTGAATCCAGTGTAATGCATTTATACTTTATAATTTTTTGTATAATTATCTCTTTGTTTCCCTTATCAATCATAGTTCCAAATTCGACCTTTTTGCTAGTACCCTTCGCAATAGGTATTGCGTCCTCAGGTATGACGTTTCTTTTCTTTTCAAAACTCCATGTTGACTACTCAGCGCTTCTCTGAGCTCTTCCAAAATCTTCCTTCGAGAAAATATCGTTCTTGTATATATCAATGTTTCGGGGCCGCAGCGGTACTAAGTGCGAATTCTGAAGGGTTAGCATGAGGTTATGAGTCCAATTCCTCTGACGAGCCAAGCATTACTGTGTTTTTATCTCCAGAAACTGTCAATAGCAGCATGAAGTCCGGAGCTGCAACCAGTTAAAAACAATATGGTCGTCCCTTCTTACGCGGAATCAAAGACAATAACTGGCTAAAGGGAGTTATATGGTTTGCCCAACTTTTAGGGATGTATATGGAGGGATTTATAGTTGAAAGACTATTTATATAATATGAGAGCATGTAATATTTCCTAGTGAAGATAGATAGATAGCGCGGTAAATCACCAATGCGCTGGACCAACCAAGTCAAAACTGCACTAAATGGTCCACTCCACGAATGCACGAGGCAAGTAACAGTACAAAAGGAATGGCGACGATTGTGAAGCTTGCCACCACCCCTGTCATGACGACCACGACCACTCTGCCAAGAGTATGATGACAGAGAAGAATATTGCCTAGTATTTCTATTAAATGTCGTAAGTTTTGTTAATCAAACTTTTGTACAAAAACAATTAAAATTGATATCCCAATAGACCTTGATCTTCATATCGTATTCATTAGAGTCTGATAATGAGTAAAGTTATCGAAGTAAAAGTATTGTTTCGCCTTATATAATATATGTATATAGTAACTTGCCAAAACTTCCACAGTTATTTCGGATAATCTACCCAGAATTTCTCACACGATGGTTTGTTTCATCGTTATGGCGTGTTATTGAAACACGTTAAAGCAATTGTGTAAAATATTACAAGACTAGCTTTTGTTCGCAACTTCACTCCGATATAGTGCTGGTTTTCTGCAGCTGGTTTTATGTACTCCTGACAACGTTAATACGAAATTTCACGATTATTAGTCCAGTAGTTAAAATGTGAAAGCGTAACGAACAACTTACATTCACATTTATATTATTAGCTAGGATTACACTGGCCTCATATCAAATTCCGACTAATACTATGTTGCTGACCAGTTGACTGTTAAGTGCCTATGTTCTATATAGTATCGATATAAACGCGAAGACTCAACTGTAATAGTACCTACTTGAATCGTGCAGAAGATGGCTGTAAAAAAACCGCAGCCTGCTTCTGCCTTAACCATTGGTTCCACAGCTCATTGAAGAAACAAAGAGCTATAAGAAATGATTCGTTATTGTCAGCACCCATATGGTAGCTTTTATCAAATTACTAGCAAGTCTTGGTAGCCTCACCTCAATACATAATATAAGTTCTTTTTTTCCATTTTAATACAAGTCAAAGTTACATTTAATGTGTTTCATAACAAAGACGCGGCCTTGCTGACGACTTTCTGCAGAGTCGACAAAACATTGTCCTATGACATGCAATGTATGATGCATTCACATTCACATCATAAGTTATAATAGTCACATACGACAAGACAGGTCATATTCTTCATTGCCATATGCTTAGAAAATAATATAATAACAACGTTCCTTTCAATCACTCTATAAATAATTATATTATGTCTAATAGTAATAACAATGCCCTATGTCCACAATACAATTATATAATTGTTTTGTCGATCTTAATATAGTCAATTAACTAAAACAATGCATAATTACTTATGAATGGCAATGGTATCTCAATATGACTATAATAAGGTCGTAATTCAATGAAATCATTATTATTAAACATAACATAATATAGCCATAGACTGGTGGCTGGGCATAGACCGGTGGCGCAGCAGTAGTAAATGCGACCTATTCTCAGCGAATAGCGAATAAATTAGTAGCGAATGCTGCGAATGTCTCCGGTTCCATTTCCAGGTCGGGCGAAGTATTATTTGGCATATTTGTCAATAAATTTTAAATAGTACGGCGTTCAAAACTTTCCTTAGCCGGCAAAATTAGGCGCAGTAGCACCTATATTTTGTCAGCCAAACAAAGTTTTACCTTAGGAGGTATTGCACCTATATTTTTATACATATTATGTGTGTAAGGTTAGGTTAGGTTAGGAACTAACCTTCGGAATCTCCCGTCCGCAAGCCATTAAGTCGGAGCGACGCCCTCTGTCTTGCCAGGGCGTCGCCCAAGAGTCGTCGTTCGCAGGCATTTCTTGCCTGAATTGGGCACTGCTGGGTGGGTCGCTGATGTAGTTTCAGTTCCAGCGGCTCACCCACCATCCAAAGCAGCAAGTTGGCACACCGTGGTGGATTTAGTCGGTAGTACCCGGGACTTTCCATCTTTTCCCGGATGAGCCCAACATAACCTCTCCACTCCTCTTGCCCGCGGAGAGATACGCGTCAAGTAATTCCCCCACGTTTAAAAAAATAAAGGACCTAACCTTACCTTACACACATAATATGTATGCATAACATAGCATCGTGTCTTTACATCGTTTTAGAATCGCAAGTGTTTTATGCGGTGCTGCGGTGTTACTACCAAAACTAGTTTACCGATAAATGACAGTTACCAAAAAAACAATAAATCGAAAATCGTATAGTTCTGCATTCAAATTTAAATCATTTGTATAAGAATTAACTGCTGGACTTCAAAACCGAAATTCTCGTTGTTAAACTCTAAAGCAACCACAGCAACTAATAATGACTTCTAAAGCAAGCAATGAGAAATGGATTTGTATTTCTACCCCTATTTTGAGTGCTATATTAGTTTATTTAAGAGATCTACACTATTTCAGCTAAGCTCGTTAAATATGCGTACATATATGCGGTTCATTTGAAATGCAAACTTTAATTGCCTTTGCCTGCACATAAATACACACGCGTCTGAATGAAACAGGACGTGACATTTGTGAGTGGAATAAGATAAATACACGCTCTCACTCACTGGGAACAGTGGGACTGGAGATATACTGTAAAAGATCACAGTCTAATACTCTTGTATTACCTTTTGTAAGTAGCTTTTCCAGAGATCCAATGTATAGTCGCTAGGCTATCAGGCGGAGAGCAAACAGCCTTATTTTTAATTATCAAATTAAGTAATGATTAATAAGATTGAAACGTTTTTTTTTTTGATGATCTTCAACACGAGTGTTAACTATGTTTGCATGTCAATATTAGCAACACTAAAAGCTTTTACATTTATTAATTGTGACAGTACTGGAGGACTTAGGATGTGCCATCAGAAACCTTTAAGACTACGACTTAAAAACATTAGCTTTAAATCGGTAATCTATATAAATGAGATTGGCTGTATCGACATTCATTCCTCTTCTTATTTACAAGATATTTTCTGGTTGTTATTATACTTTTATAAAATCAGAGAATCCGAAAGTATGACCTGAAAATATCACTATATCTTATTGTTACAAGCTCTAAATGGTAAATACCGGGTTTAATAACATTTAGTGTATATTATGTACACGTCTTCTTAAGACCAGTTTCATTCTATTATTTTCAAAAATATTATTCATTTGGTATGCAACCATACGTCACCGTAGCTTAAGGGCGGTTTCAGATTAGCGTATTTTTCTGTGCTATTTTCTTCCTACAATATGAACACACCTTACACACATAGATGTATAATTCGCTCTCAACTAATAGGCAAGCCTAGCACTTCAGTCTATTGGACACAATTCCACCACGTTGCTACCGATAATATCTAGACAAATAAATCCAATAATATTGTCTCCACACATGTTTTGTATAACATTCGCGACATGGTTTTAAATAAAAACATAAATAAATCTATTTATATTATAATAATTTATTTATATCTCTACGGTGGGTCACTAGTTGGTAACAAGAAGTAGCCGGAAAAATAAGTTTAATAAATTAGCAACATTTGTATAATTACGTCTCTGATTTATATCATTTTTATGCAAAGCGAAAATTAATGTGCTATTTATTAATTTTAAGTTAGGAGTGCTGCTTAAATTTAATTATATTGGAATCATATAAATTTTAATGTGTATTAATATTCAATTCAGATTCGATAAGGTGTTGTCATGTTGTCAGTGTCCTGGAAGAAAGTGCATGCGAAATAGTATGATCCTAATAGATGGTGCAGTGGTCATTTCATTGCCAATGCTCTTTACATTTACACTTTCAATTTGCTTATGTAATAAAAATAGTGTTATCCGTAATGATCAGATAACAGATCTTTACCAGATCGATCGAATAAACTGGAATGCAATTTATAAATGTGAACTGAAGATTTGGTGCTCTGGGTGTGTCCGTTATACCTATATACGGAGCGCCAAATCAACCAAATCAAATCTCAATGTATGTAGGTAAAGCGCTATGCGGCTAAGCTTTATTCCTAGCGTCACAGGGAACAAAATAATATCAAAGAGACACACATATGAACAAAATATATTATGGTTACTGTTTCCAATAGACGATTGTTATACGTACCAAAATTCCCATTTACCGCTATTTATATTGTAGTTGCGTGCTTAAGAACAAGACAAAGTTATAGTCTACAGCGCGCTATCTCGTTCTTGCGTAAACAATGACAATACTTTGAGAAATGGTGCTAAGACACTAACAACTCCAATTTCGGCTGCCGTACAGTCATTATACTGTAGTATCACTAGTTCCTTTGCAAAGAGCACATCCAACCTATAACACTCTAAGTGGCATGACCTGACTATAAAGGTGTTGATAGACTCGTGCATTCACTTGTAATGAGGATTCTAGCGAATATTGCATTTCAAAAAAATAAACGGTAGCGTTTTAGCGAGCCGTCCAGCGAGCATTCTAGCGAAAGGACATTAAATTTGCGCCGAGCTTTTTGCTGAGCGTGAGCAAATCTAACATCTTTGTGAAGAATATTTTTCGAACTTCAACAGGAGCGTTCACTAGAATGATTGGAGAATTTTCGTAGCGATGTTGGCTCTATACTTGGCTCTGTTTGTTGTTGAATTTGACAATTTTAAAACGGCGAATGCTCGATGTTCTGATACAAGTGAATGCTTAAGTCTATCAGTACCGTATAGTAACGATAACTAATGCTACCCGAACTGTCAAATCACCGATTAAGGTAATTCATGAGTTGCAACGTTCACAACAAATAGTAACTTTAACCACCCAACTTCGACCGGCTAACGTTATACTGACAGTGAATAGGTTACACTCTCACTATAACGCTACGTTGGGTAAATGACAAAATATTGTTCTTGATCTTTTACTTAACTATTATTTTATTGGTGCAGCAGAAAGAATGTTACATGATGTGGTCATTTAATAATATTACTTCTAAAATGAATAGTCCTTGACGCAACCTACCCTAACTGGCAAAGATCCTCTAAGGCTGAATTTCAGCCAGAGCAGACAATCTTAACGGACCTACTGTGCAGGCAATATTATAGTGCATAATATCCTTCAGACTTAATTTTGGTTCACGACAGTCTACCTTAACAGAGACTTACTTTTTCCTTTTCCTTTTTTTAGACAACTCCCGCACTATGAAAATTTCCTATGTATGTAGTCACCGACTTTCCAAACAAATAACGGACACAAAGAACGTCTAGTCTCGGAACAACTATTTGTGGATTGTATTGTTGATTGTGTGGACATAAATGTTTGTTTCGTATGGGATTCGAACCAACAACACACGCTGCACTGGCAGCGGCGAGCTGAACACTTAAACTAGTGGTTTATTACGCTATCCGTACAGTCATCTGTGCAAGAAACATTATAGTACATAAGTCTGTGTGCAGATACAAGTGCACTCCCTTTTTCTCTAACTCTAAAAGACCGATGGAACGGCTATCTCACACGGAGAAACGGTTTTAAGTGTTTACTGACTTCCTGGAGTTCAGTTCACGATATAAGTGAGATTTAGATCAAGCTGCCAAAAGATAGCCGTAATGCACCTCTGGCTACAAACACAATTCTTTACACATGTAGGCTAATTGAGTCAAAATTTAATAATAATATAGATGACATATCTAAGTATACTCGGATATAGCGAATGGAAGAGCTTGCTATCTAAATGGGTATCACGGTTCAATAAAATAAATATGGATATTGGATGAAATACGGTATACCACCCGCGGGTCTGCTCTTCCGCGGCTAGGTGAGATATTTTCATAAAGTATATCACATTTGCCTGATATAATTTATGCTCTCGTATATTTTAGAAGATATTATGCATTAAAGAAGAGTTTATGGAAATTATTGTGTCTACCGTGTTGACTACCTCACTGGTATGGTATATAGGATCTTAAGATCTCGGGTTCAAATCCCGTGTCACGCCACCAACATGTTATTGGGTTTTTCTGTTAAGAAATTCTGATTAGCAGCCTAGAGTTAGGTAGATGGTGGTGTTTCAACCTGTGAAGCATTTGTGTTTGCGCGGAAACTAGACTATAAATTCTCTCGCGCAAATGAGTATTGTCTAGTTAGATTAGCTGTTAAAATAAAAATACGGTTTGGAGGACATTATTTATGATCTGAGATTGAACAAAGTTATGTAGCAACCAAGTATACATTTTATTAACAATTTGCCTGAAGCAAGAATCGATTCCGGACCTAACAAAATATTGCATATTTCACTGGTGCAATAAACACAATACAAAGTTATTTAGTAGCCTTTCTGCAAGAGATGGCATGTAATTTCACACCCGTGCTTGGGCTTAAACTACTGCCCCTTATAAAAAACAGCACTGGCAAGAGTAAAAACCCTAATAGACTTTGAAACGATACCATATAATTTATTATGACACGGATATCTATATTCAGGCGGTAATACAGACGTGTTTTATTTGTGTTTGAATACTCAGATCGATTGCCGTGTATAAGTTTTACATATTCCGCGCGAATATTTTATCTATGAAGATAAATGGATTGGGTTGTTCAGTTACGTGGGGCCCTGAAAACAGCGATAAAATGAGACAGTGACGTAAGCTGAGAGATCGTTTGTACACTTCTTTCAAAAGAAATTCTTTTTTTAACATGCCTTACCTTTGCTGGTGATTTTATTCATAATTTAATATTAATCACTATAGATTTTGGGAATTTTTACTACAGTTCTATTATCATATAGATAGTATACTAATTTAAAGCTAATGTATAAGGTTCTGGGGGCAAAATTTCCGTTTGGCCATTTCGGCGACATGTAATATATTAATGACCGATTTTGATGCGTACCTATTGCACAATGACCTAGCTTTGGTTTCTACGTAAATCCATAAATGTTACATCCAAATCTGTTTAGTAGAAACTCATGTACGAGGCATAATTTTAAATTGGGGCGATTTGTCATTATTTTATAATTATAATAATTATGTAGTATCTATCTATCTGTACCATATTTGAGCAAATAAATAAATATTCTTATTATTAATAATAATATTATTGTTTAAACGTAACATCATTGAAGTTTTTCTAAGACCTTTGTGAATTTTTTTACTCTATACAGCAGTTCTAGGTAAAATGTTAATCTAACACTTTGTTATACTTACATACGGCACCGAAAAACCGCTTACAGCATTTAAAATGCTGACTTCAGCATATCTCTCACTATCAATAATCGTAATAAATTCTTGAACCGTAAAACTACCGCAGTGTTATTCCGCAACCAGTATCAGAATCGTGACGTGCTGTTGGAGATAAAACAAGAGAGGGTTAGAACTTTATGTTCCGCTAACTCAACGAACTTGATAATAAAATTTTAGAGAATTTCACTCGCGAACACGGCGAAGTTATAATTTAATAGCAAAGTTCTTTATATTGTTGATGTTTTATTGCGTAAAGTATAAAAATATTTTCCAAAATATGCAATAAGTTTTCATCCGAAATTTGTATTTTATTTCAATTTTCTGGGAAGGTAACAAAAGATTTTGTGGCACTGAGCTTTTATTGTATTGCAGGTGAAAAATATGGAAGTTAAAAATACGCATTAACTTTATGGTGAATCACAGAATGATTAATTATATGTATTTATTTATTTGTTATATGAAAGACTTACAGCTAAATTAACAAATTAACAGTAGAATAGTGTAAAAATGCCAATTACAGTTCTTCACTTATATAATCTTAATATTATATTAAACGTAAGACACGTTTACGTGAATAATGCAATCCGTATAAAGCAGTCTGATTTCAATAATCTTGATAAATATTTGTATTGTGTGACTGGTTTAAGTTTACCGTACAGCTCAGGAATCGATATAAATATTATTTTGAACTGCCCAAAAATGTGATGAGAAGGTAAAACGTTTGCAAAACCAATTATATCTAAAGTAAAGAAATAACAGTAAAAGAATACTTAAATAAATAAATACATAAATGGCTGTCCAATGGAAACGTGCCCAGAAGACTTTCAGCATTACGACATTGAATGTCAAATATGAACAATGGCATGGATTTATATTTACAATCAAAACTATGTAGTTACTCATTCAGAAAGAAAAGTCATCTTCCCGTTACATTATTTTCATTATAGTACATTTAAAAAGAAACAGATAAGTTTTTCGATGAAAGTTGAGGATTCTGATAAATTTTATTTTATTCATCAAACGTAGAAAGCAAGGATATAGCTTACTTGGTGATAAGCGGTTGCCATGACCTACGATCGATCACTTGCTAGTATAGGTATCACGCGCAAAAACTCAAAATTAAGGATGATATAAAAGGAAGCAGCGATAGCTCAGTGGGGAGACCAACAGACTGCAATGCAGATGGTCTCGGGTTCGAACCCACGTCGCACACCTCTGACTTTCGGAAGTTATATGACTTTTCGAAATTATGTGCGTATTGATTGACAATTATCGCCTGCTCCGTGCCTCGGAGAGTACGTTAAGCCATCGGTCCCGGCTGCTATGAACATCTATGGCAGTCGTTATTTGGAAGTCAGTACCCTATTATATCCTGACACTGGTCTAGCCTTAGCGTATCGTTAGCCTTCTGGTTGCGGAGGTCAGGTGGCAGCCGCTCCGTGTAAAAACTGATATCCAGTCAAATCTGGTTAGACTACAAAAGCCGACCCCAAGTGACTTGGGAATAATGAAGGCTAGGGAGAAGAAGGAGAAGAAGATAAAAGGAAAGGAATTAGAGCGACAGGTGTACCTACATATGAGTTTGCAGGACTCTTATCCACCAGGATAAGTATCAGTATAACTATTTTTTTGGTGATTTCCAGGTACTGCACCGCGTATGCTGGCTCTATGGTCCTGTTATCAGTTGACACCAGCAAGCCCTTTTACTAAATTTATTTTATCATAACTTCCTAAGTAATATGTTACATGCGAATGTGAGAATTTCGCTTACAGGTTACCAGGAGTACAAAAAAGACATAGGCACAAGTCATTATATTATGAATGGTAATTCATAAACATAACCTAGATTAACGAGAACTAAGCTGCAGCCAAAATCTCGTCAGCTATATTTGTCTCTGCCCTGATAGCTTCCTAACACGTACAGAGTATGATAGGAATACATCAATAATTCGTTGCCCGAATTATTATTATGGATTATAATATTAATGATCTAGAAACTGTACGGTGTGTGTTGATATAAGGCTTATCTTAATATTTTATCTCTTCCTGTTTCAACTTAACCCAAGTATTCCCATGTGCCATGCATGCCGAGATCGGCTTTCATGTATAAGCGAATATGACTGATTTATTAGTTTATCCCCAAAGCAAGTGACTCGTTGTCCTCGTGGTAGCTAATGCGTGAATATGAAGTTTAAGTTTCGAATTATCGGGCCGGGGAAAGTGCAATTAGATTTTTTCTTAGAGTCTTAGTATCATTACGGAGTATCAAAAGTACCTCGTCGACTGCAATAAGCTCATCCTATAATATTTCACCAGCAATGTGTTTAGGTCCTTACACATTGCTGGTGAAATATGGGAGTAACATACCTCTCCCCATCGCTTCAAGGATATACAGGCGTGAGTCCATGTCACCACAAAGCAATTACCCTCAACCCATTTGATTAGAAATCAAAATAATTGAGAGTACATAATGAAGTTACTAGTTGCATGCGGTACTCCCTTACTTCTGCTAAAATTGTTTGTCCGAAAATCATTATCCATAACACGTTTGTAATAAACTTCAGTACCCATAATGTTAAAATTAGAAATTTTGTTTGACATAATTATCTTTACCGTACTTCTAAATCTATTCTATCATAATATTCGTACTACAATAATTTAATCTACTAATTTTGCATGAAATAAAGTCATATGTCCTAAATATTGTATTATACAAGGTTGCTATGCTCCACGGACATTAAAATGGACAGAGTATTCCATATGGGCTGAGTGTTAATTCGAAACGGTTATAAACTCGATAAAGATAAAAATATAAACAAATTAAATCAATTTAATACGCAAACACCATATTTTATAAACATCTGTTGTTTTCATTATTTTATTGCTGTGTTTCTTTCATTGTTTCATTGTTGTCACGGGATTATTTATTGCTTCCTTGTTTGTGTTACAAACTAATGGTGTAAAATAGTGGTAAAAACACAAGCATAACATATGCTTGTGTTTTCATTCTTATTACGCTAAGATTAAGAGTTACTTTGGCGTGATTGTTGGCTACTGTAATAATGTATACTAAGTATCAGAGCGACAACGTCTCCTTAGATACCTCCACCTTAGATACCTATGCTTAGACTCTCGGGTAGCTGTTAGGGCAGATATAACCCGTTGCAAACTAAAAATCTATCCTGTGGCTAAACTACTGCTCCTATTGAACTTGAAAAATTTGGTTTAGAGCTTGTATGTGGTACATACTATATCTAGATAGAAATAAAGCCTCACTGTTTAATCAATCTTGTATAATGTGTATTATTTTGAATGTTCTTTTATAATAAAATTGTTAGTCATAAAACATTAGCTAAAAATTAGGTTTTAGTGACTGAAACGAATCGCTGTAAATCCTACTTCACGCAGTCTTGTCTGCCCTACCCCTAGAGTGAAATGACAAAAGCCATATGCATTTGCATCTAGCTTTGTAATACAAATTTGTTTCAAAAATAATATTAGGATGAATAAACATTAAATAATTTGAATTTGGGACTTATAACTTTTATTGAAAACGGTTTCAAGTCTTTTATATATTTTCGATTGTAATATTTATGACAAACAAATTTAGGGCATATTGTATTCAGAGATTTCATAGATGGGATTTTTATGGCATGTGATATTATATGACATTAAGTTCGGGCAAGTTATCATTCGGACAAATGATGATTAGGACAAGAAAATTATGGCTCTCTAGATGATGAATAAAAAAGTTAGGGAATACAATAGAGAACCGTTGCATGCACTGTCATTATTTCGTGATTCTTCTTATAATATAAATAATAAATAAAGGAAACTAACAAAAAAATTTGATATATAACACATATCTGCTTTATCCACTCAAGTACAGGCGTGGCTTAATGTTAAACATAATGCATAAACCATGTAACGTCCATAAACTGACCTACATGCCGAACATAACCAACAAACTTGCATTAACCGCCGAGAATAGTCGCTGATCATATAAATGGGGTATTTCTTACAGCGTTACAGCTCCATAGCTTTATAACAAAGAATTCCTTTGTTATGCCAACGCTTCAGTGACCACATAGAGCAGGGAACGAGGTAAATGGCTATTTTCTGCGAAGTTGAACAAAGCTAGGTGCAAAATGTTGGTACAAGCTCACGATGCACGAAAGATTACGTCTTATTTACCTGTTGTGCTGTTTCAAATTTCTGGTGTGAATAGCTGATGTAGGTATCTTGAACGAAATCTTTTATGTACTGTTTGTATTCTTTGATATATTTCGAAAATCCAAACAATATATAAATTATTCCTTAAGCATTTAAGTCTATACATACGTATTTTGTAAATCAATAGGTTTATAAAATATTTACTAACAATTACTACAAATACTATAATTACTAAAATGTAGAGCTTTGTCTGTGAGGCAAACAGTGTTTTAGTGCAACCACGTCTCTACAAATGTTTAGAGTAATGCCAGTACGATCTCAGTGACAGAACATTATAAAGATCTCTATATAGGACATACTTTCATAAACATTCATACACTAAACCTAATCAAATAACTTGACGAGGTATACATTATTTTAAAATACTGTATTGAAATTATGTTGTACTATATGAATAAATAAATCAAATAAATGAAAAAAAAGACTGTACATTTGTACAGCAGGTAGGCAAAACACAAGTTATTTGAACAAATGGTAATCAGTTCATTGACTTTGACATAATAACCTCTACACGTACTTCACCAATAAAGAAAAGAGAAAACGACAAATTAACAATTAATTTAGCGACATTTCACAAATTTGAAGTACTAGGCTAACAGAACATTAAAAGCTCTTGAGTACCGACCACTTGATGTCACGTCAAACGTAAGCACTTTTCGCATTTCGTGAAACGCAACGTCGGCGTAAATCATTGTCGTACCCAATTACATGTTCCCCCAGTCTTCAATCAAATACATCAATTGATACGTTCAACTGAGAGAACGGATTAACCGCAATGACGTTTTGAGTTTTAGGTGCTACGTGTATGCTGTTTAGCATACATATTTCTTGACTCAGTGCTATTAAAGGGGTTCTAATAGGAAAATCTTTTTCTGATCCGGAAATCCAACAAATGATCTGCGATTGGCTCCAAATACAAATTCGCCGCCAAACTCAAGTAAAAGTTTTTGTATCTAATCTCCTGTCAAATTAATAATAATGTAATAATAATAATTTCGGTCACGGTGGCCAATCTTAACGGAGACTGGCCATCTGCGCAGGAGATATTATAGTACACAAGCGTGTGCGCAAACACAAGTGCACTCTCTGTTCCCTAATTCTCATGATCCGATGGGACGGTAATCCGACACGACCGGAGAGAGATCAGGCGCACGTGCTTTCCGAGGCACGGGAGTGTCTAACACCGAAACACTCAAGAAAAAGATGACGATTTTGACAGCAATAGTTTCTAATGAGGAAAAAGTATTATTTAATATCTTAAAAATAAATTAATATTAGTATTATAATAAATAGAAAATGTAGTTCTTATACTATACTATGACTACCACGACTAGTAAATGCTATGTCTGGCAATTCCATAATCACAAAGAATTTCAATAACGTTGACCTTAGCGATAGTTTTGATATGTATTCGGTGTAACTTAAGTCACAAAACAGCGCAATCCCGTTTAAGAAAAAGCTCATTAGTCAGCCATGAAAAGTGAGGCAATTAAGCGACTACCTTCCATCCACTTAATTTTATCCATATCCTTTCCACTGATATAAAGAGAACAGTAGCCAACATTTGACTGGCTTAAATTTATATACTTACTTTTCAGGTAAACAACAATATGCATATATTTATTAGTTATTAAGATTTACTTTCGTTTAAACTAAACTTTACAGGTACCTCTATAAACATTGAAACAAGAGACCCATAGCACATTCTAAGTGTTCTGTGTCTTCGTATTCTCAGAACAACTAATAGCGAGCTACATAAAGTTTTGTCGCGTACAGGATTCATATCCATAATACTAATTATAATGACGAGGTGAACTCATTGACCAATAATGCTTTCCGTTCACATAAACGATTTCAACATAAACGTGATTGCCAAAGCAACTAAATGGCTTTAATACAATGCATATACCTGGCGCGGGATTCATGCGCACGCTACTTACGCGGGTTACATGCTCAAGCTACTCGGACGGCTAATATCTTAACAGCTACTAGAAGCCACGCAAGCTACTCACACGGGCTACATACGCGTATTTATCATTCTGGTTACTTGCGCATGTGGTTTGTGTTGGTCATTTACATGCTGTATGCATGCGTAACTGTCACTACTATCGTAAATTCTTCAAGAACTGTTATTATTGACCGATTGATTAAATTTATTGACGTTTGCTTGAATGTGTACCAGTGTCTTATTTATTTTTCCTTGTTGGTCTGAGTGGCTCGAACAATTTGATGACACAGTTTGGATGACGGCCAACTTTTGTTGTTCTACGTGTTAAATTTTGTTTTGAAGTAATAGATTTGTATCTTGAGTTGTTTTCCTGTTTATTACTTATTTTTCCTTAGCCATGTTTAGTCGGGCGAGTTTAGTGACCTACTTAAGGATGTGATCTCGATCGTGACAGATTGTTGCAAATAGAGAGATAATGGTTTGTTGTGTTTGTGTTTATAAACGTTTTTAAATACTTAAAGACAGACTTTACATGTAAACCTAAATATATGCATATACTCACGCCTCGCTATAAAATTTCAGTCAGGGGTATATTGCACTAATATTTCGTCGACTACGTTTTATAGTCACACATAAAATGACGCGAACCTATTTTATGTACCGGACAAAAATCCAGGCTTTGTTGAATTTGAGCTATTATATTATAAAATTGTGAATGTGTGTGCTATATAGCTCCACTACTTTATCTTATACCGAAATAAGTCAAATATCACAGAGGCGAATGTACTCAGTTAAATCAAACGTAGTTCTACATTGCACATACTTATGTTGTACATGCGTATATGCAATCAAGCATCGAATCAAGCAAGTATCGAATTTGGGCTCCTGAGATCACTCAATCACTAACGTGTTTGTATGCGGGTCACAAGCCTAGTATTTTGCAAGTATGCAAAAATATATTGTTTTCGTACAGCCCCAACTCTACAATACAAAAAATTAGGTTCATTTTATAGCATCTACTTGTTATTATTAATTCAACAAAGCAATGTAACGGTACGAATTTATAGCAAAATAAACCGACAAAGCAGTTCATTTCCAATCTATGTAAAAACAAGATTGCGCTGAATCACCACAATATCTCGAACAGCTATAAAAACCAGCTAACTTGTAACTTGGCACGCTTGTTTCTTTTTGTGTTAGGAGATTATCGGATAAGCTTTGTATACAACTAAATTTCAATATAATTAACCGGCCAGTCTGATAGTAACTGGTTATGATAATCTATAAACGCCTTCTTGAAGAGTAAGCCATCCGTGAGACAGAAGTGCAGTGATCTCCTTAATGACGACATCCGATATTATTCACAGGTACTAAGTACCTAATATAGACTATGTGTTCTATACCCACTCAAGTAAATAAGTAGTAACTCAAAGTTTTAATGCAATATAGAAAACCGTACTAGTGAAAATTACATGAACATCAAAACGTTGAAACAGCGAACTTTGATAACAACTGAGACTCGAGGGAATCATCTGTGTAAAACACAAGTTCTTTTTATCCTATAGTTCTTTTTTCACAGCGTGTCAGACAACAGTAAACCCAGTACATCAACTCCATACCAAACTATTTATATTTATGATTAAGCGTCCTTTTGAACAGGCAGATAAAGCCAGCAATGGCAGAATAGAATAGAATTATTTATTTGTCAATGATATGATCATATATTAGAAGAGCCCAAAATACTCTGAAAATAAATTATAATACAACACATATTAAAAATAAAAATTGCATTAAATTTTTAAGCATCTGCATAGACAGATATATATGACATGATAATTGTCTGTTCAAATACTTGCATGTGGTATGCTTAACCGCATACTGGAAACTACGATTTAATATAAACAACTTAAAATAAAATAAATTTATTGAAACAAGTTCATGCAACAATATGGCTTAAACTAGGCCGAGCCTGTATTTTAGACTTACTTACTAGACTTGCTTATTTTCTACCTATGGATTGACTGTATATAATTTAATTATATTTGACCTTCTAATGCCGTTATAAACCAGTCATAGCAATGTCGTGTCCTCAACCAGACATGCCAATCCAGTTCTTTTAAAGATTAGCAACGTCATGCCCAAGATAAACTATGTACATTCCAGATCGGCATCGTAGCCATAAAGTCGCTCACCAATAGCAGCTGAGTTGCGAACGTAAACCTACTAAATTCTTTACAATCGCCTAATATAACGCCAAATCGTAGGTTCTAGCTTTATAGAATGGAATGAATTAACGATCAATCCGCTGAATCCAACGCGCCACTGCACCGAATGGTTTAATTGCTAGCACAGAACAAACGATTGTCAAAAGAAACAAAAAGAATAGTACTTTATGGCCGTTTCATTCATTTTCGTTTTGTTAATCGCATAGCCACATAAAAGCTTCGTTCGTGCATTTTCATTGCGCTGAAATATGCTTTTTACCGTATGCATTTTGACGAAGAACTTTTTATAGCTAAGTGTGTGTTTTATTTTTTGTAAGTATAGTATATTTCTGTTGCATTTCACTGAGAGTCGCGGGTTCTATGTTTAGTGTTCACTAATCGTTGTTCCGAATCTTTGTATTCTATGTGTCTGTTCATTTATAGATAATAAACAAACGGACACATACTCGTAGAGTCTACAACGACAAAAAGCTTATTCCTAGGATGACATAGGCAGAAAAGCCTTTATAAATCAGCATGACTTTAAAGATGGATGAAATGGCTTTCAAGAAATAAAAAATTTTGGTTGGTTTAACATGTTATTTAAAAAAAATATACTTTGCGAGGTTAGGGAGTGAGGCATTGCCGTTTTATTAAGTATGCCGTGAGGTATTGCCGTACCATCTGGAGACGTCCTATCCTACAGAAGATCGAAAGCAAAATTTCGAATGTTACGTTCCTACTCACTAAACACCCTAGTACAGAGAAATCGTTGTACTATGTGGTGAGACACCAAAGACTTTTTACGCAAGAAAAGCTGTGATTCCATTTTTAAAAGATTTACCGCACTGGTGCACGATGCGAGAGCAAATAGCGATTCCATTTTGAAAAGATATACAGCCTCAATCAACAATAATGTTCTGTGGCCACGATGAACATCCGAAGCGCTCTTGCGATATTAAAAAGAAAGATTTACAGCACTGACACATGTTAGACGCATTGGAAAGCTAATATAATTATAGATTCTCATTTTCCACCGTCTATAAATAGATAAAATTGATTATTTGTGGAGGGCCTGACTGACAATCTTATGAAATATTATGTTATATAAATCTGAAAATATTATGTTATAAACGTCGGCTCAACCATAATATACACTCTTACGAATAACGTTTAGTATATTTTAGTTTACTCTCTCTTGAATCACGCCGCAGATACATGGATCTTACGTGCCTTCACTTGTTTGTTCATTCTACTATAGTCTGTCCGGAATTATTATCTCAAATAAATGTAAATATTAGGTTCCGATCGCGCCACCCACATCTAAAAAGGTTCAATTTGAACGTTCACATCAACAACACATTTTTTTACAATCTGTTGGTCAGAATGTGTCGAATGTATAATGATCGTTTACCTAAATATCATAAAACTCTAGACGTTTCTAGCTATAAAATTATACAATTTAAAAATACTGTGAGGCATATTTTGTCATTATTTCCATAGTATAGATAAGCATTTTAACATACCTACATATATTATTTAAACGTGTTGTAATTTACTTAGTAAGATTAAGTCAATTGTTATTATTTGTGTATTTCTTTTTAATTAGAGCTTTGTAGCATCATCTTGTACTGATCTAATATCTAATAATCATGATGTGTACACATAGTTAGAACCATAGTTTAAACCAAAACTGTTTAATTGTTTATAAGTTTTATATTGTTTGCACTATGTTTTGTTTTGTGTGCCTTATTAAATAAATAAATAAATTACGATAATAGATAAGATGTGTATGTAGTAGACTTGTGCCCAAAAATTTTGTACAGTACCATAAATACCTTTGTACCAAGCCCTTTTTCGGTGTACGGGCATAAAGTTAAGTTGTATAATATTCTACACGAAAAGGCATTATACTTCTATCTAAATAAAAATGGTGTAATAATAGTAGATCATTTTAATTTAAAGGTTCAAAGGTGTAACCATGGAATTAAAATTAAAGCTTTCCTTTTTTAAAGCTAGTAGACCCCTGTAGTATAAGGCGGTTTCAAACTAGTTGCGCCATCTACCTGACTTTTCTTCAAACAACTGAGAAACTAAATACAGCGCCATCTAGCAGCAAATGTGAGCGTTAGGAAAGTACACCGGAAAATGCGGAGGCCTCCCTCTCTCTACTACAACGACATCATTGCCAAAAGAGTTATAGAGACTTACAACAGATGGCGCTGTATTTAGTTTTATCACAATATGTATGATGGTGTAAGTATAGTGGAAAATAGAATACTTATACGTTAAAATATTTTGGTTTGATATTAATCAATCTCTATTCAATATATATAACAATAATAATGTGGTTGCGAGTATTGGGTACAAGATTTTTGAAACATTCCAATTTGATTTGAATAAAATAAGATTGACTGCTCCGAAGGTGATTGTTTGTAATGCACTACGTAGCAGTTTAGATTCTCATAAGAAATAAGTTAATATTTTCATTATACACTGATCGAGCCTAGGTCATTTCTTTATGTCATCTGTAGATTTTCGCTTCATAATCCATTACACATACCGTCTTTGACGGATTATCATATAAGGCTTCTAAGGTTTAAAAATACTCATAAGAAGGTTATAACGGAAAATATAAAGTGGGGTTAAATCCGAGGCTTATATCTCTATTTCCTTTGTTATGTTAGGCTTATCGTCCAAACATTTACGAAAATCTAAGGAGAATTTTGCTTTGATAAACAGATTCGAGATTTTAGTTAAGATCAACTGCACTTACAGTTCCTTCAAGGAGGATCTAAGTTATGGCTAATTCTCGTAATAATAACTTTTTAAATAGGCCTCCAGTCTTGTCTCAGCGTCATAAATATCACAAATGGTTATTGAATTAAAATATACGACAAATGTTAACTGAAATTGTATTTGATCGGAAGTCTATTTTAGACATAATTATTTAACAAGAATTGGCTTTTCGTGTGGTGCGTCATAAGTGTGGGTTATAAAACGTGGTCAGGGTGATATCAAATAAAAATTCTGTTTAACCGATTTTGTCTTCACATTGTAGTTTGTTTGTAGTTCAAAAGCAGCGATAGCTCAGTGGGGAGACTAACGGACTGCGATGCAGAGGGTCTCGGGTTCGAACCCACGTTGTACACCTCTGATTTTTGAAAGTTATATGACTTTTCGAAATTATGTGCGTATTGATTGACAATTATCGCCTGCTCCGTGCTTCGGAAAGCACGTTAAGCTGTCGGTCCCGGCTGCCATGTACATCTATGGCAGTCACTATTGGGAAGTCATTTCCCTATAATATCCTGACCCTGGTCTAGCCTTAGGGTACTGTTAGCCTTTGGGTTGCGGAGGTCAGGTGGCAGCCGCTCCGTGTAAAAACTGATATCCAATCAAATCCGGTAAGACAAGAAAAGCCGACCCCAAGTGACTTGGGAATAATAAAGGCTACGGAGAAGAAGAAGATTGTAGTTTATTTTATTATGCTTACTGCCTACGGCTTCTTCCGCATGCATGACGCGGTAATGTATACTGGGATAAAAAGTATTTTCTTTATATTATAATTCTAGTCTGTAGTTAAATCTATGAACAACGGTTTACCCGTGACTGAGGAACAAACATCCAAACATATTTACAAAATAATATATAGTTATTCTAAAATATTGTAAATAGATCCAATCTTTGATTTGATTCGATTTTTAAGTATCCACCATACTTTGATTCTCTCGTCAAAAATAATCTATACATTAATACGTGAGGCAATAATTTTGTACCCCTTTTTACGAAAATTGCGCAGACGGATAAGAATGAAATTTGGCACTGTTAATGTTTATATGGAGAAGGAGGGGCGAATCCTAATATTTTATAAAATATGCAATAGAAATACATTAAATAATTAAAAAAACACTACACGCACACAACCATGCATTTGACACACGCAGTCGAATCTCGTTTGTAGTATTTCGGCATTGTTCGTTTGACGTCGTACAATTCTTTGTAACTATGATTACCTATACCTAATAATATTATGTATTAAAGAAAAACAGAAAACAAAGTAGCTAGCTTAGGAATTTTGGTCGAATTTTGACCACTAGGCGACCGCTAGTATCAATAAACTGATCAAAACAAAATAATTTACGCATTGATTGCATCAACTTGACTGCTCTGAAAGAACAATCATAATTGTGTAAATAATGAACGATACCGGGTATATTAATGACTCGTCCGTATTCGTCTTTACATACCTATCTACGGCTAATAATATGGACATGAATCATTTTATTAAATATGACATTATAATGTACTTCTAATTTGGTATTCAGTTGCGGCGTATTAAATTTGTAATAAGGAGATCGGTAAATTAATTGTACTTTTGAAAATGTTTGACAAGACGTAGGTATGTACGCAAGCAGAAGATGCCTTCCGACAGGTCTTTGCAAATATGCAATAAAATGTGTTTATTGTATTGGAATACGGGTACCATGGAAAAGAAGTAAGTGCAAAATGCATGTATATAAAGCGTTTAAAAGAACACACATTTAATATTACTGTTAAGTGTTACTTTTTAATAAAATTGATTTTATATTTTAAAACTTACTTAACTTATAGGACTTTTATGCCGGCTTAATGTAAGCTCAGTAAACCTGGAGAAACCCAACTGTTAAACTATCTTTATGAATTTGTTTAGAATATTGTAGCTATATAACTTTGTGTTAAGTTTATTCGTAAAGTAAATTTTCCAAGGCTACTTCAGGAGGTTTCGCACGATCCACTGACACCATTATACTGCCGTCATAAGGAAAAAAGACGTACCTAAGATTTTTTGTTAATGTTAATACTTACTTATTTGGAATTAGTAAAAAAACACGCACCATAATCAAACAAAAATTTTTTATTTTATTTTTACGTCTTTTCCCTTATGACGGCAGTATAACAGCGTAGTGTTTCTATAATCACTATGCTGTATATATGTATAACGTATAATAGCCGAAATATAGCGATCAAAGCGAACAAAAATGCTTTTAGAAATACTTCAACCATTTTTTTCCGCTTTTACCGCTATACACGGGTACAAAAGGTTACCTATTTGAAAATTCGTAGCGTAAAACAGGTTAAGATATGAACACATGTGCATAAAAGCGGCGGCAGTCCAGTATAA
Source organism: Catocala nupta (assembly GCA_963675205.1). Lineage (NCBI taxonomy): Eukaryota > Metazoa > Arthropoda > Insecta > Lepidoptera > Erebidae > Catocala > Catocala nupta. The sequence continues at coordinate 20,105,579 of OY776080.1, forward strand.
CAGTCGTAGTCTTCTAACACACGCAATTTAAATTAGCTGGAGGTGTTAAGGCTGTAGAGATTACAAGAATACAAGTAATTGGTAGCCCAAATTGCCAGTAACTGCTAAAAATGGCATACAAACTACAGCACGTCTGTGGCTTGTCTGACGTTTCAGGCGAGCCTTATTCTTGTATGCCATTTAGTAACAAAACATACACCAACATTTTATTGTTCTATAGTCTCATCTGTATATCCCCGAGAGGATAGGCAGAGTTCTGTTGCGGTAAAATTTCACCAGCCGTGTTTTCCAGCTTACAGGGTATGAAGCTTTTGCCGTCCCCATGCACTTAGAATTGCCTGACATACTTAGATACCAGACTTATTTTTTGATATCTAGGGTTCAAGCCCATCGTTTTAAGACCAAAAGCATACTTATAGCATCAAAGCAGCGAGTCAGTTTTCATGTTTGATGTTGTAGGTAATAGATATTTATGTATTCTTTGTTACTTCAACATATATTTATGTATGTGACCCGCATCAGCTCGACACAGGCTGGAAACTTTTTGTTCCCAGCAGTTCGAGTTCATAACACGTTCTGCATTACAAATACTTATCGATGAATTATTGTGTGCGTCAAACTTTCTCTTATTTATTCGTTGCTATGCTGAAACCTTCAGAGATGATTTGCTCTGACAGAGTATTAAAAATGTGCGAATAAGAACAGAGAAAAGAATAAGAGTACTTTATTTATTGTAAACAGGGTACATTAATTGGTGTTATAGATTATCTACAAGAGTACAAGCCCATTTAGTAGCCCATTTTATTTAAATGACATGCAAATGTAATATATTATATTTATATCATTTACACGAACATATTAAATTTCACATTTTCAATATCAATTAGGAATAAAATTATATAAGGTCAATTACAAATCAATTATAAAGGGTATTTTCAAAAAAAATTTAACACTATAGAAATTGCTCTGCTTGAGCCACCAACGTAATTTTGTAGTAAATTTATTTAAGGGTAATATTTTTATATGATTAGGGATTTTATTATATATTTTTATACACATGGCGTATGAGTTATTTTGCAGCCGACTGCTTCTCGGTATCGGTATCGGTAGTAAAATAATGAATCTTTGCTGGAATCAGCAGCTGCTTAAATACTGCTGCAAATAAGCTGCACGCCTGTGTGCAAATAAAGTCTATTATATTCTTTAAAAGCGTTACAGGGTGGGCTGATGTATATTATATCCTAGATCCTATCCTATATAGACCTAGATGGTGTATTGAATGTTAAAGGATATGAGTCGAAAGTCCAAACCACGACGGTTTGGACTTTCGCGTTGATGCTATTGGATTTTATGTCAAAAATAGTTAGTAGCAGGACGGAATAGACTCGAGATAGAAATAGTATGTATGAGGATGCATAGTATTTGAATTCCCTACCGCTACTCCACGTACACACAAGCACCATACCTGCAATATATTTAACACGCGAACCAACCCATATCTAGCTAGCGATTTATAAACAAAGTGTTTGTGTCATTACCTCTGTTTACTGAATGTTGTTTGGTAAAAGCCTTTTGTGCACTGGCTGGTATTGATTAGTTGCGAATGCCAATAATCCCGAACGTTTAACCTTTTAAGCTTGAGCCCCGTATTATGTTCAGGGAGGAATTTCGTTCTTCCAATTCCTTTGATCCAGTGCATTTTGTATATAAAATATGGGTGGAGTATGACGCTGCATTTTACGTAGAATGCATGGCTTCCACTATATACTCCGCTTGAGTGGATTACTATCTCTCTAAGTTGTTTTTTAGTATTAAATATATACTTATACAGTTTCATAAAGGAATAACTTTAATCCAATTTAAGGTTGTTATGCCTCCACAACATCTTGACAGGCATTCAAATTCTAGAAAAGTATACAAATGTAAATGACGTCGTTGTAATTTTGTTTTCGATTACGAGTCTATTAAAAAGAGCTTTTTCATCTATTTGTTTCGAACATGACATAGCTATGTATACCTGAAACGTCTAACTAGAAGTTTCAGGTATTATACTACATGTATTATACTTCATATATTTATAAGGCGTTCATTGAAAGTGCCTATTCTAACAAAAGAATTGATATCATGGTTCGAAGTTAAAAATGTAGCAGTTTGTTTGGCAGATTTTGAGAGCAGCGATTGCCTAGTGGGAGACCGTTGATCTGCTACGCAGAGGTCTCGAGTTCAATCCCTAGTGCTATGACTTTTCGCAGAAATGTGCGTATTATTTTGTTAATTATAGCTTTAACGATGAAAGGAAATATCGTGAGAAAACCTGTACGTCTTAGAGTGTGAGTAATGTTTTTTTCTGAAGAATTTTTCTCACGTTTGTCATGGTATGGACACGTGATGAGAAGAGATGAAAGAAATATTGTTAGGAGAGCTCTGAGTATGGAGGTGCAAGGAATATCTAGTAGAGGAAGACCCAAGAAAAGATGGATGGACTGCATAAAAGATGATATGGCCAGGAAGGGTGTGAGTGCTGAGATGACGAGCGATAGAGATTTATGGAAGAGAGATACATGTTGCGCCGACCCCAAATAGTTTGGGATGAGGGCAGGAGGATGATGAAGAAGATGTGTCCAGCAGTGGGACAGTTTATATTCAGGGCTGATATTAAGTTTGTTTTATGCCATAAAGCGAGCGATATCTAACGATACTATTTAACTTTTATACCTTGGTTTAGAAATCTACCAAGATGGACATATTTATATTGCTAAGGTGGGCAATAAGTACATATATGATCTGTTTGATAGTAAATGAGCAGTGTATCCTTTGGCCACTTTCAACAGCAGAGCCTTCACTCGCGCCTTATCAACTTTTCAATAAAGCAGTCGTGTTATTAGACAAAACGCAAAGTACAAAGATTACACGCTACCTATATTAAAAGCACACTATCTTGACAAGGTGCTTGGAAACTACACACTGCAGAAATAGAGTAGAACGCTGTTTAGCAGCGATTTATGGTGAAAGAACTTTTGTAATCAGGCTGTCAGTTCAAGAAAAATCCTAGGCTTAAGTGAAGATTTGGCTGTGATTACCTCTCAAAAATCTGAAGAAGATATCCAGTGGTTGTAACAGATCCAACTATACAAAAATAGGTATCGCTGCTATATCTAGAATTCCGTCTTATTTGAGCTTATGCAGGCTTTATTTAACGCGCTTACTCTTCAAGATCTTACACAAACACATTAGATAAATGGAATACGAAGTATTGTGTGGAATTTGATTTCAGAGAATGCGTTCTTTTATTGAAGAGCAAGGCAGCAGCCATGTCTGTTGGAGGAGTAAGTAAACACTAAAGTATGATATATATGCACAGATGCACAGCGAAGTGATTATATTGTGCACTGTACCAGTTAATTTTTGGTGATAAATAAACGTATTGTTATTATTATTATTATTTAAGTGGTCGCCTTGCCACTGCATCTTCACTGAGTGGTGAAGGTCCGAATCTAATACAGGACAAAAATTTGTGTGGTCCTCAAATTGTTATGCCAAGTCTGGGTGTTCCTTGTGTCTGTTGTTTAAATGTTTGTAAAAGATTCCCGCGACATAAAGCAATAAAATCCTAATCCTAACTAATATTATAAACGCGAAAGTGAATTTATTTATTTGTTTGTTACGCTTTGACGCCTTAACTACTCGACCGATCATTATGTGATTTCGCATACACGTTGTCAGGGGTATAGAATAGGACATAGGGTACCTTTCATCCAGAGAAAAGTACTGCTCTTAAACTTTTTTTAACGTGTGGGAATGCTTTGATGCATAACCCCCCGCAAGGGCGACGGAGGGGTTATGTCGGGCTCATCCGTGAAAAGGTGGCGACATCTCGGTCCTACCGACTAAACCTACCACGATTTTCCTTCGCAATCTGTGGCTGGGGCGCAGGGATCACTCGCGCATTCATCCTGCAGCCCCGGCAGATTTAGGCTGCCACTTGGTCGTGGCCGTCTTGTCACATTTTTAGTTAGTCTTCATTAAGAGGCGTGCGCGGAACACTACGCCTCGCCGTCTCGGACCTGCTTCTGCACGTACGTCAGACTGCCCTAGTCTGTCACCCCAGGCCAGCGTTCATGGGAGCCGGAGATCATCAAGCGCCCTTCGGCACCCGGTGCGTCAACTGCGGGCCGGGAGGCTGGTGTTCGCCTCCCGTTCCCTTTCCGCCACCTCCTTAGCGAACATTACTACCCCGCAGTAGGAGGCGGCGGCTGCCCATGCACTCTCGCTCGTGACCATAAACTCTACTATGGCCGGTAGCGAGAGATGTTTCACCCCGACTGCCGCTATGAGGTCACAGCGCTCTTCCGCCCAGGCTGGGCACTCGTCTAGCGTATGCTGTGCTGTGTCCTCGAGGCAGTTCCCACAGTGATGGTGCCGGGACGTCTCTTCTCTTCCGATACGACACAGGTACTTCCCGAAGCACTCGTGCCCGAGGGTACCTGTGTCAGCCGATATGATAGGGCACCATGTCGTCTCTCCAGCCACTCCTCCATGATGGGTCTTACCACCGCTATCGCGGCGTGCCGTAACCTAACCTAACATAACCTACATTTACGAGCGAAGCCACGGGTAAAATCTAGTAATAATATATTTTACATACATAGCCTCTTATATAGAGATTTGCTATTACACCCACATTTTGCCAGTTATGTATTGTAGCGTCCACGAACTAGGTAGCGCATTTTCTCGTCTACTGGGCACATTGCACATCTTCGTGCTGCTACTGGAAACTTTCTAGCAAATAAGCTCAGTAACACCTTACTGGTACTAGGAATCGATCTCCTTTGCTGCATGCAATCATAAGCACAAACTTAAGCCAGCAGCGACAGTATAACTATTTCGGATCAATTTAAAACTTTAATACGTTTACCTGATGCAAACATATTTATTTATAAGTAGGATTTGTTGAATTTTATTTAGGATACAAATTTTCCTTTTTAAGTATACAGACAAATAGTATGAAAGTATATGTATATAATAATTGAAACAGTGAGTTGAACAGAACAGAAATATCTGACCTCTGTCGTGTCAGGGCGGCGGCTGCGGCTCTGCGGCGGGTCTGGTCAAGGTAACGGACAGGTGGAAATAGATCTGCTAATTTATGGAACAACTCTTCGAAAGTGCATCTGCACTAGCACTTTTCAAGGGCTTTAGTATATTAAACTATTATCAGTTTAATGTTCTTTTGATCGTCATTCATTAAATTGGTTTGTTATTCATTTTGGTTGGCATTGTTGACTATATTGTACATATTACAATTACAAGTAAGAGGAGTATGGTACTGCGGAAATTTTTCCGCTCAAAATGACTTCATTTTTCAACACTTTTCTTGAAAAGTTACTTAGCTTTCCAAGAAAAGTGTTTATCTATACTTATCTATACTTAATATTATAAAGAGGAATGATTTGATTTTTTGTTCGTTTGGAAGGATTTAACTCAAAGACGAGTAGAGTAGTCTTTGAAATAAATACTAACCTGATTTAAAAAAATATTTCACCATTAGGAAGCTGTACTATCATCGAGTGACATAGGCTATACTTTATTTCAAAAAAAGTACTGATACTAACCTAACGTAACCTAACCTACTTTTCGCAAGCGAAGCCTCGGGCAAAAGCTAGCACTAAATAAAGAATCACTGGACAATTGGAACCTGCATTTCCGACCGCCTCGGTAGCGATAGTTAATGCGACTACTGTGCATGAGGCCTCAGGTTCGATCACCGGATCGTACAAAATATGAATAAGTTTATTTTTTAAGAAATTCTTAATAAAGCAGCACGATGCCTGAAACTGTAACTGACAATTTTAGATCAATTTTAAATTAAGCTTTGATGGAATTCACATGCACAAAATAATTGGTGGTCAGTGTAACCGACTGCCACGCCTGAGGTCGCGGGTTCGATTCCCACACAAGTCAAACATTTGTGTGCATGAACATGGATGTTTGTCTTGGTCTGGGTGTTTCTATGTATAATATGTATGAATTCACAAAAAAAAAAGTGTATATGTATGTTTATCCATTGTCTAGTACCCATAGTACAAGCTCTGCTTAGTTTGGGCTAGTTGGTGTTGTGTGTATGTGGTAGAATATTTATTATATATTTATTCATAGTACAAGCTCTGCTTAGTTTGGGCTAGATGGTGTTGTGTGTATGTGATAGAATATTATTATTATTATAAATAAATGCGTGATTTGGTTGAAGTATGATAGCTTTCCAATTAGCGTGCTGTAGCTCTTCTTTGATTTACACATATGTTTAGACATATTCCCGCCATGCTTTACCTATGAATATTTTGTACTTCTAAGGTGGCAACAAACATAATAAATGAGCCTAATCATGGCAAGTAGCTACAGCTTGTCAACACTTACAAAGTGAAAGGACACACTATTTTATGGATACCAAAAATATTATGACTGATATACCATATCCATTTGTGTCATTTGGAATCCAAAAAAAAAGCTGGATACTTAAAGTTAATTGTAATGTGCTACAGAAAAGTTTTTGAACCCTAAAGTTTGGCACTATTGGGAACTGAATGTAAGCGATGAACTAATGGGAAGACCTATTACAAAGAAGGTTCCAGAAAAATAAAAAGCATTAACACGCATAACTGAATAAAATAACATTTGAAATACTTACAATTTATTAGTAGTATGGTTCAAATGCTAACTAGAATTCTAAATGCGAATGTGAGAGTGGTTGTTTGTTAAGTTTTTAAGCCTTAACTTCACAACCGATCTTTATAAAATTTCGCATACACGTTGTCAGGGATAGAAAAAAGGGACATAGTGTACATGTCATCCAGAAAAAAAACTCTGTTACCGGAGCAAAAGCTAGTATTTAATATTATTTTGGCTGTGAAACTTTAGTTTTATGCATAGGACCCACGTAACCACCACGGACCAAGTAGGTGCCGAATGTCTTAATGCTTACCAAGTTATTTAAACGGTTCTAAAATTATAACTTATATACTTTCCCGTCGCATGCTTTATGAAGAAACAAAGTGTGAATGTATATTTAATAAAATGTAATACGGGAACGTTAACTTGATATTACTGCGCCAGTCTGCTTGTGATTACATCCAGTGCATCCTGATCGCACCGTCAAGCCTTTTAAAAAAGGTATGTAAATAGCATACATGTTCGCTTTGAGTGCCGTTTTATGCTTCATGAAGTTCTACAATTAAAACTGCTACTAAGAATCTGCTGGCTGACAATTCAAACATATCCATGTAATACAATGGGTGTTCTTCGTTATGCATGCATTTAGTGTTAGTATACCAATGAATATTTCTCTACCAATGCTCCTGAGCTTGCATCATTAAAGACTTGCGCGTTGCTGACCGTTTAAAAACTAGTAGCTATACCATCAGTACAAGATGTCTTATTTTTCAGATAAAAGACAACTCCCACACTAGTCATAATTTCCATGCCACGCGGCAAAATTACAAAAACGCAAACAACGAATACGTAGGTTATCCAGGCTCGTAAAACTGTTTCAACTTGTGGATAAAAATAATGTTTCCTGTTTAGGTTCGAACCTACAGCACTTGGCGATGTGACATGGGCTATACGACCACTTGAACCACTACGCCATCCACGTATTAATATGAATTTAAATGACTTCAATACTATACTGACACGACAGCGTATCCTTAGGAATCTAGAAACCATATTCTCCTCAGAAACACAATTAAAAGATAAAAATATTAGTATAGCTGAAGACATGGAAAAGCATCTTTTAGTAACTTCCATTCGAGCATCTGTAGTTTATCTGGATTCCGAGCTATTAGCATTATTAATCCCGCAGCCTTAGATCCCTTACTCTCCTAAAACGATAGAAAAATACTCGAATCTAGGCTTCAACACTGTACGAACAAACTTACATGTTTTTATACATATTTTTTCTTTATTTGCTATACTTATAAAGGTACCTTGATATTTTATTTTTTAATAGGTAGTTATTGGAAAAGTAGAGAACTGATATTGTGTTACTACTTTAAACATAAACATCGTTGCATTTTAATGATATAAAGCTACAATATAATAATTATATCTTTGCTAACATAAAATAGTTTGAAGATTAGATTGCCCTTACACTTGCAATCGATCGTGAACTCACGTATGTAATATTGTATGTACATCTATTGTGGCAAAACATAATATTATTGCAACTTTTTGTTTATACATGGAGCACACTAAAAGTTATGCATTTCATAACTCTAGCACTTAGCATTTAATAATTTAAAAAACAATTGGCGAGAAATCATTTGGTAATTATTTTTTATTATACATTAAAGTGCTCCATACGCATAGAAAATGGAATTAACTCAAAAAGATTTTAGAGCGATGATTATTTATGATTTTAAAAGTGCTCTTTCTCCGCAAGATTGTGGCACACGTCTTTAAAATGCTTTTGGGAAGCACATCATTTAATCGTGAAGCGATGGTTCGCTGAATTTGAGAGGTCGAATTTCTTTGAATGACGAATTTTGTGAAGGCCGGTTTTAACTGCCACCAACGAAAATAATGGCTTCTGTTAAGCGGCTAATTAAAGAAAACCGACGGATCACTTATGAGACGATTCGAGGATTATAATTGGAGATTGGTATGAGCCAAATTCAAAAAAAAATTATGTGGAGTATTAAAAGTTAGGGAACTTTGTTGTCGCTGAATCCCTCATGAACTGATGGTGGAGCAGAAGCAGGCATCGAATGGTGCTCACAGATGTTACTGAAGTACGATCACGGACATTCAAAAGCTGTTTATGACATTGTCACAGGAGACGAAACGTGGATTTATTATTTCGAAACCCGATAAAAAACAGCAATCTTGTGAATGGGTGTTTGAAAGTGAGAACAGATCAACAAAATTGAGGCAGGTGAGAAACGTGGGTAAAAAAATGACCGCGTTTTTTTTCTCGGCTACGGGACCCATCTGCACAATTTCACTTGAGAATCAAAAGAATGTTAATGCTGAGTGACACTCTACCACTTGTTTACCCCCTGTTTGGGAAAAGTTCACGAAAGACGACCAAGAAGCCGCATTTTCTCACACCATGACAACGTTTCTTCACACACAGCCAACAAAATAAAGTCACCCATCCTGCACATAACCCGGGTCTAAAAACCTGAGATTTCACAATTTTTCCTAAAATTAAAGATTCAATTAGAGGTTGGTAAAAACCAACTTCGAAGAAGCTCAATCAGCACGTAGAAAACATGCCTTCAGATCTGTGATCCTCGTGTTTTCAAAAATGGTTCAGTCGAATGAAAAAATTGAGCACACCAAGCTTTTTCGAAGTCAGCTTGATCTTGCTCTCTAAATGACTACGGTACTGTACATCACTTGAGATGTTGAGGCAAACGATTCCAATACTCTTGGAGATGGTGAGAGACGTGTTCTGGAGTTGTGGAGACACAGTGAATCGGGTTTTCTTAGCGGTGAACGCGCAGGCTTGTGTTTTAGCTGGCTTAAACATGACTAAATTTAGTCTTCCCCATTCGGGTCCAGATTATTCCCGATTTCAAACACAAGTCGTTTGCGGACTTGTTGATACGGACGGTTGTAACTTGTCAATTGAAACATCTGTTATAAAACCTTATAAACGTGGGTATTTCATAAGTTTGTATGCCCTGATAATCCAAAACTTTGTATACATCAACTTATGTTTATATCACGAAGTAATTATAAATAAATAAATCTATATTTTGGCATATTAGATGTAGACATTTTAATGGAACATTGTTCCATACACATCTTTTTGAGCGTAGGTACGTACTGGCCTAAGTCCTTGGGGAATATAGTTCTGATGATACGATATGTAAATATTAAACAAAGCCTTCAAGGCTGCCCTTCATCACAGGAGTGACATACGTTATATACGTGCTGGGTTCGAGGGATAAGGTTGTAAAACAATATTACCGACTAAAACACGTTTTATTCTAGCACACAATTAAATTTAAAATACAACAAACACTAAACTACATTTTTCCATTGTAACTGTTTCAAACTCCGTAGTATTTTCGCTTCCGTTCGCTTCGATGAATACTTGACCGCTTAAGATTGTAAACCGACTCGACGAGCGCTGGCCTTCCACTTTTAAACGCGGTTAAAGCGTTTCCGGAGTTTTCTAGAAACGTCGTACCCGGTATATAAACAATGCGAAGATTCGAGAATGTGCCAGCGTTCTCTCTACTCTACTCGTACCGACGAATGTACGTAGTTCCGTAAGTATTCAATAGACGGCGCTGTAATAACTAATTAGACGGAACTGCCGAGTTTTCCACACAATGCCGAGAGATAGCACTGGGTGTATGTAAAACAAATAGTAGTTGAAGTATTTCTGCGAAATGGTATTACCATTCAAAATATATGTGATTGATCGATATCTGCCATAGATGTTTGAATAATATGATGAATGATACATCGTATAAAATATATAGGTACATAAAATATATATATATACATACCTACAAACCTAGATTTAATGATTTATTCAGAGAGTAGAAGCATAATATGTGCATTAAAAGTGACTGGTGAACGTCGAATTTATAATGTTATGCTATTAGTTTCAAACAAAATTGGTCTTACAAAATATCTTGCAAACATTTTAAGTGTTATTGTTCAAATTTCAGTTATGTCTTTTACGTAACCGCTGTTCATATTTATTGCGGTACATACTCGTATTAGTTCAAATTGTCAACATATGTATATGCAGTTATAAAGAACAAAAGTAACAGCGCGGGAATTTTTGACGTGCATTACTAAGAACGTAACATACTACTGTAAAGAATATTTGCCTAGGAGATAAATACAGACCTTGATGCCTGTATTTGTCCCCTACATGCAAGAGGTAGGCAGTAAGTCCCACTTTATAGGAACTGGGGTTCCATTACCGTTTGATGTGTAGGTACATTTCCAGACACCGTGCTGCTACTAGGAATTTCACTAATGCTTCCTCTCTACCTGACTTCACTACGACTTCACTAAGAGAATTGGATCCCGGACCTCTCGATCCGCTGCGAACATAATATACCGTCAGACCTACGCAACAGTCTATGTCAATTTTATTCTAGAAGAATAGGTGCAACATGAGATATTTTCACAGAAGCCTATGACGTGTCCGTTTTGTCCAGCTTTTCTACAACTAGCTTTTCCCCGAAAATTCAATAAAAATAACTATCCAACAGGAACGTATTCAACGCACATTTTGCAGCAACAAAAAGCAGTTACGTCTATTTCTGGCCCATAAACTCTCTCTAGGCAAAAAAAGCATCGATACTTACATGTCACGTAGCGAACGTGACATAACAAGCTAAAATCATTTTTACATTTAGTTTTACTACCTTGTACGCGTTTGATAGGAACTGGCAGAGGATAACTAACAAAATAGGGTTTTGGAAATATAAGCTAGAGTCAGCAGTGAGACGTCCCAAGCTAAAAAAACCAATTACCAGCTACCTGAAGCCAATCCTTTTGTCCACTACTATTAATTATCATTCTCAAACATTCATACATTTGTGGAACAATACTATTTAGGAAAGTACTGTCTAATCGCAAGATGATCTGGTATATACGTCATCTGATAATTATCATTGACAACTGCATTAGATTAAATAGATGAAAATTTAATATGTACTACATAGTTTCTATATGCGGCTACGCCAGAAAATTCAACGAAGACGCATTACCGAGATTATTAAGAATCCTATTTGTCTATCAAAAACATGGTTTATCTGTGTATAAAATGTAATAATATGTCAGTATAGATATTGTTCGCGGCTCCGCTCGCTTAAATGTAGGTTATGTCAATTTTCTATCCCACGGGTACAGTACTCTTTATTGGATGAAAGTTAACCTACCTTTTCTGTACCCCTGACAATGTATATGCGAAACTTCATGATGATCGGTCGAGTAGTTAAGGCGTGAAAGCGTAACGAACAAAAACACAAACTTACATTCGTATTTATGATATTAGTTAGGAATTAGGATTGCTATGAGTGTACAAAATCCTCTCAGAAGAAACGATGTGTGGTTCAAACAAGAGGAGGATAAGGTTGGATGAACCAGACCTACCAAACGAATCCGATGATTATTTTATATGTGCATTGTAGTCTAAATAAATAAATACAAATTAAAATATAATGTATTTCATTATAAAAAGAAATATTTTAAATTGATGTAATACTACCGTTTTACCAACTTATTAAGTCGTTTCGCAGCTATGATGTATTTTTTAATATGGGTTGACATACTATACTTAAGTGTTTTTAAGAATAGTCATTAACAGAGAAATAAACTAAAATGTTTGGCATATTGTAGTCTTTTAATCGAATCTTCTATAAATATGCGCAAAATGAATTAATATAATTTACTCTCAAGTTACCACGATATTAGAATAAAAATATGACATCCACATGAAAAATAACCGTCATCAAGATAATATCCCAAAATAAAAAGTATGGCCAGATAAGATAAATTCTTTTTCCCGCCCACCACTTCTTAAACGCGCAAAGAAAACACATTACACAGCCTGCAAATATCCAAATAATGATATAACAAGGAGATATTGCCCTAATACTTTGAAATTGCTTTTATTTATTCTTTTTATATTCGATATTTGAATAAAGTACTCCATTGTTTTATAATATTATTCTTGCGCACCAACAAGACAGAAAGGTGACATAGCCTTTATTGAAAGTCAGACAAAAGAAAACGTTTGGTATTCTTTTTCATTTTATTGTCCTTTATTAGCGTTTCAAAAATTTTCCTTGCTCACTGCATTAAAATTTTATGTAAAAGACTTTGAAGGTATTTGAATTTCGTGTTTTCTTTGTGGCAAACATCTGTTATTCGCAGTGTGTATATCCAAGCAACTCGCATTTTAATTAAGAAAGTCTAGACAGAACATTTAATTTAGTACCTATTCTTGTTAGGTATGATATTTTAGCATTCGTTTCAAAAGCCAACAAAAAATTATATTCGGTTTAGTAAAAGTATAGAGCCAGATAAAATAACATGAAAATACCAGCACAGCGATTTGCCAGACGTTTCCTTTGTTAAAACTCTATAAAAATTCTATCTTTGGTTAAATTCAAACAACGCCTTTACTGGATTACTTTTAAGGAGGAATGCGTCTTGCAGTTAAGGATTGTAGTGGTTTGATTAAAATATGAACACAAAGCGAAACTGCTTGTAATTTTGAAACTGATTTTTTAAACGTGCTGCACGTTATAAAATAATAATGAAAATTATATTCAAACACATACGTCTCAAACACGTAGCTTTCGAAAATCCTACCAAATGCAATATGGAATACTAATAAATTATTTAACGATATCTATATTAATATAATATTATAACCAACGCACATTTGTTAGTCATTCGCAGTTATTTATTTATATTTTAGCTATATAATAGTGATTATCACTTATTTTCCTCCATAACATTATAACGCATGAAAAAGGCACTAAGTTAAAAGCGCCACTTATATGATTACTAGATGTGCCCGCGGTTTCACCCGCGTTTATCTTTACTGCGCCGCTCCCGTAGGTCGTAGCGTGTTGTTATATAGCCTTCCACGATAAATAGGCTATCCAATACTAAAGGAATTTTTCAATTCGAACCATTAGTTTTTGAGATTAGCGCGTTCAACCAAACAAACAAACAAACTCTTCAGCTTTATAATATTAGTCTATATAACACCACCTTATTGGATATTAGATAATAAGACTTACAAAGAATAACCAAAAAATATGTTTGTACGTTAAAACACTATATAGCATAATGTTACTTTATGTTTATAAACATATGAAATGAACATTTATGATTGATATTTTAGAAATGCATTAAATTCTTATATCTATTTTCATGCCAAATGTATTTTTAAAGAAGTGAAAAAGACAATTTCCTTTCCTCGCTTACTGCCATAAATCATCCTTTGTCAGGATAGTCCAGTATCTGAAGTATCTGAACCGCTATTCAGTAAATCGATATAACGTCGGGATCTTCGAATGTTTTGTTCTACGCTTACCTGTAACAAAGAAGTTTTTCAATTACAAACAAATAATGAGCTACGTTGTACTTACACGGGTATAATGAGGCCACATATTCATTAAATTGTACTGAAAATAACTACATATCAGAACAATTGAATTCGCAAAGTAATGCAAAGACTTCTAGAAAAGTTCTTAGGAGATCATGTGCTATTAGCAAGGCAATCAATAATCTTTTCTATCTTGTTTGTATGACAATGCAGGTACCATTTTTTCGCGATCCAGTCTTACACTTGTAAGTGTTTACTAATAGACAAGCTGTATGAATGTTTTGTTCTATTAACAAGCCAAGGAGGCTAGGAGCAATCAAATGATGTACTTGATGGTTAACAGTTATTGTAAGGTACGGCTATTGTTATTATTGTCTGATGTAGAGGAAGATACAGATACAGACATACTTGGAACATCTATTTGTGTATCATACAATCCTTTAATTTATTGGAATCCACAACACACCGCATATCTACAGTATCGAGCCGACTAATATGTACAATGGTAATAGCCAACATTTAAGCACCCAAATAACAGTTTAACTAATCAATTAAGGTCATTACACGAAGCAAATAGAGTAAACAGTACCTATTTAGAAACAAATTGCATTGACACAATTACATCACGTCACGCAAATAAGAAATATTCTTGCAGGTCATTGTTTTATTGAAAGTAAATATATTTGTACAAGTTACAACAATTTCATTCATTTCTTTCTTCGATTTATTTTATGAAAGACAATCCTCGCACTACAAATAACTGTTGTGATGAATATGCAAGGAACACTGAGACTCGGGCAACTATTTGTAGACCGCAAAAATTTTTGTCCCGTGTGAGGATCGAACGCACAACATTCGACACAGCGGCAGTGGCAAGGCAATCACTTAAAACTACGCCATTCTCGTAGTCTGTCAGTCTATTGACTGCCACAAATACAAATCTATATAGAGACTATTTGGTTTTTACATAGATTTGTGTTAAAAATCTATCAATAATATTATGTCTTCCATTATCAACCATTACACTATTTAACACTATTTCGAACGTAATTCTACTCAGTTAAAAAGATAGGCCTTATCTCATCACGCTGGCCCAGCGCGAGTTGAAATACACACATCTTAAAAACGAATACTCTCAAACATGCAGATTTTTTTCATCGTTTAAGAAAGCGATATCTCTCTATTTAATAAGCACGCTATGCTGAGCATGCCTAAGGATCAGACTCGAGACATCTGCTTAGCATTACTTCAGTTTATTTATATTCTGAGGTAAGGTTTATATTTGAGATCCAGTGCAATTCCAATGTAAATGTTTACCTCACCAGTATAATTGTTTTACATAATGAAAGCAGTTCTTGGCATTCATAAATTACACTGTCGCTAAGGTGTCGACGAAAATACTTTAGTGTTGGTGAACCAATCTAGCGACAAAGCTCAGAATATTCTATACTTGAAATACGAATTGAGTCGCGCTGTGTTAATATTCTTGCGTGTTCAAATTAAGATAAGTTATTAAATTACGACATACTTTTATGTTATTATTTTGAACATTTACCATACCCTTTGAATAACAGTTTTATTATGCCAAGTAATTAAGTTCGTCATTCTTATCTCTGAACATATTTTACCTACAATTTATAATTATTCTTATATACTTCTTTCCTTGATATATAATATACAATGATATAATAGGTATTTTTACCTCTTCAAGGTGAATTCTAACTTTGGCCGCATGTATAGCTCAAAGTTGAAGTAACTTACTTACAGTAAATGTTATAGCAAGATAGACGCTACAGACCTGATGGTTTTAGAAATATTCAGGTATTATAATTGCTTAATTCTCGACGTACTTTTTGTACGTAAAGGAAAATTCCTTACCTAAATCTCATCCCTTCATCATCACTCTTAGCGCCTAAACATAGCAAACCTAAGCATAGATACTGAATTGGTTTAAGTGGACCTCTCGGTATTGCCACTCTACCGAGTGTTTTGCTTTCGAATAATACGCAGGAAAAAATTATGTAATCCACAAATGAGTCTGCCGGTTCTTTAAATCCTTTGAGTATAGTTAAAACACGTCATAACAAGGTAAACTTAATCTATATCCAATATTGTATTTGTATTATAAAATATATATCACTTGCTACATAGACCGTATTGTGGCAATACCTTTACCAAATTATGCGGAGTCGCGACTCAAGAGGCTGCAATTTCCCTGGTAACTACCGACTTAACAATAAGTCCTTTGCAGTGTTGAATCCAAGTCAGTTGCTAGCAATTACGGTGCGGCATCTAGTGTTCTTGCTTTGTTATGCTGCACATTACTGTGTAACTATGAGAAGCAAACTGAATGAATAAAAAGAAAGAAAATTGTAGTTCGCCCGATCTCACAGGATTTATTAAACCACTTCATTGATCTGATGTCTACTACTTCTTTAATATATCCTAGCTAGGAGAATGGTATGCCAACTATTTCTTATAGTGGCAACAATTTTGCTTTATATTTTATAATTATGTCAACATGTCTCTGTGGCGCAGCGGTAGTGATTGCGACTGCTATGCATAAGGTCTTGGGTTCGCATCCCGGGTTGAGCCAACAAAAAGTTATTGCATTTTTCTGTTAAGAAATCTCAATACGAGCCTGGAGTTAGGAAGTTGGCGGTGTTAGAAACCCTAGCAAAGCACGTAAAGCTGATGGTTCTGCACCTGATCTCTCTCCGGCCGTGTCGGATTATCCGTCCTATCGGATCATGAGGGTTAGGGAACAGAGAGTGCACTTGTGTTTACGCATATACTTGTGCACTATTATATCTCCCGCGCAGACGGCCAGTCTCTGTTAAGATTGGCCGCCGTGACCGAATTTTTAATAGAAAGATTAAAGCTATATTTTAATAAATTAATAATTGGTATGTAATAATAAACCCTTGTAATAATTTCATAATAAAATGTAATTAAATTATTATTAGACTATATGTAATATACCTGGTAATCATTTATTTAGAGATTTTGTTACGTGCAATAGTGTAGCTCAAGGATATAATCAGATATACAAAATGAGCCACAGTGCACCGTAATTTATGTAATCTCTCGTGTGTCGTGTGAACACCAGGTGTTCATAACCGCCAAGGCCTTCCTTTCACTTTTTTAATCAGACGCTCAACGTGTTAAGTGCTTCTTCCACACAATAATTGATTCCTTTGTCGCATTTAACAAACAATTGAACAGCGGGTACTAAAACACTCAGAACTCTACAGGAATAACTATTTATGAATCAAAAATTATCTATTTTCCTATGATGATTGAACCTCTAACACCAGCGGCATTGACAAGGCAAACCTTTACACCCACATTAGAACTAAAATGACAACTACTAAAGTTTATTAACTGTAGCCAACTGCAATAATTTACGTCCTATGTTCAACTGATGTATGTTCAACGTAAGAAGTAAATTGTTTCATTTCAATACATTCGTGTATAGCTATAGGAAGAGTAACTTATGCAGCAGGTAAAGCTAAATAAGAAATCTTGTAAACAAATCGACGAGCGTAATTTGATTTTAAAAAAACCTCAGGTAAAATTAATTTACGTGCTCCAACGTCAAATAGCTTGAACTACGTCGGATATAGGAATTTAAGAAGATTGAATTTTAATCAAATGCAGGAATTCGTTCATGATATTTTTCTTAGAAATCTACGCATAATCTTAAATTGATTTTGAAATTATTATTTGGATTAAAGATAAATTGAAGATTGAAATATAAAGAGGTATTGTCTTTTAACTATATAAGTAGAAAGGGTACAATCATACAGTCAAGTCAAAAGTCAAGCTTTCTCTGAAACCGTAGGTACGAGTGTATTAGGTACATTCATATTTAATCAGCCAAATAAAATGCGTCGATATTGCCACCTGTCAAACATATTATCAGACACCGTACTGCTTCTGAGAATTTCTTAACAGAAAAATCCAATAACACGTAGCCTGACCCGTGAGTCGAATCCGAGACCTCAAAATGGTACTATAAGGTTTTCAGTTTCTTGATTATATTATATAGATTTTGCCGGCGGCATCGCTCGCGTAAAAGCAGTTTACGTTATGTTAGTAAATTTGTTTTTAATGATATGTATATAGCCATAGTACTCGGTGATAACATAGCTTTTCAAAGGTGAAATAATTTTTAATATAAGTTAATTAGTTCTTGAGTGAAAGCCTTACAAACAGATAAACAAACAAATAGAAAATCAAACCTTTCCTCTTTATAATATTCGTATGGATTAATATGTTAAATCGTATTAAATAAGGTAATACTATCAATTTGTATAACATACGCAAGAGATAAGTTATTATATTTGATAGTCGGGCACGCCACAATCGTGGTGGTAAGACCCGTTCTTAGAGAGTGGCTGGAGAGGCGTCATGGCGCCCTCACGTTTCGTCTGACGCGGGTGCTGACCGACCACGGTTGTTTCGGTCGGTACCTGTGTCGAATAGGCAAACAGGAGACGCCCGGTTGCTATCACTGCGGTGACTGCCACGTCGTTTTCGAAGACACGGCGTTGCACACATTGGTAGGTTGCCCTGCTTGGGCCACGCAACGCCATGTCATGCACGCGGCAGTCGGTAGAGTCGTCCTCTCGCTCGAGGCTATGGTTCCGTCCATGGTTTCGAGCGAGAGGTCTTGGAATGCCGTCGCCTCCTTCCGTGAGGCGGTGATGTTAGTGAAGGAGGCGGCGGAGAGGGAGAGGGAACGGTCAATCCCTCTCCCTAACCGCAGAACCGGGCGCAGGAGGGCGCGAGAAGACCTCCAGCCACCTTGAGTAGAAGCCTGCGGGTGGTGGACCTATTGGGGCTGTCCACCGCCCGATCAGCGCAGGTCCGAGCAGGCGGCGTTCGTGTTCCGCGCACGCCTCTCGATGTCGCAAGGGGGACTAGGTCCCCCGTTTTGTCTGTGTTATATTCTGTGTTAATTTGTGAATTTGTCCTGTATGTGTGATGGTTGTGTGGGGCCCGCCACGTCCATCGGTGGGTCGAACCTTTGGCGGGGTCGCGATTCGAATGCGAGAGCGATCCGCGTGGCCTCGCCATAAAGATGTGAGGAACACCGCGGTGGTTTTAGTCGGTTCAGCCCAAATCCATCTTAGGGGCTGGATCCCGACATATCCTCATCGCCCGCCCCAAAACCGGCGATGGCGAATGTGACATGCACAATTACGCCGCGTAAAAAAAAAAAAAAAATTATATTTGATTGTAATTTATTTTCTATCAACAATTTTTTAATCATTTGCAGCAATTTAATACACACATGGTCTCATTTTGTAGTAATAAAATAAAATCTGGTCAATAATGTGTGTATTGCTAGATGTGCCGTGTCATGGCGTAGCAATTACGCGTCACGTCTGACTCAAACATTGTTTTGGTATGAAAATATTTATGCTAGGTCATGGACGAAATATTATAACTGATGGCATAGATTTTATTGTATTGTATGTAGTAGAATCTACAATTTCAATGTTATTATATCGCATTAGATCGGCAAGATTTGATTCATAACAGAATCTCTTCTGTTATGAATAAAGTCACATTTTGCCAATTATATTTTTCCTACATATATTTTTTTATACAATTACATGTTAGGTGGCAAACAAGCATACGGCCCACCTGACGGTATGTGGTCACCGTAGCCTACAGACGCCTGCAAAACCAGAGGCATGCGCGTTGCCCACGCTTTAGGAAAGGAAGAAGAAAAAAGGAAGTGGGAAGGAGAAAGAGAGGGAAGGCGAATAGAGGGTGATTGGGCCTCCGGCACTCTCAAAATATATCTATATATATGATGCGTAAACATCACCAGCTAAGCTTTTAGATACCACGTAGTAGGGTCAATTGTTGTTTAATGGGTATAATTCTAAGATCCGTGGAGCTACTGCGACTTCTTGACAAAAAACCTAATAACATAACCTCGCCCAGTAATGACATACACTATCTATGCGCTACCGAGACAAGGGCAGGCTTATTATATCCGTCTTATTCCTATACTCAACGTATATAGGTATTGAAAAATTTCACACATAAATCCAAAAACATTTTGCCTGACCGAATAAGCGAATCTACGACAAACAAGACGGACTAGATTTAATAGGTGTTGGAAAATCGCTTTCGTGTCGTGTTGCAAAATATGCTTCTACAATTTGCTATAAACTGTTATGCTTCCTCTGGGGGTATTATATTTCCGAGAGGAAAGACAAGGCTAGAGTCTTGCCGATTAAGAACAATGTTAAGTAAATTAACACATTCGCTAAAATAACGACTTATAGAGCCTTCTCAATGCCAAATTCTTACTTCTTTATTTTTTTATAATTTGTCGTAAGGAGCTGCAGTTTGAGACTTCTCCATAATGTTCTCGAAAATATGGAAAGTCTGCCGCACTGGGACAGCGTGGTGGACTACGGACTAATCCTTCTCACACTAAGAAGAGGCGCGTGCCCAGCATTGGTACAGTTTATTACACACTAATAATAATATAATAATACCAGCCCTTATTATTATAAGTCAACTGACACAATTTTTTATGGTAATAAAGATTTTTGTCTTTGTATTTACTTTAAAATGACCGGCCTTTCTTGGGTTCAACCTCTTCATAACCAATTTTATTAAAATTCATAAGTAATTTGCCCGTACAAATGTGTTCGAGTTTCTTCTGAATTTATTAGATTACTGTTACTATGAACTAATATGAATACTAAACTTGACTGTTTTTAATTCATTAACTAAACAGTAACGCAAATATTTGATTGAAGTCAATAATAATATAGTATAAGTAGTAATAAATAGTAAATAATAGCTGGCAACCACTAATCCATTTAACTAATTGTCCTATCTACAATTTTATAATTCGTTGTTCTGTATACAATGGCTCTAATTAGTTTAAAAACTTTATTAGTCAATAGTAGCCAAAAAACATCTGTATTAATTTAAAATGGAAAATGGTCTCATGTATTTTATTAATGTCGTGTAAAAAAATTGATCTCAGTGCTCACAATGTAATATATGAAGCTTTATGGTAAATAGCATTTAGGTGATTATAAAAGAAAGTACTGGTATCATGGTAAGGATCGACTCTTGTACTCCAAGCATCACTGAAGTGAGTGAGCGATGATCACTTCGCCATACATTTAGGTATTGATGATGGTATACATAATATGTATAATACCCAGATAAGTGCCATTGACTCATCTATCACAAGTAGCATATTGATAAAGTTTTAATCGACATAACCATGAGTCGCTCTTGTAACTATGATAACTGTGAACATTATGATGATTGTTACCCAAATATGTCAAAACTACTTGCTTCTGGAAGGAAGGAAGTAGGAATACTTCGGTGAAAATGCACGCCGCTATAGCCTGAATTAATAATTTATTTTTCATTTACGTAGTTTTCAACAGATACTCACACACAGACATTTATTCTCGTCATTGGTATCATATAAAAATAATATACATATCTGGCTAAAAATGTTTTTAGTCACTAGAAATAACGCCTTTTTCGCGGGATTTACAAACATTTAAACAGCGGACAGAAAGTATACCCACACGCGAAACAACTATATAAGTATTATTTTATACATATTTTATATTATTATTCTAAGGATTAAAATCTTGATTCATTACGTCATCTGTGCTATCTGATGCAATAGCCTTTTTTAGAAGACAGTCTAACACTCTCCTATATTAGACATCATATTAACTTCATTCGTCCCAAAATCGATCTCGATTTCTATCAGTCTCACATCCTTGAGCTACAATATCCCGGGACGTACCGACCTCGGATCGGTGAACTTAGTACTCATCAATCAAAGACACGTCCAACTCAGTCCTCGGCTGATCCGTCAGCTTTTTAGGGATTTCCTTTACGTTGTTCTAACAGGTTCATATGTTTGTTTTCGAACAATAAGGTGAGATTACTTTGTGGTAGAGAACAAAACTGTTAGAGCTCGTAAACAAAGCAAACCGTATTTCGTTTTTCTTTTTCAATAGATGCCCGTTACAGTGGCATAAATTTGTGCCTTCATTTATATCCGATTGTAGTTTTTCGAGTATGATTCGGTCGGCAAGAGTATTGAAGTTGTGAGTTACTTAATCCCAGTAGCGGATATGGTTTATTATTAAATAATCAACATACGAAATTTATCGGTGCGCATTCACGTGACCGTTACTGCTGACTATAATGTGTCATTAATGCCTATAAAATTTAAGTTTACCACATATAATATTAAATTTTATAATTACATATATCCCTGATATTTTGTGTCGTATTTTATTTAAATATAATCCTCGTGACATAACTTTGCAAAACACAGATATGTCTTTAAACAAGGCATGTAGTTTTAATTGTTGCACGTAAGAAAAGTGTACTAGCTATAATTTTTTGAAATTAATATCAATGTATAAGTTTTTTTAAATCACTCACTAACGAATTGTCAAAAAAAGCAAAAATCTTGAAATAGCCGCGGCAAAATATTGTTACTGGCGGTGATTATATTTTTTTTTCATAGATTCATACTGTTCTTATTTAAAAAATCGAACAAAATATAAGTTAGTAAAATTTACTTAGCTAGTTACCTAAGCAACAGAGTATGCCAAAGAACATACACATATGTACTTTCAAACATAAACCCAAATAACTACATTACCTTACTACTAACCGTATGTCGTAGAAGGTTCATAATATCGAATAAGGAATAATTTGGAGCGCTATTTGATTTTTTTAATCTTGTTCCAAGGGTCCATAATATAACTTTAACTTCTACAGCATAATGAAATCCGAACAGTAACCATGTTACGTGCATTAAGCGTTGGCTACGAAGGAATTTGATTAACAGCTCGAACAAGTTAACGCTTGTATCTAACTGTACCCATATCATGACTACGAAAGTTTAATTTCGCTTGCGAAATTCCTTTTAAGGAAACTACAAGTTTTGCATGGTTCCAAAGTAAAGTTGGACAACATGTAGCCAGGATATAATAAACTCCTCGTGTCCTCGAAATAGGTAATTGATATTATATTATTAGTTAGTATATTAACAGAAACATTTGCTGTCCAAGCATAATTGGACGTAATTGAAGTAGGACAGGCCAGATCAACGACGTGTGCCGTAAAAATAAAATGAAAATCATTTTTAGGTCAAAGTAACACTTATGTAATATACTTATGCACTATTTTTGGTAGGTTTAGGCTAAAGCCTATGAGAAGATACCTGAAAAAACTGAATATTATTAAATACACATTCGAATTACTTGAATATTTAAGTGGTTTATACGTATTCGAATAATTTGATTAATATTGGAAAGCAATACATTTAGTTATTGTTATAGACAACGAATAACTAAATATAAATAAATATTGTTTAGAAGGTGCACGAAAAGTAAGATTTTGTATGTGACTAAAAACTAAAAAAGATCGGTGTCAATAAAATGTAGTAATTCAATATACTTATTGCAGATAAACGATCATAATTTAAAAATACAACATCAATATGCGAA
Organism: Catocala nupta; assembly: GCA_963675205.1. NCBI lineage: Eukaryota > Metazoa > Arthropoda > Insecta > Lepidoptera > Erebidae > Catocala > Catocala nupta. The sequence goes on from OY776080.1 coordinate 20,129,207, forward strand.
ATTGCCGTTTTTTAGGGACTAGTGCACAGCAACAAAATACCTCTTATAGTTGGATGAAGAATTTTAGCCAAATAGAAACCTTCTAGTCGTTATTTTGTAGTTCTAAATGGTTTCATTGTTGTTAGGTTACGTTAACTGTTACCAGATCATTGTTTCCATAGAAATATTGAAGGTAGCCTTGACAAGTAAAGCATTGGTTAGACCCAAGGTAGGCTATAATCAATGTGCAGCATTTATTACTGACAAAGGTGAAGGTGAGCTGAAGTACTTGAATACTGATAACATCTAAACGCTAAACCCTGGGGCACGATGAATAGAAACAATTTTCGGGTACATTATATAATGTGTATCGAACTAAACCGGTACTTATTATTCTCTTACGGTATACAAACATACATAATCTCACTCTGTATCCCCGAAAGAAAATGTATTACACCAATACCATACCATATTCAATCAGATTAGGTTTTAGATTCCACGTGATCGGGACGAGCCTATTGTCTTTTACTGGGCACAGTTCAAGATTCTGCTCTGCTACATATAGTTATGGCAGGAGAACTCAATAATACTTTGGCCGACTCGGGGTCAAACTTGACACTTCATGCAGAGCAATCCCATATACTCCAGCATAATATATTCTCGACGGCGCTGACTAAGAATTTCATTACAGGTATTCAATAACTTGGATCCCCCGATACTTTAAGCATTAAACCCGGAATCTTAAGACCGGCAAGTAACTTATGTTACAAGACTTGCGAATATATCTCATCGTCAAGACAGGGACTGAATGAATTATATACCACGCGAATTGATGTAAAACTTAAAAGACATTAAAGTATTCTCATTTAAAAAAATATAATCTGCGCACTCAATTAAATTGAATGTTTATTGTCTTGGTACTCCCAAAATAATAAACATTTAATTTAATTGAATATTTGTGTCGCAAACCAAACATTTCTAATATAAAACAATGTTTCCTAGAAATATTGTTCGATTATTCCCATGTTGTGTCTAATATGAATAAAATCGATATAGGCGACAGCTTCCATGGATACTCCACATAAAATATATTTAATAAAACTCAAACATAAATACCAGACTTTTATAAATAATACAATCCAATGGATTTCCCCGGGGATCAAGTGATCAACTGCTCAGCATTATCCTAGTTGAAAAATTTCATGCTCAGAGCCTCACAACTGTACGTAGACACTGAATAAAGCTTAAGTAATTTGTGCGTCCTATCAGCATCGGTTTTAGCGTTCAAGATACTTATTTAATACCAATGTTTTAAGATTAGTTCAATTCAAGCGTTATTACGTTGAATGATAAGACAAAGTGCTATGCTCGTTTGAATATCAAAAATGAGACTGCCAGAATCTCTTCCCTACAATAAATCAGAATCTAGTTACCCAGTCCAAGATTTCTACGATGATTGGCGTTTGCATGGCCTATTGAAGGGTTATGGTGATACCTAGTACGGATACCTATACTGATTTTCTCTTACGCTGCAATTGCTGTGACTTCTATTTCTGGCAAAGCGCTTCTAAACCAAGCACCCGTAGGATACTGTTAAAGTTATCATCAGGTAAGTCGTATGCCGGTTTGCAGCTTATGACCTACCTGTAATATCCTAAAAACTATGTAAAATATTAGTCTATATAAAGTAATATTAAGATCAAAAGACATAACTATAGAATATAAACAGTAAAATTAAACAATCAGTATTATTATATACCTATTATATAGGTAGATATAGCGGTCTGTTTACGAAATAAAGGTGGAACAGAAAAGCTCACAATATTGGCTTCGTAAACAAGTAAAATAAAGTCTCACATAACATCTACATGTTCTAGCAACTCTTTTCAAACTTTCATAGATGTTAAAACATAAACACATTTAGTTCTTAACTAATTATGATAAACAAAATCAACCACTCGTCAAGTTTACCCGAAACGAGAAAGTAAAAAGGATTCTTTTGCTGATGGAATAGTTCATTAGTAGAAGTATAATAAGTGAATTAGTTAATTAGTAGAAGTTCGTTAGTAAACACTTTCAGATTTTAGATTAGATATGTTGTTTGGTGTGTTTCGAAGATTATGATCAAGCAAATATAGTAGTCAAAAGAGCTTTATTGCCAGAATGGCCTGGTGATAAGTGCGTCAAGCAAGACCCGCTTCCTATCATTCCTAACACATTTTATGCTTTTGAATCATCAGCAATTTGTGCTATGAAGAAATTCTCGTGCTTATATTTGCTATACAAGGATATTCTTAAAGAACAAATGAACGGAACTACTAATAGTGATGCTGCGAGCCGGCTTTCTTCTCACAACTTCACTTTTAGACAGACGGGTTTTCTTCGAGTTTCTTTTACCAAGCTATGATTAACTTTATAAAAGCTTTTAGCTACCGTCTTGGCAGATCAAAAACATATCTTGAAGATCTATTTCTACGTACATTTGTACACTGTTGCGGCTATTTCCGTATGAATATGCTGCTGTATAATATGTATGCTGCCTATGTCCATCTATTTTATAATTAAGATAATACAATGCCTGAGGTCGCGGGTTCGATTCCCACACAAGTCAAACATTTGTTTGCATGAACATGTATGTTTGTCTTGGTCTGGGTGTGTCTATGTATAATATGTATGTATTTACAAAAAAGTATTTATGTATTTTTATCTATTGTCTAGTACCCATAGTACAAGTTCTGTTTAGTTTGGGCTAGATGGTGTTGTATGTATGTGGTAGAATATTATATTATATTATTATTATTACTTGCTAACAATTGCAATAATCCGTAATCAACCGCTTGTTGCAAAATATATCATCTTTGGCTCTATTTATTCATTTCAACAAGATACCTACATATAGTTTGTCATAAACATGATCTCTAAGTGGATTATAAGATTTTTCAATTATGATTTAACCATTTTGTATCAAATCACTCTTGAATTGAATGAAAATGATAGCTGTTGTACGATGCTATCGAATTTCGCTTCAATATTAAGTAATGAAATTAACGTCGAATTCAATACGGAAATGGATCAAAGCCGAATCTTGGTACAATGGTGAAATATAGACTTCATTATTATAAACAATGTTAGAAAAGATAGCTACGATGATAGCATCAGAAGTCATTTTACGCTGAAGAAGCAACAACTATAATTGGAGGTATACATTTCGTTTTTTAATTTTTGGAATTTGGGTGCTTTTCGTGTAAGATTTTTGAATGTTTGTAAAGTCTCTCGTGACACAGGCGTTATTCCCAGTTTGGGAGTTGAATTTTTGGTGTTGTTCTTTATAGGCAATATCTTACACATTCACACCAGAGAATAAAAAAGAATAACTTTTGTACTGTCTACTGTCTGTTTTGAACATTCTAATACTTTCTTTGGGGACGAAAAGGACGTAAATGATTTTCGTTTGATGATGGAGTTTAAATTTTCCTTATTTTAGTTCAAATGATAATAGAAATATCTACAGCAAATCAAAATTGTGTTTAACACGGAGCTCTATGTGCCATTTCTACAAGCGAGCGTGATTTGTTGCCGTGTTCGGTGATATGAGCTCATAATGTTCGTCAATGAGTCATATTGGCTATAATATACCTAAAAATCTCCTTCAAAAGAACTTGCCTACTGATATGAAATTAACATATGTAATAAACCGTGAAGCTGTTAATAAAATATATAATTTGTGCGGTAATGTAATAAAAAAAGAAAATTATTGAATTTGTTCGTGAAAGAAAGTTAGCATAACAATTAATGTAATTTTATAGGAACACAGGACAAACAATTTCAATATTTATTAATATACCTATATTGTGAGCTTATAGAATTATAATTAATAGATAATTATTATATTCACCTTACGTCTATCTTATACTCTACTGTTACACGTTCTATACCCTAAAATTAATATCTTATAACGTCACTGTGTGGTTTACGTTCAATCTCTCAAGTTGTACTCTATTCTTAGTCTGAATTTATAGACTTTAATTAATCAATACCTTCCCACTACGTCAGCTTTATTTAAAATAACGGGATGATATTGTATATTACCTAAACTATGCAATGTAATACACTAGAGATTAATAGTCCAACTGCAGGTACTCCTTTTCTTCTTCTAAAATTGTTTTCCCGAAAATCATTATCCATAACACGTTTGCTATAAACTTCAGTAACCATAATGTTCAAAAATTTGAAATTATTTTTACTTCTAAAACTATTCTGTCATAATATTGGGTACTATAATAATTGAATCTCATAATTTTGCATGAAATAAAGTTATATGTCCTAAGTATTGTATTATATAATGTGTATTATTCCGAATGTTCATTTATAATTGAATTGTTAGTCCTAAAACATTAGCTGAAAAGTGGGTTGCAGTGACAGAAACGAATCGCTGTGAATCCGACTCCATGCTGTCTTGTCTGCCCTACCCCTAGGGTGTAATTTAGAATCGCGTAGGCGCGTAGGGGCGAGTCAGCCCGCGGGCTGAGGATGAGGAGGCTGCAAGCGAGCCGCCGCGGCTGAGGCTGGCCGGCTAAGGCGGCCAGCAAGCCGAAGCTGCGGCGGTGAGCGAAAGTCGTCTGCGACTATTAGCACGCGTGGGACCGCCGGAGACCCGCAACGCCGGAGCCGTGACAAAAGCCAAGCTTTGTAATACAAATTCGTTTTAAAATCATTATTAGGACAAATAAACATTAAATAATTTGAATTTAGGACTTACAATTTTTATTCAAAACGGTTTTGTCTTTTGTATATTATTGATTATAATATTTATGACAAATAAATTTAGGGGATATTGTGTTTAGGGATTTTAGTTTTATGACACGGATGGCGTCGTGGTTTAAGTGGTCGCCTTGCCACCGCCACTGCGCCGAGTGTTATAGGTTCGATCCTCGCACGGGACAAAATTTGTGTGAGCTGCAATTGGTTGTTCCGAATCTGAATGTTTTTGTGTCCAATGTTTATATGATTCTAAAGTTCACTGCGTCATAGAAAGAATAAAAATGCGAAAGCTGTATCTTTAAAACAAGAAAACATTACCGATTCGTGCGTGAACAACTCAGGTCGAATATCTAACCATACATACTTTCTCCCTCAACGTTGTCTAAAGATGTATATGACATATTAAGTGACGTGCCATTGTTACTGAAATAAAGAAATACTAAGGAATGATTATTAATACTGAAAATGGATCTATTTTAAGCAGATCCAATGCTACTACTATCTAAAGTGACAACATGGTTTTTCAACATCGCAAGTTCATGTCCTGCATCATGGATGGACTAAGTCTTCGTATATCTACATACAATTTATATACTACATGTACACATAAAATCGAAAACAATCCGAACAAAAATTATTGCATGATTTTTTTCAAAGTTATCCAAGGGGCACAATGCACTTTGCCACTGCCAGTGATCTCAAATTTATAGATTTAAAACATTCACAAAAGGACTATACACAAGTTTTCTTTTTATCGTTCTTTGTGTTCATTGTTCGAATGTGTGTTAAATCTCTTAAGCGATACAGCCTTTATCCCTAAAGCTAAAGTAGGCTTTCAGAAAAATCAACTAACAACTGAAGCACGAAAGTCCTCTTGTACGGTGGTTACTTTTATTCCCATAAGGATTTACCCTAATTTAATACATCAAAACAAAGGATTGATTGATCTCTGAAGTGCTTGTTTTGCCACGACCCGACAGCGCTCCTTTGTTTACTCGACAGACTATTGGCAATCAAGCTGCCAAGCGTGGAGAATCAATGATGACAATAGCCTTTATACCTGGCGCCACATTCGACATGTATTCTCATTATTTCTGAAGTGCAAATAGTGATGAAGATTTATAAGAAAGGATTGTATCGATAAACATTGACTGTAAAGTTGATTGTGGACTAGCATTCCATATAATTATTTATTTTGCTGAATAACAAGATAATAATTGTTAATATACATACAAATTAGCATATATTAAATTTATATAGAAATTATTATTATATTAAAATATTCGACAAATAGACTAATAAGTAGGTATCGATTTATATATTTTTTCTTCTATGATGTTGTCTGTAGGTTAGCTTTTTTGCTACCAGGCTTTACGCATTATTCATAATATATGTATATTTGTTTAAAGTCTATTCTATTTTTGCACTTTGTCTACATGCATTGTCATCTTAAATGTAAAATAAATATACATATATAATAAAAGTACAGGTTCAAATTGCACTAATTCACTACTTAGTACCATCTATGAACGTGTAACTCACATGGCAACGCATAAGAATCACCAAAATACGAATACTCGAAAGTAGCGCAGGCAATTGTAAAATAAAAACATTAATATTATTCTTCTTAACATTTACCATTTACAGAAACAGAAATAAATGAAAACACTTATCCTAAATTGAAATTCCGTGTCACAAAATATTGGATACGAATCAAATTAGCTAACAAGATCGTGACCTAGAAATCAGGCAAACGGTTATTTTATAAAATTAATTTTAGGTGCCCGCTTTTATGAATGCTACCACCACCTGTCATGACGTTGATTAAAATCTGTCACTGTGTGAAAAATATAATATAAGCACGTGATCATATTGGAAAACACATAAAATGTTGTTTCATTTAGATTCGCAGATTTTTTGTTAGGCGTTTTTGGTACAAATGGTTACTCACCTGTTATTTATTTATTAAATAGGCAAACATATATCAAATTACAAATACGAAAAATAATAGTAATATCAATAATTTACGTCAATTTGAGACCAGAGAAAGGTTGAGCACAGCATTTGAAAAAGAAATTACAATTGAATGGCGGCTAGGTAAAGAAGAGAAAATATTATATAAGATGTCAAAAAATAAAAAGTACTATACAATTATACATCAAAATTCAAAATGAAATATTTTATATAAATTACAATTAAAGTTATAGAAAAATAAATCAATTAAAAAAAACAATAGTTCAATTAAATTAATTTAAAATTAGGTAATAATAATAATACAAAAAATATATCATATGTTATGGCGTCTTAAAATTATTATCAGCGTGGACTATCAGTCTACATTTTCTCAGGTATTCGTCGTAAGTAGGTATCATAAAAAATATAAAGGCTTTTGCCATGTTCATTATAACTTTTACTCATTCTCGCAATCGGATTCACATTTAAAGTAACATTATTATTACTAGAAGCCAGAGAAAATAGTTTCTGAATGCGTTTACTACCACCCATTTTAAGGTGAAAAAGTATTATACTAAGACTATCGCAATAATTAAGAAAATAAAAAGATAATATTAATCTTGTTTACTAGGAGGCATAAATAATTTATATACATTCTGTAAATGAAATATTGATTTAACTAAAGTATAGGCGAATAGTTTCACTAGATTGCTCAAAGCACTCCTATAATGAATTTATTTATTTCGCCCACAAAAAAGTCAAATTCACATTTGATAACTAAAATATAATGGAAAATGGCAATCGATTATATGACTGTATTTTAACAGCGATGTTTAGTAATACTAATAATAGTAAGCTACACAAATGTAGGTTTCGTAGTATTTATAATTACCAGGATATTAGGAAGGTCATTTTGGAATATCATTTTAGTCGTAGCATAGCAAGTAAAGGGAAAATATAAACCCTGCACAAAACATTACACTAAATATTTTACAGACATTGTCTAACAGAATATCTCCTGAAACAATTCGCTTCTTTTTTACAAATACGAGGGACGGAAACACAATTAGTTTATTCGGCACAGAGGTCGCAATCCTTTTTGTTTCCAACTTTTGTTTGATCATCTTATTATTAGAGCGTGAGTTGCTTTTGGCAGTTACTCGTATATTAACGAGAACTACAATATATTATAGTGAATAAGAGAAGTCAAATAACTAAAGGAAAATAACGAGTATTGCGTACACTAACAGTTTAGCATATTTAATCTCCTGAGTACTTATGTCCTTAATTTAGAACATCAAACAACAAAAAATCTGTTGCAGTGAATCATTTACGAAACGTAGTTTTGTTGCGTAGAATTAAACGTTTCTTAACTACAGAATTAAACTAAAATAGAATCACGGCTCACGTCCATGTGCATAAGGTAAACATGGCAACCAGAGAACGCGTGCGCCGTTTTGATAGAGTAAGTTAATCCGTAATAATCATTATTTTTATTAGGTTTATTTTAATATTTACACTTCTTATACATAATTAGTTGTTGTCTAAATAATATAAAGCAATATATTTTTCGATATTTAAAAAAATTACTGCTTTATTTTGTAAGTTTCATAGATGTTCTTATTTTAGTAATGTACTACGTACATTACATTACATTACATACATACGTATGTACGGTTCTTATGAAGGTGCGAAAGGCATTTTCGATGTCCTAAATTTAGAACAAGCGGTCAAAGCACGACAATCGCTATTTTTTAAGAGTTGATTGGTGATGATATTCTGCAGGAGCTGGACGTATCAGAGGGAGATTTTACTGGCTCAGATGATGACGAAGCGTTTATACCACACCATCAGCGCGAAATGTCTGCGTCTAAAGGGCCTAACAGCTTCAAATCAGAAGATGTGACTGGTTTTGACACCTGCCATGTCCCATCACCATCACTATCGCTATCGTCTTTTACTAGAAGTCGCCGAAATACTACTCGAACAACAAGTGGTACAGGAAGAGTAAGAGGTTCGAAAATAAGAAGATAAAGCGCCGTTCCACTTTATCTTCGGAAGAAACAATCCAACAACAGCATGTTTTTATTGAACAACGATCTTAAGTATTGATCTATTGTTAATTATAATTAGAAAATTTGATTATTAGAATTTAATTATAAGAAGAAGTAAGACTGATAATAAAATGATATTTCATTCCTTTACCGACTTATTTTTTGTTAAATTCTTAATTAAAAGTATAATTAGTATAATTGTATTTTGCAACTGAGAACGAAAAACCTTAATTTAGTACATCAAAAGACATACATTGGAACCGAATGTCCTGCAATTTCCAACTATTAGATTTCTTTATTATTTTTTTCAATTATATACCATGCAAAGAAATAGCTAGCAAAAAATTTGCAAGAAATTCGTTAACATCGCACTCTCGGACTCAGGAGGTTAAAAGATTTATATTGAGATGAAATATTGTTTTTTATTTAAACACTAGCTTCTGCCCGCGCTTTGCCCGCTTAAAATTTAGTTGTCAAGTGATTTTATCCTTTCTAATAGGAATGTATTAAATCATGAATCATACTTATTAAATAACTTTAAGTCCAGTAATAATATAAAAAATAACAATAAGACAACCCTAAAGCGTAAATCTAACCCGTGAGACTTTGGAAAATACGGCTTTGATTACACCATAATCGGAATCACTGTGCAAAATTTTAGCTTTCTATATTCAATGGCTGGATGTTGACGAACCAGTCAGTAACTCTCTTAATATATTATGTTGATTTATAGAGTTTAAAATCTTATATATATATTATTTTCTTAGCCTTATTATTTCTTAATTGATATCCATAGATCGACTATTTCTATTATCACCGCTACACAAATAATTAACAGGTCACAAAAGTGACGACTGTACTGACACTTATCATTCTGCAAAATAGACAGCCATCGATGGACATAAGTTCTATTGTACCGTTTAAATAAAATACTATTGAGAAAATCAAACTGCGGTTTAAATTGACTTACTTATAGTCAATATATTTCAATAATAACAAAGTTAATATTAAAACCATTATAATTGTTTTATATACTTCTTTATACGTATTAGTATGCAAATATAACAAGACTCAATTTTAAATAGATAATCCTATTCAGAGAAGACTGTACTGCACTCAGACTGATTTAATTTATATGCAAATTTCATTGCATATTCTAAATTTATAACGTTACATCATATAACTGGACATTTTGTAATTTTATAATTATATTAAAGTTATTAGATATATGTTATTTTATTCCTAAATAATTATTTACATTATAAATTTTCTTAATTTCACTTTATTATAAAACTTATAAACTGTGCTTGCCTGTAAAAGGATACTATACGATTATCTATGTTGTTTTTTTTATGTAAAAGAAAAGTATATTAGTGTAAGTAGTTATTAGTGAGCCTAAATAAATTTCAAAATATATATTTGTTTATTTAGATTACGAAAATAAAATAAAAATGCTGCGTATTTAGCAAATAGATATTTAATAAAACGCGATATGATATAGAAATTAAGCCATAGATATTACTTGATGTTATACCTACACGAACAAATGTATAAACATAATCAATATAATAATACCGAAATAATTTACGCAGACCTTTCATGAATAATTTATCTGTATAGCTCCCAAAAAAATACACTTGAACAACACTCTAAATCAATAGACTATTTAATGAACACAACTTTTTACAAAGGATCCTTTAGAAAGTTCGCATTATATAGTCTTGCAGAACTTTTCTTCTAGTAAAGGTCATCAAAACTTTAAAATGTTAAATTTGTATTTTAAAATAAGAAGCGTATTCTCTAAGTTATTTAAATTGTTTTGCAGTAGCATAGATGAGTCCACCTCCGTTTCGGATATGTGGCGTAAGATGAGATGGGTTAAAGGAGTTCGACAAGATAAAGTGATTATACCTGAAGAGAAATTGAAGGAATTATTATACTCGCTTACCCCACACACTGCTATTAATATACCACCAACATTTACATCTCAGAACAAATTACTAGACTTAGCATTCACAATGCATGAACTTGAGAATAGCTTAAAAAAGAAGGACACTGCTCCGGGTAATGATGGAATTACATATTCTATGATTTTTAATCTCCCTCGTATAGCCAAAAAAGTGCTCCTTGAAATTTTTAATAATGTATACAGAACTGGAGTTATTCCAAGTCAGTGGCGTACAATATCAGTTATTGCTATCCCCAAAGCTAGTTCAGAATATAAATTAAGACCCATCTCACTTATATCCTGTGTGTGCAAGATATTTCATAATATGATTGGCAAAAGAATAGAGTGGTACATTGAGAAGCATTATATATTGTCAAGCAACACAGTTGGATTTAGAAAGGGTCAGTCTTGTCTGGACTGCATTACACGGCTAGCGACATACATACAAATAGGATTTACAAAGAACAGTCCTACAGTTGCATGCTTCTTAGATATTAAAAATGCGTACAACAATGTTTTAGTTGAAAACGTTGTTAAAACCCTAGATGACCTAAAAATTGGCTCAAAAGCGTGCAATTACATATATTCCTTTTTAAATGAAAGATATCTGTTAATTAAAAGCAGAACTGATGGTCAAACTATTGATATTAGACGAACCAGTAGAGGTTTGGCACAAGGCGATCCTTTATCCCCGATGCTTTTTAATATAGTTACTTTGACAATCTGCAAAAGTATTGATAGTGTATTGGTTTCTCAATTTGCAGATGATTTTGTTTTTTATATTAGTCATAAAAATTTAACTTATTCTGAGACACAATTGCAAACAGCTCTAAATTCTATGGTAATAATGTTAGATAATATAGGACTGGAATTATCACCAGTTAAATCAAAAATATGTCTTTTTAGTAGAGGTGTAAAGAGGCACCAAATGCAAGTGACAATAAACGGTGAGCTAGTTCCAATAGTAGACTGTGTCAAACATTTAGGTTTATGGTTAGATAGGTCTCTTTTATGGAAAAAACATATTAATGAAATAATAGAAAGAATTACCAAATTTTTTAATATATTTAAGATATTGGCAGGACCCAGCTGGGGAATACATCCTAAGTACTTAAGATTATTATATATATCATTAGTAAGAAGTAGAATTGACTTTGGTTGCTTCCTATATGATAGCAGCGCTAAAAGTCATATATATAAGCTAGATAAAATCCAAAATAAATATTTAAGAATCATAGGTGGATTCATTAAAAGTTCTCCAATCCATGTGATGGAAACTGAATTGTGTATACGTCCATTAGCCAATAGGAGATTATATCTTGCATATAAATATTGTATACAAAACATGTCACGTATGAACAACAATACTATTAAGCTTATAGATGAACTGAATAATCTTGCACACACTAGATATTGGCATAATAAGAAAACACCAATACTAGCAACTATTTATAACGAGTGCAGAACTTGTAATGTATATTGCTCAAATATTTTAGACATGTACTCTTTACAAACATGGATGTCACGAATAAAGGTACACGAGAAGATAAAATATAATTTAGACTGCATCAAAGGATCTAAATATACACACGAAGCCACGTCACTTAAATTTAATGTAATTAAGGAATTAGAAGAAAAGTATTCGGATTGGTCAACTTTTTACACTGATGGATCTAAAAAAGAGATTGGTAGCGGGGCTGCTTTTTATAATGCAGTCAATAGGACCTCGGGATTATTTAGATCTCTTGATAAAAATGTGTCTATAATGACAATGGAGCTAGTTGCAATCTCAAAAGCTCTGGACATCATTAGTAATGGTAATAACAACAGTGTATCTAACCAAAATATAGTTATATACACTGACAGCAAAAGTGGGTTATTGCATTTGGCTCGATGCGCCTCTGGGTATAGAGGTGTACCGATAGCTTATGCAATACTCAAACAGATTTATGAGTTAGGAGATATTAACTTGAGGTTGCAATGGATCCCATCTCACATAGGCATAAAGGGAAACGAGGAGGTTGATAAATTAGCAAAGGCAGCTATATTAGAAGGTATAGAAATTGATATAGCTCCTTATTACACAGAAATACTTTGGAGATTTAAGAAAATTTGTTTTAATAGTTTTAAGGAATATTTCAATCAAACAAGCAAAGAAAAAGGCATCTGGTATAAAACTATGCAATGTGAGCCTCCTCGGATCCCTTGGTTTTCTGAAAATAAAATAAGTAGAACTTATATTGTACTGGCGCATCGAATACGTTCTGGTCATATTCCATCACGAAAGTTTGGATATCTGATGAAAAAAGTCAGTTCACCTAATTGTGAAGTATGTGGCAAGATAGACGATGTCCAACACCTACTGATGGAATGTGAGAAGAACCAAAGGGAGAGGGAGTTAGTCATGCAGAAATTTAACATTAATAAATATGACGTTGGAGGTTTTATAAGGATTTTGTCAGAACCCTTATCGCCGGCAGCAAGGTGTGTTTATGACATGATATCTGCAGCACTGTCTGCCTCTCCCTTATAGTAATAAGGCAAGTTTATTATTAAAAGTAAGTAAAATGTAATTAAGGGTACGATGAGGCTGGCATACCTTTATAAGGTAAAAGCCTCTAAATAAAAAAGATTAAAAAAAAAAAAAAAGTTATTTAAATAAGTTGATACACATATACATTTTATTCTGACTTTGTTACGACATTGCAGTGCGCGTATTTTGCCTACCATTATGTGCTTTTACCATTAAGTAAAAGTTTATGATTGCTATACCAGTTATTAAAGAAGGCGCATGACAACTTCTTTGATATGCTTTTTATACACAGTACGAAAAATACTTCTAGCTTATTGTTTACTGTACGTATAATTTCCTGGAATATAGCGAATAATATATAAATATCAGCTCTATAAATATATAAATTGTCCAACTGCTGGGCACGGGCCTCTTCTCAGTATGAGAAGGGTTAGGCCATAGTCTATCACGCTGGCCCATTGCGGATTGGCAGACTACACATATCTTCGAGTACATTATACAGAACTCTCAGACATGCAGGTTTCCTTACGATGTTTTTTTCACTTTTAACTCTCGGTGTACAAATTGGGGTTATCTTAACCCCAATACTTTTAAAATGTGTTGAATTTATACTAAAACGCAACTAAATAAGTTAATTGTCACAGTAGTTGGAGTTTAAATATTGTCGCGTCGAATCACAGTGTTTGGACAGTGCTGCGCGTTTTTAACCCCACGTTGTATGGGACGTCGTAAAAAAGTATGTATCTACTTTTGTGTTTCTTTGTTATTTATGCTAACAATAAGAGTATTTTATACTTTTTTTGTTTTATTATAGGTACAAATAATAAATATGTCTAACAATCTGCAGGATGATGTTATTGTGGCTTGTGTGGAAGATCATTAATCTTCATCTAAGAAGCCGATGAAAATGCGCTTTCTAGTAGTGACTACGAACATGATCATATCGGCGAGGCTTCTGAAGTTCAAAGTGAAACGGATGTGGAAAATGCCGAAATAAACTTTCAACTATCTTTATATAATACAACATCAACATCTAAACTGAATTCGAAGTGTCATAATTGTACTGATTTAAATAAAGAAAAATCTCGCTCAAATGGCTGTATTAATTAATTAAATAAGAACTAATTGTGATTATTTTTATAGAGCCAAATATGTCAACTATTAATTAATAAGTAAAATAAGTATATTCCAAAGATATACAATATTTGTTAATTTTTTATTGTGACTCTTTGCCAGTTTGTTGATTTTACGGACAGTTTATGTTTTTTATAATAAACGTTTGATTTTATACATTTTTGTGCTTTATAGTTAAGTAATATACTTAAAAAAAAAAAAATTATACTTATTCCGCTAGATTCAGATTCAAAGTAAATAATAAAAATAATTCTCTGGGGTTATTTTAACCCAACGTCGTATAGGTGAAGAGATTTTTCATCTTGTACACCGAAGGTTATAACAGCAAATTATTTTATACAATCAGCATGATATTATATATCAAACAAGGTAAGTCTTAGCTATAATAAGAAGATGTTCTATGGACATAGTAATATTAACGACTTAACTATAAAGGAAGAGCTATCAAATCGTTTTCTTGGCCTCGGTTTCCACCAAAGCGACTACGAGCAGCAGATTACTTGGAATTCTATGAATAAAACACAAATTCAAGTGGGCATTCAAACGCTCATCTTTTTAACGTATCTCGTTTACTTGTACAAGTTTAATACTAGTTTTACAAACGCCAATATATCGTTTGAGTATATTTCCATTGAAAAAAGACGTCTTGGGATGAGGAAAGATGCCATGTTACCCATGGCATCAATCGTTTTTTTTTACTTGGGGTGATGCTTTGACGCATACCCCTTCGCGGAGGCGGGTGGAGGGGTTATTGTGTCGGACTCACAGAGGTAAAGAAAGATGTTGAAATGCTGATATTAGACCTCCCGGAATACCGACTAAACTTACCACGGTGTTCCTCGTTACAGAACCGCAATCGGCGGGGCCGCGCGAATCACTTGCATCTACGGTCGCTACCCCGCCGAGGTTTCAGCCTGCCGTATGAAACGGCAGGCCACTACACGATAAGCCCTACCCATTGGTCACTTCTCAATAAAATCCTACTGTCCCTCCTCCTAGAGGGGAGACGGACGCGACACAGAGGTGCGCGTGGGAACACGCACGCCGCCTCTCGGACCTGGTGCTGAACGGATGGCGGGCAGGCCTACAAAGCCCACCACCCCCAGGTCAAACCTTAGGCTTGTGGCAGGCGGTCGTCTCGCGCCCTCCGGCGCCCGGCTCTGTGGTTAGAGACAGGGTTTAAGCGCTCCCTCTCCCGTTCCGCTGCCTCCTTGATGGAAATCACTTCCTTACAGAAGAAGGCGACGTTGATCTACGACCTCTCACATTCACGGCGCTGCGATGCCCAGGTGGGGCAATCCGCCAAAGTGTGCAGCGCCGTGTCCTCAACAACGTCGCGGCAGTCGCCGCAGTGGTAACAACCGGGCGTCTCTTGCCGGCTTATACGACACAGGAACTGGCCAAAACAACCGTGGCCAGTCATTACCTGTTTCAGCCGAAAGGTGAGGGCGCCATGCCGCCTCTCCAGCCACTCCTCAAACACGGGACATACTGCCACGATCGTGGCGTACCCGATCTTTCCTTACCCAAGACGTCTGAACCTTAAATTTTTAAGAATTTATTGCATTTCTGATGTTAATTTTCCTTATAAGAATGTTCTTGTACAGTCATTTTTTTAAGAACACGCCTTCCTCTCTGTCTTGAAACCCTGCGTCGCGGGGGTCTTTACAAACATTCAAACAATGGACACAAAGAACACCCAGACTCACAGAAATGCATGTCCCGTGTGAAATTCGAACCCACCACTTCGCACAATTATATGAGCTCATTTAGAATTGTGTGCGCCTACCTGAAAATTTGCAGCATTGACTATGACTATGATATGAGTTACACACTGCCGAAGTATATCACAAAGATAGTTCAGTTAGCTAAATCTCTAAAATTACGACTTGGGAACAGACCCGTGATCGGTCGATATTGACTTCGCGAATTTTTTGCTAGTTCAAAGCAACTTTAAGCATCAGTAATGGCGCCGATATACGTTTTCTATGTGACTACACGCAAGAGGCTGCGATTGACATTAAAAATAATATTTGATTTAGTTATAATAATAAACATTAATAATAATATATTTGATGCAGAAGACAGTGCTTTCAGATACGGCACACATTGTGAGGAGGTTCCTGTATTTGGAATCCTAACCACCGGCAGCTTGGACCCTATTCCCGATGCCGGTGTGGTAGCATATATTTTATATTTTAAATGTATTATTTTTTAACATGTGTATATAATATATTTAAAATAAAGAATGTATTGATAATATTTAAATGAAGATTGTAATTAAAAAATTGTTTATTTCTCTTCATATAAATCAGACCTTAAATAATTACATTGTATTTACTTATACCTATTTATATCTAGATATGATCATGGTCTGAAATATATGAAGAGCTGGTGTCTGAGTTAGGCATAAGATTTACTTCATCCGTATGAATAAAACTATCTTAGTGGATGTCTGTCTTTACTTATTAAGGCTTCGGTGGCTAGCTTAATCTTCGAGTGTTGGTTTATTGGCAGTTGAACGCAATCAGCCCTTTAGTATGGTATTGATATTTCATTAAGTTGCTAGTTTATTAGATCACTCAGTTTAGCACCTACAATCTATGACTAGCTTTTTGCTACATAGTTCGGTGGCTTGATTTTGTAGTGTGTGACGCGCCTTTCCTACTATATAATATGATATCGATACTAATATTATAAATAATTAATATAAGATGTTTTGTTTGTTTGTTCGTAAGCATTTAACTCAAAAACTACTCGAAAGATTAAAAATTATTTCACTATTAAAAAGCTATATTATCACCGAGTAACAGGGTAAATTATATTTTAAAAAAGGTTACTAACATTACCTAACCTACTTTTATGCGAGCAAAAGCTAGTTCTTTATAAATTAGTTATCTTATCATACAATAGTTTACTGCCAAAGCATCATCTTTTATTTCGTCACCCAACATTGCACTTTATTGTCTTTATATCACATCTAAAACAATTGCCTCGTGCTCCATTTGTGGAGCTTAACTTATCATCTCGGAATTGATTTACAATTACTTTTTACATAGCAATTCCACCAGAGTCAGTTTTAATGATTTGAGCTTTTATTCTATAGTAAGTATAAGAACAGCAAAAAGCATAAAGATGAGGTGTGGATAAAGGCTCTGCTATAATATAAAAGTTTACGATTCTTAATTACAACTGCACCTCCATAATACTAAGTTATATAAGTACCTACTATAGCTTTTACCGCTATACTAGAAAAGTGCTAGTAACCTTGAGCAGTTTTGTTTCTTAGTATTGAAAACACTTTGAAACGCACAGTTCTTATTAAAAATTCAAACGTTCATCGGGTGTACCGCAGTCGTAGAGTTGTAGAGAGGCAATTACTTCCAGCAACCGGTACGTTTACCTTTCCAATTATATTGCATTGTCCAGTAATGCGAGCGTGGACTGCGTTGTTGGTTTCACGGCATAAGATTGCGCTTATGTTTATAGCAATCCAGAGGTCCTGGGTCAGTACTCTGTTTGAAACCTTTCAGCCGTTACATCTACAGCAAACATAATGTTACATAATTATATATATAAATGTTTACTACAGAGCACGCCATATGCTAACTTTATAATAGAACCGCCCACCTTACCATACCTACAAATATTAAAAATTTTAATGGGAGTTTATTTTTTAGAAAGAAAGAAATGTAATTATAAATTATTAATTATATTTTTACGCCTTCACATATTAATTGTTCGATCGATTCTCATGAAATGCTTTTCTCTTTATTCAGAAAAAGTACTGTAACAAAAATTCTGTTAGTGAGATACAAACTTATTGACGAAATCTAGATTAATGCTAGCAAAGCCGCGGCCATAATCTAGTATTCAATACAAGCCAAGTCTGTCATTGACAAAACGGAACAGAAAGTACGAATTGACAACGATACAGCCGACACTAATACGACACTTATATTGCCAAACTTTCAACTGGTGCTGTCTGCGCTCGCCGTACTTAGGACGAATATTATTACTTTAGGCTATATTAGAAGCTTATATTATATAGACTATATAGCGCATTTATGTGTTATGTAGTTTTACTAAAGTCTTTTATATGAAACACTAGACAAATCACAAAAGAAATTTAATAAATTTTATATTGATTACAAAGTCAATATCAGTGGGTCTTGTAAAAGGATATGTCAGATAATCTTACTGAAAGACTGCGGTTTCAAAAGTGAATATGGCATCTCATTATTTATTAAGGTATCACAAGATAAAAACAAGAAAGTCAGATTTTATTTTGTTTCTAAGACTTAGAGTGAAGTCAGGCATTGTGTCGGTGAAATAACTAAATAATTGGCAAGAAGTACATATTATTGCTATAAATTTAAAGAATATATTTTATTACTTAGTCATAATATTCAATTACTTTTTCATATTATGTCATTAGAACAACAGTCGTCCTATCAACCATAAATGTATTTATGAATTCATTATTTATCTTCCTTCCCTTTTTTGAACCAAAGGATCTGTATAAATGAGAAGAATAAGAAGCTTAAAATAACTTGCAGAAATTGTATGTTATTGAAAATGAAAATCTGGTAAAGGCAATTTAAGTTCAAAACTCAATCAATTTTTATTAAGATCAATTAGAAATATATCTTTTGAAATATAACTATGTAAGGAAGAAAATCAATGTTTAATTTTATTAAAGCAACCATTTAGTTCATTTTCAAACCAGGTCATGATTGTATCTTATTCAAAGCGTCTTTGAATGTCGTTCGATAGACGCTGTTTCCACAGTGACAGTTATAAGGTATCTGTCATGCCACGCAATATTTTAAGCTACTTTGTAAACTAAGCTGCAACTTTTTGAAAACAATGATTTTATTTTTTGCTTTGGAGATATAATTTCTTTTACTCCGTTCACGATACATTAAGTTTATGGGACTCTTTGCGTTTGACATCAAAATCAAATGGATTTTGTACGCGTTTCGTTTTTGCCCTTGGTTATCAAAGAAGAACCATACCGTAGGTCTATTTGACTAAACTCGCATGCTGTGTATTGTATTTAATAAAATACTTGCCTATTTGATTTTGAATGTCTTTAAGACGTAACAGAAAATAACATTCAAAAGAAAGATACTTGTGAAAAAAATAATCAAAATCGTGTGTAAAATAAGTGGGCAATAAATTAAAACAAACGGATAGTGATGGAATTGCTTTATACGCTTACACTTGCTCCATTCAATATACATATGTAAATACATAATTTTGCTAAGTGTGCAAATCTGCCTTGTTTGTTCAATTCTCGAATCGTACAAATCATGCCGAGATTTTCCTGTAAGGCAGTTATAAAAAGAAATTGAATAAATTTAAAATAAACACGTGGCAACAATATGCAACAGAATATTTCGCCGTGCGTACCAGCGATTAAGGTATCCTATTGATCAAACGGGTGATTTTCGTCAACCAGGTCGTTCCATTCACAGAAACGTGTTGGTGTCACGGTAATTTGTGTCAGCTTTATCGCAGCTTCTGTTGGCTTGGTTAACGCGCTCATTGAATAACCATTTGGTAATCTATTTTATTATTTTAGCTACCTTCTAAAGCAAGATTTAAAATTAATTTCATTTTTACTCCATTCATTGTAAATTTAAAAATAATAATATGCTATATAATACAAAATTTCAGTATCATTAGCTAATATTATAATATGTAGTAAGCACAACATTGTAATTTTTTTGGCAAATTAAAGTGATCCTGACTCTACTAAGTTAGTAGATAATACAATTAAATGCTTATTATGTTTGCGATTTTAGGTTAGCTTACATATATTACTTTTTTAGGGTGTCGTTTTCCCTATTTAAATGATTATTTATTTATTTATTATGGTTCACCAGCAACTGTTTACATTAATACTTAAATATATAAACTAGTCTAAAATACAAGCGACATGCAACAAATACTTATAGGTAAACACCGCATGAGCATACAAGAAACTTATAATTAAATCTTACTCATTGTTGTATAAGTATATACTTTAGTAATTATTACAATGTATTTATATAACTGAAGAAGCATATTAACGCATTCATGCTAAGTATGTACAAAAAGGTATGCAAATACATAGCACGATCGCGTTAATGATAGTTTTTCTAATTTAAATCATGCAAGCGAATATATGAAACTGGTAATGATTAAATATGTCGTAAAGTTATTATCGCCAATTATCGCAGTGCCTTTGAGCACTACGTTTGGTGAAATATACTAAAGAGCAAGACCGATAGAGTTCACCACATCGTCATAATGGAGTTTAATAGGGTTCAGAGGTTTGTCAATATG
This sequence comes from Catocala nupta, assembly GCA_963675205.1. Classification (NCBI taxonomy): domain Eukaryota; kingdom Metazoa; phylum Arthropoda; class Insecta; order Lepidoptera; family Erebidae; genus Catocala; species Catocala nupta. The sequence goes on from OY776080.1 coordinate 20,149,902, forward strand.
CTTGTCTGTGTTCAACGAAGCGATTACTTCCACGTCCACCTTACATGCGAGAGACAGCTAGTTGGCGTTGAGCCACCTGCCCCTTAGGGTCGACAGTATTGATAGCTTCAGGACTTAAGGCATTTCGGAAGTGAGATTGCAACTGTAGTAGTTTTTATACATATGAGAATGGCAAATATTGCCAAGTTTTGGTATTGATAAGAAACCTTGTATTTACGTTCTACTTTGTCTGAGGCTGAACTTTCTTGTAACAGAGTCTGTATTACGTATATTTATGGAATTATAGTAGGAATTTAGATTATACACAAGATCCAACGTATCTTCAACCTTACAAAATCAAAACATTTTCTTTTTTTTTATTAAGGAAAAACTATGGTACAATATAAAAATATAAAATATTGTCTTCTGTTTACGCGAATATTACTCATTGATCATGGTCACGGGGAGACTAAGATGGTAGTTGTCCCGATGTTCCAGTACCATGGCTGCTGAAAAGCAACCGAAACGTCGGGGAAAGTGTAAACCTAAATATAAATAGATTTAATAGTTTTTATAATTTTATTAGCTTAAAAATTTGTAAAATTCAGTAGAAGTAGTAGTTTCAAAATTATGTAATATAGTGTCCGTATAAATGAGTTTAATTTTTCTCTACATCTTCTGATTAAGACAGTATATCGCAATTGTTACGTAGTCGCGTTACTCAAACTTTTACGAATAAGACCTATTGTACGTCCGTGTACGTGGTATTGTACGTCCCTCACAAATGAAGATATATATATATATATATATACCTTACATATGTAATTATGAACATTGTTTTTCATTACCAGGTGCTAAATAAAAGTACTTACTTTATTATAGCCGTCCAAGAACACTTATATGATTTCTCACATATTGATCCTTTTACAGAAGAAAGAAAGAGTCGCTAAAATAAAGTATAAGAGCTTTATTGAAAGTATGTCTCCCTTCTTTATGATAAAGATCTTTTCCAGACTGCTTGCTCCTAGATTAAGGCCCTGCTATATCTAAAATTCCTTCATTTAATTGCAATAAATACTTTGATGGAAATAATGAATATATAATGGAAACAAAATTAAACTGATTTATTTAAATATAATATTTTTGATGTTCCTTAAGAAACTGTTGATGATTTAGTAGTTCTATCAATAAGTTAGTTATAATAAGTTCTTCGTGACAACTTTTGCATTAAGAATACCTATATTCTTGCTTTTTTAAATAAAAGCAATATAAGGTTGTCGCAAAATAGGATTCCAATAGCAGATATAATGCCGGCATCTTGGGTACTCAGGTACAATGAATACAAATAATACCCACGGCCAAAATCATTTGTTCTCACCTTGATATTAGACCTTACACAGATATAAGTATACCTTCCTCTCAGAAATGAATGAAAATATCCAACGTCTTGCCGAGCAACCCTGAGTTAGTTTAAATGTTTCATTAAGGTGGACAGTTCCATTTAACTTTGAAGTTTTAGAAGGACTCTGGACATAGGTCGCCTTGTCTCCATCGTGTTTAAGTGGTCGTTTAACAAAGTACGTCCTGTTTTCAACCAACTTTGACTAAACGAATGGCTTTGTGATTTAGTGAATACCTCGCTACCAACAATACGCCGAGTGCTATAAGTCTGATACCAACACAGGACAAAAAATGTGTGATTCACGAGCAGTCGTTCCGAGTCTAGGTGTTCGTTGTGTATGTTATTTCAATGCTTGTAAAGATCTCACTTACACACAATACTTAAATAATCTTTACTATCGGAGAAGTCTTTTTAATTCTTCCACTGCCATATCGTAAATAATCCTTTGATCATTGTGTCCCGATATGCTGACATTTGGTCTGAATATTACTATTACTATTTTTTATATTTACGCGTAGAGCGATGACTGGTAAGTATAAATGTTATATTTTTAAAATATATTGCTTTCAGTCGTTCCATTAAAATTGCATTAGAATATGTCTTCAAAGGTAGGTATTCCACGGAAATCCTGAGCGCTCTTAATCTCTCCGTGGGTTCACAACATTAAAGATTAGAGCCAATAGATATCGGATTGAACCTGGCTGCGGATTTTGTAAAAACAGTAATATATATTTGTGTCTTTGGTTGTATTTGAAGTTGATTTAATATTTATATAACTTGCAAAAAACCTACTAAATATATTCTTGCTAATTTTAATTGTAAAGACATTTGGGTGTTTGTCAGCACATATCGGGATAAATATCTACTTATAGGAATGCATATGTATGCATTTCCATGAGTTTTACGCAAGCCAGGCAGCGAACAAAAGCTAGTGATTAATATAACTGCTCGAAATAATTGCATTATGTCCGCCTCTAAAATAAGATTTCTTTTAGCAAATTCGTAGCAGCACGGATTCTGAAATTGTGCCTAGGGGACAATATGCTTGCCAAATATTATGTGGGATTCAAAATAATGATGATATTATTCTATTTGCATTAGTGTTAAATTAACAAAAGCAGAAGTATGTAATCAAAATATTACTACTATGTATAGAGTCATAAAATATGAACTTTTGCGGTAACCTGCGGCTCAGGGTATAGAAACTAATTCTTCAAAAATTTGAAGCGAACTATATTCTCGATTCGGTTTGTCTATGTAATGTAAACAGAAAGGTAATCAACAAATAATGTTAATTGCTTTCGTTGTTAAATACAAACCTTTCTACAAAAATATCTCATCGCACAGAGAAATAATTTGAATCTCTATAAAAAACTTTTCGTACGAAATTAGCTCCGGCCAAAAAGTACTCGCAGATATAACTTTATTTCAGGCCGGTAGGTACGTTTCTGTTTTATTTTCCATCCCCAAGGTATACCAGAAATTTTTCATACTTTATAATCAAGCCGAAGTAATTATTTCCACGATTTTGTTGCCAGAACTTGTTCTGCAGAAAATCCTTCTAATTATTACGAAATTTGCTGCTGAGTCGGCAACATGCTTCACTTTTAATTATTTCCTAAAATTAATCCAAAGTATTAAGCATTCTTTCTCATATGTCCCTAACATTTTAGCTTTGGAACACATGCAACCAATATTTACTTGTAAAAACATCAGGTTATATAAGTAATATCAGTCCTGCGAGCAACAGTTTCTGTACGGACTAAAATAGTGTTGCGGAACATTTACTAACCGAATGTGAATACTTATTTTTGGACTATGCCTTGTTGGTCCCGTAGCATTACTTTGTATAATAAATTTTGTAATCCCGGGTTCAATTACCGTGTATTTTTAACCCCCGACTGTGTGTGTATGTGTGTGTGTGTGTGTGTGTGTGTGTGTGTGTGTGTGTGTGTGTGTGTGTGTGTGTGTGTGTGTGTCTGTCTGTGGCATCGTAGCTCCCGAACGGATAAACCGATTTTAATTTTGTTTTTTTGTTTGAAAGGCGAATTAATCGGGAGTGTTCTTAGTTATGTTTGGTAAAAATCGGTCCAAGATGGCCGCCGCCACAAAATGGCGGATTACATATTATTTCACAACTCCCTCAATATGGATATCAAATGAAAGGGCTTGTCTAGTAGAATACTATACACTATGATAAATTTCAAATCCAAGATGGCCGCCACCATAAAATGGCGATTTAGATTTTGTTTTTACAACTGAGTTTCAAATGAATTTTGTGTCGGGGTTTTTAAAATTTTTAATTATCATATTTTGTGAATAGTGCCGTGTAGTGGGCATTAAGACTACCTAACCTTAAATATGTATAGTGATATGAAATGGTTCATTTGTATGTGTATAATACGCACATTTTTAATATGTAGTATGATCAACACTACGTCTGTAAGTGTATGCCTATGCTTAAAGACGGCGCCAGAAGTGCTTTACGCTAGACATGCGCGAATTAGCTCACACAAAAGAAAGAGAGCGAGTAGCTCTTTCACTGTAAAGAGCTATATAATTCTTTTAGCTCTTTAGCTCTTCTATAGCTCAGTAGCTCATAATACATTTGACTTACGCGAATCGAAAGCGACCGATAGCTCAATCGCTCTTTGAACGTCTACACTCTTTCTTAATGTTTATTTATGACATATACCACAAGTAGATAAACAATATAACAAAAACATTAAAACATATTTCTTTTAATCACCCAAGATTCAATAATGGATGAACTTTAGGTCATTTATATTGTGAAAGTCATTGATTTTCCTTCATACTTTAAAACAGGCTTAGGAGTGTCAATCTACATAGATTAAAGTTGCATTTACAGCGACATAGAGCTATCCTTGAAAAGAGCTAACGATATGACAGGAAGAGTGCCGAATATTGCCGAAGCAATTCGTATGACTCGTTTGGTAGCGCGGACCGATTGGCGGTTGGCCGCTCTGAGCTACTTAAGAGCTAGTGAGCTATATAGCGAGCGATTGAGCGATTGGTAGCGAAATGAATCGAAAGAAACTAGCTCTTTTTTATCACTCGCTCGCGAGCTACCCATCTCTACTTTGCGCCCACATTTTATCACAGGCTTAGCGGGCAAGCGGTCGTCTCGCCACTGCCGCCGCGATGGATATTAAAGTTCGAATCCTACATGATAAGTACAGTTATTTCTGGAATTCTCAGTGCTGTTGGAGGGAATTTACTAACATAAACCCTACTAACACTACCCATTTCGGGAAGTAAACTTAAACCTCATGATTACACGTAAAAACATCAGCGTAATCTTATGCTGCGGCACCAGTAGGCCATGCAACTAACTGGTAAGTAAAACATGAATTTTTCTTGTCTCCAATAAACAAACAACTTTATATAAAGCAAAAAACACCAGACAATTGAATAACCCATATCAACCCAAACATTCCTGATGGTCTTTTCTAAAGATTGTATAATATGATGTCCATAAAATGTTCTTTAAGTAAACAATTTGACACGGTCTGTATAGGAAAACAGCGGTGGACCATCTATCTTATAAGACGCGCCTACGAGCTATGTTATTTAACTACAGTGGACAAGGAAGTAGGATCTTTATGCATAAACATCTTGCACGAAAAATGAGCATTCTTGTAGTAAATGCTATTAGAGTTTTGTTGTTTGATTTGTATTATTGTTATTATTATTTTGTAATACCACTATTATTACTATTATTTTTTTAATTTTGGGTAAATAAACATTGCAATATATATGAATATTGGTACACTATTACATAAACTTGTGCCTACATACTGTCCACAAGACAAAGTAAGCCGAGTCGATTTTAGGCTCCGACTAAAAATTTCTTCAATTGTATCTATCCTTCAATACTAATATTATTAAGAGGAAAGATTTGATTTTTTATTTGTGTGTTTATAATGATTTAACTCAAACACTCAATCAATTTTAAAATTAGGGTGTTTTTTTTCTTACGTGGGGTAATGCGTTGACGCATACCCCTCCGCGGGGGCGGGCGGAGGGATTACGTCGGACTCACCGGGGTAAAAGAAAAATGTTAAAAAGATGAAAATGTATCTCCCGGAATACCGACTAAACCTACCACGGTGTTCCTGGACAAAACCGCTATCGACGGGGCCGCGCGAATGACTTTCGCATGCGGTCGCGACCCCGCCGAGCATTCGGCCCGCCGTATGAAACGACAGGTCACTACGCAAAGAGACCTACCCAAAGGACTCACTCTATAATATTCCCTACTGTCTCCCCCCTAGAGTGGAGACGGACTCGACACAGAGGCGCGCGTGGGAACACGCACGCCGCCTCTCGAACCTGGTGCTGAACGGATGGCGGGCAGGCCCACAAAGTCCATTACCTCCAGGTCAAACCTCAGGGTGGCTGGAGGTCATCTCGCGCCCTCTGGCGCCCGGCTCTGCGGTTGGGAAGAGGGTTTAAACGCACCCTCTTCCGCTCCGCCGCCTCCTTGATGGAAATCACTTCCTCACAGAAGGAGGCGACGGCGTTCCGCGACCTCTCGCTCCGGACCATAGACTGAACAACGGCCTGGAGCAAGAGGGCAACCGATCCGACTGCCGCGATTAACTCACGGCCCTGCGATGCCCAGGCGGGGCAAACCGCCAAAGTGTGCAGCGCCGTGTCCTCAACAACGTCGCGGCAGTCACCGCAGTGGTGACAACCGGGCGTCTCTTGCCGGCGTATACAACACAGGAACTGGCCAAAACAACCGTGGCCAGTCATTACCTGTGTCAGCCGGAAGGTGAGGGCGCGATGCCGCCTCTCCAGCCACTCCTCAAACACGGGACTTACCGCCACGGTTGTGGCGTGCCCAGCATTGGGGTGCACAAGCCTAGAATGCTATATTATCCACGGGTAACATAGGCAATATTTTATTTTAAAAAAGTTCTGTTACTAACATAACCTAGCCTACTTTTACTCAAGCGAAGCCGTAGGCAAAAGCTAGTTATGGTAGTAAATTGCTATAATTGTGTATAGAGCTGTTAACTATTACTGGTAATGTACGCATTATTATTCCTATACTAATATACAAACACTATTATTATAATTACATTTGTTTCTATACCAAGTAAAAAGGTGCTAAAATTGCAAAAGAAATCTGTCGTAACTCATCTAAATACGTCACAATGCGTGTATTTCCGAAAACGCCTTTTTTATTAAGAAGTTAATAAGCTCAATATTATTTTGTCCAGGCAGGGTACTAGTTTAATTGCAACCAAACAGCATAACGATAATATGTAGCTAGAACAAATATCAAAAACATTAGAGATATATCAACATCAACTACCATAATATAGTTTAATGAAAACCAAAATGTGGGACAAGGTGGGATGTGACAATTGGTTTTATTAGCATGACAACAATGGTTTACTCACGCCCGTATACATTCCCGATAGTTTCACAGAAATAAACAATTATAGTCACATTTGATATGTAACGGGTATTAACGCGATCATGCATAATGTTTACCTTTTATATGCTTGACGTTTCGACCAGGTTACACCGGCCGTGGTCACAAGCTGACTGGTGCTGCGATGTCATGTCTCCGTTTGTGAGGCAGGAGAATTTTGATTCACCCTCACTTTTGGCATATTTTTGTCTGTCCATGTACCGTCACAAACTACACTCACGGTATCCCTATTACGAATGCTAGCCGAGGTGTCCGTATGCCGTGAATTACCTAACTGTGCAAAACAGCGAAGTTGCGTATTATTAATCACGGGATTCCACGTTGCAGATAATTTAAAACCATCTTCCCTATTGAAATTTCTATGTATTTTGATTTTAATAGCTTCTCGCACTACTCTTGGATAAAAGTGGCGATCGGTGAATAGGATCGATTCCAATCCAATGATTAGTACCCGATTCCAGTATATGTTCTGCAATGTATCGAATTCCTATTTATCATATAAATGACGCTACGACCAATAGGAGCAGAGCATAAATGAAAAATGTTGCAAAAACGGGGCAAATATTCTTATGTGAAGCAAATGAAGTTGCGCGGGTTAGCTAGTGTCAATATAAAACAAAACTGGCTTTGTTGTATATCTCACTACCTCTGTGGCGTAAAGGTTGTGAATGATACTGCAGTGCATTTTGTCTTGGATTCGAATTCCAGGTCAGGCCAAGAAAAGTTATCGGGTTTTCCTGTCAAAAAATTTCAATAGCAGCCTGGAGTTACGAAGTTGGCGGTGTAAAACACCCCTATGCCTAGAAAGCACGTAAAGCTGTTAGTCCTGCGCCTGATCTCTCTTTAGTGATGTCGGATTGCCGTCCCACGAGAGTTCGTGAATAGAAAATGCACTCTTGTTTGCGCAGACACTTGTGCACTATATCTTCTGCGCTGTTCAGTCTTCGTTAAGATTGGCTGCTGTGACCAAATTTTGATCACGACGATGATATAATGAACCTAATAAGTGACAAACCTCATACTAGAGATATTGTCTAGTTTTTAAACTGTTCCTAACATTCCTTCAAAGAATAGCTCTATAAATAACACATTTCCGGAATCACAAAGGATTCGGGGCCAGAATTACTTCCATATCCTATTGTACACTTAAAATTATATTAGTAGCTCGGTGTGCCCGCATCCGGCTTGGATGGGCTGTCCAACAGAATGATTGATTAACCAAACTACCGACACCATGAACTGACGTATTTTTTACTATTTTAGGGTAAACCTTCTGACATAATAGTTATAACTCGTTATATTGTCGACTATTTGCGTTTACTAGTTGTTGTACTTGACAGTGTAATCACTTGGGACCATTAACACAGAAACACTACAATGTTGATATGGGTTTGGAAAGTTGTTTATTTGTTTAAATATGTAACGTATTACGGCCTCAGTGGCGAAGTGGTTAGTGTAACCGACTGCCACGCCTGAGGTCGCGGGTTCGATTCCCGCACATGGATGTTTGTCATGGTCTGGGTGTTTCTATGTATAATATGTGAGTATTTACAAAAAAAAAGTATATATGTATGTTTATTCATAGTCTAGTACCCATAGTACAAGCTCTGCTTAGTTTGGGCTAGATGGTGTTGTGTATATGTGGTAATATATTATTATTATTATTTCTTCTACCTAGAGTTTACATGAAGAATGTGTTGAGAGTAAAAATAGGTGTGTTCTTGTAAGGTCAAATTCGAAGTCTTAGCTAGCGGTCTAGTTATATTAAAGGATTGTGTTTAGATACCAGGTTCTAGGATGAGGCAAAGTGTTTGTTAAGCTTGTCCGTTCGAAAGTTCTTAGGAAAAATATGATAGAAATATGCCTATACTAGTCGACAATAGGCTGCCTGTGTGTATAAGGCCCTCTGTGTTCCAGGGGATATACAGACATACAGACCCGAATCTATATATATGCATAATCCTTACTAATATTATGAATGCGAATGTGAGTTTATTTGTTACGCTTTTACGCTTCAACTACTCAACCGATCATCATGCAACTTGCATAGACGTCGTCAGAGGTACAAAAAAGGTCATAGAGTACCTTTTATCTAGAAAACAGTGCTGTGCCCGAGCGACCGAAGCCGCGGGCAAAAGCTAATATATAATAACACCTGTAAATCTCTGAAGGATGAAACTATGTTTACTTATGTTAAATCCCGACGCAATAGCGGTAGACTGTGTTATTGTTTACTGTGCATAGTTCAATTCTAGTGCTCTGTACGTCTATAGGTATAATCGACTACTAGGTACTCGACTACTAGGTAGGACCTGAAACGGAAGAAATAAGTAAGACCTATTAATTAACTATTATGATAGGAATAATTCAATAATTATTTTAAATCTTTATATATGTAATTCTTCTGTACGTGTGTTGACAGTGAACTCCTCCTAAACGGCTGGACCGATTTGAATGAATTTTTTTGTGTGTGTTCAAGTGGCTCGAGGATGGTTTAGATTTTTTTTTTGTCGCCAGTACAGGACAGCGTCTTTCGGGACAGCTAGTTTAATTATAAATATTGCTATTGTTAGTACTTTATATTAAAAGTCTAGCTCTTAAAATCGTTGTCCCTTTGCTAATAAAACACTACTAAAGTATCAATTACACGCTTATACTCACGTTAGATATGAAAATTTCTACTCCCGTGGCCTGCAGTATGATGCTACATATTCTATATCCTGCCACAATAAACGGACAACCTAGTGCAAAAAGAATATTGCCAATCGTAGTGGTGGTTCCAGAGATTAGTGTGTTAAAACAAACATTCTCTTCAGCTTAATAATATTAGTATGGATAGGCAAGGTAAATATGCTAGTAGGTACGTTATGAAAGGCCTCGAAAAGGAAAAGTTGGCAATTCGAAACACCTAACCGTAAAGGATGGCTCGCCAAAACGTTTTGGACTCACGTCAAAGTAATTACATCACGTTTAGCTGTTATATTATTTGCGTTGTTTCACTACTACATTAGCTTTAACTGTTGGGTATTTGACTAGTTTCAGTAATAACGTCTATTTTTAATAATTTTAAGGTATATAGAAAAAAATCATTACGGAATGATTTATGCTCCGGCAATATGGTGTAGCGTTCTCAAAAGATGAAACACGTTTGTGAATCAGCAATGTGCAGTAAGCAATCACAGAAGACGTTTACAAACGTGTAACGTCGTAATAAAGTTGTCAATCAAAACCGTTCAAGATCACGTGGTGATCTAACTTGCTTTTAAAATCGATTATCTACGGGGATGGCAGTGAATAAGACATTATTTTTCATACTGTCAATTAATCTAGACTCAAAACTACTATTTGTGGAGCTCACAATTTTTTATCTCGTGTGGGGATGGAAACCCATTATGCTCAGCATAGTGTCAGTGGCACGGCGATCATATAAACCGCCACACCATCCGTCCAGTATTTTATTCTGGTAGCAAGTATTTGCTAATAATATATTTATGATTTTTGATATAGGTAGAAAGTACTAAATGGCTATTCATAGGTTGTTATGAAACAAAGATAACAGTACTAGAAATTGCCAGTCTTCCAATATGTCATCCATACATATAAAATATCCCTTTTTCCCGGCTGACTGACTCGTAAACCCGATTGAAGCAATAAATATTAAATTTGGACAGCTGTTGTAATACAAGACGTGATTGTTATGTAATGTAAGATCGTATTTTCAATACATAAACTACGCAGATATTAACATTTATAACTGCCCTTACAGTATACATACATATATTAGTCTTTTGTCATAGAGGACAGTCTCAGTCACTAACATTGAAACAACAGGTGAAAGCAATATAAATAAATCTGGATCAAAATCATAACTGAAAACGTAATGACAGTAACAATTTTAAAATACCGACTCTGTCGTCAGTACTAAAACTACATATATCTCTGTACACCTCTACCTTCCCCTTGGGCAATATGAAGTTTCTCATACAGAGCAGTCGCATAAATAACTTAACGGCTAACGGACACCGTGGAACCTAGAGACAAGCGGTTGCCAATATGATGTTTTACGATGCTAGTTCAACAATATAGCTATCAATATAGTCAAATTATTGAACCGGTATCAGATATTAGTTAACACCCGTAAGTTTGCCGGCGCGCCATCCCATTAACACAAATCACAATTATTCTGCTTGTGACTCGAGCCAGTGCAATATGGCCGAAACGCCAAACCGAGTAAATAACGAGCATAATCGCGTTTATGCTCATTTTCTGTGACATAAATCATGCAATGCGAAAATATAAAAGTGATTATTTCATATACTGGCTATGTAGCCAATAACAATTATTTAAGTAACGTGTAGGTGTTCACTATCAAGACCAATTTTGAGCAACTAACGATAATTAGCTCTTTTTAAGTTTTGCGTTCCTGCTACTGCCACGCAACTCAATCATACCACTCTATTCATCGACCGTTAAGAAGAACAGTCCTTGGTGCTAATTCTTCTTACGCAAGAATGTGCTAGGTAGTGAATTGCTTAAACGATTTAATAGATATGTATTCTTTAAATATAAGGAAAATAAAGTTTATATTTCTTAGAACAACGGATTTAGAAACACAATAAATATAAATATAGTATGTACAACTACGAGTAAGATTTAGATTTACATAGGTATTTAATTATAAGTTTCAAACACTTTCTTGTGTGCTCAAGCAGTGTTTACCTATAAGTAATTGTTGCATTATCGCTTGTATTTAAGACTAGTTTCATCATAAATAAATAAAAATTATATTTAAAACTATTTCGCTCAAATCCTACGTTATACTTGTACTGACTATAAAGATTGTACCTAATCATAGCAAAGCTCTTTTTAAACGAATCTCATACGATCTCCAATCCACATCAGCGTTTAAACTTATAGGCTACAAAAAGCTATCGAAATTTCTAGAACATCGCGCGTCGGCGTTACGTAACGGGGCTGCATCGGAAAATTGAGATCTAGTATCTGTGCGTCATTCTCTAACAATATTACGTAGGATATTCATTCAAGGACTTTTAGACGGTAGGTACGAGGTCGATGTTAGCTGTTTTATTTAATACGTGCTTCGATTCCACACAGTGTAAGTAATACAACTACTTACTTCTGAAGAAGTAGGAGATAATATAGAAGTAGGACGGATCTTTGCTCTCACTTTATTCTTTAAAAGATTACTATCAATCTAGGTTGCAAATCACTAATATTCGTCCCCCCATCCAGCTAAGCTAGATTGCATGTGTTAGGCTTGGGTTCACTTTGGTAGTGCAATGGGTGGGATTCGAACTCGCGACATCTCGATCGCAAGTTCAATGCCTTAGCTATTGGGTTACCGCGGCTTATCCTAATCTACAGAAGATCATTGTACATGTACTGTGTTCCTTTAATGGGATTTTAGAATGCAGGAATCTTTACAGCGAGTTTTCAGATGGAGTTGGGTATAGTAATATCTCAGTCTTAACTGGGTACGACAGACAAATTGGCAAAGTGCATTAGAAGATAGTTATTAAATAACTTTATATTGTGTCCATACAATTCCACATTCCACATTGCAGTAATCTTTACGGTGAATTTCTAGATAAAGATGGATATAGTCAGAACTCTCCTCCAACTAAAAGTAGACCAATGAAAATAGTAAATGTGCAAGTCACATTCCCCATCGCCGGTTTTGGGGCGGGCGGATGGGGATATGTCGGGATCCAGCCCCTAAGATGGATATTTGCGCTGACGAAAACCACCGCGGTGTTCCTCACACCTTTATGGCGAGGCCACGCGGATCGCTCTCGCATTCGAATCGCGACCCCGCCAAAGGTTCGACCCACCGATGGACGTGGCGGGTCCCACACAACCATCACACATACAGGACAAATTCACAAACACACAATATTTACACAGACAAAGCGGGGGACCTAGTCTCCCTTGCGACATCGAGAGGCGTGCGCGGAACACGAACGCCGCCTACTACCTACGGACCTGCGCTGATCGGGTGGTGGACGGCCCCAATGGGTCCACCACCCGCAGGCTTCTACTCAAGGTGGCTGGAGATCGTCTCGCGCCCTCCTGCGTCCGGTTCTGCGGTTAGGAAAAGGGATTGAACGTTCGCTCTCCCTCTCCGCCGCCTCCTTCACTAACATCACCTCCTCACAGAAGGAGGCGACAGCATTCCAAGTCCTCTCGCTCGAAACCATGGACAGAACCATAGCCTCGAGCGAGAGGACGACTCTACCGACTGTCGCATGCATGACACGGCGTTGCGTGGCCCAAGCAGGGCAACCTACTAATGTGTGCAACGCCGTGTCTTCGACAACGACGCGGCAGTCGCCGCAGTGATGGCAACCGGGCGTCTCCTGTTTGCCTATTCGACACAGGTACCGACCGAAACAACCGTGGTCGGTCAGCACCTGCGTCAGACGAAACGTGAGGGCGCCATGACGCCTCTCCAGCCACTCTCTAAGAACGGGTCTTACCGCCACGATTGTGGCGTGCCCGGCGCTAGGATTGACAAGTAGTTCCTCCCATACTGCCACTAGGACTTCGCGAAGCTCGCGCCGCCGCACCTCGATATCGCGATGCAATGGCACTTCACCCCGTAACAGTGCCTCCTGGCACCATTGAAATAGTGACGCCAGGAACCCGGCCTCAAGGTCCCAGGGCGACGATCCGGCAAGGAGGCTCGCTGCCTCGAACGAGAATATATTATATCGACATAACCTAATGCTCTATTGACTAACCCATTTTTAACCCATAGATTTGAACGAAACATAATTTTTGATCCAATCGATAAAATAATAAATGGTTCAAGGTCACCTAATAGTTCTGCACTTGCTAATTTTGCCTTAGAACAATTATGATAAGCTGGAATGTAAGCAACTGGTTGACGTAATTCTTTTAACGTTTGATTATTACATTCTTTTACATCTTAATTTGCTGCGAACAGTCTAACGTCATCATTAAAAAATATACGCTCATTCAATGGTAATGTTTATATACTCCGTGTCATAAATTTTTCATAATCTTAAACCGTACATTCACCATTACTAATTCTATCAAGTATATCTCGAAAAAGTAGTTGAGATTAATTCTGTCTAAATGATGACGATAAAAAAAGAAAAAGAGTTGGATATGTACTTGATGTAAATAATAATTTTCCTTCTAAAAGAAATTCACTTCCTTCAGTTTTATCTCTGTAAAGTGGCCTATCAAGTTGGCAAGTTATTGACATCTCCAAAAAAATATACAAATAATTCACCAAACGGTCTATCTTGCCTTGAAAGAAAAACTTTACGTAAATGCAGATCAATTTTTCTTAAAAGACTGCACCCAATCATACTCAATTCATAAATAAATATAAATTCACACCCATACATTTCTTCTTGAAATTGAGCAAGTGAATTCAATAAATTGTTCTAATGAATTTAATTGTTCTTCACTTGAAATGCAATGCCATTTGTATTAAATATCAAATTCTCTTCTACCTAAATCAATTTGTTGATTAATATTTTTCGCTGCAGCAGCTACTTCCATCCAATCATCTTGTTGTTCTATTTCAACTTGATCAACTTCTTCATAATCTTGTTCGTCCTCAAAATTGTGTAGTATTTGTTTCAATTTAGAACTAAACACATCATTATTATTCTTAAAATGATGTTCATACACAATCTTCCAAGTATCATTATCTGTATTTAGGTCAATCAATTGTCTCCAAACAACATGTAATAAAACTTTTGGCTTATATCATTTTTCATTATCAATGCAATTAAGATCATATTTCACTTTTGGTATAACTCTACGAATAAAAGGTACTCTTCTCATACTATATAATGAACCTTTTTTTTAAGTTGTTAAAAAAAATCTGATAAAGACATTTGTTCAAATTTCGCTGGTCGTTGTTGATATCTTTCCAAAGAATTCACTTCTATCTTCTTTATTCATATTCAGATGTTCCTACGTTTCAGAGGGTTCCAAATTTATTGAAAAATTTGTCGATAAGATCGATACAAAGGCCAACCCATAATAATCCAAAAATATTTCTCGAGCAGAGTAGTCACGTTCAGCACACATTTTTATCAACACTTTTTTGGATTATCTTATGTTAAATCTCGTAATTACTCCAATAAAATAGTATTACTGTTTCACGGCCGAAATAGACACGAAATAAATTGAACTTAAATGTTAACGATTTTCTAACGATACGCCGTTTGGATTAGAGATGTCAAAAAATAGAAAATTAAACGGGCATACTGTACCCTAGTAAATAATAATGAATTACTAACTATTAATTTATTTATACCTAATTTCCTACTATTTATTTATTAATACTCAACCGAAAAACCTAGCATATTTTTAATCGAACTTTCTGACCATGATGTCAATTCTTTAGATTTCTAATAGATGGCGTTAGTAACCAACCACAAAAATGCTCAGGTTGTGGGATAGTGTTAGGGCTCGCTTCGCTCGCCTTGATGACTACAATCTACTTACTTTCTAGTAAGTGGAATTTTAACTTAGCTCACGTAATATCGTTACCTAGTCTGCACTGCCTATTTAACTATTTATTTGAAAACACTATTTATTAAAAATTCAGTTAGTTAGTTCAGTTATATAACTTCGTATCGTATAATATGAAAATGTCGTGTCAAACAAAGTTCCTCCTATAAATTATAGATAGCAGTAGAATCCCTTTGATAACATCGCAAGTCCTGTCGACCAGAGGAAATCAACTCTCAGACTTTTAAACCACATCGACCGTACTTTGGAAAGTACGGTTGAATATAATTAATTTTAAATGTCTTTTGAAGTGGGAAAATTTTATGCGAAGAGGCTTCAATTCTAATCGTCGACTTGTTTTTTCCAGACTCACCACTGTAAAAGAAATCGTTCATTTACGTCACAGGACTGTGTAAAAGATTATGATCCTTTTATATATAAACATCCAGAGTTTTTTAGAGTTTATTACGAAATTTTATAAAAAGTATGTTTCGATAAACGTAGCAATTTAAAAAAATGTCGTAAAGATTCAGTATTAGATTATATAGAAGACATAAACGCATGGGACTGCTCACACCGACAGGTTATTTATAAATATACAGTATATTCGAAGTACCTAACATTGTCGTCGTTAATGTGAGCTGCTGTGTCTGTTATTGTTTGTATTTATAAACTATTATATACAAACATATAACAACAACGCACACATTTGCTCATATATTTAAATAATACAATAAATGGACTATGTAACATCTTGTATTCAATTGGCGATTGAAAAGAGTGGCCATGAGGTTTGTGCTTACTTTTTCTCATAAGAGTTCCACTTCTTGGATTGTTCTTCTTTATTCAATTATTTCCTGTTTAATGTTATAAGCATTTTTTTTAATTTTTGATGTGGCCGCGTTGCACTTGAAATTATATTATGGAAATAATGTATTTTAATTTAAAAAAAGGTGAATACTTGTGCGTTTTGTCCGTCTTGTCTTTGTCCGCTAGTGTCGGATTCTTTTGCTTCATTCGCTGTTATGAAGCTAATTATGCACTTACGTGTGTTTAAAATAAAATCTGACCGACTATTCGATAATTATAAATTATACAATTATTTTTAAAGAAACATGACGAAACTATTTTAATACATACGCCTCGCTTGTTAGTATGTATTGCATTCTTCTATATTCTCTATATAACATCCAAATCTTTAAAAAATTCTCTCGTACAGGGAATAATAACTGTGTCCCAGTGGACTTTACACACATTTAAAAAACAGACATAAAGAACAACAAGACTTGAAACAACTATTTATGCATCATACACCTGAACCTTGCAACTAACATAAATGTAAATTCAGTAAATGTAATAAACTCACTAACCCCTTTGACGTTCATAAGTGTAACTTTGTGACCTAAGTGAATAAATGATTTTTGACTTTGACACAAATCTTAGCGTTTATTGCTGCGGAGCCCGCGGATGGCATTGCCGCGTCGCACGCGGTGTTTATCGCAGCGGCGCACGCAACGACGCACGCGGCGGCAATTCTCGATGAAGTGATGCCCGCGGCTAAACCTTCTGCCGATGTTATTTGGAAATCGCACAACGCAGACGTGTCACTATGGCAGTGGAGTATGATATAATCGACTTTTTTAGAAGTAAATTCTATGTAAAAAAGTGAACTATTATAATAAATGCGCCGCAGAAATGCCCGCCGCACACGACGCAGCGATAGCCACCGCGTGCTTCGCTTCACGCTTGGCGATTCACCGCGGGCTCAGCGGCGGGCACCGCCGAGCCCGCCTCGCATCTCTACAAACAACATCGTATATTGCCCTATGTTTGTGTTTACGCGTGCGATGATGCGTGCCGCTTCACGCGCCACCGTTACGTAAACAGAAAAAACGTTCGACGCGCCGCGAGACGCCACGCCACATGCGACGCGCAACGCCCCGCGTCTCCGTAAATGAGGCCTAATACGTCTTTACGCACAACCGAGCGTGTCCCTGGAACATGTTTCGGCTGTTAATTAAATCCAACTTTTACCTATTGTCTGTACTCGCAGTCCTTTCAAAAACGTTCTCGTTTTTTACCATGTCTCGAAAACAATGCACCCGAATTTACAATTTGTTCCAGTCATTCGTCATGCAGGCGTTACCTGATCATCAGCATTTAGAAGGCACTAGACAAGAAGCTCATAAATTCAAACTCCAGTTCGGCTATATTTCAAATGTTGCAAGCAAGTGTTCATGAATAGTTTAGACAGTTACTAACAATTTAACACACTAAACTATAGTAAACCAATGTTTGTTTGGTGTACCCATATAATCTCTATAAAGAGATCTTAAAACTGGAACGAGTTTGCTGTTTGCTTTATACATCGCTACATCATAGCTTTTCGTTCATCACTTTATGATAAATCCTTTCTAAATCCATAAAAGTGCAACCTTTTGATAAAATTTTCTCAGTTATAAAAAAAAGACTAATCTACAGCCCTTTTGTAATGCCGCCTTTGCCTTTTATATCCTTACCTTATGTAGATTACAATGTTTTCCTTCTTTTATTGAATTGGTAGTTACCTGTGGAAGAAGAAAGAAATTATATTTATTTCACTGGTATAAATATACAAACATAGCTTGATTCCGTTTAAGCCAAAAAGATTAAACAGAGCTGTCTTATGCTCATAATTCACCAATAGTTTATAGTAGAGAACGCTTTATCGTTCGGTAATGTATGAAAACATTGTTTACCATCTATCGAATTGAGATAATTAACTATAAATCGTATGTGTAAAGTAGCAAAGTGCCATACGGGTCGTTTGTTAGTAAGTACCCTCATTATTATAGACGCATGCAAAACTAGGAAATAAACATGACACCGATTCTATAAAAATCGGTCACTGTGCTGCCAACACAAGAAAGATAAACCACTAGGTCTTGTTATTAACAACACGGCATCCAACGTAGAAATATACACAAAAACCATAAATTATGCTTTAACACGTTTTTAGACTATACACAAGAGATCCTAAGTTATTTACATTATTGAAAGATTATACAATCTCCGAATATTATGCTAATACTAAGTTATAACAATGACCAGCTTAATTAAGCTGCTTTCTGGCGTTGGTTTAAATCATACATAAGTAATCGAACTCAAAGGGTCGTATTAAATGGTTATGAATCACAATTTGTGCCTGTAAGCTCTGGCGTACCGCAGGGCTCAATTTTGGGCCCTTTATTATTTGTTATATTTATCAACGACATTTCTGATTGCTTTAGATTCTGTAATTTTTTGCTCTACGCAGATGACCTAAAAATATATCAAACCATTAACAATGCTAGCGATCATGTTAGTTTTCAAGGTGATCTTAATCGTTTCTCGACTTACTGCGTGAAAAATAAATTAGATTTAAACATAAATAAATGCAAAGCGATGACTTTCACTAAAAAGGTACAAATATTTAATTTTAAATATAAAATGTGTGATGTGCAAATAGACACT
Organism: Catocala nupta; assembly: GCA_963675205.1. Taxonomy (NCBI): domain Eukaryota; kingdom Metazoa; phylum Arthropoda; class Insecta; order Lepidoptera; family Erebidae; genus Catocala; species Catocala nupta. The sequence continues at coordinate 20,168,759 of OY776080.1, forward strand.
GTTCAGTCAATAAGAGATCTTGGCGTCACATTAGATAGTAAGCTACACTTAGATCTGCATATCGATACTATAATAACTAAGGCGTTCAAAATGTACGGTTTTATTATGAGATCTTCCTCAAAATTTACTAGGCCAACTACTTTTCTCCATCTTTACAAAGCCTTGGTAAGGTCCCAGTTGGAATATGCTGTGCCAATTTGGAATCCTTTTTATGAAAAATACAAGCAAGGACTGGAGTCCGTTCAGAAAAAATTTATGCGTACTATGCAATACAAATGTTTCCATAATTACCTACCATACGAACAACTTCTAGAGAAATATAATATGTTAACACTTGAAAATAGACGAAAACTACTAGAATCGATGTTGCTCTACGACATATGTAATAATAGATATGATTGCCCGTCTCTAGTTAATCAGATTTGTTATAGAATACCTACTAGGACGCATTGCCGTAACCCCTGTAAGCTATTTGCTACAGCCCGCTGTCGTACTAATGCAGGTAAACGTTCTCCACTATACCGTATAGTTAATTCTTATAATGTCAATTTCAACTCCGTAGATATTGCGGCGATTCGTCCTAGCACCTTTAAATGTGATATTATGAAGCTCCTAGTATAGTTTTTTATCATCTTTGTTTAACGCTTGAAATATTATTATATGTAAGCTGCGGTAAACGGTGTTGGTGACACAATTGTCAGCACCTTATAAACACTATTTCTTGCCTATAATATGTATTGTTGTCACTGTTTGTTTACCCAAATAAAGGGAAAAAAAAAAAAAAAAAAAAAAAATTCAATCTGCGGGAGCGAACTAATCTCCAGACTATTACGACGTCAATTAAATTATTCAATAATCTCATGCTAACAACGACGCATCTATTGTCAGTAACAGACCGTTTTATCATTGTTACAGCCCTTTGTAGTCTCTTAATATAATTATATATTAATAACAAATCGAATTAATTATTTACACTATTTTTCAGGTGATTAGTAGTAGATACTTTAGAATTTTGAGGCTCCCCAAAGCCTAAATAGCTCACCTGGAAAATAAGTGGCCCACTTCATTGCCAGCATTGACTTACTCTTATAGACTTCGGCAATGCCAAGTGTATACACAGCTAAAAAGATTACCACGATATTTGGAATTGATTATAAATCGTACGCACTATAAATCGTAGATACCTGAGTATTTACGTGTTCTATATACAACCAATATGCTACTATAATATCGGATTTACTATAACGCGAATCAATTACAAAATTAAGAGCCGCGCTTGCTACTATATGTTCGCTACGGGACCAATGTTCCAATAATGAACAAGATCATGAATTGCTTGAGAAAATTTCTTCCATGTCTAACAAGATTTCTAGGAAAGATTGTTGAGATTGGATTATTTATCAGAACATACACAGTAATTAGGGTTTCCTTTCGGTAAACTTCGTCAATTTAATCTGAAATTGCAGTCAGCTTCAAATAAATGTGAAAGGCTTTCTTAGAGAATTCGTATCAGCAGATAAATGGAATCAGTCTGCACGACAGTACGAAAGATGCTGTAGGTACTTTATACAGACTTTATATCCTTTGAAACAGATCTTGTTACTTTGTTCCAGACTTACTTATCTAAGTTATTTTCCCAATTTACTTTACTCCGTCCTAATCAAATTCTGGCTGAACATATACCAATATGTTGTTTATCCCAACGTACCCACCTTTTACTACATTTTGCTTTACACAAGGTGTTGATGTCTTCCCGTCTCATATATTTTTATCGACGCAATAAATGCTGAAAACGCCATCCTTCACCCCACTTTATTTGCTTTTCTAGTCACAGTAAACTCACGTGAAATAGCATAGACGATCTATTGGATATTGAAGCAAGCAATTGACTGACTGCTTTTGTTTTATGTTCAAAAGTTTATTGAACTGTTTTGTTCCTTTGTATTCCTTTGGTAAATTGTATTCAAGGTCCAATTAAAACAGCCACTTACTTTTGAAATTGATTCTATTAATTTTGAATAGTTAAATGGGCGAGCAATTTATTGTGACTAGTCTTGATCTCGTCTGTAATTTCACATTGTTTTTATATTATTATGTTTGTTACCAATAAAGTAATTTTGATTAACAAGCATATAGCCGGTCGGCTGGTTGTGCGATTAGCAAAACTGAGACTATTGTAATACCAGACAACCGTCGCTTATTGCCAATCAGAATCCTTTTATCTAGTTGATAAGCCAAAATATACACAATTACACATGTGCAGAAATTTAAACTGTAACATCAAGAATTATGTGTAACATTTGTTAGTCTGAAAATGTTAGGATGAATAATTACAAAGATAACGATCATAATATGTATACTGTAGAAACCACACGGTACACCTTTTTCCAAATCTATACTTTTTACCGATGTATCAATGTATAATTTCATAAAGTCTTCAAAGTAATAAGGAACACTACGCTACTTTTGCAATATCAAAAAACATGGCAGTACACTTCTACTATTGGATTTGGATGCAACAGAATTATACTATAACTATTATCCTTTATATCTTAAACAAAACGTTTTACTTGATAGTTTATTTATATTTAGGTCTAAACTCCGTTCAGTGTTCGGATGTAATTAAGTAACAAACAGGTTGATTATTATACTTACTCACAAAATAATTGTTGTATTTCCCTAAGTATACTAACTATAAGAATTGTGCTTGAATATTATATACAATAGTGACTGAACAATGAAAATCACAGTAGCAGCCGAAAGAAATAACTTTATACTTTGTGCAAACTAACGCTAAGGTCAGTTGAGGTCCGAGAAATCTGCTCCGCATTCTCGAACAATAGCCTTTTTCACTCTAAACGTTTTCGCGACAGAATGACGGCTGAATGGAAATGAATGATTGACGATTTGAAAAAAATACGCTTCAGAAACGAATACCGACTTCCCGCATCTGGTTCAAAGAAAATATTGTATGCTAGCATTAAAAGAGTTTTGTTATTCTGACTGCTTATATTGAATTAGAACAATTTTATTTAATCTTTATTCATTTTGATTAATACCTAATCGTTATTTTATATTTTGAAATTTTATTCGTTCTAAACTTCATAATGAATTTAAAACTTTATTAAAAATAATTATTTTCAAGGTTCATCTTTTATTTTTATTTCAATATTTACATTTATTATATTTATAATGCTGAATTGAAAGTATTAAAATGAAAGTATACTCAATGAATTGAGCCTCAAACTACATAACAAAGTTCTTCCACTCAGTACATATAGCATATTACTTTTATACATCAAGTATGTTTCTTGGTAATTAAGGCCTGTATTATGACATATATAATGCTTATATTTATTCTCTTTTTATGAACCTTAATAATTAACGGCTAGAAAAGCCTAAGCTAGGTGTTAATACATACCTATGTAGGTTTGACCTCATTTTTGAGACCTGCTTTAATCAAAATGTCTACGTGTTAGAGTTAGTTAATGACAGTTGCGTAATCAGAAGCATGTACAGTTTCATTAGCCTATGTAATAGATGGAAGGACGTAACGACGTCGCGAGGTCTGGGAAGCAAGCCTGCCGTGATGTACTAAATATAGCCAGCAATACTGTATCGGTCAAATATACTATATGGAAGTCAGTTAAATTTTCTAGCTTTTCTTTCGTATAATTTACTGTTTAAAATAAATTTAATGTTTTAAAAGCGTTTACGTCATGTGGCCTGGCAACGTTAAAATAAAGTGTCATATTTTGAAGCTTATAATTATTAGGTATATAATTAATTCAATTTTAAAGGGTTTATTTTAAAGTATTTTAATGCATTCTAAGGTCTATATGTATAGTCAAAAGTGTATCTACACAAATTTGTTTGAAAACTGTAATAAAATAGCGATATCAGCCTACTCCGGATTGATATAAAGAAGGAACTTCTTAAAATCCTAGAGCTTGCTACTTTTAACAATAGAGCAGGGGTGAGGGGTGCAGAAGTTGAAGAAATTGTATTATCATAAACAATAATGGGTCCACAATAGGTTATACTTAGAACCTATAAATAAACACAAACAAAAGTATAGTCATCTTTGGCATCGTGCCATATACAGCTGGTATAAATAGCTCAACATGACTTTTTTGCATTCTACTACTACCACTACTATTCTACTACATACACACAACACCATCTAGCCCAAACTAAGCAGAGCTTGTACTATGGAAACTAGACAATGGATAAACATACATATATACTTTTTTTTTGTAAATACATACATATTATACATAGAAACACCCAGACCACGACAAACATCCATATTCATGCACACAAATGTCTGACTTGAGCGGCAATCGAACCCGCGATCTCAGGTGTGGCAGTCGGTTACACTAACCATTACGCCATCGAGGCCGACAATGTAGTTTCGCTGCTATATTAAAATTAGATAATTCAAATTCAAATCATTATTTGCAAATTAAGCGTACATATGTACATCTTAAATATTATATAAAAAATGCTTAAAACTTAGCGGGCTTTTACAGGCCTAGCAAATCAGAGAGTACTGCGAGAATTCTATGTTTAAATATACATATAATGTAATATAACCGCATTCCGTTGAGATATTTTCTGTGACGCATATTGATTGTTTCACAGACGTCCACACAAAACAGCGTGTTTAATTAATTACTCGCGGTCGTAACAGCACAAGAAACTTAAGTCCGTTGACAGGCCGGTAGGAAACTGTATTTTTACAGAAACTGGATTAGGTTGCAATAATAAATGCAATTATATTCATATGTTTTTGTAGATGTATCTGTTTATATATCTATAAAATCTTTATGATTTAACTGTTATTATTTCCTTTATTAACACGCTTATATTAGCTTGGTATGCATGTATCTATGAATCTATGAAACGGAATCTCTGAAATTGATTTTCACCCCTTTCAAACCAACGGATTGATTTGTAACTTCGCACACTTATCGAGGACTGATGACAATATAATAACTTAGACAAAAATACAAAAAAATATATATAAAAGTAAAATTTAAAAAAATTGTTTAAAAAAACTAAAAGCACGCTTTATTAAAAAAAAACAACTGAAATGTAGAAAATAATAATAATTTAATAATTTTAATCTAAAGAAGCGTGGGGCGATACTGGGGAGCCCATCGCCTGTACCCGCATAAAAGAACACATAGCTGACGTAAAACACAAACGCTCGTTGAAGTCTGCTGTGTGTGAACATGTACAACAGGGGACCAACCACTACCTGAGATTTGACAAACCACAGATTCTCGCTAAAGAACACCGATTCTTACCAAGGATGCTTCGCGAGGCTATTGAAATCAAAAAACATTCCAATTTCAATAGAGAAGATGGTTGGAATGTACCACCAGCTTGGGATCCAGTACTTCAAATAGTCAAACCCAAGAAGAAACAAACCACAGCTAGACTTCATGATACTTTGAGCTCATTCTGCGTAAATAGAAACACCAATAATTAAATTATGTTCGGGTACTTTGAAATAACTACACTGGAACATTGAGACAACTACCATCTTAGTCTCCCCGTGACCGTGGCTGCTAAAAAGCAACCGAAACGTCGGGGAAAGCGTAAACCAAAAATAAATAGATTTAATAGTTTAAATAATTTTATTAGCTTATAAATTAGTAAAATAAAATCAATAGTAGTAGTAGTGTAATATTTAAAAAAATTTGTAATACAGTGCTAAATAAACAACGCGATAAAATCCGTATATAGTAGTTTAGTATAGTTAGTTACTATAAGATCTTCTTGAATATTAACAAAAGGTTTTCAATTCAATGCTTTAAGATGCAAATGATGAAATACGAGGATTGCTTCTTAAGTATTACAAACCATTATTGGAATGTTTTGCTAGAAAAGGTCTAAGTGGAAAACAGAAGTATGAAACTATACTAAATAAGTAGTTGATATAATATTTAAACACTCCAAGGAGAACTACTTCTTAAAAATTGCTGCCATGTTAGCTTAGTGGTGTATCATTAAGGTTTCAAATGGGAGTCTCAGATAGAGCACAATGTTGTTAATTTTTTTTGTCGAGAAATTATCTGATGCGTATTAAAATCGAGATCTGGGACAATTATTATTGCATGGGCTAAAACGAGACAATTATGCACTCACAGTAAAGCGCTGTTTCACCCTCGCTCATGCATTAACAATTCTGTAATATATGTTTGTAGCCTCTGAACTCTGAAAATATCCACCTCGAGAGAAAGTAAGGTTCGCTTTGTTTTAACTTCAGCAATCATTGAACAAGAGAACTCCAACCACTTTTAGTTAAAGCAAGTCAAAACTCCATTAAAACATTAAACATTTAAGTACTCAATTTGCACATACGATGACGTCACGAGAAATGCTGAAACTTTACAAATACATTAAAAGTAAAGTAAATCGACAGTAAATAAAAGCACTCAAAGGTTAATATTTATTATACACTAGCTATTGCGCGCGGCTTCGCCCGCTTGGTACCTACATCAATAAAAAGTAGCCTATGTCCTTCATCAGGTTTTAAACTATATCTGTACTAAATTTCATCTAGATCGATTGAGTGGTTTAGCCGTGAACAGGTAACATACAGACAGAGTACTTTCTCACTGCGGGGCATAAGCCTCTTCTCAGTATGAGAAGAGTTAGGCCATAGTCCACCATGGTGGCCTAGTGCGGGTTGGCAGACTTCACATATAAAGATATGTAACATTATGTAGAATTCTCATGTATGAAGGTTTCATCACGATGTTTTCCTTCACCATTAAAACTAGCGATAATTTACGCACATAACTTCGAAATGTCAGAGATGCGCGCCTTGGAATCGAACTCGAGACATTTGGGTGCTAGTCCAACGATCACCCACTAGGCTATCGCTGCTCATATTGCTCGCAAACATAACCAGAATTATATTTACATGGTGCTTTCCGACGTAAACAAATAAATGATTACAGTTTTGATCGACCCTGTCATTAATGTATCAGATTTTGAACCAGATAATTGGTTTAATAGGTGCAGCAATTTGTCTAATTTGACCGGCAGTTTGCAATCTATGTCTGAACATACTCGATAATCTCATATTATATTTTAAACTTGTTCAGCATTTAGTTCCGTTGTGATAAAATTGTAGTAATATGCGGCTGCATATTTAGCGATTGATGTTTATTTACAATACACAGTCGTTTTAACAACGGTGGTGTGCATGAGGTCTCGGTTTGGACTCTGCAGTCGGGAAAAGGAATATTAGGATATTTTGACAATTAATTCTCAGCGAGTCTTGTCCGATAGACAGCAATGGATCTTATTACGTATAACTTAGGTGAAATACCAATATATAATAATAAAATAATATAATATCCTCCAGACCGAATTTTGGCCACGATGGCCAGTCTTAATAGAGACTGGCCAAGTACGCAGGAGATATAATAGTGCACAAGTGTGTGTGCAAACACAAGGGCACTCTCTGTTAACCTAACCCTAACTCTCATGATCCGATGGAACGGTAATCCGCCATGACCGGAGAGAGATCAGGCGCAGGACCAACAGCTTTACGTACTTTTCGAGGCACGGGGGTGTCTAACATCGCTAACTTCCTAACTCCGGGCTGCTATTGAGGTTTCTTAACTGAAAAACCCAATAACTTTTTGTTGGTCCGACCCGGGATTCGAACCCGAGACCTCATGCACAGCAGTCGCATTCACTACCGCTGTCCCACGGACGAATACACATATTTGTATTTTATCCAATCGATAGTACCTAATTCTTTCTCTATACTTTTGTCACTGTGGCAAAATTCGGTAAAATTTTCTTCATCAATTGTTTGTTTGTCGAACTAAACATTTGTAATTTCAACGATTTCCCAAACTTTGGATATACATATTTTATTTTACAAATAGGTAAATATTTCACACCCAATGAACACAAAAAAAAAATAAGAAAATCACGAACAATATGAAAGAAATAAACACTATACTCGAAAGAGGCCAACATAATTACATATAAATCAAAAAAATCAAAGCATTCTACGGCCAAAAGGTAAAAGTTCAAAGTGATTCGCGTAATGCGGGCACCGGAATGACCTGAAAACGTTCAAGATTACAGATATAGAAAATGAGGGATCTTTTGAGGGGGACGCCATTATTTTCTCGTTCCAGTATATTTAGTTTTATTTATAGTATATAACAATGGCGATTATGGTGATCGATATATACACAAGGTTAAACAACGCATCTTGGGCTTATTTATAGATGGATGATCATTAATAGACACAGCCTATGCGCCTTAGATATTAAACAAAACAATACAGTAAAGCTTCATGGAATCGAATTAGCTTTAAGTGTATCATAATCCATAACGGTCCCAAAAATAAAATGGCGTCCATGATGACCGATTAGTTTTTAGTAATTCCGAGCCTAAAATTGTTATCCGAAACATTTACATATTATTATGTCTTATATATATAATATATACTAGACGGTTGAGAAATAGGCCTAGCTAAATTTTACATAATTTAAATTTTACAACTGCAGACGGTGATACATGTTTCATATAGACTTCGTCAGAAGTGTTAGGTTAAACTAAGGCCAGCGTTTAATAGAAACCAGTGACAGTGCAATGATCTCAGTCTATTAGAACCAAGGACCAATTTTTCTATTGCTAAAAGACAGCTGAGGACTAAATGTAGTTGCTCTATAGATTGAACATGAAAATTGTAAAACTAACTTCTCAGATAAACTATCCGGCGCCTTTGATTCGATCCTAATATTTCTGACACTTAAGTACGCCTTACTCAATAGCAGTGTAAACATATAAAGCTTAAAACTAAAAGCATGCTTATTGATATTTGCTTTTAGTATCAATCTCTATAACTAAGATATATGATACAACTCACATAGTAAATATATACGAAACACAAACCCAACAGTCATACGATAAGGTATTAGATACAACGAGGCTTTTAGTGACAGATTTATAACTCCCAAACGGGGTCGCACAGATATTAACACATTCTTCCACCAAGAACGCCCATAATAAAATACTTCGAGCAACTGTCAGTATCTATTCAGTCTGCTTTGAACATAATAAAGTGCAGACTATTTTTCAGTATGCTCTTTTCGTGAGCTATAATATCTTTCTAAGATCTTTAGCACGTATTACATTATTTTTGGCAGATATTCCGTGATAAATCCTTCATTGCGTACGAGCTACAATGCTGCCAAGCTAAAAAGCTAGGCGTATTACCGCTGACAAAGACTATTTGCTTGAAATATATTGATTATTTGCAAGCTTTACACAATATAATCACACCTAAATCCTTAAAAGTATCATAAAGTTAGGATTATCTATAAAAATTGTTTAAATGGAAAATGTTAGGTATACCAAAGAATCTGTAATACCAAAAAACTGCTATAGAAATATTCTCTACTCTCGTAAGTATTTTAACCAGTCAATTGTTGACATGCCAGATATAATTGAAAACCTACTGTGTTTAGCCACAAGTGTGCCACTGCCACTCAATAGGTTAAGCAACAATTTATTTCGGAAACGTACAGTGAGAAATAAAACATCACACATGCACACTTAACACACACATAGGCACGAACAAACGCATAGAAACTCAGCTCAATACTCATTACGATGTTTTTAATTACACCTTCTTCTTGTCGTGTCAACAGTTAACTCAAAATATCAAATCTGCTTTGAATAAAAGGTAGCCATCTCAATAGCGGGTGGACTGGCCGCGTTAAGGTCTTCCTTGGTGCAGGTGATCGGGCACAAAGGGCACACTAGTAGGTGTGACATCGACTGGATACTTAATTACACCTGCACATCCATCATGTCCAATGAAGTACTCATTCATTGCCTAAACAAATAATCACTCGATTCAACTCTGCATTGCAGATGGTTTGTATGTAAACGTAGGAATTACAATTAGGTATATTGAGGAAACATTTGTGTACAAACATTTTCAACACTCTTTATCACGTTTGCTAGTTGTCTTTAGATAGAGAAATATGATGAGATGAGCTATACTTAATGTCATCTCACTAGGTCAAATATCTATTTATATAAAACACACCGTGTGTTTTATATAAACATTTTTAGATTAGTTTACATTACTCAAATAATTGTTACACTCAATCAGTATACTTTTCGATAGGTTATCAAAAAACGCTCTGAGTGGGTTCTTCTAATTTGAGTATTATCTTATAGCTCCAGAAAGTTACGTTTCCGATACTTTGTTGTTAAACAAAGACGTTCATACTCTTCTAAACCAAACATAATAATAAAAAGTGGTACAGATTTAACGACGTACATATCGCATGCTTAATAAAACAGCGACTTAAATAAATTTGGGAGTATGGCAATTCAAACTCTAATCTTGTGACTACGAATTCTAATAATATATTCGTGTTAAATTATTGCAACAGAGTTCAAATTAGTTTGATCCAAAATGCTCATATAGGTCTCTGTTTTATTAAGAATGCGATATGTGTATCGTAAAATATTTTTGAAGCCCACCAGCGTAAGATGATATTATTATTTACAGGTGGCAGGATCCTAAATTAATTGATACAATATTGCTAACATAACTGTTTGCGCCGAGCATGAAGATTTCTGTGTCTACTTGAGGTCAGAAGAAACGTACCCAGTAATTTTACTTATATGGTGCGAATTTGTTGTTGTTCCTTGGCATTATATAACGGCAAAAGAACAGCTACGGCTATGCTTGACGGTGACTGCTTACCTCTAGGCCGCTGCCTCGAGAGTCATATCAAGAATATTACATTAAATTAAATTAAAAAATAAAGAATTATCATACCATTAATTTCGTCTCCTACAAATAGGTGCAATAGATCTACATGATTTAGAGCAAGATTATTATCTACCGGGATCAATTAAGACCTCATGTAAATAACTATCTCATATTTCAAATGAATATCGATTGTTCATCTCAGGCAACATTTCCATACCTTTATGATCAGCAGTAAATATAAGCACAAATATACGAGTTTGACTGAGATATAGACGGATTCTTACTTGGAATTGTAGAATCTTATGAGACATATTTTCTAAATATATATGACACGTTCGTGCCCACGTTCTTACAATAAAAGCTGCCATAATAAATTCCAATCCATCATTATCGAAGTTGAAATTTCTCCACACTTCAGTGAAATATATTTCTGTAAACTACATCCATCATATTTATATATTTATATGCCCATTTCTTTAGCTAACAAATGACTATAGGAATTCATTTAAGATCTGATAAATAAAGTATCAAAAATATGTAGTTTAAAACAATTATTACCACTTATTAGTATTACGACTACACATCTCTGGAAGGTAGGTGTTATTGATAATGGTGTCCTGGTCTGCTGTGTTCCTTTTTAAAATTGGATGCGATAAATAAAATTAAAAAGATATTAGAGCGGCATCACAGACTCACAACTTCTTTACCGTGCTTTAAAGCAGAAGTACGTAGGGTATGGTGAGATATATGTATAAAAATAAGAGTAAGCCGAAATGTAATATTTTTAACATCGTATACTAGATCTGACATTGTTTAAAATGAATACTATTTATCGCATTATTTTAAAGGATTCAAGCTACAGTTAAACAGACAGATTGATCAAAAAACGTACTGAGACAATCAATAACAATTGTATATCCCGGGCATGACCACCACCACCAGCAGCATCAATGTCCTTAACATCGACAATAAACTTAAGGAACGATATTCGAAATCGGACTGAGAATGTAAAATCTTATAAGACATATATTTCAAATATACATTTATGAAATGTTCCTGCCCACGATCGTGCAATAATAAATATCAGTCATAACAAATTCCAATCCATCATTATCACAGCAGAAATTCTTTCACAATCCATTAAAATATATTTTAGAATCTTTATACAGAATTGAATTTTATATATAATAAATTATAGACAAAACTATTACTAACAGAAATTACCATCATGATACCACTGAAAGATTCGGCATTTATTTTAATAGATAGCGGTGTTATCCCATGCTTTATTAACAATAATAATGGCTTCGAATTATACACGTACTTAGTTTCACACCTAATTCTCCAAAAAGGAAGGCAGAGGCCTTTCCAGGGCAACAGTAAATAATAAACTATATTTTTACGCAATCAATATTTAAATATAATAATGAATATATTAATATGAGATAAATCCTAACCTATATTTTTCTCGTTAACCACAATGCAGAAATGCGTGCCGTGGATTTAAAATGATGGCTCTGACTTAACAATTTTACGATTACCTCGGTGGCGTAAAGGTTAGTGTAACCGACTGCCACGCCTGAGGTCGCGGGTTCGATTCCCGCACAAGTCAAATATTTGTGTCATGAACGTAGCCTCCAACCAACTTTTAGTACCGCTCTTTGGGCGCGTTCTAATTTCAGGAGATGCGTTTTATGTGTACCACCCCAGGCGACGATACAGTATTGCGTGAGAGTTTGGCACAGTGCAAAATAGGTGGTTCTAAGGATTTGTGCATCAACAACATATCTGAGGGCTTTGAAGACAAAGATTAGCTTTCGCAATCGGGAGGTAAGTAAATCTATGTGTGAGTGAAAGGAGAGAGCATCGTCAATCTGTATCCCCAGATATTTAACAGAAATAGTTTTGGACAGAGTGGGGCAATTACATAAAGGTTGAGATAGAGGATTATATGAGTGAGCGGTGAGAGAATAAGGTAAGGAAGTGAGCTTACCCGGTGTCGTTAAAGAGAAGGTGAGACAATTTGTTTTACCAACATTTAGGTCGAGGTGATTTCTAGCCAACCAGTTAGTCACCGCATTGAGACTAGTCTGAGCTTGGCCAAATGCAGATTGCCAAGTGTCACCATAAGATACAAGGGCAGTATCATCGGCGTAGGTGAAGATAGTGGTATTGTAAAACTGTAATTGGCACAGTTCGTTAATATACAATAAAATTAAGGTCGGGCCGAGAATACTGCCTTGTGGGACTCCATTGCTTAGAGGAAGCTCGTTGCTATAGCAATCGCTAATCTTGACATACTGTCTTCTAGTCGTGAGGTAACTTTTAAATAGGGATAGTTGAGTACCTCTGATTCCAATTTTTCCAATTTTGTGGTAAGGATGGGGACAGAGATCGTGTCGAATGCTTTAGCTATGTCTAGAAAAACACCTATGACTTTTTGCTTTTTATCAAGTTTACCTATAATTTCATTCGATAGGTCCAAAACTGCTTTACTTGTGGATAGACCGGAACGAAAGCCATATTGGTGTGTAGACAGCAGTTGTGTTTGCTCTAGAAATTTCACAAGCCTGTTGTAAATTAATCTTTCTAATAGTTTAGAGAGCGTAGGTAAAATAGATATGGGTCTGTAGTTATTCAGCTGATATCTGGCACCACCCTTGTGTATCGGGTGAACTACCGCTAGCTTGAATGCCTCTGGGAATGTTCCTGTATTAAAAGCAAGATTACATAAGAATGTAATAGGTGAAATCATGTAGTCTTTAAATCTTTGAAAAATTTTACGGAAATGCTATCACTACCCACTGCACAACCATTTTTTAGGTTCATAATGAGTATCTCGATTTCAGATTCATCTGTTTCCAATAAGGCGAATGTATGATGATGGTAAGGGAGAACATCGGCTGGATGATAATACTGATGGACAGTAGATGTTTTTCTGACTCGTGAAGGTCCAATATTAGCGAAGTAGGTGTTCACTTCATTAACCGAGTGTTTAGGGTCAGACGGAGAGAGAAGCTCGAGTGGTTGTGTGGTGTCTTTTGTAGTGTGCGTGATAGTTTTTATAGCTTTCCAGACTTTTTTTATATTACCTTGTGCATTATCTATTTCATATTTATTATATTTTAATTTGGTTTTTTAAGTAAGTTAGAGCAATAATTCCTATACCTATTAAATGTAATTTTTAAAATTTCGTTATCAGGATTATTTTTTAATTTTAGGTGTAGGCTATCCCTATTGCGCAGGCATTTTAGTAATCCAGGGGTCATCCATGGTTTTCTGAGCCTTTTACGGTTTGGTACGATTTTTTAAATTGAGTTGGCTGTAATTATCGTCTTTAGAATACTAATAAAGTTTCGTATTAGTCGCGTCGTTGACGTTATTGTAACTGTATATGGGGGAAAAGTCAGTTTTAATAATGTCTGCTTCAGCACTTTCCAGGTTAATAGCCTTGGTAGTTCTATACTTGAATGAAGTATTGTTTGTAAAACTGTTTGAATGGAGAAAAAATAAAACTGTATCATGATCAGTGATGGATGTGTTAGCTACATAACAAAAAGCCGGTAATTTAGTTTTTAATATTAAGTGATCTAGACAGGACCGACTCAATCTGGTGCATAGAGTGTGAGCCGGTAGCATACCATGATATGCTGCCATATTGAGGTATTCAAACGAGCGGGAGTCACTATTGTTCTCAGAGATGTCAATGTCGATATCACCAGTCAATATAATATTTTTGTAAGTAGAGTAGGAAGTCAGCAGTTCATTTAGAGAGTTTATGAATGTTGAGACATTTTGATTTGAAGGGGAGCGATAGATTGCTATCACCACAGTGTCCTTATTAATCGTAAGACTTATGCAATTTGCGTCTTGAAGAGGAGGTTCTGCGGGAGAGATTTGAAGATGGTTGCTGAAGTATATCACTACCCCTTCATTCTGATTGCACAGTTTGGTAGTCGCAACAGAAGTGTAACCATGAATTGTTGGTATAGGAGGTGAATTTCGTAACCAACATTCAGTGAGAACGATAAGATCCCATATTACGCCACTTCTATCCAGAAGAGTGAGGAGATCATCAAAATTTATGTTTATACTTCTTATGTTTTGACAGAAGAGTGTTAGTGATCGCCCATGTGAGCGTACTATTTGATGACAATCGTCTATCACGCAAACTGATGAGTTTGCGACCGAAATTTGGTCTAAGTCTGTGTTTAGATCTTGAAGATTATCGAATTATACATTGGAAAATTATCCGAAGGAAGGTTTCGATGATGTGGTAAATAATATAGGTTATACGTATATAATTCCCTGTAACATAATATATTAGTGTTATAAATGTAGTCGTCATGTGTGTATAGAATAGCTCGATATTGGTTATTATTGCGTGACAAAGTGATTGAAATTTACTTGTAAACTGAGTTATATATATATATATATATATTAGTGTAATTATAAAATACATGTAACTTAATCAAGCTTACATTGTTGTTATGTAAGTGTAAGCATTTTATAATACTCGTATATCTGTCACCATTATAATAATCAATGAAGGCACACCGAGCTAAGTAAATTCTACTTGTGCATTTAAATTTACCCCAATATATGAGTGTAATGATTGTACGTTGTGGTGAGTACTTATTGTTATATGTGTTGTGTATTGTTCTGGCATTTATGTAGAATGTATTATTTATGTTGTAAATGTATTGCTTAGGTAGTTTAGAATATGTTGATAATTTTGTGTAAAACATGGATTTACTTAACGATTGCGTGTAAGTTGTAAAATATATGTGCAAGACGTATATACTTATAGTTACACACACGATTGAAAATAATAAAAACAAAAATAAAAATAAGCTCACGTTGCCGGTACATAGTCATTGATCTTTGTCGATATCTAAAATCATCTGCTCAGATTTTATTATGATTTGACGGGCACCTTCTTCCTTCCGAATAAAAATATTACCATTCTTTATCCAGCAGAACTTATATTGGTTCGTTCTAGCAAATTCTCTTGCCTTGAAGAACAGCCTTCTCATACTCGCTGGAAGATGTTCCGCTACAAATACAGGCCGACTATCGCCAGGATGACCAATGGACTGCGTATTGAGGGCTTTTTCCCTTGTATGGTTTTTATTGTAAGAGTGGACAGATGCAATTAGTTGGCTTTTTATATTGACACTGCTAAATTCCGTAACAATGGGTCTACAGGAGCCTGGCTTGCCTGGAAGGCGGTACACGTCCCGAATATGCGAGTCGGACAGTGAGACGTTAACGGTATTACCAATGCTTTTTGTTATAGTGATTAAGTCAGCCGAGGTTTTGTTTTCCTTCGCCGGAATATTTCTAATTTCCACACAGGAAGACCGGGAACTCAGTTGTAAATCTTGTATTTTGTTCTCAAGCTCATTTACACATTTCTTGTACATTTCTTTTTCCTTTTTTAATGATTCGATTTGTAGTTTCATGTCTTCATATGTAATAATTAATATGTACATATGTATTTTCAAATAAAAAAAAGCTTATATGTATGTTTATCCACTTTCTAGTACCCATAGTACAAGCTCTGCTTAGTTTGGGCTAGATGGTGTTGTGTGTATGTGGTAGAATATTAAAAAAATATTATTATTATTAGTTATAATTGAATATTATATTTTACAAATGGTTCACCCGTAAACAAAAATATGCGGAATAGACTGTTATAAAAATTCAATCAAATTAATTATCTAAGATTCAATATTTTTTAATGACATCGCCCGCTGTAGATATAATCCTCGCGTCGCAAAGAATATAACTATAATTAAAACAATGGATGCAAAGAATACCTATAGTCGGGACAGTTATTTATAGATCACAAAATGATCGAAGAACACTCAGTACTCTAGCCGTGGTTAGGCAATCATTTACACCACTGCGCTACCCGTATAAGCAAACTAAAATATATCAGTCAAATATAACTATACCAAATTCAAATACAATACTCTTTACATTTAAAACATTCAAACCCATTTGGAATGTACAGCTAAGTATTTTAAATGCCATTGGGAATTTCAAACAAGGCAACGCGACGTGACACTGAGTTAAGGATTTTTTTTTAATTTCAAAAGAGCGTTCCTTAACTTCCGTTTCCAACTCGTTTCCGCTTTTGATGGAAGTCAATTTAAGCGGTGGCTACGTACTGTTTGCCCTTGGGACCTGAATTTTGCAGTATACTATAAAATGCCGCGTAAAATTCTACATCAAACCTACAGTATTGACAGCCGGTACTCACGTTTCTTATTTTTTTTTTCTGCTGGTTTAATACTAACTTGCCTTTCGTAGATATATTCGTAGTATGTGCGTATATTTCATTTTATTATTTGATGAATTACGTGATTGACCAGATCAGCGAAACTGTTCCATAGTAGAGATCTACTATGATGATACATGATTACTATGAACCTATATATCTATCTCTATCTATATGTATATAATATCTCTTATGCCCGATTCTCGGTGACAAAGGTACTGTATTATCTAACGGAAAATTATGCTGACGGAATGTTCACGCAATGGCATAAGTTTGAAAAGCTTTTGTGGGTATTTAAATTCTATCAGGCAATTGGCACTAGTATTTCCAAGTTGTGGACTGTTGACTGTACGGAGGATAAGATCTGTCCCCGCATATGGCCTAAACATAACTTTATCTATCCGTAATACACAAGAGTATTGCTTCGACAAATCGCATAATGTGAAAGTAAAATATACAACTATAACACATCCAATATATACATGTATTAAACATTAAATTAATCCGAGTGCAGTACTTAACAATTAAATGGTCACGTGCCTCTTTGTTACATAAGCTTATTAAGTAAAATCTTTATTAAAGAGCTTTTCAAGAAATCATTAAACATATTTGAGTGTGGCACTTAACATTAAATACACTACAATGAAAAAAGAGGAACATATAAAACACTTATATCGCTACAAAATTCGTTACGTATTCTTTTATCGAACATCGCCATACTTCATAACTTCTACCTACAAGTACCAGATAAAATAAAATAGCTTCGGAATAAAACACACGTACAAAGTATTGTGCGAACATTTACGTCGCACAAATTGCTTCTTTGAGCCGGATACGAATCGACTTACAGACGGAACTATTCTTATCCAATGAACCGTCTCCTTCAAGCTTTTGTGTACTCGCTTTTGAAATGCGCAGACACTCTTAACTAAAATACGCTATCGTCTAATGACATTTACAGATAAAGCTAACAGATAGTAGCAAAAATTTTGTCAGCGATATCTACGAAATAGCGAAATGACGCCTAAATGATCGTCGGAATAATAGCTGTAGTATATAATGCAAGCGAAAAATAAATATTTTGATTAAGAAAGAAATGTCCATTTAATGAGAATTTATTTGACTCAATTTATATTGAACTAGATCTTGGCCGCGGCTTCGCTTGCGTAAATGTAGGTTAGGTAAGGTAGGTAGGAGGGGTCCGCATCGGCGTCGAGTCAACCCTAAGGTATTTAGGTCTCTTGCTCGACAGCCGATGGGACTTTACAGCCCATTTTCGTCGTTCGGTCCCCATTCTTCGGGGCGCTGCAGGCGCGCTCTCGCGCCTGCTGCCCAACCTTGGGGGGCCAAGCACCTCCTGCCGGAGGCTCTACGAGGGGGTCGTGCGGTCCATGGCCCTATATGGGGCCCCAGTGTGGGCAAACAACCTAACGGCCCGTAACATCACGGCGCTTCGTGCTCCACAGCGCGCCATGGCCGTCAGGTTGATTAGAGGTTACCGCACGATCTCGTTCGAGGCTACGAGCCTCCTCGCCGGATCGATGCCATGAGACCTGGAAGCGGCGCTCCTGGCGTCGCTCTATCGTTGGCGCCAGGAGGCGCTAGCTCGGGGCGAGGGACCGGGTTTTGCCGCAATCAAGGCGGCAAGGTCCGAGCTCCGCCAGGTCCTAGTTGCTAATTGGAAGGAGCGACTTGTGCACCCTAGTGCCGGGCACGCCACGATCGTGGCGGTAAGTCCCGTTTTTGAGGAGTGGCTGGAGAGGCGGCATGGCGCCCTCACCTTCCGGCTGACACAGGTTCTAACTGGCCACGGTTGTTTTGGCCGGTTCCTGTGTCGTATACGCCGGCAAGAGACGCCCGGTTGTCACCACTGCGGCGACTGCCGCGACGTTGTAGAGGACACGGCGCTGCACACTTTGGCGGTTTGCCCCGCCTGGGCATCGCAGCGCCGTGAATTGATCGCGGCAGTCGGATCGGTTGCCCTCTCGCTCCCGGCCGTAGTTCAGTCTATGGTCCGGAGTGAGAGGTCGTGGAACGCCGTCGCCTCCTTTTGTGAGGAAGTAATTTCCATCAAGGAGGCGGCGGAGCGGGAGAGGGAGCGTTTAAACCCTCTCCCCAACCGCAGAGCCGGGCGCCGGAGGGCGCGAGACGACCTCCAGCCACCCTGAGGTTTGACCTGGGGGTGGCGGGCTTTGTGGGCCTGCCTGCCATCCGTTCAGCACCAGGTCCGAGAGGCGGCGTGCGTGTTCCCACGCGCGCCTCTGTTTCGAGTCCGTCTCCCCTCTAGGGGGGAGACAGTAGGTGAAGTAGTGCCTATTTTGGGTAGGTCTTTCGTGTAGTGGTCTGCCGTTTCATACGGCGGGCCGAAACCTCGGCGGGGTCGCGACCGTATGCGAAAGTGATTCGCGCGGCCCCGTCGATAGTGGTTTTGTCGAGGATCACCGTGGTAGGTTTAGTCGGTATTCCGGGAGGTACATTATCTTTTCAACATCTTTATTTTACCCCGGCGAGTCCGACATAATCCCTCCGCCCGCCCCCGCGGAGGGATATGCGTCATTGCATTCCCCCACGTAAAAAAAAAAAAAGAAAAAGGTAAGATTATTAACAGTACTTTTTTTCTGGATGAAAGGTACCTTATGTCCTTTTCCGTTCCCCTGACAATATGTATGCGAAATTTCATGATGATCGATCGAATGGTTAAGCCGTAAAATATTTATAAAATTTATTAGGATGTAAATAATACATAAGAAATATTCATTATCATCTAAAGTGATGGCTATTGTTCACGATATGGGTGACATGTGTAAGCGAGCTGTCATTTCGTGAAGGTTGTATGCATCATGTAAACAGCAGATTTATTAAAGTGGTTTATTTAGTCGAGCCCGTAGTGTTTTAGCAAATACATTTAGTTCATACCTGCTTATATCCTTCCAGTGAGCTGTTTACGTTTTTGAGCTCAAAAACATATAATAACAATATTAAACATTGTCATAAGACAGAATATATGCTGCAAATTGTAAGCCTAGTGAGAATTCACCTTCGCCTGGCATTTTACGAGCAATTTAGATTTCACGTGATTCACGCGATTCTGTACCTTGATACGCAGAAGCAATATACAAGCTTAAATTTAATTACCTTGCTGTAATAAACGTCACATGGGACCTCAGAAAGTGATTATAGAATGAATACCGACGAGCGTAGAGTGAAACTGTGTGTTATCTATTCACTTATTTTAAAGGTTTCCCTTTAAAGGTAGGGTATAGAAGATTCTTTGTTAAAGTCTAGAGCCGCACTGGCCGAATAACCAGCGCATAGAAGACCAACGCTCTGGTTGCGATTACAAGTAGGATTTTCAGAGTTTTTACTGAATTATAATGGGTATCTGTATATGGGTCGACGGAAATATGACCTCACAAGTCTTTCGATATAGCTTTCCAATCTGGTTTCAGCCCGGGTACAGCACTACTTCCGCTCGCCTCAAAGTGACTGGCGATATCAGGGTGGGCATGAAGGATACCAGAGTCACTGTGTTGACTTTGGTTGACTTCTTGAACGCCATCAATACCGTCAGTCCTGATATCCTACTAGCGATCCTACCCCATCTTAATATCTCACCGGGTGTACCTGCATGGTTCTAGACATATCTTCAGAGGCGCCAGCAGTCAGTACGCATCGATGACACGTCATCGACTTGGCGTGACCTTAACTCTGGTGTTCCTCAAGGCGGCATTCTATCTCTGTTACTATTTTCTCTATTTATTAACTTCATTACTCAGAATCTTCAGTGCTCGTATCATATTTATACCGATTACTTGCAGCTATATGCTCAAGACACTGCGGATAATCCACCTGAAGCCATTTCTATACTAAATACTGATCTTGAAACAGTTAGAAGCTGGCATGGCAGATTTGGATTGTCTGTTAATCCGACTAAGTGTCAATCAATCATACTTGGAAGTCAACGATTGATAAGTAGGCTGGACTCCAGTATTTTACCACCTGTTATGTATGATGTAACACCTATACCATTCAGTCCTACTGTAAGGATCTGGGTTTGCATCATCCGATTGACTCCAATTTAAATTGACTCATTGACTCCAATTTAAATTGGCAAGCTCAAGTTACTAATGCCTGTCAGAAAGTAACAGGAACGTTACGCGCCTTGTATCGCCTAAAGAATTTTCTCCCATCTAAGACAAAAATAATGCTTTTGCAGACTTCGAACTTTCCCTTAATTGGCTATGGTGACGTGTGTTACTATGACTTGAATGTAGATCTACTTAATAAATATAATCGACTTCTAAATAACTGCATTCGATTTATTTATAGTCTTTGTAAATATTAAATAGAAATTAAAATCTTTATTCGCATGAAACATGGTATACAAAAAAGCTGTTAAAGTTTTTAAGGTTCAAACACATCTCGCCCTCAGAGGACAGCGAAAATTTTAAATTTATATAATACTTTTACTAATTTACATCATTATTTATTATACTTATTTCTACACATTACAAAACCTAAGATATCAATAATAACATCTATATTTTTCTTTTATAGCTAATAAATTCTTTAATATTAAGGTGCTCCAACACTGCTGTTACAAAATGTTTACAAACGAGTAAAAATTTTTAGCAAGCCATTGATCACTATGTTATAAAATGTTTTAAAATGTTTTCATATTTACTAAACATTTTTAAACAAGATTGTATGTTAACAAATTATAACAAATTAAAACATATGTTATCATTTGTTTGTAAACATTTATTCAGACGACATGAGGATGTACTATACTTTTTTCTAGCTCTTAGCGTTTGGCGCATCCAGTTAGAGCGCTTTTCCATTTTTTTAAACAAACAATAAAATCTAATCCAATGAGCAAATCTTCTTCCATTATCGTGTAGACGCTTCGGGACGTAAAGCCAAACTGCGAACCGATATCATGTTTTAAAATGTGAAAAAAATGTTTGTAAACATTTTCCATCAGTGTAGGAGCACTCAAAACATCTATCAATTCTTAACAAAATGTAACAACTCCTGACATTTGTTAATAAATGTTTAGTGTTAAAAATGTTTGTAAACATTTTGTATCAATATGGTCGTATGGCTGTCCATACGACCATATTTAGCTATATGAACATATTTCATCTCATAGATCCACTTTAAATTTATTACCCATTCGTCAACGCCGTAGTTTGAGTGCCCTTACAACGTTATTTTCTATTCGAAACTCACCAAATGCTCCCACTTATTTAACCTGCCTTTTCCAATACCTGTGTTCCAATCATGATATAAATCTTCGTTCTACCAATAACCTCGTCTTACTTTGTCCCTCCCATGCATCTGGTTTCCTGAATTCTCCCTTCCTCGTCCAGCCCGTTATACTATGGAATGCGCTCCCTCACGAAGTCAGGATGGCCACAAACCATTACACTTTCATGGCAATTTGTATATATTTTAATTAGATTATATAATATGTTCACTGGTATGTATATATTATGTAATATATAATTACTTTTGTGATATTCTTTAGTATATTTACATGTATGTTTCGCGTTATTTTGTGCACCTACTTCTTTTTATATCTGCATCACCCTAAGGTCGACTGGTAGATAATGCTCGGCATTAAGTCCGCCATTGTACTATTTTGTGCATACATTTATAAAAGAATTAAATAAATATTTGTATCGTGTAAAAGGAGGCGTTGAGCCATCAGCAAACCTCGTAGCTCAAGCGAGTAGCTGCCTCAAGCGAGTGGCATCCTCGCGCGAGTAGCTTCTGTAAGCTGCTCCCTCGGAAAGCAGCCGCATAGGCCCCGCGCGACTAGTTTACCTATAAAGCTCGTGCAAACAGCTTTCGCATGTAACAAGCATGAGAAAGTGTCTGTAGGCTACACGAATAGCTTGCATCGTGTAAATACATTTAAAATACGATTACATAATTATACATACACGTCTCGATATATTTATTTATCATGAAATCGTAAGACCACAGGATCACAATAGTGGTCTTAGTCTAAGCAAGCTCGTCAAATATATGTAATTTGATATTCAGTTTCAAAATAATAGTAACAAGAAAAGCTTTGAAAAATCTGAGGAACTATTGCCGTTTATAGCATATTGTCTTCGAGTCCTTCAGATATGTAAGAGCCTTCTCATATTACGCTTGCCCGTCCAAAGTCTCCACTCAAGAGCTCATACGTTTCAACGGCCGTCGGTCCTGTGATATACCTATCAAGATAAAATGCCATCCATTTATCGATGAAATAATTGAGAATCCTTTTACAAACGAATGCAGTCATTCATTAATCCGATATACGTGAATATTATTTCCCGTTTTCTTCAATAATAATTAAATCGTTTTTCTTTTATATGAAGAGTGCCATTGGTAACAAGATATATTCAATTTGAGTATTTTGTATAAAATACAGACAATAAACGCCACCAATGTGAATTTTCATCAGTCTTTAAATATATTTTCGAAATATAAATGTATAACGCTTACTTGGAAAATTATTTTGTCTGCCATCCGGTGAAATACTTATCAGAGACTAGGGCAAATTTTGATTTAATTGAAAATTTGATTGAATTTTCTATCTGTTCTATTGCATCACATAATAACGTCACGGGCAATGATAGTTGCGAAATTAAAAATGATCGGAAGGAATGGGAGAGGTAGTTATATGACACTTTCACTTCTGGCACTTTTAATTACCGAGCAAAATGCAGTAACGAAGTTACTACTTCCTACATTCTATCATTAAATAATTATTGGCAGTAATGGGCTCTTCAACTAGAAACTTTTCTGTAAATGAGAAACGATTCTATAGGTAAAGACCGTTTAGTCCTAACATTGCATTGCTTTGCTTATCACCTCCACCATATCTACAACAAGAACACAATACAAGGTGTGCTTGTAAAGCTGTGTTACGAAGCGAACAGTCAACATGCCTCTTACTATCTTTACACATTCGGTTGGCATGTGTCGAACTGATGACATTATTTCCGTCCAGTAATTGCGAGCAATCGGACTCAGCAAACAGCCAGCTCGATTAGTCAAATACTTGTATGTTTACTTGCTTGAATGATTGCCGGCCTGTATTTACGGACGGACGTCATTTGTGTAGTGCTGTCTAAACTTGTTGTCAATTGATAGCAGTATTGATTTGTAGCGCAACTGAAGTACTGATAAGGGATGAATACTTTTAAAAGAGGCTTAGCCTAGTTCCGTATACTGTATATTAACAATACATATGGAAAGCAATAACATATAATAAAAAAGGCAGTGGTTTTTATTATTCCTATGAAAATAAACGAGCTGCACATATTCGAATTTTGTTCTCCAGAATTAGACTGAGTTAAGTATTTTTCAAGAGAGGCCTTGACTGTGTTTGATTTATCTTTTTGATATGTGTATTTTTCACTACATCTCTAGTAAGGCCTCACAATTAGACGATTTTAGTACATTATGAAGATTTTAGGGTAAAGAGAAAGAATACTTTCGAAGACAATGATGAATATAGATAAATATTTTGTCTACTCAGTAATTATTGCTTGTGCAGGTGTTCATCTTTTTTGGAAATAACTATACAAATTGAATTATTTTGTCACTTAAGCAAATATATGTATAGCATATACATATATAAATATATTTGTAGCAGGAATAAGATAGCACTAAACACCGCCTGGTTTTCTGTTAAGAAATCGAATCCTCCATTTCGCCAGTTTATTTTAGTCTTTTAATCTATAGATGAATTTGAGCACACGAGCTACAACGACAACGATGTACTTATCTTAAGCAACTGGCTTTTTAGTAATTATCAGCTTTTGGCACGGTTTCACCCAGGTTTATGATTACTGCTCCGCTTCCGTGGTTCGTGGCGACAAATAAAGGAGCTTTTTGATTGTAAACGATTTTTCTAAAGCGGTCTTATTCGTTTGAACCAAATCTTTTCCCCTTAATATTAGAATAGATATCAACAATAAATAAGCTAAAATTTGCATATGATGTCTGAAATACAGCCAATACCAAAACTTTCTCTTACTAAACGACTAAGTGATCAATTTGATTAAAACTCGTATTTGATTTGTTCTTTCCCACATTTTAAATTATAATTAATCCGCCATCCAATGAAGCAGAAAGCTATGTTGCTCATACCGTAATTAAATTACCACAATAAATGAAAACATTTAATAAAATAGCTGAATACGGACGAATTAATTTACATACATCTTTTGCAGCGGATAATAAAATGCAAACTTTGTTAACATTTCAACCTGCAGTACCTGCTCGTGACCGCAATGTATTTTTCAGAATACAATATTCATTATCATTCCCTACAAAGGATTATACATCTTGTGTTACCTTTTACATTCTAACCAAAGATACTCAATAATGACGTGATAAGCAGGAATAAAAAACACATCAGTCTATTTAAAAACGTATGCTCTTTTGAATTAAAATCGTTTGACAAAGAAGCACGTTAATAAGTGCCAGACTAATCGTCTGACTATATCACAGTCAATTTAGACATAGGCCAGCTCAAAAATGCTGTGGAAATAGGCGTAAATCTATTTAATAATAATTATAATGATGACTGGCAGTTATATACCCATAGAGATATAATAACTTTTTACATAACATGACAATACCGCACATTGAAGTACTTCAACTCACTACTGAAACCAATTTAAGTTCTATAATAAAATTTGTATCGCGTTCTAAAATTGAACGATGAAATACATTTCTACAGAGGTTTATATGTAAGCGTCTAACCAGTTACCGCTTCAGTAAATAGTGTCTTATACGAGCATTACTCCGACTTCATTACGCATTTTACTGCCTCGTTTACTAGCAAATAAGGCTTTATATTTATGAGAAATTCTTAGCAATAGTATTTCTGTTTCGATGTTGTACAGAGTTTATATTTACTGCTGACTAATTAATTCTAGGAGGGAGTCTGCTAAACTTCTCAATCTTCCGTATAGGCAAACAGGCCAACTCTTTTCTTTGCCAATGATTATAACCCTTGTGAGTGAATAATGGTAGTTGTAAACTGCTGATAAGTTATTGAGATTACCTAGAGTCATGTAAACGATAAAGTTAGGTTAAAGTGTTATTTTTCGGGCAATCAAAATTGATCTATCATCTTACTGCACCTCCTGCTCAATTTGCACAAGCAAGCACGGTCTTCCACCAGCCGCGAAATAAGTTTTCGACAAGTTGAAATATATATGCCGCTAGAAAATGCACAACTATGGAGATAATGTCCATTGTTAAAAACCATGCCGTAAACTAAAATTTGAGATCGGAATAGATAGATACCAATATTCGGCTAGATTCAGTACTAACTAATTTAAATTGACTTGACCAAGTGTTTTGTTGTAAATAAATATATTAACTGCGTCAGGGGCGCAGCGGTGGTAAATGTGAATTTCAGTAGCTGTGTGTAAATACTTTTTGTCTAGTGAAATCGCGACGTAGTATGTCGTGGTGCATAGTTCTTGTCTGCCTGCCCGTATGGTATGCACATATCTAGTAATACGGGTATAGCCACTGGGCAACAATATACAGTATAATAATAAATAATGATTAAATGATTGAAAATTTAACAAAGATTGTTGTCACATATCTGATTCAATTATTTTGAAATAGTATTTCTAATTCAAGTTACACAAAATCTATGAATCATGGAGGGTGAGTATTTGCAACAAAAGAATAAAATCCAATTAAAATGTTCCATTTTAATTAATTTATCGTTGGCAAATTTTTGTTTAGTCGAAATTAACATAAGTAAATAATCTCAGACAATTCACAAAAAATTTAAAACAGTACAATTAATGTCTGTAACCCCCAAAGCGACAGTCCAGTGAGTCGCACTTTACGACGCGAGTAACATACGTTATTTAAAGCAGTTGTGCGGAATGTACGTCTAAAACGGCCGACGCAAACCAGCCGTGCGTGTTCTCTTTGTCCATTATCTACTTTACGGATGACTTAGTGGTTTAAGTGATCGCCTCCCCACGGCCACCGCGCCTAGTGTTGTAGGTTCGATCCCCATATGGGACAAAAAATGTGTGATCCACAAATAGTTGTTTTAAGCATACAAACAACGGACACAATGAACGCCCAGAGCGTTCATTGTGTCCGTTGTTTGTATGCTTATTACTAGTGAGTAAAAGTGTCATTTAAAAAAAATCTTATATAATCTCTGTACAATCTCTGTGCGTCGTTTCGAGTAATATCGCATTATCTATCGAGGACTTGTTTCAACCATAAAAAGTGAGTCTCTGAACGCAGTGGTCGACGCTTTTGGCAGTCGAGCCATTCACCGAAACAACTATCGACACAATGGTTATCGAGTCCACACTTTGCATGTCAATAATCTCAAGAGCCAAATCAAAATATTTTATTTGTTTTTTTATTAAGCATTTACGAGATTCATCATTGGGCACGTAGATAGATACATAGATAAAGATTGCCAGGCGCTCTTATCATCACCTCTTCATCGTCTCTGGTTTATTGACCACAGTAAAATTGTTCTATCAAGTTAGAGAGATCAGATGCTACATCGACTCCAGAACATAGTGGCATAACGAGCACATAACTGTTGTACGTCAGCATTCACAATATTGTATTTTAAAGTATATTCCTGGTAGAGGATCCTGGAGTATTGATTGTGTCTATGCAAATACTCAATTATTATTATTGAGCCTTAATTAAATTGATATTTCACTTCAGCCTTTCATTTAAGTGTTAAAATGCACAATCAGTCTACTGCTTGCACTCTAGTGCAAGAGTAACACAAAATAAATTAAGTAACCGATAGAAATATGACCTATAATAATTACAAAACTCTTATGTACTAGAATTCTAGAATAAAATTAATCTAACCGATATCTTTTTACAGTTTTATTGCTTGTGTCATAGAAGTTTATATCCCTTGTGCTTTGAGAAACAAGATGTCGGCAACGAATGAACAAGATTATTGCTCTTCGATTTTCTAAAACTAAAGTTCCGATGAGTTTCGCGACACTCGTTTTAACCATGTTTTATAGCCTTTACGTGATTGCCTGACTTTTTTATCAAAAAGGTTTACGCTCAATATTGTTCGAAGAGAAAATTTTAATACAGTGACTTGCTAATTTGTTGATGTGATATTGACATAATATTGTGATTAAATCCAATTTTCTAGAATAATTAGAAATACGACTAAACTGCTTTAACATCGAACATATTATATATATATATATATATATTCGTAGTAAAAGTTTTTCTATCATCAATTCTTTTCTGTCAGGGAATTGCCAGTACTGTAGCAATTTGGAATTAGTAATAGTGTGGTCTGGTATTTTAATTCTTTGTTGCCGTTTTACTTTATGGTCTGTTACTGTATGCTCTATACCGCGTGTGCGTCAAAATGCGATGAACATTGGCATTTTTGCTGCCTCGGTAATTCTTAGATCATTAGAAAATTGCTATCTTATCGAGTTATCTACAGAGCTAAGAAAATATGCTATAAATCTCTAGGGAGACAAAGAAAACGAAGGAAGACAATTATTGTTCTGTGTGCCTTGTTCTTGTAACAGTAATCCGCAAAACCTAGCCATGTTATTGCAATTGTAGAAAAGCTACGTTTATCGTATCATAGAGCTGGTCTTGTAATTTGCTTGCTTGCCACCTTAATAACATACTTATATGTTTTAAAGTCTACTCCAATACATTTGCATATGAAATCAGATAGAAGAACATTTTATATACGTTCAAAAGTTACGAATAAGTCCGCCCCTGACATCTTGTTTATTTTAAACCACTCAATGTCGGTAACACGGTAAACGAAAAATAAGTGAGCGAACCTTGAGCTTGTCAATAGTATTAATTAATTAGGAATATTGATGAATGAAGCCCGATAATAGGCCTGTTTAAAAGTAGTCCATTAAAAAGAGAGGAAAAGTTATACAGCGAATCAATTAATTACGAACGACCGACTACGTTGGGTTAATTGTATAAGTTGTTTTGCCGTATGAAAAATCAAAGACTGGAACCGATCCCAAAAAACAGTAACAGAATCACCCTCCATGACGTTCATAGGGCGAAGTGAAATGTGGGTGTTTTTTTCGTCATCATGGATCATCTTATCATCATATAATAAACGCGTCGCCTTACAAGAAACCTCAGCCGGACTATTCTACTACAAATCGCTTATCAAATTTCTTACATCACCAGTACAGTAGTAACAGTATAAACTTGCTATACAATAGTTTTGTTAGCACTATTTTAGAATATTGTAGTGTAGTTTGGCGCTTGCATTATACTGTCCATATCTTTGTGATTGATTTCTATGACGCTTATCACATTCAACTTCATTCAATGCAAGTAAAGTCTCATACAAAGAAAAACTTACTTACTTCAAAATGGATTCACTTGAATCAAGAAGAAAATATTTAGAACTAGTATTCCTGTACAAACTGATCCAAATCAAGATAAATAGTTCACAATTTCTAGTTAGACTTTATTTTAGAGTTCCATGATATACCCTCGGTCTCACATCACTCCTCTTTATCCACCACTCAGAAGAACAGTTTTTGGGACTGCTTCTTAGGAGAAGCAGTCCCAAAAACTGTTCTGCTGAGTTCCGAATTACTACAGAGATTGAGTAGCTTGCACAAACGAGGAATAGGTTCCTCGTTTGTGCAAGCTACTCAATCTCTTGGGTCGGTCGACATATTTGCTGATTCTCTTACTCACTTCCGCAAATTAGTTAGAAAAGTATAAACTGAATAATCTAGTTAATAGTATAAGCAGAATATCACTATTATGGTTTAAAGACAAAGACAAAGACAAAGACATTTATTTTTGTAAAAACATGAGTAGGTATGACATATTATGTACATGGTGGTTTGCTAAAGGAATGTTCATGCATGTTTTGCCAAGTACGGCGTACAAAATAACACTGGTAGAATATAGATTACTATCAGAATCAAATAATAAATTGAAAAATAACCCAACAATAATATCAAAAAAAGGAATAATAATTAATATCAAAAAAACATATGAATTTAAAAAATATAAGTATGTCAAAAAAGCAAAATAATAACTGGAAATTATGTCAAAACAAAATAATAATTAGTACTTTATCATGTCAAATATAAATAATAAGAAACAGTTTCTATTAATTCTATTATGTCATAATAATAAGAAGTAATATATTATTACTTAAACAATATCATTCAAAAATTCTGTTAAGCTGTAATAACACTTCAATATAAGATATTTTTTTAAATGTATTTTAAATTGGGAAACAGGGCATTGTTTGATTATTTTTGGTATTCTATTATAAATAATGGGTGCCAAACAAAAAATGCTCTTGTGTTTTAACGCGGTTGTAGATTTTACGATGCACAACCTGTCATTATCACGGCGACTACGTGTTGCAACATCTGATAGTTTCTTAAAGTATTTGGGGTTGCTCTTTACGAAACAAGCTACTTCATAAACAAATAAAGATGGCAAGCTTAGGATTTTATGCTGAATAAAGTAAGGTTTGCAGCTATCGGTTGTTTTCAAACCAAACATAGCTCTTATGCACCTTTTCTGTGCTTTGAAAATTATTTCTTTATCTGTTGAGTTTCCCCAAAATATGAGACCAAATCTCAGAATGGAACCCACGACACCATGATAGGCAGTTAGAAGTGCTTCAATCTTTAGAACAGGCGCGAGTTTGAAAAGTGCATAAGCAGAGGAACTTATTCGTTTGTTTAGTTCCCCTATATGTGCCTTCCAACTTAGATTCTTGTCTAATGTTAAACCTAAAAATTTTGCTTTATCTACATGGATAATAGATGTTCCTTGATAGTTAACGTGCACCACTGGTGGAGTTACGCGTTGACTGAAAAACATTATTTTTGTTTTTACCAGATTAATTTTTAAATTGTTATTATTTAGCCATTTAATTATTGATTCAAGTGTGTTATTTATATCATTTTCATATTTATCATTATTATTATTATTTGTGTGTATGACGACCGTGCTATCATCAGCAAAAAGAGACATTGGATAATTAGTTATTGTAGGCAAATCATTTATGTACATTATGAAGAGTAAAGGGCCCAATACACTCCCTTGTGGGACACCACATGTAACTATATGTTTGTCAGATTCATATGTTTCTTCAGATTTAGTCTTAAAATTTATTTTAGTAATTTTTGTGTATTGTTTACGGTCTTTTAGATAGTTTTCAATAAGCTTCAATACATTGCCTCTAATGCCGTATGCTTCCAATTTACTCAGCAAGATATCGTGTTTAACATAATCGAAGGCTTGCGTCATATCGCATAACACGGCACACACTGGATTCTTTTTATCCATATGATTCATTATTTCACCAAGGAAGTCGAATGCAGCCATATTTATAGTTTTATTTCGACGGAAACCTTTTTGGCAATCAGTGAGAATATTAAATTTTTCTACATAATCATACAATTGTGAATATATATACTTTTCGAATATTTTAGATAGTATTGAACTAAGCACTATGGGTCTATA
Source organism: Catocala nupta (assembly GCA_963675205.1). Classification (NCBI taxonomy): domain Eukaryota; kingdom Metazoa; phylum Arthropoda; class Insecta; order Lepidoptera; family Erebidae; genus Catocala; species Catocala nupta. The sequence continues at coordinate 20,200,363 of OY776080.1, forward strand.
ACAGTCCATGTTTTGTTTGTTATCTTTTTTAAATAATGGCTTGACAATGGAGATTTTCAAATTGTTTGGGTATAAACCTGTATTTATACAAATATTTAAAATATAACTAAGGTGGGCACAAATGTGATACCCAACATATTTTATGATTTTTGTTGAAATTCCGTCGTGTCCAACGCTTAAAGTATTATTAAGCGATCTAATGATTTTTAAGATGTCGTAAGGTGTGCTAGGGGCCATAAACATAGACCCACTCGACTTAACAATTTTAGCGGTTACCTGTTTACCAGAACCTGATATTGGTTTAATTTTTTCTATAAAATAATTGTTGAATGCATTTGCAATCTTCTGTGGACTAGTTATGGTTTTATCCTTTACCCTTATAGACTGAATCAAATCCTTTGGTATGTTTGTTTTCGATTCATTTATAATAGCCCAGGTTGCTTTTGTTTTATTTGATGAAGTTTTTATTTTATAACTATTTTGTGCACGTTGTGTTAGTTGAATTATTCTTTTGTATAAATTAGCATATTTTTTGAATTTTATTTTATTTACGTCATTACGATTTAGTCTATAATTCCACATTAGTTTTCGTTTATGTTTGCTACAACGTTGTATACCGCGTGATAACCATCGCGGTCTACTTTTGGGCCGAACAATAATTATTTTAAAAGGAAAACATAGATTGTACATGAGCATAAAAGTCTCCATGAATGTATCGTAAGCAACGTTAGCGTTGTTGGTATTATACATTTCAGAGAAAGAAATGCTACGTAAACAATCTTTAAATTTTTTCATGTTTTCGTTGTTATAATCACGTCTTATTATTTTCCAGTGGTTTATCAAAAAAGTTTTATTTACTGGAACATTTAATGTTTGTGCCGTATGGTCTGATAGTCCGAAGTCAATTATATCAGATTTACATTTTCTACCAAAATTATGTGCAAAATTATCTATACATGTGCCGCTTGCACATCGCGTTGGCTGATTGAATTCTAATTTTAGGTTGAAATTTAAGAGCAAGCTTTCGAATTCAATTGAAGTGTTATCACGCCTACGAGCGTCAATGTTGTAATCACCTGCAATAACAATTTTGCTCTTTAGGTGCTTTTTATTTAATAAATGCAATAATTTCTCAAATTGTTCAAAAAATACAGTTAAATTATTATACTTTGGCACTCTATATACGCAGACAATAATTGTTTTATGCTTAGTCAATTCAATGCCACAGCATTCGAATATCCTATGTAAGGATAGGCTTGATATATCAAGTAATTCGTTATACTGGTGACCTTTCTTTACAAGAATACAAGTGCCTCCCCTTTTACTGCCCTTCCTAGAATAGCAAGCAGCCAAGGTGTAATTAGGAACAAATAATAACCGTTCCTGACCTGCCATCATGAAATGTTCCGAGATACATACTATATCGGGTTCTGATCCCTTTTGTGCTACTTCATTTAGAGAAACAAGAAGCTCATTGCTCTTGTTCAACAAGCCTGCTATATTCTGATGAAATATATTGAGATGTTTACAATAGAAAAAACTGCTCATTTGTATATTGCCGTTCAATATCCTCGGCTTGGTTGTATTTAAGGGACACTGGACGACTTTCATAAACGTATCTCATTAGTTCAGCGATATCTTCTATGATTATTTGCAAGCCGTAATTATTGATGGTTCCTGTCTTTTGTCTGAACATGTTGTAATCACATCTTAGGTTCTTGTTCGAGTCAACAAAATAAGCATGCTCGTATGTCAAAATGTCATGGTAGAGTAAGTTGTTGAAATGTTCTACTCTGGAGTTATACATTGTCGCATCTGCTTTATATTTATACGTAGGCATGCAAAGTATGACATTCGTATGCTGAAGTTCCTTAAGAGATTCTCTTATGGTGAGAATAAGTTTCGAATGATCTTTAGTTGAAATAAAATCAGTTTCTCCAATAAAAAATATGCAGAAGTCATCTAGAGTAAAGTTTTCTAGTTTGGGTTTTAAATTTTTCATCACGTAATTTATGCCTGCGTATGGTGTTAAGTAATGGCATATTTTAGAATGCGTAAAATTTTTTTCTGATATTTTATATATTCTATTATATTTATTTTCACTGATCATACATATCTTTCTAGGTGTTATTTCTTCTGTTTTTGTTTTCAAGTTAACTATAACAGCTTCTTCTATAGGGTTTTTATCTATGGTTATTTCAGTTGAGTTTATGATTGTTTGCGTGCACCTATTAATAGTTTTTCCAGTTTTAGTTGTATGATCTGTCTGTGTTTGCTTGTCCTTTGCCAATTCTTTCCTTTTTGGTGATGATAGTTTGGGCTTTAATGACTTTATAGGACTGTTGGTTATTTTTTTGTAAAGTTCATTTTTTTTCAATAGCTCCTCGTTCGACTGCTTTAGTTTGCTATTTTCTAAACTAAGTAATTCTATTTCTTCTTCGGCACTACTTAGTTGGATAGTAAGCGTTTCAACTTGCGATTTTAGTTTATTGATTAAATCCTGATCATAATTGTCAGCACTCATATCAGGGAGGCTGTTAGAAGTATCGTCCATTGTTTGTTGTAATATTTCACTGTCATATTGACTGACATTACTCTGCGTGTCAGATTTTGTACGATTACGTCTAAACGTAATATTCTCTAAGAAATTCATGATTATATATTTTTTATTTTTAAATTTATATTAATTTATACTTATATATTTCTTTATATTTTTGTAGATATAATCACAAAAATTTAACCTTCAGCATAAAATAATAAAAAGCAAAAAGCATAAAAATTCCAAAAAGTTACATTCCAGTCAGATTCGAACTCGGTCCCCGCGGATGAGTGTCATGCCTTATCTAACTTGACTAAGCGTTCTGTTACACTTCGTGTTGAAATAAAGCATAAGGTTGTAGTTGAAACATTTATAAGCGAATAATTTCTCATGCTATGACTCATTCAATAGGAATTTTTTCTTCGATTTTGCTAGTCACTTTATGGATGTAATACTTTACTTTTTTGGTTTAAATTGTTAATTGAATAATTTCAATGTTTTTATATTTGATTGTTAATTGTTTATTCACTTTATAGTTAGTTTGTATTATTGTCACTGTTAATTCACTTTATTACTATCTCTGATTTATTTCACTCCAATGATTTTGCACTTTGTAATATTTTCAAAAGTACGTGGATTATACTTAAGATAACATTGTCACTTATGATTTAGACGATTTACCACATATTTAATGACAGATAATGACCATTTAGCAACTTATACTGTTTTTAAAACTAAAATAAATACGGAGCACTTTAATATTAGAACTTTACTGGATGGTGGCGCCATCTGTATCGTTTAGTTGTACATTTTTATTAATTATAGGTAATAGCTCAGTAGGGAGACCGATAGACTGCAATGCAGAGGGTCTCGAGTTCGAACCCACGTCACGCATCTCTGACTTTCGGAAGTTATATGACTTTTCGAAATTATGTGCGTATTGATTGATAATTATCGCCTGCTCCGTGCCTCGGAGAGCACGTTAAGCCGTCGGTCCCGGCTGCCATGAACATCTATGGCAGTCGTTATAATAAGTCAGTGCCCTATAATAGCCTGACAGTGGTCTAGCCTTAGGGTATCGTTAGCCTTCGGGTTGCGGAGGTCAGGTGGCAGCCACTCCGTGTAAAAACTGATATCCAGTCAAATCCGGTAAGACAAGAAAAGCCGACCCCAAGTGACTTGGAAATAATAAAGATTAGAAAGAAAAAGAGATCTTTATTAGGGCATGTAGTGTTTGGTTGTAACTATTTGTCTAAAACCTCATGCACTTGTATATGTATAATTGTGAATATATTTTATTGTTACATTTGTTAGCAAACCAAAATAAATAAAAACATAAATTGGAACAGCCGTCTTCTATATGAGTTTTGTAGTGAGGTGTAACAGAATTGCACAGCTGTTCACTTTCGTTTCGCTGTGTACACAAATCAATGAAAACAGAAGGTCATCGGTCAGTTCAAACAACTCGCCAAAATGGACGCATCCATGCATTGATGCGTACGTACACTGCTGTTTGACCGAACGTAACTCGACTTCGTTTAACATTGTTTCACGTAATATTGTACTTCTGTTTACGCGAATGTTATTCATTGAAATTAAACTACTATATACGGATTTTATCGCGTTGTTTATGGTCACGGGAAGACCATGGCTGCTGAAATGCAACCGAAACGTCGGGGAAAGTGTAAACCTAAATATAAATAGTTTAAATAATTTTATTAGCTTATAAATTAGTAAAATTCAATAGTAGTAGTAGTAGTGTAATAGTTTCAAAATTATGTAATACAGTGATAAATAAACAACGCGATAATATCCGTAAATAGTAGTTTAATTTCAATGAATTGTTTTACGTATTCGCGTATGTGAATGCGTCCGTTAGCACGCCAAATTGAATCGAGCCAAATATCTCTTTCTATTTAATTTGCACTGTGTATTTCACAAAGCCTGGTTACGCTGCAGCCGCCTCAAAGTTACCTACGTCCTTTGTGAAAACCCACCGTTTGACGTACACACGCGGGAGGTGCTTGACATTTACTTTATGACGTAGCTCCACTCTTTCAGCCATCTTTGTGAGTAAACAGTGTTGTTGTGTGCGCAATTACGGTGCTTAGCACATTTGTGTAAATTGTCGACATGTAGTATTAAAAATTGTTCGTATCCATTTATTGCAGCCTACTAGGAGACCGTTTGACTGCTACGCAGAGTTCTCGAGTTCGATCCAAGGGACGCACTTTTTTTTTTCTTTCATTGCCTTTGGTGGCAGACGAGCAACTGGCCCACCTGATGGAAAGTGGTAACCACTGCTCATGGACTTCAGCAATGTCAGGACACAGCAAAGCCGTGAAAGAAGAACTCTTTTTAAACCTCGTTTGAAGAAGGACATATCATAGCGCTCGGGAAACACCGAAGCAGGCAGTTCATTCCAGAGCTTGCACGTACGTGGGAGAAATGATCGCTGAAAGCGTACCGTCTTGGATTTGAACGCTTCCAGGTGATATGAATGAAATCTGCTTCGTTGTCGAGTGGTACGGTAATAGAAAGGGGCTGCTGGTACCAAATCAAACAGTTCTTCAGAGCACTCCCCGTGAAAGAGTCGGTAGAACACACAGAGAGACCCAAAGTCTCTCCGTTGCTCCAATGACTCCAATCTATCCGTGAGATTGGGATCACCGACGATTCGAACTGCCCGTCTTTGTAGGGAGTCAAATGGGTCGAGATGGTATTTAGAGGCCCCTGCTCAGAGATGTGAGCAGTACTCCATGTGCGGTTGGACCTGTGCTTTGTAAAGTACAAGACGTTGGCCTGGTGTGAATTACCGCCTCGCCATATTCAGTACACCCATCTTTTTGCTCGCTAATTTAGCTTTGTCCTCCAAGTGATTGCCAAACTGGACTTTATTCGAGATCTCTACGTCGAGGATCCTAATACTTTCGCAGATATGGAGAGTAACTCCTTGCAACTGTGGCGCCATGATAAAGGGTCCTTCTTGGCAGTAAACGCGCACACTTGTGTCTTCGAGGGGTTGAATCGAACTAAGTTTTGTTCACCCCATTTAGAGGCCCGCCCAAGAGAGTCCTCGACTTCAGACACAAGTTGTGTTCGTCTTTCCTGTATCATGCTCCGAGGGACATTCTGATAGCTGCTATAACGCGCATCACCCGTGCTGTCATCCGCATAGCAATGTATGTTGTCGATTGATAATAAGTCATTAATATGCAGGATGAACAGCGTTAGGGAGAACACCGAGCCTTGAGGGAAAACAGCGTTAATGATTTTGGTTTCGGAGCTACAGCCATCAATGACGACTGTAATGCTCTGACCATCCAGAAAGCTGGCAATCCATTTGCAGATTCCCTCGGGGATTCCATAAGATGGTAGGTCTCTGACATTTCGAAATTATATGCGTATTAAATAGTTAATTGTCGCTCTTTAACGGTGAGGGAAAATATCGATGAGGAAATTAGCATGTATGTACTAGTGAGCTGGGAATTAGGTTTGATAAGCGATTTTAGCAGAATAGTACTACTGGTTTGCGGGCGAGGCGTCTAGTTTGACATCATACGATGATAAGCTGATCCATGGCGACGTAAAGAATACTCACATTTCGCAACGTCCTATAAAGGGATTGATTCTGTTACTGTCTTTTGGAATCGGTTGTAGTCTTAACCTTGTACTATTGAACCAACGTAGTCGGTCGTTCGTAAATTATTGATTCGCTGTAGGTATAACATCTCCTCTCTTTTCAATGGACAAATTTTTTAAAGCTCTCAAGCTTTCCATAATGATCTCTCATATATTTTGAAGTCTATGAAACCACATTGGGCCGGTGTGTTGGACTGTAGCATAACCCTTCTCAGAATGAGAATAGGTCCGTGCTCTGCAATAGAACAATGTGTAAACAGGGCTGTCATTATTATACTATTCGTTTATTATCAGTGTTGAAGTTCCGGAATTCCTAGTTTCAAACCCAAGTTGACGTGAGTGAGTATCTGGCAATTTTTTTGTTGATAACGCCTCTTTGTATTTGGTAGGTATAGGATTTTCTACGTACGATTTTTCTAAAATACCAGTGATTGTAAAGCCTTTCAGCGATGACAATAACAAGCGTCCATATCTGGTTACAAAACTGCTTAAAATCATACTGCACACCGCGGATCGTGTAGTTTATCGATTTTATTATAGGACAATGATGTATTTCAATTGAATTGATAATCAACACTAATTGACCAATGACGAACCAGGTCAGATCAGTGTGGATGACTCACACGAATATGAATAAAACATCAACTAATTGAAACTGGGCTCCGGTATAATTTAATCGAATACAAACACAATCAACACCCGAGTGTCCTTTAATCCTGTTGTAGAAAACAATAGCGGTGACCGGTACTATAATCACGTTATTGTAAAGTCGCATTATAAGGTATACTTGATCACTGAAAAATTTGTTTTAGTGACTAGCTTTTGCCTGCGACTTCGCTCGCGTATAAGTAGGGTAGGTAATGTTAGTAACATAACTCTTAAAATAAAATAAAGCCTATGTTACTCGGTTATAATATTAGCTTACTAATGGTGAAAGAATATTTCAAATTGGTTTAGCAGTTTCTGTGTTAAATCCTTACAAACAAACAATCAAATCCGTCCTCTTTATAATATTAGTATAGACTAGCTTTTGTTAGCGGCTTCGCTAGCCTATGTATATAGCCTATGTTACTCGTTGATAATATAGCTACCGCATGGTGATTTTAGTAATATTTGGTTACGTTATACCTATATGTATATGTCCTCAATCCAGATACAAAATGTATTTACAGTACAATGTCTAATTAACGAGCGAGAGGGCTTTAAAAATTTAACTAACCAGTAGATGTCTTAGTAAGTAACTTATAGTCACGGCCACGGAAATAATCGACCGGAATGAGATCAAACGCAGAGCCAATGGCTTTACGTGCTTTCTAAGGCATACGAGTGTGCAACATCGTCAACTTCCTAACTCTGGGCTGCTAGTTATATCTTAGCCGGAGAATCAAAATAACTTTGTAAGCCGTCACATTCACTACCGCTTCGCTAGTACTCTCCTATCAGAAAATTAGCTATCGCTACTTCACTAACAGTAGGTTCATAGGCCTTTTGTCTATTGAACAGACATTGCAACGGATTATTTTCGTTCAGAATTGAAAACATAAGTAATACTGCTAATATAATATACCAATGCTGTATTAAAAACGAAATAACAGAAATGACTTTTTAAATTCAGCTATTTAGGCACTACAATGTGAATTTCAGCAATTGAAGTTAGATTTTTATTTATCTATATGATAAATCGTGGAGTACAAATTGTATTTAAATTTATTTTCATTTTCAACGTGTCATATTTACGTTAAACTCCTGAACGTCTTTGAGAATACGTGTAGTAGCAGGCTTTCATAGGATGCGAAACATGATTCTTGAACATATTATTTTCTTCTGGCGATAACGAACCACGGAACGAAATTATTTTCAAAAACAATGGCTAGATACGCTTTTCTAAATATTTCATGTAGAACTGTTTTGGCGTATTAAAAACGTGCCTTTATTTAGGCTAATGTTTGCGTTTTCTGTTTAAATTTAATTATAAGTTAAGTTTATTTACAAAATGCGTAGGATGCCAAAAATAAGTTACCCATCACTTTCCAGGGTATCGTAAGCGGTTAGAAAGGTTAGGCTATTGCGTAATCTGAGATTAAATTGAATACTAACAATGTTACTTTTAATGTCATAAGGATTCTAATATTAATATCAATTAACATGACTGCCTTATTGCCCGAGCTGGAAATATACTCGTGTTTTCTAAAGAGAAATGAGAATTTCTGATTCTTAATCTAATTGAGAAATAACATAAAGAATATGGAACTAGACTAATAAACATCTATAATATTACAATTCCAACGATTGCTATATAATTTGTATTTTAATATTTTTGGAAATAATTTACCGTACAAATAATGTAGTGTTCTGGAATTGTGTAATATGTGACAATGTAAGTTGTTGTGTCACGCTGTTAAGTACGCGTGTAGCGCCTACGATTGGACCATTTAAAATATTGGCCTGAGCTACTGGAACCTAAAAATATATAGATGCCGAGAAGGATCTCGGCAGCTGTCTTAACCCGGTTTTAGAAACAAGAAACATTTTGGATTCTAGCATCTGTAGGTTCCATAATTTACGGTCATCAAGAATATACACATATATGTAAGCTTTGTACACTGTATATTGTGGACGTAGCCTAATGTACGATCATGTGTACGTCGCCGAATGAGCATGACGTTGCACACGAAGAAGGACAGTGACAGGAGACTCGAGAGGGAGAATTTCAGCCTTCTCGTGAATTAGTTATTTCTCATTTTATAAAAGTAATAAGAAAAAGAAGTAAAGTTCATAGAATAGCTAGTTTAACTAAATAAAGTAATACCGTGTCGACCTACTAAAACATTGGAAGTAAAGAACCTTTAATTGTCGATTTTTCTATTTTTAGGTTAGTAGGCCAGAATTCACGAAGTGTAAATTATTTTGAGTATTTTAATTTCATATTAACATTAAACATTTCTATTTTTAGATAAATCAAATTGTGCGTTATTTACTCCCGTATCATCCTACATATTACATATATATATACATAGATTAAGCTAAGTTTCGTTGTAACTTATAGTATCCATTGTAAGTTGGAGATACTACGAATATATCAACCAATCGAATTTATCAATTGTAATTATTAAATTCTTTTAATAGTACAGTAATATAAGTAATTTTGTTGTCACTTTCAAATATATATACTGCCACGCCTGAGTACGCGGGTTCGTTTCCCGCACAAGTCAAACATTTGTGTGTATGAATATGGATGTTTGTCTTGGTCTGGGTGTTTCTATGTACGTATAAGAATGTATTTACAAAAAAAAGTATATATGTATGTATGTTTATCCATTGTCTAGTTCCCATAGTACAAGCTCTGCTTAGTTTGGGCTAGATGGTGTTGTGTGTATGTGATAGAATATTATTATTATTCTCTTTATTTTCTAAAACAAACAACATTAATTATATTTTTAAATATAAAATTATAAAATAAACACATTTAAAAATATAAAAACTAAGAAGACCCACCGGCATGGGGAACTGGGTCCAAGCTACCGGTAGTTAGGGCTCCAGGGAGAGGAATCTCCTCACGATGCGTGCCGTGTCAAGCAATACAGCCTTCTGCATCAGAGACTTAATCCAGCCATCTAACGCGAGCCTCTTCAGTTAGGGATCGAGACTTTTGGCAATCAGACCATGGACTGATATTATTATTAATATTATATATGAGTTGAATTTCAGCACAAAACTACAATTTGTGCGTTTGATTGGTTTGGTCGTTTGCCAGCCTACCTCGGTAGCACAATACAGGTATAATAAAAATAATGGTAGTGTATGCAACTGCTGTGCATGAGGTGCCGGGTCCAACTGCCGAGTTCGGGAAAATTTTCTGCCTATAAATTTTCAGTAGAAGCTAAAGTCACAAACCGTGTCCGGTAAACGACAATATAATTACGTGGGACGGGAGAAATGTAAGTTTAATAATACAACTCTACCTATTCCATTGCGAACATAGACACTCACACACAGTATTATATATGTATGTATGACTTTCAGTTCCACCCGCCATATAATTATTTTCCATATTGCGAGACGTGTGTCTATGCTAAAAAGAATACATAACATCACGTTACTTTTAGCGATGAAGTTCTCTAAAATTCTATGGTAAAAAGAACTCCTATGGTTTTATTTAGAATTCACTGGAACGATGAGTTTGATATACAAGTATTCTACGACATGTTCTAGTTTGTGCAATATCAGAATTCTTTGAGTTCTTTCAACAAATATTACAAACCTTTTAATTCACTATGCGTATTTAAGAATGCCGGTTACGTGCGTCGATGAAGATCAGTCCCAGACAGACCTTTGAGTATTTGAAGTTAAGTGAAAAGTAATATTAAATAGTTATTTATCGGTCGTTTTAATAGTGAAAGAAAATTTTATGAGAAAACCTGCATCTCTTAGGGCTCTTCATAATTCATAATGTTCTCAAAGATATGTGAAGCCTACAAACAGCCACTCAACATGCATGATTGCATAATATTGTCTTCTGTTTACGCGAATGTTATTCATTGAAATTAAACTATATACGGATTGATTATGGCCTTAAGCTTGGGCCCACTTTTAAACTAACTAACTACTTTTAAAAAGGAAAGAAAGAGCAGGCCTTCAATTTTAAATATTACCCAAAGGTCAGTATTATACATACGGTGTTATTTTATTTTTAGTATGTCTTGCTAATACTTTAAATGAGGAAATGTTCTTGGTCTATCCTTTTTGGCTTCAGAAGTAGGCAACGAATCACCCTGATTTTTTGGATAGATTTTAAAGTACGTAACACCGGATTATGTAATATTTAAAATTGAAGGCCTGTTCTTTTTTTATTCTGACAAGGCTACTACTGTTCTAGGATCGATGAATGAAAAACTGATGAGGAACTTAAAAAACGTTCAGTTAACAGATCTAGAACATTGATTTGTGAATCTCACAAATAATTGTCCTGTGAGGAAATCGAATCCACAATATCCAAAGCTGTGACAGCGGCAACGCGAACGTTTCTCTCTGAGCCATCTCGCGTCAAATCATGTCAGCTTCATCGTCATTGATAAAAGGTCCACCCTTTTAAAGTCCATTTGCTAAAAATGCATAACATTTTCGGGGAGTTAATAAATCGATACGCGTCGATACGATCATCCGTGTTCAAAGAGCGATAGCCATATCTCTCTGTGTCCGGGTAAAAACGAGTTCAACCATCAGTAAACAAAATTGGTTTTGTGAAATGATATTTCGGTCCGCTTCTCTTCAGCATACATGTAAGTGTGTATGCTGGAAACTTGTAAATACGGGCTTGTCAAAGGCAGTAAATAATTTTATAGCAGTATTTCATTTAGGTATACAAGACAATGTACAAAGTGAAACAATGTCAATATTCATTGAGTAAAATTATACAAGTCTGAACAAAATGTTTTTTCTTCAACAGAATGATTTAAATGACAAATGATCTTGTGTGGTATTGCCATGCCAGGTTGATGTTTTCTATGGCTGATACGGCAGAGAAAAGCATGCCCTTTTTAAAATTGTTTTGAAAACGCATCAACTTTGTAGCGCGTAAAGAAAGGTATTGTAATATTTAAGCCGAGTGATATAAAAATAACAGATGTCAAGATTTATCCATGAAATTACTTTCAAATATCTTTCACATTCAGCAAAATAGCAGTAGAAGGAAGTATATTTTTTATCTTTTATTTATCGAGGCTTTTATCCACAATGGCATGCCAGCCTCATCGCACCTTAACCTAAATTACACACAATTAAAACTAACTAACAATAATCATTGATAGCTAAACATTTTCATAAGTAAATCAGCTATTTCTATAGTAGGTTGAGCCAGAATGATTAAATATGGTGCTATATCAAATTTATTTGCTGTATACTTAACTATCAATGACTCTCTCTCTCTTTCTTATTTTTCGCACACTCTATAAGTAAATGGTAAACATCTTCTACCGTTCCACATGTGGTACAATTAGGCGAATCGACATTTCGCATCAAAAATCCAAATTTTTTACAAGGATTGTGGCCAGAGCGCGCGCAATCTATGAATTAAGACAATTTGAGATCTTTTCATTCTCGTTTCAATAAACCATGGTATTTGAAGAGACTTTATAGTTCTGTACCAAATGCCTTTTGTTTTACTCCGTTCATGAAATATTCTTTAAATTTATTGTTACGAATTCTTCTACATCTATTCAATTGTTCTGAATAATTTAGCTTTATTTAAAATTCTTCTCCTTCCAAAATTGCTAACTTTGCAAGAGTATCAGCCTTCTCATTTCCTTTTAGACCTATGTGAGATGGTACTCATTGCAACCTGAGTACTACACCATTGTGAGTAAGTTCATTAACCTTATTTAATATAGAGTAAGCTATCGAAACGCCTCTGATCCCAGAGGCGCATCGAGCTAAATGCTGTAGACTACTCTTGCTATCAGTGAATATCACTATGTACTTATCTCTTGAGTTACAAGCAGATTTAATGGCGGCATAGATTGCTATGAGTTCCATCGTCATAATAGAAACATTATTGTTCACCTGTACATAACTGATTTATTCCTGTTAAAATCATAGAAGGCCACCCCTAATCCAGTTTTACACTTCGAGCCATCAGTGAAATATTTATTATAATATAGATATTTTTCGTCAATTTCTTTTATAATTTCGAATATAAGGGTAGTAAAATTCAAGCTATTTTCCGGGCCTCGTACGCTTTCTAAATTACACTTGATTATATAATGAATATTAATATATGTTATCCAAACATCAGGGGAATACATATCTAATGGGTTGCAGAAGCGATAGCTCAGTGGAGAGACCAAGAGACTGCAATGCAGAGGGTCTCGGGTTCGAACCCACGTCGCGCACCTCTGACTTCCGGAAGTTATATGACTTTTCGCAATTATGTGCGTATAAATCAATCAATCAATCAATCAATCAATCCTTTATTTGCTTAGAATATGGTTACATTTTACAGTTTGTCAGATTTAGATAGTACAGCATATTCTGCCACATGTGGCGTGCAAAATTTAAATAATAAACATTAATTAATATACTTAACAGCTAAATACAATTACACCATTAGTTTCTAAAATTATTATCACATGTATAAATATAGTTGAGGTCCAATTAGAATATTTAATAATGAAATAATTTAAAATTAATGGCCATGTTAGAATATGTTTAACAATTTGAAAAAGATAATAAAATTAAAATAAAGCAATAAAAAATGTCAAATAATAAATAAGAAATCATGTCAGAATAATATTAAAATGTTATGCATGCATTATAAAATCACAAGTCAGTAATTATAATTTAAAATAAGTAATAGTCCGCTTTATGTTAATAATAAAAATAACATAGTACTTATTGTGCCTTTATAGTTTTATCATTAAGAAAATCATCAATATTATAATAGCTTTTTTGTATTAGTAGTTTTCTAAGCGATTTTTTAAATTGTGTAGTATTCATATGCCTAATAGCTAGTGGAATTTTATTATAGATTTGTGGAGCTTTGCATACTATACTTTTATAGAGTAAAGCTGTTTTAGCGGGATGAGCACGAAGTCTATTATTATCACGGCGATTTCGGCTTACATAATCAGAGAGTTTGGGAAATAGATCAGGATTGTTCCTGACAAATAGAGCTGTTTCAATAATGTAAAGTGATGCAAGTGTAAGAATGTTGTATTTTATGAAAAAAGGCCTACAACTATCAGTACTTTTAAGGCCAAACATAGCGCGAATGCATCGCTTTTGCATTTTAAACACCATATCCTTATTGGTAGAATTTGCCCAAAAAATTACACCATATCTAAGGATGGATTCCACAAGTCCGTAATATGCCGAAAGTAACGCATCTGTGTTAATAATAGCAGCTAATTTATGTAAGGCGTAAGATAGACTGCTGATTTTTTTACATACAATGTCAATGTGTTCCTTCCAATTAAATTTATTATCAATATTTAAACCTAGAAACCGAGCAACAGTAGCTTCCTTAATGGTAATGTTTTCATATACTACATTTAAATTTAACGAATTTTGTAGTCGTTGACCAAAATGCATAATGTTCGTCTTCATTAAATTAATTTTCAAATTATTATTGTTTAACCAAGAGATTATGGATGTCAGTGAGTCATTAATGTCAGATTTATATTGATTTATGTCCTTGCATGGTATGGTGACCGTGCTATCATCAGCAAATAATATCAAGGGTTGGTTGGTAGCATTTGGTAAGTCATTAATATATAGTATAAATAAGAGTGGCCCCAGAACACTACCCTGGGGTACACCATGTGGTACATAACGCCTTTTTGAAGTGCAGGTTTCTTGGCGTTTTGTGTTAAAATTAATTTTATTGATTTCTGTTATTTGTTGTCGGTTTGTTAAATAGGATCTAATTAAGTTTAGAACATTGCCTCTGACACCATAAGCATGAAGTTTATTTAGCAGAATATTATGACTCACACAATCAAAAGCGGAGGACATGTCACAATAGATAGCACATACAGGGGATTTTTTATCCATGTGCGTTAAAACATTTTTAATAAAATTATAGATAGCCATATTGATGGTTTTGTTTTTCCGAAAACCATTTTGCTCACTGCATAATATTTTATTTCTTTCGAGATACGCATTAATTTCCTGATATAGATATTTTTCAAATATTTTTGAAAATACGGAAAGTAAAGCAATAGGCCTGTAATTTTGCATTAACTCTTTATTTTCCTTTTTATATAATGGCTTTATTATTGTTAATTTAAGATTTTCCGGAAAGACGCCAGTCGATATACATAAGTTAATTATGTAGCTCAAATGATGACATATGTACTCATTAACCGCTTTAATAATATTTGATGATATACCATCGTGTCCTACAGTATTTGTATTTTTTAAATTATTGATTATTTTGTAAATATGATGCGGCGTGCTTGGAGCAAGAAACATTGATTTTAATCTTGTATTTATTAATGCAGTTACATTTTTATTTGAACCTGGAACTGGTTTAACTTTATTGATAAAATAGTCATTAAATGCATTCGCTATTTCTATGGGATTATTTGTAAGTTTCTCGTTAATTTTGATGCTGGAAATGTCTTCTTTGGGTATGTTAGGTCTGGCACTATTTATAATTTGCCACGCTGCTTTACATTTATTATATGCACTTTTTACTTTGAAATTATTTTGAGCACGTTTAGTTAGCATTATGATCTTTTTAAATAGACTACAATAACTTTGATACTTTGATTTATTTTCTTGTGTGGGTTTTAGTCTAAATTGCCAAAGTAAATCTCTTTTCTTTCTGCTGCAAGCTTTCACTCCACGAGATACCCATTTTGGCTTACAGTTGATTTTCATAAAAATATGTATTTTGGGGAAACATAAATCATAAAAAAGTTTGAAGTCATCTATAAAGTATTGGTATGCTGTATTTGGATTATCGGTTTGGTAAATATTCGAAAAAGACATGTTCTTGATACATTCTTTAAATTTTTTAATGTTTTCTAAACTATAATTACGTTTCGTGATGCGCCAAGATTTTAATGCGAACACTAGTTTAACGGGCAGTTTTATTAATTGGGCTGTATGATCCGATAAACCTAATTCTAAAATCTCGGTCTTACATTTCTTTTTTAAATTATGTGCAAAATTGTCAATACAGCTTCGACTAGATAGTCTCGTCGGTTTATTTAATGTCAAATTAAAATTATAATTTAATAATAGGCATTCAAAATCTAAAGTACTATTATTACGCTTTAAAATATCTATATTAAAATCACCAGCAATTAAAATGTTATTATATTTATATTTATTTATGTAAATTAACAGTTTTTCTAGCCTGTTGAAAAACGTATACAAATTATTTTGTTTGGGTACTCTGTATATGCAGATAATTAAAGTTTTATAAGAAAGAAGCTCAATTGCACAACACTCAAATACATGGTCAACGCAAAATTGCCTAATGTCATTTATTTCCTTATATTTATGTTTTTTATTTAATAGAATGCGTATTGATTGACAATTATCGCCTGCTCCGTGCCTCGGAGAGCACGTTAAGCCGTCGGTCCCGGCTGCCATGAACATCTATGGCAGTCGTTATTAGGGAAGTCGACACAAAAAGATTCCACTGGGTCGAAGTGTCGCCGGTCTGTACTGACTGGCACTGACCCCCACACAAGATAAGATATCTAATGGGTTAGAAGAATGTACACAGAACGACTTACATTCATCAAATGCTGTGTTTCAAGAAAGAAGTACTTAAAAGAAACTTACGGTTATCCTTTGTTAGTTTTGTGTTATATTAGGATGTGATAGGGCTGATAATTGAATTGAACTGCCTTAAAATACTTTGGAGGCGTTGCCGATGCTGTCTAACTATTAATTTAGATTATGTCATAGTGGATGACAGAAAATTCTATAAACATTACTGGTTACTAGAATAAGGTTAAATAATACAGTGACGGCCCAAGTAGAAAAATAAAACGAATTGTTTTATACCTTAGGTTGACAAATATTTACTAAGCATTATGTATTTAATATTTTAATTTTTAATTAACATCCAAACAGAGTTTTGCTCTTTATAGATAAGGATAAAATATTTGTTTATTTGCGTAGAATGTGACCATTTAAACTAAATCTCCTGTTTTTCATTTTTGCATGCTTGTTGCATTTACTTATATCATAGAACATTAGGTAAACAACCATAGTTCGTATTGATAAATAGATATTTATGAGTGTAATGATTGTTAGTGAATCAATAATAATAGATATCATCCTAGCAAACGTGGAGCAACCCGACTGGTGAAGGACTCTACATTTGGCAGTCATATGAAATGTTTTAGACATCGAACACAATCACTCCAATTTTAGAGTTTGTTATTACATAGCTCAATAATAATGAATGTCGAAGAATTTCAAAAGTAATGTCAAACAATTGCATTCAAATTGAAACCTTAAACTAACTAAAATAGAACTTATTTTCGTAAAACTGTTAGACAAAACGAATGTTCAACTTAATTAAGGAATGCACAACGTGCTTTCAGTTTTCGCACTCCTAAGTCGGTTTAACAGTTGTCTGGCTATGTCTGAGGGCATACATATTCAGCAGTGAGTACAACAGAAGAGGCAGGAAATGCCCTTTCAGATGTGAACACATTCAGTAAAATGACGAACATTAAGAGCAGCATTTCATTGCGAACGACGCTATTTAGGTAACTGTCTGAATTTCATGTAATTGAATTAGTGAGACGTAACACTCTGTTTGTTGCCCGTCAGAACCATCATAGAATGACCTTTATTCATAGTTTCTGTAGTCAGAGTATAGTCCTTATTCTTTGGTTACAGAATCTATGGTCTGCCCATTTGCCTCTCTTATACTTGTTTTCTTGAGAATCTGATAAGAGCTAAATATGTGCCTTTAGCACATTCTACATGCACGCTCGTCATTTAAATGTACTCTTAACCTGGCTTTTCGCTCGAATTCCATATAGCTGGCAATCATCGAAATTAAACGTTTGATTTATACCTACTTATACTTTCTAAGAATATAATTTATATGAAAATAAACTTCAAAATATGATTGCAAAGAAGAGTCTACTACATAGTACCTAACTCCAAAATGCTTCTGAGAATTTCTTAAAAGAAAAGTAACGAATTAACACTTTGCTCGACCCGGAATTGGAACCCGAAATTTCATATACAGCAGTCGATTTTACTATGATTTATTGTGTCAAATGATGTGATTATAGATT
Source organism: Catocala nupta (assembly GCA_963675205.1). NCBI lineage: Eukaryota > Metazoa > Arthropoda > Insecta > Lepidoptera > Erebidae > Catocala > Catocala nupta. The sequence goes on from OY776080.1 coordinate 20,218,315, forward strand.
TAAATTCTTAAACATGCAAACAATTAGCTCGGCTTACCGCAGGTATTTTTTTTTTTTATAATGTTATATAATATTCTACCACATACACACAACACTATCTAGCCCAAACTAAGCAGAGCTTGTAATATGGGGTACTAGGCATTGGATAAACATACATATATACTTTTTTTTTGTAAATACATATGTACATATTATACATAGAAACACCCAGACCAAGACAAACATCCATGTTCATGCACACAAATATTTGTCTTGTGCGGGAATCGAACCCGCGACCTCAGGCATGGCAGTCGGTTACACTAACCACTACGCCATCGAGGCCGATAATGTACAATATATGTTACATTTGTAGTCTTAGTTCATTAATCTTTGTCTCGTGACGCTATAGCAAACCTCGTAAATTGCAATGTACAAAACACATTGCATGTGTACAAATTAAAATTATATGAGTAATGAGACGAAACGTAAGGGTGTAAATCTGGGTCGTGACTTTTATTTAAAATTATTATTACATTTATATTCAAAGAATTTCAAAGGATATGTATCTTTTAATTAATATTGTAAAACATCAATTATAGTAAAATAATTATTACATTGTTCAGGACTTCTCAGCTAGTTATGAATCCAACGCAAATTTGTATCTACCTGTGCACCTTATAATTAGTTTAAAAACGTTAATATAAGTACAACAAAACCATACAAAAACACCGTATATTGAAATGCGTTTAGAAAATAATTCGTTGCCTGTCTGAAGAAATGAAAAACGAATGTGAAAGAGTATTACTGATATAACCGAGTCCATCTTCAATGGTTGATTATATTGTTCAAAGCTTAATAACATGCCTACGTATTTATAATTCTTATTAGACATTGCAATTCATTATTTAAAAAAATATTTCTCGAATATTTTACTTATAATATTATTTTGTGAGTATTAACGTTTTCTTCTCAAATCGAACTAAGAAAACAAAAGATTATTTGACCTTAAAATATTGTGTTTGGTGTGTTGTCGGCCAAAACCCATTTTTCATTCAAACCATAAGTAACGAGTTTATTCTTTCTATAAAATCTCTGCAATAAACATTAAAAACATACAGTTCAGATACCAACAATATAATCTGTCTTACAAATATATTTATTGCAGAAGACAAAATAAAAATACAATGCATTTACCATTCTATTTCCAAGCAAACAAGGCAGAATGATCCACTATTGTTTATCAACATGCTTTGTTTACGTTTCATCGCGGAATCGAATTACTTTTCAAAAACATTTAGATAAAGAGCTCACGACGCCGACGGCCAGACATTCGTTATTTTATAAAAGGTGAAAGTTTTTTCGTGCATGAACGATCAGCGTGTATGGAGTTTGGATTGTGGTTACTTGTAGCAGGTAATCTGTAGTACGAGTAAAGGTGTATAAAATAGTACCTCAAATTCATTAAAGTATAAAGCTCAAGTTTTTATATTTTCTTCGGAGTAACATAAGAAATCACGTCATCCATTGCCGGACACAAAGTACAGTTGCATCCCCCTGCCAGACACCCCTAAACTTTAATAAATTATAATTATACTTTCTTTATAGTATAAAAGCTGAATTTTATATATGTTACTTGGGTACCTATAAAAAAATATTACTTCAATAGCCGGACAGTTTTAATGGTTTTTACATCTTGCCAGGCACATTGAAAATCTGTTGTAGGTGCGAGCGCGAGGCAACAACTATTCAAGCGGGTGCGAGTGAGACAGGGTGTTTAGTCTATTGCAATCTTTTAAGAAATCCAATAAAAAATAGTTTTATTACGTTCATAGCCATCTTATATTAAGTAAAAATATTATTTTATTATTATAAGAAAAAAGAAGGTATTATTACCTACATGTAAAAGGTAACCTGGATGTAACGTTAATGTAAATCTTCAGCTACTTTTTTACTCTGTTCCATAGTTTCTAGAACTATGGATTTACTGGTTGGTGATGCACTGATTGGGGTTAAATAAGAAATAAGGTGTTGTAGGATATCATTGTTATAAATCCGACGATCGTCGATTGCAGTTCGCTCGTCGTTTTTTTTTTTAATACGTAATCTCTTCTGTAGATATGACTTCAAAAGTTCTTCTTCTTCTTTTTCTTTTTAATGTTGTATGTGGTAAATTACACTGGACAGCAATAAACCGGGCCACCCGCTATCTAAGAACCCTGATTCGATAAAAATAAATTAAAGACTTTCTGTCTTTAATTTATTTTTTTATTTAATGATTACTAACGATTAACACGACTGGAAAACGACTCTTCTTTGTAAAATCCGTAATAAACATGTAATAAATTTATGAATGCCAATGAATTTCCATTCATTTTAATTATCATCAAACGCACTTTCTGTAGGTAGGTATAACTTTAATAGTTGTAAGTTTTATACTTTTTAAGAAAATCGAATCAGGGTTCTTAGATAGCGGGTGGCCCGGTTTATTTGCTGTCCAATGTAATTTACCACATACAACAATAAAAAGAAGAAGAAGAAGAACTTTTGAAGTCATATCTACAGAAGAGATTACGTATTAAAAAAAAAACAAAAACGACGAGCGAACTGCAATCGACGATCGTCAGATTTATAACAATGATATCCTACAACACCTTATTTCTTATTTAACCCCAATCAGTGCATCACCAACCAGTAAATCCATAGTTCTAGAAACTATGGAACAGAGTAAAAAATATATTCCCCTTGAAGAGGACTTTTTCTGGATGAAAGGTATTCTATGTCCTTTTCTGTATCCCTCTCAACGTGTATGTGAATTTTCATGATTATCCAGTAGTTAAGGCGTAAAAGCGTAACAAACCAACTCATATTTGTATTTATAATATTAATTAGGTAATACCACAAAGACGCCCAACGGGCTGTCACATGTTAGCTGCAGCGGTTACCATAGACCAAAGTTTATGCCGAACCAACAAATAAGATTTTTGATCAAATAAGTATAATAAGTAATAATATAAGTAATATCTAAAACAATTGTAAAAGAAAAAGATGTATTACAATTTGAATACGAAGTAACGTCGGCGTACCTAACAGAATGGTATCAGTATTATTCTAAACATTTTGATCTCGCTGAAATAACAACGTATCGTGACAAGCGGGGTTGTGCCCCAGTGCCCGGCATGTCGTTGTTATGCTAATGTCATGTAACCTTTTCTGCCTCATAAAGTTACGCAAAGGCAACCCCAACTGGTCTTTATTTATTTTTCGCTATTAATACAAAATACCCATCTAATAGATATCTGGACAAAAGATTTGTGGCAAAATGTTACTTTATAATTTTTAACAGGGAGGAACTACCTTTTTAGTAACCCGTGCTCGAAGATTTAAGCTGAACTCTTTAAAAAATCTCGACGTTCAGATAAGTCTTCATAATATTTTCGATATTTCTGATTGCCCCTATCGACTACCAATAGATTTTAATTAAAAACTTACAAATACAATGCCGATATTGTAAATTACTTGACACCTAAATCCGACAGACAAAATACCAGATATCAGTTGTAAAGTATCGCCTCACAATTGGTATCTGTGCAAAGGCTCACACCTCAATCACAAAACGAACGAAGTAGGCTATTATAATAATAATATTATTAAGTCCACAATGATTGAGAATCAAACTTCAGCGCCCGAGATGGATTTAGGCGTAGTACCGAACGTGACCAAAATTAATTATACCCGCTCCAAGTGGATGCTATCTCATTAATGTTTGCCTCTCAAATCTAATTTGTAATTGTTGATTCTGCACAAAATGTTTTATTAAAATCATAAGTACGCCGAAGACAGAAAGAAATATTATGAAGAACAGTTATTTTAAAAGGTTAATGTTTTCAAAACAAATTAAGTACTTGGAGAACGGTTAGATCGATTGTGTTCTGGATTCTTATCCACTTACACTAAAGTTGAATAAGGCAATGATTATTAAACTATATTCAAACAATTCTTTATTGTGATCTTTCAATGGAATGCTATTATAAGTAATATGATAAAAATTGCGGTACTCATATAAAAAGACTGACGCGATGGTTGGACTCGGTTATTTAAAATTTTCATTTTGTGAGGTAGTAAGGAATTGGTAGACAGCCAGGATATAATGCACGTAACGTTGAGATTGCCATTATATGGGCTTTCCGGATACATAATCCGTCAAATGCATAATCGACAGCTGTCTGCTGCTTTGACTTCTGTTTTTATTATTTGAACGTCCTGTCTTTTAAGGAATTGTGATACTTCCAAACTTTTTACTCACTCGTGTCACTACTGGCAGGAAATATTTACTCTCACCACTTATCACCAAAGTGACTTTGTACCAAAAGATTTCCAGAAATTTCCTTCCGCGGACGCCTAACACGCATATTTTCTCAAGATAGGACAGCATGAGGCAAAGACCTCAAAAGGTTTTTGTAGGGTCGGTGCGGCTTGTGTTATACCTCTTTTTTCTTTTTTTTTTTGACCCTGGTAAATCCTTTATGGAAACCCTCTCCCCCGGAGGGGAAACACACTAAAAACCTGGGGTGAGCAGTCCCTCCGCCGACGGGGTGGGACGAGATGGAGTCGCGTTAGCAATCACCATCCCGCCCCGGCGGTTGGCCCGGCTGATGGTAACTGGGCCTCAGCACCTATGGAGGGGAGGCCTTGCTCACCAAGGCCACCCTCCAGTCGGTAACCGCTTACTACCAGATAGACCACTTGTTTGTCACCTTAGTAGTATAAAAATATATAAATATCTCATAAATATAATTATTATGTGCCATCGTGGTTCTTGATTGTGTAATCTTGTTCGGTCTTCAGATGGGATAGTATTATTGGATATTGTTTAAAGCAATTTACAATAATAGCAATACATCTAGTAAATAGTAATGAGGCCCGTTTTTAAATGGGTCACTAATAAAGCCTACTGATAGATATATACATGACGTCATATTCTGATATATTAATAAAGCGGTAAGTGTTTTCATTCCCATCATGCTATGTCTTTAAAATATTTATTTTTAAACTATGTATATGTATATGTTCTTGTACCGATTAATCTTTCCATATCCAGAAAATGTCATTTAAACTCCTTCTATAATTTTTCTACCTTCATTTGACGTATAAAATCAACCCTTTAAGTAACCGCTTCATTTAAATTAAGTATATATATAGCAGAACCCTTTCAATCTTCTTCTAAAGTAGCAGTAAGTCGACTTATTGTGTCAATTATCTGCTACTGAGCACAAAAGGCAGTCTTCGCCGCCGTACCACGGTCAAACTGATCCGATTATCTGCATCCGCAGATTATAACTGCGTTAATATTCACTTAGAAAGCCCGTAGAGCTTGTAGAGGCTGTAGAGGCTATCTGGAACTAGGTCGAAGAGATGTAGCCACTTTTTATATAGGTAGCTAAGTGGAGAATTTCTCAAGGGCTTTCCCTTCTCAAGGGCAGGTTTATTAGATGCCACATAGATCGATAGTGCCAGAGTGAATAAAAACAATTGGAATGGTTTGTTTTTGCACGGATGTTACGACAGCGTTGTTGATCCGATAACATAAATGGTTTCATGTTTACTAGTCGGTATGGCCCCGGGTTCGATCCTAGAATATAAATGTTTATGGATTTTGCAGCGAAGGTTTTCTCAAGTGGTAATCAACATGCAAGGCCTATAACATAACTAATTTACGAAATGTTGATTTCTGGCACCTCCTGCCACCCTTCGGTCGCAAATGGCAGGAGTAATTATATTCATATGGTGATTTATTTAGCATGAATTTAATAAACAAGATAAAGTTAATTAAAATAGTGCTTATTTAGACTATTATCTTTAATATACATAACCGCAAATTTAAACAGATTAATACCCAATTTGATGATAAATTATATTAGTGGATTCTGTCCAAATCCGATTTCAGATTGGTTCATCAAGCAGCACAGTGCTTGTTCCTTTCAGTAATTAAATTAATTAATGTCAACTTATCACTCTCAAGAGTAATTAATTGGTTAATATCAGAGAAGTTTCAGTCGAATACTGTCAATCACTTTAAGCTTTTTACCATCTTGTTGGTTTGCTGGCTAATATTGCTGCTGAGCTGTTGTAGATTTTCCCGGCTTCAATTCCCAGACCGGATTAACCAAAGGTTATTAAGTTATTTCTGTTTTAAAAAATATAACATTGAGTATATTACTCAATAGGTAGGGTTAGGTAGTTGCCAATGTTTCATCACCGCACCTCAGTAAGCACGTAAGGCCATTGATTTCTTTCTAGAAAATTTTGACTGCTATCTCATAGGATTTTAAAGTATAGTTGGCTGCACAGATGGCGTAATAGTTTAAGTAGTCACCACCTCACTGCCTTCAATGCACCGAGCAGTGGATTCGATACCGACGTGCTTATAATTTGTATTTTATATGCAACTTTTTTTTTTGAGCTTTCTATATTCCATATGATCGGATCTTTTACCTAATGAGGGGAATGTATTTAACCTGGCAATTGATGGAATGCCAAACATAAATGAAAACATAAAAAAAAATATTAAAAAAAATATTGACAAAAAACAATTAAAAAAACTATTGTATCTGTATCCGGTGTGCCTCTACGATTCAATAGGTTAAAAATAAATAAACAGAAGAAAAATAATTACTGCATAGGTACATATATGAACCGTTTCAAACCAAAACTCTTTACTACTTAGACCGCCCAACATGAAGTGGGTTAGCTATGAATATACATATAGCTCCTGTAGAAATTAATATACATATAATCTACCGCGAGCCCACGTCCGTTCAATATCGGGTTTCACGTTCCGTCAGCGTTACCTAAAGGTGTGAAATTTCATACGTTAATAATTAGCCGTCGTGCCTCATCCCTTACTACACCGAATACGCCTAACTGGATAATCCAGAATTATTACATTTATCTCCCTTAGGGCATCTATGTACCGTACCTGTCGGTCTAACTTTTGGGGCTTTTAGCTTAACAAAGTTAGGTGAAACAAAGTTTAGAAACATGTTATTGTGACGTTGTTGTTTCGAAGAATATTTTATGGGTACGTATAACTGTAAGGTTTCACTGACGTGTAAAATTATCCCCGGAGAGATATACATCTCATATGGTCAAATTATTCTATACGCTTAGGCAGTGTACATTCAGCAACATAATTATGTAGCTGAACATTGAACAAATTAATAAAAGTTCTTGAATTAAAACATTGTAGCTATTATACTGTATTTTTGAAATGTGACAACAAGAGCAATAATTAAAAAAATGCGTTTGTCATAATTTTGAAAGATCTAATTCTCTCAAGACTTATGTCGCTGACTGTATATTTTAACACGAATACAAGACATATTTGTGTTAAAATATATACATTGCACATAAAATCTGTCCTTACTCGTTTCTACTTCTATGTACGACAGTATCAGACGAATGCGCAGACGAAATCTGCATATTTTGAATGAGAATACTAAAATATTTCAAAGGAACTGACGATGCAGTCTTGTATCGAACTTTCTGCATCGAGGCATACTGCCATAAATACAACTCACGTACTGTTGAGATAGGGCGCGTCTTCATAATATCCTGATGGAACTTTGGCAGCTATGCTAAGTCCTACGTCTGTATTGATATCTACACATACATATGTATATTGAGAGCATAAACGGCTCAAGTATTTAAAGTAATTCCTATATTAGGAATAGGACAGTTTATAGGACTTTATTGGCAAAGATTAATCTAAGTATGTAGGTAATTCTAAGATTTAGTTTACATGTAATTATTTTCTTTGGGTATTTTGACTTCTAGCACTAGCATTGGAGTGGCGGTATTGATGATTGAAATATATGATACATACATGACGCCAATACGGTATAAAACTATTTTCTTTTATTATTTCAATTTAAGGTTGCATTATCTAAAATCTAAAAGAAATTTTGTTTTAATTTATTTAATAATATAGAAGACTTTTACTGTTAAAAGTGGTAATGATAAAATGGCGGTAAAAAGAAAAAAAGGATGTACGTTACTATTGCATGATATAACCGCTATATAAATGAAATATATAAATTATTATTTATTTATATAACGAAAAACCTGCAGCCCAATTTTTCCATATCAAAATTTTAAATATTAATTGCTCATTTATTTTGAAGCGAATTTTAATACTGCTTTCACAAAAAAATATATTTTGTATGCTATTTGGTGATACATTTAAAATAACGTATATAATCGAACATTGCCAAATGCCAATATAATTTACAAAGGCCGCTTATTGCGTTATTTATTATGTGCATATGAATAATAGGTTATTTGTTACTATGCTATTGCATTAGGTAAGTAAACCTGTAATGATATTTGTATGCAAAGATATAAAATAAACAAAATCTGTAATGCAAAAATCAATGTATAGTATTTGCTATAGTCATTGGATCAAGAATTCAAATAAATACTTCGTAAAGTACACTAGTCTAGTAGTCTTTATCTACTACTTCTAGCTACGATTCTTGAATATTTGGAGTTGGCAAAGGCCTGGTTATCAAAAAAAGATATTATTTTTCAAGTTGTGCTCGACGCCGCAATTCGTCCGTTAATAAGTACAACCTCAAATTAACTGCTGAAATTTGAATGCAATGCATTGCATTTAATTTATATTATATTACACTCGAAGGGGTAGCTATATGTGTACCTCAAGTGTAATATAATGTGAATATAAAATCAACTTTCATAAATAAGCAGCAGTGAGGTTAAACCAAATAATAGTAGTACTTAACCTAAGAAAATAACTTAACCCGTATTCCCCGCGTTATAATAGCTAGGCATTAATCATGGACTGGATTAAGCATAAACTAGGAGAGGCGACTCGCAGTATTGTCTTGGTGCTCGTTGTTAGTTAGGGACCACTTGAGTCCGCCTTATTGTTGTGGCCCCGGGCCCCGGGCGACGCGATGTGACGCACCAACACCTGCAGGGCTTTTTATGCTTTCATAGTGTAGGTTTATTTTACTGACAGTACAATTGTTTTTAATTATATTTATAATTGAACGTTATTTTTGTTTTAATTGCGGCCGTATTTGTACGTGTCGCAACGTATAGATGTATAAGTGAACACTTATACATTTATACGTTGCGACACGCTCTTTTCTCTACTCTTCAGCATTATAATATTATAAAGCTGAAGAGTTTGTTTGTTTGGTTGAACGCAATAATCTCAGGAACTATTGGTTTGAATTAAAAAAATATTTTAGTGTTGGATAGCCTATTTATCGAGAAACGTTATAGGCTTTATAACATCACGCTATGACCCACGGGAGCGGCGCAGTAACCATAAGCGCGGGTGAAACCGCAGGCGTAGCTAGTGATTTTATATATGTTGTCTGAAGATCAACGTAATGGCCGAGCATTTCAGTAAATAGAGGAGGTAATGGTGAGTACTTTAAACAACTTTTATCTCGGTAAAATATACAATACATCAAATGAAATGAAATAAAGTATATAATGATGACAATAAAATATATGGAGACGTTTCGTATCTTAAAAAGTGATATATATTTTGTTCTTTGCTTACTCTTGAAGCTTTGTGTCTTAATAATCGCTTCTCTAGAACGGAAATGACATAAGTATGAAATTATTGTTGCCGAAAAATACACTTTTAATTACATAATATAAATATATCTTCTTTCCGCGCAAGTTCCTCTTAGCGACAGTACTGCTTATTACTTAAAAGTCGATGTCGCACTCAAATCTTTAATAGATTTTAAGTCGTTCTCATTATTAGGTAAGTTTGTTTTTTTTTAGTATTTACGTCATTGTAGTTCTAGAGGAGCGTCATATTGATGGTTTGGCGCAGCAAAGTGGTACTTCTGTTTCTGTAAAAAAAGTATGAATGGCTGCCCGTTATCAGGTTCGGTTTATAATACCCATTAAAATATTATGCGTGTTCGACAGACTTTTTAAAAACACCACGGGTTATTAATGCCTGTATAAAACTGTATATGATATATAGAGGCATGATATTTACACTTTCTACATATCCTGTGTATACATATATATAACTATATGTACAGTGTAAGATTAACTGACAGACTGCCACAGTCAGACATTTAATGATTACTTAGGTAACTTCTTAGAAATTATTTTATATAATATTTACTAATATCTAAAATATTATAAAACAGAGAAATAAAAAAGAAAACTAAAACCCTCTAATAGGTGTCATAGAATTCCTCCGCATCACAGTCGACTGGTAGTGTGCCCAGAAGACTGGCAGCATTGCCACGTTGAATGGCAATGCTTATCCTTTCCGCGAAATAAAGGCCAAAAAATTAGTTTTAAAGAATTGTTTATATTATGTATATAATTAATAATTTGTATTGTTATTAGTTAATAACATCTGAATTTACTAATATTACAAAAAGGAAAGATTTGTTTCTTCTGTTTGTTCACCAAGCTACTTTATCCGGAAGTAATACGGGCTATAACATCACGGGGGTTGGGTTTAGAAACGTGCCTATTCGTTGGGCAGAATCTAAGGGTAGTACGTGATACTAGAGAGTTTTCTGAGCCACAATCAGTAATTTTTTCTTGCCGGAGACCACTCATTTTAAAAAAAATAAGAAATTCATATTGCGTTTTTTGAGGTTATGAATAAGTAATTGACACAGAATTACGTTCCTTTCTACTTAGGGAAGTAGGGAGGAATGCAATTCAGTGTCAAAATATTTATAAATTAAAGTTATTATTATAGATATTTATTTCAAAGTCTATAAAAATGAGCCTGTACTTTTTTTTATGGGAAACGAAACGCATTGCTCCCATTTTGTTAAGTTGTTTTGTTGACATTCATTCCGTTCCGCAATAGAAAAACAAAATACTTCAGGCAAGATAGGTCCTGGCAAAGTAGTACAGATCGACGAATCGAAATTCGGAAAAAAGGAAGTAAAATAAAGGTAAATTTAATTAGTTTACCCCGACTTCACCTGGTACTTTTTGCCCTACCCCTAGAGTGTTTTGTAGAGCCCGGAGGCACGGAAGGGGTGCAGCCTCCGGCCGCAGTAACAAAGCATAGGCACAAGCGAGCCTAAGCGGCCGAGGCTGGTCGCCGCAGGCGACCAGCAAGCCGAGGCTGCTTAGGTGAGCGCATGGGCCAGTGCTTTGTTACGCTAGGGCGAAGAGGCTGCACATCCTGCAGTGCCGGAGAAGATGCATTCTCAAGATATTGTATAATATAGACTTTATGTATTAAATTATATTTTCTGTAAACTGTTAGATAAAGACAGTGATTTGCCCTCTTATTCTTTGTTATTTATCAATATATGACAGTAAAATTTTAAAAATAAAAGTTAATTTTTCTCGGAAATTATAGGGCTCCGGCGGGAGGGGAGGGCGGGGATTAGTTACCCTTCCCCCTCCCCACCCTCCCCCCACCACCGTTACCCCCTATCGAATAGGCACGTTTCTAAACTTTTACCCATCACGGTACGAATCATGGGAGCGGCGCAGTAATCATAAATGTAGGAAAACGTGGACTGCTAATTGTAAATAACGATTTAGTTACTAAAACAATATTATAAATACTCTCTGTCATAATATTAACATATTCTATCTATAGGGATATAAAAATATCTCGATGACGTAGTGGTTAGTGTAACCGCCTGCCACGCCTGAGGTCACGGGTTCGATTCCCGTACAAGTCAAACATTTGTGTGCATGAACATGGATGTTAGTCATGGTCTGGGTGTTTCTATGTATAATATGTGAGTATTTACAAAAAAAAAGTATATATGTATGTTTATCCATAGTCTAGTACCCATAGTACAAGCTCTGCTTAGTTTGGGCTAGATGGTGTTGTGTATATGTTTTGATGAAGACGAAGGAATCATTTAAATAATCATGAAATATCACATAGTAGATATGGCAGTTAGACTGCTTAGCACATTTGAAAGGTCATTACTTAAGGAATCTCCCGTTACAATTTGATTCACATCTTCTGGGACACCCTGTATGGACATATATTTTCTGGTACCAGTTACAAATAATATAAACACATATTGAGCTAAGATCTCAGCCGCTTATCATTGACTGCTAAACGCAAAATTAAAGATAAATAATCGATCTAATAAAATGTTTGCTTCAATACCTATATTTAGTAATGTGTCAAATTATTTGTTACATTCCAAATGTACCTAAATCAAAACTGACATCTATTTGAAACGTGATATCAGTATAATGTAGGTTGAAATTGGACACTATGAGAAGTAGGGCGTTGCGGAATCTCCACACATACCTTTTTTTTTTTTTTTTTTTGATTCCCAGGAAAAAATGCTTGATGCACTACCTGCCGGCTAGGGGACGGCACCGGCGGGGCGTGTGGGACTCACCAGCCGAGTGCTGGTATACCCACTAAAAAAACCTGGGGTGTTCCCTCTCTCACCCAATGGGAGGGGCCTGTTAAGAGTCTAAAAAGATTCATCCATAGCAGGCCCCCCCGTGTGGGTGCCGGCCGGGTCAATGGGACCCGACCTCCTCTCGTCCCCGGGGGATCTCCACGCATACCTAGAGCAACCCAACTGGGGTAGTCCCTACACTTTATGAAAAATAGCTGCTTAATAACCTAGAATTCAATCCCTGCTATGAGTTAGGTTTGTAAAGCTTCTTAAAGAGGCACTGTTTCCTTAGCAAGGGAAATACTCTGTTTATAGAGCTGACAGCGCAACGAACATTTTGTATCTATCGCTTACGCTGCGATAACTACTCATCATTATGCGGACAATATGTTCGCTACTTTGGCAGTAAAAATAATAAATGCTATTGTGTATTAGATATCCGGCAGTTATTACCTACTAGATTTTTATGTAGATTTTGTCAATAAATTTATATTCCTCGGAAACAGTCCTATTTTCTGGACGAGTCCTTGTCTGACAATGTGTATGCGAAATTTCATGATAATCGGTTGCATAGTTATGGCGTGATGGCATATCAAACAAATTCATATTCGCACTTATAACTAAAGTTAGGAGTATTATGTTTACGCGAATGTTATACATTGAAATTAAACACTTTATACAGACTATTACGACTAAATATTATATTACGACAAAATCCGCATAAAATGCTTAATTTTAAGTTAGGAGGTAAGATAAATTTTTAATTTTGATTTTTCTCAGACCGTCAAAGTAGAGACCTCAACATCGCCTCGGCTGCTATGAGGATGATGTGGAGGCCACTGCTCTTAGACCACACGACTGCTTACCATCAGGCGGAGTGCGGTCATTTCGAAGAGAAAAAAAAATCAATGTAATTATTTTTGTAATGTAGCATAACATGTAATTTTGACCAATAATGGAATCCTTACGATATCGAATTCAATTACCTAATATTTTATTTGCTATTTATAGTAGTATAGTACCAAGCATAAACCTACTTATTTGAGGCGCTCATAGCCAGTTGCACTCACTGATCGGTAAACGATTAGCGAGGTTAAGCAACGTTGGTTGCAGTCAGTCTATAGATGGGTGACCGCTTAGTGGTATTTCATCTGAGCGTCTCCGTGCTTCGGAGGGTACGTAAGATGTCGGTCCCGGTTGTTGCCAAATTGACAGCAGTTGTTAAGCCATGTCAGAGGCCTACGGGCGGCTTAAACAATTCTTGATAACAGATTGGCCGCTAACCACACGAAAAAAAAAGAAGAAAAAAGAAGACCTACTTATTAATACGCTATATATAGTATAGAGCTATCAACATAAACCAATGCCTGCTAAACCTCCTTAGTTAATTTGAATATCACTTATCTCTTTTAATTGCGCTAATCGAAAGAGGATAGAAGTATTATATATAAAATAATTGTGCTACTTTGCTAAGTCTGTTTATTTTGCACTTACTATAAGTAAGTTGCCCTGCGATTGCTGGTCCGTTTTTCAGGATTCGTGCGTAGACTATGTCACTCACCACCCTATTATTCTTTTTTTTTGCAAGTATCATTACAATATGTTGCTTTTGCAAAGAAAGATAAGCTAACGAATACAATTTCGAATTTACAATATCTGTAAGGACATTTATCAGAAATATTAAGGGGACAAAAATGCACTTTTTGGAAGGAACGCAATCATCTAGAGAAGTTCTATAACAATTAGTAATATGTCTTTATAATATTAATTCCAATACATTTCTCAAAATATCGGACTTAATTAGATTCGAAGCAACTATCTTTAGTTCACGTAAGCCTTCTGTAGGGTTCGCATCCGCAACATTGGGCACAAATATAATCGCGACATAACATTATATTGCCAACCATAACTCAATATTGCAACTCACCAAATTAACTCAGAATACTTTAAACAGTTTTGTCTTAAGGCAAGCTACTTATTCCTATTATGATCATTAACGATATTAAAGAAGAAATGTTCATCTAATTCGGTCAATCTTCAGCGAGCCTCAATAATAATTATATTAACGTTATTAAGGAATATGGGAGCAGTCAATATTCGCTGCTGTAGATATTATAGGTGGGATGGATAGCGAAAAATATCAAGTGGTTTTCTTTAGATGGGTTACATGATTCAAATGCAAAAAAATACAAATGCCAAGGATTACAGTCACTAAAATTTTACAATACCAATCTGGTTACCGGTGTGGTTAGAAGATCATAGCAAGACCTTATGGTAAGTAACCTATCCAAAGAACGTAAAGAAAGTCGGGATTTTAAACATGTGAGAAGATTTGAAAGTGACATAATTTATTGACGTTAAAACATAAAGCAATAAACGCATTACGTTTACAAAGCATATCATAGTTATTAATCGCACAAATAGCAGCTATCACTTCGAAATTTAAACGAAAATTGAGTTTGTTTTATTGCCGCTTTGCTTTGCTAATTTTCTTCGAAAACTATATTTAACAGGATTAATGTATGAAATATCCAAATAATTGTGTTTCGCAAGCGATCTTAGATCAATATAATATAATCCAATCGATTCCAGTTTTATTCTATTAAAATGTTGACACATTGCATTTGAATATAGCTAATAGATTTATATCTCGCTAAAGTTGAGCAATTACACGTAAATTACAGTATTTAATAGTGTCTTGAACGTTCGATAAGCTACTTGTCACATAACAGTGCAATAAACCCGCTTTTAAACACGATAATAAGAGTGCAATTATGGTAAACACGAGCACTTACTTTGTTACTGTCCTTAGTAATCTAATCTAACAAGTTTGGATTGCAGAGTTCAGGGTACAATGGTTTAAGTTGTAGTCTCGGCACTATGCCGCGCCAATTCGATTCCCACACGGGACAAACGTTTTTGTGGTCCACAAATAGTTGAAACCGGTCTAATATGCGTTGTATACGTTGTTTTAATGATTGTTGATTCTTTCAGATTAAAAAATAATTTCTAGTGCGGGAGTTGTGTTACTTATTTAATGATAAACAAGCACGAGGATAATTCATAATTACGAAGGGTAAAATAAGATAGTGTCTATCTTTAGCCTATCTTCACGTATAAAAGTAGCAGCACTGTGCGCCATGGTTGAATGGATAATATTGCTAAAGAAACACCTCGCAAACTTATCCTACTTATAAATAGATGGGAGTTCGTTTGAAGAAATTATATAAATAAAATGACGCGCGCTATGATCGATGAAGCTGGTTTTTTTTTTAATTTATAAGAAATTTTATTTTCGATTTGTCACATGGACGTTGCAACTAGTTAGGAAATATTTTATTTTTAAATTGTGATTACTGATATTCTTATTATTACTAACCTCCAGCTAACGTGAAGGTCATTCACCACCTATAACACTACCGACATGGTAGTCTCACGTCGTTAGTGCAATAGATAGTGAATGAACTCTCTTTGTACGTTCATATACTATATTTTATACAAATATATTACATGAAGCCTTTTAAGAACCTACATCAATATGGATAATAATAGTGGCTTAGATATGAAGTTGCTGCTTTGCATAAGGATATCTTTGTGGTTTTCATACTATTTCACCAATATTTTTTGAACGGTTAATTTGAATTATATGCTTTATTTTATGTATAATTGCTCACAGGCAGCTATGATTTGCCTTAAATTAACAAAAACATCAACCGCTATTTAATTATTGCCAAATAAAACAAATTAATTCAAATACAAATTGTATAAAATGTAATTGATACTTACTTTTATTAATACAAGCTATTAATAATAAATATAGCCTCTTCTTGAAATATAAATGAATTTAAAAAAAGCCATTGTCATATGCACAGAAACCACGAATCTAGATGAACGACGATCTAGACGTAAATTGCAATTTCATAGTTAAATACCTAATATGTACAACATACATATAAACTGCATAGGAGCGATACCCTAGTGGGAGACCATTGGACTGCAATGCAGAGGTCTCGAGTACGATCCTATGGCGTGCACCTCTGACTTTTCGAAGTTATATGCGTATTAAAAAGTAATTGTCTCTCGTTTTAACGGTGAAGGAAAACATTGTGAGGAAACCTGCATATTTGAGAGTTCTTCATAGTATTCTCGAAGATATGTAAAGTCTGCCAACCCGCACTGGGCCAGCGTGGTGGACTATGGCTTAACCCTTCTCACACTGAGAAGAGGCCCGTGTCTAGCAGTTAAACAGTTTAATACAGGTCTTATATTATTATACACATATACATGTTATACTGTCGTATTATTATATTTTCAAGTCACTTTACTAAAACAAACAATTCTTCTCACAACTTCAAACGCGTGAAGCGTAGGCAAAAGTGTCCTGTGTTCATTCAGGTATAGTTATGTGCCAAATACTAAATCTGTTCAACAGTTTACGCATAATCGAGTAACAAACATCCAAATAACTTCACGAATTTTCATATATTAATAGATATTAAAGGGTTCAATAAATATTGTCTTCTGTTTACGCGAATGTTATTCATTGAAATTAAACTACTATATACGGATTTTATCGCGTTGTTTATTTATCACTGTATTACAAAATTTTGAAAATATTACTCTACTACTACTATTGATTTTATTTGACTAATTTATAAGCTAATAAAATTATTTAAACTATTAAATCTATTTATTTTTGGTTTACACTTTCCCCGACGTTTCGGGTGCTTTTCAGCAGCCATGGTCACGGGGAGATTAAGATGGTAGTTGTCTCAATGTTCCAGTGTAGTTATTTCAAAGTACCTGAACATAATTTAATTATTGGTGTTTCTATTTACGCAGAATGAGCTCAAAGTATCATGAAGTCTAGCTGTGGTTTGTTTCTTCTTGGGTTTGACTATTTGAAGTACTGGATCCCAAGCTGGTGGTACATTCCAACCATCTTGTCTATTGAAATTGGGATGTTTTTTAATTTCAATAGCCTCGCGAAGCATCCTTGGCAGGAATCGGTGTTCTTTAGCGAGAATCTGTGGTTTGTCAAATCTCAGGTAGTGGTTGGTCCCCTGTTGTATGTGTTCACACACAGCAGACTTCAACGAGCGTTTGTGTTTTACGTCAGCTATGTGTTCTTTTATGCGGGTGCCTATGCTTCTCTTGGTTTGACCAATGTATGAGAGTCCGCAGTCACAATCTATTTTATAGACCCCTGCATCTTGTAAAGGTAATTGGCACTTGACGGATGGTAAAAATTGACTTATATTCGTTGGCGGCTTGAAGTATGTGTTGATTGAAGCTCGCTTCAAGATGTAGCCAATCTTGTCAGTGACACCCCTTACATAAGGCAGTATAGCAGGCTGGCGCTCGACTGTGGCTGGCTTTTCTCGGGATCTGTGACAGCGGCGCGGCTGTTGGAGCTTGTTGTCTTGCAGTACTTGCTTGACATGTTGAAGCTCGGCGTCCAGGTGTTTCTTGTCACAGATCCCGTGGGCTCTCTGAAACAAAGACATTCCCACGGTAGCTAACTGTTTAGGATGGTGGTGAGATTCACCGTTCAAGTACCTATTTGTATGGGTCTTTTTCCTATACACGGTGTGGCTCAAAGTATGATCAGGATTCCTGATGACAAGTACGTCTAAGAATGCTAATGAATTATTTGCCTCTAATTCCATAGTAAATTGGATGTTGTTATTAATAGAATTAAGATGTTCTAGGAATACACTAACACTATCTGTTGGTAATATTGTAAAAGTATCATCTACAAACCTCTTATAAATCCTGGGTGTGATGGAGGCAGTCTGTAAAGCTCGAGCCTCGAAGTCCTCCATATATATATCGGCAACAACAGGCGATACTGGAGAGCCCATTGCCACACCATCGACTTGTATGTAGAATTTATTGTCCCACAACAGATAGCCAGTTGTTAAGCAATGCTTAAGTAGTTCTGCATATTCCTCAGGCATATTGTACTCTATTAGCTTCCTTTTAGTTATTTCAATACAGTCATGTACAGGTATGCATGTAAATAATGACTGTACATCAAAACTAACCATTGTTTCATTGTTAGTGAGACATAGGTGTTTAATCTCACTCACAAAATGGTATGAATCCTTTACATGTGCTCTCGAGTTGCCTCTGAGTGGTGAGAGTATCTTCGCTACGTGCTGAGCCAATCTGTAAGTTGGTGTGTCGATCTGACTCACAATAGGACGTAGAGGAGCGTTTTCCTTGTGTATTTTTGGTAACCCATACAGCTTTGGAGGTTTTACGCAAGCTGGTATTAATTGTTTAACGTCTAGTGAGTCAGATCGACACACCAACTTACAGATTGGCTCAGCACGTAGCGAAGATACTCTCACCACTCAGAGGCAACTCCAGAGCACATGTAAAGGATTCATACCATTTTGTGAGTGAGATTAAACACCTATGTCTCACTAACAATGAAACAATGGTTAGTTTTGATGTACAGTCATTATTTACATGCATAGCTGTACATGACTGTATTGAAATAACTAAAAGGAAGCTAATAGAGTACAATATGCCTGAGGAATATGCAGAACTACTTAAGCATTGCTTAACAACTGGCTATCTGTTGTGGGACAATAAATTCTACATACAAGTCGATGGTGTGGCAATGGGCTCCCCAGTATCGCCTGTTGTTGCCGATATATATATGGAGGACTTCGAGGCTCGAGCTTTACAGACTGCCCCCATCACACCCAGGATTTATAAGAGGTTTGTAGATGATACTTTTACAATATTACCAACAGATAGTGTTAGTGTATTCCTAGAACATCTTAATTCTATTAATAACAACATCCAATTTACTATGGAATTAGAGGCAAATAATTCATTAGCATTCTTAGACGTACTTGTCATCAGGAATCCTGATCATACTTTGAGCCACACCGTGTATAGGAAAAAGACCCATACAAATAGGTACTTGAACGGTGAATCTCACCACCATCCTAAACAGTTAGCTACCGTGGGAATGTCTTTGTTTCAGAGAGCCCACGGGATCTGTGACAAGAAACACCTGGACGCCGAGCTTCAACATGTCAAGCAAGTACTGCAAGACAACAAGCTCCAACAGCCGCGCCGCTGTCACAGATCCCGAGAAAAGCCAGCCACAGTCGAGCGCCAGCCTGCTATACTGCCTTATGTAAGGGGTGTCACTGACAAGATTGGCTACATCTTGAAGCGAGCTTCAATCAACACATACTTCAAGCCGCCAACGAAGATAAGTCAATTTTTACCATCCGTCAAGTGCCAATTACCTTTACAAGATGCAGGGGTCTATAAAATAGATTGTGACTGCGGACTCTCATACATTGGTCAAACCAAGAGAAGCATAGGCACCCGCATAAAATAACACATAGCTGACGTAAAACACAAACGCTCGTTGAAGTCTGCTGTGTGTGAACACATACAACAGGGGACCAACCACTACCTGAGATTTGACAAACCACAGATTCTCGCTAAAGAACACCGATTCCTGCCAAGGATGCTTCGCGAGGCTATTGAAATTAAAAAACATCCCAATTTCAATAGAGAAGATGGTTGGAATGTACCACCAGCTTGGGATCCAGTACTTCAAATAGTCAAACCCAAGAAGAAACAAACCACAGCTAGACTTCATGATACTTTGAGCTCATTCTGCGTAAATAGAAACACCAATAATTAAATTATGTTCAGGTACTTTGAAATAACTACACTGGAACATTGAGACAACTACCATCTTAGTCTCCCCGTGACCATGGCTGCTGAAAAGCACCCGAAACGTCGGGGAAAGTGTAAACCAAAAATAAATAGATTTAATAGTTTAAATAATTTTATTAGCTTATAAATTAGTCAAATAAAATCAATAGTAGTAGTAGAGTAATATTTTCAAAATTTTGTAATACAGTGATAAATAAACAACGCGATAAAATCCGTATATAGTAGTTTAATTTCAACGGGTTCAATAAAATTTATTCAATAGATCACCTGTACTAATTACGGTCGGACTATTAGAGGCTCTTCGCATTTCATAAATTCATTCGCCTTTAAAATTTATTGACTGTCGTTCCAATAGTTAATGGAGGCTTAGCTATGAAAATATTCCAGCTGGAGAATTCACATTGGAGATTAATGGATGTCCGACCTCCAGATGGCTATGATATTATTTTCTTATGTATATTTAAGGAACAAATCAAACAAAAGGGCTTTGCCGTCTAAAAATAAAGGTAACCCCTTATTTGTATCTTATTAGATGCTTACTGATTAGAGCTATTACATTGAGTGAATATTGAAATTAAACAATTTCTAACAATTCCAAACTATTTATATATAGTGATATAAATAATTTAAAATTGTAATAAGTTGTCTAAATTATGCGACGTTTTCCTCGTTTTCTACCAACCATGGTCACGAGGAGACTCTGTCATTAGTAAAACTTAAAATACAAAAGATAGGTATAGAAGTATGGCTGCTAAAACAGATTCATTGTATAGAAATAGGCTTATAGTAGGCTTTGTGATAAAATTATTTCGACAACAACAAATACAGCAAATAATTCTTAATGTAATTCGGCTATTTTAATATCCAACACAGTATCTAATATAAAGCTTAAAAGTAAACGTGACAAAACTAAATAATCATCGCAAATTTATTTCGACAAGGTCAAGAATAGGTAAACACAGCCAAGCGTCTGCCAATTGCGATAGTAATGCTCTCTTTAAAACATAATAAAATAAGCTTATGTCACAGGATACAAAAAAAAATATTAAGCAATTAGTTGTACAAGCATTTAGCTTAACTTGAGGGATAACAAGAACAAAATGCGTTGTCGCGTGATATCATGGTTGAATACTAGGAAAAATCTTTATTCTATTCGGGCGCATAATGGGTAGTACCACCTAAAACAGTTCCTCAGAGCATCCGAGGAACAAACGGTAAAACAAGCATACAAAAATATAAAAAAAATATTATAAAGAGGAATGATTTGATTTCTTTTTAAATTAAACTAATTTAAACGGATTTTATCGCGTTGTTTATTTGACACTCTATTACATAATTAAGAAACTGTTACACTACATACTACTACTACTACTACATAACTACACTGGAACATTGAGACAACTACCATCTTAGTCTTCCCGTGACCACGGCTGCTGAAAAGCAAACGATACGTCGGTGAAAGTGTAAAATTAAATCTAAATAGTTTTAATAATTTAATTAGCTTAAAACTTAGTAAAGTTTAATAGTAGTAGTATGAAGTGTAACAGTTTCTAAATTATAAAATAGAGTGTCAAATAAACAATGCGATAAAATCAGTATATAGTAGTTTAATTTCAATGAATAACATTCGCGTAAACAAAAGACAATATTATTTGATTTTTTGTTTGTTTGTTAGGGTTAAATTCAAAAACTACACAACCGATTTTAGAAATTCCGCTATTAATAAGCTATATTATCACCGAGTAACAAAGCCTATGTTTTAATTTAAACACGGTACTATTACTAACATAATCTAACCTAACCTCCTTCCACGCGAGCGAAGCCACTAGCTTTTGCCTGCGGCTGTTCTCGCGACTTATTGAAAGATTAATAAAAAACGCAATGTACTACATTGATTCCAACGAACTATAGAATCTCTATAACGTTCCACTTTGTAGTTATGCATCCATTTAAATTGCCAGCGGAGTTAGTGTTTAAAATGACACAATAATTGTCGAAATTTAGTAAAAAGATTTCCACCGAGCAATATCTTTTATCTACAAAGTTCAAAGCAAAAACCAGATAATTATTGTCCATATTAAATAATGCCCCTTTTTGTACGAATTTTATGAGTTCCAAATATATCGATGTGTATTGAGAGATTTTTATTGTCACGTCGATAGTGTGGCATAAGTATGAGTAAACTCTTCAATTCCTAGATAAGGCAAGTCGGTTATACAGCATTGGGTTCGCAAGTAGAAAATTTCCAGTAACAACGTGTATATACCTTAAGTTTAGAAGTCGTTAACTCGCTTGCCCCTATTACGTCTGCCCTAAAATCATAGCTGGCGAAATGTGTCAGGTACGATGTGATTAAGATGGCTGACCAAATAGTAGTATGATTACAAACAATTCCCTCGGCTTTAATGGCCATTGCGAAATCAAAGCTTCTCTCGAAGTGTTTTCCCAGTGATCGTAATTTTCTAGCAAACCTTGGTCTCGGTAAGCTAATTGATTTGTTTCTTTGAAAAGTCCATTTACCGTCTTATAATTTTTAAATAAGGTCTGTCTGCTTACGTGATGCAGTCACATGCTGAGATAAAAACACTTACTTTAATTTAGATGTACCATATGCTCTTCCCAAAGTACTTTTTAAGCCTGGATTCCCAACAACGTCTTATTTGACACTTTTTTATCAGCCTTCTTAATTTCGGTAAAGGTAGGTTAAAATCCTAACAGGTTCTGCATGGGATTTGGGCAACCTGTTGCGCCGTTCTTGCAGTGAGTATCCTTAAACTGCTTTCTAACAATACCAACCGTATTGTTAGAAAGCGGTTTAAGGATACTCATGCTCATGACAATAAATCAAACTAGTCTTGGATCGTAAATTATAATATTCGTCAGACAGATTCTGATATACTCATGTACAGTAGATGTAGTTGGTTTTTTACCTGGTCATGCTGATTTTTAACCCTATATGTAGTTAGTCTAAACAGGATGGTTTCTGCTGCGATCTTCAGTAGAGAGACACGTCTTTTTATTTAATCATTTCTTAGTTTGAGTAAGATGGTAGCTCCACTGCGATATATCATGCATATATATATAGATGACGTGTTTAAGATTCCGAAACGCTCTCGCTATCTATGATTTTAGGCCTTATGTATCATGACCTGATTGCCATCTAGAGGAATAATTTCCAAGGCTTGCTAGTCAGAGTATTCTAACGAAAAATATAATAGCATTTAGGAATGTATGAAATAACTAAATAAAAGATAAGGCGCAGTAACACCTTGCTTAATTGGATGGCCCACCTTCCTACTGGAGAACACAGCACACACCAAAAACATTGTGTACTAATCATTTGGTGAGTAAAGGTGCACTATGCTCATTAGCAAGATGCTGTACTGTCAGCAGGAGAACAGTTCTATATCTCTTGCTATGGCTGAGAAGCGGCTTACTTTTTATATGATACCTTACGGTATTATTAACACTTCATGTCAACAGCCACAACGTCAGGATATACATATGTACATTTTTGCCTCTTAAAAATACATTAAAATATCACTGCAAGAAATATAAATATTGCTGTATCACTCACATATTTAATTAAAAATTTGTCCCTCAACGTCTATCCAAATCGGAAAAATTGTATCGTAAATTTCCGTATTAATTTAAATTATTAATTTCCATGGTTGTGCCACCAAAATTTATGTTCTATCCACTGGGCTTATAGCGTAAAGTTAATTAATGTCAATTATTCTTTCTGCGACGTTATACATATAGGTATTGATCAAATTTATCGATAATTACAACAATAATTACTTATTCTGTCTGTACTTGGACTTCTGTGTATATATTAATATCAGCCCTGTTAATACAGGGCTGATATTATTATGTAACAGTTACGTATGTATTATATAACAGTTTAATAACTGTCCCATTGCTGGGCACGGGCCGCTTCTCAGTGTGAGAAGTGTTAGGCCAATATCCACAGTGCGGTTTGGCACACATCTCATATCTTCATTCAATATTATGAAGAACTAAGTCAGTGATGCGCGCCTTAGGATCGTACTCAAGTCCTCTGCGTGGCAGTCCAATGGTCGTCCATTAGGCTATCCACTGCTGTCGTGAAGATTATACTATAAATATTATTTACTCTGATATATACGAACAAAATAACATTTATACACAATCACAGTCACAAATGGAAACTACAGAATAAAATTAACTCAGACGCAATAAATTGTTCCCATTATGTGTGCCTTTGAAAACTGTAGTCAAATTATGTTGGAGAACAGTTCAATGTTCAAACTTCATGATCATGCTACCAAAGTTTTGAACTTTTATTATTGCGCCTCGACACACGAACTTGCTTTATTTATAAGTGTCTGCCTCTGTTGTATGTATTTTTGACCTTACAGCCAAGGTTGGTAAAATTGGTAAGGTTAGAAGAATAGTTTGTGTGAGCAGTTCAGTCTCATTTGTTCATGAATTAATGATGTTGAATTCTTCTAGAAGCCTCGTGACAACGAAATATTTGTTAAAAAAGATGATGTTCCAAGTATCCAAGGAATCAGTTAAACGTGTATTTACGTTTTTGGCCGCTCTTGCCTAGTTTCAGATGAAGAATAAAGAGTTCTTAGATATAAAAACTGCGTTCAACTTCGACATTATATTTAGCCATGTTCAGCTGTTATGCAATTACACAAGTTTGAATTATTTTGGTAACAGTCACTTTATTATTTTCGTTCTAATTGTATTTCGGTCTAATGATCGAGCAGATATAAAAAATAAATTGTTATATGTACTAGACAATAATTTATAGTTATCTCTGATTCTATTTCTGATTCATGGTACTAATAGTTTACAAGTCAACTATTAGACTTATAGACTTAATAACCTGTCTAATTGCTTATATTGAAGGAGTAGCATGCTGGTCTTTGTCTTATGACAAACTTCTTTAAGGCACACTTAGAATGCCAAAAATTAAAAAAAAAGTAACATGCAGGCTATCGATAGGTCATTTACTTGAACACTCATCATATCTTTATTTATCTATCTATGATTGGATTTTGGAAGTGTTGGCTGTGAGAAATGTCAATATTGCCATTCAAAAATTTTATAAAATGCTTTACTATATCATTGAGTCCACTGTACCTAGAACTAAACCTCGTAATCTTCATTATCCAATATGGTTAACACGTAATTTAATTAAAATAATAGCAGAAAGAGATAAACTTTGTAAAAGATTTAAAATATACAAAAATCTCCGTTACAAAATAAAATTAAATATGTCTAACAAACGGGTTTTTTCAATGACGGCCTCTTGCTATTCTGATTACATCTATAACACTAAGCAAGCCCTGCATAAAATCCCAAAATGTTTTGAACTTTTCTTAAACAACAACGTAGTGGGGAGTCAAATTTGCCCGGGGAAATGTTTTTAAACAACGATAAAGCGCACACAGGTCTCGGAATTAATAGCTTTTTCGCTGACCATTTTCTTTCGTTTATTCGGCATCTGACAACGTTTTAATCTGTGACATGGGTGACTGCTTTCCTCAGTTCTCATTAAGTAGCATAGATATTACGGAACGAGTAGGTGAAAATTTTTAAAGTCAATTGATGTTAGCAAGGGCGCAGGGCCGGACGGAATTCGCCCTTTATTTATCAAAAAGACATATAAGCAAGTAACACTTACACATAAAATTATTTTTAAAATGTCTATGAATTCTGGTATCTTTCCAACCGAATGGAAAATTGCAAATCTTGTACCCGTCTTCAAAAAGGGTGACAAATGCAATATAAAAAAATTACCGCACTGTGTCGAATTTATGCTTAATTCCGAAGATCTTTGAAAATTCATTTGTCAAATTTTAACACGTCATTTAAAGAATTTTGTTTTAAATTTACAACACGGGTATTGTAGATCAACTCTTAGTAGGTAATTTCCTTAATTATGTGACGGATCTTGCATCTAGGGTGAATAATAAAGCTCAGATTGATAGCATATACACAGATTTCACTAGTACCTTTGATAAAGTCTACCACGATATACATTTAACAAAACTAAAATTTTATGGGTTTCATAAAAATTTGTTAAATTGGCTGGATTCTTACTTAAGAAACAGAATGCAAAGAGTTGCAGCTAGTGACTTTACTTCTTTTAATATTATTCCTACATCAGGCGTTCCACAAGGATCGCACCTGGGTCCGATCCTTTTTCTCGCATTTATCAGTGACATTTTAGACCATAATATCACATATAGCAGATGTCTTATGTTCGCAGATGATTACGGTTTAAGATTTTTATTTCCTCGTAAAAATTCACAATGATTCACTTACTGAGGAATACTAACTAAAGACTAATTATTACTAACTAAAGTAAACAACAAAAGAACGTTACATGAAAGTTAATAACTAAATGTTACAAAGTGGGTATATTACAAACAAATTATATCTAAACGATCGAACGTTGTCAACAGTACACGAATGTTGTAACTACTCCGCCACTAGATGTGGCACGCACGGCTACGCACTGCTCTAAGAAATATATTACGTTTATATATACATAATTTTTTTAGATATTTACTACTTATATAATTTAATGTTTATTGTTATATAGTGTTTATAATTATGTATAGGTTTTATAATTTTTATTATGATTATTTATTTTATGTTTTGTCAAAGATATATGATTTAAGCCTTTTTTTAAAACAGTCATGCTAGCAGATTCTTTTATTACCAAGGGCAGCGTATTGTACAATTTGACTCCTTCGTATTCTATGCTTTTTTTGCCGTAGTTAGTTCTGGGTGGACGTGTTACTAGGTAGTTAGATTTACGTAGCTTGATTTTTTGGGCTTCTTGTGTTTTTGTAAATGACAAAGTTGTGTGAAAGTCTTTATTTAATAATAATAAAATAAAATAATAATAAGTAAGTTTGTTTTATGTCCATTATATTTATGTCGTTATATGTATATTTTTTGTGTGGAAGTCCGATATTTATAGTTATATAAGATGTTTATCAGTCTGTTTTGTGCCGTTTGGATAGGTTCAAGATTAGTTCTAGCCGTCGTCCCCCAGACCTCTATTAAATAATTAATGTGTGGTTTTATTAATGAATTATATACTAAGAATCTTACTTTATTGGGGAGACATTTTTTTATATTGTGGAGTACCCCCGTTAGTGATATTAGTCTAGATCTGACACTATATATGTGAGTCTTCCAGCTTAGGGAGCTTTCTAAGATTAGGCCTAAATATCTTTCATTAGTTTTTCTATGAATTAGTTGATCGTCGAATTTAAGCTCAATATTGTCAGGAGTATTTTTATTTTTTGCTGCAAATATAACGTAATTAGTTTTTGTAGTGTTAATTGTAAGAATGTTTGATTTAAACCGGTTGTTTAATAAATTCAAGTCAATTTTAACGTGGGGTAAAATACTATCAACAGAACGACCAAAGTAAAAAAGGCTTGTGTCATCGGCGTAAAGCAAAATATCCCCAGTAATTCCAATTTGGGATATTTATGTAAATGAGGAACAATAACGGTCCTAAAATCGAGCCTTGCGGCACACCGAAAGTTGTAGAGCTGGAAGAACTTTGATGTTGTCCTCTCTCCTCTTCTTCTTCTCCCTAGCCTTTATTATTACCAAGTCACTTGGGGTCGGCTTTTCTAGTCTAACCGGATTTGACTGGATATCAGTTTTTACACGAAGCGGCTGCCACCTGACCTCCGCAACCCGAAGGCTAACGATACCCTATGGCTAGACCAGTGTCAGGATATTATAGGGCACTGACTTCCCAATAACGACTGCCATAGATGTTTATGGCAACCGGGACCGACGGCTTAACGTGCTCTCCAAGGCACGGAGCAGGCGATAATTGTCAATCAATACGCACATAATTTCGAAAAGTCATATAACTTCCGAAAGTCAGAGGTGCGCGACGTGGGTTCGAACCCGAGACCCTCTGCATTTCAGTCTGTTGGTCTCCCCACTTCCTTTCTCCTCATCTTTACTATTTGCCGCCTATTTGCCACGTATGAATTAAAAATGTTGAGTACTTTGTTTTTCACTCCGATAGTGGATAATTTTTGGATTAATATATCTGGACTAATAGTATCAAAAGCCTTTTTGAGGTCAATAAAAATGCCTAGAGACACTTGTCTTTTGTCAATGTTCGTTTTAATTTTTATTATGAGGTCTACTGTGGCCGAAAGTGTGTTTGACTTTGGTCTAAGCCCATACTGCTTATGGTAAAAGAAGTTTTTCGAGTTGACAAACGTTTCTAGGCGATTATAAAGAATTTTCTCGAAAATTTTTGTGATGACCGAAATGACAGGTTTTGGATGGTAATTACAAGGATCTACTTTGCTTTCAGATTTATAAATAGGAATTACTTTTGCTATTTTCAGGTCGACGGGAAAGATGCCTTGGTCAAAACAGTAGTTGATAGAATGTACGAGTTTAAGAACATTAATCTTTTTGATACATTTTATAGATTTGGTGCTAATGCCGTCAATGCCAGAGCCAGTGTTTGGATCTAAGTTATCTATTAGTTTAATAACTTCTCCCTCGGTTTCCGGTGTAATGTATCTCAGTTCCGTTTCGGTGTTTGCTCTTGCTTCAGATAAATATTGATCATATGTTTCAGCCGAGGTTTCTATAGATGTATTGGCGATCAGATTTGCCAAGGATGAACCGATAGTCGAGAAAACATATAATCTTTACGTCTGTAATACTGCCATATTCAGTTTCAAGTTTGCTAGGTCAGATTCATGTCTCTTGTTGTTTCGTGAGAGATCGTTGATTAACTGCCACATTTTTCTAGGATTGGTCAAATTGTCCTTGAAACGTTTGTAGTAATAAGCATTTTTTGTTTGTTGTAAATTATGTAATACACTAGCTTTTGTTTTTCCATATTCTCTTCTTGCTTTAGTATCTGAGATATTTGATTTATATATATTCTATGATTGATTGATTGATGACGATTTATATATGTCTATTTCGTTCTTTATCACCATCAATATTTTCTTTTTATATCCAGTCTCTACGTGGAGAATTTAATACTTTTATTTTTGTTAATATACTCGTGCTTAGACCCAGCTGTAGTTCTATGACCAACTTCTCGTCGGTTCTTCGTCGTTAGTATTGGGCAGTTCTTCAAAATACTTAAATAACGTTGTGTAATTGATTGCGGTGTATTCTAATTTCGTAACCGGTAGCGGATTGTAGTGCTTGATTTCTACGAATAATTGCTTATGGTCAAACATCGAAGAGTCTATAATCGCAAAGTGGAAGTTATTGTCTTTGAGGTTCGTGGATACGTGATCTAGTATAGTTTTGGTCGTAGCTGTTTCCTGAGTGCAGAGATTTTTGTCAATTTTGTTCAATATATTATAGTTGTTTTCTTTTAATGTCTCCTTATATTTACGAATAGTATTATCTGAACTTAGTTAATCCATCATCATCATCATCATCTTCTGGAGTTGCTCTGACTATATCTCAAGAAAGTTGCTGATGTTAGTTTTGTCGGGTTTATACACCGCACCAATATTCAAGGAAAACTTCTTAATATATATCCAGAGGTAATGTATCTCGTTGATGCAATATTCTTCAATAAGGTTGTGCTGTATGCTGTTATGGATATAGATTGATACACCTCCTCCTCTTCTATTTGATCTAAAGTTGTAGTAATGCGTGTAACCTTCAATATGGAGTCTTTTAGCTTCGTCTTCGCTTTTGATCCAGGTTTCCGTTAGTATAATTAAATGTGTGGTAGATTGTAATGAAGTAATTATACATTTCAGTTCATCAAGCCTACCAGGCTTTACAATACTACGTGCATTAGCATAGAACATTTTTAGTGTTTTTTTAGTGGAAGCTAGGTCTGCATAATTATTAATAATTTGGTATGATATTTTCTCTGTATTTTTAATTATTTTTAAAGTTAGAGTTGAGTTGTCTGTAGATTTTATAATTTTAGGGGTACCCAGGGGTAATGTATTTGATGCTGAGATTAGTTTCGCCATTAGCTGTCCGTCTCTGTAGATTTTCTTTCAGGTCTTGCAAGTACTTCTTTTGATATGATGTCTGATCAGAATAAAGTTTGATAGAATCCGTATTAAGGCTGTTTTTATTTCGCAAAATAGTTTTAGCAGTCACATCAGATAAGAAACATATTTTAATTGGTCGCGTAGTCTCTAGTTTGTATTTTATAAGACGAGAGATTTTATCTGATTGGGGACAGACGTTATGTATCAGGTTTATGATTTTCGCAACTTCTTTCTTTTCATAATCTTGTCATTCATGTATTGAGTTTTATTTGCACTCGGGGATACCAATAACTACAATATTCTAGCACGCATTTTCCCTTCTTGAATTTCTTTTTCTAATATTTTTTTCTTGACATGCTTGTGCTTGATCTGATGTTGCTGGTTTGAGTTTGAGGTAATTAACGTCACTCTTTAATGTTTTTATTTTTCTTCAGTGGTTTTTGTCATAGTCTTTAGAGTTGTTATTTCGGTTTTAAATATTTGTTTTCTGAAATGATGCTTTCGATTGTATTACTAATATTTCCGACCTAACTTTTTATATCAGCAACGTCTTGACAGAGTTTATTGATGTTGTCTCTTTGGTCATTTTTAGAGGACGTTAGAATTACCATCATATCGGCCATTTGCTTTCTTAACTCATTTCTAAACACTTCATTGTCATCAGGTAACTTACGTTTGCTACGAAATGTAATTTGCGAAACATCATTTGTGTGTAATTCAGATAAGTTTGGCTGAGAACCTCCATGAGGCGTATTGGAGCCACTTCCAGTCGGTGAGCGTAGGCAACTCATTGTATATATGTGTACTGTTACTACTCACGTGCGCTGCGCGTGCGATGCAGTGTGTGCAGAAAATGAAGAGCCCATCTCTGTTAACCGAGGGGGTGAAGGGTGCAACACCGTGGCCGGTGCGTGATGCTCAGAATGCTTTCGACGTAACGGCTCCGATAATCCGCAGCAAAATAATACACTAAGCTGGTTATGATATGATTCGGAATAGGTTGCAGTGAATTTAATATATTTTTGTAAAAATCAGCGACACGTCTGCTCTGTACACTCATTTAATATGATTTAAAAATCTATAAATACATTAACTCTCAGAATTATATTATTCTTCTTCAAGCTGATCTCGATGTGATTAGCAACTGGTGCTGTTTTAATAAAATGACACTTAACCCTAAGAAATGCGTTCATATTACAAAAACCAATAAAAAGAATAGTTACATCATCTTATTGCATTAATAAGGTTTCTTCATTAGTTAAAGATCTTGGCGTGTTTATTGACAAAAAGCTGAGCTTTGTAGATCACATCGACAGTATTATTTTAAAATCTTGGAGAATGCTAGGATTTATTTAACGTATCTGCAAACCTTTCAAAAATAGTGCTGCAATTATCAGCCTTTACAATGCTCTTGTTCGCAGTGTACTGGAATATACTACGCCAGTTTGAAATCTCCAATATAGTGTTTATAGCGAAAGGTTGGAGCATATTCAACATAATTTTAGGCGTTTAAGGATCGTCACTGTCCATATACTACTAGCTCAGTGGGGAAACCAACACACTGCAATGCCGAGGGTCTCGGGTTCGAACCCATGTCACGTATCTCTGACTTTCGGAAGTTATATGACTTTTCGGAATTATGTGCGTAGTGATTGACAATTATCGCCTGCTCCGTGCCTCGGAGAGCACGTTAAGCCATCGGTCCCGGCTGCCATGAACATCTTTGGCAGTCGTTACTGGGAAG
Organism: Catocala nupta; assembly: GCA_963675205.1. Taxonomy (NCBI): domain Eukaryota; kingdom Metazoa; phylum Arthropoda; class Insecta; order Lepidoptera; family Erebidae; genus Catocala; species Catocala nupta. The sequence continues at coordinate 20,250,201 of OY776080.1, forward strand.
TCAGTGCCCTATAATATCCTGACACTGGTCAAGCCTTAGGACATCGTTAGCCTTCGGGTAGCGGAAGTCAGGTGGCAGCCGTTCCATGTAAAAACTGATATCCAATCAAATCCGGTTAGACCAGAAAAGCCAACTCCAAGTGACTTGGGAATAATAAAGGCTAGGGAGAAGAAGAGGTCAAGTCAATGACTTCATAACGCTTCATAAGATAATTCATAGAAGATTAATTACCCCGAAATAGCTTAGACAAATAAATCTGACCGTCCCTAGTAGTCTACCCAGACGCCCTATAGAAAAAGTTTTTAGTCCATTTCGAAGCAGAACTAATTTACGCAAACACGCGCCTTTGAACAGACTTCTGAGTTCGTATAATAAAATTACTTAAAAAAAAATTGCAATATTGTCATTTTTCTCATGGCAGACATTGATAAATTTGGAACTCTCTATATTCATTGAAATTAAACAAACTTTATACGAATTTAATCGCGTTGTTTATTTTTTATGCAGCAGCAGCCATGGTCACGTCCCCGTCACCATGGCTGCTGAAAAGCAACCGAAACGTCGGGGAAAGTGTAAAATTAAATCTGAATAGTTGTATAATTTGAATAGCTTAAATTGAAGTAAACAATAACTAGTAAAAGTGTAACAATTCAATAGTAGTTTAAAGTTTCAAAATTATGTAATAATAGTGTTTTATAAAAAATAAACAACGCGATAAAATCCGTATAAAGTTTGTTTAATTTGAATGTATAACATTCGCGTAAACATAAGACAATCTCTGTATTCAGGTACTGTGTTCCTAATATATTATGTACTGTATTTTAGGAACATAATGTTTATTACAATATTTTTAACAAAAACATTATTTCTACTTTCTTATTAGAACTATTGTTATTCCGTTTTTAATTGCTTTTTTTTTGCTTTATCATGTATGTTTGTTTTTAATCGTAAGTGTTGTATACACCTGTAAAGGCATTTCACATTGTACCATTCCTTAACTATTTTAAATTATAATTGTATAGTGTTATGTCGATGGTGTAACTTTAAATAAATAAATAAATATCATTTCGCAGTTAATTTGAGTAACATAGTTCTATTGAGTCCTGGTACGAGGGAAGGGACAGACTTATCTGTATCTGCTCTCAAGAGTTTTGTAACGTTTTCATCGTTTACTGGCATTCAATTAAAATTAATTCGCGTGGATTGTTCAAACGAACTATTTTATCTAAGGCATCTAAAATATACCTCTATCTGGAAAGTTAAATTTAATAACAAACATTCTGTTTCAGCTTTTAAATAAATAAATCTACAGTCTTAAATGAAGCTTCAAGCTCAATGCAATAAAAATAAGGCTAAAGTCGTGAGTTCTTACAGAATAAGTAAAGAGCAAAGTCTTAACCAAATTGTATAAAATAAATTAATAAAGTTAACTTGAAATGTTACGGTACGTTGAGGATACAAGTACTCTACTTGTACTAATCCGTATTTTTCCAACGTAATCACAGAAGCTTATAAAGTAATTAAATTACTGGGGAATTTGTAATCAAATTATAATTTTATCGAAACCAGTGGGAGTAAAAATATGGAGAGTATATAATTTTACGATATTTGAACATAAATTACGCGTAATTATCTCTACGTGTGCAAAATTATTAGACGCACTTTGACGTGTAACGAGTTCAATAAGCTATAGACATGGCCCCACTTGTACGAAGCCTTAGAGCACTTTCTCACCAAACTTACAGATTTTAGCAAAATTTGATAGATTGATTTGTCTGCCTCAAACGTAAGGATAAGTACTTATCTATATTGTAAGGATTTTCCTGATGATGTTTTTTTTGTACACGTACTGGCATTGGGCTATTCCAATATGTGATAAGAAGAGCTATCTGATGCGACAAATGGCAAAGACTGTTAATGTTACAATCTTCCACGGGGTTACAGTAACAACTGTTTCGGTTCTATTAGGCGGGCGTATGATTACTACTCAATGAAGTATGGAAAGCTTTAAAAATGCGATAGATATCAACTCAATTGTGTGTCTATTCATTTTAAATGCTCCACTATGTTTTTATTTGGTTGAAATAGTAATATAATCAAGGTAGTAAGATTCATACCATAGTTGCGGCAGAACCTTTTGGACATACATACATTTACTGTATTTAGTAGCCTGTGTTAAAATTGCGTTAATTTCTGATAAAACAGGACAACAAGCTTTCGTAATTAAATGTTTATTGCAACTGCTTTTGAAATACAGAGCAGCAGAGCCTACTGAGGCATGCCGTCATTACACCAGATGGCAGCCAAATAAGCTTGTGTCGTTGTTTGCCTGCAGTGAATACGGTTACAAACAAAAACAATAAGCTTGTGTCGTTGTTTGCCTGCAGTGAATACGGTTACAAACAAAAACAATAGAAATCTATTGTTTTCAGTTCTATTCGCGTAAATGTAGGTATATATATTTTCTGGATAAAAGGTATCCTATGTCCTTTTCTGTATGTGTTTCGCCTTACAATGTGAAATTTAGCATATATGTACATACGAGTATATGCTAAATTGCATGATGAGTGGTCGAGTAGTTATGGCGTGAAAACGAAACAAACAAACAAATTCAAATTCGAATTTATAATGTTAGTTATGATTGTTTCTGTTACACTTTAACCGCAGTGTTTAAAAGTGTTTCTCTAAAGGAAGAGATATGCGACGTGTATCATCGCAGTATCAGTCTTCAGAATTAGTATCGTAGCAACAGTTTGTTTCTGGACGTTTAATTAATTAAGCCATACGCTTGTTTGCATTGAAAATAATGTAAAATATAATAAACCTAGGTCAGAGCGCCTAATGCGAGTTGTTTTTACGTTAAGGCGATCGAAACGTTAACCGCGTTTGGCTCTCTGATTGGTTAATAGCTTGGAGCGGAGCAATCGAAGCACCGAACGTCATAAACGTGTCAATCGCGTTAACGTAAAACGAGCTCGCACTAGGCACTCTGGTAGACAAGCACAGCGGATTATTCAATATAATCGCGTAAAATTAATCAGGTTGTGGCTAAGTAATTTGCATATATACGTGAAATTGAACAACCATATGCCAAACGCATATACAATGTTTGTGCATATTGACAGATCATTAAGTAATTCGCACATTATATAGGCAATAGGTACCTTTATCTTTAGAGTGTATAATAATATTTTAGTACTTTTGGATTTAGAGATGTTGTATGATACTTTTCGTAAGTACTTATTCTACTTCAGAATGAAATCATACAACATTTACGGTTGGTCTTGAATTCAACTATTAGTTTGGACGAAGTATTGGCATAGATTTGAACATTAGTCAATTCTAGTTAATGACACAATAATAACACAATGTGTGAACTTTGTTACGTATGACGCAATAAGCACCTGAGATCAAGCAAGGTAGAGAAATACGGATGTGTGTGTCATATCCGTATTACCTATACTTTCAAGCACAAGTTTGTGGTGACGTCACGTATGTCGCAACAAGCAGGTGAAACCAAAAGCAAGGTAGGGAAATACGGACGTGGGTGTCATATCCGTATTACCCCACAAACACTTACTCGAAAGAAAAGGCGTGCCTTTACTTATTCTTTCGTGAGCGAGTTTCGACAGAGACGTAGTACTATGTCATGTAATAATATTAAACAAAACTTCAAAATTTACCTCTTGTTTCGGAAAAAGTATTTGAAATTGGTATATTCTCCTTTATTAGTGGCGATGTTACACTATGCGAAAGAATGAAGTAATACCTTATATAATAGGATACTCCGCTTCGCATCGCTCTCTTAATATCTAATTGATTACAACAGCCCTGCTTCTAAGTATATTAAAGATTTATTAGGTGACAAATTAACTCTTAGTCGCTTAAAATTTGTAAGAGATTTTATGTTTATGAAATTGGCTGACAATTTATTACAACGATAGCATATGTATATAACAATGATTTACGGTTTATTTATTTCTATCTTTTAAATAACGATTCTCTTTTTCGTTTTAACCACATCGGCATGTAAGGCAGTATCAAAATTATATGACTGGATATATACAATCAGATTAAGTAAAATGTCTTAATTCATGTATATTATTTATAGTATGACGATATGGATAGTCATAGATCCGATTGTCAAATTGGCGTAAATGTGGTCAAAGTTCAATAAAAAAGTGGTTTTGTACTCTATTGCCTCTTCGATACTAGGCATGCCTAAACTTCTGCTCGTTATGCCAACAATCTCGTATTGTCAGGCACCAACTGAGAAAACTTCTTTTATTGCAGCCGAATCAGAAGTGAGCTTTGATATAAGATTATACAAACTTGTACAGCTGAATTTTTATGACAAAAGTGATACAAGCATGACAAGTCTTCATTTAAGCCCCATAGAAAAAAAGGTGTGATTGCCGAATGAACACGCATTCAACCAGTCAATCCAACTACGTAACTCAGTGTACATAAATTGAGATAGTAGACGGCCAAACAGTAAAGAAAAACAGATTTCCACTTAAGAAGAAGAACCTCAATCCAATTGCGCAGAAACGAAATGATAATGTAATGTAATGTATTTAACGTGACATTGAACAAAACTAAGTCCTTGGTATTTCTACACGTGTCGGTTTCCACCCGTGATATCTTGCTATTGTTTTTCTTTAATTTATCACTTCTGATAGACGGGAAGTGGCAGAGTATAAAAACTCCGTGAGATCTAAGTGACAACCAGTCTGTTTATACTTTAGCCAGAGGATTAAGGCATTAATTGGAATTATTAGTGTATTTCAGCGACTTTTTAAGGGGCCAATAATTCTTACAGTAAAAACTGTTTAAAATGGTGTACCGATCTAGATCTTTTTTATAATGAACGTCAAATGAAATATGTATATTCAACAGTAATTTAGGCTAACATTTAACTTCAATTTTAATTTAGGAGAAAACGATTTTGATCTTTATGACATTGAGACTAAATTGAAACTACGATAGGTACTGAATTATTTTACTGACTTACTATTACTTGGTAAAACTTTTGCTGTTCTATAAACAAATATCGTGTAATATAGTATTCTTGTTTACTAAATTATTATTGTACTAATAACCGTATTCTTCTCCCTAGCCTTTATTATTCGTCGTATCACTTGGGGTCGGCTTTTCTAGTCTAACCGGATTTGATTGGATATCAGTTTTTACATGGAGCGGCTGCCACCTGACCTCCGCAACCCGAAGGCTAACGATACCGTAAGGTTAGACCAGTGTCAGGATATTATAGGGCACTGACTTCCCAATAACGACTGCCATAGGTGTTCATGGCAGCCAGGACCGACAGCTTAACGTGCTCTCCGAGGCACGGAGCAGACGATAATTGTCAATCAATACGCACACAATTTCGAAAAGTCATATAACTTCCGAAAATCAGAGGTGCGCGACGTGGGTTCGAACCCGAGACCCTCTGCATTGCAATGACCGTAAGACGTATTAATAAATACTGGTCGTGAACCCATAAAAACAATTCAAATTTAAGTGATTCTTAAAGCAATATTTAGATAGTCCATATAGCGCCATGAATAAATTCACTTTAAAATTAGTTTTAACTGAATAATTTATTCTCAGAAACTTAGTTTCTACTGTTGTTCTTCACCAAGTTAGTTTTCAGTTGAAAATTAATGTATAATTATTTAATTTTTATATTATTAACCTCACGTAATATTTAACACTTTGACAGGTACTAATATATATTTAAACGCGTAGAATATAGACATTTCACGATATAAGTCAGGTTTTTGGAAAATTATGGAAACTGAGAAGGCGGAAGAATTAATTAAACATACGAAGTTTTTCTTACCCTCTCCTTGTGATTAGTTGACGCGACAATTTAAAAATTAAGCCAAACATCATCATAATTATTGCACGTCCTCTTTTTTAAACTTTTGACGTAGTAGCCTTAAAATCCATAATTATGTGAAGGTTTATGGACTTAATACATTAGTAAAAGGCTCTTTACATGTTTTAGTCTACCTCTAAATATATCAACATAAATATATATTTGAGCACATACTTCAATATAAAAATAAAACTTATTGCGTTTTGTAAATCTTATCAATTTGGCAATTAAAATGAAAATTAACTTTGTTAACCCTTTTGACGTATGAAATGGCATTGTTGATAAATAAACAATGAACTCGGTTTAAAAGACATGCGAACACAATTGGACTCCATTATATACTTTTCGATATATCTGCACGATATGCGTTGGCAGATCGAGTTTATTTGTTAAATAAATATTGTGTAACAAAAATCGATTAAATAGTACTACCGTACCGTATGTATCTAAATTGTCAGCTGAATCAGCAGCATTTCGTACGTACCTGAAAACAATAAAACTTTTATTAAATTATATGTACATATTGTTTAGTGCATATACAGTGTGAGTTTTCATAAAGTGCTCATATAAAAATGAGTGAAACTAGACATCATGTTATCGCCAGGAAAAAAGTATAATAATATTCTTCTAATTATACCTATTTATATTTTTTCTTTAGTAGTTATGGACCTTGTACCAAGAAAACCTTGTAACTTTTGAACTATGTGGTTAATCGTGTTGAAACAAAAACAGTAATAATACGCAATGTGTAGACAATAACGTGGGTATATTATACACATAAAAAAAAATACCGGTGGCGTAAAAATAAGGAACATTTTAGACCTAAACTGAGTTTCGTACAATGTTTTTTAAACATTGTTAAAAAACTCAAGAAAATGTCCCCATTCCCATAGTTTTTATTAATTGATATTAATCTGTATCTAATAAGCTTTAAAACAACATAAAAGCCACATCTGTATCCCAAACAAAACAGTTTTTATGAAGGGCTAAACAAAGACCTTGCCGCCACCACGTGCATCTTTGTTTGAAAATTGCATTATCTATCTCAGGTAGTTTGGGGTGGGATTAAGGTACAGGGTAAGGGATAAATTGTGGGCCAGATCTACAAAAAGGATCAGTCGCTCCGAATCATTTGCCGCTGCTACTTGTGTGTTCTTGATTTGTGATGCCCCGTTTGAGTGATTTTCCTCCGGCGCATATCGCCGATATGCATTTTTATTATGGACTGTGTAATGGAAGTGCAAGTGGTGCTCGTACAACTTATTTAGCTACGTTTCCAACGAGACGACCAGTACCATCTGCTCGTAACTTTCAAGATGTTCATAGAAGATTGGCTACTACTGGACTTGTACCAAGTAGAGATCTTCGCGAGGCAAGTGCCATAATCGACGACACTATTGAAGAAGCTGTATTGCATGATTTGTTTGCTGATCCAAATATCAGTACAAGACGATTAACAATCGCACATGGCATATCGCTAACTTCTGTGTGGCGCATTTTAAAGAAAAAAGGTCTACATCCCTATCACTATCAGCGAGTGCAACATTTGCATGAAGGAACTGACGCAATCCCAAGGTGTGTTATGTCCGCATGGATTTAGAGACAAACAAGAGACAACCCGGTGTTTACAAAAACTATTCTTTGGATAAATGAAGCCCAATTTACAAGAGACGGTATTACAAACTGCAGAAATTTATATTTTTGGAGTCCTACAGGAGAGAACTCGAAGCTAAAAAGAGTTTCCACTTTTCAAGTGAAGTTTCGATCAATGTTTGGGCAGCTCTTATTGATGATATGTTGATTAGTCCATTAATACTCCCAAGAACATTAACTGCAGACAGATTTCTCCAACTTTTAAGGGATGATCTCCCATTACTTTTGGAAGATGTACCCCTACGAACACGACGTAGAATGTTTTTGCAAATGGACGGATGCCCTGCACATTATGCAAGAATAGTTCGCAATTATTTAAACGAAAGCTATCCCAATCGATGGATTGGTAGGCAAGGACCTGTCGGGTGGCCTGCGCGTTGACCTGATCTGACACCCCTTGATTATTTTCTTTGGGGGACAATGAAGCAGAGAATTTATAACTCTCCCATCAATAGTAAGGCAGAACTGCAGGAGATTTTAAACTGCGCCAGTGCCATAAAGGAAGATTCAACAATGATAAGACGAGCAACGTAACAGATTTTGCTGCGAAGTACTATGTGTTTACAACAACGTTGTAGTCATGTTGAAAACTCGCTACATTAAAAGTTTTATTGTAGGTTGATGAAACTGTGCTGATTTCTACTTTATATTTTTTATTTATTACTTATACCTTTCGTACCTTTACAGAATATGTTTAGTAATTTATGGCAAAGTTAATCCTTTGCCACAAGACCTAATTTTTTACCTGAGATAGATAATGCAATTTTCGAAAAAAGATGCACTGGGTGGCGGCAAGGTCTTTGTTTAGCCCTTAATAAAAACTGTTTTGTGTGGGATACAGGTGTGGTTTTTATGTTGTATGTAATAAGAACTAGGGGCAATGGGGACGTTTCCTTGAATTTTTTAACAATGTTTAAAAAAACATTGTACGAAACTCAGTTTTGGTCTAAAATCTTCCTTATTTTTATGCCAACGGTATTTTTTTGGATGTGAATAGTATACCGTCGTTATTGTCTACACATTATGTATTATTACTGTTTTTGTTTCAACACGATAAACCACCTGGTTCAAAAGTTACAAGGTTTTCTTGGTACAAGGTCCATAACTACTAAAGAAAAAATATAAATAGGTATAAATCGAAGAATATTATTTTTTTAAATTATTTTTCCTAGCGATAAACGATGTCTAGTTTCACTCATTTTCATATGTGCACTTTATGAAAACTCACACTGTATAATTACATTATTAACCTGTCAATTTTTGGAAAGCCAGACATTATTTAAAACCTAATGTGTCTGCTCAGTAGTGTGCCGCGTGCTGCCATTTAATAGAGTGAATTATTAATATATTTCTGTGTTTAGCGTATTCTAAATTTTAGGATAGAGAGACAGACTGCAACAATATTTGTAAGTGTCACAATTCAATCTCATCTTAAACCAGGACAGGACTAGACTGACAGCTGTTGATCGATAATAATAATAATAATAATAATATTCTACTACATACACACAACACCATCTAGCCCAAACTAAGCAGAGCTTGTACTATGGGTACTAGACAATGGATAAACATACATATATACTTTTTTTTTGTAAATACATACATAGAAACACCCAGACCAAGACAAACATCCATATTCATGCACACAAGTGTTTGACTTTTTTTTTTTTTTTTTTTTTATATTTTTTTTTTTTTTTTTTTTGGTTCCTGACTCTCGTAGCGAGTGGACGTGTGTCAAATATTTACGTAAATCTGGGACTCAAATTTTTGTGATTGGCTGATTGTTGAAATCTCGATTCCTTGTCGCACATCTGGACTTCAAATTGGTTTTATACACCCACTGGGCGGTCCTAGAGAGAGATAGATCTATTAGTGACATTAACCTTTGAAATTGTGTTGGAAAAAGTGCTTGTGATTTGCTGAGGCTCGAACCAGCGACGCAACGATTACTGCAGCGGTGGGGCGAGCGCTTAACCAACGCGCCACGAAGCAGGTGGGAGCGGCGCGCCAAGTAGCGGAGTACTACGTGCGGCTGACGTCATCCTGTGTATGCGGTGCTACGAGTATTGAATGAGCGACAACGCAGCTTACATAAACAAAGCGCGCTCTAACTACAGACATTATCAAGCGCTACGGATTACTAGATAAGTGTCTGTTTTAATTTTAATTATTTATTTATTTAGTATACAAAAGGACAATGTCTATTCAACGTACGCCTCCAAACTCTGAAAAGAACTTGGAGCATACCCGCTCAGAGCCTGATATTACTACAGCAAGTACTATGAGTGATTATGTCACTAGCCGAAATAAGCGTCCAAGGCCAAATAATTCGCCTCAAAGCGAATCGGGTATTAGCCGACAAGAACTTAGAGACATATTCGCAAGTTGGAAGCAGGAACAAGATACCAGTATTACCAATCATTTAACGGAACAGAAGACACTTATTGCTAAGCTCGTTGCAGACATACGCGAAATAAAATCCCAGAATATCAAGATACAGGAGTCTAACACAGCCATCTGCAAAACTAACGCAGAAATCGAACGTTCCATGGCTTTCATAAACCAGTCTTTTGAACATCTTAAAAAAGAAATAGAGGTCTTGAAAAGGGAGCGTACGGAACAACGATGTTATATTGAAAGCCTAGAAAATAAAATTGCCGACTTGCAATACCGCTCACGATCATCGGGCATCGAGATTCGAAATATCCCCTTTGCTGAAAACGAAACCCCAGCTACCTTGATGAAAACAGTTTGCACCATTGGCGAAAAAGTGGGACTTCCTGTACAACAGTCGGAGTTCCGAGATGTGTACCGATTACCCGGCAAACCTACCTCAACAAACTCCCCGCGTCCGATTATTGCCGAATTTAATAGTGTGCATACAAAGATAAACATACTTTCGGCCGTACGTTCATATAACAGAAGCAAGAAGGAAAGAGAGAATAAGTTAAACACACAACAAATTGACTTACCCGGGAACACCCAGCCAGTGTACGTGGCCGAGCAACTACCACCAAGCATAAAAAAATTGTTTTATTTATCTCGGGAATACGCAAGAAACAATAAGTACGCATTTTGCTGGGTTAGTAACGGCAACATCTTCCTCCGTAGGGAAATGGGAGAGAAACATGTAATGATTAAAACAGAAAAATGTCTTCAAAAACTTGCTAACAAAAATCTGTGACTAGACGTGCTATTTAAGGATAAAAATCATGTTTTGCTTCAGTCGGTAATATTTTTCTATTTTAGTTTAGTTATGTTAGTACTCTACGAACTTACACTACCATACCACACACAAATCACACTTATATCCTTTAATTTTTATAATACGCCCACCACACTTACTACTAATACCATAACACTACACATTAAATATGTTAATATACGACGTAAACAACACTTAATATTATATATACACATCTCCAATATTCTATATAAAAATAATAATAATTTAATGGCGGGAAGTATGTTATGTCACATCTACATATCCTTAGAGCCAGTGGAGTACGAGTCTTTTTTCTGTGTTTACAATTTATCAAAATGACACTATTAAATAATATAAATGAAGAGCTTGATGACCCTTGCTTCAAAAGCTCCTTTCTATGTAACCCAGAAGATTGTGTAACGTACATCCACACGCATAAAAAGAACACAACGTTATTACACACTAACATACGGAGTGTAAACAAAAATTTTAATGAACTTGAAGCATTAATATGTTTAACCAAAGTGGATCTTGATATGGTTGTTTTGACTGAGTGTTGGTTGAATAAAGTTGTTAATATACCGGTACTTGATGGTTATCAGGCTCACTACACAAATAATATATCTAATCAAAATGAGGGCGTTATCATTTATGTCAAATTAGGTCTAAGGGTCAGAATATGGGAGCCGAACATTAATAATGCAAACTGCCTAGTTTGCCTTGTAGATGATAAGTTTGCAATTATTGCTATATATCGATCGCCATCTTACACTACCAAAGACCATCATGACAACTTTCTAAATAGTTTAAATGATGTCCTCAATAGTTTGTCTGCAGTGCCAAACATTACCGTCGTAGGTGATCTGAATATCGACATAAAGCCGTGTAACAGAAATGAACGATGCCTAGATTATCTTTTTTTAAACGCTTCGCATGGTCTTTTGCCCACCCACGTTTTTCCAACTAGACAGGATAGCTGTCTAGATCATACTCTCTTAAAAACAAAACTGACCGCTGTAACCCTAATTCTGGAATCCCACATCACAGATCACAAACCCACAATCTTAATGCTCAAAAGCACAAACACAAATAGGCAAATCAGTCGCTCCATTTCTCGCACAAATTTTGAGGCAGTTAAACTAGACTTAGAAATTACTGACTTTACAGGCATATATAGTATTAGTGACCCAAACGAAGCTTTAAACCAATTTTTATACATGGTTTCATTTTCAATTTCTAAACATACCACCCAAAGTATCATTTCAAGGAAAAAGAGAATCATAAAACCTTGGATGACGACAGGTCTTTTGAAGTGCATAAAAAATAGGGACAGATTACATATTCAATCCAAGAAAGTTCCGAATAACATTGTATTAAGATTAACATACACACGTTATCGCAACTTTTGTAAAAGTCTTTTAAATAAAATGAAACGAACGTACGAAAAGCATGAATTGGAAAAAAGTAAAAATAACCCAAAGGCACTATGGAAGACAATCAAAAATATTACTAATACAAGTAATACACATACTAGCCCTGTAGAGTTTTTGGAAATAGACAATGACATTGACACTTCAATTAACCGAGTATGTAGCTTTTTTAGTAATGTAGGCAAATCATTAGCGGACAATATCTTAAATCAGCAAACAACTTCGAACATGAATAGGCCAGCCGAAAATAACGTATCAAACTCACCATCCAACTCTCTTGCTATCCTTGAGGTTGATGAGTCAGAAGTAGAAGCAATTATTCTTCAACTACGCAGTGACTATGCCACAGGCTGGGATGGCATATCTACATCCTTACTTAAGATGTGTCATCAAGTGCTAGTGCCGCCAATAACTTATATATGTAATCTTTGCATACAGGTGGGGGTATTCCCAAATGCCTTGAAAAAGGCAATCGTTCACCCAATTCATAAGGCAGGGCACAGAAACTGTGTCAACAATTATAGGCCTATATCAGTGTTAACCTCAATTTCCAAAATACTGGAAAAAGTTCTTAGCAGAAACCTCAGCAATTTCTTAAATAAATACCATCTCATAGCCAATAACCAATATGGCTTTCGAACTGGAATTTCGACTGAAAACGCAGTATTGGACATGACTCAAGACATTGCTAAAAATCTAGATAGCAATATGAAATGCTTAGGAATTTTCCTAGACCTGTCTAAGGCTTTCAACACAGTTTCTGTTCCCATACTGATTTCCAACCTAGAGAAAATAGGCATACGAGGAAAATCTCTAGGTATTTACAAAGATTACCTTAGCAATCGTAGTCAGCAAGTAAAAATTGACAATCATCTCAGCAAAGAACAAATTGTAACATACGGCGTGCCCCAAGGCAGCATATTGGGCCCATTGTTATTTAATATATATATAAATGACCTTTGTTTGATGACACTCCCAAACACTAACATTTATACATACGCTGATGACACCGCCGTACTTGTACATGCTTCCACATGGGACGAAGTCAAGGAACGGGCAGAGACCGCATTGTTCATAATAATGAATTGGCTAAATTTAAACTTGCTCACAGTAAATCTAAAAAAATCGTCTTACATTCCCTTCGCTATTCGTAGTAATACCAAGCCATTACAATCTTTAACTATCAAGGCTCACTCATGCCCGAATCGATTAACATCTTGCTCCTGTCCTACACTGGTCAGAGCAGATAGCGTAAAGTACTTAGGTATATACATTGACGAATATCTAAGGTGGGACAAGCAGCTGAACACGTTGTCAAGCAAAATTATGCGTCTGATATCAATCTTCAGATCACTTAGGGAATCGGCTGACAGTGAAACACTTAGGTTGGTATACCTTGCGCTATGTCAATCGATAATTGGTTATTGTATACCGGTTTGGGGTGCTGCGGTAAAGACAAAATTTTTACAGGCGGAGCGAGCGCAGAGAGCTGTGCTCAAAGTTATGACAAAAAAGCCTTTCAGGTATCCAACGGTACAACTTTACGCAGACTGTAAGGTTTTGACGGTTCGCCAGCTCTTTGTCCTTCGCTCTGTCCTGAGAACACATTCTGCTCTGCCCCCGTCCAATCCCGATAAACGCACAAACATTCCTTCAGGCGTTCGACATAGAACAACTTTCGCAAAACACCAATACTATGTAATAAGTAAACATATTTACAAAAAAATAAACAAAGCACTAAACATACTAGACTTAAACATGCACGAAATCAAAATCAAAACGACAGAATGGCTTCTACTCCAAGATTACGATCATACTGAATCACTATACATCGTATAATAATAATACAAAAGATACACTCACAACACATACACACACATACATGCGCACACACACACACACACACACACACTCACACACACACACACACACACACACACACACACACACACACACACACACACACACACACACACACACACACTTGCACGCACCCAAACAAAGGCAATCAAACATGCACAAGAATTACTATCACCAATGTCAATCAGGATATCCACACGAACCACATATTATAGATAACATAAAGAGCCGAACACTGTTTCTTAAGATACAGGCTTTATAGCCTAGTTTAAGAGACAGGGTTCAAATTAGTGTAATAAAACACAAGATCTGTTTTTCTAGCAATAAGGATTAATGTAAGCATTGCACTGTATTGTTATTATTGTTTGGTGAAATAAACTTATTATTATTATATTACTTGTGCGGGAATCGAACACGCGACCTCAGGCGTGGCAGTCGGTTACACAAACTGAAATATTACCAATAACATTGCCGATTTAATGATGTTGAATATGCCTGACATTTTCAAAGTGTTCTTGTAGCACTTATTAATCGCTACATTATATAGAAATTCATCATAACTAATGACAATTGATAGATCTGGTAGGCATTAGGGTATAATTTTACCAGAATAGAATTAACGATCGAAAACTATTGATAGCAAGAGCATCAGAATGCCACAGCCAACGCAAAAAGATACGAACTTTAATGAATTGACTATATTCTATTATTATTATCTATGATTATAAGTTTAGCAGGACATACGACAAAAATAGGTAATCATGTTTTGAAAAGTAATCCTAAAAGGCTCCTAGTATCATTTTCATCAAAGGCAACAGGTACACAAGCCGAAACCTACCCACGCCGATGTGGTTACCTGGTAGTTACATAATCAAACAGTTAACGTGGAAGTAGCGAACGTGCAAGGCTCTTTACATGACAGGTCGAGCAATCCAATTACAGGATTAGCCAACACTAAAGTGGGGTGAAGTAAGGCGAGACAACGCCACCGTCCGCCGATCTCTGGACAAATGAACTTTGCAAATAACGCGAAGGTTTAGCAGGAATGACAACCAAGTGATACGTGTGTAAGTTTTCGTCCTCTATTATATAAATTGACGTAACAATTCTGGTTTTTCCGTTTTTGATCGTGTGTACATATCTGGTCGATTTTTTGTTTTTATTAGAGTGTTTTTGGACGTTGGTTAATGGCATGATAGCATGGATTACCGAGTTATAAGTACTCGATTAGAGGCGTATTTATTTTTGCGATCTAATGAAGCCCGTAACGACATAACTTCTTCTATAAATCTTAATTACATTATCCTGTCTTCTGTTATCGATAAGTAGGCTTCATAGAGATCATTAGAGAGGCGCTGTTGTTAGCTGAGTGATCTTCTTGCAATCGGTTTAGTTAACTAGGTTCACATCAATCATGTTGTATTACATCTGATTTTGCAAGGCACCATGTTTTGGTGATCGCTTACCATCAGGCAGGCTTTTATGTTTTGCATGTTTGCCAATTTACCGGTATAAACAAGATCGGAATATGTCAACCCTGTCGCTGAATATTATTATACATAAATGTATACACTTGTAGGCTGCTTACAAATGACATCCTGGATTTGGTACTCGGGTACAGCAAAGTGATTACTTTGGAAGGAAATTCTGGGAAGCGCCACGCCTGCCTTAAAAATTTGCTAACGTAATGACGATGTGATTCACCTCTGCTTAAATTTTTTTGGTATATAAGCGTGAGTCTTTGTATTAAACAGATTTCGTAGGCAGTTGTGTAAACTAAGCTAATATGACGCAAATCGTGTCAAAGGCACAGCTAATATCAACATTTTCAAATGTATTTTTAAGTTAATTTCGCATAATAAGCTGACGCTATTGTAGTAAAATAAGCCCATTTTGCAGAACACGGTTCTCTTTAATGCAGATTGCTCAAGTTG
The DNA here is from genome assembly GCA_963675205.1 of Catocala nupta. NCBI lineage: Eukaryota > Metazoa > Arthropoda > Insecta > Lepidoptera > Erebidae > Catocala > Catocala nupta. The sequence continues at coordinate 20,266,167 of OY776080.1, forward strand.
TGTTGTTCTTTGTTAATTACGGCGCTAAATTTCTTAGCAAAACATTCAACTGTCAGCATATCTTAAGTTTTGATGGCATACCGATTTATAACCTGTTTATATTTGCACTTAACCTTTATATTCGTGATTGGTTGTGATGCTTGGCTACGTTTTGATAACGTGATATTACATATATTTGATTCTCTTATATGTTAAATTAGACCTATAAGACACACGATTTCTAACAAGATCGGTGACGTTCTGCAAGGCCAGGTTAAGATTACCCAAATCTTCGTGTATCCATGAAGGCTGTAATGAGAGTAAGTAAGACAATAAAGGAATGCTGGGTTCATAGCAAGTGAAAGTTCATCAGCTCTACTAACCCCTCCTTAAATGAGCCGTAAGTCTATGTATAAATGAAAATGGTAGTAGAACTAAGAACTTATCCAAACCGTCTATTTTACCTTCTTTCAAGTTATATTATACTGACTTAAATATTTTTCTTAAAAAAGGACAAGAAGAAAGAATCTACGGTATTCTACATGCTACAATCGGCACATTAACCGAATATTTTTTTAGTAATGACCTGACCTCAAGAAATAGTTACATGTTTAATATATGTATGTACTACCTAAGTCAATTCGACTCGATATTTACTCATTCGATCGATTTCCACTTATGGAATGTTTTATGGCTTCGCGCGTGATTGAGTACTCGGGCGTAAGATTATAGAGCACAATATACATATTATATAATACAATTGAGACCTAGGAAAAGCTTAAAACATAGAAAAGGCACTAAAATATTTTCTACCGTACAATGGACATAATAACTAATCACATGAGATAATACTTACATTAAGAAATAGCACAACCCGCCTTGTATTTTGTTATATACGACGCATTGGTTAAAAATAGTAAGCAGAAGTATGGTGAAAGAGGTGTGTTTTATCCGCATTTCAACACCTATAGTTTTAGGTCGTTTCCTTTTCTTTCTTTTAACGTTGGGTATGCAACACGCACGCCGCCTCCTGGACCAGGTGCTGACCGGATTGCGGGCAGGCCCACGAAGTCCTGCACCCCCAGGTTAAACCTCAGGGTGGCTGGAGTTCATCTCGCGCCCTCCGGCACCCGATTCTGCGGTTGGGGAGAGAATTTAAGCGCTCCTTCTCTCGCTCCGCCACCTCCTTGATGGAAATTACTTCTACACGGATGGAGGCGACGGTGTTCTACGATCGTACGATCGAGGTCTTTTTTTTTTTTTTTTTTTTTTTACGTGGGGGAATGCTATGACGCATATCCCTCCGTGGGGGCGGGCGGAGGGATTATGTCGGACTCGCCGGGGTAAAAGAAAGATGGAAATAATAGTAATGTACCTCCCGGAATACCGACTAAACCTACCACGGTGTTCCTCGACAAAACCACTATCGACGGGGCCGCGCGAATCGCTTTCGCATGCGGTCGCGACCCCGCCGCGGTTACAGCCTGCCGTATGAAACGGCAGGCCACTACACGAAAGACCTACCCAAAATAGGCACTACGTCGCTTAAAACCCTACTGTCTCCCCTAGAGGGGAGACGGACTCGACACAGAGGCGCGCGTGGGAACACGCACGCCGCCTCTCGGACCTGGTGCTGAACGGATGGCGGGCAGGCCCACAAAGCCCGCCACCCCCAGGTCAAACCTCAGGGTGGCTGGAGGTCGTCTCGCGCCCTCCGGCGCCCGGCTCTGCGGTTGGGGAGAGGGTTTAAACGCTCCCTCTCCCGCTCCGCCGCCTCCTTGATGGAAATAACTTCCTCACAGAAGGAGGCGACGGCGTTCCACGACCTCTCACTCCGGACCATAGACTGAACTACGGCCGGGAGCGAGAGGGCAACCGATCCGACTGCCGCGATCAAATCACGGCGCTGCGATGCCCAGGCGGGGCAAACCGCCAAAGTGTGCAGCGCCGTGTCCTCAACAACGTCGCGGCAGTCGCCGCAGTGGTGACAACCGGGCGTCTCTTGCCGGCGTATACGACACAGGAACCGGCCAAAACAACCGTGGCCAGTCAGAACCTGTGTCAGCCGGAAGGTGAGGGCGCCATGCCGCCTCTCCAGCCACTCCTCAAAAACGGGACTTACCGCCACGATCGTGGCGTGCCCGGTACGATCGAGGTCTAACGTAACTGAGGGCAACCTATTATCGTTTACCGGACATAGTTTAAGATTTCGTGCTGCTATTGAGAATGTCTTACCAGAAAAAAAAAAAAAAACGTAATGACACAAGGCAGCTGCAGTCGTATACACTACCGCTTTGCAACTGAAGCAATTATGATAGGAAAAATATTTTGAAAAATTGTAACACATACATTTTTACTTTGTTTGTTTCTAAAACAAGGCAACGAGATAAAATATTAAATAAATTACATTAACCAGCAAATTATTTATTCTATCTATTAAAATACATAAACTAAGTACAAATATCCCAGCATCTAAAATAAGACAACATTGACAATGACGTGACAATTAATAATTATAATGAAACTCGGTGCAACTATGCGACCACGAAGCAGACAATTCTAGAGCTGATACCGTCCGGTTTTTATACCATACGCCGGCCGTGCACAGTAACAATTTGTATACACGTGGGGTAAAAAGATAGATAGATATATTTACCACCAGCGCACCGCCTAAACTTCATCAGCTCAGAATTCTTTATCTGTTACCTCATAGTGAAATTGAAACTTCGATTCTTAAAGGCTTCGAAGAGAGTTAACTTCTGCGGTACAGCGTGGAAGTGTTCGATGCTATTTCATGCAATGCAATGCGTTAAAGTGTTGGCAAACATTACTCAATTATGCAATTGAGTGGATTGATTTAGCTGAATCCTTATGTCGTAAATGGTTTTATATTGCCGCATACATTTCGGATTTCATATGCATTTCGTATCAGCAATCGGACATGTAAAACTGTTCATGTGAGCGCTCTGGATAATTTTACATGCACACATAAAATATAATCTTACGCCTAAATCACTAATGGAGTAGGCATAAATATATTGCACACACATTTTGCTAACTATGATTTTAGATGTCACGTAATAGGGGCGAGCCTATAGATGATACCTGTGGATGATATCATATGATTATACCGGCCGCTGAACGCTGTTTCAACCCGCATACTGCTACTGAATCTCTTGACAGAAAATCGTTTTCTTTACGCACATCAGTCACTGCTTTCAACCCAGCTGCACTATTACGGCAGTCAGTATTTACCGTATACTGTAAATCGATATTGGCCAACCGATCCCTGAACCCTTAAAAATGCTGTAGATTTCGACCTTATGAAACTCAAGTTTATATAACCTGTTGCATCTTACAAATTTTATCATTTACTCCAATATTATTTATCAGTTTTCCTATTAGGTATTTCCTTACACACGCGTCGCAAATGACTTTAAAAGCGAACAATCCACTTATAAGTCCGTAACGCGTTGAAGATAGCTAAAGAACAACAAGTAATAGGTTATGAGTCCGTCGTCAACAAGTTTATAATAACGTACTTCCTTGGATATTGCGATACGTACGGCGGATAAGCTCTTGAAACGTAACGGTGGAATACAAAACATATATACGAGTATATAGAGAAGATGTAACTTGTTTGTTTTTTGCTCGTAATATTTTTTGTCTCAAATAGCTGACAATCAAACGGCGCTGCTGACGGTAAGTGGTATCCAATGTTCTTATTGGCTTCAAGACTGTCACGGGAACACTCACCAATGTGGCCGTCTACTGAATGCAATTTATATTATTTCTTAACTATATTTTGTCCGCGGCTTCACTTGAGTAATTTATCCAATTTTCCATGCCACGGGGACAGTACTTTTTCTATCCTCCTAACAACGTATTTGTGATTTTACACGATGACCGGTTGAATAGTTAAGGCGTTAAAGCCTAACAAATTAACTAACTAAAAACTCATAATTAAAGAGATCTAGTACGGGTATCTACATTATTTATAAGAAACACATTGAATGACCTATGTTTACATATTCATTATATGAATATGAATTTGATGTGATTGATACCAACCGTGATAGTAGTATTCTTTTGTAGAAAGAAAGCGTATATTGGTTAGAAAGGTTACGATTGTTTTAATAAAAGCAGAACGCGTTAGCCCACGGCTCGTTCTCCTTTTCGAATGTCTCCTATAAATTATATGTTAGAAATAAAAAACTATATACTTACACAATATTACGTATACCTTATACGTCAAACAACGAGTTTTATAAATATTAGCTTCCATAATGTATGTCTCCGGTAAACTCGAAAAGTAGTCAATGGATTGACTTAAAATTTTAACACAATGTTGCTTTTGTTTATAATAGTGTTTTATATTCATTTTATCCCAAAGTTACCACGAGAATAAAAATACGTATATTAGATTAAACCACAGTAAAGTGTGAATGGATTTCGCTAAGAAACAATAATGTATTTTACTCTGGAGCCTAGTGTAAAATGTTTAATGAAATTGTTGTGAGGGGTTGAATAATATTAGTACACATGTATACAAAGCATACTAAAACTTGAAACAACAATTTGTATATTACGCAAATTATTATACGTCGAACGTTGGTCGAACCCATAACTATCAATGTATTAGCCGTAGAGAGGTCAGCATACTACTGCGTCATACATTCAGTCAATATCGGTTACGAACTCTCGTCTACAATGTCAATTTATATCTCCACATAGTCAGATATCTCTATAGACAATATAATATGTAAGTACTTCTCCGATTGAGTAGGCAGTCTGTATTAGGTCAGTTAATTTTCTTCTTAACACAGCGGTAGTAGTGAATGTGACTGTTATGCATGAGGACCAACAAAAAGTTATTAGGTAATAATGCTAAGAAGTATTAATAGCAGCCCGGAGTATGGAACTTAGCGGTGTTAGATACCACCATGCCTCGGAAAGCTCGTAAAGCCGTTGGCAGGACCAACGGCTTTACGAGCTTGAGCTCTCCCCGGTTGTGTTGGATTGCCATCGGATTATGACAGAGAACAGAAATTGCAATTGTGTTTGTGTAGACACTTGTGCTGTAATAACATTTTCTACGCAAATAGCTAGTATCTGTAAAGATTGACCACCGTGACCGAAAATTGGCCTGGAGAGCACTATTATTACGCCAGTTCCTTTTATAATGGGAGACAAGCCATATACTGCAAATGCAAACTTTCTAAACTAAAAAATACTATAACACTTTACTTGACCCTAGTATTAAACTTTGCGACCGCACGTAATCTCTACTGAAGACTTATGCAGCGAGACCTATGAATCGTCTATCTATTTTATAAGGACAACTCGCGCACTAGGATTGATTCCTGCGATACACTTTACAAATATTCAAACAAAAGACAAACACACACATACAAAGAGTAAAGTGCCTTCCTCCTAATATCCTACTTATGCGATACCATGTTGCAGCCAAATATCTAAACATTTATTGTGTCCTTATTCTGTAGGGCTTCCAGAGCAGGAGTTTATAGACTTCATTGACAGAATAAGTACATTATTAATTATACTTGGATATCACCTTAGACATGTTAATAGTTCTTTTATGTACCAATAAGGAGCGAAATATACCTTGTCGCTTTTATTTCAATGATTCTGAAATACATAGTTTTTTTAAAGAAAGCCTATTTCTGTACTCAGATTAAAATTCCTGAGTCGAGGAGTACGTAACATACATTCAAACAACGGACACAAAGAGCAATCAGAGACAGAACAACTATTAGTGGATCACACAAAATTTTGTCCCGTTCGGTGATCGAACCCACAGCACTCGGCGGAGTGAAAGTGGCATCATGCCTTCAGTCATTTATTTGTTCGAATTTTAAAACTACAAAAAATATTAATATGTATCAATAATTTAATGTTAGTTTTAAAATTCGAACAACAAGCAAGCTCGAATATCATTTCTTTTTTATTTTATTCACAGCACGATTCTTTTCACAAAGGTTTTAAAAATAGGTCGTGCTGTATTAAAGTAGGTTCTTTCACGCCTTTCTAGAAGTGTTCATTATGCCATCGTGCGTAATCTTTGGCTTAAGTGGCCACTCTATACGGCAGCAGTAATTGACAGCGACGCGCTACGAAGCCTTCTAACTTCAGTCACGACATTTGATTTCTCACGTACTGCACGGTATTTTTATGACTAACCCAATATTATTTACAGATATGCTGGATCTCTTTCATTTTTATTCACGCTGTAAGTAATTGTATTTATTTTTTATTTCTTTGTCTGGCTGTCATATATATTATAAAAATCGGTGTTAGACATGTTAGAATCGGTCTCAATCAATCAAGTACTGGCAGTCTAACACTGCCAGTACTTGATTGATTGAGATTAAATTAATTGAATACATCCTACAGACTCTAGTTTAGGCTATTATCTAGAAAATAGGATATTGGGTGTTGCTAAATTACTGCGAACGAAGTAAGGGTAACGGCTAGTGTAAGTGTAGTGGGAAATGCAAAAACAGTTGTTCCGTGGCTAGGTGCTCTTTGTATCGTCCGTTGTTTGAATGTTTGTAGAAGTATTATACCTCGGCTAGATGTTTAAAGAAAAGAAACAGGAATTTGTTGTGGAAAATCAGATTTCTAGACCGCAGCACACGATGTCTAACAGACTTCAGAATTCGAAATAACCATTATCTGAAAAAAACGTCTGCAGTGGTAATCAACGTCCTAATATAATTCTTTACGTAAAAAAAAATATACGTATATTTCGATTCAATAGATTATAGATAGAAACATGTTAATTAATGAAAACAATAACAGAAGGCAGCAAAAAAGTAAATTGCAAGTTGCCTTCATAAAAAATACTGGCAGCTATTAAGACGATTCTACCGACCGTGATACCTCGTTTATTCCCTGTGAAGATCCTACCAAAGAAAAAGACAAGCTTAAATAAATATACTACAAAAACAGCTGTGCAAACTGTTATTAAGTTTTTCTGATTAGAAATCGTCAGTAGCAGCACAAAGACTGAAACTATGCCTGGTAGACGGCGATAGGCCCCGTATCACGTGGAAAAACCGCAGCTGGCGAAATATGGACGTATTCTGTCTACTCCTCGAAAATATAGACGTCAGACTATGTATAACATTAGCGTGCTCAAAATAACGGTATTTTTTATGGTAAAAAGTAATTTAATTATATAACTAATTTGTACCTTTTACGTAGTAAGACAGTCCTTTACTTAATCCGATAACAGTCTACACAATTATACTACACATTCACTCAATCCAAAGACAATTACAAATTTGTCATACGCTTAACAAAGTAAATTGTTAACAGCACTGTAATGATACCCTTCGCCATCACTCATAGCCAACAAAATTAATGGCTAAAGCCTGCTCCAGACTTATTAGTATCTGTCAGCCTGTAAGTGGTTTCAACCCGATCGTTGTGTCGAGAGGGTCATAATGCTTACTTCTCGTGTGTGCTAATCAGATTTTGCTTTCGAGAAACATACATACTCGCCTGTTGCACTCACTGTGGTAACGAAATGGTTAAGCAAACTTATGTGCAATGAATTGACGGATTGGTGACCGAGCACTATATATTATGGTAAAATTTCCGCGCACGTCAAAGAATTAAAAAAAAATTTAATATTCGATGTACGGTTAGCCTAGTGTTTTAAATTGTCATCACGCTCATATTGAGTTAAGTTACGTGGTTGGACTAAAATAATGCGTCCACAGGCAGTTGTTTTAAGCGCCCACTACATTCAAATAGAGCAATAATATAAATGTAAAAGGTAGTATTTCATTTTATAAATAGAATAGAATGTAACTAAATACATACGTAAACGCCTTCCCGAAAGAATAGACTGATACATCGAATTTCCACTTGCCACGCTTGCTAAATATATAATATACACTTAATACACGTAGTATTAAGTTAATATTCTTGTCAATGTTAAATAATACGTGGTTTTATAGAAAAATGGGAACTTTTATTCGTGTTCAGCAAAACGTTAAGTGTTTAATGGCGTGGAAAGATAGTTCCCGTTGTCAATATAATATTATGTGCTCACTTCAAATGCTCTGAGCTTGAACATAAAATCACGGTACTGGTACATAAACTTAGAATATTAACATGTAAAACTTCAATACATACTTTCATGCAAAATTAAGTTTGATAATATCCATTTCCTTAAATATTCAAAATTAATCATTTATTTTATGTCCTACTCGCTGTCTGCCAGGGTTTCGTTACTCGTAGCGTGATGTAATATAGCCTATGTTACGTCGGGATAAAGTAGCTTTCTCAGAGTTCGGGCACGCCACGATCGTGGCGGTAAGTCCCGTTTTTGAGGAGTGGCTGGAGAGGCGGCATGGCGCCCTCACCTTCCGGCTGACACAGGTTCTGACTGGCCACGGTTGTTTTGGCCAGTTCCTGTGTCGTATACGCCGGCAAGAGACGCCCGGTTGTCACCACTGCGGCGACTGCCGCGACGTTGTAGAAGACACGGCGCTGCACACTTTGGCGGTTTGCCCCGCCTGGGCATCGCAGCGCCGTGATTTGATCGCGGCAGTCGGATCGATTGCCCTCTCGCTCCCGGCCGTAGTTCAGTCTATGGTCCGGAGTGAGAGGTCGTGGAACGCCGTCGCCTCCTTCTGTGAGGAAGTAATTTCCATTAAGGAGGCGGCGGAGCGGGAGAGGGAGCGTTTAATTCCTCTCCCCAACCGCAGAGCCGGGCGCCGGAGGGCGCGCGATGACCTCCAGCCACCCTGAGGTTTGACCTGGGGGTGGCGGGCTTTGTGGGCCTGCCCGCCATCCGTTCAGCACCAGGTCCGAGAGGCGGCGTGCGTGTTCCCACGCGCGCCTCTGTTTCGAGTCCGTCTCCCCCCTAGGGGGGAGACAGTAGGGAATTTTTATGAAGTGAGTCCTTTGGGTAGGTCTCTTGTGTAGTGGCCTGCCGTTTCATGCGGCGGGCCGTAACCTTGGTGGGGTCGCGACCGCATGCGAAAGCGATTCGCGCGGCTCCGTCGACAGTGGTTGTGTCGAGGAACACCGTGGTAGGTTTAGTCGGTATTCCGGGAGGTACATTGTCTTTTAACATCTTTCTTTTACCCCGGCGAGTCCGACATAATCCCTCCGCCCGCCCCCGCGGAGGGATATGCGTCATTGCATTCCTCCATGTAAAAAAAAATAAATAAAAAAGCTTTCTCAGAGTTAAATGTATGTTTAAAACGTTTGAGTTGTTTTTGAATTTCTTTAGATTTAGATAAATTTGATATTATATACTTTAATTAATTTTTAGCTTTATTTATTATCTTGTAGTAAATAAATGTGCATACATTAAGAAGATCCAAGAGAATAATCATATCATTTGCTGGACATGGCAGAATAGCCCATACTACTTCTTTGTCCATTTGTGCCCATACTGTAATTAAAGGTTGCTTATTGATATTTAATAAAATTAGGAACTAAATATTATTCTTCAATAAAATAATACATGAACACTACAGTACTCTTAGAAGGTAAAGAAGGAGAAAATTAAACCATAAATGAAACTAACTCTAATTCTGCTACTGTAACAAACGTTGACAACCAAAAAAATTTCATTCACCAAGTAAGACTTACAATTCTTGAGAATCATTTCAAGACGCCGCGTCGTTTAGTCTCACCGAATTATACGTTGTTGAGATAAGTTAGCATCTTCGGGCTGTTACGTAATAAACGGCACAAATTTGCCGAATAAGATGTCATTCATCATTCAAGTTTAATAACGAATTTAAAATAAACGGAATATAAGCTATTACTTGTTTTCCAGATCTATGGTACTGCTCTGGCAATTATAGGTAAACCATACTGATGAATAGATAAACTATAAAGGTCGTGGTCTCTTTCTATGGAATCGTATGAAGAAGAAGATCACCAGGCGGTTGCTTAACCCCATTGTACACGATGACGGAAAGGCAGAAACTGACTCGGTACTATACTAAAAACTGACCTGGTATCAATGCTGCAGTGTTAAGATAATAATAAAAACCCTACCTCATAAAAAGATTCTTGAAGTGAAACAGGTAAGCGATGTCCAATTTATACAGTAATCGTTTTCCAATCTGTAGAAGCGTGTGTGTAGACAGAAATATACTTCTCAACGTCAATATAGACATAACTCGAAAACTTTTAACATGTTGATCCAATATATTTGGAGTTTCTGAGACCACAAGGTACGTACAATCGTAACTAAAATAAATTACATAGAAAACCTTTTAGAGGATCGCCCAACATTTTGGTAGAAAAACGGCTTTTTGATAGAGAAAATGTACGAAGGGTACTAATTTTCCCTTTCAGGTAAGTATGCTTTACTATGCCTCCTGGGAGCAGAAAGGTAAAATGAGGATAGACAGCTTCGTTGGTTTTATTTTTGAGCAACTAACTGTCTGAATAATGTCTCTTGTAATTTAAACGTTAGTAATAACTGTATAGCCTGCTATGCCGCTTATGTTGTATCATCGGAATCTGAACGTGCATATAGCCCGCATCGTCTACTTGCAGCCAGTGCAGGCTACATGCGCAAGTTACTTGCACATGTAGCACGAGTATTGTATGCGTACTAACCACGCAAGTTAATAATGCCCGTGTCGTCTACACAAATCTCGTAAATAATAAACATTATGTTTAGAGATACCCCTGGTATAGAGTTATCTATTTTAGTAAATACTTAAACTAAATTCGATAACAATCGCTAAACTTAATGCGGAATCAAAACACGTACCGCGAGTAACTCAATTTAAATGAAACACTTTATAAAATTTTACTTCACATAATAGCTGAAGCTACCCTCAAAATTGGATTCCTTAACAGACTGAAGTCTCATAGACGAAAATATATTTTTATATTTAGGCTTTTTTACTTGCTGCTACCATATTTGTAAGCTAAAAATAAATGTAGTTGAAAAATTTATAAAACGAGAAAAGCATGTAGCTTTTGTCCAAATGAGCCAAACATTTTTCATTGGGCGCTCACAGCCTCGGTCCTGAATTGAAAATTACATGTTGAGAACAACTTAAACTCTACTCGAGTTGTATACTTAAACATTTTCTTTGTTTCTATACCAAGTTTCCTTAAACCGTAATAAAATGTGAATAGGTACTTGAACATTATATGCTTAAATAAATGCTCTGTTGATAGTGGCTTGATGAAATTCGATTCTGTAAAAATATTTAAGAAAACTCGGTTGAGATTAGCAAATTTTCTCAATTCATAAACCGGGGAATAGATGTTGGTACTCACTGAACTAAACAGCGTCAGAGTACAGACATATGTAGATAAGTAGTACAGATGTTCCGATAACTGATAACCACTAGGTATGTAGAATCATATTAGGGATCGAAACGTATGACGCATAGGGGTAGATATTGATAACACGTTGTTGTAAATCGGATGTTCGACTATTAAATAATATTCTTTGTTAATAGCTTAACGAAACAATGCTATATAAATTCGTATTAGAACTGGCTTGAGATTTCAGTTTAGGAAGAAGAAACTGTCAGCCCTCAGCCAATAATAATGAAGATTTCTAAATTTCACAACCAAATAGGGTACCTCGTAATTTTACGCCACCATTTATGTAACTCAGGCTTAGGTTTTCATATAATTTCTCACTAAACTATCACTGATTAGACGTACATTTATTTGAATATCCAACTACTATCTATAAATCCAATGACCTACATTTTACGCACCTACAAACATACTTAAGATACATGTATCTTGGTGACAAAATCTACAATTCTACGAATATCAGCCTCGTCATGTATGTACATAATATTTACGATCTTCAAGTGTTCATTCGAGGTATTGTATTATTTTGTTGCAAATAAGCAGTACAAACATAATGTTTTGAAAAAGTTATGTTTAACTTTGGCACTTTGTGTCTTTTGGTTGTAAAATATATAAATAATAGTATATGTAACAAAAAGAGATATAATTAATATTTAATTCGATAAGATCCTGTTTAAAATTGGTTCTATTAAATTTTCAATAAATGCAAATAAAAAATTGCAATACAAAACAAAACAAATAAAATCCAAAAAAGCAGCAGGTTAAGCGATTAATTCAAATAAAACATTTTCTTTGGTATTTGCAAACGTCGACATCATAATTTAAATTATCAACAATCTAGTTCAAGAAAATATTATATTACTAAACCTATGTAACTTTGTGGCTAAACATGAAAAGTAATAAGGCCTAACTCACACGCTTTCACAGCTTTCCTAGCAAAAAACACGCACAAGAAAATAAGAGCTGTACTAGAATATAGAGCTAATATGATTAACTACATTTTACTGAGCTATGAAAAGCAGGCATTTAGAGTATTTTAAGTAGAATGTATACATAATGTGTTTTGAATGTTTATCCCACTAAATAGCTTTCTTATAATAATTGTCATACGCTAAATTTCATACTTAAATCTTAACGAAATTAATATGTTTCATATGTCAAACGCAGAACCGTTGAATAAGGTCACGATCGTAGAAAGAAAATCCGTAGCCTTTTCCTACCTTGCCGGAAAACAGGCGTTAGTCCATATATGTACCTCAGGAATAACAATATTTTAATATATCTGTGAATAAAGAAGAATCACTTTAAAAAGCATTTTTTAATTTAGTACAAGAGGTAAAAGTTTTGAATGCTAAGTTTAGTGGTTAGTGCATTTATTGAAATTATTTGAATCTTGTCTATTGGCTGACGGACGCTCGAATCTTAGGCTTCAGACACAGTGCTTTTCCATTGTGTCGGGTTTTACGCTAATTGATAACTATCAAAAAAACTTTAAACTTAAAATAAATATTAGAAGAAATAGTAAACTACGTATGCACTTTTGAAAAGTGTCAAGCAGGATGATAAACTCTGCGAAATTAAAAAACATATTATCTCACGCGATACTTTGCGACTCGCGTTATGATCGGCATTGGTTAATGTCAAAACACCCGGCGGTTAAGTAATTCGCAAAAATCACACGTGTGACTAAAGTCTTAAAAACCGACGACACTTCGACCATGAACTTTGCGGACCGGTATTCGGTACTGATTGTTACGTTTAACATAATCATAAGTCATTTTTATTGCTGTACAATACACTCTTGTTTTATTACCGGTATTTGGAAAACACATAACACAAGGTTATTTGACTGTGACTTTGCGGATGGAGGTATTTCCTAAAACGTGATTCTTCACGTTTAAATTGCGAAACCTTCAATCGAATTTCTATACTGAATAAATATATAAGCTTTTGAGAGCTTTCTTGAGTGGAAGTTCTTTCGTTGGAAGTTATTTTCTGTAAATAATTATATTTCAATCAATTCTTCTATTATAAATAATGACAAAGTTTATTTATACTTAAGGATAGAGGTTATCATTATATTATATCATATTGAGTGTTGCTCATCAAAATATATACACACAAACATATAACATATACAAACATACACAAGAACTATCCGGCAACGATTTAGAGTTAAGTTTATTTCTAGAGACCCACAATGTTTAGGTGGCTCAAAAGCTACGAAGTAAGTTTTTTTTATATAGTATGAATTATATGGTACATAGCACTTTTTCAAGAACACAAGCCATTCACGGTGGTTCTTTAATACTTGTTGCAAACACAATAACTTGCAGGGAACGTAAAGGCATAACTTGTCGGTCTATAGAGCGTACCATAGAACTGCAGGACAGTTGAGCTTGAATGGTATATCATTATTTGTGTATATCGCCTCCCATTGAGTAACTTTAATCTGTTTGAATCAGTGATGGAAGATGTAATTACTAAAATCAGAACAAGTTGGAAATACATATTAGTGTGCGGTGGTTTTAATATTAATATACTAAATGGCTCTTCCTTGACTTATAAACTTATTTAAACGTTTTAATTTGACGAATTTGTTTTTTTTAACCAACAAGAATAACTGCCACATCTTGCACTTGTTTAGATAACATTTTCAGTGATTGTAACGCTTAATTCAAAAAAGACTTAACCTTAGATCACTGTGGACAATTAGCAATGTTTCCAAACATTAATAATAATAATAATATTAAATAAAAGATACTTGTTAGGTTTTATCAAATAATCGCTTCAAACATTTTGGAAATAAATTTTCATGTAGTATGTACTCTAATATAAGGGAATACATTCATAAAGAGATAGTTGAGGGATAAATCTTGGGGCCGACACAAAAGACACCACTGGGTCGAAGTGTCGTCGGTCTGTACTGACTGGCCCCCACACACAAGATAAGATAAATATAAGGAAAGATAAATCGCCTAATCAAGAGAATGACAGCTTTTTTGGTATTGTTAAGAAAGAATTTGATAATACGTTTGGTCTAAAGTAAAAGTTATTATAGGAACTATGTCATTTAATGAAAGAGCAACCGTAAGCATTTGTAAGAGCAGAGTGAAAATGTATGTATTATATAGTATGAAGAAATATAATTTTGATCCTACTTTTAATTAATTAATTTAATTAATTTACTTTTAATTATTTACTATGTTTTTTAATTAATTAATTACTCAAACAGTTCTCTCATAAAGTTAAGGCTACTTGGCGAGCTATTAACGAAGCTAGTGGCAAGATAACTCAAAGACACAATAGTATTAGCCTAATTGACAATAATAAAATGATTTAAAAATAATGCCGATGCAGCACACGTGTTCAATCATTTCTTTACTAGAGTACCGATAACCACCACAAGCGCATTAAATTCTTCATCTATAGACGCAGAGAGGTTATTACATTTCAGCGTAACAAAGTGTAAAGTATTATTTAGATTTGATTATGTTAACGCGACTGATATTATTAACGCTTTTCAATCTCTGGAATCTAAAAGATCTCTGAGGTATCTCCGTTAAGGTCGTAAAAAGTATAATAGATATAGTTGCTCCTTATTTAAGTGGGTTATTTAGTAGGTGTGTAGATTCGGGAACTTTTAAAGATTTTATGTAAAATAGTAAAATCATACCTTTATTAAAACCGGTAGTAAAACTGATCCTAGTAATTTTCGGCCAATATCGATTCTACCAGGTTTTACCAAAATATTTGAAAAAGTCATACTCGAGCAATTACTTAGACATTTTAATTTAAATAGCCTCTTTCACGACAACCAATATGGCTTTACTAAGGGTCGTTCAACAACGGATGTAGGAGTAGCTTTACTCGAACATATATACAGAGCATGGGAAAACTCACGAAATGCTATTGGTATTTTTTGCGGCCTCTCAAAGGCATTCGACTGCGTCTGTACGCTCAAACGGAAACTAAGGCATTACGGTGTTCAGAGTAATGTACTGGATGTAATTACATCGTACTTGAATAATAGGATCCAGTGTGTAGAGTCAATGGATCAAAATCAAAAAGCTTACTTGTAAAGCTAGGGGTGTCACAAGGTTCGATTTTAGGCACATTTTTATTTTTAATTTATTTAAATGATTTACCTTTTTACTTGAACAATATTTGTGATGTTGTACTGTTTTCTGACGATACTTCTTTAATATTTAAGGTAAATAGGAATAGGGACCATTTTGACAAAGTAAACAGTGTATTGATTCAAGTAACAAAATGGTTTACTTTAATAATTAATTTCTGAACGCCAACAAAACAAAATATGTTAAATTCACACTGCCTAATGTAAAACATCTTGGTCCTAGCATGACATTGAATGGTGAGGTACTGGAAGCAATAGAATCCATAGTGTTTCTGGGCATTTCACTTGATTCAAAATTACAGTGGGGTGCGCACATATCTTAGCTCTCAGCGAAACTTAATTCAGCCAGATTAGTTTAGTTTAGTTACTTTCACAGCGTTATGTCATATGGAATATTTATATGGGGTAAAGCAGCTGATATTCAAAGTATATTTATATTGCAAAAAAGAGCTGTGCGTGCTATTTATCAATTAGGAACTAGAATCTCGCTAAGAGGAAAATTTAAGAATATAGGTATTTTAACTGTAGAGTCACAATATATTTATTTTAATATTATGCACGTCCGTTAAAATATACATTTATACATAAAAATAGGGACATACATAACATCAATACTAGAAATAAATATAAATTATGTGTTTCATTCTACCATCTACATAAAGTTCATGGTTCCTTCATGGGTCTTGGTAAACGTTTTTATAATAAAATTCCGACCAATATTCTAGAATTACCAGATAATACATTTAAAGTTACAAAAACAAATACTAACACTTAATTTTTATTATATTTTTGTAATTTTACACCTTGTTTAAGCTAGAATTTACATTGTTGTTACTGTTGAATTATATACATTAATTTATGCAAAAATAATTAATTATTATATATAACTATTTAGAATAATTGCACCTTAGTAATTGTATAATTTGACATCATACAATATAAATAGTACTCGAATACTTTACAGTTTGATTAGCTATAAAAGGCGTAGCAACACTGCTATCTGTCACTTTTTGTTGTAAGCTGTTTGATTGAATGGACGTATAAAACTTCCTTGTGTCAAAGTTTAAAATATATAGTTAAAGTGTTTGTACAGTGTGTTATTTAATCCATAACCTCTAATAGTGTAACTACACTCAGTCGTATTTTAATCAAGAAGAATGTGCAATGAAGCTAACTCGTGATTAAGGACAGTTCCGTAAAGTTTTGTTTTGAGTCTTATTCTGAGTTCGCATGCCAAGGACATGACGGTCCGGCTCACTCAAATGTCATTGCTTGTGGTGGCGTCATAGACCGAGTCGTTCCCTTCCGTTCAGTATGTCGAAGGGGGCGATGGCTGGCCCACGCGTCGTACTTGTGAACGGGTGCTATTTGTGGTGACTGGTCGATCTTGGTTTAGTGGAATTCGATAATTTACTTACTACATTTTTATTTAAACAGTTAGATTAAACTAGGGACTACAATCATACCTTGTCTTGATATATGTGTAAGTAAGTGGATGCTCCTATTTACCATACTGCTGCTTTAGAGGCTACTATCACATTTTATTAAATGTTTGAGTATGTTCAGTAGTAGTTCATGGCGAAATGGTTGCAGCGGAGAAATGGTTGCAGCATCTTACAGTTATCAAAGTCAAGTCAAAATACTTAACCGTGAACACGTACGTTCGTTCTCCTCTGTGTTTATAGTTATTTTTAAGTGGTATAAACAGTTGTTTTGCTTGTAGTGTTCATTAAATTTCAAAGTTAATATCATTAGGAATAATAAAAACATTTGAACAAGTTGTTAAGTGCATTATAAATAAACAATATAAGCTAAATAAACTTTTGGCAAGCTTTTAACTACCGACTTAATTTATTGTAAACAAAACGCTCGTATAAGCAATAATTCCATTATGTCCGATACATCTGACCTGTTGTGGGGTTGTTGCGACCAAAGTGGTCTAGATGATAAGCATATTAAATGCAAAAAATGCCACAAATCGTATCACTACTCTTGTATGGCACTTGTTGAGAAAAGCGTATTACCTGCTTCGTGGCTGTGCCCGGAATGCATTAATCAACGTCCAAAGACCGTTAAGAATGATAATACACCGCTTCGGAACATTTCTACAACCCGAGGTAGCAAAAGAGTGGCTCTCACCTCACCAAAGCTTGCCTCTGAAGCTGCTTTATCCTCAAATGATGTTCGCCATATTGTGGAGGATGTCATTAAAAAAGAGTTGAGAGATATGGTTGTGCAACTCAATGATAGCATGAACGGTACCTTATATGAAAAGTTAGAATCGCTCACAAAGGAAATTGCCGAGATGAATCGATCGATGCAATTTATGAATAGCCAATACGAGGACATAGTTAAGGAACACGCGGCATCGAAAGAGACGATCAAAGAAATTGTTGCCGAGAATATATGTATGAAAAAGACTATTACCGACCTAACTTTACGGATTAACCAATTGGAACAGCAGTCACGTTCAAATAATGTTGAAATTCAGTGTGTGCCAGAGAATAAAAATGAGAATTTGATACATGTAGTAACCAATATATCTAAAGTTGTCGGATGCAATATTCACGAAGAAAGCATCTTGAATTGTACTAGAGTAGCTAAAATCGACAGCAAAAATTCACGCCCACGTTCAATTGTAGTACAGTTGGCTTCACCTAGACTCCGGGACCAACTTCTCGCATCAACATCTTCCTACAATAGGCAGAATCCACATAATAAACTGAATAACCATCACATTGGACAGGCTAGTCCTAAAACACCAATATTCATAACAGAACACTTATCTCCGAGTAACAAATCTTTGCATGCCGCCGCTAGGTTGAAAGCCAAGGAAATGAGGTACAAGTTTGTATGGGTGCGCAACGGCCGTATCTTCTTAAGAAAGAACGAAAACTCAGATAAGATTCTTATCAAGAATATGGACACAATACAAAGTATAGCTTAGTTTTAATTCCTTTTAATATGTTTAATGTACTTATAGTTGATTATCTATTTAAATTCGGAGAGTTAAAGATATATTACCAAAATACTCGTGGCCTACGAACAAAAACTCATGATTTCTTCCAACAAATGTCATGTGAATCATACGATGTAATTATTTTAACTGAAACGTGGCTGAATAGTTCAGTAATGAGCACAGAGCTATTTGACAGTAGATATCTAGTTTATAGGAGGGATAGAAGGAGTAAGAAAAATGGGGGAGGAGTTTTGATTGCCATCTCAAAGAATTTAAAATCAAGGCGCATGCGTTTGTGGGAAAGTCGTTGTGAGGACCTTTGGGTGATTGTTGATATTACAATTAGTAAAACTATTCGCCAGATAGCTCTTTGCGCTGTATATCTGCCACCACCAGTCCAACGGGTTACGCTAGAGTACTTTACTGATAGTTGCAATGCTGTCTTTGAACAGTGCGGGTTATACACATGTATAGCTGGTGATTTTAATTTGGGAACTATTGATTGGAGTGTGGCTTGTGATTCTTCGAGAGCCTATGTTACATGCAGTCTCAATCACATCATATTAGATTACATGCACTTAAATAAACTCAATCAAATAAATAAAATTCCAAATAAAAGTGGTCGAATACTAGACCTCATATTAACTAATTTGCCTTCCTGCGTTGTTACTGAGTCACCGAACCCATTAAGCAAAATTGATGTACTACACCCTCCTTTATTGCTCACCATAATCGCTAGCGCAGATGAGAGACTTCCGTATAATAGCTCTAATAAAAGGCAAAATTATTATAAAGCAGATTATACAAGTATTAGAAAACACTTCGATGAATTAGACTGGTCTACGGTGTTAAATGTTACCCAAAATATCGATGAAATGGTCAATATCTTTTATAGCAAAATTAAAGAAATAATTAACGTTTTTGTTCCCTTGAGTAACCCTAAATCAACTAAATTTCCAATATGGTTTGACAAACAATTAATAAAAGCTTTAAAGGAGAAAAACAAGATTAGAAAAAGATTTAAAATATACAAAAATCCCATGGATAAAATAGAACTGGCTTTACTTAGTAAACGTTGCTCTGCGCTAGTTACTATTTGTTATAAAAATTATCACCACCAGATTGAACGTGAGCTGTGTAAAAATCCTAACCGATTATGGTCATACATTAAACAGAAAAGAGGTGGAACTAGTTCCCTGCCGCTATGTATGACAGATGGCACCTCAACAACATCGAACGGTCACAAAGTATGTGAAATGTTTGCTACACATTTCTCCTCTGTTTACGGTGATGGTAATTGTACTACACAAAACATTATCAAATCGAATAATTTGGCACGTATAAACTATTATAGTAACCCGTTAACTATACCAGTCATAAAACACGAATGTCTTTTAAAAAAAATGAAATCGCTGGACCATCGCAAAGGCGCTGGTCCTGACGGTATCCCCCCAATCTTTATATCAATGTGTGCATCTCAACTTGCTTTGCCATTATCACTAATTTATAACAGGTCTCTTTCAACTGGTATATTTCCAGACATTTGGAAGCAAACAAAAATCGTTCCAATACATAAATGTGATGACAATGATAACGTTATAAATTATAGGCCTATTTCTATCTTGTCTACTTTCGCGAAATTATTTGAATCTTTCTTATGTCCCCTTATTCAAAATCACATGAAGCCGTACATTAGCAGCTCACAACATGGTTTTATTGGCTCCAGGTCTACTTGTACGAATCTTGTTGCCTTTAGTGATACTCTGGTACAATCAATTGACGAAAACAGGCAGGTAGACGTAATATACACGGACTTTAGTAAGGCGTTCGATAAAATACCACACAAAATACTTTTACATAAATTAGCAGCGTACGGCGTTACTGGCACTCTCCTAGATTGATTCAAATCATACCTTGATAATCGTATATTCTTTGTAGCAATTAATGGCTTTCAATCGGACATACGCAGAATTAATTCTGGCGTTCCGCAAGGATCGCATCTTGGATCGATTTTATTTAATATATATATCAATGACATTACTCGATGCTTCCGCTCATCTAATTATTACATTTATGCCGATGATCTCAAATTTTGTAGAACCATAGAATGTCTAAACGACGCAAACTTGTTACAAGATGACATTAACAGTCTTGTCGATTGGTGCAATGATAACTTTATGAGCTTAAATATAAAAAAATGTTACCATATTAAATTCACCAGAAAACAGCATCCTTTGCCATCCACGTACTGTATTGGACCCGATATCATCCAAGAAGTGACAGAAATAAAAGACCTGGGGGTGCTATTCGATAGCAAGCTTACATTTGTGCCTCATATGGAAAACACAATCAAACGAGCATCAAAAATGTTGGGATTCTTAATCCGAAATGTCAGAGTTTTTCGATCGCATAATACAAAAATCACACTCTACAACTACCTCGTTCGCACTATACTGGAGTATTGTAGTACAGTCTGGCGACCACATTATGCTTGTCACAATCTAAGGTTAGAGCGAGTGCAGAAACGTTTTCTTTGGCACTTGGCTTACACCGCAGGAATATCTCGCAAGATTAAGTCGTACGACCAAAGGCTCACGCATTTTAAAATTACTTCGTTACTGAAGCGCGGTATTGTAATCGATGCCGTATTTATATTTAAGCTTTTGCGAAATAAAATTGATTGCCCCGAACTTTTAGGTAAAATTAAATTTCGTGCCCCCACTAGATATCCGCGTGCACCCATAACCCCGCTGTATCCACCACTTCGTAGAACCGTACTTGGTGCTAATTCTGCCATACCCCGTCTTTGTAGAACCTTAAATAAATATTCTGATGTCATAGACGTGCATGTAGACTCGCTTGCCACATTCCGTAAAAATATTATCAGTGTGTTGTAAATTCTAAATTTGAAAACTCTAAATTTGCTGTATACCTTATATTTAATACTTAGTGTTGTATAAAGTTTTATTAGATTGCATATTCTATAGATCTTACATATATAATATATCACCTTAATGGTTATTTACATACATATTGTTTCTAAATTAATTCTGTAAAGTCTGCTTATTATCTTTATAAAACTTATGCATGCTGTGCTTGCCTGTAAGAGGCTACTATACTATTATGTAGTTATAAATAATGTATTATGTATATGCATTAGTATAAGTAGTCGTTGGTAAGCCTAAATAAATAAATAAATAAATAAATAATTGCCCGTTCTTTTCATAAGCCCTACACCCTTTTTTTGCTGAACGTGGCAGTAAATGTAAATCACAGAAAGATTTAGTGTAACTTTGACATTCATAAGTGTTACCTTGTAACCTAACTTGAATAAATTTCTGATTTTGATTTTGAAGAACCCGAAGTCGTTAATTTTCACAGCACAAATGAGCTACTACACGTACAAGAAACTGGCGTAAGGAAGTAGGTAGGAGTTCGAGAGATGCACATATGTACTTGGTATCATATCATTTTTGCCTTTCATCGCATATTTAATTCCTTTCCTTGTGGGTGGGTAACTATATATAAATTACCATTCATAATATACAATACATACATAGATTCCTGCCTGTTTCCCAGAGGGGTGGGCAGGACTACGGATTTCCATTTGCTACGATCCTGACACAGTTCTCATTCACTTTCATCACATTCCTCATACACGCTCGCCGGTTTAAGGTATATTATAAAGTATATTCATATATATATATATATATATATATATATATATATATATATATATTAGTATTGCAAGCCTTCATAGGCTACGGTTGTTAATCGCTCACCATCGTAAGCAACTCACAACAAGCGACACAAAGCCAGCATACGCCCGTCTCATGAGGCAGACCATAAACTTTTTCACAGCCTTCTTCTATAAAAAAAACTACAACTCGTACGCACGATACAATGCAATAGATATAAATCTCAACAAGTCTTCCAAAGGAATTACTATATAGCACAGTTACAGACACTATTACCGCTCAGGTGGAAATATATTAAGCGTTTTATATCCCGAGATACTGCGTACGTTGAAACTATTAAGTTAGGAGCACCTTTTAAGTTAACAGTAACAATCTAATGGAAATTTATTAGTTTTATGTAGTTAAAGTGTGATGTTGAAGATATTATCGTCTTCAGTATTGTTTTCCTGACGATGTATCTATGCAAACTAGGTATACACATTAATGTTAAGGTTTTAAATTATATATTAATTACTAGTATATAGTTTTAATTATATATTTCATAGGAATTTACGATTTCTTTAATATTATATTATTTATGTTTTTACATTACAAAAGACAAAATTGAGTGCACTCTTGTCTATAAACTGTCTTAACCCTTTCGCTGTCCCTTAATACACACAATAGACGTACCAACAAGTTTGGGTCCTCATACCTCTGCCGAACGATCAAGGCATGGAATTCTCTGCCAAGGCACGTGTTTCCTTCTTCCTTCAATCCTGGGTCCTTTAAGCGGGGCGTGAAAAAGCACCTTCTCAGGCCGTCAAAGTAGAGACCTCAACATCGCCTCGGATGCTATGAGGACGATGTGGAGGCCTCTGCTCTTAAACCACACGACTGCTTACCATCAGGAGGAGTGTGGCCATTTTGACGAGCAAAAAAATAAAAAATAAAAACTATTGTTATGTATCATATGTGATTCATCAGACAGAGAACCTGTTAATACAAAAAAATCACGTAGACGGGTTCATTTCTCCGATCGTAGCGCTATTCCTACATGATCTTTCACATTTATTATTCTACTAAAATTATAAGTTGTCATGACCTCTTATTAGGAGGATCATGGCTCCTAAGATACAAGTATTTCTTTTTTACTTAGTTTAGGAGTCAGTTGTCCAATTTTTTTTACATAATTGTTTGTAGAACTTTTATTTTTGTCTTTGTATTTCTACATTTTTCTTGGAAATAAATTTTATCATTATTATTATTATACATTTATTCACTTTTAACCAATTAAAATTACATTTTTAAATATATAATTATAAAAAAACACATTTAGAAATATAAAAATTATGGATATCCACCGACATCGAGACAAGGTCCAAGCTGTCGGTGGTTAGGGGTCCAGAGAGAGGAACCTCCTCACTATGCGTGCCGTATCGAGGAGGACTGTCTTCTGCATCTGACCCTTGACCCAAGCACCTAACGCGAGCCTCTTAAGATGTTGGTCGAGGCTCTTGGCTATTAGACCGTTCACCGTAACGACTATCGGTACAATGATTGCCGAGTCCACATCCCACATATCGACGACCTCGTGTGCTAAGTCGAGGTATTTTAATTCTTTTTCCTTCTCAGCTTTCACGAGGTTGCCATCATGAGGGATGGTAATATCGACAATCATTGCACGGCGCTCTGATCGATCTATTACCACAATATCAGGCTTGTTGGCAACAACAGTCCTGTCTGTGATAATAGATCGATCCCAAAACAGTGTGATATGGTCCTTTTTGAGAACTGGTTCTGCTACATACCTGTAGTAAGGCACCTCGACCTCTACAAGTTTGTACTTCAGAGCAAGTTGCTGATGGATAATTCTGGCTACTTGGTTATGTCTGTGCAAGTACTCGCCGTTAGCAAGACGAGAACAACCGGAAACTACATGCCTGAGAGATTCACCGGGCTGGTGGCACGCCCGACATATGTCAATCGTACCATCCCTCAGGATATATTTCCAGTAGTTATTCGTCTTGATAACTTCGTCCATAATTGCACAGACAAACCCTTCGGTTTCCCCAAAGAGGTCACCGAAGCGTAGCCAGTTCACGGAGGCGAGAAGGTCTACATCAGGCCCACATAGGGCTTTGTAGAACCTACCGTGAAGCTCAACATTGTGCGGACCTTCCTGTCCAGGGCATCTAACTCAGTCCGAGTCCACTTTACGCATGCCAAAGGAGTATAAAAGAAGCGGCATAACCCAACCGTTAAAAGCGCGCACCTTGTTGCCGCTTGATAAAAGACTGTTAAGTACTTTTCTCAGGCGACCAAATAAGCGCTCCTTCAACGATTGTTTCATGTCCGCTTCATTTATACCTAAGGCTTGTGACATACCCAAGTATTTGTAGGTATCAGTAATGAGAAGCGATCTTAGGTTAATGGAATCTGAAAGTTCAATGCTCTCAGATTCCACCATCCTTCCTTGCTTTACATGCATGACTGCACATTTATCCACATCAAACTCCATGTTGATAGATTTACTAAAGCAATCAGTTACTCTTAGTAAGTCTATCAAATGTGAATCAGTGCGGGCAAACAGCTTTAAATCATCCATGTATAGTAAGTATCATACGACCTGACCGCCTCTCTTTAACCTGTAACCTAGCCCTAAACCCTCTAGTAATGTACTGAGAGGGTTCAACGCTAGACAAAACCAAAGAGGACTCAGAATGTCACCCTGAAATATACCTCGCTTAATCTGTATTAGGTCGCTGGTCGCCTGGGTCTGTCGACACCCTGGATAGTAAAGAGCTGTTTTCCATTGCCCCATACACAACTTCAAGAAGGTGCATAGAGTTGTATTTACTTTATACAGCTCCAGCACCCTCAAGAGCCAACTCTTGTAATTTAAAGTTAATTTCTTGTAATATATCCAACATGTCGCCAGACTCCTGCGATTACGGCGAACCTGTTGACTAATGGCCATATCAATCAGGAGGAGTTCCGTCGTACCACGAGCCCCTTTCCTACAACCATTCTGAGAGACCGACATAATAGAATTGATTTCAATATGTTTTGAAATTTTGGCTCTCAGAATAGTCGTAAGAAGCTTATAGACCGATGGTAAGCAGGTGATCGGTCTATAATTTCCAGGCTCGTGAGTGCTACCTGCTTTGTGGAGCAGGTGCGTAACTCCTGTGGTCATAAAATCTGGCAACGACCCAGATTCTACGGTTGATTGAAACTGCGATACCAAGCAAGCATGCGAACTACGTAGCCACTTCAGCCAGATATGCAGCCCGTCCGGACCTGGAGACTTCCAATTTGATAACGAACGGACTGCACTAGTAACATCCTGGTCTTCAATGACTACGTCTTCCATCTCTGGAATTTGTTCAACCGCTCGCTCGACATCACGGATCCAATCGCCCTCTGTGTGGCCCATGGGCACCGACCAGATGCTACGCCAAAAGGTATTTGTGGTATCAGCATCCGGCAGCCGCCCACCAGTCACACATTGATCCGGTCGTTCCCAGCTTCTATAAACACGTCTCTGGTCTCTTTGAAATGTGTAATTCACGGTATACCGGTTCACGCGTTTTTTGTATCTGCGCAAACGGTTTGCCCACGCATAAACTTTCTGCTTCAGGAAGTCAATGCGCTCTGTGACCCGAGATGTCTAGTCTTGTGGGCTGGTGTCAGTTCCCAAGAAAGCTCGACTCACAAAGCGCATCACTCTAGGGCGAGTATTGCCCTCCCTGAAGCAGATTAGTTTACAAATAAGTGCCCTTGCCTCAGCGATACGACGCTCAATCCTGCATTGCCATGCCGGAGCAGCTTTTCGCCATACAACAGTGTCGTTCAAAGGGAACTTGACGCCTGCTGTACGACATGCCGCTACAGCAGCACAATACAGGATTGAATGGGTATCACTGAGATTCTCGCTATTCTCTAAATAACTAGGCAGTAGCGAGTCAAGGGCACCTACCAATGCCATATTTTGTCTATTATTATCATTATTATTATTATAAGTAAGTAAGTTTGTAAAGATATGTGACGGCTTTTTGTTTTAAATCATGCTCATATAGTTAGTGGACCGTGTCTGGGATGGATATATTATGGGAATCTTGATATGGGTTGATAACTAATTCCTGAAATTAATGATCTATGGAATAACAACAAATATTATATTTAAACATTCGTTTCATTTTTATTTGAGGCTCCCAAATTATATAATGTTATTTCAATAAACATTATATCATTCTAGTATATCAAATTAAATTAATGTAATAACGGAATTACGGGCAGTGAAAATATCAAAGTAACTTTCAATCGTTGTGTTTTTATTTCATAGCAAACATTCATGTATTTTTACAGTAACAGTTTCTTGGTCGACATTTATAGGCCCATACTTTGTTTATTACAAATACATGTAGTGGTTACGGGGCTATAAAAATAACTATTTAAATACTTCTATCTACTTCTTTGGGCATACATACAGGGTTAGTCTATGTATGTATTAATTATTAGTTTGCTGCCAAAATAGCACTCTATCTTAAACAAAGTTCAATTTTAAATTAATGATATAATTATTCTACTATGATCTACTTTGCTCAAATTTTAACATTTCAAATTAAAGGCTTATGTTCATTAAACCGCATAATAGAAGCGATTATCGACATAAACTAATTAACTCAAAATTAATTGAATGCAACTCAACCGGACAACATAATAATGAATTAAAGCTAAAATGAATTGAGTACAAACAGATTTACCACGCAAGGATTACTGGAACGAGGTCCTGTCAAATTCGGTGCAGCACCAGAATAATTGATAAAAATATGTAATCCCTAAATATTTTACTATGCAATACAATTGTGTATTATTTTTTATGTAATTGGCGCTTGTTAACTAAACCAAAATAACGTAAGTACTGCTGGTCATGTATATTTGATTCCTAAGGGGTTAATCCATAATTACGTTTTTCTGACAAAAAATCTTTTATGCCAGCCATCGCTAAGAACTGCGTTAGGAAGATAGCCATAGGCCTTCTATTACGAGGCTCGGTAAGATTTACGTTTCATGATATTGTAAAACATGCTGAAGAGACAATCTTTTACGATTATACATTTCAGCACGTAGAAATGGTTGAAAATTTTGTAGTCTAAATACGGCGTCCTACTTATCCTTTTTAATCGTTTGGAATTTATTTATTTATGTATTAATGCTACTATTGTATTAATAAATTACAAAAATTATAGTAAAAGAGCAATCAATATTATCACTTGTTAATTTTTTAATACGTTAGTTCCATAACTTCGTGTCAGCAATATTGTAAGGTGCTTTTGTCAACCGTTTATTTCCGGACGGACATCAGATTAGGGGCAACGTTACCCCACATCTAATGAGATTTTAGATTACTGTTTACACTATACCAAGCTGTTCCCTTAGTAAAATATAATCGTTGTACCTAACAGTACCAACCAGTACAAAGAATTAGATCGCGTTAGTAGAAAGGTCACCATTGCAAAGGTACTATACAGCAAAAATAATTCTCATTTTAAAGTTTGTGCATTAGTCGCAAATGTCCGCCAAAAAGCCGATTTCACGAAGCTTGCTATATAAAAAAACAAGCGTTGCACATCCAATTTTCACGTATAAGCGTGAACACCCATTAAAATTTTCATACGCCGCTGTAAGCCGTACCAGCAAACAGATTTGTGAAACTTTAAAACTGTAAACGTACTGTGGCACTAGTACTTCTAAGTCTAGAATCTTGTTCTAAGCAGTTTTGAGTAGAGAGCTATGCCTGGCTAAGTTATCTATTTATTCATTATTACATTACATCACTCTCTTATTTAAATGTTCGATGACTACAAGGGTTAATCTATTATTATTACGGTTTGTATTCAAGCCCATCCCAACTAAAATTTTATGAAAATAATTCTCATTATATGAATATGAAACATAAAACTATTCCGCCAACATCCAAAAGTGTGGAGCGGGCTGTAAGGGAATTAGTTGATTAATCCGAGGTCAGTAGTATTACGGCTTCGGCCGAAATACGCTGAACTAATCTACCAAAATATTTTAGGTTCGCTTGATATCTTTGCATGTTGTGTTGTGTGATCGGTATATTCATTTAGGATTTGATAATCATATTATTAATATATAAATGAGATTCTTGAGATGACATATTATTAAAAGTCAGTTTGTTTTGTATGACAAACATACATTCCATATAATTATAAACCACTACTGGGACGAATAGGTTTGAATTAATTATAATTGTCAGATAACTATATATATACACAGAACATAATTATATTTAAACATGTATATACTGTTACTAGACAAAAACCAGAAACGATGTTTCACGTGTTAAGTCTACTACACGATTACATAGTTGTAAACACTTGTAGATATTGCCAAGTTTCGTGTTTAATTTTTATTAGTCGTTAATTTTAATCTTGTTTGATTAAAAGGGTTTTTATTACTTACATAAACAAAAGCAACAATCATAATTTACATCTTTAATATTAACAAACCTAACTACTTATAAATAAAACAAAATGAAAAGGAACAAAATATAGGACTGTAAAATTTAATAAAAAGAAATGGCTAGGTTAGGCAGCGTCAAAAAATTCCTCAGCTTCGCTGTCCACCGGGAAAGTGCCCAAAAGACTGGCAGCATTGCCACGTTGAATGGCAATGCTGATACTTTGAGCCAAGAAAAGTTCAGCCTTATAGTCACGCGAAGCGTCGATCAGCCGCTTAGATATATCTCTAAAAAGCGCACGAGCGCTTGGACTCCATGAACCTAGCGTCTCCACCCCAAACGGCTCCAAACATAATTACCAATTAAATTACTAATGCCTAGTTTCTAAATTAATGATAAGTCTTATTAGTAGTTTTTTGGTGATCCTTATTTTTTTAGATCCTGTTGTGGAGATGTTATATTAACCATGCTCCACACCATCATGAAAGGCTAGTGCCTTTCTTTGTGTGGAGTATACATTCACGTTATTAGATCCTTGACTGTGGTCTAGTTTCAATACCCAGAAATACGTAAATTATTAAGCGGGTCAAACGCCTACTATGTATTTGTAAACTTTAGAACAAACATGTGATTGTTACCGTTTGCTTTTCACAAGGCTATATTATGTCTGCGCATTGTTTTTGCCTCTGTTGCCTTTTTATGAGTTACGTACAGCATCATGGCAATCCTAAAAAAAAATATGAGAAAACGGATGTACTACCTAATGCTCATACCGAATTGATAAACGTAAAATAATTCATGTTTTATTAGTTTATTCTAAAATGGGTCGTGATTACCGTTCAGGTATGTATTGTGAAATAGTAGTGCTTTTATGTTAAAAAGTTAGATTAATAAGTAAGATAAACCCCTCTGGGACAGTCGTTATCTCATCATGAGACTAACGCGATATCGGAGGGCACAGTACACTAGCTTTAAAACTATCACCTTCGCCTTGTGATATAAACAAAAAATGTATCACCAGGTTAAATTAAAGCGCACAAACCGCAGGGCAGCTTGTGGCGGGCTGAATGTGAGTGGCGACACTGCGGTCCTGAATGCCTCAGAGAGTTGGTTAGGGCCTCGTCCCCGGCTTGCCGTTACTGGTTAGCTGGGGTGGAACTTCTAGAGCGCCCGTAGGACTCTCAACTCTCGCTTGCCTTGGTCGGCCGGTCAGAGGGAGGCCGCTAGAGCTATATGCTTGGGGGTGGAAGTGTCATTTTCAAGGGCATAACTACGGGGAAACCCGCTCCGGGTCTCCGTTGTCACGAGACCCGTGATGGTGAAACCGGCGCCGCACCGCTCGACACCCTTAGCCACTCGCACCGGTGTTGCCCTCTGCTGCTGGCTTGTATGCCTATAGTGGCTTATCAGAGAGCCCATCTAGTGAGTTGGTGAGTCACCGTCTGCCCATTGTAATGATGCTATTAGAGTATTCAGGGCAGACGCCGTTTTTCATCCATAGTTAGCAATATATACCGGTCCATCAAACACCCATACCCATAGCCCATATATTAGAATCCATACGTAGCAATAGTCCTACGCCTGCTGCGGCTAGTGCCGCTGTTGGTGTTCCATCCCATCTTTGATTAAAACTCTCGAAGGGCCTCTTCACGTTGGACCCATGTCTCCGTGTAAGCCTCCCAAAGGGCCAGGTATTTTCTAATATAATATGTTAGAAAGTACCTGTTATAAGAGAAACATAATAATAATTTTAGGACAGTCGTTATCTCATCATGAGACTAACGCGATATCGGAGGGCACAGTACACTAGCTTTAAAACTACCACCTTCGCCTTGTGATATAAACAAAAAATGTATCACCAGGTTAAATTAAAGCGCACAAACCGCAGGGCAGCTTGTGGCGGGCTGAATGTGAGTGGCGACACTGCGGTCCTGAGTGCCTCAGAGAGTTGGTTAGGGTCTCGTCCCCGGCTTGCCGTTACTGGTTGGCTGGGGTGGAACTTCAAGAGCGCCCGTAGGACTCTCAACTCTGGCTTGCCTTGGTCGGCCGGTCAGAGGGGGCCGCTAGAGCTATATGCTTGGGGTGGAAGTGTCATTTTCAAGGGCATAACTACGGGGAAACCCGCTCCGGGTCTCCGTTGTCACGAGACCCGTGATGGTGAAACCGGCGCCGCACCGCTCGACACCCCTAGCCACTCGCACCGGTTTTGCCCTCTGCTGTTGGCTTGTATGCCTATAGTGGCTTATCAGGGGGCCCATCTAGTGAGTTGGCGAGTCACCGTCTGCCCATTGCATTGATGCTATTAGAGTATTTAGGGCAGACGCGGTTTTTCATCCATAGTTAGCAATATACCGGTGCACCAAACACCCATACCTATAGCCCATATATTAGAATCCATACGTAGCAATAGTCCTACGCCTGCTGCGGCTAGTGCCGCTGTAGGTGTTCCATCACACCTTTGATTAAAACTCTCGAAGGGCCTCTTCACGTTGGACCCATGTCTCCATGTAAGCCCCAAAGGGCCAGGTATTTTCTAATATAATATGTTAGTTAGAAAGTACCTGTGATAAGAGAAACATAATAATATAATTTATTTAAAATATAAGTTTTAACAAAGGTGTTACATAATATTCAGAGCTTCTATATTCTGCTATTTAGCATGCAACGTTTTTATAATAGAATATAGTATCTTGGTTCAATTTATTTACTATGTAATTAATCTTGAATAATACGTTATAACGGTCAGTGCATATTTTAATTTAAAAAGAATATAATATCAATACCTCAATGTCAAAACAAATATTTTTAATGTCCGGTACTTATAATAAGCATTAGAGAATAATGTCAAATTAGGTTTTTAACTATTATTAGTCAAAGAGATTTAGTCAAAGAAAATTTATTAGGTTATGTCAATATATATGTACGGATTAATTATGTTTTGTCATTAAGATATTCTGTCACATTATAATATGCTTTCTTTATAAGAAATTGTTTAAGTGAAACTTTTAATTTGTCTACATTGCTACATTTCAATATTTCTTTAGGTAGATGGTTATAAATTCGAGGAGCCATACAAAAAACACTTTTACTAAACCGAGCAGTTCTGTTTGCAGGAAAACACACTCTAGTCTTATGACGCTCACTCAAGGGCGATTTAAACAAAGTCTTATTCATGGCAACAAACATAACAATCTCATATATATAAATAAATACATGGCAGGGTTAAGAGCTTTAGTTCAATAAAGACAAATTTACAGCTATCAGTAAAATGAAGTTTACAAATTGCTCTCACGCATCTCTTTTGTGCTTTGAACACCATTTCCTTGTCTACCGAGTTACCCCAAAAAATAACCCCATATCTTAATAAAGACTCGAGATAGCCACGATATGAAGTTATAACAGCCGTCTGATTCACTATCTTACCTAGCATGTATAGTGCATAGGAGAATTGGTTAAGTTTGGAACATATGTTTTCAACCTGATGCTTCCAATTTAAATTGGGATCGAGATGTAGACCTAAGAATTTTGCACTTTCTATTTCATTTATGTGATGTCCATGGTATTTAACTTCAATGTCTTGTGTTGTGTTAATTTGATTTCTAAATGTCATTATGCTAGTCTTATTAAGGTTTATTTATAAATTATTAAATTTTAACCATTCAATGATTTGGGCGAGTGTATCGTTCATATCCTTTTCTATTTCGTTTTTACATTCACTAGTGAACATGACCGTACTGTCGTCAGCAAATAGAACAATATTTTGTTTGATATTTTTAGGTAGATCGTTAATGTATATGATGAAAAGCAAGGGACCCAAAACACTCCCTTGTGGCACACCTTGTTTTACCACACGGTATTCAGACGAAAATACAATTTCTTTCTTAGTTTTAGTGCATATACGAGTGATCTGAGTACACTGCATTCTATTACTGAGATAGGACTTTACAAGATTTAAAATATTACCTCTTACACCGTACGCTTCCAACTTTTTGAATAATAATTCATGATTCACATAATCAAACGCCTTTTTTAAATCCATGTACAGGGCCGTAACATGCTTTTTATTATTTAAGCCAGTCATAAAAGTTTGCAAAAATTTGTATACTGCTAAATTTATGCTTTTCTGTTTTCTGAAGCCTACCTGCTCATCAGCGAATATATTATATTTCTCAAAAAAAGTGTTTAAATTGTTTCCAATGACCTTTTCAAATATCTTGGATATGGTGGGTATTAAGGCTATTGGTCTATAATTGTTCATGTCTAGTTTATCGCTCTTTTTATGATGCGGTTTAACAATAGTGACCTTTAATTTAAATGACATTGAATTATTATTTTTGGAATGAATCACAGGGTATTTATAGGCAAAGTTCAAAATCTTTCATTAACAACAAACAAACAAACATCAAGATAATTGCACTATGCAGCAAGCGGTGTGCCGCGGGAGACACTACAATCATACAATAACTGGACACAAAGTTCACTCAGGCTAAGAACAATTATTTGCGGCTGGCACAAATCATTTTCATGTGTGGGATGCGAATGCACAATACTTAGCGCGGTGAGGCTATCACTTATCCACTACACCATCAGTGCAGTTCCCAGACTGTTCGTGTATTCTCATAAAATAACTTTGCTGTATTAAGAATGGCGTTGATAACATTTCTGAATAACAGAATTGTCACTTTATTACATAAATTAATTGAATCTACGTCTGTACATTGCCAATATTCCAATTAACAGAACAATAAATAATATTTAAACGAAACTCAATATGTCAAGGCCACTATTATTCCAATTATAGCTCAAACCCTACCTTGATTTGAAATAAAATACCGTATTCCATTCATGTTTGAAGAAAGGCTGTTAATAAATGATAACGGAATGAAGAACTAATAAATATAGCTAATAGGTCGATGTATGCTCAGACCTCGAGAAATGTTTGACATTAAATACCTCTTTACATTGTTCACTCGACAAGTTAAGCAAAAATGTTATAATCAATATATTATCCTAACTAGTAATATTATTAATGCTAATGTGAGTTTATTTGTTTGTTACGCTTTCACGCCTTAACTACTCGACTGATCATCTTAAAATTAATAACATAGGGTACCTTTCATCCTGAGAAAGACAAATGTAGTATTTAATAAAAACCTAAACGCTGTTTATTAAGCTCGTCACCTAAGAACGGTTGATATGATATATTCCGTAGTAGTAGGTAGGTAGTCCGAATATTGTTATAACTGACAGAAAAATTCAGTGGTTCGTCCTACAAGCGTTTCATCCCAATGGGACGAATCACAGAATTGCAATAATATATTTATTTTCATTCAGTGTTTTCTCCCATTCCCCTAGATTTCGTCATTTAAAAAATAAAAAAATATGTTTAAAGTAATATCTGCGAAGGAAGTGCCTGATATATTACATTTTTTATTAAATTGTATCAGTATGATGGATTTGGGGAGGCCTTAGTCCAGCAGAGACAGAACGGTCATGGGACGAAACATTGAACTTGTCGAAAATTGAACCAGTTTGGTAAAGTACCTACCTACTTTTTGCCATTTAAAAAAGTATTAGAAAAGCATAATGATAATTCTTGGGGTAAAGATAAATATAAAGATAGTTTATACGTTTTATACCCAGGAGAGTACGAAATCTAATGACAAATATTTTATACAATATACTGTACTCCGGTATTAGATACCTGAAGCCGTTAGATATTGCTTTAAACAACGTGTAAGTATAGAGCTTACTAGGAAAGCAACATTATTAAATTTTGCTATACATAAAGGAGACATAAAAATAGGAGCAAGACGGAGAAAAGTATTAAGTAGAATGGTAAACAATACGGTATGAGCAAGATTAATAAACATAATATGATGATATGTACGATGATTATTATATATATATACTTATATATACCTACGCCACAATTACAATAGGTAGTATAATATATTAATATGATACGTAGATATATAAAATAATGCTACGTCACCAAAGAGTAGAGCAGGAAAACAACTCTTTAAATTGTTAGTTGATTTTAACTGTTATACGTGTGTCACATAAAACCTTATTTTGTGAAAATGCCATTCATAATAATTATGCTCTTAAGTATGATCAATATATATGCAATGCAATTTTTTATTCGATAACGATCATGATATATTTCAATTATTTCATTGTAATCGTTGTTGCCAAGTGCTTGGTCTACATAATGTATGTTACATATAGAATGTAGCCATACATAATCGATCCATATTGTAAACATAACTAGACTAGTTTGATTGAAAGCCATCCTAATTCCTACACTAACAATTCTTCTTTCCTGAAATTGACTCAATGAGCAGCGGGATAAAAGGAAGCCAACGCATTCCTTCGCGACTTAACAGAGAATCCTCCGTATTTACGTCAAGCTATGTAAAAGCGTAATTAAATTTTGTTTCACAGCATTCGTTATATAAAATATTACAAAACATATACAATATTTTCGTATCAAACGATGTAACAACTATCTATGATTCATCGTTTCAGACATTTCTACCTAAATATGCTTTTTAATCCTAAAATATTACAATATTCTGGAATTAAAACATATTTAGAAGGAAACGCGCTGACTGAAATTATAAATCTATTATATTATTACTACTACAATCTATCGCTTTATGGCATCGTTGAAGTATCTGAGGTGACATCGACAGAACTCCTTCTTTTAAAAGTAACTTAATATGGTATTTGATACCACCATTAAAAGTAGTATACATAATGTGATGGATTAGCTATTTCACTCACAGAACAGATAATTACCTATAAACCTGTGTTATTGTCTTAATTGCATGGTTTATTAAAGTTGAATGATATTGATTAAATGCGCTCAAGGAAACCTAGATAAGTGTCGTTGAGTATAAACCAATAATTTGACTAGTGCTCAGAAGGTCTACTAAAAAGTAAGTAAGTATGTAAGTTTACAAAGCTCTCCACTCAAAATTACTGAGCTGGTATGTTTCAGCTTTTTTTTTCAATCGTTTTATTTAATTCATCAACGTTTTTCTTAGAGACGCTTATAGGAAATATATGGAAATTACACCGACATTATAGTGGTACAGATGCGTCGAGTAGTGAACTTATAGTAAATCCTCAGATCCCTCAAATAAGTCAACAATACGGTGTCTTTTTCGTGTTTAGTGTATACTCTATCTTATTCTTAACCTTAATAGGCAGATCGAATGGTAACACAAAAGTTGAGCACTCTCAACTTTGCTACGGATAGCAGATCTTTGTCTTTTATCGAAGCACTCGTCTCCCTTTTAGTTGATCAGTGAAGCAAATCAAACAATTAGGTATTGTAAACTCGTTATACTTCATTGTAAAATTTGTTTAATTTACTCGATTATTTACATTTACTCAAAGGCAGTTTGTATAAAAGATTTATATATACATTTTAAAATTGATATAAACACAAATTTACCGCGTATTCCAGATAAATCTGCAAAAATATTTTCTCTACGCAATGGATTTAGGTTTAAGTAGTTTTGTGGAGCTTTAGATTTTCGTCAAATTTATAAGGAGCTAACTTCTAAGTATAACATAATGTAAAGTATGAAAACAACCCTCATTTTAATTGCATTAGTTAAAATCTTAGAAAAACAATTACGTAAAGCCTGCATGTTTTAATAAGTAAGAAACAACGATGGTTTTAAAGGAAATTTCCGATAGCAAGCTGTGGGGAGAAATCCAAACTTCGTAGAACTATTGCGGTGAGCCCGCTCTTAGTACAAGCTTCTTAAGCGAGGAACAAATTTATATAATATACCTGTTGGGTAGAGATAAAATCGATGCCTTTAGTTTGCACTGGCAAGATATACATATGTATTTGAGTACAGAAAAAGGCGAAGAAAAATAATTACTTACCATCTATGCGCTAAAGCCCAAGGTCATCAAGTGGCTATACACGATGATGACAAGACCCATACTTATGTATGGAAGCATTGTCTGGTGACCAAGAATTAAACTAGCTATATGCAGGAACGCGCTGTTGAAGGTGCAGCGATTGGCCTGCATGGCTATAATTGGGGCGTTCCCAACTACGCCAACGGCAGTGTTAGAGGTCCTGCTGGATCTAACGCCGCTACACATTGCTGTGGAGTCAGAGGCGATAAAGGCGCTACATAGTCTATCTGTGCATGGGCTGTGGGAGCGTCAATATGCCGGTAACCCGATACACAAAATTGGAGATTTCAAATGATCTCAAAAGGATTATGGGCATGGGTTGCGACAAAATGTAACAATTGCACATATTCAAAAATAATTTTAAAATAAAGGTCCCCACGAGGGACAAATGGATACAAGGTCCACAATCCCATGACAAGGGTTGTCTCATCTGGTACACTGATGGTTCCTAAATGGAAACAGGATCAGGTGCTGGTATCTATGCCAACGACTGCAAGGTGACCCAAAGCATGGGCAA
Organism: Catocala nupta; assembly: GCA_963675205.1. Taxonomy (NCBI): domain Eukaryota; kingdom Metazoa; phylum Arthropoda; class Insecta; order Lepidoptera; family Erebidae; genus Catocala; species Catocala nupta. The sequence continues at coordinate 20,303,223 of OY776080.1, forward strand.
ATATGCAACGGTCTTCCAAGCGGAAACCTATGCTATAATTGCCTGTGCTCAGGAGAATATTAACAATAATGTCACTGACAAGACTGTGTATATTCTGCGGGTATAACAAGAGCCAAATACGCCTGCTCACAGGAGCGTTTACTGGCCATTTTGGCACCAACGACTTCCTGTGTAGATTCAGATTGGCACACAGTTCGATCTGCAGAGCCTGTGGTGAACAGGACAAGTCCATATCGCACCTACTGTGTGAATGTGACGCGTTGGCTGGATTGAGGGTGGGTCTGATGGGATTGGCATATCCAAACCCTGAAGACTTCAGGCTTCTCCCTCTGAAGTGTACGCTGCGGCTGATGTAGTACATTCATAAGGAGATAGCTAAGGGATAAATCTTGGGGCCGACACAAAAGATCCCACTGGGTCAGAGTGTCGCCGGTCTGTACTGACTGGCCTCCACACACAAGATAAGATAACATACACAAGTTAAGATATCTATGATTATCAAAATAACTGCTGTCTTAAGCTTCGAATAATGCTCCTCGTGTCGATTTTATATAAACTAACTATGCATCTGAAAGCAAGCAGCGATAGCATACTGGAAGACGTTGCGACTGCCACGCATGCCTCAAGTCCCATCCGCACATCCCAGAATTTTCGAAATTATGTGCGTTTTAAATAGTTAATTATCGCTCGCTTTAATGCTAAAAAAAGCCATCGTGAGGAAACCTGCATGTCTGCGAGTTCTCCATAATGTACTTGAAGATATGTGAAAGTTTGCCGACCCGCACTGACTCAGCGTGGTGGACTATGGCCTAACTTTTTTCTTCTTCTTCTCGAGAAGAGACCTGTGCCCAGCAGTGGGACAGTTTATTACTGAGCTGATATTATATTATGTAAAGGAGCCTAAAACGAAAACAACAATTTTAATGTTTTCTCTTTGTGTGGCATAAGGTAAAAATATGAATGTATTTTGATGCGGTTTCGACAGCCTGGTGGCTTGCGGTTTAACTAAAATCCAAACCACTTTGTATTTAACTATGTTCAGCAGAACCGGCTATATGGCTTATAATGTGTTTCACGTAAATTAAATTTTCAGTTTGCTTGACTAGTTTTCGTGCCCGCTGCCTATATCTACTAATAACAATTATTTAAGTAGTTAATGCAGATCTGACCTTTAGAATATCACTTTTATTTGAAGTCAGTTAAGATGGCAATCCAAGGCTATGACACTGGGAAGCAGAAAATATTCACAAATATTTAATTGCTACTATTGCACATGTAACACAGTACACCTGTATATTTACAAAATGTTAGTACATATATTTAGAAATGCATTACTCTACAGTTTGCTAGCCAGGTTTAGGTTTCAAGGCGATACATTTGACATCTATCAGCATTTCGGTTTAAAGAGTTTATTTCTCAAAAAAGAACATTACATAGTTCACTTAAAATTTAACTTAAAATTTAAACAATTATAACATAACAAGTGCATGCAGGTATTTAATATTCGATCAGTCGAGTTTAGGTTCAAGTTAACAATCATTTTTGATTAGTACGTGTTTTTAATATACTTTAAAAAAAATGATAATGTATTGTTTACGTTTTTAGGTAGCTTATTATATAACTAAGCTCCCACATAGTGTAAATTCTTTTTAACGTACAATGTTCTTATGCGAGGTATTTCTATATTATTTCTGTTTCTTGTGTGATATCAATAAGTTTTGTAAGTTTAGTTTTATTGTAAATATGTTTAGTAGGCGTTAAGTAGTTGTAATTATTTATTTTTATTTAGTTTATTTTGTGTTTTTGTAAATCACGTAGGTTCGTTTTAGCTGCTTGCCCCCAAGCTTGCATAATTTGTATTATGTTTATTAGAAGACATTGTAACAACAGACACTAATAGCACTTATTCTCGGGACCTAATGTATATCTGATTGATTTGACAAATTTAAGGCAAAGTTCAAAACATTCATTCGATTGGAACAACTTGCATTATATACTTATCCTAATATCTGTATCTACTTTTGTGTACACACAGCGACACATCAACCTAGACTCTTTGGACTTTGAACTATTTGAAGTTGAACGCTGCGAATCGTGCGAGAGAGTGTGTTATATTTTTGTTACGCTCTATCCTTTCTCATCTATAAGGTATTCAAGATGTGGCTTAACTAAGCTATTAAAAAACGTGTGCTTTACTCATTTAGCCATATTGCGTAAAACTCCAGTTAATGATATTAGCTTAGATCTTATGTAATCGATGTGCGGTTTGAATGTCAGTCTGTTATTTAAAATCAGGCTTAGATATTTTTATTGGTTTGAGCGCTGTAGCTGTTATTTGTTTATAGTTAATGGTGAAAACAAAAGAAGGTATGTTTTTGTTTTTCGCTGAGAAAATAACGTACGAAGTCTTTAGATACTAAATTAATAAATTAATGTTTTTAATACAAATAATTATTATCAATTAGCTTGATTCGGTAATCAGCATCTCTTTTGGCAATAAACCTAAGTCCTTAGGTATATACTATCCTTAATATCCTAAATCTATTTAGAAATAATTAGGGCTGAAACGAAAAACGGTAGATCAATTACTTGATAATTGACGAAGGAAAATCCTAACCTTCCATATCTAATTATATTATCTCTAGGTTTAATTGAATAAGCTAAGTCACATCGAATCTTTCACTTGTTTCTAGAGCAAAAAAGCTCTTATTACTGATACAATACGCGGTATTACCTCGCCTGCTCTCATTCTACTTAATAATAATTAACCTGATTCCCAGTGCTCCGTAGTTTTCTTTTCATTTATTTATCCTGACGACCATCTAGGTCGTTGCTAATAGATGATTAGTGGTACAACAAGTGTTTTATTACCAGCATAGAAAGAATCTCGCCTGTTTACCAAAGGGGTAGACAAAGACTACGGATTTCCTTTTGAAAATATTTTTGCATATCTCAATTTAAATGCACGCTCGTCAATCTAAGTTACTAGTGGAATCGTTTTTATTTTATTTTTTTATATGATAACTTCTGCAAAGAAATAATTCCTTTATCGCGAGTGACTTTAAAACATTCAAACAACGGACACAAAGAACATCCAGACTCCGTACAACCATTTGTGGATCACACAAATTTTTGCCCCGTGCCCAATTCGAACCCACAACACCCGGCACAAGGCGACCTCTTAATCTACTACGCCATCCGTGCAGTCACACAAGTATTGGTACAACAAGAACTTTGTTTCCAACATACAAAGAATCACGCCTGTTTTCCAAAAAGTAAGCAGAGACAACGAATTCCACTTGCTACACTTTGAGCATATCTCAACAGCTTTATTATTCCTCAATTAAATTTCTATGCACGCTCGACAATGTTAACAGTGTAAAATTAAAAAGAAAATTAAAATTACATACGTACACGCCTTTACCTTAAAGGAGCAGGCACTGGTGTAATATATCCTCATTCCTTCAGCTATGATGTTAGGCCCATGTTGTAAAGAGCAAATCTATTGCCGTTTACCGGGCACGGTTCCAGTCACCTCCCATTACGTGTGTGGGTTCGCTTTCCATTACGTAGACTTTAAAGCATAGTTGATGAAATGTGGGTATCATACAGCTACCAACCTTCGAGAATATAGGCGTAAGAACAGTATGTATGTATAAATAAACTTGTATATAATAATATCAGCTCTGTATTAAGCTGTCCCATTGCTGGACATGGGCATCTTTTTAGTGTGAGAAGGGTAAGACCATAGTCCACTACGCTAGCCCAGTGCGGATTGGCAGACTTCATATATCTTTGTAAACATTATTGAGAACTCTAAGACATGCAGGTTTCCTCACGATGTTTTCCTTCACCCTTAAAACGAGCGATAATTAACTATTTAATACGCACATAACTTCGAAAAGTCAGAGTTGCCTTGGGATCGAACTCGAGACCTCTGCGTGGCAATCCAACGGTTTCTCACCAGGCTATCGCTACTAAACATGTTTGTATCATACAAAACTTAAACGATACACGTAAACAGTACTATCTGTTCTTATCTCTCGTTTGGCAGTTCGCCAGTTTTAATATAAGTATCTTTATCCACTCTCAACAGGTTGTTATCGTTTATTTCTGTACTTGGTGACTATCTTCAACGTTGATTACACTGTGTGGTTCCTTATTGAAAACTTACTGCAAAGATTTCACGCTTAAGCTTGTTTGCAAAACATAAAGAGTTCATAACATTTGGTTATTAAGTACACTTTTGTGCACACATTTATTTATATTTTTGATGTAACTTTATTGGCAATTACATTTGTGAATGTTTAAGTATCATACGTCTCCATAAATAAGCATTCTTACTACCTGATTCCATCAAAATCGATTCAAGAGATTAGTGCTGAAAACGTAACATAAAAAGTTAAGAATAAATGCGGCTAGCGTTTAGTCCATACAAATATGTTTCTCTGTTTTCTCCCTGAATTATGAAACTAAAGCAAAAATTAATGTGATATAAGGGCTCAGTAGTCGTTTCGCACGAATTTTTCGCACAAATCGTGCGAAATGACACTTTTGTATTTTAATAAGAAAAATATTAAAATACAGTCGTGCACACACTACTTTCATAAGTAATATGTATATGTATTTTACGCACTGTTTTGTAAGAATGTTGTTTTTAAAAGATTATTATATTTTTTGATTTATTGGTATACCTTGTTTTATTTAAAACTATCACCTTCGTACGCGAATGAACAATACTTCTACTTTTATTAGCATAAAAACGAAAACGTGCGAATGGACACCTGCGTTTTCAGACGGGAACGATTCGCATGAAAATATATTCCATGCGATAACAATGGAAATAATTTTTTTTAAAAGTGTTGCACGTATTCGCAAGTAGTCGCACGATAATATGTGCCAGTAAATTCGTGCGAAACGACTAGTAAGCCGATATAAGATATCTATCATTGCCATATTCGTATATTTAACTTTCGTTTATAGCATATTTATTATAAGAACACGACACTTCCAAAAACTACAAAATTAGCGGTTACATTGCTATTTTCAGACGTTCTGCAACCAAATTTAACAAAACTTATAGAATAAATTAATACATACTATATGGCTTAACTCCTTCTCATATTATTTATCTATACTTCTATACTAATATTAAAAAGAGGAGAGATTTTATTTTTTGTTTGTTTGTAATGATTTAACTTAAAAATTACTTAACCGATTTAAAAAATTCTTTCACCGAGTAATATAAGCCATACTTTATTTGAAAATAAAGCACTGTTACTAACATAACCTAAACTATTTTTACGCGAGCAGAGCCGTGGGTAATAGCTAGTAAAAATAATTAAATTGGTTTAGTTTTGGAGGAGATACGGGATGGTGATATTGCAGTCCTTTCTGTGAATGTTTTTTGATGCCCGCTTGTTCTCTTAATTCCACATTTATGTTAACATCCTTTATTAGCCAGTAGGGGCACACTGATTGCCGGAAAATAGTTGGTTTGACTGCACGAATAGCGAAGTGGTTTAAGTGGTCACCTGAGTGCTGTGGGTTCGATCCTGGGATAAAAATGTGTGGGATCCTCAATAAGTTCTTCCGAATCTGGGTGTTCTTGGAGTCCGTTGTTTGAATGTTTGTAAATTTCCCCGCGATATAGGAATCATTCCTAGTGCGTCGATAAAATTAATCATAAAAAACGAAAAATCTAAATTTTAGATTCAAGCTGTATTGATAGTCATAATAAATATTAAGATTTGCATATAAGTAAGTATATGAAACCATACTAATCGACACCGTTATTAAGGTAGGTACCATTTAACTATTGAAATCAAAAGGGATGTTCCTTGATATCAGGCTTAGTTACGGCCACCGCAAACTGTTAAGCCGTGACCAAGTTTCCAAAACTATTTGAAATCCATCCATCTTACCTTCATACCACAATCTGTTGACTTATAGCTGCCTCTTAGCAAGACTGTTGAGCTGAATATAATCGAACTGAGCTTAAGCCGAATAACTTGATTGTCAAGTATCTTGAGTGTGAACAATCCCGACGACGATTTTCAGATTACGCAAAATGTTGCTGGAATTTTTGAAACTTGTGATTGAGACAACCCAAGTCTGTTCTCTTGGATGAACACATATTTTATTTGGTTTACAGTTAAAAAAACTGTGATTATTAAAACACCTACAATGTCACGAAAGTATGCCCGGTAGACATCAAAATTCTTGACCTCCAATACGTGGAATCTAAAATTAGGTACCATGATTAGGGTACAATATACCTCCGTCTAACCCTCGGGGAATATACAGGAGTAAGATATGTATTTATAAACTAAAAGATGCAAAACAAAACTTTATTCCCTAACTTCTTATGTCCTTGCCTTTTGTGGCTTCAATTCCATTTCTGCCTATATTTAGTTAGAAATTAGGTCTCCAGAGTAAACAGCTAGAAGTACCTCAAGTAACATCAAACGATTAACTCATAAATAGATCCAACTCTCTAGGATCACGGTGACAAACATTTTGCAAGAAACAGGACAACAAAGTTAAATTATCTCCCGACTCCCCACAAATTTAATTACGAAACAAATATAGGTTCCACAGGAATTTCCGAACTCAATGAACTATGAGATACGGAGATGTTATGCATTCATTTAGTAGACATAGCTTTGTTTTAGCGTAACGGTATTTTAGGTATCAAATCCAAAATTTGGTAATTACTCGCAGTACTAACTTAGGACATTTTCCACCAGATATGTGTACGAGGAATGTATGAGATAGCCACAAGAATGAAAGTTTTAGTCTTCATAGATTAGCTTAACTTAGTTTAGATGAGAAATATACAAGGGATCGAAGATTTTTATATACTTGCCGAAATGCGTGATACAAGTAAGGCCTGCGAGCGAAAAGTGTGATTGACTGACTGACTGACAAACTACTTAATAATCCTTTAACACTGATTGACAACAAACAGACTAAGCTGGTAATCATGATCTACGAGCACACTGATCATCACCAGCATTTTGTACAGAAGTAACTTATATAATAATAGGTAAGCAGGAATATTTTATTTTAATTTAACCCTAAGAAAGTTAAATAAAGATCGTAAGTTTGTATTTGAATTTCTTGAAATTAGAAATGTAGGAGTCGTTGTTTAGACTTCTGAAAACCTTAAAATAAATACCTAAAGGGAAATACGTCTTTATATAATCGCGAAGGGCACCGGTAGAGCAAATTATTAAAAATCTCTAACAATTGTAAAATGTTAGGTGGTTTTTGAAATGTTGCTGATGATAAATCCTATAAGCCACACTGCTAGTGGACGCATTATTTTATAGTCTCGCTTTCGCTCACCATTTAGCTGTCTCACGTTAGGCAAATATCTCACATGTCCCAGCGGAAAGGCATTCTCATTTCGTATGAGGTAAAAGACAGGCAATTATCTTATTCTTCGCTATCTTAACAAGTTTTTAAATAACGGTTGGTTAGGATGCTTCGATTAAATTTTTGCAAGTAATTTTGCCTTATCAGAATTGATTGCTATTAACAAAACTTGGTTCTGAGCCTCAGCAATATAATCGTAGCGATATTTGAAATGAAACGCTGTGAAATAGATTGACTGAAAGATACCTAAATCTAAACTTAATGACTATACGATATTATCTATACTAATATTATAAAGCTGAAGAATTTGTTTGTTTGTTTGCTTGAACGCGCTAATATCAGGAACTACTGCTTCGAATTGAAAAATTCTTTTAGTGTTGGATAGCCTATTTATCGTGGAAGGCTATAGGCTACATAACATCACGCTACGTCCCACGAGGGCAGAGCAGTAACTATAAACGCGACTGAAACCGTGGGCACATCTAGCGTTCCGTAAGAGGGAATGAGGTGATTGATAGGTGAGGTTTTTGGTCACAGGAACTTCATATTATATTAAAGTTGATGAATTATTTAATTATTTTTATACTGAGATGGTGGGTGGTTTATTACGAGTGTTTATGTTATTATATATATAGATAGTTATTACGTAGGCTGGTGCTGTGTTTGCTAAGCCATTTAACTTTGTCATAAATAATGTCCTTCCAGACCGAATTTTGGTCACGGCGGCTAGCCTTAACAAAGACTGGCCATCTGCGCAGGAGATATTATAGTGTACAAGTGTGTGCGCAAACACAAGTTCCCTAACTCTGTTGATCAAATGGGGCGGTAATCCGACACGACCGGAGAGAGATCAGGCGCAGCACCAACGGCTTCACGTGCTTTCCGAGGCATAAATATACATATTATAAAGATAAAAATCGCTAAACTATGAGAAATTGTCGATTTTATTGTTTGGTTTTGAACTACCAATATAATTATATTAAGATAATATATCTTTAAAGAACATTTAACTTTTATAAACACCTGCACCTTAGATTAGTTAAAACTACATTTAAGAGTTTTCTTGGCTTAATGTTCAAAACTTGCACATGCTGGTAGACTAATATAAAACGTCATTTGCCGAAGAACTTTCCAGAACTTTTTTCATTACACTTAATTACCTGCCTGGATCGCGCTTAGATAAATTGGTTTTTTATTTGATTACTAACTTTCAGAATTCTCTCTGTGTTGAAATTGAAAAAAAAAAAAAAATATATATATATATATATATATATATATATATATATATATATATATATATATATAACAAAGCAAACTCTTTAGTGGCAACCAACATAGTAACTGTTAGTATTCAATATATTTATATATTTAAGTTGTAAGAACTATATATATATATATATATATATAGTTCTTACAACTTAAATATTTAATCAATTTATGTCACTTGCTGCACCACTTTTTGTAAGTGCTTGTAACGTAAGAAGCGTACGCGATCTACATGCGCAAGCACATACTATCCGCGCGGGCTATATGCGCGAGTTAAACATGCATTCGAGCGCGAGTTCCACTTGCGCAAGCAGATCCACTACCGGCTCACCACATGGCGTCGAGTGTGGCACTATAAGTCAGCGGACTGGGATGGGCTGCGAGAGTTCTACGCAGCGTACCCGTGGAGGCAGCTTTGTTTCACTTCAGGTGATCCCGAAACCTGCGCTGGTGTCGTTGCGGAAGCGATAGTTGCGGGAATGGAATGCTCCATCCCAAACTCGCGGATAGCCGCAGGAATTAAAAAACGGCCATGGTTCAATCAGTCCTGCAGAGATGCTAGAGCCTTAAAGCAATCTGCCTATGAGGCTTGGACCACGGCCTGGACTAACAAGGAATCTAACATCCCCGAAGTGAAACGCAAACTAAATGCTGCCTCAAGGCTCAATAAGAGGGTAATTGCCAGGGCTAAGTTTGATTTCGTCGAAAGATTTGGCGAGTGACTTGCCAGCTTCTCTTCTGGGAGTCGCGCTTTCTGGTCCCTCGCCAAGGCTGCCGAAGGTAATTTTTGTCAGTCGTCCTTGCCACCACTCCGAAAGGCCGATGGTAATCTGGCCCATAGTGCCAAAGAGAAGGCCAATTTTCTGGGTTCTCTCTTTGCCTAAAACTCGACTATGAGCGATGGAGGCGCCGTACCACCTACTATCCCGTGGTGCGGTCATTCCATGCCGGAAATCTCAATTTCACAACGTGAGCTCCGGAGGGAACTAATGTCTCTCTATGTTCATAAGTCGAGCGGGCCAGAGAGCCAAGGTGAGGCATTGGCTGTCAACCTGGACATGGGAAGGCCTTCGATCGGGTGTGGCACAAAGATCTTCTATCGAAGTTACCATCTTACGGACTGCCCAAAGGATTATGTGAATGGGTTGCCAGCTTTTTGTCAGGTAGATGCATCCAAACTGTGGTTGACGGTGATTGCTCTAACCGCATGGACATAAATGCTGGCGTCCCGCAAGGCTCTGCGTTGTCCCCGACGCTGTTTCTGCTGCATGTCAATGATATGTTTTCAATTGATGGCATTAATTGCTATGCGGATGACTGTACTGGGGATACTTATTACACGGGCCGCGCTAATATACCTCGGTCCACAGTGGAGGAAAGCCGCGAACGGCTTGTGTCTGAAATCGAAAATACTCTGGATTGAGTATCTGAATGGGGAAGACTAAATTTAGTCGTTTTACCCCAGCTATAACACAAGCCTGCGCGTTCAACGCTAAGAAAACCCTATTTACTGTGTCTTCACAACTCCAGAACACGTCTCTTACCATCTCCAAGAGTATTGGAATCCTTGGCCTCGCCATCTCAAGTGATGTACAGTTTTAGAGAGCAAGGTCAAGCTGGCTTCCAAATAGCTTGGTGTGCTCTATTGAGCTAAGCGGTACTTCACTGCGGGGCAAAGACTGCTTCTATATAAGTCGCAAGTCCGGCCTCACATGGAGTACTGCAGTCATCTTTCGGCAGGAGCACCAAAATACCAGCTTGATCCTTGACGCGGTACAGAGACAAGCATTGAGAATTGTCGATGAGCCCAAACTCACAGACGGTATTAAGCCATTAAGTCTCAGACGGGACTTTGCCTCCCTTTGTGTGTTCTACCGCTTATATAATGGATTGTGTCAGCCCTTAGCTACTTTTTATCATCGCACCGCTCGCCATCGGTAGGGATGTTATTCTCACACCTTACAACCTAATTGGTGCCGCATCGAGCGGTTCCAAAGGAATTTTCTCCCGCGGACGCCCAGGTTGTGGAATGAACTCCCTGCCCAGGATTTTCCACAAGACTACAGTATGGGGTTCTTCAAAAAGGGCGTTAAAAGGTTTTTACAAGGTCGGCAACGCGCAAGTGATGCCTCTGGTATTGCAGGCGTCGATAGGCTACGGTGACCATTTACTATCAGGTGGGCCGCATGCTTGTTTGCCAAATTAGTACCGAGTATAAAAAAAGAAAGAAATCGATTCAAACGAGTACAAATCACGCAAGTGCCTTAGCTTACCAATGTTACATAGGTATATAGAAGACGTATTATCGCATCGAAAATTAAATTACTACGTACTTATAGTGCTACGATGCGTGTAGGTACATAATGCAAGCTACTCGTGCAAGCCACATGCGCTAGCTAATCGCGAGAGCTATATTCACTGTTGTCAACTTGCGTGGCTGCCTCACAATTAAATAGTTATTCATACAATGCATACAATTTGCAAGAAATAAGATTAAACAAGAATTGCTAAAATTGTATAATATTTTATACCCGGGATCAAGCTCTCGCAAATTTTATCAAATTATTTATATTCAGAAATTTAACAAATATACTTAGGCAGATATTTTGCTTTCATTACGTATTAATTTTTGGTTGATGATGAAATATGGGCGTAATCAACATGCTTCTGCATATCCCTTCGGACGTTAACCGTCACAAAATTCAAAATTATGTGATAAAGGTCTAATTAATTTCATACATCTATAGCATATGAAATGAATTTGACTTTTATGAATCTTATTTTATTTAAGTTGTTCTCTACTCGTTCAGTACTTTGATATTACGCATGCTGCTGGCGCTTCTTATTCATGGTATTTTCAGCTTTGATATATGTCATTCTAAGAATATGAATCATAAGTGAATTTGATCTTAAGCATAAATGCCAGTATTATTAGCATTACATAACAGCAGTCTCAGCCTCGATGGCGTAGTGGTTAGTGTAACCGACTGCCACGCCTGAGGTCGCGGGTTCGATTCCCGCACAAGTCAAACATTTGTGTGCATGAACATGGACGTTTATCTCGGTCTCGGTGTTTCTACGTATAATATGTATATATTTACAAAAAAAGGAAGTATACTATATGTATGTTTATCCATTGTCTAGTACCCATAGTACAAGCGCTGCTTAGTTTGGGCTAGATGGTGTTGTGTGTATGTGATAGAATATTATATTATTATAATACGCATGTAAATTATAAACCAGAAAAAAGACGATTCACGAGCCTGGTCTTAAAACCGCGACATCGACAAATATAAATAAAATGTAAATTATAAAGGTAATGCCACAAAACGCAAGTTATCTTCTTATCTTCTTATCTTCTTGCTTTTAATAATTCTTTATACTTATATATTACATTCATCATAGGTAATATTATGAATGCGAATTTGTTATATAACTTTGATTGTTATGTTTTCATGCCTTCACTACTCAACCGATCATCATTAAATTTAGCATACAAAGGACATAGGAAACCTGTAATGCAGAAAAAAGCTACTGTCCCATAGGGGTAGAAAATTGACAGAACGCGGGCAAAGCCGCGGATAAAATTTAGTCTTTCAGAAAAATGTATTCAGAAATTTTGTCGTTATTCGGCATATATATGTTCCTATCGCAGAGTGCTATAAACTATACGGCAGACAGCGCTTGGCATTACCTAAGATCCTCATACAGAGGAAAATTTACAGATCACAGAATCAAATCCTGTTACATGGATTATTTTATGCCTTTTTATAAGATACAGTCTTGCTTAGCAGGCGAAATAATATAAAGATTTTAGCAAATTTCTGAATTTGTGCCATTGGCTTATAATGTTCCAGTAAAATAGGGTCTATAAATAAAACTTTAATAGTACATATTTAAAGTGTTAAGCAAATTACCAACAATGCTTTCGTGATTGATGTGATAATTTTTTTATTGTATTTAGGTTATTTAGACGTTGTAACTCAAGCATAATTATGTGCTTCCTAACCTAAAGACCTAAATTCTAAAATTGAATATTATGAGACCTGGACCTATAATCTACATATAAGTTAATAAATGTATGAAATAGAAATAACTAGGTATTGCCATTGCTAGGCATTGGCAGAAAAAAATCCTAACTGGCTTAATAATAGTAAATAAAATTTTGGATGAATGGTTCTTTAAGAACAAAAGAAGTGCGTTAGCTGATAAGCTCAATAAATTGCTAAATGTCTAAGAACTTCTATTATTATACTGCCATGATGCATTAGTAATTTTATTCTTGTATCTTCTGTTTATAAAGCATTAACTTATAACTGCATCTTTTACCTCATGGTTTTAAAGAACAATTTCTATCTTACAGGAAACTAGATTAATGTTTTTGAATAAATATTATCGCTCACTCCTTAGGCAAAAACCATATCGACTCGTTGCCCTGTTGCAACTGCGTTTAAAAAAGAACAAAGAAGCAAACGCACTTCAGCTTTAAAATATTAGTATACACAGCACGACGTACTCGTGAGTAGCCATTATCATAGCCTACTATAACACAGATGACAGTTTATAAAGTACTTCCATATGTTATGCAGCTTACAGCTCAGGGTCATAGACTTAAAGGAGGGCATATAATTTCTACTCAATACTCAAGTATCCTGACTACGGAAAGTACATCTGCAGCTGGAGATCGCAGAAATAATCATGTGTATTGTTCCTACAGAGAATAAGGTTTCCATACATCCTTCCAGATTTACTTAGCTTTTAATCGGGAACCAAATAACCTTTGTACTAAGCACTGGTAGCATATTTCTTGTTTGCGGTGTTTCAAGGATAGGTTTAGACTAAATTTGTTATGCTAGAAATATTCAGAAATTAGAAATACTAAAAATATTATCCTAGAAGTGATACTACGTTCATCGTATATTCGTCCTAAAGTTCTTTACTATTCTCCTGAAGGATAAAACTCTAGAGAGAAATATAACTTTCTAAAATTGCCTTCGTTTGTTATTGATGTATTATGTATGGATCAGACCTGTTCTCGTTTCTGAAACGGTCCTTATTTACGCTTAAGCGAAAAGTTTTATTGACAGGTAAAGAGAGACTTTCCTTTTTAATATTACAATCAACGAATACAATAGTAAAGTAAAGGTCAACCAATCTAGGTAAAAGTGCGTTTGAATATTTTGGATTAAAAATCAAATCCAGCCTGCTTGAGAAACATTGTTACAAAACCTGTTCGAGAGGTTTCCAATAATAAGTTATTTTAAATTTTAAATATGTCACGCCCGAATTTGGGCAAACAGAAGTGACGACTGATTGACCAAGGACTTCTCAATTGTTGAAACAATGTACTGACTAAGTTGCGCTATCTATTCAGTAAAATTAATTTTATGCAGTCTGTCATAATATGGCACACGAACACCGTAGCGTTCACTTGACGTCATGTAATATTGCCCGCCATTATCGGTCTCATTCAATATTACGCCCTATATTTATACTGTATATTTCTCCTTTGATCCTACAGAGCTTGTGTTCTCTATCAAAACAACTATCAACAGTTGCCATTCAATAACCACATCGCAAAACAATGTTTGCTCATAATGAAACGGTTGTAATTCCACGTGCCCCAAGTTGGATCTGTGTAATATACCATCTGGCACTGAAATTATTCTGTTTACCGAATACTCAGTTTAATCAAACTCCGGTCAAAATTGACATATTGAAACGATGCAGACATGAATTATTGACAAACCACAGTATTTGCTGTGATTAAAACATCGGATAGAACGTTGATTTCATTTTAACTGTTGAAATGATTACCGCTGCTGAGGAAACGTACTGAGTGTCTATTATAAGTTTTAATAGCTTTCGTTGCACCTCGATGTCTGATCGCCGGTATGATTTACTATACATATGATTAGTTTATAGACGTCGCCGCTTGAGGCGCTTTTAAAATGTATGGAATATATGCCGACAAACTCCTGGGTCCTTTAAGCAGAGCGTGAAAAAACATCTTCTCAAGCCGTCAAAGTAGAGACCTCAACATCGCCAGCTGCTATGAGGACGGTTTGGAGGCCACTGCTCTAACCAAATGACTGCTTACCATCAGGCTGAGTGTAGACAGTTTGAAGAGCAACATAAGAAAAAATCTTGCTGAGGAGACAAAGGTTTAGACGAAAATACGCACGTAAAATATAAAATGAAAATACATAAAATTCACTCTGTAAATAAAAATTTAATGCGTCTAAATGGTCCTCCATAATTATTCAAAACATTGTTAGATAATTTTAGGTACTACACCTGTTCCTCTTGCTTTAAATACTGAACATACACTTCGGTCGTTAGACGCTTGTCTTCAGATATTGTCACGTACGGTCAACACTGATATTGATTTAGGTACTTCCTTCTAATGATATAAATAACAGATATTATATCCTGGCCTACCTGTCTAATAATAGGCATGTGCTGTTATATAAACATACGTTATAAATATACGTTATATAATTAAATAATAAGATTTTAAATTTTTATTATTTAATCATATTAAGTTAATAATTTATATGAGTGTTAGGAACTTACTTAATAGTAAATGCACCTTTCTGATAAAATTCTGCTGGTGATATGAATGTTGACCGCATAGCACAAGGAAATCTCTCTAAAACTGTAGCCGCCTGATTATACTAGCAAATGACAAAATCTACAGTCCCTATCTTCAGGACCCGTGTAGATAGGGTTTCGGAGAGAAAACTAAGGGTCTCCCTCTTAAAATCAAGGTACTGCGGGGTCAGGCTAGCCCACTGCGCCTCGAAAGGTGTGTTCTATCGACCGCTTACTAAAGTGCGCGGTACCTGACATTGAGGTTGGACTCGCAGTGGTTAGCCGCAGAGGACGACATGTTCGTTGCTCGCAAGCACGTGACGTGCGAGCGTTGGACTCAAGTGGGTACCAGTCGGTCCACGCGAGGCACAGAGTTATCTTCAGCGAAGTGGAGGCGTGAAACTTGCCACAACGCATCTCGGGCGTTTGCCTGCTCAGCAAGCATATAGCTGGAGCGACTCAAGCTGTACCCGGCTGGTAGGCCTTTTTGGGCAGACGTATGGATGTACGTCGGAAAATGAGCGTGCTTTATACAGCTCCGGCACCATACCGGAGATATGGGAAGCGACTTCTCCGTCGCCCTCAGCGAGGTTATTGTTAACAACTCTCAGAGTTGCGAGTAGTGAGCGGCTTTATTGTTCCGGCACCTATCTGGACAATAAGTAGTGCCACTTGGACACAAGGTAGCTTGCTATAACTAAAACCGGATCTCTGGATTTGGGGACAAGTAGACAGGTGTCTATAACTTATCCCTGAAGGTGCTTTCGGGCACTGGGTGACTGGGAACGCTATATCATAAAATTGAGTAGGTAGTCGTAGAGGAATGGGTCTATACTTCTATAAACACAGATTCCAGTTTTACTACACACTTAACTGAGGACCAATAATAGCACTGCCTTGATCAAATAGGCGTACACAGCCTATCTACAATAATGGTCATACATAAATGAACAAAAATACCACATGGAATTCGTTCAATCAGTTTTACAGCTATAATTTTTGACAAACAAAAAATGGCCTTCAAATGTATGACGCAGTAGCGTGTGTGTTCGATCCTCACTCCGGACAAAAAACATCCATAAGGCATTTTTCATGCTTAAATGTTGTTTATCGGACTCAATATTTGTAGATTTCTAGGCGATATTTATGGTCATAGACTATTGAGGCGGCACATTTTATTTAAAACTAGCGTTTGCTCGCGGCTTCGCTTACATAAAAGTGGGTTAGGTTATGTTAGTAATAGTATTTTCATGTTTTAAATTAAATATAGCCTATGTTACTCAGTGATAATATAGCTTTCCAATGGTGAAAGATTTTTCAAAATCGGTTGTGTAGTTTTTGAATTAAATCCTTACAAGCAAACAAAAAATGAAGTTTTTCCTCTTTATGATATTAGTATTATTAAGTGATCAAATATCTTCTTTTGGTGAGGGCAGTCGTGAAAGATTACAACAACGCTTTTAAAAATTATTAATTTTTTCATGAACTTGCCTTAAAATAAATGTAATTCGGCAAATACTATAGGTAGTAATAAATGTGTAAAGTAAATATTTACACCATGTAAATATTGAAACCTCTACATCTAACATATGTATACTATACATACAAAAGATCATGTGAATAGAATACAATTGTATAAACATTATAAAAATAATGCAAATTCCGTACATTGCCCCTATAAAGCCTGAATTAAAATGAGCTCTCTTTGCGTATTAATTTGTTTGGTTTCAAGGTCTATAAGACTGGTTTATGATAAGACTGGGCTACATAATCCGAGTAGGTCCGTCACATGACTTGGATCAGGTGGTGGAACCTCGTGACCGTTGGAGTGACGAAACGTGTATTAAAATTTTGCGGTACGTAACTGTGCTATCGTAATACGCATATTTTATTAGCCGTAAATTGAATTCAAGATAATACAACGTAGGAGTATTTTGTAATAATGTAAAGTAAGCTGCTTCGTTGTTGTTTTGACGTAAGTTTGGTTTCGCTTACGACAAAAGTCTCACGTTCGATTCCCTTGGCGAATAAAGTCTTAAAAGGATTTTTGTTGGGAATTTTTCAATAGCAGCCCGACTCACTCGCTATTATATGGGAATTAAAACGTAGCATATTAAGAGAATAATATATCGGGTCGCCGTTACGAGGATACTCAGGCGTGGCTTTTTGTATGTGAGTAAATTATACATACATGTTTTTGTAGAAGGCAAAAATAGTTTCACATATATAATATAATTATGGCTTACTATTTTGGCCGAGGCTTCCTGGATGAAACCCTATGATCTTTTCTATATCCCTGATACCGTCGATGCAAAATTTCATGATGACCAGTCAAGTAGTTAAGGCGTGAAAGCGTAACAAACAAACAAGCAAATAAAAAAGCAAACTCACATTCGCATTTATAATATTAGTTAGGATTTAGGATTCATTGATGATACAGACATTTGTAATTTAGATACATTAGTTCCAAACTTTGGTTATAAGTTAATATCGTGCACAAAAGCTTCAGCCATTAACTACACAAAAAGTAGGTTTGGTTTCGATTAAGGATAAACCGGGACATGCGTACGGATGT
Source organism: Catocala nupta (assembly GCA_963675205.1). Lineage (NCBI taxonomy): Eukaryota > Metazoa > Arthropoda > Insecta > Lepidoptera > Erebidae > Catocala > Catocala nupta. The sequence goes on from OY776080.1 coordinate 20,321,038, forward strand.
TCCTCGCAAATCCAGACACTTGGCAATGCAAGTGCAAATAAATGCTTTAACATTAGTATCTCGGCGTATTTATTATTCCAGCAGCATAGCATGCAGATTTTATGACTTATATTATTTATTCCATATTCAATTATATCACGTAATCCATATAGCCACTAGATAATTCCTATTATAATTAGCTATCATTATGTTTAATATCAAGGTGTGTATACGAGTGGAATAGCATTATGGGATGAGGTCTTTTGCAACCATAGAATAGCTTAGATAGTACCTAAGCTAATCCATGGTTACTATTTCATGGTCTTAACTAACCCAATGGATGTGACAATATTAGGTAGGTACAGGTAATGCATAAGCACCGTTATATCGAAAATATTTTATTGGCAACTCAGTCCTACTAAGATTTTGGTTTAAACTAACTGCTTGCGGGTTCGTCCAGGAAAAGTACTTTTTCTTAGTGAAAACCACCTCATGTCTTTTTCTGTACCCCTGACAACGTGTATGCGAAATTGTATGATGATCGATCGAATTGTTACACTTTCACAAAGTTTAAGAAACAAAAAAACTCATATTCGCATTTGTAATATTAGTTAGAATGAGAAGTTTGTAAAGATGTTGGATATATTATGTTGGTCAATCACGCGTGATCCTTTAAAGGAATTTAAGTGAACGTTAATACACAGATAGATCGTATCCTAGAGTAGCATATGAGATACATTTTAATAAGGTGTAAAATAAGCATACGGCTCAAGGAAGTGGGAAGGAAAAGGAGCGGGAAGGGGAAAGGAGGATGATTGGGCCTCCGGCACTCTCACTCACCAAACGAAACTCAACAGTAACTGTAGGAACACTGCTATTTCACGTCGATATTCTGTTTTTCATTCATGCTGAAATCAGCGAGGCTTAGAATTTCGAGCAGCGAGGTATTCATACATGCGAAGACGTGTGCAGAACAGTGTGTGAAATGTGAATAAAGCCGAGTGTGATTCTAATATTACAAATGTAAATCACGCATTAACCGTGATCAAACTAGACATTGAGATAGAAGATACCCCTTTTAAAATATATTATTTTGGATTTCTTCTGGTGTATTTACACGGCAAAATCGTGGTGATAACACAGTTACATATAAAACCAATTTGAATTTAGCTTACGTTTGCTTCATTACACCGTACAATACATACACATGTACATACCTCGTTCTATTATGATTATAATTATGTTATTGTTAGATTTACTATAAGCATTAAACACAGAAACAGCAGCATTGAGTAAAAATATATTAAAATACTACTGAATTTTAAGAGTGCTTCGTTGGTCCCATGGTATTAATTTACGATTTGATCGGTAGGTAATAAATTTCGATTTCTCGAGCCGACAGAGGAATTATGGGTTGTATTGTCAAGAAATTAGTAGTACCGTGCAATTTTGCACTGAAACCAGTATACGACAATATAGGCTGCGTCTCTATTCCGTAAGTGTTAAACATAAGTGTGTTTTGGATCACTGCTTGAGCCCTTTGTGACTATAGGCGACGGGTCAAAGATGGCAGTACCGCCCCCTTCTAGCATTTGACGCGCTTTACCTTCTATATAGCATAAGGATTGTTTATAAGTTTATTCATTATACAATAGTTGCATAATAGGACATCGCCCGCGCGCTGCCATCTCTACATATGTAAAAGTAATATAAAGACTATACGAAAATACAAGAATGGCAGAGATAGGTATATGAACCTCAGGAGGTTTTACTTTCCGAGTGATACATAGTATTGTCATTACATTATTTTGAGGTATTCGGTACATTTTCATCGTTTGGATTTTACAAGCATTCAAACTACGAACATAACCGACAGCCAGACTCGGAACAGTCATTTGTTGATTATATTTTTTTGTCCCATTTGGTTGAGGCGACTACTTAAACCGTTTCACCATCCATTCAGTCTACTACTATTACATCGGTTGCCTGTAAATTGGAGGTACTTTCCCAAACCGATCACTTATACTCCCATCGAAGAATAAGGCTGATCCACTCAAATGGCGGCTTTCACTCATTATTAGCATAAAATATGAGTACTTAGTTATCAAGTAATATCCTTACATGTACGCAGTTACACTATTTACTATAACTTTATTCATACTGTACGGTATGTATTAGTCATAGCGCGATAAACGCGTTCGCCGGCGGCGGTCGCGCGACTGTAATCTATAGGCATAGGTGTACCAACGTTTTATTTAGTTCATTAACGGGGTCAATGAACTAATAAAATCTATTATTCCTGCTTATTATGCTAAATTTAGTTTCTTTTTCAATTGACTTTTAGCATTTTGTTGACTTAGATTGGGGCTTTCGCCTTAATTATGCTTTAATTATAAAATGTTATTGCATGAATATTTTCTATTGACGGTAAGCGGTTATCGATACCTACGACCAACGGAGATGACAACACCATGAGGTGTAAAATACATTATACACTGCGCGCGTGTACAAGCTTCCAAAAATCTTTACAAACTTTAACATTTATAATAATAGTGGAATAAGAAGGTTACTGTCAACAATAACGGCTTCAGTAGGTCCATGGAGCACAAACTAAAGTTTCTTTTGTTCATGATCATCCATCTAATAATTATGTCAGCTAGAACGTTGTTCAGAAGTATACCGATGGATTTATCCCATTTCCATTTTCAAGCGATCTGTGTACGTCGCCAGTTTAATAATTTTCACTGTATATCTTTAATTTTAACGGACACTGGCCATCTGCGGAGGAGCGATTATAGTGCAGAGGTATGAGCGCAAACACAAGTGCACTCTCTGTACCCTAAGTCTCATAATCCGATGAGAGGCTATAAGACACGAGTGGAGAGTGATCAGGCGCAAGACCAATGGTTTTACGTGATTCTGGGATACAGGGACATGTAACAATGCCAATTTCCTAACTACGGGCTCCGGTTGAGAATTAAGAAAAGAAGATAACTAAATTTAAAATTTAAAAAAACCCCGACACAATATTCATTTGTTACCCATATTGAACAATTATAATTTGTGGAAATATGTAATATTCTGGTGGCGGCCATCTTGGATTTGAAATTTATCATAGTAGTTATCTACTAGTCAAGCCCTTTCATTTGATACCCATATTGAGGGAGTTGTGAAAAAATATGTAATTCGCCATTTTGTGGTGGCGGCCATCTTGGACCGATTTTTATCAAACGTAGCTAAGAACACTCTCGACTAATTCACCTTTCAAACAAAAAAAACAAAATTAAAATCGGTTCATCCGTTCGGGAGCTACAATGCCACAGACAGACACACACACACACACACACACACTTATAACACCCCGTCGTTTTTGCGTCGGGGGTTAAAAAAGGCAATCAAATATCTAATGTTGAATGTTAATTGTAACCAAATAATTAGACTTATAGTTCAAAGCTAATAACTAGCTCTTAAAATTAATATAATTTAATTTAATCCATTATAGATACGGATCTCAACCATAACATACAATTCGCTTGGCGGTGGCTCTGAGCTCGAACAAAAGAAACTCAAAAGAACGACGGGTAGAGTGACATAAAGGTGCGGTCAAACAGCCGGCGTGCGCGGGGCGTGCGCGTGTCCCGCCGTATTGTAATGTACTGAACTATATGAAAGCGTTCACACAGCCAGCGCTAGAGCGAGCGCGGGGCGGGCGCGGGACCGGCGCAGCGCGGCGCGGTGCGGGCGCGCGTTCGGCGCGCGTATTACGCATGCGTGGTATAAAGCTTTCAACACACTGTATCGCTATAAACTAATTGAAAATAGTATGAAATGAAAATAACATACCGTGTCAATTGAAAATAATAACATTTTATTTGACATTTTTCATTAGTTACTACTATGAGATTTATACACAAATAAAGAAATATTACCTCCCTAAAATATATATTAATATGAAATGTATACTTTTATTCTGTATGAAACATAGCATGTAACATTAATGGGTGGGCATGTGTGAGGGTCGTATTATATTGTCGGTTATATAGCAGTATCATGAATTAAAAAGAAGTATTATTTTTAATGCTTCCTGTTTTTTTCCCATGATCATCATTCACAACTGTGTAAATATCAGTAAATTTACTTATTTTGTACTTTGGAATTATTGGACTACAATGTATTTATGGAACAAAGGAACAGGGATGCAAAAGTTAGGTATGTGAGTGTCCAGATAACCCACTTGCACCAATATGGCGTACAGCCATACATTTATATATATGTATTAGATATTTACACTCATAGAATAAGAGTGTCGTGCGGTTGCCTTGTTGTTGTCGAACGGCAAACCTGATATCTTGTTAAATGAAAAATCCTTGATGATTTTGAATATGACTTTCTTGATTCACGGGTTTATCTTGATAATGACTTATTAAAAAGAGAATAATTAAACAAATAAATGTACATGTATTGTAATGCGCTGACGCGGGCGCAGTATGTTGCTGACGGGTAACTTATGAGGTTAATAAACCGAACATATTCCCGGCCCAGACAAAATGAGATGATGAGCATAATTTAACAAACATATATATTTAAGTTAAAATTTGATTAATAAACTCTATTTTATCTATATTTCTATTTCGGCCTTCATTACATAATATTATCATTAAAGATATTATTTCAGTAATCACGGTCGCTGTGGGTTGGTAGCTTTATATTTATTGAACGCACACGCGTGACGTCACCAAAACGCGTCGTGCCGGCGGCAGGCACGCCGCCGGCCCGCCGCGTTTTGGTGACGTCACTCCCGCCCCGCTCACGCCATGCTCGGCGTGGTTTAACGCATGCGCAGTACGACCTAGAATACTATAATATAAAGCCGCTGTCACAGTCATCGAAGTGTATACACGTCGCGCTGACCTACTCAAAATCCAGGCAAGACTTTTAGTCCACAAACTCATAATTATCACAGCGCGAGAGTCTAAGTGATTGTGAGAAAGGACAGCGATAGAAAGCCTAGTACCTATTTTAATTATTGATGTCGAGCGATTCAGACGTGGACGCGGCTCTGCTTATGTTTGCAATAGCTAATTTTAAAAAGCGCAAATGGATATGGATTCAGGATTGAATCAATCACGTCATATGTAAGGAAAATATAATACGCTGTGTCAAGAGTTATAAACACATGAGGACACATTTTATGCCTATTTTAGGATATTTCAACATTGTTTTGAGCATATACATAGCTTAATAGAAGCGAAAATAAATAAACTTGACACAAATTGGAGACGCTATTGGTTCAAGAGAAAGGCTGGCAATTTGTCTGAGCTAAGACATTTTAATAATAATATTTACAATAAAAAAATAAGTTAATTCTAAATATAACAGCTTAATTAACGCAAAAGGCTTGACACATCTTTGTAAGAACCTAATACAATATAGTATAGCCTCGATGTAGTGGTTAGTGTAACCGACTGCCTGAGGTCGCGGGTTCGATTACCGCACAAGTCAAACATTTGTGTGTATGAACATGGATGTTTGACTTGGTCTGGTTGTTTCTATGTATAATATGTATGTATTTACAAAAAAATATAGTATATATGTATATATGTAAATATGTTTATCCATTGTCTAGTACCCATAGTACAAGCTCTGCTTAGTTTAGGCTAGATGGTGTTGTGTGTATGTGTAGAATTTTATATTATATTATAGTAGAATAATAAAATAATTACAAAATAGCCTATGTCGAGTTGGAGTACCCAACTCGACATAGGCTTTAAACAAACAATATGCATTGAACTGTGTTCGCCTCCACATAAAGCGTCCTCAAGACTGTTTAGCAATAAATAAGAAAATATTTCTTTATATATTTTTCTGACACTGTGATATTGTATGTCAACTGTTTGCACCTTTGAATTCCAGACGCGTAACCGAAACGCTCCATCTATAGAGCGACATATTTAAATATATAGGTATATATTATATTATATTTGACATATTTTTATATTCATTTTTTTTTTACATCAATGTGACGTATTCTGAATGTCAATTTCTATAAAGAAATATATGCTTATTTATGTAAATATGTATTCTATGGTTAGTATACAACAGAGTAGTTGTTATGGTAGTTGTTGATCTCGTAAAACATAAATAATATAAGAAGCTAAACTTATAATAACAAAGTATTTATAATCACCGAATAATAATATTGAATTAAAGAATGAAATTAATACTAAAATAGAGTTTATTAATACTTCACTCAATTCTATTAGAACACGGCAATCTCTTTACTCTACACAAAACTCAACTTCTCTTCAAACTCACTATTATTTGGCTAGCTACTATGATGGCTAGCAAGCATATGGCGCGCCTTATGGTAACTGGTCATGGAAACTTACGATCACTTGCAATAGCCTTGTGCAATAGTGATAACACATTGCTCGTGCCTATTATATGGAAAATAAATCTCATCTTTATTTCAATTGCTCTAGAAATATCTATGTGCCGATAATCTAGTAGAAAGTCGTCGCTGGTTGTCGTAACGGCCATCAAGACGCGTACACATTTCTATGCCTGTGACCGCGGTTTTATATATAATGTCGTTCGTATCACGCATGCGTCAGCAAAGCGAAGCTTGACACCCGCCGGCGGCAGCGCGTGCCCGCCCCGCTGCCGCCGGCTGTGTGAACGCTCTCATACAATTCGGTACATTACAACACAGGCGGGACAAGCGCACGCCCCGCTCACGCCGGCTGTTTGACAGCGCCTTAATAGTACTATTATTCTAGTATAATTTTTATGAATATGCGAATATATTACCATGATGTAACCGCGTCAGCTGGTCAGTTACATGATAACGATATCGCAGTCGCACACATTGTTGAAGGATAAAAATACCTAATAATACTTGTTACTACTCTTAACTTGATATCGATTTACGCTTGATTTTCTATTTTGCGGTGGAGGTTATCGAGAGTATTTTCCATCTTCTAACATTTAAGACAAGCACTAAGAATAATGCTTGTGCCGTGGAGGACTTTACAAACATTCAAAAAACGGACTCAAGGAACACCAGGACTAGAAACAACTATGTATTTGTGAATCACATAAATTTTTGTTCCGTATGGGGAACCCACTTGCCGCAGTAGTAATGGTAAAACGACCATTTTAAGTAGTACGCTACCTGTACAGTCAGTTATAAAAGAAAATAGGCTGTATCTTAATACAGCTTATTTTATTTTATAAAACGTCGTGGCAAGCATCCATGTATGGCTTAGAGTTATGTAAGCCGACGGTAAGAGTACCGAAGGATTCTTCCCTATCGAAACGAAAACGCAGTTAAAATGTTACTAGTCTAACGGTGATTCTTTGTGGAAAGATGGTTTTCCTCCAAATAAGTCGAATCATTTAAACAAAGAACAAAAAAAATTGCAACGGCAAGCACGTTCTTTTTGAACGTAGACGCCTTTGAATTCGTACTTTCTCTCTCTTTTGTAGTATCCTTTCCCATTATTTTGATATCGCCTCTGATAAGAAGATATTATTAGTGCCAGGTAGCATAACAATAATTAAATCCTCTCTCCTAATATATTAACTACTATGCTGTGCCCTATCGGGTCCATAATAGATACATAAGCTTTAAAGCTATGGATCAATTATGGACTCTACATATATAATCATAACAACATTGTTAAAAATAATGACGAATTTATTTGAATAGCTCCAACAAATCTTCTTTTTTCGTAACGAATTCAAAACAGCAATTGATTGGTGCGGTTCATATCAACCACGGTATATAAAGCTACACCAACTAGTAACTAGCCAAATTAACACTAGAACAGCCTCCACAACAAATATGTTATTTACCTGTGGCAACTAGCTAACAAATACGCAATTTGATGTTTAATCCACTTGTTTAACAATGTTTGCAAGCATTATACAGTAAATTTCATTTATATTCTATCTAACTTACCGCCAGTACAATTAAAGGTGTAAGTAAAATTACGTTGATGTTTGCACATTCAAATAACGCAAGTTAAGATACACAAGCTCAATTATTTCCGTTGTGATTTGACAAAAAATAAAGACTTTATACCACAAACATCATTTGCGTCATAATGAGTTTGATATTTTTAATCATATAAGGCTATAAACCTACTTAAAAACTAAAGTTTGATAAAAATTCACTTATCTTGTGTCTTTGTTTCACTTAATTAAACAAAAGAATATAAAATAATTTTTAATAAATATATCAGATCAAACAGTTTTGTTTTATTTTAAAAGTGGCAATCACTCTCATATGAGAGTAACAACATTAACTAAATCTATACTAATATTATAAAGAAGAAAGATTTGATTTTTCGTTTGTTGGTATGGGTTTAATTAAAATACTACTCGATCGATTTTAATACTTTCTCCAGTAGAAAGCTATATTATTACCGAGTAACATATGCTATATTTTATTTTATAAAATACTGTTATTAACATAATCTAATCTACTTTTACGCTAGCGAAGCCGCGAGCAAAAGCTTGTTAAAAATAATCAGAGTGTTATTCTGATTGTAAAATATCTGACTTCTTAAGCCATCGATAAAGCACAACCTATATCATAGTATTGGTGTCCAAGTCTTTGATCCTTCTCTCACTAATAGACTGATCACTGTTTCCTATATAGAATGGATGCCACACTCTATGGCAGCATCACAAGCAGGCAGACTAACTATTTATGTTTTAAATATCATAAAACATGAAAACAGTTACTGCTAACCTGTTGGTTAACATAAATCTGTGTGCCAATGTCTCATTTGCTACCAGAGGCAATAAAAAAATTTCATCACGAAACACATATTTCTTTTAAAATTTTAATGCTCGACATCAAAAACTTATATAATGACTTTTTCTTTTCCAATTTTCATTAAACGGAGTCAAGTTCCATCTCTCGGAATAAAAATTGAAATATTTATATTTTTTTATACAAAGAAATTGTTCTCCGCTAAGTCTGTAAGGGAATTAGGTCAGCGATACTAAGTAAAAAGAATAGTACACTTATCTTGTAAGAAAATAAGCTCTTTTAATGAAGAAGCTTTAATATTTCAAACTTAACTTATATTTTTATTAAGTGCACTTATAGGCTGTATTAGGTCAAAAATCTGTATAAGTCAATAGATGATGATGAAATTAATTAAAGTATTATTAAGTACCGCAAGTTTAAAACTATAATTATTTTAAACTATTCCGGCATTTAATAATACTTAAATTCTATGTATATGTATGTATATCTATCCACTTAATGCAATTAGGTTTTAAATCAGTTAATTCCAACCTTAAGTTTAGTGCCTATCATTATTTATTTGATATATTATATTCTTCTTCTCCCTAGCCTTTATTATACCCAAGTCACTTGGGGTCTGCTTTTCTAGTGTAACCGGATTTGACTGGATATCAGTTTTTACACGGAGCGGCTGCCACCTGATCTCCGCAACCCGAAGGCTAACGATACCCTAAAGCTAGATCAGTGTCAGGATATTATAGGGCACTGACTTCCCAATAACGACTGCCTTAGATGTAAATGGCAGCCGGGACAGAAGGCTTGTTCAAGTGCTCCCCGAGGCACGGAGCAGGCGACAATTGTCAATCAATACGCACGTAATTTCTAAAAGTCATATAACATCCGAAAGTCAGAGGTGCGCGACGTGGGTTGAACCCGAGATCCTCTGCATTGCAGTCTGTTGGTCTCCCCACTGAGCTATTGCTTATATATATTAAAGATAGAAAATATTGTTTTCAAACACATGGTGTTTTCTATTAGTGGTTATGCATTTAGCTTGCAAGTTATGCGATGTATCTGTGTCCTAAGAATCTTTACCTACTATAAATGCGAATGTAAGTTTGTTGGTTTATAACATTTTAACGTTTTAACTACTCTACCGATTATCGTGAAATTCACACACACGTTGTCAGGGGACATGAAAATACCCTACGTCCGTAGGGTATTTTTATGCAGCAAAAAAGCATTATTCTCGAGTGAGCAAAACCGTGGGCAAAAGCTAATAATATAATAACTATTGGCAATCCTGTATAAAGAATAGATGCCATGCTATCAGGGACTCTCCATTGACAGAATGCATTGACTGGTTAATAATGTTCATCGCTATTAGTCGATAAATGGTCGTATTATGATTATTGATATGAACGCCCGCGTGATATACGATTAGGACTAATTCACACACAGCTATTGAAATTAGTAAGACGACTCCGGGTCATACAGGTTTGGCAGCTAATAAAATAATCTTATTATTGAGCGTCAGTTAAGTCTGGCCAGTTTTACGAGTAAGTTAATATCTAGTTTTATTAAAAAAGAAAAACTCCCGCACTAGGAATAATTCCTGTATTGCAGGAGACTTCACAAACATTAAAGCAACGGACACAAAAGACATCCAGACTGGGAACAACCATTGGATCACACAAATTTTTGTCCTGCGTGGGATTCGAACCCACAATGCTCGGCGCAGTGGCGGTGGCAAGGTTACCACTTGAACCACTGCGCTATCCATGCAAACAGTCTATATGATCTATTGCACACAACCCTGATTAAAATGAATTTTTGCTTGCTTTAATGGTAAGACGATGTCACCAGATAATTCGTGATTGCACGAAGTGTTACTTAAACTGCTGATAGTTACTTATAGGTTTCCTATTTATTCATATAAAATTATATATCATAACTTAACATGGCATACTTTTATTTATTCTAATAATAATTACGCATAATATTAATTAGGCATAACTATTTAGGCACAATTTGTTTAAGTATAATAATTATTAAGTAAGCATACTATTCGAAAGTATAAATTTGTTTAAGCATAATTATATTGAAGCATAATATTTATATTCCACATTATTATAGGCATAATAAAATACTTTTCTTATATAAAATAAACATGTTGGCGGCTTAGTGGTGGCCTAAGGGCCCCCTCGCTATTACCTAACCTATTGTTACTCTATGGTACCCAAGTTATATTGGATATCCTTTTGGTCTTTATGCCTAAAACTATTAGACGAATAAACAATATGCCTTATAACTTTATGCCAATCAAAATCAGGATGAAAAGCATTAGCCTAAATGAAATTTATGCCTACTGAAATATAATGCCAAATAACAATTATGCCAAAGTATTATTATGACAAAAAAAATTATGCCTAACCCGTTATGCCAAATTAATATAGAACAAAAAAAATAAGGCGAAACAAAGGGATTCCTTACTTATACCTGTGAAAATAATGCTTATAACGTATACGAAAGCCTACGATTTTATATAAAATTGTATTACTAATTGTATTGTTTGTCGTTTTATTTACTACATTTTATTTTTAAAAGACATCTCGCGCATTATGTACTACTAGCTGACGTGCAATTTCGTTTGCTTCATATAAGAGGAGAGGATTTACCCCGTCTTTGCAACATTTTTCATGACTGATCCGCTCCAATTGGTCGTAGCGTAATGTTATATAGCCTATAGCCTTCCTCGATTAATGGGCTATCCAACACTAAAATATTTTTTCATCTCGAACCAGTAGTTCCTGAGATTAGCGCGTTCAAGCAAACAAACAGGCATACTCTTCAGCTTTATAATATTAGTATAAGATTTCAGTGTCGTCGGGGACATAACAAACATTAAAACAATAGATGTAAAGTTTACTAACATTAAGAAACAACTATTTGCAGAATATATAAATATATATATAAATAATAAATATATATAAATATATATGAATTTTTGTCCCATGTGGGGAAAGGCAATTAGTATCCCCGCAGTCAAGTCAACTGTCACATTAGTGACAATCTTCGTATCGCAAACGACTTATAAGTGTTAAAATAACGTACACAAAGATCCTTTTGCATGGAGAAAATAGAACTAGGAACTAACACTAATATAAACTATTATTAAACGATATAAACGCTCAACCCAGTCGAGACCTTTTTTATTCAGACATTTAAAGTAAGGTGTTGCACGAAACTTTAGGAGCGTCTGAATTATGACACATTAGAACAGCTTCTTAAAGGAAATATCAATAGCTAAACTTTATCTTATGAATACTATGGTTATATATACTATTATTCATAACTATTATTAATAACTATTATTATATATAACAACGATACAAATTGTTTAATGAAGAACTAGACGCCCGTAACAATGTGGCACCGCTTGCGCGTTACAGATCCTTCAAGAAGGATTACTGCTCTGCCAGCGCGAGCAGATCAACCCTATTTTATATATACTCCTATTTGGCAGCCTCATTTAAAAATATACACATGACGTACTTTAAAATAAGGCTGCCAAATTAAGCCTTCAACACTAAATCCCTCAACGCGCTTCCATGTTTTAATCTAGACTGCGAGCTCTAAAATATTTTGGTATTGCAAATCATACAGCTTATAATATATAGACATAGCAACTCATATATATGTATATCCTCGATGTGTTATACTTAAGATAAATGCTTAATACACCTGGCAAAAAGTGGATTTATGAAACCACATTTCACTCGTTGCTTTTAGGTACGACTTAGGAGACAGCAAACTATTTGCTGCTTATCTGACCTAGGAGTAGATAGTGGCCTTCTGAATTAAACGTAAGTATAAACTCATAGCATCCGACTAACGCCGATTATATTTTAACATTTTTCTAGAACAAAACAGTAGTCTATGTAACATTGCAATATATAAAGTACATTTCGAATTGAGCGCTCTATAAATAGAGCTAAATGTTTCTCGTCAGTTTTATAAATATTTATACGATACGTGATGAACTTGTCAACAGGAGTATTTGCAATCGGCTCGCATGAGCGGTAGACATATTGCTGCCAACTTGTTCTAGAAACGGTTCGTGTAGACACTTAACACGTGCTAGTATATCGTATTTTCTTCTACAACAGTTCCTAGACAATAACAGATGGGTATTTATTATCTTTTGCTATTGGTGTCGTTTAAATTGCATAATGTCGTGTATTTTATATATCTTTAAAAATTTTAAACAAATGTTTATATTGGTAGGCAGTTAGTGAAACTAAATTTTACTAACTAATTAGTTTTCAAGTTAAAAAGGGAGCAAGTATGCTACGTAAGTGTTCGAACCTTTCACCGTATAGACAACACAGTGCCAGACTTCATGCGGTTACTGATAATCAAATGTTTAAATCATCGATATAACGGTCACCTTTCTGGATTTTGTCATCAGATCACAATGTCAACATGACATCTGTATTATAAATAAAGTATCTGTATTATATTACTATTCACTCATAATGAAAATTGTATTGATTGTATACTATCGTTTTCAATAATGTAAATGTAATATGTTAGCTCAATCTTCTTAGTGTGGACTCTTTGTCATGACTGATGACTCTTTAAGTGCGGTGAGGGCACTTCTATGGTTACCTTACACCGTTTACAATAAAATAATAATATAATGCACGTGCTAATCCTTAGTGCTTCGGAAAGGACGTGAACACTTGAGCCATGCTGTACCCTCAAAAATCTGTCTGCCTGTATTAAACTGTCCCACTGCTGGGCACCTGGGCACGGCCCTCTTCTCAATGTGAGAAGAGTTAAGGCATAGTCCACCTCCAGGCCCAGTGCGATTTGACAGATTTCACATCTCTTTGAGAACTTTTAGACATGCAGGTTGCCTGACTATTCCTTAGCATAGCATTATTTTTTGGTTAGTGCAATCTAATGACGGTGAATTTGTAGAAAGCTGATATTCAGCCAAATCTGTTATACTAGAAATCGACAGAATAAAATCATGTAGAAAATATAATAATAACAAACCACTGGTACAACTCGCACTGCCCCTTTATTATTTTTTATTATGTTACACGCATCCTATATCTCGATTTGGCCGAGCTTACAACAATACATGAGCATAGATAAAACAGAAATAAAAGCTCACATGCAGTCATGTGAAGCGATAACATATCAATGACCATTTGACAACATTGACCCCGACCACTGATAACACAAGCATAAATTATTTTCAATAGATACACAGAACTTTCATTTATTTCACACAATGATAAGTATGATAATGATACAATGAATGCGTTAATAATTAATGTTAATCGTAGTATTTACACGTGATAATACAGATGTGTTTGTAAAATATCACTTGAGTTTAGTACTATTGTGTCTTTCTGTTAAAGTGTTCGTTGGATTTGGTAACAAGTCCTTTATGTTTTTAGGTTGTGTATTAAATACTTTGGGGTATTAATATCATAAATATGAATGTGAGTTTGTTTCTTTATTTGTTTGTTACGCTTCCAAGCGTAAACTACTCGACCGATTATCAAGAAATTTCGCATACACGTTATCAGTGATACAGAAGAGGACATAGTGTATATATAAATAATAATAATATCAGCCCTGTATTAAACTGTCCCACTGCTGGGCACGGGCCTCTTCTCAGTGTGAGAAGGGTTAGGCCGTAGTCCACCACGCTGGCATAGTGCGGGTTGGCAGACTTCACATATCTTCGAGAACATTATGGAGAACTCTCAGACATGCAAGTTTCCTCACGATGTCTTCCTTCACCGTTAAAGCAAGCGATAATTAACTATATAATACGCATATAACTTCGAAAACTCAGAGATGCGCGCTTTGGGTTCGAACTCGAGACCTCTGTGGGAGGGATATATGACCCAGAAAAAAAGAACTGTTATGCGTTACTTGTAACGCAACTATAGCCTAATATAATAAAGTAGATAAATTGAAACAGTACAGCTGTTTAAGTAAAATACTTATATACTTAAGAGGTACTTGTTATAGATGGTAATCTAACTTACTAAACTATATAGTATTTTACTACAGATAGTATCAATAGTAAAGTACTATCTGGACTAGCACGTTAAGGCGTGAAAGCGTACCGAATAAAGAAACTTACATTTGCATTTACAATATTAAAATTAGGATAAACAATTACTGTCTCGATCGCGCAGCTGTAGTTGAATGCTGATGCATAACTGCTATGTACGTGAAGGCCACATGCATAGCAGTCGATCGTTCTTTCCTGGTCGGGCAAAGTGTTAGATTAGATTTTGTTTCAACTACAGCACGAAGTCTGACAATATCCTTGCTAGATGGCAATAGGCCCCTAATACTCAGAATTTAATATAGCTGCCGAAATATGCGTCTATACCTACCTTACTATGTAATAAATCCTAACTAATATAATAAATGCGAATGTGAGTTTGTTTGTTTAGTTGTTACGCTTTAAATTATGATCGATCAGGGCAATAAAAGGAACATAGGGTAGACTTCATTAAAAAAAAATACTGTTACTAACCAAACCTACATTTTAGCGAGTGAAGCCGCGGGCAATGTCTAGAATAAAATGCATAAATATAAGACAAAACGTGAACAATACGTTTGTTTTTAAAAATAATTAGAACAATCCTGAAATACACTAACTGTGCTATCGGGAACTCAGAGCTATTAATAGCTCGCACTTGAACTACAGATATCGGTATACAAATCAGTACACCGTACCGCAATGCCGTCTTCCATTATTATTTCTAGAATGTTCGTAGGACACAGTGGTATGTTTAGCCGTAATTCGCGTGGATTACAATAATTTAAATATTACTTACGTTTTAACTAGACTGGGTTAGGTATAGTAGATATTTAGAATATATTTGAGGAATTAGATTTTCGACAATATAATATACTACAGAAGCATAAAAGAGATTTAGGCCACTGAAATTTAAACACAGTGGTAGGCTGATTTAGCAGCCATCACATCTAGGAAATCATAAGCGCGATAGACGAAAGCATCGTAAGGACAAAACCTAACGGAATATAAATGTTTGTGTAATATAAAATTGTAGATGTCGTTACAATCATACGCCGTGATTTTAGTCTTAACCTATGCTGTCCCATTGTTGGGCAAAGTCCTTGTCTACATTGCCCCAACAGTCTCTATCTAGAGCTTTAGTCTAACATTCGTTCAAAAATAAATCAAAGTCCTCACATTAGCATTACCTTGGTCTACCCCGAGGACGACGTCTCAACATCGCTAATATAATTGTTTTGGATTTCTGAATATTCTACACAGTCTATTAGGTAAAAATATATATGACATCAGAATTATCCCCTTAGACTCATCACTTTGTAAAGATTGCCAAAACCGCCACCCATGCCGTACATCTATTCTTAACTTATGTTATTTTAATTTAGTTGCGTTTTCTGATGTTGCCTATCAAGAAACGTACTTGAAGATAAATTTACGAAATGATTTATTTATTTCTAACTATTAATCTATTATTACTTAACTACAGTAACATAATAAGAGCAATAATTTTATCTACCGCATAATTTGCGACAGATAAAATCGACAGATGCTAAGAACAGATTATGATTGTAAGTGGCTATACAGAGCGGTGAGCTTTAATTAAACAAGACGCCAACATAAGTCAATATTATGTCAGGTGAAATAACCGAAACCAAATGTACCTGCTTATAAAAATACTGTGAATGTGATATCTCATGTCATACATGATATTCCCCATTCATAATATGACGAAAATACATTCACGCGGTGGCTATATTACTCTAGTAGCTTAGCGATAAAATGGATGACTATATTCCTAAAATAGGACATAAACGAGCGATAAGGTCTATTGTATGTCAATACCGACGACGTGGTATAACAAATATCATTACATGAAATTAGACAAACCATTTAAACACACAAAAGAAAATTTTAATATGAATATGTCCTACAGCCAATAGGAAACACGTTTAGAGCATACGACCGGCTTGTGATCCATTAATTTATTTACTTAAGCCCAAGGCCAAGCGCATAATGCCGAAAGACATTAGGATATACCTACTGAGCTCTTTAAGCGTTAATGCGGAAATTAAACCACATTAGAATTGAAGCTAATATGCAATTGTTATTCTTTATAATACATATTTGTGTACTTCATAAAATTGGCACAAATTATACTTTACTGGATTCAGAACTTTATGGTATCACGAATCTGTTTGATTATAGATTCTTCTTCAGAGGAGTATAAGAATATTTTATTGATATTCATTTTTTTAATAATTGATTACGCGCTATTTATGAATCCAGTGTTAGGGAGAGTTCACAAGCATTCAAAGAACGGACATAAAGACACCGAATAGCAATTTATGGATCATACCAATTTTTAACGGAACCCACAACACTTGTCGCTCTGGCAGTGGCGACACGAGACTATAACCACTACGCCATCCCTACCGTATTTACCATATATGAAAGTATTTACTACGTACGTAGAGGTTTCGGAATACACTACCTGCTAATGTGTACCCCGAGATGATTGCTATAACTACTAAAGAGAGTACTACTAACACAGTAAACAGCGGCTTAGCAATGTTGACTTCTATCCACGTCGATGGGCAGCAGTAACCATTTCCCACCAAGTAGGCCGCTTACTTGTCTGCCACTACAGACAATAAAAAGAAAATCTAATGCACAAACAGCATATATATTTTAGTGCAAATAATTTTGTGTTTTTTTAATAGAACCCTTTATCTTACGTTACCTTATATAGGAAACCAATAAGCCGATTTGTGATACCGTCAAGTTGAGAACGTATCCTTAGTTTTCCTACGAAAATATTATGTGTAAGATATTCCAAATTTCGTGAAGAGTAGGTATAAGATAAAAAGATGAAAGCAAAACAAATCGTGGTAAATCCATAAAGTGAATTTCAATGTACGCAAAACATCCACGAAGACGCAATATGATACAACACGATATAATATTATACAGGTGATGTTAAGTATACAGATAATATTATCCACATAATATTTATATATAACGTGCCGTCAAAAGCAGTGGGATATAATCGATTACCTAAGCGCCCAAAAATAATATTAATATAGTTTCGGAAATGCCTTGCTCTTGTAAATACCCTTATTTGTTTGTGTGAGCTGTTTATCTCTATACTATTTTACAATTTTGGCAATTCTGCAGAAAGAAAATATTTTTGAAAAAGAAAAACTAATCCGAATCCACTTATTAGAGGGCTCGGATCCAGCAACAACACTTTAGAATTTTTGTTTTTTTCCTTTTTTTTGGGCATCGAAAACTTACAACTCAAAAATGGAGGAAGTTCAAATACAATTATTTCAAGTATTTTATGAAATTATTATTTTTGTAGCTTGATAATTAATTTAAAATTTAGCCTATTTAGTCGCAACAGCACACCAGTGGCCGAACACAATAGGTTTTCAATTATGTCTGGCATATTAACAATTGATAGGCTAAGCTACTTTACAATTAATTTCGTTGACTCATACCGAAAATATTATGACCATAGTGTGATTATTCCACATAAATTAAAACGCTGGCGTGCTATGTTCTACGCGGGCAAAGTCGCGGCAAAATCGAGTTAGTTACAAAAAACTAATATGTAAAATAACCATTGTGTTTAACAAACGTAATTCATTGCCCATATTCGTGAACAGTAGTACTAAATCTGTTTACCCAGACTAAATATTTTACCTATGTAGCCATACGAATCACAACGAATCTAAAAAATAACTGATTATACAAACACTCACATATTTATTCAAACGGTAACATGTAAAACCTGTAAATGTTATCAGGACACGCAATAAAACATAAGAAGGTCAAGTACAAATGTATGTACCATAGAGATATTTGGGTAGGCAAATAATCGCGGTATTTACACAGTCTGTTTAAATGTTATCGTATGCATTAAGATATGTATGTATGCATATAATATAGACAATATCATAGAGATATTTTAACGCAGACGATTTATCTTGCTTTTATCGGTATGGACTTTTACAGATTTTATTAAAAGATTAACTGTCTGATGAATCACATATGACACATAACAATGGATTTTCTATAGTGTTTATCACGGGAGAGGTAAACGATTTGCGAGGTTAAGCAACGTTGGGTGCGGTCGGTCTATAGATGGGTGACCGCTTAGCAGTACTTATTTCATCTGAGCTGTCTCCGTGCTTGGATGGCACGTCTGTCCTGGTTGTTGCCAAATTGACAGCAGTCGTTAAGCCATGTCAGAGGCCTACGGCTTGAACAAGTCATGACAACAGGTTGGCCACTAACCACAAGAAGAGAAGAAGAAGAAGAATTATTAAAATTCATTTCAGGGGTATGCAGACTAAACAAGCTATAATAAATCATCTCATCATTATCCTTAGAAAGGGATCCCTCCTTTTCGCATAATGTTTTTTGTCCTAATATACTTCGGCATAACGATTTTGGCACAATTTGTTTTGGCATAATAATACTTTGGCATACTTTTTTTAGGCATACATTTTATGTTGGCATAATCATGTTAAAGACTAATTTGTTTTGGCATAAATTTGATTCCCATAACGTTAGTAGGCCTAATGACTATTAGCATAACGTTAGTAGGCCTAAAGACTTTTAGCATAATAGAAGTTAACTCAGATAGAAGTTAACTGATTGAAATAGTAGTCCTTAATTATTTATTTTAGGTGTATATTTTCAAAACCGACTTCACGTAGTCTTGTTTGTCCTACCCCTAGAGTGTTATTTAAAATCGCGTAGGCGTGTAGGGGCGAGGCGGCCCGCGGGCTGAGGAGCAGGCGGCTGCGAGCGAGCCGCCGCGGCTGAGGCTGGCCGGCGAAGCCGGCCAACAAGCCGAAGCTGCGGTGGTGAGCGAAAGCCGTCTGCGACGATTAGCACGCGTGGGGCCGCCGGAGGCCCGCAGCGCCGGAGCCGTGACAGAAACTCATTCAACACATCATCAATTTATGCTTTAGGATATTATGCTTAAAAAAGTTATGGTTTAGAACTTTATGCTTAATAAATTTATGCTTTACAATATTATGCTTAATCATTATTATGGTTAGAGAAATTATGCTTAAAAAATTATGCGTAAGCTGTTATGCGTAATTATATTATACGAAAATATAATTATGCCAAACAACATTATGCTAAGTTATATTAGGTCTTAAAATTTTATGCTAATGGATAGGGAACCCCTTAGAAATATCTATTATAATAAAGGCATAATGAGTTTCACCTTTATTATTATACAACGATGCAGGAAAAAAGCGATGTGTCTTTTTCATAGTCACATAATCTCGTGAATTCGGTTGCCGCATCGGGCAAAGTGGTTATGAGTATTTCGTATCAAAATTTTCTTAGCAGCAACAACGGGTCTGGCAATGTTTCGACAGGCAGTCTCACTTCTTATTACAAATAAATTTTAACCTATTTAATAACAGCGGCATACCAGCGGCCAGTCTGGTAGTCCAAGAACTGACAGGTAAAAATACATTGTGAAACATGAGTATCATAAGTTCATAACTGACATGAATTTACATAGTATATAAATAACATTACCTACAAAACCATTGGTCACAACTCCACAAGAATCAAAATCGTTACAAATCGCGCCTTGTCCAGTTTGAAATTCGGTGATATTAGTTGCGGCGCAGTTTATAACGCATGTTGCTGGAGCAAAATGTACGTACATAGTTACAAAGTGAATAATATAAAGAATAGTAGAGTACATAGTATAGTATATAATAGTACCTACATTACCAAGATGGTAATATAAATGACAAATTTACCATTGTGAATCATTAGTACCAAAAAAAATACTGCCTGTATGTAAATGATAACCTCGTAATGAGATTATTGGACTGCTACAATGAAAATTGTGTCAATTAATTTCTATCTTAATATTTTAACTGTACTGCGATGCATAAAGATTATAACTATGCATAAATCTACAATTGCCTTTTTAAATATAAATATAATATGTTAAAGTCTGTCTAAAATTTTAGATAATATCATGCCATTGGCGACCATGCTATTTACAAATGCTAATGCATTACACGCTATTTTATAAGTATAATATATATGAATATTTATTAGCACATCACTAACAGTTGTATTCACGTCTTACAGAATGAGTAATAGTGTATTACTTATGAAAATTTCTAAAATATTTTTTGCGATCACCGTTAAAATACGATTTTCGCGTGTAATTCACAGACACGTATTTTTGGTCCAAACTTTTTCTACAAGCAGACTATTGACTTGATGATATGCAGTTACCTTGTAACCAGTACGCTTGTTATGCAAAAGGTTTTATTATTTGTGCATTTAACACTCTAGAAATAAGAAATATCTTAATTAATAATATAATTGTGAGTTTGTTTATTTGTAACGCTTTCACATCGTAACTACTTGACCAATCATTATGATATTTCGGATACATATTGTGAGTGTACAAAAAAGGACATAGAGTACCTGTCATCATGAAAAAAGCCTTGTTCTCGATGGATATAAATTTAATGACAAAATCTTCATTGACGAGCGAAGCCGCGGACAAAATCTATTAAAGAAAGAGATTGAACGAGATGGGTGTAAAAACCCTCTCCTTTGGACTTCCAAATCACTCTATTGGTATATATCTCTTATCTTATGACCTTGTGGCCCCTATATCTCGGGCGTATTTTGACCCACAGGGCCCATATTCAAACTCGACCGAGGGATGACCCCAAGATGTCTGCAAGTTACAAGTCAATCGGTCCAGTGGTTCCGGAGCTATGCCTATCACTAACAAACTGTCACTAACAGACAGACACACAGACCCACATAGTGTTTTCATTAACCTCTTCGAAGAAGACTCAGAGGTTAATAAAAGGTTTGGAGGGAAAAATGAGACCCGTAGAACTCTTACTTACCGAGCAAAACGCAGTAACAGTGTTATTACACTTACGCCGGTTAACTACAAGGGTATGGCACTTCCCTGAGCGAGTAGCTGCCTGCAACCTTGTTCTCTTCCTCTTCTAATTTGTAAGTATACCGAACATGGTACAAAATATTAAACATAGACTACAAGGAGAACCATACTAACATCTTAACAAATCGGTTTCATTCCTGTGACGAGAAATGTGTGCGTTTTTCTGTCAGAAAGTATTCAGTAACAGCACGAAGTTTGACCTGCTCCGGTAGCCAGCAAAAAGATCGCACCCTATTACGTGGGTGGCGAAATGTGAAAGTATACACTTCTCATCCCTTCGGGAAATTAAATCGTGACATTACGTATGTATTTGCTTATCTACCAATACTTAGATCTACATAATATTATCTTACGTTTACGCGAATGTTATACATTGAATTAAACTTCTTGATACGGATTATATTGCATTGTTTATTTAAAACACTGTTATTCCATATTTTTGAGACTATTAAACTCTATTACTATTTAAATTATCAAAACTATTTCGATTTAAGTTTATCCTTTCCCCAACGTTTCAGGTGCATCAGCATCCATGTTCACGTGGAGACTACCGCATGAATAATAAAGTAGTTAAATTTCAACTTAGTTTTCTATCTAATCTAAAAATACAATACCTTAGGTATATTTAAAAAAATTACCTACAAAAGACAACAAAATGAATAGAATGAAGCACATAAAGTAATATATATTTGACAATTCACCCAAATAAAAAGGCTACATTTTGAACACATAATATATGAGTGATACCTCGTAGTTTACCCTATTGTATAAATTATTACATCCTCAAATAACAATATTTTAGCAAAGGTCACACGACAAAACTTCGGTCCGTTCGACAGAAAAAGGGCGACCTTTTTTTTCTTGGTAGCGTCCTTTCGTTAATAATAGTGCTACGTTGCTCTGAATTTTCTATTATCTTACATCGCAAAATACAGTATATAAAAAAACAGATACGTTTTAAGTTACCAAACCTATACAGTCCATTTTGACCGTCTCGCTGGCTCGTGACTTGTACCGAGTGGCAATGCAGCAAACAAGTATTTTGAGATATTTAATATAATAATATCAGCCTTGTATTAAACTGTCCCACTGCTGGGCATAGACTTTTATACACCAAACAAGCATACGGCCCACTTGATAGTAAGTAGACACCGTAGCCTATGGACGCCTGCAATATCGGAGGACATCACATGCGCGATGCCGACCCATTAGGAAAGGAAGTGGGAAGGAGAAGGAAGGGGGATAGAGGGTGATAGGGTCTCTTCTCAGTGTGAGAATGGTTAGACTATAATCCGCCACGCTGGCCGAGTACGGGTTGGTAGACTTCACATAATTAACTTCGAGAACATTATGGAGAATTCTCAGACAGACATGCAGGTTTACTCACCATGTTTTTCATCATCATTTGGTGAAGGAAATCATAGTGAGGCAACCTGCAACAAACGTATCTTAAACGGGTATCCGTTTGAGATACGTTTGTTGCAGGTTTCCTCACTTAAAAATAAATAAATCTAAATACCTAGGTAGGTAGGTGGGTATTTGATTTATTTGTTTGGGAATTATTTAAAAAAATTCACAGCACTCTTAGCAAAAGTGTGTTGACGGAATATAATTATATTTGCATCCCTTCTACTAAATAAATAAAGGGTCAGAAATTTTAGATACGTAATTTGCATAACAATTTCTAATTAGCAGCTTGGAGATTGGTAAATATACAATAAGCTCGCCTGTCTCAGGTACATAGTTCTTTAAACGAATTAGATGGAATGTTAGCGTTTTACCTCTGCCCACCGTACAATTGATAAACATTGCTGGTAATCAATTACTACTATAACTATATTTCATATTTAAACAAGAGGTATAATAAAACCTAAAATTGGTAGCTGATATTTTTGGTTTACTCAGCGAATTTGTATAAATATTTACTCTACACAAAATCAGCTTCATGCCTCTAACGTACAGTGGCTTTATTAATCTATTTTGGTAAATATTTATGCAAACACGAGATATGCAAACGCAATATATACGAATTACGAGAAATATGAAAACTGTACGAACGTCAAAGAGTTTTTACTGCAACAGAAAATGCAATGTGAAGTTCTGTTTGTGGCTAACATACATTCAATAGCAACATGTAACTAATATAAAGCCAGAGCTATTCTCGTTGGTACTATTAAAGCCTTTGAAGCTACGAAACATGCAGCACAACCAGGTTATATGACTTATATACCTGTGCAGTAGACAATAAGATGTTTTGAATGTCCACTATTACGCTACCTAAATGCCACTATTGGTCAATTAATTTAGCTTCACATTCACGGTGTTATTAAGATAGAAATAATTTAACTTACGATTCTTTTTGTAAAGATTTAATACAAAATGACTTTAAATATAATTATTATACAGTCCATTTTTTGAGAAATACATAACATAACAGATCCAAGTGACGTCTAAACAGTAGTACATTCATAGTATTCATGTACCTATTCTATCTGAATAATGAAAAATAAAACAATAATGAGCTTGCAGCAGTTAGGTAATAAAGATTGAGACCTAAAGAATCGGTACTCTCAATGACTCCAATACCAATGTATTATACCTGGGTAATCCTCACACAAGTAGACCTATGCAAATATCGTTCATATGTCGATTGCGTCCAAAAATAGTTCGCATGTCGTAGAAACTTAATAGTCTTGTTGGCTGAATGTGCTGTTTCTGGCAAATATTTGTTTGCGGAGCGCAAACTAACCTAACCGAATAAGTCATGTGTTTACGTTGGCATAAATAGATTAGCAATATATTTACGAGTGCCAAATGATAGTGATAATCAAATTCGTTTTATTAATCTGTCAAGTTTACAATATGAGACGTAATTAAAATGTATTGCGTCTAACAACCGGTGTGGCTGCTGCGCTTTAATAGGATAACAACCATTACAATCGTAGAAATAGAGTCACTACAGATACTGGTTTTAGTATTCGCCCCACCCACACCTTGGATCCGAAATCCAAACAGGACAATTTTTGTGTGATCTAAAGATGGTTGTTTCGAATGCTGGATTGGTGTTTGATGTTTTAATGTTATTAATATTAAAGTCATCCACGATACAGGCATCATTTCTACTGCAGGCGTCGTCTTTAAATAGTGCTGTCCGTTACCATATAGATAGCTATGGAATTACTGGACCTAAAACAAAATTACTTAATAATTTAAGAACTTGTGCCAATTTTAATTGAAGAAATATAAACTACACTATACGTAGCTGCTTGTTGCGACATATTATGGGTGTATCACATGTCTAATGTTAGCAATTATAGGTAGAATATAATTATTATATAGAAATATTTAGTTAAATGTAGCGATGTAGAAGCATTATTTGAATATGTTTAATTGTATCCGTTATTTTCTGTTGGCAACACTGATTTTTCTCGACTGCCCCACTATGCTTGATAGTATAAAACTAACGCGCGGAACTATAACGGGCAGTCGTGCGTTGTGTGGCGATCGGATAAGTTTGTGACGTAAAAGTATATTAAGTGGCGGATATTGCATTGAATTAAATCAGGTATGCATAATGTGTAACTATGTAAACTATTAATATAAAATATAATTATGTTACAATAATATTAAAGGAAATAAATACTTGGGAACTGATTCTGGAGTTTCCTTACACTAAGTATCCTTTCGGGAAAATACAAGTGTAAGCATATATATCTATAGATATATATATTATTAATACTTATGTTGCTAGGATTGCGTGATTTTATATAGCTATAACTTTGTTTCACATGCTTTGCAGTAGCGTAACTCTTATGAAGCATAGTTGCCGCCGTAAAATAGCGGATGAGCAAATATGTTGCTCACGAACGGACCTCGCACATAACTACGTTAATTAGCTCGTAACCTCAGTCAGTGTAATCCAGCAGAAATGTCAGATAGTCAAAGTTAAATACCTGAAACACGTTCATGGAAATTCTCGTGAATGCTCCATTTAATAGAAAACTCAGTTTTAACGCTACGTACATACGCTCATTTCTATATATAAATTCGAACGAAATGACCAAGACAAATATGTAAAAAACATATGTAGCCTCACTTTTTAGATGTAGCGTCATATTATTGATATTATTGGTATAAAATGTAGCCTATGCCATCCAGACTATAATAATGAAGACAGTTGACATCCCATTAATTAAAATCGGTTCAGTAGTTTAAGCTTTACGGAGGAACATACGTCAAAACAAACGTACATACCTACATAGACTGTTAAAATCATAACCCTTCCTTTGGATTTGCCGTAGTCGGGTATAAAGACAAGATAAAAATAAATTATTTCCATTTTACTCGTATGAAATGTCTATTAAAATAACAAAGTAAGCAATTAAGAAAATAAACGCTGTTATTAATTAAACAATAGGCTTCTTAATAAATTAATGCTATTATAGCATAGCTCAGTGGGGAGACCAACAGACTGCAATGCAGAGGGTCCCGGGTTCGAACCCACGTCGCGCACCTCTGACTTTCGGAAGTTATATGGCTTTTCGAAATTATGTGCGTATTGATTGAAAATTATCGCCTGCTCCGTGCCTCAGCGAGCACGTTAAGCTGTCGGTCCTGGCTGCCATGAACATCTATGGCAGTCGTTATTGAGAAGTCAGTGCCCTTTAATATCCTGACACTGGTCTAGCCTTAGGGTATCGTTAGCCTTCGGGTTGCGGAGGTCAGAGGGCAGCCGCTCCGTGTAAAAACTGATATCCAGTCAAATCCGGTTAGACCAGAAAAGGCGACCCCGAGTGACTAAGGAATAATAAAGGCTAGGGAGAAGATTATAGCATAGACAAATTTCTTAACGACAAAGTAGTCCATAATGTAATAATAATATGATATAATACTGTATTAAAATTATTTATAGCGCTTGATTTGTCTTCACTTTCAGTTATACCATTTAACATTGTAATCTATGGATAACGTCGTGAGCAGTGTGTTTGTGAAATCTATAATTTGACTAATAAAATTGTTGTAATCTATAATACACTATTGTTTGTTGTCCCTAATAAAATCAAATAAACTATCCCACGCATGGGCACGGTCTTCTTCTCAGTGTGAAGGGTAACAACCCTCTTCACGCTGAGAAGAAGCCCGTCACAATATACTATGGACTATAGTCCATAGTTTATCGTGATAATAACACAAAACATAAATAAATACATTTAATTAGTATTAATTTATAATTTCATCTCTCCCACTTAGTTGTGCCTGACTATCATGATGAACCGTGTGAATATATAAGTTCTCCATCTCAGTCTACATTGCAGAACGCAAATAAAATATTTATTTTATATATTTGTATGTAGGCAATGCTTTACCATCAGATGGTATTTTCGGCATTAAAATTCGGATTCGAATTTCGGATCGGAATTGAGGTATTTTTGGATTGATTTCGGAACTGAGAGGAACTGGACAACTTAATTGTTTCTCGGAAGCAAGGTGGAGCAACCAAACCCTTAGTAAGGCAAATTTGTTAGTTATAAACATAAATGTTACCAATATAGCATATAATTCCTTTTGTATATAATACCTAGTTATTTTATACAATGCCGGGCTAGTTTAGATAATGTATAAAGCATTTTACCTATCGTTTTTTGTTACATTGTCTAGGCCGGATCTTATATTAAAGAAACGACTCGTTATACCTACAGACAGTTAATTTTTGACACAGGTTCTATGAAAAATATGACAGAAATGTAACTGTCCGGTGTCCGCAGCAAAACCAGCTTGATTTTTAATATTGTCAATGTAGGCAGCAAACTAAGTTGAATTTGGCCAGCATGAATCTTTATCTACCGAAGTTTAGTTTTTAATCAGAGCAAAAAATGCCTAATATTCTAGCAATATCACAGTCACTAAAAGTCACGATTTTGTAATTGCATTCCAACGAGGCTGATAGTAAAACGCGATACATCGTCGAAACTTTCATTAAGTTACATGCTACTGCTAAAAATGGCAATTTCTGTTTCGGATTTTAGTAGATTTAATATAAGATATTGCTTACATGGAATTTGGTTTATAACAACAGATTTAATCTTTATTACGTTTCTCGGAGCTCCAATATATATTTTTTCTCAGTGCTTATCTACTTACAAAGATTCTGTTCGTTTAATTTCCAGTCTTAACAAAGCTAAATTAGTCTATTAAACAAAACCTAATTTGAACCTTTTTCTTTATTTGCTCTTCAATATGACCACAATCCGCCTGATGGTAAGCAGTCATGTGGTCTAAGAGCAGTGGCCTCCACACCATCCTCATAGCAGCTGAGGCGATGTTGAGGTCTCTACTTCGACGGCCTGAGAAGGTGCTTTTTCAAACCCCGCTTAAAGGACCCAGGATTGTAGGAAGAAAGAAACACGTGCTTTGCCAAAGAATTCCATGCCTTGATCGTTCGGCAGAGATATGAGAACCCAAACTTGTTGGTGCGCGGTCTAATCGACTCTACCATATAAGGATGGCATCTGAGGCCAGCACGCATTGTTCCGGATAAGAAAGGGGAGGGCGGATTAAGGTGGAATAACTCTTCAGAACACTCCCCGTGGTATATTCTGTAGAAACATGCCAATGAGGCAATGTCTCTACGGAGTTGCAGAGATTCCAGTGAACTCGTGAGCTCTGGATCTCCGATGATACGAACAGCCCGCCGCTGTAACCTGTCAAGAGTGTCCAGCAAGTACTGCGCGGAGCTATCACAAAGATGAGAGCAGTACCCCACGCATGGGCGCACTTGCGCCTACAATAGGCACAGCTGGCCAGGCGTGAAGATCCCCATTCAGAGACGCGGTCCAAGGTCTGGTCAAGTTCAACGACAAGATCCTGCCTTTCCCACTCAACCTCAGCCTGTTTGGCCCCAGGATGTCCGAAATAATGCCCCTGCACGGTACTGTCGTCCGCATAACAATGAATGTTTCCGAGATTTAACATATCATTGATATGTAAAAGAAAGAGCGTAAGGGCAGAAGGAGGCACTCCTGCATTGACCTGCATAAATCAGGAAGCGCTATCGTCGCAAAGGACCCGGATACGACGTTTCTGCAGGAAACTTGCAACCCAGGTGCATAGTTGAGGGAGCAAGCCATAGGCCGGAAGCTTGGAAAGAAGAGACCGGTGTCAAACTTTATCGAAAGCTTTGGCTATGTCAAGGCTGATAGCCAAAGACTCGCCGTGCTTGTCCATACCCTCACCCTACAGGTGCGTGACGAAGGTTAGAAGATCGCCTGTTGATCGTTTAGCCCGAAAGCCGTATTGGCTATCATTGATCAACAAGTGATTCTCCAGGTAGCGGACAATTTGGGTCTTGATAATCCACTCGAACGCCTTAAAGAGCACAGAGGTAATAGCTATGGGTTAAGAGTTGCCTGGCTTGGAATGGTCCCCCTTTTTAGGCATCGGTTGAATGTTTGCACCTTTCCAAGCCTCAGGCACAATGCCCGCAACGTAAGACGTCCAGTATAAGCGCGTAAGTGTAGGAGACAACTCCGCTGCACAGATGTGCAGCGGAGTTGTCTCCTACACTTAGGATTAGGATCTTAAAGATTTTGAGGACCACAGCTGGGATGCCGTCAGGTCCACTGGCTTTCCGAACTCCGATCGAGGGACTGCAGTATCGTACGAACGTCACGTTGCCTGATACGTATATCAGGCATGGTGTAGCCGCAGTTGGCAATGGTAGGCGGCTGCGAACCGTAGTCATCGATTCGGCCGTTGGCCGCAAATAGATTTGCAAGCAGATCTTCTTTCTCCTGCGGCCGATGAGCCAGTGATCCATTCGGATATCTCAGAGGGAGAAACGAGGTCTGGCAGAAGTTGGACTGCACGGCTTTGGCGAGGCGCCAATAGCTATGGCTGCCCTACTGCTGCTTCTTGCAGATCTTTGTGACTTGGTTGAACACTGCCTTCAGGTGATCCACGTTAGGGTCGTGGAAAGCGCGAGCCCTGGTCTAAGCGAAATGTCGAAAATTCCAATGGAATTTTAATTTTAAAAAAAAATTGACGTTTTGATATTGTATTTAATTACGTGAAATGTATATTTGTATAGATTGACAGGACTACGACAGTCGGGTCAGCTAGTATGAAATAAATTTATTTAAATCTTTGTTTCGAGCGCGAACATTATATAAATGTGACCGTGAATAACATATTTTTATTAATTTGATAATGTAGTCCTGATCTGAAAGAAATCTATTTTATTGTATGTGCTAGTTGTCGGCATGAAGAAGTTATGTAGTTTCTCCACTCTATTATTATTACTCGTATATATCTAAAACGATTTCCTTTAAGAGGTATGTCCTACAATAAATACGCAATTATTGAGTGATATAAACAATTCAATATTTAAGATGATACAGTAAGCTACATACTGAGCAATTGTAAAATTTTGAATTATTTTATCATTTAAATTGGGAGAACCATGGATACTCTTCTTTTGTACAACAGTATCTACGAGTTACAAAGTTTAAATTCATAAGCTAACTTTACAAATTAATTTAATGTTTAGCTGTTTATATTGCTGACTGTACTAAGAACTATCTTGATATATCATCGGTCTCAATAAGGCCTTCTTGTATACCACTACATCGAGCAACTTATTACTGTTTTAGTATTCGTATATAATTACCCGTTCCATGGCCAGTGATAGACCTGACAATGCTAACTAGGATGGCTCAAAGAACTATTACAAAGTGAATAGCAAAACCAGGTACACCTGGCGCATCGCCAAACCTGGATCCAGTTATTCTTTAGATTTTTTCCTTTGCGTACGTAAAAACTGATACACTTGTTTTTTTTTTATGTATCTTGTTTATGTTTGTCTATGTAGGTAACAAAACAAACACTTATTCTAATATGGTCCGCATGTAATTTTCAGAATAGGATAAGTGATTCATCTAAAGAAGCTCGATAAAATACTTCATTATAAAAACATTTATATTATCCTTTGATGACTGCTTGTAATATTCTTTTCATAGATTACTAGCAGAACAGCTAGCAGTAATGTTGTATGATACATTAAACGTAAGATGAATTAATATACTACTAATAGCATCTAAACGTATGAAGACTTGATCGTTTTAAAGTACCTATATTGGCCTCGAAGTTAGCATCATAATCATATTATAATATGCGAGAGTATGCAAGTTTGTAACAAATTTAAGTAAAATCAATTTATTGCTATATCTTTTAACTAATTTTCAAGATATATTGACTTAGATCAAAAAGGTATGCTTAGGAGTTTGAAACCTAGAAAACGACATGAACTATTATAAAAATACGCTAATCAAAAAGCGACTAGAATAAAAAGTATCGCTTAAAATATTTAGCCAAATTTTGTCGCCTCTCAATAATCCGTATTATGCCTGTCGATACGAATTTAACCTAAAAGATAACAGATTTATACGCTACAAGTGCTACAACGTAGACGTCACAATTTTCGTAGCTGTAATAATCAGACCGTGACCTTTAGCATCTAAAGTGAGTCATTGTTAGGCATCTATCAATCAGCTACAAAATAGATCGTCTACTAGACGAACACATCGCGTGCAGGCTTTGGTGATGGTGATCAGTTCCAGGTCATTATGCATACTTAGCATATACGAACGCAGAGATGATCAGCCTAACGAACCTTTCAGTTTCACATACCACAGTACCGATTACAAAAAACATAATCATCACATCTGAAATTACAGGTACACAAAAGTTCGCGACAAAATAACGTAGCTTTAATGCGAACATAATAATATTCATAATGTTGAAACCAAAGTTACTAATGATTTGTAAAACCATTGTTGCAGGTTAATGAACTTTACTTTAACTTTGAACGATAGGGTATTTTACAAAAATACCCTATCGTAATCCTACAACCTATAAAACAACTTAATTGGCGCCCGCACTTCGTCTGCGTCACATAAGGGAATTTGTCATGTTTTCGCAACATGTTTTATTGATGCTCCGCTCCTATTTGTCGTAGCGTGATGTTATATAGCTTATAGCATTCCTCGATAAAATCCAACACTTAAAGAATTTTCAATTTGAACCTGTACCTAGTTCCTGAGATTACCGCGTTCAACCAAACAAACAAACTCTTCAGCTTTATAATATTAGTAAGTATAGATTTTATTTTAAATATATATGGCGTAGTGCTACATAGCGTACGTCTGTATATCACCAAATATAGTTAAGCAGAAATGTATTACACCTGCAACTCATTCTAGCTGGTCCAGTCCAATTAAATAAGTTCCTTGGTCAGATCAATCCAATAAAAGACAAAAGAATTATGATCCACAAATGCTTACTCTTAGTGTAATATTTTTCTGTTGTTTAAAAGTTCTACGATACGGGAATATCTTTGAAGGAATAATACATCGAAGAGCTAGAAATAAGTGCATTAACAGCCAAGCAGACATTCAAAAGCCCGTGAAACGGTGTGGTTTTGAAACTAAAATAATGTGGCAGTTATTGATACTAAAATGTTGAAAACGACTCGTAACCCATATTTGCGAACATGATTTTGAGTGGAGAGCGTGAACTGAGCTAGATGGTTTGCCTTAAACAATTGTAACTTAGTTTAATTAAATGAATATAATGAAACTAGCTGTCCCCTGCGGTATCAGTCACGTTTAGGATTACTGTACGCACCCGTGGCTATAACGTTCTACAAGAAGAGAGATATCAAAATAAATTTTCAAATCGGGCCTGTAGTGCCAGAGATAAGCGCGTTTAAACAAAAAGCAACCCCTTTTTTTATTAAAGATAAACTTAGCAGTTACAAATTGATTTTTATTAACGTATAACTATCTAATACATTATATCCCATGGGACTTCAAAAGCATTGAAAAACGTCCTCGGGTCTTTTAGCTGCGTCGCACAAATGTTGTCTAAATGTACGGGAATATAAACACCACTAGTCTTGTTGTTGTTGACCCATAGAACATAGAATCAGCTTATCCCCAAAATATAAAAATATGAATATATCATTTCGGTATCCATGCAATCTAATAATCATAAAATATAAGATTTGACTGCCTAATAGCAGAGGCTTTTTAATACTGCAATAGACGAAAAACGCGTAGACTACCACATAAAGGAAAAATGATTTTTAAACGTATCGTTGAATACCTTTGTTGCCAAAAGTAGGTACATCATTAAAGTCAAAAGTTATAACATCATTTGTATCTCACTGATTATTTTCAGACACAATAAAACCTCACATATGATTACACTAAAAACATTAGGCATATGTGAAAAATACATACATGCTAGCTTCCAATGGGTAACTTACGTTATGTCAGTATGTTACTTATATTAACACATTGAACGCCATGCTGGTCATAAATGATCGCGAACAATACATTTTCAATTGTATCTGTTACATGGCACTCAATGTTTTAATTAAGAAACTACCTAAGTCGCAAGTTGCCGCCAGCCAAACCTGGGACATCAAGATTACCAGTTAACGGGAAAACTTTTTCTATAGCCACTTACAAAAGGTATCTAAATATATTGTCATAAAGTAAACTCATTTCGGTTTCTATTCTTCTACTCTTTATCTCTATTAGTGCATGCAGTGTCTGCCTTCAAAGGCTCAACAACCAACAAAAACCTACAACCATGTATTTCTACTCTTGTATTGTTGTTGTAACCACTGCGATCCCTAAATAAATAAATAACAAATAAAAAACAGCCTTCACTATTTAGGCAGACAACTTAAAATTGATACATTTACATTCAAGCTTTTAAATAACGCAATCTATTCAAAACCATTCTGCAACATTTTATATGTACAATATAATAACATAAGTAATAAATTTAGTTAATGCCACTGCTTTGAAGTTAAAATGAAATAAAATAAACTGCGTTATAAAGAAAATTTAAAATATAATTGCATAGAAATGAGGGATCTGCGTAAATTAAAACCGAGCACAAACTAAAAGGAGGAAATAGTGGTTAGCGAGAGCTCAATTTATTTTTCCGTACTCATATTTTTATCACGAGACGGATCCGTGAAGCCCTTGGCTCTCTAGAGGGGAATAAAAAGCAACACACATGTATAATATGCACATAGCGCTTGGTAAAAACGTAACTAACACTTTACTGAGAAGAAATGCGAGTTTTATGAAGAAAACTTTTGATGAATACGTCATACGTCAAAAATATACATACATATGATGTAATACACCGCATTATTGCGTGCGATTCGGGCGTATTAACAGTACTGTTTACCGATTTCTAAAATAGAAATGAATTTAAACAATACAATTTTTATTTAGATTTTGGTTGTTTCTGATTCTTCATTTTCTTTTTCTTTATGGAGAATATCAGACTATCTTAAACTGTCGAGCACATATAAAGTAACTAGGTAATATGAGTAAATAAAGCAAGAGTGACATGTGGGGATCGTAGCTAGTCGATATCTGAAGTCTATACCTAGCTCTTCGCCTAACTAGGTGTAACTGTTTGTATATACTACAGATTCTGCACTTCAAACGTTCTACGTTACTAAATAAAATTCATTTGACTATTTATAAAGCTGCCATAATACATATAATGAAACTTTGATTCACTAACAATTTAGTTTTACTAGTAACGTGGGAACTATTTATCAAAATGACAGTATAATAAAGGAGCAAGAAGTGTTCTAAAAATGTATAAATCTGCTCTGTATAACAATAGGAAATATGTAATATGCATCATATTCACAAATATGCTCATTACAAAAATTAAAACTGTTGTATGTTACCATTTTGCATTTGTGGCGATCACAGAACACAAGAAGTTATGATGACCTGTCGTGGATATCGATCATTTTAAACCAAAAAAGCAACTATTAAGAGGAAACACCACGGGCGAGAGAATTGAAAAATAGGTATTTGTAAAATCTATTGCTGTCGCGCAGTGCCCGCAGAGCGTGATTGAGACAACTGCACCTTGGACCGAAAATACCTATAAAAGTACACAAAATCAACGTTTCGTAGTCCCCTGATTCCTTCTCCAACACTTGGCCGATTTAACTACTTATTTCATTAAAAATTTAAGAAAGGCTTTGGCCGTGTTTCTATGTTTTTCTTTTTTATATAATCTACTCAAATTTGTTTTCTGGATGTTTGAACACAGCGGCAAATCTGACCAATTCTTGAGGTTTTTGAAGGCTCATATCTCTTTTAATAATTAATTAATGAAAAAAAGGAAAACATAGGGGCATGCCAATAGAGACTATAAACGTTATTTTAAAATATTATTGTTCTACTGGCATTATCCAGGGAGGAAACAGGGGACTACATTTGTATGGAAAAACGGCCCTTGTGTTTCCTCTTAAGTGTATATTTATAAAGCCCTTGATGGTTGCGTTGCAGCAACCATTGCAAACAAGCAAAACTGAAAAAAATTATAAATATGAATATTTGTCTAATGTTGTAAGTAAAATAAACCGCTAAAGTAGTTTATTTACATTGTGTAACATTTGCGTAGATGTAAGACAATACTAAAGAAGAACATTTGTAGTATTTAGAATCTATTTTCGCAAGAATGAACATATTTTTTTAAGAATTTAACTTTTCTTATATTTTTAAATGAATCATAAACGGGATACCGTCTCCTCGCTTTCACCGTTAGCCTTTGTAGAAAAAACAATCAAGAGGGATCCCTATTTACGCACACCGAGGCAACATTTCTAATAGAACGGCTAATGATCACGACCATCGTACGCTTTGTGATCACTTTAGTTTACGCTTCGCTGAAGACGTTTGAAGTCGGATATTTCCAATTCTCAAAAACAGTAAATACAATCAAAGTTACTTAAACTTCGTAAACTTAACTAAAATCCAAGTCAGTGAACAGATAATTAAATAGATGTACTAAAAACAACTTCTCAGTACATTTTCGCTACGAACTGAATTTCAACTTAAAACCAAAATCATAATGGCGTGACCGCGATCAAGTCTTTCAGGGTTGTCCAAAATATAAGAAGTTTCGAGAATCGATTATTATTATATACACACAATTTTTGTTGTTCGGCTGCGAAGCAATGCTCCATTTTTTTGTTATGCTCAAAAATTTGTTAGACAAAGCTCTGACCTTGTCTGTCTGCTTCAGTGTGAGCTAATAATAATATCTAATTATGTCCTCTGAACCAATTTTCGATCATGGCGTCTCTTAACGGAGACCACGCACTGGAGATATTAAAGTGCACATATTTGTAGCACAAACTAAGATCCCTACCCTTTCATCAGACTAATAGAGAAGCCTCATGACTCTCTTAGTTCGATAAAAGATAATCCAACACGACCCTACAGAGATCAGGCACATAAATAACGGTTTTAGGCGTTTATCGGGGCAACGTAACATACAGTAAGGGTACTTGTGGGGCACCATCCTCTCAGAAAGAGCCGCTGAACTGTAAACTCAAAGCAAAGACCGACTGCAGAAAAGCACAGCATACTGTTGTATCAGAATTAAGTAAATTTAAAACTTTCTTTTAATAACTCTACCAAAATATTTCTGTTATATTCAAGTTTTACCCATGTTCAACGCTATTAAGCTAGTCTTCTTATATTCTTATCAAATACTTTACATCACTAACTATTATTGCACACTCTTGTATAAGAATAAAACATATTTTAAGTTATTTTTAATAACTTCACTGCAATATTTGATTTTTGCGCATGTAAAACTCGAATATGACAGAAATGTTCCGGTGCTTTATTAAAAGTGTAAAAGAGTTTCTAGCAAAAATACGTTTTATGTGTACGTGTCCATACACGTACACATAAACTTATTTTCGCCAACCCTAAGCGCAGCCGACTTGTTGTAGGTATTCCTCAGGTTCCGTGTCACTGCATAATTCCACTTCGGTCGCAACGCTCCTTTTTTTACTATTTTCACATAGGTGAAACTACGCTTTTTAAGTTTAAAAGCGCAAAACGTACCTTTCAGCATTGCACTGAAAGCCCGGCAACGAGACTTATGGAAAAGCCGTATCATTTAGGTCGGCGACCTTCTGTCTGTATAATTTACGTTATAGTAAGTATTAGTCTACGTTGTTAAGGTATACTTAACGCGGTTGTTATTTGGACTGATTGTCGTTCATTTGTCGCAAAATCATGTAGATTGAGTACTAAGTTACACTGTATTGTTACAATGTGCCTTTGAATAATATACCTTATATTTTAACTTAATTAAAACCAATTTAATCTAATGGTTAAGCATAACATACGCAGCAGTGACGATAATTAAACTGAACTATAGCTATGTCCATATATGCCAAATTATAAAAGTCACACCGTGCTGGCTCTGAGAGCGTCATAATTAATATCAGTCGCACTTTGAATATACAAATACAATTCTGCACAACACGATACTAACTTTGCGTGGTCAAGGACGCAGCTACGTTTTACTTATATGTATTCGTGACAAAGCGCCTGTAGTTAATATAAATAAATATGCAGAGTAATCGAATATAATCCCGAATGCAATGAAGGGTAGTTGACATTTTTTTAATGATTTGGGTCACGTAGTTATATTCGCCAATCTCTAAAATAAAAATATCTTTAAGGATTTACTTAAAAATAATAAGATACCAGCGTTTTAAATGTTGTTGTAGGATTAATTGTCAAATAACAGACAAAGGATGCACGATAGCAAACTATGACGTAGCCGCTATTTATTTGCTGCTGTGCGAGGGAGATAGCGAGACATCCCCACTACGACCATACTTTACCTATTATCCAAGGTTAAAATATTAATTAACCACTTATTTTGCAACTCATTATGATACTGTTTTTACAAAAATATATCTTTTGATTCCTCTGGTGCGTATACTAATGTACAAAATCAAACATAAGCAACTATCTAATTGTATATTGAGTGTATTACGTTTTTAAGGTATTTACTTAATTTTATATGGTTGTGTAATGATTTTATAAGTATAAAATGTATTTGTTATGTTATTTATAACAGGATATATTATAATACTAAAATAATAAATATGTAAAACAAATATTGAAAGTTTATTGTTACAATATAAATCAATAAAATGTTTCAAAGTTGTCTCCTTTGGGCTGCAGAGATCAGATGTCTGTCATCCCGCGCAATATTGATTTGCAACCTGATCTGGTTAATCTATTAAGTCCAATATTATAATTATCCTAAGTGGGATAAATATAACTGCGATAAAAAATATAAGTGGGGTACTGCTAGCAACAAAATAACACAGAAGTCTGTCAAGACTACTGTGCTATTTATAATATAATTAGGATGCCAGATATAATCAAAATCTATTGTGTCTGGCCACCGGTGTGCCGACGCGGTTTGAAGGGTGAACAAATTTATAAATGTATTTTATTATGCTAATTAGTTATTTATTATTCGATATTTTTAAACTTTTACTGCTAAAAATAGGATAGGAGGGTAGGATTTGTTATAATTTAAAATATAGATGCAATCTAAATTTTGCATGTGTATATCAAATCATCTTACGGACTGTACACGTCATAAAATGTATTCTAAAATCAATATTACTCTACCACACGCTATTATACCGCATAAGTAATTAGAAACTATTGTTCCATTCTGTTGTGATAAATAGCTTTGTGATTGTGCGGCAGTCAGGGGCGATTAGATGATGGTTTTACACAGACGTACTATCCGGCATGATCAGTAGCGTACTCGATTGAAATCGGGAGTGGTTGTTCGTCTAATAGTAGTACAAGAAGCGAAGCTGTTGAATCTGTCTTGCATGTTACTTACCTATAATGGAAGGGTATATGTATATCTGTTTGTTCTGCCGAAATAAAGGAAAAATAATGGTATACCTAATTTAAAGCGGTAGTCGGAATTTGTTATGTATCACTAATAAGCGTGGCTAGTGTGTGCATATTACTAACGTGAAACTTATTCTGTATAAAATATCACGATGCTTGTACTAGGCTTACGATCAGTGAACAGCGGCTTCTTAGGGTGCTCTGAAAGCCATCATCACCGCAGTTATCTAACACATATATCTACTATATTAAGATACAGCTACTCCCAATCAGACTGCTCCGAGTTTGCGATTACAAAAAACATAATCATCACATCTGAAATTACAGGTACACAAAAGTTCGCGACAAAATAACGTAGCTTTAATGCGAACATAATAATATTCATAATGTTGAAACCAAAGTTACTAATGATTTATAAAAACATTGTTGCAGGTTAATGAACTTTACTTTAACTTTGAACGATAGGGTATTTTACAAAAATACCCTATCGTAATCCTACAACCTATAAAACTACTTAATTGGCCCCCGCACGTCGTCTGCGTCACATAAGAGAATTTGTCATGTTTTCGCAACATGTTTTATTGATGCTCCGCTCCTATTTGTCGTAGCGTGATGTTATATAGCTTATAGCATTCCTCGATAAAATCCAACACTTAAAGAATTTTCAATTTGAACCTGTACCTAGTTCCTGAGATTACCGCGTTCAACCAAACAAACAAACTCTTCAGCTTTATAATATTAGTAAGTATAGATTTTATTTTAAATATATATGGCGTAGTGCTACATAGCGTACGTCTGTATATCACCAAATATAGTTAAGCAGAAATGTATTACACCTGCAACCCATTCTAGCTGGTCCAGTCCAATTAAATAAGTTCCTTGGTCAGATCAATCCCATAAAAAACAAAAGAATTATGATCCACAAATGCTTACTCTTA
Organism: Catocala nupta; assembly: GCA_963675205.1. Lineage (NCBI taxonomy): Eukaryota > Metazoa > Arthropoda > Insecta > Lepidoptera > Erebidae > Catocala > Catocala nupta. The sequence goes on from OY776080.1 coordinate 20,360,573, forward strand.
GTGTAATATTTGTCTGTTGTTTAAATTTCTACGATACGGGAATTTCTTTGAAGGAATAACACATCGAAGAGCTAGAAATAAGTGCATTAACAGCCACGCAGACATTCAAAAGCCCGTGAAACGGTGTGGTTTTGAAACTAAAATAATGTGGCAGTTATTGATACTAAAATGTTGAAAACGACTCGTAACCCATATTTGCGAACATGATTTTGAGTGGAGAGCGTGAACTGAGCTAGATGGTTTGCATGTTTGATGGTTTAATTAAATGAATATAATAAAACTAGCTGTCCCCTGCGGTATCAGTCACGTTTAGGATTACTGTACGCACCCGTGGCTATAACTTTCTACAAGAAGAGAGATATCAAAATAAATTTTCAAATCGGGCCTGTAGTGCACGAGATAAGCGCGTTTAAACAAAAAGCAACCCCTTTTTTTATTAAAGATAAACTTAGCAGTTACAAATTGATTTTTATTAACGTATAACTATCTAATACATTATATCCCATGGGACTTCAAAAGCATTGAAAAACGTCCTCGGGTCTTTTAGCTGCGTCGCACAAATGTTGTCTAAATGTACGGGAATATAAACACCACTAGTCTTGTTGTTGTTGACCCATAGAACATAGAATCAGCTTATCCCCAAAATATAAAAATATGAATATATCATTTCGGTATCCATGCAATCTAATAATCATAAAATATAAGATTTGACTGCCTAATAGCAGAGGCTTTTTAATACTGCAATAGACGAAAAACGCGTAGACTACCACATAAAGAAAAATGATTTTTAAACGTATCGTTGAATACCTTTGTTGCCAAAAGTAGGTACATCATTAAAGTCAAAAGTTATAACATCATTTGTATCTCACTGATTATTTTCAGACACAATAAAACCTCACATATGATTACACTAAAAACATTAGGCATAAGTGAAAAATACATACATGCTAGCTTCCAATGGGTAACTTACGTTATGTCAGTATGTTACTTATATTAACACATTGAACGCCATGCTGGTCATAAATGATCGCGAACAATACATTTTCAATTGTATCTGTTACATGGCACTCAATGTTTTAATTAAGAAACTACCTAAGTCGCAAGTTGCCGCCAGCCAAACCTGGGACATCAAGATTACCAGTTAACGGGAAAACTTTTTCTATAGCCACTTACAAAAGGTATCTAAATATATTGTCATAAAGTAAACTCATTTCGGTTTCTATTCTTCTACTCTTTATCTCTATTAGTGCATGCAGTGTCTGCCTTCAAAGGCTCAACAACCAACAAAAACCTACAACCATGTTTTTCTACTCTTGTATTGTTGTTGTAACCACTGCGATCCCTAAATAAATAAATAACAAATAAAAAACAGCCTTCACTATTTAGGCAGACAACTTAAAATTGATACATTTACATTCAAGCTTTTAAATAACGCAATCTATTCAAAACCATTCTGCAACATTTTATATGTACAATATAATAACATAAGTAATAAATTTAGTTAATGCCACTGCTTTGAAGTTAAAATGAAATAAAATAAACTGCGTTATAAAGAAAATTTAAAATATAATTGCATAGAAATGAGGGATCTGCGTAAATTAAAACCGAGCACAAACTAAAAGGAGGAAATAGTGGTTAGCGAGAGCTCAATTTATTTTTCCGTACTCATATTTTTATCACGAGACGGATCCGTGAAGCCCTTGGCTCTCTAGAGGGGAATAAAAAGCAACACACATGTATAATATGCACATAGCGCTTGGTAAAAACGTAACTAACATTTTACTGAGAAGAAATGCGAATTTTATGAAGAAAACTTTTGATGAATATACGTCAAAAATATACATAAATATGATGTAATACACTGCATTATTGCGTGCGATTCGGGCGTATTAACAGTACTGTTTACCGATTTCGAAAATAGAAATGAATTTAAACAATACAATTTTCATTTAGATTTTGGTTGTTTCTGATTCTTCATTTTCTTTTTCTTTATGGAGAATATCAGACTATCTTAAACTGTCGAGCACATATAAAGTAACTAGGTAATATGAGTAAACAAAGCAAGAGTGACATGTCGGGATCGTAGCTAGTCGATATCTGAAGTCTATACCTAGCTCTTCGCCTAACTAGGTGTAACTGTTTGTATATACTATACATTCTGCACTTCAAACGTTCTACGTTACTAAATAAAATTCATTTGACTATTTATAAAGCTGCCATAATACATATAATGAAACTTTGATTCACTAACAATTTAGTTTTACTAGTAACGTGGGAACTATTTATCAAAATGACACTATAATAAAGGAGCAAGAAGTGTTCTAAAAATGTATAAATCTGCTCTGTATAACAATAGGAAATATGTAATATGCATCATATTCACAAATATGCTCATTACAAAAATTAAAACTGTTGTATGTTACCATTTTTCATTTGTGGCGATCACAGAACACAAGAAGTTATGATGACCTGTTGAGTTGTGAAAACATCAGTACAATTCCTGAGGGAATGAGGCTCTCCAAGGCTATCTCGACTGTCAGAGCACACCCATTGACATCCATTAAGGATGGCAATGGGCAGCGAACAGGGTCTGGTAAGGAGACACTAGCAATGATGCTAAACACACACTTTCCAGACTGTAAGATAATAGAAAAAGAGCAGGAGGACCCGATCAGCCTGGTTGAACTAGGCTACCGCACAACCAAAGCAGATTGGGACACTGCTAGGAAGGTGGTGGATGAAGGGAAGGTCGGCTGGGCTCTAAATGGTTTTCAACCATTCAAGTCACCTGGTCCAGACATGGTTTATCCCATCATCCTGCAACAGGGAGCTGCACTCTTGGTTCCGCATTTGTGCAGATTATACAGAGCCTGCATAGCTTTTGGATACATTCCAAAGATATGGAGGCGTGTTAAAGTCATCTACATACCGAAACCGGGCAAAGCGGACTACGAAGAAGCCAAGGCATACAGACCTATCAGTCTTGAGTCGTTCTTCTTGAAAGCCCTGGAGAAGTTAGTAGATAGACATGTCAGGGAGGGAGCATTATGGAAATTCCCCCTCCACAGGCTACAGTGTGCCTACCAGTCGGGCAAATCCACTGAGACGGCACTACATTTTGTGGTAAATAAGGCAGAACATGCATTAGAGAACCGGGAAGTTTGCATTGCTGCATTCCTGGATATTGAGGGAGCTTTCGATCGGACCACCTTTGATGCCATCAGTGTGGCATCGGCAAATCACGGCATAGAGCCAACCATTTGCAAGTGGATCAATTGTATGCTCAGGGGTAGAATCATTAGGTCTGAGTTGTTAGGAGATGAAATGTATGCAACGACAACCAAGGGCTGCCCTCAGGGTGGAGTACTCTCACCACTCTTATGGTGCTTGGTAGTCAATTCACTCCTAGAACAACTCAACAAAGGTCCGTACTTAACGGTCGGATATGCGGATGACTTGGTGATACTCGTCAATGGAAAGTTCCCGAGTACGGTATCTAGTCTCATGCAGAAGGCCCTGATTACGGTGGAAAAATGGTGCAGTAGCAATCATTTATCGATCAACCCAGGGAAAACGACTGTCGTGCCGTTTACTAGGATGAGGGATCTGACAGGGTTGGGAACTCTCTCCATGTATGGTACGCAGTTACAATGGTCCATGGAGGTGAAGTATCTAGGCATGACCTTAGATAGCAAACTAACGTGGAAACCTCATGTAGACAAAGTCATAGAGAAGGCCCAGCGGGTCTTCGGCATGATTCGTTCTACTTATGGGAAGACCTGGGGGTTAAAGCCCAAGGTCATCAAGTGGCTATACACGATGATGATAAGACCTATACTCACGTATGGAAGCATTGTCTGGTGGCCAAGAACTAAACTAGCTACATGCAGGATCGCGCTGTCAAAGGTGCAGCGATTGGCCTGCATGGCTATAACAGGGGCGTTCCCGACTACGCCAACGGCAGCGTTAGAGGTCCTGCTGGATCTAACGCCGCTACACATTGTTGTGGAGTCAGAGGCGATAAAGGCGCTACACAGACTATCTGTGCATGGGCTGTGGAGCGTCAACATGCCGGTAACACGACATACAAAATTGGAGATTTCAAAGGATCTCAAAAGGATTATGAGCATGGGATGCGACAAAATGCAACCACTGCACATATTCAAAAAGAATTTTAAAATAAAGGTTCCCACGAGGGACGAATGGAGACAAGGTCTACAATCCCCTGACAAGGGTTGTCTCATCTGGTACACTGATGGTTCCAAAATGGAAACAGGATCGGGCGCTGGTATCTATACCAACGACTGCAAGGTGAGCCAAAGCATGGGCAAATATGCAACGGTCTTCCAAGCGGAAACCTACGCTATAATTGCCTGTGCTCAGGAGAATATCAACAGTAATGTCACTGACAGGACTGTGTATATTCTCAGTGACAGTCAAGCTGCTCTCAAGGCTCTGGACTCGTGTAGGGTGGACTCCAGACTGGTCCTGAACTGTGTTAAGGCCTTAAACAAACTTGGCAGGAAGAACACAGTCAGACTGGTGTGGGTTCCGGGGCATGCAGGGGTGCAGGGCAATGAGGAGGCTGATGAATTAGCCAGAAAGGGCTCGGAGCAACTGTTTGTGGGCCCCGAGCCATTCGTGGGACTCTCTGAGAGCACCGTCAAGGCAGCTTTGAATGCACATGTCAATGACAAACACAGGCTAGAGTGGAAGGCCCTGAGGGGTCTGGAACACTCCAAGAAATTCATTGCAAACAGAGCCACAGGCTTCACCCGGAAGTTCTGCAGGTATAACAAGAGCCAAATACGCCTGCTCACAGGAGCGTTCACTGGCCATTTTGGCACCAACGACTTCCTGTGCAGATTGAGATTGGCTCACAATTCGATTTGCAGAGCCTGTGGTGAACAGGACGAGTCCATATCGCACCTACTATGTGAATGCGACGCGTTGGCTGGATTGAGGATGGGTCTGATGGGATTGGCATATCCAAACCCTGAGGACTTCAGGCTTCTCCCTCTGAAGTGTACGCTACGACTGATGCAGTACATTCATAGGGAGATAGCTAAGGGATAAATCTTGGGGCTGACACAAAAGATCCCAATGGGTCGAAGTGTCGCCGGTCTGTGCTGACTGGCCCCCATACATAAGATAAGATAAGATATGATGACCTGTCGTGGATATCGATCATTTTAAACCAAAAAAGCAACTATTAAGTGTATATTTATAAAGCCCTTGATGGTTGCGTTGCAGCAACCATTGCAAGCAAGCAAAACTGAAAAAAAATTTAAATATGAATATTAGTCTAATGTTGTAAGTAAAATAAACCGCTAAAGTAGTTTATTTACATTGTGTAACATTTGCGTAGATGTAAGACAATACTAAAGAAGAACATTTGTAGTATTTAGAATCTATTTTCGCAAGACTGAACATATTTTTTTAAGAATTTAACTTTACTTATATTTTTAAATGAATCATAAACGGGATACCGTCTCCTCGCTTTCACCGTTAGCCTTTGTAGAAACAACAATCAAGAGGGATCCCTATTTACGCACACCGAGGCAACATTTCTAATAGAACGGCTAATGATCACGACCATCGTACGCTTTGTGATCACTTTAGTTTACGCTTCGCTGAAGACGTTTGAAGTCGGATATTTTCCAATTCTCAAAAACAGTAAATACAATCAAAGTTACTTAAACTTCGTAAACTTAACTAAAATCCAAGTCAGTGAACAGATAATTAAATAGATGTACTAAAAACAACTTCTCAGTACATTTTCGCTACGAACTGAATTTCAACTTAAAACCAAAATCATAATGGCGTGACCGCGATCAAGTCTTTCAGGGTTGTCCAAAATATAAGAAGTTTCGAGAATCGATTATTATTATATACACACACTTTTTGTTGTTCGGCTGCGAAGCAATGCTCCATTTTTTTGTTATGCTCAAAAATTTGTTAGACAAAGCTCTGACCTTGTCTGTCTGCTTCAGTGTGAGCTAATAATAATATCTAATTATGTCCTCTGAACCAATTTTCGATCACGGCGTCTCTTAAGAGACCACGCACTGGAGATATTAAAGTGCACATATTTGTAGCACAAACTAAGATCCCTACCCTTTCATCAGACTAATAGAGAAGCCTCATGACTCTCTTAGTTCGATAAAAGATAATCCAACACGACCCTACAGAGATAAGGCACATAACTAACGGTTTTAGGCCTTTATCGGGGCAACGTAACATACAGTAAGGGTACTGGGGCACCACTCTCTCAAAAAGAGCCGCTGAACTGTTAACTCAAAGCAAAGACCGACTGCAGAAAAGCACAGCATTTCATTTACAGAGCTAACAGCATCTCTCTCGCTGCACGTCAGGTCAACGCTATTAAGCTTGTTTTCTAACATCCTTATCAGATACTATACATATATCACTAACAATTATTGGATACTATTGTATGAGAATAAAGTAAATTTTAAGCTTTCTTTTAATAACTCTACCAAAATATTTCTGTTGTATTCAAGTTTTACCCATGTTCAACGCTATTAAGCTAGTCTTCTTATATTCTTATCAAATACTTTACATCACTAACTATTATTGAACACTCTTGTATAAGAATAAAACATATTTTAAGTTATTTTTAATAACTTCACTGCAATATTTGATTTTTGCGCATGTAAAACTCGAATATGACAGAAATGTTTCGTTGCTTTATTAAAAGTGTAAAAGAGTTTCTAGCAAAAATACGTTTTATGTGTACGTGTATGGACACGTACACGTAAACTTATTTTCGCCAACCCTAAGCGCAGCCGACTTGTTGTAGGTATTCCTCAGGTTCCGTGTCACTGCATAATTCCACTTCGGTCGCAACGCTCCTTTTTTACTATTTTCACATAGGTGAAACTACGCTTTTTAAGTTTAAAAGCGCAAAACGTACCTTTCAGCATTGCACTGAAAGCCCGGCAACGAGACTTATGGAAAAGCCGTATCATTTAGGTCGGCGACCTTCTGTCTGTATAATTTACGTTATAGTAAGCATTAGTCTACGCTGTTAAGGTATACTTAACGTGGTTGTTATTTGGACTGATTGTCGTTCATTTATCGCAAAATCATGTAGATTGAGTACTAAGTTACACTGTATTGTTACAATGTGCCTTTGAATAATATACCTTATATTTTAACTTAATTAAAACCAATTTAATCTAATGGTTAAGCATAACATACGCAGCAGTGACGATAATTAAACTGAACTATAGCTATGTCCATATATGCCAAATTATAAAAGTCACACCGTGCTGGCTCTGAGAGCGTCATAATTAATATCAGTCGCACTTTGAATATACAAATACAATTCTGCACAACACGATACTAACTTTGCGTGGTCAAGGACGCAGCTACGTTTTACTTATATGTATTCGTGACGAAGGGCCTGTAGTTAATATAAATAAATATGCAGCGTAATCGAATATAATCCCGAATGCAATGAAGGGTAGTTGACATTTTTTTAATTATTTGGGTCACGTAGTTATATTCGCCAACCTCTAAAATAAAAATATCTTTTAGAATTTACTCAAAAATAATAAGATACCAGCGTTTCAAATGTTGTTGTAGGAGTAATTGTCAAATAACAGACAAAGGATGCACGATAGCAAACTATGACGTAGCCGCTATTTATTTACTGCTGTGCGAGGGAGATAGCGAGACATCCCCACTACGACCATACTTTACCTATTATCCAAGGTTAAAATATTAATTACCCACTTATTTTGCAATTAATTATGATACTGTTTTTACAAAAATATATCTTTTGATTGCTCTGGTGCGTATACTAATGTACAAAATCAAACATAAGCAACTATCTAATTGTATATTGAGTGTATTACGTTTTTAAGGTATTTACTTAATTTTAAATGGTTGTGTAATGATTTTATAAGTATAAAATGTATTTGTTATGTTATTTATAACAGGATATATTATAATACTAAAATAATAAATATGTAAAACAAATATTGAAAGTTTATTGTTACAATATAAATCAATAAAATGTTTCAAAGTTGTCTCCTTTGGGCTGCAGAGATCAGATGTCTGTCATCCCGCGCAATATTGATTTGTAACCTGATCTGGTTAATCTATTAAGTCCAATACACTTAGGATAAATATAACTGCGATAAAGAATATAAGTGGGGTACTGCCAGCAACATAAATTTACTAACTATTTATAATATAATTAGGATACCAGACATAATTAAAATCTATTGTGTCTGGCCACCGGTGTGCCGCCGCGGTTTGTGGGTGAACAAATTTAGAAATGTATTTTATGCTAATTAGTTATTTATTATTCGATATTTTTAAACTTTTACTGCTAAAAATAGGATAGGAGGGTAGGATTTGTTATAATTTAAAATATAGATGCAATCTAAATTTTGCATGTGTATATCAAATCATCTTACGGACTGTACACGTCATAAAATGTATTCTAAAATCAATATTACTCTACCACACGCTATTATACCGCATAAGTAATTAGAAACTATTGTTCCATTCTGTTGTGATAAATAGCTTTGTGATTGTGCGGCAGTCAGGGGCGATTAGATGATGGTTTTACACAGACGTACTATCCGGCATGATCAGTAGCGTACTCGATTGAAATCGGGAGTGGTTGTTCGTCTAATAGTAGTACAAGAAGCGAAGCTGTTGAATCTGTCTTGCATGTTACTTACCTATAATGGAAGGGTATATGTATATCTGTTTATTCTTCCGAAATAAATAAAAAAATAATGGTATACCTAATTTAAAGCCGTAGTCGGAATTTGTTATGAATCACTAATATGCGTGGCTAGTGTGTGCATATTACTAACGTGAAACTTATTCTGTATAAAATATCACGATGCTTGTACTAGGCTTACGATCAGTGAACAGCGGCTTCTTAGGGTGCTCTGAAAGCCATCATCACCGTAGTCATCTAACACATATACCTACTATATTAAGGTAGAGCTACTCCCAATCAGACTGCTCCGAGTTTGCGGGGCGATTTTGCCATGCCATGTCTACCTTTATGAAAAGGTGCTGACTAATAATTTTTCTTACTTGCTAGCCTTTTATTTATAAGTAGGTATTTTACGTTCGAGCCGACACGTTTTGTCGAGGCTGCAGGTTCAAGTTCAGCGTCATGGATTTATTTTTCCTAATTCATAATACTTATAATCTAAATTACTAGTAACGAGGTAAAGTTAATTATAAACATTATTTTTAACATTTGCCTTTGCATCGTAAATAATAATCAGCATTATTTAATTTTATAAGAAAGTAGCCCATTTCTTAAATGCTTTTTATCGATATATCTCCACATGCGCATTCTACTCCTTGCCTCAACATTCAATTGAACTTGAGCTCTATTATTAGAGATGATTAATCATTGAACATTTAATTAGACGCCGTCAACGTATCACCTTGATTGGAAACGGGAATGAGTTCTATAATGTCAAGGTGATTACACAAGTATACGATAGTGAGTTACAAGGTAGCATTTCAATTAAATAATTAAGAGATTGAGTACAGCAAAGCCAGGGATTTTGATTAAACCGGTTCACTTTGCCTGGGAAAATTCAATATACATTTGCGAAAAGAGGCACAGCTTCGGGTTATAAAAAGGAGGTTGACAATACTGAATCATAACGCATAGACGAGTGTTTCGTTTCTACGCAAGGCATCCATCAAGACAAACTGGGGTAGGCAATGCGAGGTTACGTGGTGGATTCTGCTTTTCACAATTATTTCATGGAGAAATTATTCGTTTTACACTAAAAAAACTCGTAGCTCGCAACTTAGTATTGTACTTGTGTGATTATGCTGTTACTGGGACCGATGTCTTATTTTCGCTGAGAGCAGCGTAAAGAAAAATGACAAAAGTCACTTTATTTGTAAAGTCGTTAATTCGCGAGTAATGCTTGTCGATCTTGCTTGTACCGTTTACTACTTAAGCAGAATAAAAAAAACAGAAACCATTAAACGCAATGAAAAATTCTTGAATAAAAGTATATTAAATTTTGAATACAAGTTATGATTTACATTTTCCATGAATGTTTTTTTTTTCTCCTCAATATGACCACACTCCGCCTGATGGTAAGCAGTCGTATGGTCTAAGAGCAGTGGCCTCCACATCGTCCTCATAGCAGCTGAGGCGATGTTGAGGTCTCTACTTTGACGGTCTGGGATGCTTTTTCACGCCCTGCTTAAAGGACCCATGCGCTCTCTATTCTAATCGTAGCAGATCTAATTCTTGCTTTAAATTAAAAAAAAATTCATTTATCATCTGGTGAGTCAGGCATATGAGTCAGAATTATTTATGCGAGGTAGGATTGATGAGATTTTTCCCAAGATGGCGTCAATCGACCTGGTATCAGTTGACATTAGCTATCAATTTATATTCTATCCTCTGGGTGGCATGTGTTATCTATAGCATATGTATTTAAAATTTGCTGGGAAAAGACAATTTATCTTATTTACGACCTCACTTGCGCTTTCACCTTCACGCCACTGAACCATTGAAGCAGTTAATATATATTGAGCAATCTGGTTTAATTTATAGCAGTGATAATATATATTAAGTATTCAATATTATATTCTGCATGATACGTTCATATCGCTTTTACGTACTTTTGATTGAACATTTTTTGCAAATAATATACTGGTTGTTCACAAGCTTAATGGCCAGGTAATTTATTATGAAGGCATTAATAAAAAGTAACAACAGCAGTCCAATGAACTAACTGTTAAATTATTGCTAATAAAGATATTTCGGCAAGTTCCTAAGAATCTAAGGTATGAGCTTAAAGTTAATGCCTTATTAAAACAGTCTATGAATACCTACACTCCATTTTTTTTCCAGCTATGCAAAATCGGACACTTTGACACGATGTGAAATCTCGTATCTTACACACCCTCTATTCATACCAGCTTAATAATTCTATATAAAATTCAATCTACGTCTATGCTACGCGTCAGTCCATACACAACTGATATGCTTATCTTTCCGTTACACTCAGAGTCAATCTGAAACTGCCAGAATCAATATAAAAGCCTAAACGAATCACGTGCTTGAATTCCTCTCGTATTGCAAAAGTGGAGGAATATAACTAAATAAACAGAGCACAATAAAAATTTTGCTATGGCACAGACATTCCATAGAGTCTACTGAATGTAATAATACCTTAGCAGAGAGATGAATTTATTGGTATACGGTTCGCACAGTTATTGCTTTCATATTACATTCTCATAACATTTTATTTGCATTATACGGGAACAAGTACCGTTCAAATCTATTGTTGGGTTGTACGTAAGCTGTTTATATGACAAAACAATAGCATATACGAGGGGAGGTCAAAAAGTTCGCGGAACGGCGGGGTTGGCGAGGGTGAGTTTACTCATCCATGTAGGCACTAATTGAGTGACTCATTGTTGGTATATATACCGAGTTTCAGCCAAATCGGGTCAGTAGCTTTTGAGTTTTCAACAAGTAAACAAGTCAAGCGGGAAGAAACTAGCCACTATGGAGAAAATTGAATTTCGCACCGTCATTAAGTTTCTCACCAAACAAGGAAAGACACATCAAACCATTTTTCAAGAGTTGTCAACTGTTTATAGGGACTTACTCCTAGGAAAACCATGATTTATAAATGGCACGCCCTTTTCAAACAAGGGACAGACTCCATTGAAGACGGCTCTCGACCTGGACGGCCGATTGAGGCTACCACGCCAAAAATAATCGAAAAAGTTGAAAACCTTGTATTGGTTGGTTGTATTGGTTCTTCCAATACAAGTCATCTGCCCGGCTAAAGAAAAAACAGCTTGCAATATTAGTTGGAGTATCAGAAACAACCATTTTAAACATCCTACATCAACACTTTGGCATGACTAAAGTCTGTGCAAGATGGGTTCCGAGAATGCTTTCTGCGCATCAAAAACGCGAGTGCGTCGAAAGTTGTCGCGAGTTTTTGGACCACTGTGGAGAGCAAAGGGAGGAAGTTATGGCCCGAATTGTAACTGACGATGAAACTTGGGTTCACCATTATGAACCCGAGTCAAAGCAAGAGTCGATACAGTGGCATAAAAAAGGCATACCCACTACTAAGAAGGAGAAATCTCAATCGGCCAGAAAGATCATGGCGACAATATTTTGGTATACAGAAGGTATCCTTTTGATTGATTATAAGGAACGTGGTATTTCCAAAACGGGAGAATACTACGCTTCTTTAGTAGATCAATTAAAAGAAGGTATTAAGAAAAAAGCGAGGAAAGCTTACAAAAGGCGTGCTCCTTTTGCATGATAATGCGTCCGTGCTCACAAGTCATGTTGCGACGACTGCCATTCACTGGTGCGGTTAAACTGCGCCACCCACCCTACAGCCCAGACCTGGCCCCAAGCGATGAATTTTTGTTTCCAAAAATGAAGACAGAGACAATTTTTTTATTTTCGACCTTATTCAATAGTTTTTTGACAGATTTAATAAACGATAAGGGGTTAAAGGAGAATACATTGAAAAGGAAAATAGTTTGATGTTTCATTTCATCATCCTTCCCTGTCATTCCGCGAACTTTTTGACCTCCCCTCGTCTATTTGACAGAATTTTTAGTTTTATTTTTAAAAGCATATAATAAAGTAAAACACTTCTTGAATTATTACTAAATAGTACTACATTTTGTTTCGATCGCACAAATTTAGGTTACGTTAGGTAAGAATAGTAACAGTATTTTGTTTTGGATGTAAGATACCTTGTATTCTATTCTGTACCCCTGACAACGTGTATGCCAAATCTCATGATGATCGGTTGAGTAGTTAAGCCATGAGAGCGTAACAAACAAACTAGCTCACTTTCGCATTTATAATATTAGATAGGATTTATCTACACGATAACGTGTAATAAGCCCATGACCATGGCTGCTGAAAAACAACCGAAACGTCGGGAAAAGTGTAAACCTAAATATAAATAGATTTTAATAATTTTATTAGCTTTAAATGAGTAAAATTCAATAGTAGTAGTAGTGTAACAGTTTCAAAATTATGTAATACAGTTTTAAATAAACAACGCGATAAAATCTGTATAAATAAGATTAATTACAATGAATAACATTCGCGTAAACAGAAGACAATATAATGGGTGTCCTGTTCTTCTTCGACTTATTGTCCCACCAAATTATTATATCACATTCTACATCCATTGATTATCATATATATCTAATTAATTAATCTTATTTCTACTCTAAAACTTAGAGCATTTTTGTATTAAAGTAGGAGACTTATTAAATGCGCGTACATTTTGTAATCCTCCGTTCTGACCTAAACTAACTAAACTGCTTCAGTTCAGTTTCTATACTACCTTACCCAACATTTGACATACAGGATACAAGTACATAAAGCTACTTCAAACATAATAACTCAGAGTGCACCTTCCATCGTCCATCCTCTCTGTATACATCTGGCCAATGTTATACGACGTCAGCAAGGTCGGATTAAACGTTTTATAAACAATAGAAGCAAACATTATCGTGAGTACCAAAAATACTCGTAATTCCTTACTGGACACATCTGTGGAACAGTGGCACATACGCACATTTGGTGTTCAAACATAATGGCAGCTTTATTGTTCACAAACATACGCCTATGTTGACTCATGATACGATATTGCATGTCCAAGCAAAAATGCTCAATTTGTTATATTTCTGCCTCTTTGGTGCCATAGAATGATTCTGCGATAATGTTGCCGTTTGATTCAATTGAATTCCTTGGTCAAGCGAAGTAGTTTTGGTGTTTTTTGGGTGTTCAATTATAATTCATGTAGTGTAGTTAAATAATTGTAATAATTAAAAATTGCCAATGTATGAATTATTTAAAAAAAATAACATAAATTGGCAATCTTTTGATCCCATTTGACATTGTGCCCATGCACACCGAAAGCTATAACTTTTGTACTATTTAATAATTATACAGCTCCAAAATAAGTTAACAGTATGTTTTATTTACCACTAGGAATAAATTCTTTATAGCAACAAATAGTCATACGGAGTATTACATATACGAAATGTGCTCGGTAGATCACAAAAGTCAACGCTACACACGTGAAATTTAAAACATAGCCTGGCTTGAGTTTAGATATGGACTAGCCTGATTAATTACCAAAATGTGTGTAATACACATAATATGTACCTATGACTACTCTTTTGGTGATGTATGTACCGTGACTCCGCATATGCAAATAAGTGTTAAGTATAGCAAATACATACAGATAAAATAAGAAAAGATACGTCTTACGTTTATACAAATTTTACACGGCAATTAAACAATTGTTACGTTATCGCGGCTTATTGTATTACTACTTTTTTGAAAGTGCCTTTTCAGCCGTAGAAGGTTATTAGTCAGATCTGCATACTTCTTGTTGTCTTTAGCAAGGTGAAAGAGTTCGTAGACACTCGTGGTTGCATCCTTACTTCCAGAGTATCTCTAGATCTCTTTCCAACAACATTATACATCATTATAAGTAGTAAGAGTATCTATAATTGCTAAACACGTGACCCAGATATGCTGACGTTACACTGTTTGACGGTTTGCAAAAGCTTGCATTTCAAACCAACTCCTCATTATTTGTTAATAAATTTTATGTTCTCGTATCTTCGTAGCGAAGTTTAAGATGCTTTTCAGCAAATATAGTCATGTAGTGCGGCTTAAAATAGTTGAATTTGAAATAAAACTTTGCTTGTCTTAGTTTTAATTATAATACTTTTATAAGGTAAACACACATTAGTTTCTTTGAAATGTTGTTAGTAAGGCAACTTATTTTTATTTGAAATTGGCACCATGCCAAGCAGCTCGCGTTTTAACTATATGGAATGACACTCGAGTACTTTGGTGGTAATGTATCGTCAAATACTATGCTTTATCGAAACTGAGCAGCGATAGCTCAGTGGGGAGACCAACAGACTGCCATGCAAAGGTTCTCGGATTCGAACCCACGTCGCGCACCTCTAATTTTCGGAAGTTATATGACTTTTCGAAATTATGTGCGTATTGATTGACAATTATCGCCTGCTCCGTGCCTCGGAGAGCACGTTTAGCCGTCGGTCCCAGCTGCCATGAACATCTATGGCAGTCGGTATTGGGGAAGTCGACACAAAAGTTTCCACTGGGTCGAAGTGTCGCCGGTCTGTACTGACTGGCCCCCACACAAGATAAGATAAGATGCTTTATAGAAAAAGCTATCTCCTTCTCTAGGGCAACCTTTGTGTCATGGTTATGTGCCACTTAATACACAAATAGACCATATCCTAGATTAAATGTTAAATAAAATACACAGGATAGATGAAAACAAAGTGATATATTTTCAAGCTGAAATATATAAATTACGTCAAGCATAAGTAACGACCTTTACATACAACAGTCCCTTTGTTTTCATCTTTTTCAGAAGAGTTACTTCGCAAAACATACACCGAACATTTCACCTTAGTTCCATTACCTAACACAATTTTTATATGAGTGGCAAAAAACCACTTGACGTTGAGAAGTCGCTGTTTGTTCTGCCAAACTATTAACTAAATTGGTTTCGGTAGCGTTTTACTGCTCCCAGCCGTCACACCGAAATGTTCCCAAACTGTAAAACGTATGCTTTGGTTTTTAGCTGGTATAGAAATAGACAAAAGATTTGAATAGTAAGAAGCATTGGATAAAGTCTGTTCGTAAATTATTAAGAAGTCTTTGGTCTTGGGTTAATTTTTTTTTACTTTGGTGAATGCTTTGACGCATTCCCCTCCGTGGGGGCGGGCGGAGGGGTTATGTGGAACTCACCGAGATAAAGAAAGATGTTAAAACGATGAAAATGGACCTCCCGGAATACCGACTAAACCTACCACGGTGTTCCTCGATATAACCAGAGTCGGTGGGGTCACGCGAATCACTTTCACATGCAATCGCGACCCCGCCGAGGTTTCGGCCCGCCGCGCGCCGTATGAAACGGCAGGCCACTCACGAAAAGACACTTTGGTCACTTAACCCTACTGTCTCCTTGAAGGGGGGACGGACACACGACACAGAGGCGCGCGTGGGAACACGCACGCTGCCTCTCGGACCTGGTGCTGAACGGGTGGTGGGCAGGCCCACGAAGACCACCACCCCCAGGTAAAACCTCAGGGTGGCTTGAGGTCGTCTCGCACCCTCCGGCGCCCGGTTCTGCAGTTGGCTCTCTCTCGCTCCGCCGCCTCCTTGATAGAAATAACTTCCTCACAGAAGGAGGCGACGGCGATCCACGACGTCGTACTCCGGACCATAAACTTAACCAAGGCCGGGAGCGAAAGGGGGTCTTGGGGTAGACACATTTAACAGCAAATTACCAAACAAAGGTTACTTTGTTTGGTAATTTGCTACATTGAAAAATAATGACGAAATTAGTGATAAATAAAGTTAAGTAAATCGATACCTATACTTACAAATATAATACAATACAAGCTTAAAAAATCTAATATTATGATGTAACATTTTGTAATATATTGATTGAATAATGTTATCAAAATCAGTATGAATTTACATTTACCTGTTGCCATGTTCAGCAAAACAAGGGCGTAGAAGCAATGAGAAGAAACCCATATCCTTACTCACTTTGACATTATATGTATAACGGAACATAATTTATTATGATATCATACCACATATTTAGGAACAAACCACCTATATCATTAGCAGTAGATTTAAATAATTGATTTATTTGAGATCTTATTAGTAACAGCCTCTGTAGCGCAGCGGTAAGAAATGCGACTGTTGTGCATGAGTCTCGGTTTCGAGTCTCAGGTTAGTCCAAGTGTCATCACATAGCGTAGTTCTTAGGGGGGAGAGACAAGTTTTTAGCACGTGGTCGACCAGGAAAGTCTAATTTGCGGAGATAAATTAAATACTGAAATTCGCAATTACACGATATTTAATTCAAAAAGACGGAAGTTAATACAATATCTAGGTTAGAGGCAAGAGTACGCAAAACTAAATGTTTACACAATAAGAGGTATCTTAGGGCGTGTTTCTAGAAAAGGCTTCAGTGCAAGGTCCGGCTGGAGTACAGATGAGACACTTATCTTGATGAGCGTCAGCAGGCGAAAGAGCCCGATTCATAGCGTGGCCGTGGTTTTTATTTACGGCCGCGAGGGGCGAGGCGCTGCCACGCCGCTGCAAGGGCGGCTGCCGAGGCACGCCTGGTCCGCGTGACAGTGTTAAAAAATTCTCAGTAGCACTACGCAGTCTGAACCTTTGCCCGATAGCCGGCAATAGACTCGCCTCTATTACGTGGTATCTATAAAACATAGCGGGTCAAATATAGGCTTAAATCTCGTCTGCTTACCCAGTTATGGGCGTGAGACTCTACATATATGTAGCGATTTAATAACTTACGCCAACTTATCTAAGCTAATAAAAAACGTAGATCTCATAAGTTGGTAAAATATCATTAGGGAACAAGGTTGTTTAATAATTTTAGGCTTACCTCCCGTTATTACGAAATTAAGGTTTTAATATAAGAACACAAACTTTGAACAAACTTCTATTCTGTTTATATAATGGTATTCATTTTAATTTCTAAAGGTACCTACAGCCTACATTAAGAACAAAAGGATTTCCTTGGAACATAATATTATACTAAATTTTGCACGCGGTTTCGCTCGCGTGTATGTAGGTCATGTAATTTTTTTTATTTCTCGCTCGTGACCAGTTGCACTCACTGATCGGTAAACGATTAGCGAGGTTAAGCAACGTTGAGTGCGGTCAGCTATAGATGGGTGATCGCGAAGTGGTATTTCATCTGAGCGTCTCCGTGCTTCGGAAGGCACGTAAAAAGTCAGTCCGGGTTGCTACCAAATTGACAGCACTCGTTAAGCCATGTCAGAGGCTGGTGGGTGGCTTGAACAACTCTTGACAACAGGTTGGCCACTAACCACACGAAAAGAAAGAAGAAGTACTTTTGCTAAATGAAAGGTACCCTATGTCTTTTTCTGTACCCCCCGCAACGTGAATGCTAAATTGCATGATGATCCGTCGAGTAGTTTAGGCGTGAAAGCGTAACAAAAAAGAAACGAATAAACTCACATTCGCTTTTATAGTATTAATTTAGGATTACTAATAGTAGTATATAGTGGTTTTATAACAACCAAACAAGTTAATGACTACTTATATAGTACCTATCAATTTCATATTTGAATAACGATTCAAATTCTTGTATAACTTTAGAATTTTTAAGAGAGAAGTGACCTTTCAAACATTAGAACGAAACCACTATGACGTCAAATAATGACGTCGTACTGTAGTAATACTAACGTTCCATAAGAAATATTGAAACTCTCCAATCAGACTTTAACTTATAACTACAGAAAAGTTCTGTGGGATTGCACATTCGTTTCAGACCTTTACCAGCGCGATGTTTCAAAGTTGTTTCTATTCATAGCCAGGAAGTAAATATCTAAAGGAAATGTTGCGTTCCGTCGATGCTCCATTTCCTCAGACGACGGTAGTCATATTCTTATATTATATTGAATGCACTCAACTTTGTTATGTTTAGAAATAGAAATATTACGTTCGGTTTACAATATGTAAAAATTTTCTGAAGGATTTTCATCTATGAGCGGAGACGGAGTTATTCGGTCAGTTTTGAAAGGACATGCCTTGCTGTGTGGCTGGCAATATACGTACTCTATTGGCTAAGGTTATTCTTACCAATTGACGAGTTGTATGTTTATTTGCCACCTTTATAGTCTGAAATATCCTTTTGTTCTAGTTTAATTCTTTCTTTAAAAAAGACAACGCACCAGGAGTAATTTCTGTGTCGCGGGGGACTTTACAAACATTTAGAAAACGGATACAAAGAACATCCAGACTCGGAAGAACGATTTGTGGATCACAATTTTTGTCGCGTGTGGGGATCGAACCCACAGCACACGGCGCGGTGGCAGTGGCGCGACGGCCACTTAACCCACTACGTCCGTCGTCCATCCATGCAGTCTATATTAAAGTTGTCATGCGATCCATTTGGTTCATACTCCATTTTACCAAAACCAAATGCGTAAGGTATTCAGTAGAATATGATCATACATAATTTAGGCAAACATATAGTTAGCTGTCAATTTCAAATTTATGACTTGAGAGTATACAGGTTGTCCCAGAAGATGTGAATCAAATTGTAACGGGAGATTCCTTAACTAAGGAACTTTCAAATGTGCTAAATAAAAAAAAATATGTTGTGTTGTTGGTCAAAGGTACGTTTGTTTGGTGCAAAATAATACACCAAAATAATGCTGCGATTTCAAAACTACGTCAGTTTTAAAATAAAATCGTTTGTAGTTTGATGAATCAATCCTTCACAAATATAACTAGTAAAAAATGAAATTTAGCCATAAACGAAGCACCTGTAGTTAAAAGTCTGGGAAAAGTCGTACTTTTTAAAAACATAGATTTTTTATTTTAACCAAAGTTCATAATTATTATATTTTACCTAAGAAATCTCCCGTTACAATTTGATTCACATCTTCTGGGACTACCTGTATAATAACTTTTAAACTTGCACGTAGCATTATATGTATATATACTATGTAAAATGACGTCGCCATACCAGTCAGCTTGTGACCACGACCGGTGTAACCTGGTCGAAACGTCAAGTATTAAAAGGTAAACATGCATAATCGCGTTAATACCCGTTACATAGTATATTGTACACTCAAATGTTTACGACATGTTTATGTAGATAGGTTGTAATCTTACAAGCTGTCTGCCATAAATAGCTCCAAGATCTAACGCCAAAATTAGGCCAAGTCTGGAACCATCCAGCCAAAGTACTTACGAACCTTGCAAATCGATTATCTAACTTAATTACAGTTCGCTACGAACAAGATTATAAATAAGCTATTCCAAAATTGAACCCATATAACCCTTACGAAATGTGGGTTAATAATTAGATTGTGTGTATTTTTAAACCACATGTTGACAGTTACCTCAAAATAAGCCTAGAGCCTGTTTTTTTTATGAGGATATACTTTCTGATATGTTTTTATAATTATGTAACTAGCTTTCTGCCCGCGGCTTCGCTTGCGAAAAAGTAGGTTAGGTTAAATTATGTTAGTACCAGTACTTTTTTAAATAAAATATAGGATATGTTACTCGGTGATAATAGAACTTTCTAATGGTGAAAGAATTTTAAAATCAGTTTTGTAGTTTTTGAGTTGAATCCTTACAAACAAACAAAATCAAATCTTTCGTCTTTATAATATTAGTATAAATATGTTTGAAATTAAGAAACTTCTTATGAAGTAAAGAACATAGAGACCAAAATCAAATTTAATTTTTTATTTAGTTTATTATTTATTTAATAAAAAGCACATGCATCCAATAGTCAAATAATGATATATGATATACTATCCTAACTAATATTATAAATGCGAATGTAAGTTTGTTTATTTCCCTTTAACGCCTTAATTACTCGACCAATCATCATTAAATTCCGCATACATGTTGCGAGGGGTACAGAAAAGGACATAGGGTACATTCCAACCGGAAAAGTACTGTTCCCGAGAAATAAAAGAAATATGCGAGTAATATCTAGTACATTATATAATAGACTAGCTTTTCCTCGTGGCTTCGGTCGCGTAAAAGTAGGTTAGATTACGTAAGTTGCATTAATTTAAACTCTTACAAACAAACAAAAAAAATCAAAGCATCTTTTTTATAATAACAGTATAGATTTCGAAGTGTACGTGGAGTACATGTGTGACATAGAGTAGGTACTATGAAATACAACAAGCGAAACCGAGACATAATCAAGTGCTAATAGGATATACACGAGTAAATGTAAAGTATAACATATTTCGGCATTAAACATTCACAACTATATTTTCGTGTGGACTACATAGCAAACACCATTGCAGTGTGTGACACAAACACACACAAACACACGCGCGCGCGCACACATACATATGAAGAAAAAATAAAGATCAGATATCATTATTTGGTAAGTAACTTTGAATAGCCTGCATCTGACAGAATTTTAGTAACAAGAAGTGTATAGAAAAAGATAACACGCATATTCCAAAGCATATATTCCCAACTATAAAACTGCCGATACTATTTTACTACTTACGTCAATTTACTACCACTATTGAATGGTTCGTAAAAATATTTCTGCAGTAAAAGCTATATATAGTGCGGAACATCGTTTGTAGGATAATAATCCACTAACACGCCAGTTGTGGGAAACGCGGGCATGTTGACAACGCGATTAAAATTCAAAGGAACAACTATAAGCTGTATTGCGGTGCTGCAATATCGGCTACTTACTTTTGTTGAACGAATATATATGGGATCTGCATGGCATATAGTTCACCATAAATATTTACTATTGTATTTGTTATTGTCCACTTTGGCTATCACGGTGGATAATGTCCGTAAACTCACTTTTATTTTTAGAAGTTCAATGACGGTCAAAGAAATACAGTTTATTGTGGTCAATATAATAATATGACCCAACGTAAATGGTAAGCGTTTTACGTATTTAAATCCTAATTAAAACGCAATACGTTATGTTTCAATTAAGCCATATCAATAGTACAAAGAGGCCTGCTTAGTTTCAATAGTGGATAAAATCAGTTTGTTGACGATTATCATGAATAGTGAAAAAGGAAACACAGGTCAGTCCGTATTTGTTAGGTTTTACAACAAAACCACCTTAACGATAACTATAACGATGTTATGAAATTGGGTATGGAAATAAGTAAAACTAAATAAATACTATTATAATAATATAATCATTATTTATAATTTATACCATACAAACGAAACAAATTGATAAATTTGTTATCCAACGAAGCTCTTTTCAATCTTTGATATATTTTTTTAAGCTGCCTTATTCATTTTGATTGATGTCGGTTAATGTCGGTAAGCAACAATAGACTCAATACTAATTACGTGATTCCTAAACGTAGCTCACGTTATATGACTGAGATGTACATCTCGAAAACCAGCGTAACGATATCATACAATGCTGGTTGACTGCGACAAAAACAATACAAGGATAAACTTCCTTTGAAGCAAAAGGCAATGGCTGCGTTCTTTTTTTAAAAGTCACTTTTTAAGTTACTACGAAATAAAATTGTTGCATTTTATTTTTGAATCGGTACACCACATCACTTAGCGCGACAAAACTGTATCCGTCTGCACACAGTGACAAAGAGACGAGCGGGATACGAGGGTAGAACATACACACGAAAGGCATGTATGCAGGGTTGCCAGAACTGTAATATCTCTACAACATTTATGGAGATTTACATATGATTGTGCTTGAACAACAGAAAAGAAACTTAAACCTTTAACAAGCAGAAGACGTCTAATATCGCAAGCACGTCGTGTTTACTAATAAACTTTTTTTAATGTCACTGTGATTAGTGACATTAAAAAAAGTGTTAGTTTGTTTTTTTGGTTGTTGTTCTAGTTTTTTTTTTGGTCTATAACGTATGTATATGTGACTCGATATTCGAATTAATCAATTCACCATTAACTATCATAAATTTTGATATTGTATGATAAATAAAGCGAATCTAGAATTCTGGCAACCCTGTTAGGTACTGGGTACATATACTATGTCTATGCATACATGTTGCATAAGAAAACGACGAGAGCCCGCGAGTTTGTTTACAGAGAAGAAATTAGATTGCACCGTTAATGAAGATACTTGGTTAGCGCTCTCTATGTTTTTATATTGTTACTTTTGCATACATTTTCATTTAATTAATGAGAAGTGCAAGTAGAGTCAAGATTCACAGTTCACTGTTGTCGATGTAAACTCCATATTGTGTAAACTAAGACGGGTTGTTGTTGATGCAACTATTTGCAATAACTTTCTTTAGATATTTTTTCTGCACGTTGTGATGTGCTTGCCTCACCATTGCTACTGCGCCGAGTGTTGTAAGTTCAATCCCTGGAACAAAAAATTGTGTGTGCCGCGAATAGTTGTTCTTGGTCTAGTTGTTCTTTGTGCCCGTTATTTGAATGCTTGTAAAGTCCTAACGAAACAGGCTATATTCCTAGTGCGGTACTTGTATTTAAAAAAGAAAAGACAGAGTTATCATTTTATTTAGAATTAAGGCTTTTCATAAGTAAGCATTTAATAACAAAAAACATCTGCTTATATCCAAAATTTCAAAACACCTAATAAAACAGCTTTTAAAATCATACACCTGGAGTATTGCTATATACAGAAGCGAAACATGGAAAAAGACCAAATAAGACCGGGCAAGACTAAAAGCTTTCAAAATGTGGCACTGGAGGCGCATGGAAAGAATCAGCTGGACAGAAAAGAAAAGCAATGTAGAAGTTAGTTCTTTTCTTTTCTTTTCTTAAGGCTTAGTGCCTTGTCCAAGAAGAACACAACATTTTGTCGACAATTGAGAACAAAAGAGGAAAGATGTTTGGCCACCTTATAATGACGACTGTATGAAAAACATCATAGAAGGAAAAGTGGAAGGAAAGAGAGGAAGGGGCAGAACCAGAAGGACATTCACAGATCAATTAAAAGAAAAGGCGAAGGTCATGTCTTATAAGGAGTTCAAGGAATTAGCCGAAAATCGAGAAAGATGGCGTATACGCCACTGACAAGAGCAAAGCTCTTAAGTATAAAGAAGAATGAGTAAGCCATTTGTAAGATAATTTAGTTTCTGTCTTCAACCGTTGTCTGAGTATTATGATTCTGTAGTCATGAGCCTTAGAAGTCAAATGATGCTGAGCATTTCATAACAAACAAAAAAAGAATAAGTAGCCAACTGAGTCTTTGTTCACACGATATATTATGTATGAGGAAAGACCTAAGATCTTTGGAATAGACTAGTTTATAAAAGGTATGCAGAGCCATCTGCGATATTATAATATTTAAAGTGTTTGTTTACCTTCTTGATATCAAGATAGCAAATAATATTAGTTTTGGATTTATAAAGACGAAGCTAGTAAGTAAAAATTACCTAGATCATATTGTATAACAAAGGTTTTGCTGTGCATAACGACTGTCATAGGTATTTACGATATGAGTCAGTAATAAGGCTAGTCTAAACCGTGGCATATAATAATGTAATGTAATTATTGTAAATATTTATTTTAGTTGGAAGTATCACTTCTTACAAAAATCCGGCATAAATATAGTCATACGGTGGCAACGTTTGCCTAGTGTGTAAGAGTTTCAGAGATTCCTATACCTTACTTGTATCTTTAGTTCACTTTCGGAAATTGAACGAAGGAGTAAATCTCCTATATTTCTACTGCAAGCAACCATAAGCTAGAATAACCGCTAATACGCTTACTGGACGAGCAGATTGAAAAGGCATATTGAAAAATATTTTATGTTATTGATGATCGTATGTTTAGTGTGGATGTTAGTTGTTTCGTGTAGAACTAATATATAACTGTATCTAGTTTTCTAAGTAATAAGCTTACCGAATATACTGAGGACGAGCAAAACTATTAGTAATTCACAGAAGCCTTAGTAATTCTCGTAGTAACTAATCGTGATACAGACTGGAGACGAATATTTAATTGAGCATTACCTATATGTACGGCTTCAGTTTACTGTGCAATAGCAAATTCAACTGTGCAATTACATACAATTAAATAAACAGATACTATAATATATGATAATAGAAACAATAGCCTAGTGGGAAACCGTTGGACTGCCACGCAGAGGTCTCGAGTCCGAACTCAAGGCGCGCATCTCTTACTTTTCGAAGTCATATGCGTATTAAAAGTACTTAAATAAAAATTGTCCGTGAGATTATGACTTGGCCAAAAGTGTATTTAACTTTTTGTGAAGTTGCCGGACAAAACTAAGTCTACCAGACGATAGTAGATATATCTGGTGAAGTTAAGTTTAGTTAGCTGTATGAATTAGGTGCAGTTATAGTAAGGCACCACATTTTAAATTTTGTAATTATTGGATCATAGACTTATTCCGTAATATTGTGGACGCATCAGGAACGATTCTTAAAAAATAGAGCCTTTTGTAGAATTTAGTAGGTACTCGAGTACGATGGTAGGACAAGTAACATAAAACAAATTGATTATGTTTACTGCAATAGCAAAGGCTACCGCTTCATCGGATGTTGGCGTGAGCCGCAATTACAAGTACCCACTAGTTATCCCGTACGTCACACAATGTCTATTTATATACAAACACAATGGAATTTTCTCTTTGATTATATTTTTTAGTATTTGTCTACGTTATAGTGGCCTATTGCCCACTGTGCATATGACTGTCTGTATCAAAAACAGGGCCAGAGAAATGTACGTTTTATCCACCTCTACCTGCACTTTCGAAGCCTTACTTGTATCAGCATGGACTCGGTCCGATACACCACGTGACAGAGCAGAATTAGCCTTATTGCTATGCTTCTTAAAATTCATACGTACTGCTAAAACACTATTAACGCAAATAGCGCTAAATTAAATACATATTTTTAACTTTTTTACGAGAACGAGGCATTTTCACTAAAACTCAGACCGTTTATAGCTTAACCGACAATTATTACAATTCATTAAGTTGAATAGGCACCTAACAAGTTATTATTAAAGTTGACAAATAATTTATTTGCGATCAACCATAGTGCTGTTGTGGAAATGATTATAGAAAATATTTAATTGCCATAAATATATTATAACAGTACGAGTATTACTAGAAAGGGTTGGACAGATTAGTATTAAACCATTTTAGTTATTTTTCGGAAGTATGTAACGATACACCATGTTTTTGCAAACGATATCAAGTAAAGGGTGATGTGTAATAAGTACACAAAGAGGGCATACCCTATCACCATGTGGGATGAATAGCCGGGAAAAGAGACAGAGTGAGAAAAAGTCAGTCACGTTAGCTATAAGCTAACGGGTACGGTTCGCTCTTCGATCTCCTAGAGAATTTTATCGCAAATAAAGTAACAAAGTCTAACAAGAGTACAAAAAGTGGATTAAAGAAAATGAAGTGTAAGAAGATATCAATATGTTATAAAATACATGCATCTCAAAAGTGAAGCCGTAGGATTGCGTTGTCACAGATTTATATTATAATCCATACAGTGGCATCACCTTCATGCCCAAATGCACAAATATCCATCAAATTAACTAATAGAAATAAAATAATTTATTACATTTAGTCTTCAGTGTGTTTTGGTCAGCATATCTGTAACATGCAATTTAAATGGAAGACTGATGAGGGTATTGGATAGATTTCATTGCAATTACGGTTAAGTTAAGTTTGCATTAAAACCTCACTAGTTAGTACTGAAAGACGTTATTAAGTCAATACTGCAAGACACGAGGGCCATGCTTCCATTATGCCGCACACTCACCGCCACGAAAAAACAAACGCGAACTGAGATCTACGCGACAACGTAGACATCTTGTAAAAACTCGTTCGATTAATATTTAAAGCCTGGTGTTTTTATTGGAAGATTGTTGGACTGCCACGCAGATCTCAATTTCGTATTTATGTGCGTATTATATAGAAAACATCACTCAAAAACCTGCGTGTCTCAGTTTTCTTCATAACGTTCTTGACGATATGTGGAGTCTACCAACCCGCACAGGATCAGCGTGGTGGACAATGGCCTAACACTTCGAACGCTGAGAAAAAGGTCCGTGCTCAGCAGTGGGAAAGATTTATATATTATAATTATATACGGAATTATGGTTATTTTAAAATTTAACCACTGAATTTACAACAAAAATTACCTAATCAAGTTATTTTGTTGCAATTATTTGACATCATAATTCCATTAGCATGAGTACTATTTAAAGTACTCCATCGTTAAGAGCTTCGAGCGTGACTGAGTAACAAACATTCAATCTTCAAACTTTTATGAGATAATTAAGATTTATGAGCCCTTGGTACTATCATATTATTACCAATAACCAGTTTTGAAATTTCAGAGTATTAATACGCGCTTAATTTTGGCACCCGTTACGTAATCTCTTAGTCAGCTGTGACGGTATTAATTGGAACCACGGAACAGAGAGATCGGGTTATTGGTACAAAGATTAGGCCCGGTATACACCAGCATAGATGCCAGGATAAATGTATTTCGATGGTAATATGTGTGAGGTCACCAATGTATTTATGCTAATAAAGTGGCCCACCTACAATCCGTCTGATTGAAAGGCTTTGCTGTGGGTGTCAGCTACCATACGAAAGGGGAATACTGCGCTACCAAGTCTGATAGCGCAGTATTCTCCTTATGTATGATGTTATTTCGCAGTCGCGTAGAACACAAAACAATGGCTCCCCCTGCTTAAAGGGCAACATCACTTTGACGAACATAATAATCAAAATAATCAGTCAATGTAATTATTGTCTGACAAAATAATATCTTTCCCTTTCAAAACATAACGATCTTATAAACGATTCTAAACAAAATAATCTATTTTTAATAATTTAAACTAGTTTATAACATTCAATATTTCTATATTTATTTTTAATACATTATAGTCATTGCCGACTTTTCGAAATTATGTGCGTATTGATTAACAATTATTATCCTGACACTGGTCTAGCCTTAGGGTATCGTTAGCCTTCGGGTTGCGGAGGTCAGGTGGCAGCCGTTCCGTGTAAAAACTGATATCCAGTCAAATCCGGTTAGACCAAAAAAGCCGACCCCAAGTGATTTGGGAATAATAAAGGCTGGGGAGAAGAGTAAGTACCGATTATTGAGTTAACAAAAAGACTTGATTTGCTAACAGAACACAGATGTTCTGACGATAAGTCAGTTTCGGCACTCCGACGGATTGAATCACAAAATTCAAAAATTCTGTATCCAGATTGTGTTGCTGTCCATTGTGTCGTTACTTGTAAAGACCCACCCGGTAATCGTTTTCCAAATCTTGGTAATTAATTGCATAATGTTCAAAGAAACCTTTTTGTGCAAACAGCATCAAAATTGATTGCAAAATAAAAGAAAAATATTAATTTAAAATTTTGGTATAATAAGCGATGGGGATGGAGTGGAAATATATCGCTATTGCCCTCGTATGCCTGCAATAGTACCGGTGCGTCCTTTTTCTCTATGTAACCATTTGACAACAAACTCTTTGAGGATTAAGTTCCAGATTACAAAGGTTTCAATCTAATTAATTTAGAAGTACCTAGATATTTTAAAGATTCTATGTTTTTCAGATTTTGAGCCTCGTAAATTATTGATTAGATTATTTAAACAAACATGAGTCATATGCAAAACAATACTAGTGTTTTAAAACACCGATATTATTCGCTATTGTCTGTATTTCTGTTCTTGTAATAAAATCCGTAAATCCTACAAGAGTGAGAAGAAAACTGACAAAATTCCCGAGAGACTGACAATTTACTATCTATATTGCGAAACTCGACACTTTCACCGAGAACAGTTTAAGTATTGCCAAATTAGCCGAGTAAAATTTTCTTCAAAGCAATAAAAGATAAATTAAAGTTACTACAACGGCTCGTAAAATCATTGACAGATTAAACTACAAACGAGAGTTTAAGTTCTCTAGATGTAAAAATTGGCGTACTCGTACAAAAGATAGTTTAAACAGTGATATTACAAATCTGAGGGGAGCTGTATACTTCAAATATCCAAGTAATAAATAAAGCGACCATTGTGAGTGACTAATACACATCATTTGCGCTAATAAGATAAAAACAACATTATTAATGATAAAAAATCACCTACATTTCTATGGTATAGCAAAATTAACAAAGTATATTTTGAATGGTGCAATGACGAATAATTTATGTCGTTAAAATTTAATTTAAAAGAAGTGAATAAGTAAACCTAAGTTGTAGGTTTTCATTAGAGTTTAAGAAAGAAGGCAGCTTAGTACAATAAGGAGTTAATTTAACACTGTTTTATTGAGTGGGATTGAAATGTTTTTCTTAATGTTCTAGATTTTATAAATGTGTAATAAATATGTTATCATACCTTGCATTAATTTATCTATGTTGTAATTTTGCTAAAAATATTTTGAACTAAGGGTGAAAAAGGAACGTTTCGACTCTATCGTTTAACAGTTTGAATTATAGTAGTTAGTAACTCACATGAGTTCATTATCATGCTTAACAAAGCCCTCATTTGTATATTAATAAATATTAAAAGACTCACCTGAATCTGGCAGTAGCTTGCCTTTCAGCTCCACGTCGCTCTCCGCCGACGTCGCTCCGTAGTTCTTATACGTCTTCGCCTTGTTCCCCGAAGGCTCGTCATGTTTTGTCACCTTGAATCGTTCAGACATCTTCATCTATCAAATCTTCTACACTCAATATATCACTTACACTTGATATGTTCAGAACACTGAAATGTTTCACTGATATGTGTTTGTATAGTTTTAATTCACTTTTGGTCCATTTTGTACGCACTTGTAAAGTTACTCCAGTTATCTGTAAACAAAAATTTTCAATCATCAATGTTGTTACACGCCTTTAAATATCTATAATGATGAATAAATAAACATCGCTATATATATCGCACCTTTAGAATTGAAGTGGCTTAATCCAAAATTCCTGGTTTTTGGTAAACGCTAAAAATGTGATTGAAGAATTGGCCATTTTTTAGTTTTTCGTTTATAATACTTCAGGATATGCGTTTCATGACAAAATTTTTGTTATTAACCGTAGGATAGGGATTGTTTTAATGACTGGATACTAAACTTGTAAGTATAACTAATTAGAACCTTTGTTATTTCATCATTAAAAAAAAATGTCACTTATTTTCCGAAAACAATTTGATATTATTGACTTATTTAACATTGTGTCTATTTTTTACTTAAGAATAAAAAAAGAATTGTGACTATTTAAAAAACGAGGCGATTAATTTCTGATGCTATACTTATGCTTGGTGACTAATTTTGCAATATGCTAGTTTAATTATTGATGACTTGCTAAAATTAAGGATAGTGAAAAACAGAGTATGCTCTCATAATCGTATAATTTTAAATTTTGCCTCACTAATTATCATTAAACACTAACCACAATCAATTAACACTAAGGTTCTGCCAACATCTCATTATCATATCATCAACTGCCTTCGTGGCGCAGCGGTAGTGAATGCGACTGCTGTGCATGCGGTCTCGGGTTCGAATCCCGGGTCGGGCCAATATAAACGTATTGGGTTTTCCTGTTAAGAAATCTCAAAAGGAGCCCGGAGTTAGGAAGTGTTAGACACCCCCGTGCCTCGGAAAGCACGTAAAGCCGTTGGTCCTGCGCCTGATCTCTCTCTGGTTGTGTCGGTTTATCCGTCCCATCGGATCATGAGGGTAAGAGAACAGAGAGTGCACTTGTGTTTGCGCAAATACTTGTGCACTATAATATCTCCTGCGCAGATGGCCAGTCTGCGTTAAGATGTCGTGACCAAAATTCGGTCTGGAGGTTATTTATTATATATTATCATATCATATAAAAAGCAAAGGCACATATTGCTGAGGTATGTAAATTCCTATTTACATACGTCAACAGATATTAGGATTCTCTTTATTTTTTTTCCTATTAAACCATCTGCATTGTCTCCCTCCTTCTGTGTGTATTCCTTTATTAAATACTTATGCGTTATTGATTGAATGTTGTCAAAATGAGACACTGCATAAAAGTATTAATTGGCAATATATTTATTTTTGTTTTGAATATTGCTTGAATACTTTTCATCTTCAGATGCTAATTCATATCTTAATCACACAAATCCTTTTTAGTTAATTTACTTAGTTGTAAATATTAAGTGAAAATCCCAGTATTGAACGAGAGGTTTGTTTTCTTTGGTTTGATTAGAATTGAAGTTCCTACATAGTTCTTTAATAGTCTTGCTGCCATCAATATATTCTCTTGTAGTAGAAGGTATTAGATAATGGGACTCTATGTGTGGTATACTATTAATATGTTATTTAAATTCTTGTACAAAAATTGGTTCAATCGATGCTAGGCGAAGGTTAGAACGCCCTTTGAAATCTTCTTCTATAGAACCATTGAAAATCGTTTCACAGTTGTTATTTGACTTTCTGTTATATCTAGATATAACAGAAAGTCAAATAGAATAGAATAGAATTCGCGTCTGTAAAGATTTTTTTATTAAATCTCTAGTGATTTAATAAAAAAAGCTTTTCAGACGCGAATTCTTTGGCTATCAACAGTAAAGTAAAAGGCTGAGTTTGGTTTCCGAAGATTAGCAGCATTTGTGTACTTATATTTGGGTTTCATCTCCGTCATGGAAGATCGCTTCAAGTCCAAATTACTTAGCTACCAATAACAGTCGAATATTTCGAATTTCTCCCCAGGTCTAATATTATCAAAACAACGAAGCCTACAAACAACTCAATACAACAACTATTTCTTATTTTGTGTACCTTTTTATTAGATTTTGAAAGTGATTGGTAGGCTTTTTCGTTATTCCGAAGCAATTTAACGATATTTTGTTTCCATTGAGATGGATTGCGCAGGCGCTTTCTGGACTTTTACTCTGTGGAATTAATTAAAAGAAAACAATTTCATCGTTAACATCATTTTCACAGTCAGACGCTCATCGCTACGACGCTCTTTTAATTCATCAACCACCAGGTTAATGAACTAAAAGAGCGTCGTAGCAAGGAATCGTTAGATCAGCGTCACTCAGATCAATGTCTGACTCCTCAGAATGAACAGGCGATTGACGGTAGCTTATATCTTTATCCAAACGTTCGGCACAAATTAAATTCGTATAGTCTGTAGGAGTACCTGGTATGATTGAAGGTGAGCTGTTAACGTTAATTTCATCTTCGTTTTGTTTCGGTAATAAAGAAAGCTTTGATGACAACGACTATATACTAGAAATTGAAGATGACGATGTAGACGAACTGGATGATGATGTATATGTACAAGTAGCCCCGATCTCTCATGTTTGTTCTTCGATGATTAAATCAACGTTATACTCATCACTGTTTGCCGACGTATTGGTAAGATCCTTTAGAAGCCGTTGTTCAGATTGCACATACGGTAAAATTTCAGGATTCATACTAGTACATCCGTCGCTTTATCTAAAGATAGTTTTCCTTATTATATTCTTAGAATTCAGATTGAACACTAGTATAACCTTCGGAACTTGCTGTTCTTATCTTTTCACACAGTTCTTGCATTATATTTTGATTCAAGTTTATTGCAAAATGTGATCTGCTCTTCTTCTCATTATTAATCTCAAACTTTTACTGAAATAAATATAAAAATACTCAATTACAATAAACCTCACTAAACCACACAATACTCAGTAAAGAATAAACATATTCACGTATACGACTCCGCAGTCACAAAATCGGTTAGTAAAGTAAAACTGTAAAATAAAAAAAGGCTCGATCATTTATGCAATGTTTAATAATAAAATGACGGTAGTACAAATAAGACACCACAATATTATTATCATTTAGTACAAAACCGCCCAAAACCAGAAAGAGTCATTACAAAAGTAAATATAAAACAAATAACTTACCTTGCGTTTAGTATTAAAACGGCGAATTACAGTTTACGTCCACCCAACGTTTAGCACTGTCCATGCAATACTAAATGCGGTTGTTTAATACCGAGGGACGCGCAGTAAACGCTTGATTCGAAAGGGACAGAAATAGTACGTTTGTCCTGTTCTGGACTAAAAGAGACCGTTTATTTTTAATAAACTGATAGAATACATGTTTATAAGTCGTTTGATGTATAAAACTCATTTTCCTAATTTTTTTAGTTAAGCCACTTCAATTCTAAAGGTGCGATATGACACATTTAACATTGGCGCGGTAGTGAGCTTATCAGCCCGCGCCGGCGTCGCTCTTTCTAACGCTGACCGCATATGCATAAATACAACCTAGTCAATTTCATTGCCGTATATCGTATAGCTATTTTCCCTGTTTATTGATTAGTAATACAAAGCATAAATGCTGTATTTTAATACGTGCTTTTAAACATTATAGTTTGATAAAACGTATATGACTTAGAAATAATAAAATCCTAACTAATATTAGAAATGCGAATGTTAGTTTATTTGTTACGCTTTCATGCCTTAACTAATCAACCGATCATCATGAAATTTCGCATACACGTTGTCAGGGCAACAGAAAAGGACAAAAGGTATCTTTCATCCAGAAAAAGTACTGTTACTAATCTAATCTAACCTACATTTACGCGAGCGAAGCCGCCGGCATAATTTAGTAATATCATACTTTTCCTAAAGCCGTAAAGCCCTTCGAATCTAAGATTAAAGACTTTTAATCAAATAAACTAATAAAAATTCATAGACACTTTAGTAATTTTATGTATTTAGTCTATTTGCTAATAAGTTAATATTTCTATATTATTCTAGACATATATTATTGCAATATCGCTATAATTAATCTGTTAAATCTTAAAATACCAGACTTAATTAAAAACCTATTATGTCTGGCCACCGGAGTGCCGCTGCGACTTCTTCTTGTCCAAGTCACTTGGGGTCGGCTTTTCTGGTCTAACCGGATTTGACTGGATATTAGTTTTTACACCGAGCGGCTGCCACCTGACCTCCACAACCCGAAGCCAAACGATTCCCTAAGGCTAGACCAGTGTCAAGATATTATAGGGCACTGACTTCCCAATAACGACTGCCATAGATGTTCATGGCAGCCGGGACCGACGGCTTAACGTACTCTCCGGCAGGAGCAGGCGATAATTGTCAATCAATACGCACATAATTTCGAAAAGTCATATAACTTCCGAAAGTCAGAGGTGCGCGACGTGGGTTCGAACCCGAGATCCTCTGCATTGCAGTCTGTTAGTCTCCCCACTGAGCTATCGCTGCCACTCAAGAGATTAATAATATTCTGGCTCTTAAAATAGCTTCTTTCTTTCTTTCATAAAAGATAACTCCCGCACTAGGAATAATTCCTGTGTCTGCTGTGGAGCTTTACAAACATTCAAACAATGAACACAAAGAACATCCAGACTCTGATATTATTATATATTGACCATTTGCGGATCACACAAATTTATATCCCATGTGGGTTTCGAACCCATAACACCCAGCGCAGTAACAGTGGCGACCACTTAAAACTAGTGGTTTAAATCATTCATGTAGTGAAAAGTCAGAAACAATAATGGTTCAAATACACACATACATAAACACGGTTCACATAGAGCTTTAAGCTTTGTCACATGTTCGTCAGGACATGTTCAATTTAATTTTCTTCTTTACCTGCTATGTGTGTTACCCTAAATCTTAGCTCTGTCATTTGCTACAGTGCGCCATGATGACGTCACCTAGATTACATTTCAGACTTACGTGTGTTACACTGTACGCGTAAATTAATTCTATGATTCTGGCAATGATATTACATGTTTCGGTCTCGCTGTTGTGTAAAGCATAATGGTATTATCACTGACTGACACTGACTTAATTTCTGCAAAGGGTAAGTTACTGGTAGATCGCACACATAGCTGTTTTACTAGTTATGGTTTCAACTAATAAACGGCTCGTCCATTGCTATCTTCTGGGTGCCCTAGTGCGAGTTGTTTTTACGAAACGTTTATGACGTTCGGCGCTCCGATTAGCTCACTCCAAACTCTTAGCCAATCAGAGAGCCAAACGCGGTAAACATTTCGGTCTCGTAAACGTAAAACAAACCCTCACTAGGCACTCAGAACATTGCTCAGACTCTATGCAGCTACTAAAGAAATTCTTATCTCTTTCGCTGTAATAGACACAATACAAAATCTAGTTTTATGTATCATATGTGATACATCAGATAGAGAACTTGCTATAACGATGGCACTGCCCGATTCGACATTCGAAACCGGGTGCTTATGCTACTGAACCAACATGGCAGTCTAGACGTAGTACTTATTTTAAATACATTAAGTTATAGTGCCCTTTAAACAGTTGGCCTAATAAAGCCACTTAAATAAATTAATACTTATAAGTATCAAATGCCCAAATGCCTATTTTAATAATATTTTTTGTGCTATCAAATAGGATCTAGCTCAAATGAAATATTAATACGGCTAAATTACCTTTTTTCCTTTAAGATTTATTTTCTTTTATAAAATAACCACGGGAGGCCTGAGCACGGCAATAACGGTAAGGTAAGGTGATTTGTTAAGTAGGCTTTTCAGTAAATGTTAATAGAAAACGAAGTATTATTACGCTAACTTTTACATCTAGTACTCGAAAATATTTTAGAGGCAGAAGCACACCGGCGGCCAGATACAATAGGTTTTCAAATGTATTTGGCATTCTAGCATTTGACCGGTTAATAATATGTTAAAGGTAAAGAACCACATCTTAGGTAAGTACTGTAAGCATCGCTTATACGCCTCATCTTGAGGTTCCGAGTTCGATACTCATGACAGTAAAAGAGATTATTCATTTGTGTGTTACCACTTTATCAGTAGCAGTTCTGCGTCTGGAAATCATTTCGATAGACGGCTATAAGGTCACCTTTATAAGAGAGACCTATAAACATAATACACAAATTGTAAAACGTGCTCAGGGAAATTCAGATGCATGGTATAAATAAATGCCGACTACTATATTGATCGTACGGACAATTCGCTGTAAACATTTCCTAGAAGTACCAACAGGGTATCGATTGAGTACTTTGTCTTTGAGTTAGTTAAACAACAAATACTCACGCCTATCTATTCCTCGATGGATAGGTAGAGATAGGTAATCCACCTTGTCATTTTGCGAAATATATATGTATATAAACTTAATTAATTGACTCTTCAGTTAAACCGAGATATTCTGTAGATAGAACTGTCTATTCGATACGTTTCCAAACAGCGTCCTGCTTCTGAGAATTACCTAACAAAAAACTCGACACCACCCTCAAGCCGAATATCGAACCGAGTCTTCTTAATATATGCTCGCTTAATATACAAATTATGCTACAGGAATAACTAGGTGATCAATTCAGTATGTTTAAGCCCGAATATCTCGGTTTAACTGAGGAAGTCAATTAATTAAGTTTGAACAGACTGCCATGTTAACACTGTGTGTTATTTTGATTGAACCTCACATAACACAGTAACACAACATCTTAAATCTAAGTCTCTAATACAAAGGATTAGCGGTGTATGGCGTTTCACGTCTGCTACATTAGGGTTCCTATGTACGTATTGGGTTTGGCATAACCAGATGATATAATTGAATATACATAATTATGTATACTAGCTTAAACCTGTGAGTGGCTTTGTCCAAGTGTGCATTTGTCTTGGGTAAAATACTCGATATGCCTAATACCTATGCGACACTTTACGTAATAGTTAAAACTTTGAATCCCTATTTCATCTACTTCAAAGTATTATTTTTTTAACTGGCTATCTACTGGTGTTTATTATTTATTTACAGGATTACTTCATGTGCATGTGGTATGAGTGTTCTTACAAAAAATGGGGATTATTAAGACCATTCAAAATTTTTTCCTAACACAAACTTTGAATCCCCAATTTAGCTTCTCATGAGATGAATTTCCAGAAACCCTTCTTTAGAGGATTCTTACGTTATACACGAAACATATGCAGACATTCAAATTTCTAGATTCTGCGATTTAAACTGTTCATTGACACGTCAGCCATTTTATCTGTAAGTCAGTTTCTACCTCTGCAAGTATAGATGAATCCTAGTCATAAATGCCAGTCTATCTGCCCGCACATACACGTATTCGTTTTGAAAAGGCTAGCTTTGCCTTTTCAAAACGAATACGTGCTAGAAATGTGCTGTCGCAAAGCCGGACAGTGCTTGAATACGCTGGGTAGTTTTGCCGATCGGGTGAGCCGAATATAAGATGTATTGTCTTAGTGTAGAAGTTACAAGCATGGGGTTGGTCTTGCTGTCTATAGGTACTAATATTATAAAGAGGAAAGATTTGATTTTTGTTTGTAAGGATTTACCTCAAAAACAACTCTACCGATTTAAAAAAATATTTTACCATTAGTTAGCTGTTTAATTACCGAGTAACATAGGCTATATTTTATATTAAAAAGAAGTGCTGTTACTAACAAAATTTAACCTTCCGAGTGAAGCCGCGAGCAAAAGCTAGTGCAATATATAATTGCTAAATAATATTTCACTAGTGTAACTCGTCATTGTGATCGAGCCTACCGAACTCGAACCAGTACAGACTTTGTCCTCCTGTCGAGTGGCAAAATCCGTGCATTGACGGTAATCCATATTGGCAACTCTGATTCCACTCGTGAGCTTTTTCTAAGGTTTATTGTTCTGGAGAGGCAAGGTAATTCTACAGTACCTATCTGTATTCAACTTTTGCCTGTTGGATGTAATAAAGTCTTTCAACTTATATACACACCTATTGATCAAGATGAGCTATAGACGGATGTACGAGGGTGCGTTTTTAAGTTCGCGGAATGGAATAGAAGGGGATGAAATAATATCACAAAATTATTTTTCCTTTTCAATATATTCACCTGAAACCCTAATACATTTCTCAGATCTATGAATTAACTTATGAATACCTTCATAAAAAAATGTTTTGTCTTTCTCTGAAAAATACGCCGAAACTGCATCCTTCACTTCTTCATCGGTTGAAAATTTCTTTCCGCGACAACAAACACTCTTAATAATTCTAAATTAGGAAGTCAGGCAATTTGGACTCTAACTTACACACTATTAGAGTTCAAATCGCCTAACTTCTAAATTTCGAGTGAAGTCGTTGTTTGTAGATGCGTTAAAATTCTCATTCACAAATTTTACAAAAGTCTATCTAATCAATTGTTTTGTGTCTTACGTTTGCATGTTTACATTGATGTTTTCCAATAATCTTGCGACATTGCAACAATATCGGCAAGTCTACCTGTTCGGCAAACTTTTGTCAAGATACAAATATATCTGAAACATTAGTCGTAGCATAGGTACAATATCAATACAATAATAAGCTCCTAGTGCTTACAAAGAAAAGTCATTACTGAAAATAATTCATTATCTATATATATAAAAGTCAATGGCACTTTTCGTTGTAATTAAACTCCTCCTGAACGGCTGGATCGATTTGAATGAATATTTTGTGTGTTCAAGTGGATTCGAGGATGGTTTAGATATGGATTTTTTTTATTTTTTTTATTTTTCTCCTGTATAGGACAACGTCTGTCGGGACAGCTAGTATACAATATTTTGTTTTCGCAAGTTCTTTTTATCTCACTTACTAGAAGACAATCTCACATATTTCAGTATACCAAATACTACATACGTTACTTGATTCGGCAATCGAAATGTGGGCGTCAAATATGACAATTGCCACATCACTTGCACGACAGAGACTACTATGTATTGAAGGCTGATCAAATCATTATATTGTAAGGATATAGTGTTCATCTGACGTTTAATTAACTAGTAGCTTGTTAACATTAATTAGTTAGCGTCAAATTCATTCCAGAAATACCTAATTAGACGCTACTCGTATCTGATTTATCGTTAATTACTGTAGCTAATTACTCATTTAGTTTGATTAAATATTAAATAATATTGCTGTTGATATTCGTCCCAATACTTCATAAACATCATGACGTTAACTTTTACTGTTTATTATATATACACTAAATATATATAAGTACTTAAACTTAGGCTGCGATGCCGATTTCAGTAAGAAGATCGCTTATAAATACTCGCTACCAGAATCATGTGCCATGTGGGCCGAGCATTGCGACTTCGTTCACTACACGTGACAAAACAGTTTGTATTCTAATAAATAGTTAAGAGTCTAGGAGTCCTTTGTGACCGTTGTTTGAATATTTGGTTATTCGCCGCGATATCGCAAAATAATTCCGAAGCAGCATTTACAAAAGGATTTATTTTTCTGGTGTTTTCGCCTGTCTATAACTTTGAAGAGAATTAAATCGACATGCGATTTCCGAATAATTTATATTAATAGAAAGGTCAAAAGTTGTTCTCTCATTTTATTAAAAGCAGTATTGCATTACGTATAAGGGAACGGTATATGCTTCAAACAGACATAATATTTAAAGCCACCGAAACCTTCGTCATACTCGTACAATTTACCACTTTTCTCATAAGCGAGGTTTGTAGAAACAGCCCATAAAAGAAAAGCTTAATATTTTCTAAAATCGCAGGTAATAAAATACATACTAGAGTGAGATAGTCGCTTGTCGTCAACCGATAAAACCCTAAAACTTGAGCTCGCATTACTAAAGATGTCAGTAGCAATGACGGATCATGTTAGGCTGGTCTCTATACACTACTACCTTAGAGCAACTAAAAATAAGAACTACCTACTATACACGAACCGTTATAATCCTCGCATAATGAAAACAATAAAAAGTTGATGTCATATCCAGTCACATGATATTCCGTTATCAGTGAAGCCCAAGGCCGTGAATATTTGGGTCAGTACTAGAGCTTGTTATACGGGTTTTTGATTATTCTAGTGTCTACACAATATTAGTTGCAGATTACATATGTATAAAGCTTGTCTTAGATTACCTTACTTAGCTGAGATTACCTTATCGATTTATACTATGTTTATCTAACTTGCTAAATTGTTGGTGTTTTAAGATTCAGTTCTCTCAACAGCAGCCATTATCTTAGGTCAGTGTTTTGGAAATCTACTTCATGCCACTTGTGATGCAACCGAAAGCGAAAAGGAATTACGATTCTGTTTCATCTGCCAAACAGACTCGGTTGTCGAAGCTCACAGATTGTTATCTTGTGACCATTGAGCTCGCAAAACTATTTGAATTAGCAATAGCGCAGTGAGAACTCATTTAGTCTTAATATTTAAAGAACACAGTTTTCACGGCAGGCAACAGCTTAGGCACGCTTCTACTATTGACTAAGAGTGACCGTCACCACTTACTATCAGATCGTCCGCTAACTTACCTACCAGCACTAGTAATAAAAAAGTCCTGTAGATGCTATACGATGCAGTGAAAGGCAAATTATGCAGTCGTTCACAAAAGCATTTAAATATCGCTAGCCCAGTTCCGCATAAGTGAAATTCAATTTGTTTGAGCCCTCGGGAACTGTGGCGCCGTTTTAAAACTCAAAGCAGTGCATGTAGTGCGTATTTTGTACACTCACACTTTTATATACCTGAAGGGATAGGCAGAGATGTGTTACGCCCATATTTCTCCAGCTATACTTTTAGACCCCATGTAATGGAAAGTGAGTCCGAAGCCATAAATCGTAATATGTACCGACTCCGACCTGAGACTATTCTAACAGATAAACCCAGTTACACTTTCCCCGATATTGAAGTTAATGTGATCACAATTGAACGATGTATAATTAAGTGCAAACTTATGGGCACGGAATCAACGAGCCTATATTATATTTTATATGAGCACCATAAACAACTCTATATAATACTTAATAGGTGTTTTTTTTTTTTTTTTTTTTATTTTGCTCGTCAAAATGACCACACTCCACCTGATGGTAAGCAGTCGTGTGGTCTAAGAGCAGTGGCCTCCACATCGTCCTCATAGCAGCCGAGGCGATGTTGAGGTCTCTACTTTGACGGCCTGAGAAGGTGCTTTTTCACGCCCCGCTTAAAGGACCCAGGATTGAAGGAAGAAGGAAACACGTGCCTTGGCAGAGAATTCCATGCCTTGATCGTTCGGCAGAGATATGAGGACCCAAACTTGTTGATACGCACTCTAGTCGACTCCACCTTGTAAGGATGGCATCTGAGCCCAGCACGCGTTGTTCTGGATAGGAAAGGTAAAACGAATGAAAATTGAACCAATCTTTCTATATGCAGCGGTGGTGGCCGCTTTCAGGGATGATCTGCTGTCACTTAATCACCATCACTTTCATATATGACATCACCGCTTTTCCACCCAAAGAACAGCTATAAAACACATTCTTACGAAGGTATTTATTATATATAGGCTTATTGACTAGTAACTATAGTACCAGCACATGCAATGGGCTACGCAAATTCATATACCTGCATGTTCTTTATATCACTAGGTTGGTAAAGTAACTTCGGAAACAAGAAGAAAAGTAAAGCACACATTCAAGTACAATTTCAACCTACATTGCCAATAAATCCTTTTTGTCAATCTGTCCACAAAATCACAGTCAGTGTTTAAACAGTTACCTGTGGCAAAGCGCACTGCCACAACCGCGTGCATGAGTGGATCCAATGAATTTAGACGACGCTCGGTAGGTTTACAAATGGAGAACCAAATCGCAACATTAGGACAAGTTCTATTTAACAAATTGTTTGTGACTGGCTATACAACACTATACCTAGTTTCCACATAACGTAGCGGTTGTATGTCAAATAATTTTATGGCAACAGTATTATATAATTATACACATATTTTGGTATAGTTCGAAATCACTGTCGTCACTATTGTACCTCTTAAAGACGCAGCAGGGTTAACCCAAAGCATTCAGTGATCACATTTGGATTATAAATTATTTACAAGATCATATACTATTATATTATCCTACTAATATTATAAATGTGAAAGTTTGTGAGAATATATGAATAGATAGATGGGTGAATGGATGGATGGATGTTTGTTAAAGAGTAGCTTTCACGCAAAAAACTACTGAACCGATTGTGATGATACTTGGTTTGTAGATACCTGGAGACCTGGATTAACACATAGATAACTTTCTATCCCGATATTCCAACGGCACCAGGAACCGCAGGTCGCAGCTAGTGAAGTAATATATGTGTAAAGTGTAGCAGTAGTGAATACTATACTGTGTGAAAAATCTATAATATGAAAATTAAAACCACGCTTTGTTTCGTTATCTATGGTTGGCAATGGAAAACCTTTGTTTCTCATCTTTTACTGATACTCGCTAAAACATGTCACCCTTCCACTGCCTCTTCAAATTACTAACTACAATAGCTATGTAGTTATAAATTGCATATATTATCTCGCATATAACTCAATGTTATTATATCGTTAATACAACTCACTCAGGAATAATTGACCATTAACACTTAACACCAGTATCACTTTGTCTGCGGTTACAGTAGTCAATATATACTCGCTACTATCAAGGTTCTGAGCCGACGACATGACATACATTACGTTTGTATAAAATTATAAGTTAAACTGAAATTGTTATATCAATATTTTAAATTTAAATGTCCCGACATCTGCTACTCAATCACTACCAAACCACTGTTCGGAAGTTGGTTGGGAGATATTTTGTACAAAAAGGACGTCGCATGTAATGAATATTAAGGTCGAGAATAAAAATAAATTCTACTATATTATATGTGCCAAAAAAAAGACTGAAACTAAAACTGAATGAAAATTAAGAAAATAATAAAAAGTAATAACTTCTCCAGATAGACAACTTGACAGCGAAATCTTTATCTTGAGACTCGAATAAAGATAATTGTATGTTTGTAATGATTCAGTTGAGCCTTCAACATTATATTTTCATTTGAGACTGTGGAATAATTGCAAATTATAGTAGCATGTGGTAACTTGTAGTCGATGCCTACCCATCCGAGAAATAAGCGTTGGTCAATGTACTGTATTTAGTTGCTGAATCCATTCATATAAAAAAGAATACCGACTAGATCTCTAACTAGATATTGCTCGTAGCTTAGCTCCCATAAATTTAGTTTAAGTTAGGTTATGTTAGTAACTGGCGAGCCTCAGGGGACTCTGCCACCCGTAAATTAAAAGCCCCAAGAGGGCGTAACAAAACTTTTTCTGGATGAAAAGTACCATGTCCTTTTCTTTTCACCTGACAATGTGTATGCGAAATTTCATGATGTTCGGCCGAGTAGGTAAGGCTTGAAACCGTAACAAAGAAACTCACATTATCATTTATAATATTAGTTTTAATGTCTTCTTTAATAATATATAGAGTATGCTATTCCTTCTAAAATAGTATATTTCGTACTAATATTATTGCGACAAATATAATTTATGCATTTGTTACCTGCCATCTAACTATATTTCCATATAATTATTATTTATACATTTGTGTAAATTTATACAATTATACAGCACCATTTAAGTATCATTCTTGTTGTGATTAAATTAATTACTTAATAAAATATACATATTAGAAGTTGTATGTTATTAGTATGAGGAATGTTATGAAAGTGAATGAAGCCAAAGAAGTGTGTCAGGATCGTAGCAAATGGAAATCCGTAGTCTCTGCCTACCCTTCTAGGAAACAGGCGTGAATCTTTGTATGTATTAGCGCGTTGGCGATGATGACTTAAACCTCCAGGCTAAATATTAATAATAGTGTTATGCGTATGGAAGTGATCTGTTTCACGATCAATGTCACGCTTATAGATGCACATTTGGCACCTTGCCAGATTTTGGAGCCATCACCACAAAGGATCTTACAGATTGTGATGTTAACGCGGTCTTCTCCCTATATGATCCTTGTGTTTTAAGAAAGGCAACTCCCGCACTAGAGATAATTCCTCTGTTGCGGGGGACTTTACAAACATTGAAACAACAGACACAAAGAACATCCAGACTCGGGACAATCATTTGTGGATCACACAAAGTTTTGTCCCGTGTGGGATACAAACCCACTACACTCGGCGCAGTGGCAGTGGCGAGGCGACCATTAAACCGATACGCCATCCGTTCAGCCATTGATAGACTTATAAACTGCATCAATGTTCAAGACGCCTTTGAAATAAACATTTTAATCAAGTATTCAAACTTTTTATACAAATTTAAATTGAAACCTATAGGTTGGTTCGTTAACTTCATAACAGCGTAGTATCATATCCTTAAGTGTATGTTTGTATACTGGAAAGGACCAGAACAAAATCGATAAATGTAAAAAAAAATGGATTTGGTCGGTCTATTGAAAAATTGGATCTTACGATAAGAAAAAAGTTGAAACACATGTGGTGTACTGCCTTCACGTGCCCTTATTACAGATTCTAATTGGTTTCGCATAGATCTGATTAGGGTTATTAAACGGTCTTGTGGAATATTGTTTCATTCTTGTGAAATCGCTGTTCTTAGTGCTGCTACTGTTGTGGGCACAGGATTTCTCGCATATACAGCTTTTTTTTAAACTGTCC
Source organism: Catocala nupta (assembly GCA_963675205.1). Classification (NCBI taxonomy): domain Eukaryota; kingdom Metazoa; phylum Arthropoda; class Insecta; order Lepidoptera; family Erebidae; genus Catocala; species Catocala nupta. Next base: position 20,404,620 of record OY776080.1, read on the forward strand.
CAAACATGCTCAATGGGATTAGATCCGGGCTGCGTGCTGGCCAATCCATTGTACGTATCCCAACCTCTTCGCAATATTGTCGAACTTGTGCAGCGGCGAGGGGTCGGACATTATCTTGCATTAGAGTAAAATTTTCGCCTATTAATCACATGTAAGGTACCACATGAGCTTCTAAAACCTGTTATATAGCGTTATGCCGTCAAGCCACCTCTTCTACCGTTTTGACTAACCATGTCGATAGACATAAGTTCCGTTCGCCCGATCATCGAAATGCCACCTCACACCATACACGAACCGCCTCCAAAAGGAACACGCTCCTCAATGGAACTTTGAGCATATCTCTCCCCACGTCGACGATAGACTCTTCTGCGACCGTCTGCATTATTTAAACATGTCCTACACTCATCGGTGAATAATATGGAGGCCCATTGCTCTTCAGTCCAATTAAGATGTTCACGCGCAAATCTTAAACGAGCTTGTCTGTGAGCTGCAGACAGCTTTAGACTATTTGCTGGTGTAAAAGGGGTGATTGCCGCTTGCTTAAGCCTCCTTCTTATTGTTCGTGCACTCACGTTTACTCCACGCACTTCATTCAGTTCTGTTTTGATGTTTACTGAAGTGAGGAAACGATTTCATAGGAAAGTTGAAACAATAAATCGGTCGTCACAACGGGTGGTTGCTCGAGTTCTGCCGGTACCGGGTCTCCTTTTGTAAGAACCTGTCTCTACAAACCTTGTTCGGACGAAGTATCCATATTTATGGTTACGAAACTTTTGTTGAGTTTAAAAGACTAATAATCAATACTATTCGTAACAATAATTTTAACCGCAAATTAAAAAAAAAACAAACCGGATTAATTTCAAACTTTACTCTAATAACACACGAATTTAACTATGCATAAATTTTATTTTCCCGGCTATAATCTTTTACTGCAGTTATATTTTTAAATTTGGTTTTCTTTTTTGATTAATGGACAGTCTCGACATTTTTATTTAGTTTAATCTAAAAAGTTTGCATACTTATCAAAAATATTAATTCGAAAGTACTTAATCCTGAACTTTGATACAGTTTATGAGTCCGTCAGTGTAGTTATTATATACATATGTTGAACCGTTTAAGATTTGTCTAATGTATCAATTTACAAGTTCACAGACGCTCATTCTAATACATTGAAATCAGTATTGATCTTCTATGATATAAGCTTATTTGGATTGAAACTACAAAACATAATTTAATCACAATATCTTTAGGGTGGTCAAAAGAGAACAAAATACTTCACAATAACGACTTTCAATCTGTACTACTATCTATAGGTAACCGTTCCATGTGCTTGTTTCTATCGTATCCCAAACGTTCTGTATTGTTCCTTTAAATCATCATACCAACGCTCATGCATAAGTTGTATGATTCATACAAAAATCGTTTTCATCAGACGTATCCAACTCAAGTAATTCTATAAATATATCGGGTGTCAATCGGCAGATACTAAAACGATCCGGTGTAAAACGAACGGACAAATGACACCCAATTGATGCATTGATGTGTACTATGGTAGCCATGAGGCAGTTTCATTAAATAGGACAACAGTTTTATGTGAGCGATTCACACATAATCGATATTCCCGATATCTAGATTGTCACTTGAAGTAAGTCGCGTTTTAAATTAGTTACATTACGTTACTACTTTACCATACCAACAATCTTTAGAATAATCTTCTGTTACCTGGTACCCAAAAACGCCCTCTCTCGCCTATAGAGACAAGGATGTTTTACACCTGCGTTTCAATTGCTATTTTTGTAAGACCCACGCATTAGAGAGCATGTCTATTGTCATCTACAGCACTCATTTGTACCCCATAGCTAATAAAAAAAATCTTATAATATAACACTATGCCACACTATATCATGAATATAACAATAACTCTCACAATCATACGCAAACTTAAATGCATACTTTTGCCATAGGACTAATGAATAACATAACTAACTAAAACTTTTGCAATTTATTATAAAATTAATTTAAAAAAAATAGCGTGCCATATAGAATTTTAAACTAACACAATGTCCGAAGAAACTCTAACGTATGGTATACCTACAAGTATTGCAAGGAGGGAATTGAAAGCCATGGCCGGACTGCCGATGTTTGATTTAGCGTTTTGAACCTACAATAGTAAATAGTATTGCGTTATTGAAGATAATGCCATATTAATAAATAATAGATGAATGATATTTCTAATATAAACATAATAATCTAGTTATTAGATTATTTCTACGTGAATACGTACGAAACATATATCAGTTCTAATCTGTAATCTGATATTTATTTCTCTATTTTCACAATTTCCTTTTTTTTTCTAGTTGACTTGTTACGATTCGTATATGTACTCGCGATATTTGGCTGTTAGAGGCGGAAAATAAATTGACGTACATTTTGTTATTCTAAGCTATCTACGTACCTACTACATATTATGTGAACAAGATAAGAAATAGCTTAGGTAGAGTCGTTGTATCTTAAAACACTCGTATATAAATCCAGACTCAAGCACTGCATTCAAAACACATCACATCAATAAAGTGATCGTACTCATTTAATGCGTAGACAGTACTCTTATTAACCTTTCCAAATAAGCGACATGTTTATGCTAACAGAGAGTGCCTGCTTGTGTTGCAATTCATTTGAATGGCCTATAAGTCCTTTTGGTCTATCAAAACACAATCGCATCTCTATTGCCATTGGTTTGAATTCGGTACGCGCCCATAAGTTCTATTGAACAGTTATTACATTAGGCATTTCGAGGTAATCTGTTTTTGATGTTGCACTTCTAAATTAATAATAATAATTATGAACATCCAAAATGTGTACCTGTTGATACCGAATTTATGTAATAACATCTTCACATATTATGCAATTAATATGTGATATTCACACTGGACTAATTACATTATCCATGCAGTTTAGTTTTATTTTCATTTGCCAAATCCGAGATTGTGAGTATATTTCTTACGCTTTCACGCCTTAGCTACTCAACTGATTATTATAAAATTTCGCACGAGTTGTCATTGATGCAGAACATAACTAAGGAATATTGGGTAAGTTTTATTTACCCAGCAAAAACACTGGTTCCAAAGGATAGCTAGAAATGTATAAAGTAAAGATATAAATATTCTCAATCATTTCTTCCAAATAAGATACCCTGTTTACATTAACATCAAATAACCAAATTTTCGAGAGGCTGACTAAATCTTTCAAGAGGTTAAGTTAAGCAGCTTAGACACTAGTGCAAATTTAATACAAAGTCCTAGCTATAAATATGGTAAGTACGATTTACTTTAATATTTAATAAGTCAATTTATATTTTAGTTGTCGTTTTATTCGAAAAATAAAGGTAAGGGAAACTGCTTGAAGTGTAACTGGTAAATAAGGTAATAATATAAGACCTATATACATATATCTTTCTCCCAACGCCTTTGGGTACTGTAATAATATGAATAACATACATTGCTTGGAAATTTAAAGGGCATGTTATACAACAACAAAGCTAATGTAAGAAAATATAGAAAAACACTTAATTTCACGTGTACGAAGTCGTAGCCAGAAACTAAAAAAGGCATGTAATTATTTAGTACCTTTATGATTAAATTATTACTCAAATGAAAGAAATTCTTTTTTCATATAGGTACTTAATAATTACTTATATATACCTTTTTAACGAAGTCGTGTACAAAAAGGCCACGACTTCGTACACGGAAAATTTGGTGCTTATCTATATTTTCTTTCTTTGCTTGCAAAAAGAAACTGATCTGCACATATAACACTTAACTTCCAGGCGGCGTTTCAAGACGAAACAGCAACCTTATTTTAAGTTAGACTGTCAGCAATATGGCTGTGTAAACCACGTTTAATATAGTGCAGTAGTAGTAAGTTTGCGTGATGCGCCTACAAATATACGGATAGACAAACTTACAAAATAATTGTTTCACCTTCTATAGCTGTTATAAACACCCCTCACATTATGTTTCTTGAGTATCTTCTACGTGCTAACATCGACCAGTTACAATTGCATTATATGTATAAATAAGAAAATTCCCACAACTGTCTAGACATAACGATCCTACACAAAACATCATCATTCATTCATTCATCATTATAGGTAATCTACCTATAAAGAATACTTTAAGTAGAAATAAACTTCAACATTATTATTCTAGTTAAGTGACTGATTATCAACGTAGACGTTACATCTACTAATATATTCAAGAAATATATATATTTATAATAATATATATATTTAAGAAAGCTGTGTCTCTTTATTCTTACTTAATATTATAAATGCGAATGTGAGTTTGTTTGTTATGCTTTCACGACTTAACTACTCGGCAGACTATGAAATATCGCATACACGTTGTCAGGGGTACAGAAAAGGACATAGATTACCTTTAAATCCAAAAAAAGTACCGTTGCCGAGAGACAGAAATTGATTTTCAAAATCTACAATAACACAAGCGAAGCTGCGGGCAAGATCTATTTGAAAATATTTGTTTAACTAATTGGGTGAAATGATTTCGAGAGGTCTTAAGGCAGAACAATGGCTTTTTTAATTTCTTGTATACCAGTCCGCCATTCTCATTGTTCCACTCTTACTTAAAATCCTCCAAGAATTCAGCTTCTATATGAAGTGCTCTACAAAAATTCATTATTATTGCTTACACTCAACCCGTAACCTATATTTTCCAACACAAATTCAATCCCAGGTTGTACAATAGAAATACACTTTCATAGATATAAAGGAACGGAGTCGTTATGACAAGCCAGAGCTAAAATAAAAGCAGCTCCGTTTCTGTTGCACCAATTGAAGACCGGACATGATAATTTGGATCCAGTTTATGTTACAATAATAGTGTTAAGAGCAATTATGTGGTGTGTTTTGTGGGATAATGCAGTCCTTTACAATTTATTGACGTGAGAGTTACATAATCTACTAGATTTTGCTTGTGTTACAATACATTTTGTCAATAAATATTGATCTCTCGAGAACAATAACTTTTTTCTGCATGATATTTAGCATTTGTCCTTTTCTGTACCCCTGACAACGTGTATATAAATTTCATATTGATCAGTCCAGTAGTTAAGACGTGAAAGCGTATCAAACAAACAAACTCACATTTGCATATTTAGTATTAGTTGGGATTTAAATATTATTTTAAGTTAAACTTTTATTGGGTGTTAAATATTATTATTATTTATTATCAGGCAAGCAATTGTGTACAACTGATTAGTGCCTATATCCAGCTACTGCATGTAATGTTATTACTATTATTCCTCTTATAATTTAAAAATTATGCGAGATCATGTAATAACCTAACCTCAGAACATTCTAAACAGAGTGAAACCCAAGATATCACAATAGCCATCGAAGCATATACACACAGTACTAACACAGAACCCAAAAATAAGTTTTTAAATATACATATTATAGTTTTAAAACATATTTATCCAATATGCTTTAAAACTTACAATCGCTACACGCTTACATAACTCAACGGAGATAACGATAGTAATATACTACCTATTTTTAATTTGTTATGCTTTAATTGCATATTAATCGTATTATTGTTTGTATAATAAATACCAACATCGCATTTCATTACAAAATATAATTGATACATGTGCGAAATTATTGCTGTATCTTCATTATTGTATATGCGATATTCTGAATGATATTGGGGAGGTCAAGTAGCTCTTAAACAGTACCTTTTTAATAAAAATGCCTTATTCTCATTTCGTTACACTTATGTTCTCGTGAGATGTAACGTATCAGGACGATTCCTGGGTCTTGCTAAACTCCAAAATATGCCCGGTATTAGGCATTAAGCACGCTGCTTATTACGGAATTTATATACAGGTTTTTTTAAGAGGCAACTCACGCTCTCTGAGTAAGTCCTGTGTCGCAAAGGACTTTACAAACATTCAAACTACGGACACAATGAACATTCAGACTCGGAACAACTGTTTGTGGATCACACATAGTTTTGTCCCATGTGGGATTCGAACCCACAACTCTGGGCACAGTGGCAGTAGCGAGGCCACTTAAGCCACTACGTCATCCGTGCAGTCAAATGTCAGTGGTTAAATGTGGGAGTAATACACATATGCCTACCCTTTCGGCGATGTACAGGAATAATCTATATAAGTATGCACAAAAGAGGTATCTGTCCCAGCGTGTCTATCTAGGGAATATATTGCTTCGCTTCCATATTGTACTAAGGATACCTCGTGTAAAGGGGAAACACGTGTCGCAACATCTGTTTATTTTCGAAGCAGAATATTCGAAATTGGAAAAGGTAATCAAGTTCGTGACTTCAGAATTTCAGACTTACGTTTTATATGACTTGTTACTTATTATAATGAATTTCTCTGCTTGATATTAGTTGTACAATAACTCGTTGCTAAGTAACGACGAATACAATTGGTTATAGCTTCTGTGGAGTCGGTTTTTACTGTACTAAACTGGTTAAAAGATTCAGGGCAACATAAATAAGCAAGTAAATATAAACAGTTCGATTGAATAGACCAGCAACTCTCGAGACAAACGATAAGTATATTACGATATAGAAAAATAAACATAAATTACTAAAACCTCATACAGATAAAATTATTATTCACAATTGCGTGTCAGTGCTTAATAAACATTATAAAATACGTATTGATGAATATACCAGATACTTCTTGGTCCCATGAATTGCCACAAATACGATAACCGATTATCCAGTTTGTTTCCAGAATGAAAAATTGTCTGATTAGTAACAAGTACAATACAGTAGACTAGCACTATAAAACGTGGAATTTTAATGCCCATATATTTGACATCCGTGGTGCAACGGTAGTGAATGTGACTGCTGTACATGAGGTCTCGGGTTCGAATCCCGAGTCAGACCAACAAAAAGTTATTGGGTTTTTCTGTTAAGAAATCTCAAAAGCAGCCCGGAGTTCGGAAGTGGGCGGTGTTAGTCGTCCTCGTGCCTCGAAAAACACGTAAAACCGTTGGTCCTGTGCCTGATCCTCCCCGGTTGTGTCGGATTATCGGTCCCATCGGATCATGAGAATTAGGAAACAGAGATTGGACTTATGTTTACGCACACACTTGTGTACTATAATATCTCCTGCGCAGATGGCCAGTCTCCGTTAAGATTGGCCGCCGTGGCCGAAATTCGGTCTGGAGGACATTATTTGACATTATCCTATATCACTACGTAGGGGATGAAATAAAGTATGTTTAAAGAACTTTAAAAATAGCTGGAATTGATTCACGTCACTTCAACACATTATTGTACCCTTCAAGTCTCAGACCGTGTAAACAATTATCCACTTTTATTTATTCGGTATTATTCTAAACCTGTCTAAGCAGATACAGCGTCATCAAATTTATACATGTTAAACAAACTAATTTATAATCACAAACAATGCTCATAGCAATACTTATACAACACGATTTACTAAGTATGTTTATATTGACATCATAATTGAAAATATACTAGAATGGTAATCTTTGCACGATGCCGTCACATTTTAATTTATAATCTACTAGCTGCCTGCCAAGTTATACTTATAAACATATCATTGTATTACCTACGTACTTAATGCACTTTAAAATTGACAACTTTTATTTGTCGTCCAATTTATATGCAACACCAAATGTAAGTTTAAATATACATACATTACTGAAAATGTTACGTAAATTAATATAAGCGAACATAAACGCAGATAGAAACATACAAAAACCTGTTTACGATTATATTATATGTATAGATATTTCTTACCATTACAAGTGCACTCATGTATTCTGTAGGTACGTATAATGTATTCTTAGTTTGTTTAGGTATATGTGTCATTCTATATTCAGTAGAGCATATTGGCTATAGGTTCCACCCCTATAAAGTGAGACCTACATTTATCTATCTATACGTGTATACAATATAGATATGCTATGTCCTAAAAATGCAGGTGGCTATTGTAATCAATCTTCAATACTGCACAAGTACACCTATGGGCAACAATCTCTCTCGGTGGCAAATTAGCACGCCTTGCGGTACGCATACAAAACGCCCAACGTATGTGACCTACATGATTATTCCTAGTAAATAACGAATGTTTTTATATGGACTGGTGAAATGGGAGTTTTGCGTTTTGAGGAATCTGTTATTATTCGTTTTGGCGCCGATTTTACATTGAAGATATCTGTATCTTTTTTGTGTTGGCATCGTCAACAGCTAGGCAATCTTTCTTCTAAGTTTGAGCTTGTAAGAACACTACTGATTACATAGGATACGAATGTAGTTTTAGCGTCTACAGGTGTTTGTTAGTTTGATATTACAAAAAAACAGGTGCAAGAATAGTAACCCTAGTTCAAGTTAATATCTTTATACGCCACATGAATAATTAATTTGTATTTAAGTGCGATTTGTTGAAGGTATAATCGCAATTTCTGTTTCAAACAAAAGTATCGTATTTTATTAAATTTTACAGTGTAGCCTCGTTTGTTGGGCAGTCTGTATCAGTTTATTAGGTCTCATAGATGTGAAATGTTAGATATTTTCTCAAATGTGTCTATTAAAATTTAAATCTATCTACGCTACCGACAAAAAAAGTAATGGAAAATACATCTCTTTTACGCGAATTTCGCGGGTAATTTATGTATATTTGAATGTATTATGATAGGATAGTGAAGAATCAGTAAAATTTAAGGCTCGTATGAAACGGATAGCATACGAATAAGGTAAACGCCACAGATCAAAGTCAAAGTGAATAATTTTGAAGAGAAGCACTTTTATTTACTTGAGAGGTTTGCATAAGTCTCTACAAGAAAATCATTTTGGTTTATTCTGACTGTCTGACTGATTCTGTTAATTGTGTTTTTCAATATTACCACACGTTTTTAAAATAGCTAAAGCTTTGAGAACATTGAAAATAAGTACTATCGTAGCTTTTTATAGACAGCAAACTGTATTGTAAAATGCGCTCATTAGAGACTATTATAATATTACATTTTAAAAGTATTATATCTATTAAAGTATTATGATCAGTACATAAAATGTCGCTACTTTGGACTTTGAATCAGTAAGGCGCAATGTCCTTTAACTTATGGCAGAGACGATCCATAATTTAAAATAATGATTAACAATTAAATACATATTAGTACAAAAATCTAGCAATTTATTTAGCTCACCAATATCGATGGCTTTGTAATTATTAGAAACCAACACAACCGGTAATAGAAATACAGAATGACCCCCACAACGCCAATCATCGTCCGTACCCATTAATTATTCCCGAGTTTCCTAAGTAACAATACCTGGCGAAATGTCCTTCAATTTACTCATTAAGGGCGTAAAAGAATTAAATAATTATTCGGTAACTTCCATCAATCACCGTCAAGGAAAGACCAACATTTCATTTAGTTATTCAAAGCGTTTACAAGTATCGAAAATACTTAGAACAATACTCGGAAAAGTTAATAAGGTAACATACGAGAGTACAAAAGAAAAGTTTCACCGAATATGAAAAAAGTTAAATGTCAAACGTTGAAATCGCTTTTGTGTTTTTGGTAACCGCGTTTTCAAATACATATTAGCTTATGTCGGTAATAAAAATAAATGTTTTTGCCAAATCAGTATTTCATTCAAGACTTTTAATATCATATACGTATAAGTATTTTCTCTCTCAAATATATAATCAATTTTACTTTGAGTGCACGTATAGTTTTACAAATTGCCATACAAATTAACAAAATCTACCGATTTATTTGATCTGCGTATTGAAATAATGAATTCATGCCGTGTTTTCAAAGTTCTTACAAACAGATGATTAATATTCAGTTCTGAACAAACTATTTTCGTTTCGGTACATTCTACACATAACTTACGCATACATTACTGATATGAAAAACATTGTAACCAGTAAAGATGTAGATGCAAAAAGTTAAAATATTATTCTTATATATCAGATGTCGAATCTTAACTGCAACGTTGCAGAAACGTGTGTTATTAAACAAATTTAATGTCGTCACAACTTTCGAATGTTTACAACAAAGTAAACATACATCACGATTTGAAACAAAATGTTTTAACAACACCGGAAAACAGTGTTAACACGACAGTACTTATTTAGCTGAACCTTGAACGAGTGAACGATGTATGAATGAAACCGTATTATGAAACAGACGGTATTTGTATGGAACGTCCTCCAAGTCTGTCGCGGGCCTTACCTCAGTCCGTTTACAGCGGTGGCTTAGCGTATCTAATCTAGTTAGCGCTGCACTACATATGTGACGTCATAACGAAGCCGGCGCGTGCCGCGAAATATAAGTTCAACAAACTTAACCTTTATATACGTAAATAACGCGGCATACGTAAACAATTGTTGTTTATAGTAATGCACTAAACGCAACTGAAATAAACGGACACAATATATTTATGTTGAGAACATCACTACATTCACCTATAGTTTTCGGAGTTGGTAAAGTATGGTATCACGCACGATAGTGGACGTTTGCCGCAGCGGTGTATACGCTAGCGTCGCACGGCGGTTAGTACTCGTCTGAGCGCCCGAACAGCTGTAGGCTCACCGCGCCGACACTCTGCGCAATTTCCACACAAAGTGCCCGACTGTACCTCGGTACTACTGTACTGCAAAGTGCAGTTTCAGCGCGACTGTTCTAATCGCCGATATTCGTTTACATGCTGTTTATTTACGGGATTGTGTAAAATGTAAACATGATTGCATTCCGCACTTAGACTGCCGATTGTACATGTATTCAGATAGTCCGTAAATGGTGCGGTTTTAATTACTTGGGGTTAGCGTTTTATAGGAGATTTAAGTAGGTAGTAACACACTCTGAATTTTTTGAATGGAAAGGCACGCCAGTTCCGGTTTTTTTGATGATTGTGGAAGGGCACGCCAGTGCTATATATTTGATGATTTTACGGATAGACCGGCTGTCCCGAGGAAGTGCTACTTTCCTACAGGCGATCGTAAGTAGTAATAGTACATTACTACTTACGATCGCCTGTGACGCCGGTAAATTGTAATAAAATGGTACTTCACCGAGCGAGTCGGCCCATACGTCACCAAATAATTTTCAATGACGTTTTTCACACAAATATTTATACCGTTATAATTTTTTATTTTGAATAAAAACTTTAGCACAAGAGATAATCCCTATATCCAATAGGATTTACAAGAATTTAGAATGCAGACAAATAGAGTCTACATTCTTATCAACTTTTCGTGGCATACAATATATTCCTTCTGGCGATTGAGCCTGCAACGTGACCACTAAACGAAACATTTCGTGCAGTCCATAAATAAGGCGAAGTGGTCTAAGGCTTCGGACCTGCGGATCTGATAATGCAACGTTAAATTTAGATGCGAAACCACTACAAGAAATATCACGATTTGAACATCTGAAAAGCATAATAATTAGATTCTGCAAATCATAATAGTCACATAATATCTTAGCATAAATACTATTCGACATTGTAACCGCGATTGCTAATTTCGGAAGGTTTAACCACCGTGTCAGAAAATCCCATAATCTGAAGTTGGTGACAAAGATTAACGTCTGCAAAGCACTTATCATACTCGCCCGTTAATATGTCCCCAAGGCGTGCTGTTTCTACAAGTTAGATGGCAAAAATTGTATCATGTATCACATGAGTATCTCAGAGCTGTTTCAAGGATCAAATAAATAAATAAATATTCTACCACATACACACAACACCATCTAGCCCAAACTAAGCAGAGCTTGTACTATGGGTACTAGACAATGGATAAACATACATATACACATTTTTTTTTGTAATTACATACATATTATACATGGAAACACCCAGACCAAGACAAACATCCATGTTCATGCACACAAATGTTTGACTTGTGCGGGAATCGAACCCATGGCAGAATCATGTGTCTAATACTGAAGTTTTGCGTCATTCCATTATATACATATAGCATGGAAGGTCTACATAATTATGCAAAGACAACTTAGGTAGTATGTACATATATGGACTACTCTGAGCAAATCCAGTTATATGTAGAAGAAAGAAAAGTGTTAAGATGGAACAGCAATATATTTTTAATAAAAAAGGAAGTTAACTAACATCGTATTTTCCCGATCGTAAGTCTAAAGATGCTTACAATAAAGGACTTATATTTTGGACATCTCTAGGCAATGGAAACCAGACCATTGCTGTCAGCACACTGTTTGCTTAAGAAAATTGAAAACGTTTTCACCACAACACAGGTTTTTATGGCTTTGATTTTCTGTGGGCAGGAAGCTCTTCCAGAGTCAGATTGCCCCCATGTGACAGAAATCCCAGGTGTAACTAGAGACTCTGATTCGCTCTCTAAAGCAGTTTTATTCTTAGCAAAGCTGGCTGTTAAAGGCAAATTAAAGGCGGTAATCAGCATCTACCATGCTAAAATATTCTAATAGACATCAAAATGCTTGTAATGCTATTCATTTGCAATTGAAAGAGCTTGCATTACAATAGTCATCTTGACTTGATTTACATACAAACAGGTAAAAAATGCAGGCTACAACATATCCAATCAAAAATTAAATAAATGTATTAATATAAAAACCACTTATCCAATGCAAAAAATACTTATTATACATTCACGTCAAATACAACAATTTTTGTCATCTAAAACTAGATTTGTCAAAGTGACATTAGCTAATTATATGACATCAAAATGATAATTTGAGAAATTAATTCGCGAAGCAATGAAAGTGAAACCGGATTTATATATACAAGTAGTGGAAGTATTGAAAGGTCAACACGCGACTATCGATGTCGAAAAGTAAAACCTCGTCTTCGTGTAAGATATAAATTTGTTTGAGCAGTAGATAATTTGCGACCAATCTCGGGGTTCCGGATTCAAAAACAGGCCGTGCAAATTTTTATTTCTTTAAAATTTGTACTAATTAATATTATAAAGGCTTATGCTTAACTTATCACCAGATATAGTAAAGTATTACAGTCAAAAATAGTATATGATCACCAAAATTAAAACCGCAATATATTTAAAGAGATCAAAATAAGGACGCTTACTGCAACTGAGAATTGCCTAACAAGCAGCTAGAATATACACGTCTCTCGAGACTTGCACTTAAAACGTGCTTGCACTTATAGCGTAGCTGCGCTTTTGCATACTTATTATGAGCCAACAACACAATGTTGAGTAAAATATTAATAATAAATAAAATTTTGCAACACACACAACTTTTGTCTGCGACCCCACTTACGGTGACAAGCAAAAAAACTGGTTCTTTTTTTCAATAGCAGGGGATAAAAGTAAGGTCAGTCCAGGATAAAGGGGCTATCTATTTTGTATTTGTCCTTCATTTTAAGGGGACGCGATTCTTTTATGAGCTATAAAATGGATCACGTTATCTAAGCAAGAATAAAAACCTTTAAATAGATAGTTTATTTTAAGTATTTCATTCTATCTGTCAATTCCTGGAAAGTCAGACACTGGCAAGCCGGTGCAGCTTAATAAATTGAAAAGAATAAAAATAATATCGTCATTTACATTCTAAATTATTTTATTAACTCTGAGGTATAACCATGTTCGGCTGAGATTAAATATCTAGGTAGTGTTGCTAAGTCTTATTATCAGGCAACTTATAGTAATATGTAATAACACGGCATATATAGCACTAACTTTTGCGTGACGTTGCTCGCTCGGATCAATATTTTTTTCTGGATGAAAGGTACCCTATATCCTTTTCTGTAAATGTTATGCTGGTGGTTTGAGTAGGTATTAAGGCGTGAAAGCGTATCAAACAATAAAAAATACTCACATTCGCGTTTATAATATTAGTTAGGATTGCCTAACTAATAAGAGCTTATTAATTCCTACGACAATCAGACACTGACAATGACGTTCAGACACAATGGTTTTTTCATTGCGTTTCTATTTTTATATTGTTATATAGATTAACACGCCACTATTCTGGGATACATTTTTATTCACAAAGCACAGATCACGACATCATTTTAGAAGATATGTCTCGTCATTCGTCGTAACCAAAAAACAAATTCACTTTCGCATTAATTATAACGTTAGTTAGGATTATAAAAAGTTCAATAAATAAATAAAAATAGTTATTACAGTTCTTGCGTTATTGCATTGATTCGTTTTACTTAATTGTACGTATTGTTAGCTGTATTTATTTCATGGTATTCAAATGTATTCCAATACAAAATCATTGTTGTCACCAAGCAGACTGTCACGCTAAAGTGGGACTTAGCTTGACATGTCTGCCGGTTTACTCGACTGAATGGGTCACGCAAGGCAAGTGGCCTCGCGATGTGGCCCAACGGAGATGGCGCGACTGTATTGTCACGCGATAGCCAGAAATATTTTGAAGGGAAATAGCTAATGATATATGAAGCTATCTTACCGGATCTATGACGGAGAAGGTAGCATAGGCTCATGCATATATGCTTCAAGGGGTAGACAGAGGTGTTACAACCACTAAGTGTCTATTCGAAATTTTGGGCCGAACGAAAAGCTTAAAAAGAAGATTATCCAGCTTTCATTTTTCAAAATGACTCCGTTGTTCGGACTACTTTATGCAAGGGTAAACGACAATCAAGTGGTTACGTACCGAAATTCAAGACAAATTTCAGAATAAATGTGTTTCACGGCAAAAACAGTGAACCCGAAACTTCGGTATTTACGTTTTATAGTACACATCTCACTATGATCTATTTCGTTCTAAAAGGCAAGACTATTGCTATATACCGGGCATATTTTCGGTCTGTTTGCTGACTGCCGTTAAACTCGAGATCACATGCATAGCAGTCGTATACGCTACCAAGGTGTTACCAAAGTGGATTGAGTTATCTGAAACAATATCCTATCCGATGTATCACATTTGAACGTAACAATAGATTTTCTATTGTGCATGTCATGGGACAGGCAAAGGGTTAAATTATACTATAAATTAACTGCCTCCAATGTCGTGAGGTCCCGTGTCTGATACTCTAATTAGGTAATAGGTAAAGAGTTTATCTGATATATAATTCTCTACAGCAGTATGAAATCTGAAAATGTAGCACGTGGACGACAATACGTTAGCCCCTTATTATGACATTTGAAATGTAGTTGCCGAAAAAATATTGTGATATCTGCACATCTATGCTAACTTTGGTATATTATATTATACACGCCATATAGCGGGCAGAAATACCATAGGTGTCTACTTATATCGTAAATCTAAAAGTTGGGCCGATTGTAGAAGAGCTTGTCTTTTGGAGGTTTGCATATGTGTCTCTGAATTGCACGAAAACAGTTCAACACATTTGAATATAATTTGACGGCGATAACCTTTTATCCCAGTTCCCGTGGCATTCAAACGGGCCAAGCTGCAGGCAGAAACTAGTAGTATAATAAAATGATGAAACAGGGCCTATAATAACATTTACGTCAATCAATCCTGATAAAATAATCCAAATAAAGCCACTAATCCTGTTGTAATTTGTGGAGTAAGGAAAAATAACACAAATACCAATAACAGGTCTTATTACTTCATGCTCGCATAGATAAGGCCTCGATAAGCTCTCAGTGTAGGCTTTTATAATAATATGTGCTGATAGCTGTGTACATGGATCAATTATATGTACATATGTATTGGCAAAATCAATAGGTATCGTAACAGTTGGACATGGAATAGTTTTTGTACTGTTTTCGATGGATATGATCGAAAAAGAGATGGAAAACAACGTGGTTTTTTATACTAAGGTCTGGACCGAATTTCGCTTCCGACAGATCAAAGACTAAACACCTTAACAGCAGATATTATGGCGCACAAGAAGTGTGTGCACAAATACAAGTGGGCTCTTGATGCCATAACTCTCATAAACCGATGGTACGACATATTGTCAGATCACGACAGAAGAGAGATCAGGAGCAAGATCATCACTTTATTGTATTGTTTAAATTTTTTGTCATATCAATTTATTAGAAAACAAATATAATCTATCAGTAGTATTTGAATGGTTTTATAAGCTTTTTTCTTTACCTACCTAACCTAATTAATATTATATACGAATTTCAATTTATTTTGTTACTATTTCACATATTTACATTAACTACTCGACTAATCATTATCAAATTTTGATACACATTGTCAAGAGCACAGAACACGACAAAGAGTTCCTTTCATCCAGAAACAAAATACTTTTCCGAGCGAAGCAGCGAGCAAAAGCTAGTAAGGGAGCAAAATATTAAAAAAAAAAAAAAAAGTATAAAGTCTTATAAAAATTTAATTATGACGTAATGGTGATAGTGGTCTACTACCGATATGTCATGTGGATTTAATCGTCGCACAGAATAGAAAAATGTACGATCAATAGCTATCTCAAGATTCGCACACAACAGAAAGACATGCGTTCAATAGTTATGTCGAGATACAATTTGCAACTTAATAATAATAACTGCCCTGAACTCTCAGATATGCAGGTTTCTTCTCGTTGTTTTCCTTCACCGTTAAACCGAGCGATAATTTACTATTTAATACTTACATAAGTTCAAAAAGTCAGGGCCTTGGGATCAAATATGGAGATTTTGCAATGCAATGGTTTCATACCAGGCTATCACTGTTTTTAGTGCGACATAAAAAAGAAACATATTTCTATAAAGGGCGGTAAGTTATAAGTACCTATTGTAAAATTTTTGAGTCATAATATCATTACTAATATTATAAATGTGAATTTGAGTTTTTGTTTATTTGTCTGTTACGCTTTTACGCCTCAACTACTCTACCCATCATCATTAAATTTCGCATACTCGTCAGAGGAGCAGAAAAAAACATAGGGTACGTTTTATCCAGGAAAAAGTTAATTATCATTATTATTATTATCACCTCTTACAAATATATTTATAATTATTCCTAATACGTTAAGAGTCATAATTTTTATATTACCTACTAATACTGCGATAAATTTAGCTATTTACAATGTAAATTGTGTAGTTTAAACATTTTAGCACGTGCTTGGCGTAAATATATGTAAATATGTACATAGTTATCGACAAACGACGATTATCTCACCCAACTTGTTTTATTTGACCTCCTTTTAAAGTTATCTTCGAGCTTTTTATAGTGTGTGGGGTTGACAGAATTTTAAGTAGTTCCAATACAAAGTTTTTTGAATAGACTTAGGATAGTTTGACGAGAAGCTAATATTGAAACTTATGTTTATTATTAACCCAGATACTTACAGTACACGGATAGAGAAGTTATTTTTGGAATGAAAGCAATAATATGTAATAATAACAGCCCTGTATTAAACTGTTCTACTGCTGAGCACGGGCCTCTTCTTAGTGTGAGAAGGGTTAAGCCAAAGTTCACCACGCTGGCCCAGTGCGGATTGGCAGACTTCACATATCTTTGAAAACATTATGGAGAACTCTCAGAAATAAAAGGATTCTCTAAAATTTTAACTGCATGTTGCGCAATAACTTGTTAAATCACCTTTGCCTCTACCAGTGATTGAATATTATCGGTTCGATTCCCACGGAATACTATTAAGTCATCATCATATAGAAATAATATTTCTTGTATTCTCCGACCTTACTAGAACATCAGATTCTTTTAAGTTCCGTAGACACAACATACATTAAGAATACCCATACTGTAAACGATAATAATTATGTGGATTACAATTGTCTTGTCATATCAACCATGACGTCAAACGTGCTGTCTTATGACCTAACTCAGTAACACTGACCTATCTATATATTAATACGTGAAGCAAAAACTTTGTACCCCTTTTTACGAAAATTGCGCGGAGGGAGAGTATGAAATTTGGCACAGTGAAAGTTTATATGGAGAAGGAGAGGCGAATCCTAATATTTATATAAAATATGCATTAAAAATACATTAAATTAATAAAAAACACTACACAACCATGTATTAGATACAAGCAGTCGAATCGCGTTCGTAGTTATTCCGCATTGTTCGTCTGACGTTGTACAATTCTTCGTAACTATGGTTACATACATATTCCTTATTTATATTATGTAATTAGGAAAAAGAAAACGAAGTAGAAATTTTAGGAATATCGCCAATGAAAGAGTATAGTTAAGTAAATAATAATTTGTTTCAAAAAGATAGGTAAATAATTATGATCGAATTTGGTTACCGTTAGTTCATATAAATATTATGTTCTTTGATTATCGTATTCTCTTTTTATCGAACATAATACATTGTATTAAGTTATTTGTTACTATCCTAACTAATATTATAAATGAGAATATGAGTTTGTTTGTTACGCTTTCACGCCTTAACTACACGATCAATTATCATGAAATTTCGCATACACATTGTCAGGGTAAAGAATAAGACGTAGAATACCTTTTATCCAGAATAAAAATAACGTATGCGCAGCAAGTAGCGTCATTATAAAAATATCTTAGAAAGCATCCCACGCATTTTTACTTTTATTAATCACTCTATCCATATTTTTAATAAAAATAATATATTTTCTACCTTTTATTTGGGTTTTAAAATAAAACGTGTTTTATTAAACTATTATTTATTTTCTATTTTTTAGTTCGGCTATCTACGAAGCGTGTTCTAATTTTTTTTCTGCCGAGCCGAGAGCTCGAATCGAAAATACGCATGCGCAGACGCGCTTGCTGTATCTCTCTCGCTCTCACGCAAAAGATCTGTGAGAAAATCATTAATCCTGACGATCCTAATCAGGATAATGAAATAATCTTATCAAATTATTGTATTTAAGGACCTTAAATAAAATTTACCGTTTGAAGTGGGTCAAAATCAAGTCCAAAGGAGTCGGTTACAAACAAACATACAAGTGAAGCTAATAAAAGCGTGTTAAAAAAAGTACTTTCACTAAACTTACCTATATTTACCCGAGCGAAGACGCGAGCAATATCTAGTCATACTATAATGCGAATGTGAGTGTGTTTGTTTATTACGCTTACTTAACTACTTGACCGATTATCATGAAATTTCGCATACAGGTTGTCTGGATACAGAATAAGAACCAGAACTGTGCCCGAAGGATAGAAATGTATCAACAAAGTCTAGATTAAAGCGAGTGAAGCCACTGGCAAAATGCAGTGAATCTATAAAACCCGAAATAGCTTTTGCACGGTGACCAACTAATCCATTGCGTTATTTAGAAATAAATACAACGAATCGCAAAACGAATAAAAGCTATGTTTTTAATTCAATTCTATTTTAAGCTCAAGTATAAAGGCACCTCTAAGCGCAACGTGTTGGAAAATAAAGAATATATTTCCTTTTGAACGTTTTCATGCGTGGATTTATATAAAATGTAGCAAGACTGGTGCATTGTGCATTGTAGTTGGGCAGAAAACAGTCGAACGATTTAATGTGACATTTGTTATATATTTTATTTAAGGTTCGACTAGTATTATTGTTTTGATTGACCGCCTCGGTGACGCAAGGGTAGTAAATGCGACTCCTGTGCTAGGTCTCGGAGTCAATTCCCGGGAAGAAATTTTAAGAAATTTTAATTTTCAAGAAATTTTAGTAGCTTAACAGAGTCTGAAAATGTTTAAATATAATAATATTTTTTATAATATTCTATCACATACACACAACACCGTCTAGCCCAAACTAAGCAAAGATTGTACTATGGTTACTAGACAAAGGATATACATACATATATACTATCTTTTTGTAAATACATACATATTAAACATAGAAACACCCAGACCAAGACAAACATCCATGTTCATAGACATAAATGTTTGATTTGTGCGGGAATCGAACCCGCGACATCAGGCGCGGCAGTCGGTTACACTAACCACTACGCCATCGAGGCCATCGATGTGCAATAAAAACATGAATTTAGTGAATTGAACTTTTCCTCTCTCTCACGTGGGCGAAGCCGCAAGCAGTATCTAGTCAAACAATAAAACGCAAAATATTGACCCCACGATCATAACTCAATAGTCAGTACATGCCAACGAAGATATGTTCTATACATTCACTACTAAATGCGTCTTCATTCATATGAACGAACCAACGACCGCTTCAATGAACCAGCATGGGGGGATATTGTCATAGGTCATGAACAAAACACGCCAGAGATATTATGTGACTCTGAATATAACTTAAGAAGGAAGGGATAGGACGACGATGGATACAACAAATAGCCACCACTTATGCACAAATGACCGTTACTAATTATAGACACAATAAATTTTATGAGTGGTAGGTATATTTATTTTAATCCGACTTTCTCTAAATAGAGTATCTATTATAAACTAAATAGATCATATATACACAATCTCACTTAAATATGCCTACAGGCCCGGTAGACAATTATATACCTCTGATGACTATCAACGGTATATTCCCGTCTACCGGACATAGTTCCAGATTAGATTAGATTAATTTATTTCTGAACAAACATACATTTGTGTTGAAAATTCTTAAAACTAACACATAGTTCCAGACACCGTGCTTCTATTGTTCTATTCCTAAAGTTATTAATTACGAAAATATTGAATAAGAAATTATTAATACCGACTTCACCCCTATATATAGTTTTCTTGATGTCAACGACGCTACCTCTTACTTCATTAATACTTTGAATACGGTTATTACCGCAAATTCAATTCTGAAGACTGTGCCAAATTGCAATGATTCCTGGTCTATTAAAATATTTGCGTAACGAGATTTTAATAATTACTCGTAATAGGTATAGGAACTACTGCGCTTATTTACTTAAGTCTACTAAAATAAAATATAATAAACATCTAATAGATAATGCAAAGGGTAATATTAAAAGTCTGACAAGCCATAAAATCTATCACGCACACAGTCAGAAACACCGCGCAACCTCTTGCACTTCTTTCCTCATCTGACTCAAGACGCTCGGTGAATTAAGTTAACTCATACTTCGCTGATATTGGACGATCACAAGCCGATAGCGCAGCCACTGTCAATCTCTATTCACAACCGTCAGACATTCTTCCTCAACACCAACACACATTTGCCTTATTAGAAACAGATGAATCTGAACTTGAGATTCTCATAATGAACTTGAGAAGTGATTTTGCAGTTAGTAGCGACAATATATGTGGTCAGTTCCTCAAAAAATTGCCACAGGGCAGTATTTTGAGGCCTACGTTATTCTTATTGTATATTAACGACCTCGGTCAATTACAGCTACACAATACCACTATATTTACGTATGCTGATGATACTGCCCTTATATCTTATGGTGATACTTGGGAATCAGCGTTCGCGAGTGCTCAGTCCAGTCTTAACTCAGTAACTAATTGGTTGGCTGGGAATCGGCTCAACCTTAATACTGGAAAAACTAATTATCTTACCTTTTCATTGACCACTCTAGGCAAGCCTTCCTCATCTTCTCACTCTCTCGTGGCTCACTCCTGCAATATCCTGGCCCATCCGTTGTGTAATTGCCCTGCTCTGTCTCGAATCAACTGTGTTGAATACCTTGGAGTATAAATCGATTATCTTCTTTCCTTTCACTCACATATTGACATACTTACCCTCAGATTGCGTAAACTTATATTTGTATTCAAAGCTCGCAACAATGTAGTCGATATTCAGGTCCTCAAGCTCACCTATTTAGCTCTTTGTCAATCAGTCACGCAGTATTGCATCGTTGCATGGGGAGGAACACATAAAACACATCTCCTAAAGCTAGAGCGCGCCCAAAGAGCGGTACTAAAAGTAGGTTGGAGGCTCCCGTACCGATTTGCCACCACCGAACTTTACAAGACCTGTAATGTACTCTCAGTGCGAAAATTGTTTATTCTGAACCTCATTCTTACGACCCATACAAATACCAAATACGATACATTGAAGTTAGACCGCGTTCGTCGGAAATACAACGTTTGTCCCTTGATTTCGTTCAGAACTAGTCTAGCCCAAAGATGTTTCTACTTCCTGGGAAATTACATGTACAATTATAGGCTAAACAAAATTCTAAACTTGTACCTAATGACCAAAAATGAGTGTAAAAAGACAGTAACTCATTGGCTATGTGATTTAGATTATGACGGCACTGAAAATATAATTTGCACATTAAAATAGACGATAAATGTATATTGATTGTTAATGTTGCACTATACACATACGTACACATAAACATACAACACACAATTCTCACACACTACACTTACATATATATACACACACAACTCTCACACGCAACACGCACACACACACACACACACACACACACCTACAAACCCACACAGACAAACACACATACAACTACGGTTTATAAATTATCTCTCTTATTATTGTTTTTGTGACACTGTTTAATAGGTGTAGTTACTAAGCTAATTTTTGTAGTGTTCTGTGGCGAGGACTGGAGATCTGTCACACAGGTTTCGAACCTAGCTCAGACTCCAGCTCTCAACAAGGTTCTGTTTTTGCTGTATCTATAAATATAAGAATACCATTGTACCTTTTTGAGAGAAATAAACAATATTTATTATTATTATTCACATTTATTCACTATTTATCAATAAAAATTACATTTTTAAATATATAATTTAAAAAAAACACATTTAAAATTATCAAAATTATGGATGCCCACCGACATCGAGACAAGGTCCAAGCTGTCGGTGGTTAGGGGTCCAGAGAGAGGAATCTCCTCACTATGCGTGCCGTATCGAGGAGGACCGCCTTCTGCATCTGACCCTTGACCCAAGCACCTAACGCGAGCTTCCTAAGATGTTGGTCCAGGCTCTTGACTATTAGACCGTTTACCGTAACGACTATCGGTACAATGATTGCCGAGTACACATCCCACATATCGACGACCTCGTGTGCTAAGTCCAGGTATTTTAGTTCTTTTTCCTTCTCAGCTTTCACGAGGTTGCCATCATGAGGGATGTTAATATCGACAATCATTGCACGGCGCTCTGATCGATCTATTACCACAATATCAGGCTTGTTGGCAACAACAGTCCTGTCTGTGATAATAGATCGATCCCAATACAGTGTGATATGGTTTTTTTCGAGAACTGGTTCCGCTAAATACCTGTAGTAAGGCACCTCGACCTCTACAAGTTTGTACTTCCGAGCAAGTTGCTGATGGATAATTCTGGCTACTTGGTTATGTCTGTGCAAGTACTCGCCGTTAGCAAGACGAGAATAACCGGAAACTATATGCCTGAGGGATTCACCGGGTTGGTGGCACGCTCGACATATGTCAATCGTACCATCCCTTAGGATATATTTTCGGTAGTTATTCGTCTTGATAATTTCGTCCATAATTGCACAGACAAACCCTTCGGTTTCCCCAAAGAGGTCACCGAAGCGTAGCCAGTTCACGGAGGCGAGAAGGTCTACATCAGGTCCACATAGAGCCTTGTAGAACCTACCGTGAAGCACCTTGCTCTGCCATACACTCTTGTGGTCGTCAATGCTCAGTACTACAGGGATGCGCCAGTTATCTTTAGCCAGATTAAGCGAGGTGAGTCCGTTATCCACTGCGACAACATTACGATGCATATCCACGTTCGTTTGAAGGAAATATTCTCTAAGGTTGCACACCTCACGGTTATGGAGGGTTTTGGCATTAAGAAAACCTCGACCCCCACATTTCCGCGGGATGTACAACCTCATCACAGACGAACGAGGATGATGCATTCCTTATGCCGTCAACAGTGTACGGACCTTCCTGTCCAGGGCATCTAACTCAGTCTGAGTCCACTTAAGTATGCTAATAAATAATGATAAAAGACTGTTAAGTACTTTTCTCAGGCGACCAAAAAAGCGCTCCTTCAACGATTGTTTCATGTCCGCTTCATTTATACCTAAGGCTTGTGACATACCCAAGTATTTGTAGGCATCAGTAATGAGAAGCGATCTTAGGTTAATGGAATCTGAAAGTTCAATGCTCTCAGATTCTACCATCCTTCCTTGCTTTACATACATGACTGCACATTTATCCACACCAAACTCCATGTTGATAGATTTACTAAAGCAATCAGTTTAGAAATCATAATCTTAGTGAGAATACTTCCTTACTGATCTTTGTGGGTAATAGGGGAAATGTAAACAAAAAAAAATTTATAAGTTATTTTAAGTACTTATCAAATTTAAATGTTAAAAAAATTGTGATGTTTGCACTTCCGCTGAGTAAAGGTTTGCCACAGGAGGAAAATATTATTAGACATAATTTAAATACATTGATACACAATTTAACTTGTCAAATAAATGGGCAAAATTATGACAAGTTTCATTTTATTGACACTAACAGATTTGTTAGTAAATATTTTAATTTGACAAAAGGTAAATATTACCTTACCAATTATGTTAAGAGACAGATAGCTGGATCGCTATCATATTTTTTTTCTATAACAGCCAAGAACTTGGCTAAACAAGTTGCTTCTATTGAGCAACATAATGTTGACATGCATAATAATTCAGCCATTCCTTTAATGTCTAATAATGATGTTACAAATTATTCTTATTTATATATTGACATGAGCAATTATGTAAAATCTGACATCCTGATTAGTAATTTTAATACTGACATGAGCAATTATTCTAATTTAGACATTCTTATTAATAATTCTAATACTGACATCAGTCATTGCAATAATTTAAATTAAGTAATGCGACAATAGAGAGCACCTCTTGCACTATTGATATGAATACAAAATCTAAAATAATAGGTATTAAATCAAAGTATTATAAGAATAGTAGTAATAAGAATCAAATAAAATTAGTACATCAAAACATAAGAGGCATCACAAGCAAAGAGCTAGAAATAGAATTGTTCATGAACTGTAATGCTATTGATATATTTTGTATAACTGAACATTGGCTAAAAAGCAGTCAGTTCATGTTCAATTTTAATAATCATGAGGTAGGCAGCTCGTTCAGCAGGGGACGGGCAATACATGGTGGCTCATTGATACTGATAAATAAAAAGCTTAAATTTAAAGAGCGCCATGACATTGTCAGTTTGTCTGTTGAACGAACTATTGAAATAGCCTGTGTGGAATTGCCTCGGTTTATTGTATTGAGTGTATACAGGCCTCCTTCAGCGTTATATGATTGTTTTGAAAGGGTTATGGATGAGATTCTAAATAAAATTTTAAAAATATAAAGGGTATTATTATTTGCGGTGATTTTAACGTGAATTTACTAGAGGATAGCTATCTTTGTACTAAATTAAAAGTATTGTTTCAATCATATAATCTGAAGAACTTATTCTTAGAGCCCACAAGAATAACTGTGACTACTGCCACATGCTTGGATAATATATTCACAGATATTATAGTTGATAACAAACAAATTATTAGTCAATTAGATTCAGACCACTGTGGCCAACAAATCACTTTTTTGGATTATACTAAACATGTGGCAAAGCGAAATATTGTTGTTATACCGAAAACTGCAAATCGTTTTGAGAGTTTTAAAAATAAACTTGCTTTTAATCTCCCATTGTTAAACAGTGATGGTGATCCAAATTTATTATATTACGAGTTTTTTAATACAATTTGTACCGAATTCAATTCAGTCTTTACTCCTAAGACGATCACAGTTAAAGGTAATGCATCTTTTAGCGAATGGGCTACTGCTGGCTTACACAAGAGTAGAAAGAGACTATACGAACTATATGAAGAACGAAATTATAATAAAAGTGAAGAATTCCATGAGTATGTTAAAAAATATTCAAAAATTTTTAGGAGTACTTGCAAAGCTGCTAAGTCTCGATATCTGAGCTCAAAGATTAAAAGTAGTCATGATAAGATGAAGATCACTTGGAGTATTATTAATAGCGAGACCGGGAAATGCAAATATAGAAATACAGAATTTTGTTTGAATGTTAATGATACCACTATCACATCAGATCTAGAGGTAGCCACAGCATTTGAAAATTTTTTCACAGACGTTCCAGTCATTACTACTAAATCTTTGAACTCATCACCCACTGCTGCTGAATCCCTTCTAAAAGAAAATGTTACCAAATGTGACAGTGATTTTAAATTTCATTATGTTAGTCCATCAGATATTATAAAAGTTTTTAATAGCCTTAACGTTAAGAAAACCACTGACCTCTGGGGTAACTCCATTACAGTAACCAAATCTATTATTACTTTAGCAGCATTCAGACTAGCTTTAATTTTCAATAAATGCGTAGATGTTGGTGTATTTCCTGATTTAATGAAGAATAGTAAAATAATACCTCTCTTTAAAGCAGGTAACACATCAGACCCAACCAATTTTAGACCTATTTCTGTGTTACCTACGTTCAGCAAAATTTATGAAAAGATTATTTTGAATCAATTGCAGACTTTTTTTAATAATAATAAATTACTTCACAATAAACAATTTGGTTTTACAAAGGGTCGCTCCACCACTGACGCCGGTGTTGAGCTTGTAAAACATATTTTTGACGCCTGGGAGGAATCACGGGATGCGGTAGGTATTTTTTGTGATTTGTCTAAGGCTTTTGACTGTGTAATTCATGAAACATTAATCAGGAAATTACATCACTATGGAGTCAAAAATTCAGCACTGAATCTTCTTACATCCTATTTGAGTAACAGGATTCAGAAAGTTGATGTTAATGGTAAGCGATCTTCGGGGTCTGTGGTTAAAATGGGGGTTCCTCAGGGTTCAATCCTCGGCCCGTTTTTATTTTTAGTTTATATTAATGAATTACCCCACCTCGTGAGGGATAAACATGAGATAGTACTGTTTGCGGATGATACCTCACTATTATTTAAATTAAAACGCCAAGAAACGGTTCTCGACGATGTGAACATTGCTATCTCTAAAGTAGTTCACTGGTTTGATGTTAACAACCTACTTTTAAATGGGGGAAAGACCAAATGTATCCGATTTTTAACCCCAAATATCAAACAAGTGAAGACATCTATAAAAATTAAGGACGACGTGTTGGACCTTGTTGATACCACCCAATTTCTAGGGATTACACTAGATTCAAAGTTGCAGTGGAGCCCTCAAATTAGTAAGTTGTCGAATAGGCTCAGCTCTGCAGCGTACGCAGTCAGAAAAATTCGCCAACTTACTGACATAGATACCGCTAGGCTAGTTTATCATAGCTACTTTCACAGTGTAATGTCGTATGGTATTCTATTGTGGGGGAATGCTGCCGACATTCAAACTATTTTCGTACTGCAGAAAAGGGCTATTCGAGCAATTTACAACATGAAAACAAGGGATACGTTGAGAAATAAATTTAAGGAAATAAATATATTAACAGTAGCCAGCCAATACATATATGAAAATTTAATTTATGTATTTAAGAACATTGACTTATATTATAAGATAAGCGATATACATAATATAAATACAAGAAACAAAAATAGATTACTAGTGCCGGCCTCCCGGCTTCAAAAAATTAATAAGTCTTTTATCGGTCAATGTGTGCGCTTTTACAATAAACTCCCAAGTGACATTCAAAATTTAAGTTTTAATAAATTTAAAACAGTTGTAAAACGTAAATTATATTCGAAAGGTTATTACTCAGTCACTGAATATATAGAAGATAAAAATGCTTGGGATTGAGTTGCTTCCACTCACAGGTTATTTCTAATCATATTATTAAGCTAACTGGAATATGAGTTGCTGTGACTATTATTTCATGTGTTATTAAAATATATCTTAGATTAACGAATTTTTACTTTTAAATCTTATTGAAATAAATAATTAACAACTACACACAGCAGCTCATTTAAGGAAAATAATTGTATTGATATCTAAACATTTGGCGATTGAAAAGAGTGGCCATGAGTTTCTTGCCTGCTTCTTCTCATGAAAGCTCTACTCATCGAACAGGCTTTTTTCAATGCTAAATTTTTATTTCCTTCTATTTATTTTATTATTATTTTTTATTAATATAATAGTGAATTGACGTGTCCAAGAATTGTTTGCACATTTTTATGGAAATAAAGATTTTTGACTTTGACTTTGACTTTGAGTTACTTTTAGTAAGTCTATCAAATGTGAATCAGTGCGGGCAAACAGCTTTAAATCATCCATGTATAGCAAGTGCGATACGACCTGACCGCCTCTCTTTAACCTGTAACCTAGCCCTGAACCCTCTAGTAACGTACTGAGAGGGTTCAACGCTAGGCAAAACCAAAGAGGACTCAGACTGTCACCCTGAAATATACCTCGCTTAATCTGTATTAGGTCGCTGGTCGCCTAGGTCTGTCGACACCCTGGATAGTAAAGAGCCGTTTTCCATTGCCCCATACATAACTTCAAGAAGGTGCATAGAGTTGTTTATTATTATTATAATTGTAAGCATCTAGACAAAAAAATAACATGCGGGTCAGTCTTTGGGGACTGCTGATAGAAGTTAATACTAAGTAATTAGCGAGCGGTGACGATGACGCGAGTTTCATGTTTTTTGTTCACCCAAAAAGTACACATATATACACAGTATACATATAGCTCATGGAAAGCGTTCAGTGACGATGACGCGAGTTCCATGATTTTTGTTTACCCAAAAAGTGCTTAACGTGCCTAAAGAAGTATTCACTTTAAAAATCCAATACCTTGTTAGATACTCGATTTTGTCAAGATATATAGATTTGCAAGACGCAAGAACCGAATTCGAGATCGCATGCAAACTGAATTCAATACTGTCATGCCGTTACCTTACATCATGCCCTGCGTGCCCGATAACTTGCACGCAGGAGGATCTGATGGCTGCCTCTGACAACGCAGCTAGCATAGCTGCTTTCTGGGCGGCAAATATATAATTTAAAAGTGTTTGCCAAAGATACGCTAAGAAGAAGAACGCCGTTGAGGCAGATATTGTTGTTTAATAACCTTGTTTTGAATCCCTGCGGTGAGTATGATTTATAAAGTTGCGTGGCGTGCGTGGACGAGTATTCACTGTTTCTTACTTGAGCATCCAACTATACTCCTGGTATTGGATGCTTTAACCTCTAAACATAAGTAAATCTATCTAGCTAAAGCTTATACAAACAGTTCGCGAACAATCAATTACAGCTAAGATAGTTAGATAGGTTTTAGCTAATCAAGTGGTTATTCGACACCTCTACTGTCTAACATAGCAACTTAGTGCACATTTACAGTAGTAGTAACACTGTCTTTATTTTCTCTCTATCTCTTTTTTAAAGTCAACTACTACTTTAGGAATGCATCCTATTTTTGCGGAACAATAATTTGTGATTGACAGAAATTTTCGTCCCGTTTGGGATTTGAACCTACAAAACTCGGTGTACTAGCAGTGGCGACACGACCACTTAAAGCATTACGCCATCCGTGCAGAAGCTTTAGCTAGTTTTCTGTCAGCAGACTTACATTTTAAGATTTTTTTAATAATAATTTATACAGTACCTGCTGTTGCGGAATAACAGAAACCGATACATGTAAGTTAAGCACGTCTTAAAATAACAGACAGTAAGACTGGTACCGGAATTGATTACCTTATTATTAAGAAATAATAAGGTAATCAATTCCGGTACCAGTCATCATGCATTATGTAAACGATCTTGAGGCACTGGTCATCCGCGCTTGTCACCCCAAAATTGTTGTTATTGCTTAAAGGTATCTGTCAATTTGGATTACAAAATTCTAGTATTTTCTTCCCTCCTGCTAGCTAGAATCCTTATGTGGTTCACATATGTATATAGTGAAATGGGTGGAATACGAACTCGCGACCTCTTGACTGCAGGTACAATGCCTTATTCTTGACCTACCACCGATTCGAAGTCGTGTATTTTATAACCCACGTGAGTAGCTTTCGCATGTAGCTCACGCAAGTAGCTTGCGCCAGCAACTTGCGTTGTGTGCAAGCACCTTTAAGTTCAGTCATTGGAACAGTAATCATATTGAATCCAATCTCGAATTTACAATAATACAATATATTTTAGCGGCACTGGTTGCTGCTAATGAAGTTTAACGCCATTTTCAACGGGCTGATTTCTCGTTATTCCGTAGGTACAGCAAAATGCATTTAATAATTAAATCAAACGCAGAATTCAATACATAATAGGACGGTCTTAGAATCGATGATTGACATTTTGGTTTCAATGTACATTTCTATAATTAATGTAACAGTATGAGTGGCATTAATTATAATATCAGCGTTATACGATGCGTTGTATGTTTAGAGAGTTAGATACCTCATATTTCTAATAGTATTGGTTTGATTTTATATAAATAATTTGGATGACTTAACGACTATTGATAAAAAGGCAGAGCAACCCAATGCGCCTATCACAAGAGAAAATTCAAAGATACTGCCTAGCTGGCTATAACTACTCATGCACACGTTGTCTACATATAACCATTTACTATAGGAATATCAGCTTTGCTAAAATGACAGATATGGGTCTGGGATGTAAGAGCGTAACAACCAAACAAACTGACATTCGCATTTATAATATTATTATGACATCATAAAGGAGGCCGATCATCATAAAGTTTCGAAAACACTTTGTCAGGAGTACAGTACTTTTACAGTCATTGAAAGGTACCCATATGTCTTTACATAGAGTTACATTAATCCAGTAAATAAATTACTTTCACTAATTGTTTATAAAATTTAATTTATTTTAGGTATTGCGGCGTTAAATGCGTTTTGGTGGACTTCCACATTTACGAAAGCCTAGGGTAATTTTATTTACAACTATTGTAATTGTCTGTCAATTATATATCATGTATTCTGCTCATCACAAAATAAGTCGCATTTTATAAAACAAGATTTATTTTCTTGAATTATTGAAGGAAGTTTATTAAGCTTTAATGTGTTGCAGCTATTTAGTTTATCATTATTTTGGACCATTGCAAGGCAATGGGTTATGGAAAGCTTAAATAAGATTTGCTTTATGAGTAGGTGTTAACTCTAAATTTTCTACAATCATTTTATTTCTCAAATTAATTATATTATATTTCCAAATATGTAATATGATCAAACTGGTAGTTTTAATTTATCTTTATTGACAATATAGACAAATAATAACTAAGTACCGGTTTGATCCTGTGGCATAAAATGTCGCTTATGTTTTAAGGCGAAATTGGTAAAACAACTACTGTCTACGGGGCACAATAACAAACTTCGTTCTGCTACTGAACAATCGCCGTAAAATCACTACATATTATAAAACAAAGTCCCCCACCGCGTCTGTCTGTCTGTCTAATCGCGATAAACCCATAAACTACTGAATGGATTTTCATGCGGTTTTCACCAATAGACAGTGATTCATGAGGAAAGTTTAGATGTACAATTTGTTAAGGTTTTGTACTACCCGTGCAAAGTCGGAGCGGGTCGCTAGTAAAGTATATTTCACATTATAAGGGAGCTTTGCAATTTTATTTATGGGTATGGAAAATTATTTTACCGTTCCCTACTGACACGTAAACATTTTCCAATAAATGAATACGTATATTAGTATAGGCGAGCTTATTATCGTCTACCAGGCATAGTTCCAGGAACCGTGGAGCTACTAAGAATTTCTTAATAAGAATCAATATAACAGGTTTCTCGATTTAAGACTTCAAGTATTACCTTTCCTCCAATTAAAAATATAAAGGTAGAAAATCACTTCAAGAATTCTGCGCCTCTGTCATTTTCATATAGCAGCAATATCTAATAAAAATATCTAATAATCTAGTGGAAGACTGTTGGACTGTCAAGCAGAGGTCTCAAGTTTAATCCCAAGGTAACTTTTGGAAGTTATGTGCGGATTAAACAGTTATTTATCACTTGCATTAACGGTAAAGGATTGTGAGAAAACCTGCATGTCTAAGAGTTCTCCAAAATGTTCACGAAGACGTGTGAAGTCTGCCAGCCCGCAGTCGGCCAGCGTGGTGGACTATGGCCTAACCCTACTCACATTGAGAAGAGGCCTGTGCCCAGTAGAGGAACAGTTTAATACGTTGGTGATATTATTGTTATTTATAATATTTCTTACAAGTGCAGAATAGTCATTATCAGTATAAAAATAGACCTGTATTACTTTCAGTGAATCGCTATACAAAAAGTTGCTTATCTCTAGCGAACACTGGCAACTGGCACAGGAACGGCTCTCTTAACCAAAACTTATGGACGCGCCAACATGGTAGCATGGCTTAAATAATATATACCTACTTAAGCTATATAGTCAGCGCTAGAAGCCGTGACAACATTCTTTATAGTTGTATAGTGTTACGATTTTACGTGACAAAAAGATTCATACGTTTAAAATTCCTGTGTCGCGGGGGACTTTACAAATATTCTAACAACGGACACAAAGAACATCCAGACTCAGAACAACCATTTGTGGACCCATAATTTTTTCCTTTGTGTGGCGATCCCCGCTGAGTGCCGTGGGTACAGTTTGATAACTGCACCCACAACGCTCAGCGCTGAGGCAGTGGCGAGGAGACTACATAAACCACTACGCCATCCATCAGTGCAGTCTTTAAAATGTAAGGCATGGTTTCATATCTACCGATTTACAAATTCTTTTAAAATTTCTACACTGTCCGTGTATGTGTCATCCAACAATTTTGCTTTGGCAATTTAGCCCAGTTATACAACCACTGTGGCAAACGAATATGCAAGTTGTCTATTAAAAGACAACTGTCTTTCGACGACTACAACATTGGCATTATAAATGTGTAACTCTTCAAAATACTAGTTACTGTGATGCCAGCGCAAGAGACAAAGATCCCACTGGTTCCTACAGCTGTAAGCACAGCAACAGCTTAAGTAGCCAGAAAACTCGACTCACATCAGAAACACAACACAAGCTTATCAAGCCGCAATCTAGATTGGTAGTGTTTATCTATACTCTAGCTAATTGCGGCTAAATAGCCTCTAACAGTGCAGCCAGAACGTTGAAGTTTCTGCGAAATCTACGGTTAAAGCTAAGATTCTGATGTGTCTTAACCCTCTTCTATGCTCTACTTCATTTAATTTTGTTTACAACAATATAATCAACACAATATTGTGCTATAATGTCAAATAAAATAATTAAATACAGCACTGAAGATGATTAAAGGCTAAATCTATTTAAATTTACTGGATGAGCGTTGGTAGATGAATTTATTATAAATGTAGTATAAATCATATTCATATATAATATATAATTTCATAGCCTTCCTTCGTCCTCAATTAGTTTACGAAGGAAAGAATAGGTTTAAATCGTTTATTCTCAAATAAGACAAAGCCAGTTAGATGAGAATATTTAGTAAATTAATTATATGTAACCGTCCCCGAAACATATACAGGGTGTAACAGAAAAGTGTGGTCATATTTAAGAGTCACATAATATAGCCCAATACAATGGAAAACCGTGAGAATTAAATTTGTATACATTATTTTTACGAAGATATTGAATTTTCTTTTTTATCGACTTATAAATAGCAGCATATTCTAATCGATATGTAAACAACACTACCAGCCATGCACGTGTAGGTATTTTGTTTCTAAGAATTACAAAAGACTCTAAATTCGACACGTTTTTGTTTACTTAATAGCCATTGACCATTATAACTGTGCCCCAGATGTGGATACTGTTACCTCAAATTGTTTATAATACAACTGGTCGTTCTAACATAGATCCATGACCCCACAGATGTTGCGAAATCTTAATGGGGAGATGATGCAACGGACACAACTATGCATCAATGAACAAGGTGGGATATTTGAAAACTGGCTGTAATAAACAATTTAATAAGAACATGTTTATAAAAATTTATAATCATAAAAAGTGTTGGCTAAAAACTGTGTGAAGTGATATCAGTGTCATATATCGTACCGGCTTATTCGTGTGCGTTCCAAATCACCAGACCCTCTTTCTTCTGATTCTTGTTTTAAAGAACATTACTTCGCTTTTGGCTAATTTCTAAACAGCGGGAACGTTACAAGCATTGAAAATAAAAAAGAGAAACAATACGGTATTTTTTGGATCGCGCTAGCCATGATTTGTAACTAAGAATCAATGACCTTTAGTTAAAAGGATAAAAACGATAGTGATGTAACTCGTTTTGTATCGATATTCAAATAACAAATAAATACAATGATTGAAATTGTCATAAAATTTAAAGAGGGCACATAGATTATTATCATACATAGCAACCCTAAAATATGACCACACCTTTCTGTTACACCCTGTTTATTATAAAGCCTTTATTAGGTATATGTATGTATATGTATTAGGTATGTGATAGGCATTCCACAGTTTCCATCTCAAATGTTGAGATTACGCAGATTTAGTTAAATATTTTTTATTATATATTCGAACAGCCGAATATGATATAATAAACTAGTCATAGCTTATTTCGGCATAATATTAAGTTAATAGTAATAATGCGTAAAAGATATAAAGAAGATTTCGATACAACTAACAAATATCAAAAAGCGCAGTCATTGAAACCACAGGTATAGATGTATGAATACTAATTAGAATCGCTACAGTACAGCTAATAATAACAGGAGTTTATTAAAATCTTTATAACTTTATACCGCAAACCGTGCGCTACGACATTAAAAATGTTCCTAATCCATTTCTACAAGTTCTAATAAAAATTCATAAATAAATAAAGGTTCCTTTATAATTATTTTGAGATAGACGTTTCGATAGCGCAAACAGAAATGAACGGTGAAACAGTCAAGAAGAACCGATCACAGATAAGGAAAAGGCTTAGGAGAAGAAGAAGATAATAATTTTGAGGTCAGTCCATACATACTAAATAGCAATAAACACTGTACAGTTGAGCTTCTATTTGACTATTAAATACAAAAACTTTTTATTTTCCTGTAATCGACATCAGAATGCTGGCAGGTTAAAATACAGCTATTAAAAAACCATCACGTTTACTCATTGTTGAAAATTTGAAAATGGAACATCAATAAATGTCAAAATTTCGTGTGTCTCCTCCCGCCGTCGAGCGGTCACGTCGCGGTTTTTGTGATATTATTTATATTTTTTTATTCGTTCGCAATTACTAAAAATGTCGTCGAGTAAAGTGGATACACTAGAGCTTGAAGATCTGGACGATATTGAAATAACTTTGTTGACACTCAGGAAACCGACCGAGTTAAAAAAAGTGATTGATTCTGTGCCGAAGCCTGTACGAGCGGTACCCAAAAATGGTTTGCCTTTGTGGTACAAACTTGGGCTGGAGTCCAAACTACCTGTGCCTAAAATGCCGGCGGGAAAAGTTACATTTTCACGCGGTAGAATTGGTGAAGATGTAAGTAGTATCATTATATCTGCTTTATACTATAGATTTCGATGTGGTATCATCAGCTCACGTAAGTTTTACACATATAAATATTATATAGGTATATGTTGATGCCTGTATGAATTTCAAGGAACGTGTAATAACCATTAATTAAATTGTATAAATAATTGATTATTACGTGTTATACATGCATGAAAACGTTATTTGTCTATACATATTAACCAAGATTCCGAAAACTATTTTGAGATTAATCTGAGGATAATATTACTTACATATACTTACTCGTGTCAGGTAAAATAAGATCTCTGATTATTTACTCACTAGTACCTACTATAATATTTGTGATGTACCAATTAATTAATAATCACCATTTTTATAACGTAAGCGTTAAAGTCTACATAAATAACGTTACGAGCGAAATTCTGTGGTCTATGCATATTCTCTTAGGGAACGTATATCACAGTACAGTACAGCTGTATATATGGCTTTAGAATATATACATACACTAGGTACACAAGCACGTTTACATTAACGTGTACATATCCCAAAGGGTTAGCTGGAGACATGTTCCTGGTCAGCGGTCTATATTTGAATGCCTAAGTTATTACGAACGTTGAACCCGAACCCTCATGCACAGCAGTCGCATTCACTACAGCTGCGCCACGGAGGCAGTTTCTTAATATAAAAAAAACAGTAATCGAACTCGATACCTCATGATTGACTTGAAGCATAAACACATACATATACCACAAAACAACGACGTTTGTTTCAGAAAGTAGCTTTTATATTGTGAGTGGTTTCATCGCAATCTACTTTAATAGCTTTAACCGAACGCAGATGTTCAGACACTTCAACGTCGTATACTTTGACGTTTCTGTCAAAAGTATTTTATAATTAATTCTTGAAAATTAAATTATTAATGATATAATTTTAACTGTTCTATCATAAAGTCTAGAGTTTTTTTTGTGTGTGTTAGTTGTTGGCCTCAGATAGCCTTTACACCTTTACGCGGACTGTGGGTACCTTGATTTATTAAATAATAAGACCCAACTATTAATTAACACTGTCCTGCATTGTATCTGTAATAACCATGCTGTGTACACGTATTTAGGAACATAAACTAAAACAGAATGTTCCTACCTTCAATTTGGTATTGCGACTATACTGTTCTGTTTTGTTTTCTTTTTTACTGTAATATAAAATAAGCATATATAGAATAATATTATATATTTGAATGGGTCGTTTCAATCAAAATCATAGGTGGCTATGTTAAGCTTGTAAGATTTTAATTATGGACTTCCTTGCCAAGTTAGTGGTCATAGTAGGTGTTGGCTCCCACGACGACTCGTGGGATATCGCAAAAACATACATATATACAATAATAACCAGTCTAAACAGAACTTTTATTTCAATACACATGCTTACCAACGATAGTTCAGGCATTCCGACACCATCGTAAAATCCCTTTTTAATTAACGTCTCTCCATTATAAAATAATGCTGACCCAATTTAATATTTATAGCTTCAGTGGTTTTGGTTTAACGATGATAAATCAGCTCTCCGATATCGTCAGGATAGTTTATTTATACTGTTACTCCACAGTAATACTAATTTGGCACCTATAGTAATAAGTACTTTAGGTGCCCATGCACCTATAGTAATCAATGGGCTATCAATAATAGCACAATTTGTTGTATTTAATTTGTATTGCTTCTGCGACACCAAAAAAAATGATTAGTCATGTCCATAATCGGCAGCTAAAGGTCACCACTGGATAAGCCGCTAGCTCTTCAGTCATAAAAAATACATTAGTATTTTATATAATACGAAGGTGGACAACATAATATCACCTAAATTACAGTAAGAATTTAAGTATTTCTGCTACTCGTATTATTAGCTTCGCTAAGTTTATCTGTCTGTACTTCTGTACAGTAGCACTGAACTACGGTAGTTACTGCTGACGTGAAATCAGTGAAGCATTAAAAAGAACAAAAATATCAGAAGAAGATTAAAAACCCTTACCTTCATCTGGCATATTAATTTTGGTATCTTATCTTCTTAGTCTAACTGTAACAAATTAAGTTAATGCTGCTGAATTACAAAAATGGAAATTATGGTACTAGAGCTTGTCTTACTGTCTGAACTTCTGTTATTTGTTTCATATGTAGCAATTCTTTAATTAGCTGTCTTGACAGCCAAGTCTTTAATATTTTAACCCAACTTCTAACTTTTCCCTAAAGGCTTTACGTTTAGAAACGTCTCAAATAAATTTCGTATTTAACAACAGAAACTTTGAAATTATGTAAACCGCTAAGTCGATGTAAACATGTTTAATATCTGCGAGATTAAGACACGTTTACACTCGAAGAGATACTCGCTTCCAAGAAAATTGTTGTACCGATCATTTTTAATCCCAAAGGGAAAAGTGACGATAGAAGCGTTCTGTTCTAGGACGCAACGAACCAGCGTTGTATTAAATATCTATAGGCAGAAACGGTAATGAAAACATTTTGTTTCTAATATGACCATGGTAGCAAAGAAGTATGCAGCCTGCCTGGTAGTAAGCAATTACCGTTGCCTATAGGTGCTTACTATAACAAAACGGAGTTGCTGTTCTGACAAGATATTTTAATATAGCATCAGGTCGATATAGAATTTAGAATTTTAATTTTATTTGCTTATGCCACCTATTAATATTTATGATCATTGCAATCTAGAGAGATGTTAATATCTAAACGAAACTACAATAATTAAATGATTTGTTGGTCAGATAACATTATCTCGAGTAGTTATAGTATATAATATCTAATATCAACTTTAAAATATAATTATTCAAAATTTCATATAAATTAGTTATTTTCGAAAGTGGTTATATACGGTGACATATGGTTTTAGTAGTTTAATTTAAAAATGTTACATTTGCATTTACTCATAGTCATAATCGACGTTTTGTTTACGACAATATTAAAATAAACAATTCCAAATATTTAAACGTATCCTACGACAGTACGACTCCTCTTGTAAACTTACATGTGTACATAGACTTACATCTATATCTTTAGTGTACTGTACGTTTTTATTTACTACCATTGTTCATGCATATTATGCAATATGTACCTACGTATAACATAGAAAAGAAAAGAAAGAAAGAAAAGAAAATGTTTTATTTGAACCTCCAAACAAACAACTTAAAAGATATAATAAAAATACAATTAAACAGAAGGCGGTACATGGAGATGAAATTAGGCAACTGCGTCAGCTATCTTTGGTATTCTCGCAGGCCTATGAATAATAAATAAAATTAATTTGCAAAAATAATCAAATCTGTATATTAGGTTAACTAACCAGGCCACGTTTCGCTGTTGTTCTGTCTAATATTTGTAATTTCGCATACTCATGTGAACTTTTCAAAAATATACATAAAACGCTCTCGTAGCAAATGGAAATCCGTAGTCTCTGCCTACCCCTCTAGGAAACAGGCGTGAATCTATATATGTATGTATGTATATAGAAATGCAACGTTGTGTAAAATATTCAAGACAATCCATCGACTACCTTTCGAGTTTTGCGTACACAAATATACGGAAACTGATTTTTTATATATAAAGAAAATATTTGAAAATAAACTTTCTATTCCTTTTTAAGCATATTTTGCGGACTGAGGAGCGTGGGATCTGGCAGAGATAAAATTTATGTATACAGTATGCCGACCCGTTGACAAGGCCATAAATAAACCAGCCAACGCCGCTAATATACTATACAAAAACTAAAATCTAGACCAAATATAGTTTTATAGTTAATATTACTTTATCATCCTAATTTAAAAACGAAGCCTGTCACTATTTATGTTACTAACCACTATATTTGATCGCGGCTTCGCCCGCGTAGATCCGTGATAAAATTTATCCCATATGTTGATCTACGACATGGTCTGTTTGTATATACCAGCTATCATTCAAATTTATTCATCAGTTTACATGTAATTGATGATTCATACTTGTATATATTTATTATTAGTAGGGTAAAACCTGATTTTATGCCTAAAAACTACATGAAATTATTGCAAATATCTTATTAAGTTAAGCTAGCTGCATATAGTCAGAAGTATAGAAGGCCAGTTTTGTATCATACACTTGTCAACAAATGCCACTTCACACGACCTCACTTTTCAAATTTGGCAACCCTATTTACACCCTTTTATGATACACCGTGATAAATTTTATAGGCCAAAGTTATATACCTTAAAACCCAGAAAGTTTTAGATAGTTTCAATTATCTGAAGATCTCGAAAATTCTGTAATTCCTGAACAGAAAATGAGCAACGTGAACACGTTGCTCATTTTTTGGCACATTACAATCGGTTTTATTACGATGATATGAAGAAAACCTATAATGACGATTCCTGTGGAATAGCAGCGAAGAGCAAAATTGTGAAACGCAGTCAGAGATCAAATTCGTTAAATAATTGGTTAATACATGATTTTAATATGTTCCCTACTACTTCATAAAACCAAGGCAACAAACCCGCAAGTTAAAACAAATGTAAATTATAATTATTCATAGAGGGCATCAACGATCATGCAAACTAAGGTAAACAATATAAAATTCGTGTGCTTGACGTTTCGATCACGTCCATAATAACCAAAATCCTGGTTGGAATATTAGGCTCATAAAGGCAAACAATGTTCATGGAAGCATTAATTCTTGTCCTGAATGTAATGACAGCTCTTCAGGGATAAGTAGTGGCATGAGTAGTATCTGACTTATATCTGGAAAGAAAAGGAAAAAAGGAGGCAAAAATTAATATTTAAATTTGAAACTAATTACGTTTACGCCAAAATTGTGTTTTTACACCGTACACATATACATACATATATAATAGTTGACTCACTCTTGCATAATTATACATCAGTGAAAATAACAAATCTTTAATGTTTCTTTAAAAGATACGAATAAAAGACAATATAACAATCACGTAAATACAAGTTGTCATTAAGCATTCAAGAAACTCTCCGTATGTGAATGAGCTTTAACCGTTCTTCGTTTTAAATGTTTGTCATGCAAATACCGCTGGAAGATGCGTGAACTGA
This sequence comes from Catocala nupta, assembly GCA_963675205.1. Taxonomy (NCBI): domain Eukaryota; kingdom Metazoa; phylum Arthropoda; class Insecta; order Lepidoptera; family Erebidae; genus Catocala; species Catocala nupta. The sequence continues at coordinate 20,444,955 of OY776080.1, forward strand.
GCAGTGAATAGAGCCTTCAGAACTCATAAATCAGCCTTTATTTTGCATTCAGATTGTTCTATTTCTTTATGACTGTACGCAAACATTGTTTCTTTGTTATACAATATTTTAAAGCGTTTTAAATGGTTCGACCTTCACACTTTTGGGCGAAACACGTTTAGCCTTTTGTACTATACATCTACGAAGTGAGTAGTGACTACACATGATATATGGATGGGATAGTGGTTTAAGCAGTCATTTTGCCACTACACTACCAGTGCGCTGAGTGCTGTGAGTTCAGTCCCACACATTAAGTTATAAACATTTGTATGATCAGCAAATAGTAGTGTAGAGTTTGGATGTTCTCTGTATTAATTGTTTGCATGTTTATAAGGTTCAGGAAATTATAACTAGGGTGTTAGTGTATTTTTCATTAAAAAATATGGCTGATTATTACAATCGTCAGATAGCTTACAAGGGGTATATATTCGTAAAATTGTATACTAAATAAGTCAGAGCTTTAAATTTTTGTCCATTGACTACTAGTGACTAAAAATTGTACCAAAATCATGACCTGACTACAGCGTTTCTAGGATTTCTATTCATTCATGAAAGCGAATATCATTGATATATTGATTTAAGACCCTATCCATTTTGCAACTCACGTGGCGACGTCAACCATCTTGGTACGGAGCCAACTTTTCTTTAAATGTGATCTTCAGATCATATTAATGCGATTTACTAAATTTATTATGAAACTTAACCTACCTTAGTAAACTAGTTATTTGTAAGGGAAAATGTTTCTTGAAGCGTTATCAAATTGTATAATTACACTGTTATCAATTGCAGAAAAGATTGGTTATTTACATTACACGATTATATCGTGTAATGTTTAATAACCAATTGTAGAGTTTAATGTATTGATATAAAATGAGTAATCTTTTTTGACTACTTTGTGACTTTGACTTATAATACTTAAAATAAAAGCTCTAATTGGAGGTGCACACGAGGTAGCTTCTAAAAATAATAACCATAGGTATAGCGTTATATACATAATAAAAATCTACATATATGACTAAATAAATTCGAACCGTGGCACGTAAGCACTAACTCCTAGGCAGGAACAAGGTCCAGACGCTTGGCACACACAACAAAATAATCTTTAAGTAAGATCCTATAATATTTTGCCCGAGCTGGCACTCAAACTCTGAATTTAACGATCAGTAGTAAATATTGTCGTGAATTTATGCCACAGAACGATGGTAATCAATCTACTAGCCAGATATAACAAGTAAAGTTCTATTCTATTACCTCCGCTTTTCTTATTAAACACAACTTTTGCGTTAGTTCGTAGTAAAATCATCTATAAAGTCTTTACCCCCTTTTACGCGCTAGCATTAAACCTGGCCGTGCATTTAGGTAATCCAAACTCTTTTGATCAAATAAAAGAAACAAAAAGTTGTAACGAGTTTAGAAAGGGAACGATCGATTAACATAAGTACGGGTTTGCGGACCATGCCGCTTAGAATAATAGCCTAGGTGCTCACCGTTGAAGTTTGCAATAATGGCGTTAGTCCACCGCCAAATCAATGTTGGTAAACTTTCGTATAGGACGATTTTGGAAAGTGTATATATTTACTAATATAAATCTGTAACAAGGCTGTGTTGTGCTTTCAAGATTTTTTTATACCTAACTTGGTGCCAACTTTTCAAAGTGATCTGCACCCAAAACAATGATTTTAGAATTTTGGTCGGTCTATTTGTTATGGTATGATTACCTAATTTAGAAGCAGTTTCACAGTTTGCTTGTATAGAGCTCAGCTTAAAACGGTTTATATGAGTACTAGATCTGGGATCAATTACTTGCTCTGCTTGAATTTAGTACTGCATGTGCAAAGCCTAAACATTTCTTGGTTTTCACAAATGCCTTTGTTTTATATACTACGTTATATATATGTATATCTATACTAATATTATAAAGCTGAAGAGTTTGTTTGTTTGGTTGAACGCGATAATCTCAGGAACTACTGGTTCGAATTGAAAAATTATTTTAGTGTTGGATAACCTATTTATCGATGAAGGCTATAGGCTATATAACATCACGCTACGACCCACGGGGGCGGCGCAGTCACTAAAAACGCGGGTGAAATCGCGGGCATAGCTAGTCTTTAATAAAGTAAAACCTACCGAAAAAAGCTAGATATTACTTAGTTATATATAACACAATGTTGATAATCGTGGTAATATTATAAACTTATAATACACTAGCTGACCAGGCAAACGTCGTTTTGCCATAAAAAAAATTATTTGATCAAAAGAATAAAAAATTGTTAAGGGTTGACAACCCTTCGGGCACGCCACGATCGTGGCGGTAAGTCCCGTGTTTGAGGAGTGGCTGGAGAGGCGGCATGGCGCCCTCACCTTCCGGCTGACACAGGTACTGACTGGCCACGGTTGTTTTGGCCGGTTCCTGTGTCGTATACGCCGGCAAGAGACGCCCGGTTGTCACCACTGCGGCGACTGCCGCGGCGTTGTAGAGGACACGGCGCTGCACACTTTGGCGGTTTGCCCCGCCTGGGCATCGCAGCGCCGTGATTTGATCGCGGCAGTCGGATCGGTTGCACTCTCACTCCCGGCCGTAGTTCAGTCTATGGTCCGGAGTGAGTGGTCGTGGAACGCCGTCGCCTCCTTCTGCGAGGAAGTGATTTCCATCAAGGAGGCGGCGGGGCGGGAGAGGGAGCGTATAAACCCTCTCCCCAACCGCAGAGCCGGGCGCCGGAGGGCGCGAGACGACCTCCAGCCACCCTGAGGTTTGACCTGGGGGTGGCGGGCTTTGTGGGCCTGCCCGCCATCCGTTCAGCACCAGGTCCGAGAGGCGGCGTGCGTGTTCCCACGCGCGCCTCTGTGTCGTGTCCGTCTCCCCCCCTTTAGGGGGAGACAGTAGGGCTTTTATTTTGTAGAACCTATCTTGGGTAGGTCTTATTGCGTAGGGGCCTGCCGTTTCATACGGCGGGCCGAAACCTCGGCGGGGTCGCGACCGTATGCGAAAGTGATTCGCGCGGCCCCGTCGATAGTGGTTTTGTCGAGGAACACCGTGGTAGGTTTAGTCGGTATCCCGGGAGGTACATTATCTTTTCAAAATCTTTCTTTTACCCCGGCGAGTCCGACATAATCCCTCCGCCCGCCCCCGCGGAGGGATTGCGTCACAGCATTCCCCCACGTAAAAAAAAAAAAAAAAAAAATGGTTGACAACCCTTATCACTAAGGGGTATGAAAAATAGATGTTGGCCGATTCTCAGACCTACTCAATATGCTCATAAAATTTCATGAGAATCGGTCAAGCCGTTTCGGAGGAGTACGGGAACGAACATTGTGACACGAGAATTTTATATATAAGATAAAGAAGATCTTTCCTTAGCGATTAAATATTTATTACATTGGATTATTAAATTGTAGCCTTAGTTCGTAGTTTTAATATGAAATTCCATTATTATTAAAAGTTAAATACGAAAAGGTATATTGTAAATAGAATTACACACAAACACTTGCTTGTATTACTTTTAATATAGGTTTATACGGAATGTTATTAATTTGTCCGCACCACTTATGTTGAATATAATATTCAAATTAAATAGGCTATACATATGTGCTATAATAATGATATCCTTCAGACCGAATTTCGGCCACAGCGCCCAGTCTTAGCGGAGACTGGCCACCTATGCAGGAGATATTATAGTGCACAAGTGTGTGCGCAAACACAAATGCACTCTCTGTTCCCTAACCCTCATGATCCAATGGGACGGTAATCCGACACGACCGGAGAGAGATCAGGCGCAGGACCAACGGCTTTACGTGCTTTCCGAGGCACAGGGGTGTATCTCACACCACCAACTTCCTAATTTCGGGCTGCTATTAAGATTTCTTAACTGGCTAGTTGGCCCGACCCGGGATTTGAACCCTAAACCTCATGCACAGCAGTCGCATTCATTACCGCTGCGCCACGGAGGCAGTCAAATATTTAACAATCAGTGGCCGTACTTTTTACTTTCAGCCGTCATTACGCCCTCCGTACACGCTAGCATTGCAGGTTCAATTCCCGCAACGAGTCAGAATTTGTGCGACCTTGGAAAATATGTTCCTAGTTCGTAGTACTTTATGCCAGCCCATACAATAACCATGTATGATCTGCTGTTTCAGTTTGTAAAAATTCTTGCCGAAGCTTCTACGGTATCCAGCAAACCTCAAACTACGAACTTTTGCTTGATCAATGATCATGTTAGTAACCATATATAAAGACGGACAAAATGTTTCTATTCATAGGCTTAGGCGTATAACATAAGGAATGAACATTCCTCTCCTTTCATATAATATCAGCTAGTCCCGGTATTTTTGATGCATCGAGAAACTTCTCTAAACTGCTTCGTCTGAAAAGTCTCGATACAAACATGCCTAAATACATGAAATCTCCATATAGCAGCAAAATAAGACTATTTATATAGTCAATTCTTTATGTATCGTCATAATGTGTAGCTAAGAGCCATGATTAATTTTGTGCCTCTTGTGAAAAGTGATACAAGTCAAAAATCAACACTTTAAAGGAGAACAAAAACAAGATTAAAAAAAAATCTAGTTCGCGTCCTAAGTGGGCTAGGTTGATCTTGAGTATTTTTTTTTAGATAAAAGCATTCACTTTCACTGATCATTTACATTTTTGTGGTCAATATTATAGTTTTAAAGTAATTCTCCAAAAACCTGTAAGTTGTACCTTTTTTTATTTCTAATACATGATAAAATGACGTAGTAAATGATACAACTACAGTTAAATTATATTGCCCTCATAAGTTGTCTTCGTGAAAGATGAAAAATTAATTGTGCAAATAAATATAATTATCGCACTTATACCATGAAATACGAAAAATAATGTGTGCAGCAATTACTTATAGAGATAGATATTTTTGCAAAAATCCTGCCAGTTATATCACTGTCCACAAAATTATCTACGAAACTATGGTAGATAGAAGAACGTGAGTTAAATTGTTCTGATTATTTCTATGCAAAAAATACAAAAGGGGTACAACTCGACTTACATCACTCATCACAGGAGACACAGAATTAGTCTTTGACATGTTCGCCTAGAGTCCGATCTTAAGGCTTATTTTATGAGCGATCACCAAATTAATTATGACACCAAATACTGCCGCTGAGGATAAAAATAACTGAATATCATTGGCAATTTGGAGTTTTGTTTTCTTCTATTGATCGGTGAAAAGTTTTTATCTGTCCTCACCAAAAAGCGTTTGAAAAATCTACCAAACTGAACAGTTTAGCTATGCGGATGCAATGATTCTGTGATAGTTTTCAGTGGAAAATATTCTTAATATCACAGACATGAATCCAGCGATGTATGATATAATTTTTCTATATACTAATCACGCGATTTGCATAAGTCCAAGTCCCTCATGATGGTAAACAGTTATCGTAGCATAGTCTTTTGACATTTTAAGACTAAACTTATCACGCGCGCAATGCAAACCGAAGTCATTACGCTGTATGTGTGTGCTCAGCCCTTTTTTTCTTGACCCAGGAAATTCTTTATGGATATTCCCCTTCCCCGGGGGTGAAGGGAAGTTATGTGAGACTCTCCGCCCCTTAAGGGGGCCGGTATACTCGCTAAAAACCTGGGGTGAGCAGTCCCTCCGCCGACAGGGTGGGGCGAGATGGGGTCGCGTTAGCAATCACCATCCCGCCCCGGTGGTTGGCCCGGCTGATAGTAACCGGGCCTCAGCACATATGGAGCGATGGCCTTGCTCACCAAGGCCACCCCCCAGACGTGTGGAGCCGTGCAAGCCAGTAGAGAGTCCCCCGACTCTGTACCAGTGACCCCACTATACAGGATCGAAAAGGCGAGCAAATCGCCTCCTCCTCGCTCCCGTCCGTCTGCGCCGGAGAGGGTCAGCGAGGGGATTGTTCTCCCTGACTCTCTCCGCGGCCTCCTTCTGCGTCATGAAAGCCTCGCAGAAGGAGACCACACCTGCCACGACCTCTCGCCACCGAGCATGGCGTTGATCACGCTCGGCAGGGAGAGATCCCCGCCTATTATGGCCGAAAGCGTTTGCCGCTGCGGCCCCCACGCGCCACACGCCTCCAGTGTGTGGTGTGTGCTCAGCCCTTCATCGAGAGCTACCTACATGCCCAATCACGCTATAAAATGTTTTTTTTTATCGATTGATTTAAATGACACAAACATTAATGACGAGTAACCAAGCGTCATGCAAATACTCTCTAAAAATTCAAACTACATCCAAATTCATTAATTCACAGTAAAGACTAGCGTGTACAAACGCACAGACTAGAAATCTGTATAATAATATCAGACTTGTATTAAACTATCCTACTGCTGGGCACGAGCCTCTTCTCAGCGCCAGAAGGGTTAGGGCATCGTCCACCACGCTGGCCCAGTGCGAATTGCCAGACTTCACATATCTTCAAGAACATTATGAAGAATTCTCAGACATACAGGTATCCTCACAATGTTATCCTTCACCGTTAAAGCAAGCGATAATCAACTATTTAATACGCACATAACTTCGAAAAGTCAGATGCGTGCCTTGGGATCGAACTCGAGTCCTCTGCGTGGCTGTCCAGTGGTTTCCCACTAGACTATCGCTGCTTAAAATCTGTGTTTGATGTTATTATATTATATTATATTTATTAATTTTAATCAAATATACACAGTATTAAAAAAATTAATATTGCCAAACAAGACATCCAAACTTCTATCGCTATTTCACTCATCCATAAAAGCGAAATTTAACGAAACGAAGACATCTCATTACAATAGTGTTTTGAGTTAATCCCACTAAAAGGGTACAATCTGCCCTTCAGTACAGAGCTACGGAATATTAGTGGTTGGCCTCGCATAAAACCCTTTTACATGGTATAAAGAGAGCTGTGCCGTCAGATTGTACGGTTTGATCTGATTACGATGATAGCGTAATAGCATTGTGTTGTACATTTTAGTATTTGAAGCATGTTCCCTGTGCCATGGAATAATTTGACATAGAACGCCTTACAAAGTACCTACTATATAATACATTATATAGTAGGTACTTGATTAAACTGAGATGATGTTTAATAAGAGTAGAGAGAAATACAAATATTGCCCCAAGTTTAAATAAGTTGGCAACGAACACATATTTTTAAGGCAATTAATTAATCAAATAATAACGGTATTTATTACTTACCGATTATAAGGGTGTGAATATATATTCCATGTAAAGCTATAAGAGATCTTATAGCTTTACAGCTTACGTACAGATAAATAATTAAAATAAACATGCTTTTGTCAAAACTTCGACAATTACATTTTGACGTACTTGGCAAATGTGACGCGCAATGCACCGCTGTCTGTGAATGACTAATCTAATCCCCTTGTCACTCATTGTTTATGTTTTATCTTATCATTAGATATACTTTTAGTATACAATAGTACTGAATACAAGAGAGCGCCATGTTAGTTTCGCAGCAACTTTTGCATTATCTTTGTGTTGTTCAATCGTAAGGTTTGGTTCCTGAGCTAAGTAATGTAATTTTGGGTTTTCTATGTGGAAACATTTAGTGACAGAGCGTAAGCTAGAAATTTGGCCATTAATATCCATATAACGTAGGCTAAAAGTATAACTGCCCAAAATTAATCTAACTAAATGCGTCACTCCCTGCCCCTTCGGGTTCCTATGAGCGAGAGTCTATGTAAGCATATATGCCAATAGGACCAGCGATAGTTTAGTGGGATTGTTTTGTACAGTATTACTTCCAGTTCAATCCTATCACGTACTTTGCCAAAGTGATGTGCAACTTAAATAAATAATCATCAGGCGGTTTAACAGTAAAGACAAAATAAAACATCGCGAGGAAACCCGCATGTTTAAGAGTTTGCCATATTTCCTTTAAGACTTGTAAAGTTTGCAAACGAAACAAAAATTAATAAATAAAAGCGTTTAATTATTAACCTTTTGAGCGCCACTGTCTAGTATAAAAGACAAACGTTCCGTGCCCTCCACGCCACGTCTTTATTGGAAGACAATGTCAATCGTAACATTTATTTTAAAAAATACATTAATTTTCTTTTTTTTTTGCTTGATTTTACTATTGCCTAAAACTCTACTTTTACATTTTTATTTCAATACGGGCCTTCGTTTATTTTAAACACAGTAAAATTTAAGTAGCCAATATTTTTCGACTGTTATAGATTTATATTTCGGCTTTAAGTTTTAAAGTATTATAATAATATTGTATTATTTAATAGTTCATAAGATAATATATTAATCTCATTAAAGTACCTATAGTTCTTTTGAAAAATTAAACATTTCCTGTTTTGAATAGTCGGTTGAAAGGAACACCTTTCATTTATTAACATACATATAATATACTGACGTGAACAATTCCTTCTCCGCAAAGTCATATGTTCCTTAGAATTTTAGCCAGATTTGAGATCATCATGCAAACTAATAGTATAAATAAGAATGTGAGTTTGTTTGTGTGTTTGTTACGCTTTCACCTCTTAATTACTTAACCGATCATCATGAAATTTCGCATAAACCATAGGAGTACAGAAAAAGACATGAGATACCTTTTCCTTATAGATTCTTTTACTATATATACATTAACGTGAGCGAAGCCGCCAGCAAAGTCAAGTATTGTAATAAAATAGTATAATTTCAACAAAACTGAGTACAGTTTCCTTCGTCAAACATTACGGTGGTTGTGTGTAAACAAGGTCTACCATGTAAAGTAGATTCACACCCTATTGTCATCTACATATCTCATACATTTTTGACATGGGTCATGATGGCACGACGACGCATTGTCTTACGCGATATCAGTAAGAACAAATGAGATGGATGGTGCCTCACATAACCATTTCAAATAAATATTTATCTGGAAGTATTTTTATAAAGATGTAAATAGGTAGTAGAGCATCGCTGATTTCAGCATGAATGGGCCGGCTCGACTGGGGAAGGACTACCCTCGCACGGAATATCGACGGGAAATAGCAGTATTCCTACTGTTGTGTTTCGTTCGGTGAGTGAGAATACCGGAGGTCCAATCAATCTTTCCTTCTTCTCGCTCCTTCTTCTTCGCACTTCCTCTCCTAAAGGGTCGGACGTGATGCCTGTGGTGTTCCAGGCGTCCATAGGCTACAGGGACCACTTACCATCAGGTGGGCCGTATGCTTGTTTGCCACCTTAGTTGTATAAAGAAAAAGTAAAGTTATGTTGTTTAATTCAGCAATATATGTAACAAGATTTTAGCCTGCAGCTGCGCTCACATTAATCTAGATTAAGTCAATAAATTTCTGTCTTTCGCGAACAGTACTTTTTTGTTTGAAAGGCACTCTATATCCTTTTCTGTACTCCTGACAACGCGTATGTGATATTTCATGAATCATCATGAAATTTTAATAGTTAAGTCATGAAAGCGTAACTAACACACACTCACATTCACATTTATAATATTAGTTACACAGGTTTGGTAAAGGAGTATGAACGTAATCATGCATATTGTTTACCCTTACTTTTCGACTAGTATATATTTTTACCGTGAAACACATTAATGCCAAAATTCGTCCTGGATTTCAGTACGTCACTTCTTGATCATTCAGTGATAGCTCAGTGGGGAGACTGCAATGCTGAGGGTCTCGTGTTCGAACCCGCGTCGCGCAACTCTGAATTTCGGAAATTATATGACTTTTCGAAATTATGTGCGTATTGATTGACAATTATCACCTGCTCCGTACCTCTGAGAGCACATTAAGCCGTCGGTCCCGGCTGCCATGAACATCTATGGCAGTCGTTATTGTGAAGTCAGTGCCCTATAATATCCTGACACTGGTCTAGCCTTAGGGTATCGTTAGCCTTCGAGTTGCGGAGGTCAGGTGGCAGCCGCTCCATGTAAAAACTGATATCCAGTCAAATCCGGTTAGACCAGAAAAGCCGACGCCAAGTGACTTGGGAATAATAAAGGCTAGAGAGAAGAAGACTTGTTGATCATCCTAAATCCTTTCATTAAGTAGTACAAACAATGGAGAAATATTATTTTAAAAACGAAATCCGAAGAAACTATGTAAGGCTCGAACTTGTGGCAATACTTGCTTATGGCAGACCTACAGTTTACCCCGGCCGTGATCACAAACTCGATATGCATAGTCAAACTCCCGTTACAAATTATTTATAAATATTACGCAACAACAACGTTGAAAAGTTACTAACTCAGTAATAAAATATGATTAAACATATGTTTTAATAAAAAATTAAGTCTGAAATATTTCATAACATTAAATTGCATGATACCAAATCATAACACTACGTAGTTACATTTTAGAGACGTCTATATATATGATCACATTGCTGTCCGTATATCTGAGTCTGTGCGTTAATTTGTATATTTTTATGTTAGCGATTGATCTGGTGACATGTGATCCTGTTTTATTCCAAGCTTAGTTTTTTAAGACTTTTTAATTGGTAATACCAATGGAGCTTGCAGTCATATAAAGATTGTGCATTAGAGAAGACTTTGGAGGAAAGTGTTGTGATGTACCTCCAACACAAAGGGAAGCTCCTCTACAAATGTTTATTGTTTGGATAACAAGCTAGTCTACTAGTCAAATACGTTTTTAAGTAGTTTTGTATACCATAAGTGTGTAAGATAAGCATAAACTACGAAAGTCTGAAACATGAAGCCCATCACTAGCGGATTGCCGAAGTAATAAAAAGCAGTCACTGCACTACCAACGTAAGAAACATGTACTATGAGTTTCCTTGTTCCCATGCTGGCGAAACAGTGTACTTAACGGAGTTTTTATAATCCTTTTCACAACGGAACACAAGACATACAACAATTAAAGAAATTAAAGTGTAATAAACATTTGCCATCTTAGACACGATACAATACTCTTATATGTTATACTAGCATTTGCCCGCGGCTTTACTCGCGTAAAAGTAGGCTATGTTAAACAGTACGTTAAAAAGAAATATAGCCTATGTTACTCGCTGATAATATAGCTTTCTAATGGTTTTTGAATTTTAGTGGCATTTTAAAATCGGTTAAGTAGTTTTTGAGTTAAATCGTTACAAACAAACAAAAAATCATATCTTTCTTATTTTTCTTTTGTTTCTACTAATTATAGGCAAAATACCTTTCCGCAGTACAATACCAATATTTCTTAAACAATGGAACTTATATTATTATAGTTAATAGACAGTAAACTTTACTTTAAAGTACTAAGTCTAAAATAAAAAAGGAGATTTAAATAATATTAAAACATTACACCTATTATCTTCATATATCAAAATGTTTGTAAAAAACTCAAACTCAAACTCATTTATTGCGAAAATGGGTAATTCAGATAACATACAAATAAATTAGTCAAAATTAGTAAAAAAATACATATTCGATTAGACTGTAGTAAACTGTTAGTAAGAACGAAGTGCCCAATGCTCACCGTTTGGTGACGGAACGGTATTCCTACGCGACAGATAGTAGTTCCCTCCACGAAGAAGCCACACGTTCGTAGAATATATTATGAGCAGCCTCCACGCTGTGTTTTCACGGCCGATTTCCGCTTGTAATGCGTGTAAACTGTGAATTTCATAAACGTTTTAGTACGTGCACGTACGTACAAGTGCTGACGCGTTATAAGGTTCATAGCGTAGAATGTGATTTCCTGAGTCCAATTCTTAATTTGGGTATTTTGAAAGTACGTCAACACATGAAAAGATGTAGACATATTTCGTGAATGTAAGGCTGGATCCCTTATTTAAAATTATTAAACTATTAAAAGCAACCGAAACGTCGAGGGAAGTGTAAATTTAAATCGTTTAATAATATTAAATAGATAAAATAGTATTAGGGATTCAGTGGTAGTGTAATATTTTCAAAATTATGTAATAAAAGTGTTAATAACGCCGCTGTCAAATCCGTATCAAGCAGTTTAATTTCGATGTATAAAATTCGCGTTACACGTACCCAAGTAAAGCAGAGAGAACCGAACGCGGTAAACGATTCGATCGCATTAACGTAATAACAACTTGCACAAGGCACCTTTTTTTTAACAAAATTAAGTCGATATTAGAAATAAAATGTAGTTTACCGCTTTTAATTTGAGAAAATGTGTTTAACCATGCATGTGAAAGGATACCATTATTTAAGGATAAGTGTTCGAATCATGTGTCAAATTAAGGTCTAACAAAATAAAGAAAAGAAAATACGCAAGACGTCGACGAGTCTTCTTAACCTTAATTAATAGCAATGATGGAATACGAAATAATAGCCACGATACTTTATTTCAACGCCCAAGGTCAGGTTCAATGATTGTCGTCTATTCCATATTTCTTTTGTTACCAGGCCTTTAGCATAACTTGAGATATGGTATTATACTCACACAAAGGCAGACACCCCACGAAATTCAACACAAAACTTGAAATCGTTTTTAAGAAGCTCAGCTCTCATTACGCTAATGCTTGCTATTCACTGCTACGCCCAATGAATGGTGTCGTGTGTTGAGCTCTCGCGTTATAAATCTCTTTAGGCCGCCCAATGTTTGTGTTTGAATGTGCGGTTTTATTAATTTCAGCGCTAAACTCTCTTTAATATCTCTTTTTAATTATGTGTGTGAACGCGGTTTTTTTTTTTTTTGGAGGCTTGCCTGTGATTTATAATTAACAGTCGCAGTAGCAATAGTTAAATAAGCACTTCGCGAGTCTCGAAGAGACCGAGCAAAAGGATTATTGATTGCGTTTTTCTTTGAGGAGCTTTTCAGTAGATGGTATTGAGTCTAGAATTTGGTGACGGCAATATTTTATGGTGCACATGGTATAACCCATAGTGTCACATACATATGGTATCTAAAGTCATCGCTCCTTTGATCCTGAAATAACTGTGTCTCGAACACTAAATTATTCCATATTAAGTTTGCCTGCCAAATTCTCAACAGCAGCCTGCTATTTGGAATTGTGCCCGTTAACAGACTAGGCTGAATTCAACCAAATCTAGGCAAGTCATAACATACGCTTCTGTCTAACATTTTATTAAGTATTTTATTGCGAAAATAATAGCATTGATACAGTTTTATGTCTTTTTATATTTAAATAGAAAATGTCAATTCACCTGCAATCTTCAAATTAAAGCCTTAAACGGTTCGCACTTAATTCTATAAACCGTTTCTGCAGTCAGGTCTCTTTGAATTGAACTTAAATTATTCCTTGTATTGTATACAATAGATATACATACTATGGTGTGCCGAAATGACTGTTATTCTGATATAACATTTTGATTGACTTTATTGCAACTTTTAATTATTGCGGAAAAATTTAGCTTCGTAATATTTGTTATACGTCTGCTACGTCGCTGGGTTGCAACTGGTACTTTTTAGTAACTAACTGGCCAAGTTTAGAACGATGATTTCAAATGATGACTATATTACTTTCCAGTCAAAACCATTTATTAATTCAGGTAAAAAATATATAAATCGCAAAGGTTAAATGTTAATGAGTTCACTCTAGCTACGTTGATGTAAGCCGCTGCAAAGCATTTTCATATCCTTAAATTCCAGACCCGAAATCTCATATCGTTTAAAAAAGCCCTTTAAAAAACAATATGCCATGTGTAACACAAGCATGCCACACTTATGTATATCAGTACATCATGTATATCAGTACATGTACATTATGTATATCAGTCATTGTGGACGCTTTGAACCACAAATCGGCATTATTTTTCAGTTTGAAATGTATATTCTCGAAGGGGCGAGATAACCAAGATTCCACGCAAACAAGGCGTGTACATACAGTGAAAATTATAACGTGTCACATTTATTTCATAGATTAGAAATAAACACTTAGTTACAATGTTTGTTTCTTGCGTATCATAGATATGAAATTCTCATAAGAAAATAATATTGTGTTTATATTTCTTTAAAATGTAACTTATTATTAGATTATCACAAATATTTTTGCTGGCTGTGTATTTAGGTGGCACGTAATAGAGAGTATTAATAAAATGTATATCTCTGTATCTTGCAATAGTGATATTTACCTCATTTACAAACTCACTGCTGCTATTGAGAATTTTCGAATAGAAACATCTAATAACTCTTATCCCGGCCCAGGAATCGATCTTGGTACTTCACAACCTCAAACAAACTAAGCGCAAAATGTAGCAAGAAAAGGTAGCTTTTTTAAAGAAAATGTATATACCTATTTAGTCTTCTTTATGCATGTATGGAATGTATCTGCTTACAAAATCATGAATAAAGTCTAGTAAATATATGCATAACGTTAACCGTAATATGTATAATGCCTACATATTACGATAGGTAGTACTTTAATATAGCAACAGTTTCACACCGCCTACAAAGTTGGGGTGTTGGGCCGTGGTCATGACGGGCTGTCATCTCCGGCCCTTTGCCCTCGCACGTATAAAAAGTGGATCGTGTTGAGGGAAAGGTACGAGGGATAGAAAGGTGGCTTAACTACGGATACAAGTAATTTGTCAAAATAACAAGTTGTTTTCGCTTTAGGCGTCTTTTGGCAGATGTTTTTGGAAGTATATAGTGTTGATCATTGTTACGAGTCCGTTCTTATAGAGCAAATTAAGTATAATTTTATCTTAGAAAGGTCGTGTGTTTTTCCAAGGATGATGAAAATGTAATTGCAGATGCGGCTGCAGATTGTGAGGGTACAGTTTTTGTTACCAGGTCGGGCAGTGTTTGAATAATCTTATTTGAGTTGTATTTTTGGGCTGCCAATAGGTTATATAGTTATATAGACATATATTTTTATTGCACGGATGGCGTACCAGGCAAACGGTCACTTTGTCTTTGCCACCGCGCTAAATGTTATGGTTTCGAATCCTACACGGAACAATTCGAGTGTACTTTTTACCGTTAAAAATATGTTTGTAAAGTCTGCTCAGACATACATAACGTAGATATTTTTTTAAAATAAATAATGTTAATATGTCTTTTATATCTATTTCTTCAATGTTACTAATTTTTCTCTTTAATATTACTTTCACGATATCGGATTAAACTTATTATAATAAACATGAAAATACATAATTAAACTATAGCTTGCTCAATATAAAATAACGTTACATTTATATTTTTACTTCACACTACACCCACCGTTCGTTGCCAGTAACAAAAAATACACTAATATTAAACTTGAAAGCTTCCAAAAATGACACAAGAAGTGAAAAATAAATAAATATTGGTTGCATCGTTAGTAGCTCGCGTGTATTTCAGTACAAAAATGTAACAGCTAAATAAGGCCCCGACTGCACAATTCTAGGAAATGTAAGCCAATACTTAGTGTACGATAGCCTATTAGAAAAACTATATACCTATCGATTGTCTAGTTAACCTTGCCTTGGGCTGTTATTCTTCACTACTGAATCCATATATTATTCAACTGCCTGCAGTGCTAATGGGTAATTTTTCTGTACTTAGGTAATATAACTATTCATTCTTTATTTTTAAAAGTTACAATTTATTAAATATAATTTTGGGTTGCAAATTACTAATATTTCTGTAACTCGTCATTGTGATAAGAGTAGGATCATGTAGGTAGTATGATGGGTGGAATTTGACCCACAACTTCTCAAAATCAATACCTTTAATTCATTGGTCCACCGCCCTTTGACAATAGACACAAAGAGCAGCTAGTTTCAAAACAATTATCTGTGGGTCACACAATAAAATTTTTGATCTCATATGTGGACGGCATCCACAACACTCAGCGCAAAGCATAAAAGTAAAAGTGACATCCGTGTAGTCCAATGATAAGTTCGCGACAACGAGGTTAATCTTACAAGAAACCTCTTTCAAATCGAAAATACTAGGTTGTATATATTGCCGCGATATATTGTCACAAATTTAGAAATAGGTAGGGTTTGAGACTTTAATAGCACCGTTTGGCATCCGTAAGTTATATACTTACAAATATCATTAAATTAACATTGCAAATCATGGCACCGGTGTATTTTCACATTACGATATATGATATTGTCCTATGTATGTGGCATCAAAAATCAAAACTGTTTATAAGTTTCTTGAAGAAAGTATCATGTAATCCCTATTTCCTTACCAAGTAAGAACAAGATAGCGTCTTGCTATCTTCACTAACTGTCAACACGATGACAATTTCTTCAAGCAAGTATCGATTTGCTTCAAGGAATTGTCATCGCGTAAGCGAGCCCTAGCAATACTATAAAATCATTGCATGATACAAGGGTAATAACTGAGCTAAGCATTCCCTCTATTGGTTTCTTATCGCTTGTATACCCAAGTACTAAACGTTCCCTATTTTTCAAGTCACGCCTTGACTTCGATTTGCCTTAGAAGTCGGTCGTCACGATGACAGCCAACGCAATTTCATCGCCGATGCCATCTCGAGGGGATTGATAATGTAACTAGCGCGCTATCATCTTGTCACTCGATAAAACAGCACCAATATTTGGTCATATTTCTCGCTATTTTCTCACCTGTCCTAGGAAAATAGAGTTTTACTATTTGGCGATATAAAGTAAACATTTCATATACTCCTATGTATCAAAATATGGATAATACACGTATATCTTATTTATAAAAAAAAATATCATAGCTTATTCTTTTAAAAATGACGTATACTATTATTATATTAATCGATTGAAATATCACGGCTGTAATAAATTTAAATTAAGTCATCAATGGACAAATTATTAAAGTATGAGCTGCGCTCAGCTGGCCTCATATTTATAATTAAAATTTGGATCTAGTAGCATTCTAATAGTGAAATAATTTGAAAACCGGTGCATTAGTTTGTGAGTTTATTATTTACAAACAAAAATACGAACACATATAAATACAGAAACCCTCTTTATAATAGACAGTAAAGCACTTTATTCTGGTAGTTATGCCTTTGACCAACCCAATTATCGATCACAATTTTAAACCGTATCTCTTCTTTTCTCCTTCGGTACTTACGCAGTAGGTATTCGATTTACCTGGCGCTTCTTTAAGATTTATAAATGACACGAACCAATTGCATGACTTTATCGAGAATTTACTTGAGTTACCTTTTGCCGAAATTTCTAAGGACGGAAATTTTGAACTCATTGATAGCTGATTGAATTGTAATCTATACAATCAGTCAGCTATATATCATTTAGCTATGTATGTATATCTTGCTTTGTGTTTTAGCCTGTCACCGTGAAAATGAACGAAACTTTCCCAATCTTAGACTTTTCGATATGGAACGATTTGTCTAATTTAGATAATGTCCCTTGTCATATTAATTTTAGCTTTAAGAAAGGGGAAACTACCTTCTAATGGGAAGGTAGTCCCTTTCTTCTCCTAAACTTGTTTGTCCGAAAATCATTATCCATAACACGATTGCCATAAGCTTCAGTAACCATAATGATCAAAAATTCGACTTTTACTTAATTATCTTCACTTCTAAAACTATTCTGTCATAATATCGAGTACTGTAATAATTGAATCTCCTAATTTTGCATGAAATAAAGTCATATGTCCTAAGTATTGTATTATATAATGTGTATTATTCCGAATGTTCATTTATTATAAAATTGTTAGTCGTGAAACATTTGCTAAATTACATTGTCTTCTGTTTACGCGAATGTTATTCATTGAAATTAAACTACTATATACGGATTTTATCGCTTTGTTTATTTGACACTCTATTACTCTCTATTACATAATTAAGAAACTGTTACACTACATATTACTACTATTAAACTTTACTAATTTTGACGCTAATTAAATTATTAAAACTATTATAACTATTTTGATTCAATTTTACACTTTCCCCGACGTTTCGGTTGCTTTTCAGCAGCCATGGTCACGGGGAGACTAAGATGGTAGTTGTCTCAATGTTCCAGTGTAGTTATTTCAAAGTACCTGAACATAATTTAGTCATTGGTGTTTCTATTTAATCAGAATGAGCTCAAAGTATTATGAAGTCTAGCTGTGTTTTGCTTCTTCTTGGGTTTGACTATTTGAATGACTGGATCCCAAGCTGGTGGTACATTCCAACCATCATCTCTATTGAAATTTGGATATTTTTTTATTCCAATAGCCTCGCGAAGCATCCTTGGCAGGAATCGGTGTTCTTTTGCGAGTATAAGTGGTTTGTCAAATCGTAGGTAGTGATCGGTCCCCTGTTGCACATGTTCACACACAGCAGACTTCAACGAGCGTTGGTGTTTAACATCAGCTATATGTTCTTTTATGCGGGTGCCTATGCTTATCTTGGTTTGACCAATGTATGAGAGTCCACATTTATAATCTATTTTATAGACCCTTGCATCTTGTAAAGGTAATTGGCACTTGACGGATGGTAAAAATTGACTTAACTTCGTTGGCGGCTTGTAGAATGTGTCGATTGAAGCTCGCTTCAAGATGTAGCCAATCTTGTCAGTGACACCCCTTACATATGGCAGTATAGCAGGTTGGCGCTGGACTGTGGCTGGCTTTTCTCGGGATCTGTGACAGCGACGCGGTTGTTGGAGCTTGTTGTCTTGCAGTACTTGCTTGACATGTTGAAGCTCGGCGTCCAGGTGTTTCTTGTTACAGATCCCGTGGGTTCTTTGAAACAAAGACATTCCCACGGTAGCTAACTGTTTAGGATGGTGGTGAGATAATAATGAATTATTTGCCTCTAATTCCATAGTAAATTGGATGTTGTTATTAATGGAATTAATATGTTCTAGAAATACACTAACACTATCTGTTGGTAATATTGTAAAAGTATCATCTACAAATTTCTTATAAATCCTGGGTGTGATGGGGGCAATCTGTAAAACTCGAGCCTCGAAGTCCTCCATATATATATCGGCAACAACAGGCGATACTGGGGAGCCCATTGCCACACCATCGACTTGTATGTAGAATTTATTGTCCCACAACAGATAGCCAGTTGTTAAGCAATGCTTAAGTAGTTCTGCATATTCCTCAGGCATATTGTACTCTATTAGCTTCCTTTTAGTTATTTCAATACAGTCATGTACAGGTATGCATGTAAATAATGACTGTACATCAAAACTAACCATTTTTTCATTGTTAGTGAGACATAGATGTTTAATCTCACTCACAAAATGGTATGAATCCTTTACATGTGCTCTCGAGTTGCCTCCGAGTAGTGAGAGTATCTTCGCTACGTGCTGAGCCAGTCTGTAAGTTGGTGTGTCGATCTGACTCACAATAGTTCGTAGGGGGGTTTTTTCCTTGTGTATTTTTGGTAACCCATACAGCTTTGGAGGTTTTACGCAAGCTGATATTAATTGTTTAACGTCTAGATCTAGTCTTTCGGAGTATTTATGTATGATGTCTTTGGTTTTGTTCAATATTTTGTTTGTAGGGTTTGTTTTAATTTTATGTTTATAATCTGACGTATCCATTATGACCGTAGCGTTTTCTTTATCTGCACGGAGTACTGCAATATCTGGCAATAAAAGCAACCGAAACGTCGGGGAAAGTGTAAAATTAAATCAAAATAGTTATAATAATTTAGTTAGCTTCAAAATTAGTAAAGTTTAATAGTAGTAGTATGTAGTGTAACAGTTTCTTAATTATGTAATAGAGAGTAATAGAGTGTCAAATAAATAACGCGATAAAATCCATATATAGTATTTGCTAAATTAATTAGATTTAATTAGGTTTTAGTGACAGAAACGAATCGCTGTAAATCCGACTCCACGCAGTCTTGTCTGCCCTACCCCTAGAGTGTAATTAAGAATCGCGTAGGCGCATAGGGGCGAGGCGGCCTGCGGGCTGAGGAGCAGAAGGCTGTGAGCGAGCCCGGAGTGAGGACGCCGGCCAGCAAGCCGAAGCTGCGGTGGTGAGCTAAAGCCGTCTGCGACGATTAGCACGCATGGGACCGCCGGAATCTCGCAGCGCCGCCGTAGCCGTGACAAAAGTCATATTGCGTTTGCATCTATCTTTGTAATACGAAATTGTTTTAAAAACATTATAAGGATAAATAAACATTAAATAATTTGAATTTAGGACTTAGAACTTTTATTGAAAAAGGTTTTAAGTCTTTTGTACATTATTGATTGTAATATTTATGACAAACAAATTTAGGGCATATTTTATTTAGGGATTTCATTTTTATGGCAAGTGATATTATATGATGATTAGGGCAAAAAAATTATGGCACTAAAGTGCCATAATTTTTTTTTAGAGTTTAAATAAAAAAGTTAGGGAACACAATAGAGAACCGCATTGGAAACCTTGCATAAATCTGCAATGTAAATACGATTTTAGTTATGTTAGCCTTTTCGTTTTTAATGTAGCATGTCTGATTATAATGTAGCTTACGGAAAGCAAATTAATTTTATAAACGTTTCCAAAATATCGTTTCCGCATAACTTTATATGAAAATTCAGAGAATGAGACTATTGTATCCGTAAAAGTACTGTTCCACGATGCGTGATTTTACAGATGATACCACAGCTACACATCTATCGGTGTGAATGCATGATTTAAAATATTCTGTAGTTTCATAACGCTAAGGGCAAGAGTTACGCATCTCAATTTCGCACTATTGTGACGTAACGCTACGGACGCATGCGCTGTTATTAACGAACCTATCGCTACCGTATACTTGGACCGGTGCGAGCTCGTGCACGGTAATCCGTCTAATCACGCACTGTGGAAAGCCACCTTATCACTACATCATATGTACCAAACTGCCTATATCATAATATGTATCAAAGCCAAATATTATACTCTTTATAAAAATCACCAAGTAGGTACTACAGTTTTGCGGTGCGTGGTTTTACAGATGATACCACAGCCAGCCATGTCTATAAATATGACTACATTATTTTAAAATATTGTGTCATTTTATAATGCTGGGTGAAAGAGTTACGCATCACAATTTCACACTATTGTGACGTAACGCTAGCATTAACGACCCTATTACTACGGGGCACTTGTGCCAGTGCGAGCACGTGCGCGGTAATCCGTCTAATCACGCACTGAGGGAAGCCACCTTATCATTACATCATATGTACCAAACTGCCCACATCATATGATGTAATATGTATCAAAGGCAAATATTATCTATACTAATTTTATAAAGAGAAAAGATTAGATTTTAATTTTAAAATTGTTTGAGTAGTTTTCAATTTGGGTTTAACTTGAAAACTACTCAAACGATATAATTTTTTTTTATATAATGTCTTTCACCATTAGAATGCTATGTGATCACCGAATAACATAGGCTTTATTTTATTTATAAAATGAAGTACTGCTACTAACATAACCTAACCTACTATTACGCGAGCGAAGCCGCGAGCAAAAGTTAGCACTCAATATAAAGATTGGCTAGCTTCAATATATCCATTATAGTATTTAACGCAATAGGCCCCTTGGTAGTAACCGCTTTAAACTGAAACTTCAGCGTCGCCTTTTAGCGTTACTTAACTAGCTTCCGCTCTACATAGTGCTGCCCTTTTGATACGCACTGCACTTAATTAAGCTGCGTTGCCTCTATACAAACTAAGTTAATGTATTTTGACAGAACATGTTAATGTTTTCCATTAAAATATCATGATGGGAACAAGATATGCTGCCAATCCAATTACTTGGTAAATAGTTTTATGAAAATTATAGAAGAAAAATAGTGTCTATCGATCTATTGTCGTGCTCAAGTTTACCTCTAAGATTTTATTAAGGGAGTTTCGAGTGAATTATATTGACAAAGGGGAAATTTATATATGTATTATTATAAGGTTATAAAGACGTGTATTATAATTAGCTTTTAATGCAGTGAATGCTGTGTGTACCTTATATAGGCATGCACATCAAAACATTTCTCATTTCTTCTCTGTGAAATTTGTGTACTTTCATTTCATCTCTGAAATTTGAAATTTGTAATTTATAGAAATGCGAAGATTTGATTAAAGTAAATAATTTTATTCATTTTTATATGCTTTTATTTACAAAATTAATACAAAATTACTCCTCCCCTAGCTTGAAATCATGTGGAAATTCTCCTGGGCATGCTGTAGATCAAGTTGTCCATTGTTTTTGTGGTAACCTGTCCCATTCTTGAATGGCGGCTTACTTGATCTCTGACAGTGTTATTGGAGGTGGCTGATGACTCCCTTCCATGCGTGCTCGATTGGGTTTAAGTCTGGAGAGCCGGCAGATCAGTCTAACCGCGTGAATTCGTACTCCCGGAGAGGAGCGCTCACTCGTTGAGCTCGATGTGCCGGCGCATTATCGTTTACCAACAAGAATTAGTTACCGTAATTTATCCTGAATGGTCTGATGATGCCATCAATAACAGCTGTCTTGTACAAATTAGCTGTCATAGAGGCTTGGTGCGGGATCAAGAGCGTTCGAGCTCCATTCATTATTCCGCCCCAAAAAGATACTAATTTGCCACCTTGCTGAACGGTTCCAGTGGCAGTTCTTTGCCTTTCGGAATACCCAGGCCTCCAATCTCGGACACATCGGTTATCAGGGTGCGTACTAATCCGTGTTTTGTCAACGAAAAGACAATTACGCCAGACATCTTCTTCGTCTTCATCGTTTTGACGCTACCTGGCCCACTGTAATCTGCGTTGCTGTCGTTTCTGTGTATTCAAAGGCGCTCGCCAGGATCTACTTGATCGTAATTTAAAGTGACAACACTTTGTGTAAACAATTACGAATGGTCTGTGTGCTAATATCCAGTCCAGTAGCAGCTCGCAGCTCTAATCTTAGTTTGGCAGCGTTTATTATTGGATCCCGGATGGCAAGAAGTCTGATGTAGCTCTTCTGAACATCACTAAGGATAGCCGGGCCACTGCGAGGTCGATCAGCCAGGTTGCCCATGCTCCAGTACCTCTGCAGGGTATTAGCGACGAGATTTGAGAAACGGAGACTCTGGGCTGCGATTTGCCTTGTAGAATATTCACGCAATAACACTATTATTATTTTTATATTAGTATTCTTAAATAAAGCAACACAAACGTAATAATTTATTTTTAAATATTTAAAGCATTTAAAAAATATCTCAGCTTTTCCAAGTGAACGCAGACTTTTTTGATGTGTACATGTACGCTGTTGGTAGCTATCTTTGAAACCATGACTAGGTTCGACTTACTCATCGCACTACTGACGTTAACCTGCTCTTAACTCCGTGAATTGCCAAAAACATCTACTAGTAAATGCAAGAATATTTACTACTACTTTGCAACACAAATAGATAATAATCTTTTTAAAAAAGTCAGTTTCTATCACTTTAGTTTATTTATCCTACGATCTGCATCATATGCATCTTTGTTTGCATTCTTTATTCAATAAACAAATGCAATCTAATTTATTAAACGTAGTATATACCTACTTCATAATATCAAGAATTATATCCACGTTTAACCGCTGGGACAAGTAATTCATTATCTCGCGGCGGTCCTCGGCGGTTCAAGAGGTATTTTACCTTAGTCTTGCATTATAAAAACAAACAATAAAGTGATCAAGCCTTACGACGCCTATTATATCAACATGTATGTATATATTCTCACGCTTATATATCTCCAAAAGTGTAAGCAGGAGAATGTTACGTAAATATTTTCTTCGTTCAGAAATAAAAATTGGAGATCGAAGAACATTTTGCCAACTACGCTTACAACTATCCTTGATATCAAGTCTCGGCTAAACTTATGTTCCAAAAGCAATAAGACACTCTATACATCTCTACTTATAGTATTCAATCGCGTAAATACACGTAGTACGATATCGCATACCTTCATTACAAATATTTAGTGTGTTATTTACACACCACCAGGGCATGATCTATACATCGTGCCTAGTTTTATCCGTAACTGTTTAACGCTTAAAAAGTGAATTCACACATTCATTGTCACATTTATAAAATTAGTGACTCGAAAGTGTGTTTGTTGGTTTGTCCCTCCAACATGCAAAAATAAAGTTATGCACCCACGTTAAATTTAGCATAAAGATTTTTTTTTTCTTTTCTCTTTGAAAAACGCACAGTTCCTGTGAGCTATTTATTTTACTGAGAACTAGGTACGGTAGCGACACCGCGAGAAAAATGCTTGTTTTATATTATTACTGCAATTAGTACAACGCATACCTATATTACTCGCAATTAATAATACCTATACTGCAAGTTTACTCCCTAGATAATAATCGGTAGAATATTAGATTATCAACGATTTATTAGCTAACAATTACAAATGTAGATTAAATAATTACAATGACTACTTAAAAAAACCACCCACTGCGCCATCAATATTTTAATATCATGTACCATTTAGAGTCTCGATGGCACTTAGCAGCAACCCAAATTATATATATATTTATATGTATGTATAAATCTTCTGTGCGCTTGTTTGTAATTAAACTCTTAAACGGCTAGACCGATTTTGATTAAATTTTTTGTGTGTGTTCAAGTGGATTCGAGACTGGTTTAGATTTGTTTTTTTTTTCATGTGTACAGAGTAACCTCTGTCAGGTCCGCTAGTACATTTATAAATCTGTAACAAGGTTGTGGGCTACATCGATGAAGTTACGGGCGAAATGTAATATAATATATAGCTATTATACACACGTCGCTACGACCAGTATGGCATTTGATTTAGAGGCCGGTATCCTCTGAAACTACAAACTAAATAGACGAAATTAATGACAATTACTGTTTCCGTACATGCGGGACACGGCTGATGGAGAAGTTTCGTGATATACATATGTATAATATAATACCGGATATGGGCTTCCTCTCTGTATGAGAAGGGCTGGGCCATATTCCATCACGCTGGCGCAATGTGGATTGGCAGGTTTCATATATTTATAAAAACACTATGGATTTATTTGGTTGGTCATTCTCATAAATTTCTCCTTCACCATTGACATTAATACATACATAACTTAAGTCTCTATATATAATCTTTTCTCAAAACTTACAGCTATAGTAACACTGAACCAAGCGTTGTATCTTGCAGGTGATAGATACTAGATTAAAGCAAAGTATAAGGTGTGTAATGAGAAACTTCTGCCACTGTTTTAAAATGAAATTATTGTGATCGTATACAACTGCTGTGTCTTGCTACAATCTTGAAATATTATATCACCGCAGAAGTAAAAAAATAAAGATTATTTTTATGCAACTAAGATAACAAACAACTATTTATAGGTATAACTAATGACGATAAGCGCAGCCTATAAAAAACGAGGAAGGCTGCACTTCACTACGAGTATTACGCTTGCTGATAGTATAACGCTAGTTTAGTTAACTTTCAAAAGTACTACTTACCTTTAGGATATATAAGGTTATTTGATTACGATTTTCTTTACGAGGGATAATCAAGCAATTTTCGCGAATAAAATAGCAACGGTCCGTTTTCAATAAATGTGAATTATTTTTTTATCGCCTAAGAAATTATTTGGACTTATTTATAGCTATATATTTCCTGACGTTACGGCTGATTTCCATCGATTATAGTCACGGGTTAACTGACTGTTTACGAATTAAAATATGAATGTAATTGGTTAATTCTAATCCTAACTAATATTACAAATGCAAATTTCAGTTTATTTGTTTTGTTACTCTTTAACGCCTTAACCACTCGACCGATCATCATAAAATTTCATATACATGTTGTCATGGTACAAAAAAAGACAGAAAAACGAGTGTGAAGCCACAGACAAAAGCTAGTCACCATTTAAAGTATGAACAGTGCGGACATTTGATTTTACCTGCAATACGATATTACTTCAGTTACGATTTGTTAAGACATCACTTAATTTTGTAGCTCTATTTCACCATGAAGAAACGCGAACAAAAATTAAGCACATTCCAGAAAATATAATAACTAGATATTAATTAATTTTGAGTGTCAACTTAACAGTGAATACACGGGTATACATGAGAAAACATCTCCTATTGATCATGGATAAGAAATTATCGCCAACGTCCAACGAACTAATCAAAAAATCGTATAGCCTTCAAAAATCCTTACACGTTTATGTATACAATTATACGTTTGACTAATAAAAACTAAAACGTCTTTAAAACTAAAATCGCAAACTTACTCTAGAAATATCACTTTTAGAATATGGTCATATTATCAATTTTATGAATAAAATTTAAAAATTATATCACCTATGTATCTAAAAAGGCAGTAATTTAATCCCTAAATAAATATACGTACCGTGTTTACATATAAAATAAAGGAAACATACATTTGCTTTACAAATACTGGATTTTATTTTAAATAAGATAACTCCTACTGAAAGTACTGCCGTATAGCAGACACCAGACATTCATTATTTATGTAACAAAATTCCGTACATTTTTAAATCATCTAGTACGTAAAAAGTAATATAAAAAAACCTTATTAAACTCGATTCAGTAACTCCACTTAATTTTAACACGTGCGTTGATATTAATTGCTACGCCCATACCCAGTGAATGTGATGAACTCATGCAAATATTTAATTAGTCTTCTCTTCACGTATCACCCGGCAAATATAATTACGGATGTTTGCAACCTGGATAGTTTGGTGTGGTCAACTAATTTATGGACATTATAGTTCGATGTACCGGTAAACGCGTATTGATTAAGAGGCATGGATTTAATAATGTGACACTATAGCAACCGGCACAAATTACCGCTTTTTAAATGTAATTATTTTTTAGATTAGGTTTTAAGGTTGAGAGTAATCTAATAAGATGGTGGTTATAAAGTATAGTTCTATAGTTTAAGACATCTTAATTTCTCCGTGAACAAGGCTGCTAAAAAGCAACGTAAAACCTATTCTACACGGTCGGGTCAACCGCCCAACCACCGTGACCTTGCTTGAGTCAACCAAACTGCATGGTGGTTCTACACGATCGCGTGGTTGGAAACTAGAACTCAGGTTCAACACAATAACGTCGCATCAATTTCTGTCAGTAATTATGCCAGAAACATGAGCCATCTACAAGGTTTTAAAGGAAACAATCAAGATCTGTTTGACACATTTATTAACAAATTTTTACCTTCTTCCGCTTCCCTTTTGTAAGCGATACGCATATGTTCCTTGCGTCTTTTGATATCTGCTGTAGGTTTAAAAACTTTTAACTACACAAGTTAGCAATAGCCAGCAATTCCCATACTTGAGTTTTTTTATTTTAATCCTTATAATCATCAGAACTTAAGTCCAACAAACAGGGAAGAACTCTGTATAGTTCTAAAATTCCGACAATGTTGCACGTTCGCTCGCCATTTCGCGTCCACTTCGCGCAACGCCTCGATCAAAATAAATACGCACAGTCGGGCAACAAGCTTCCACACGTTTGGTTTGCCAGCGCCCTCTATTCGCCTTTTGTTGCGAGCGCAGCACTGGCAATCGAGGTTGTTTGGATGTCAACTCAATTTGGTTGTCCGACCAACGACCACATGATCAATTTTGGCTTCAACTCAACCATGTTCGACGTGACCTTAGTTGATTTGGGCGGTTGACCCGACCGTGTAGAATAGATTTAACGATCAGTGATATTGTAAATCTGAATTTGAAATGGGTAAAAGTATAAAAAAGCGTTGTTTTTATTATGATCCGCAATTAAAGCCGCATAAAGCAGTTAAATGTAAATATAAAATATTCGCATACACGTAATATTAAGTTTCACGTTCAACTATACATGAAATGTATCGACAGAAATTTCTGGAAGCTACTCATAACCGTTTAAAAATAGAACAATGTATTTATAAAAATCCACCTAAATTTTGTCACATATGGTTTGAAATCGTGTTCTATAAAATTAAAAGGCTTCAAATTATGTCATACTTTATCGTCATATGCAATCATTCAGAAATACATAAAATTAATTAATTTCGTATGCTCTCAGGTTCGAAGAGTCGGTCTTGGAATTGGAGGAGCGCGTCCAACCTTTGATCTCAAGGATCCTTACTGCAACAACGTGTCTTATGACTACGTGCCCATGCATGATCCACATCTTGCCCACCACTTCGCACAGAAGCCAGCCAGAGCCAGAATGCAAGCCCTAGGTTTCGTTACCAAGGATGACAGAGCTGTCTGTTCTCTTAAGGAGTTTAACCAGTACAGAAAATATCTGTACAATCAGTTCATGGATAGAATACATATGGAGTTAAGGAAGTTGGTATGTTCATTTTGATATATTAGACACAAATGAAATTAGATTGTTATCAGAATATGATCTTGTCTAAATGTATGTGATCTCGTCGTTGTCATACGAAGTAACCAACAATAATCGAATTTTAAATTATGTGCTTATTATTTGATTACCTCGAAATTGGTTTTAGCTTCAATGAAATCAATCATAACTAGCAGGAATCTAAATACTTTTCTAAAGTAAATTGTTAAAAACTGACATACTTTATACATTATTCAATAACTCGTAAGAGAAAAATATATATAAATGCATTCCTCTGTTTTCTCACTAAATAATAACACTAAAGCCAAAAAAATGGGGTATTTCACTTACCACTGCCATGTTCCGCTGATTTGCTTGTTTCCATAAGTTACTTGATATAAGTACTAGATTTGTAACTCGACTTATACACATAATACTATATTAGACAACAGGTCTTAATCGCGTTGGTAAGTATAAGTAAGTAAGGGATAAATACTTCTTTATTTCTCGACCTTTCGACCGACTTACTTCGATCGTGCGTGTGCGTCGCTGAGATATCGTCAAGTGTAGTTTTGGCAACTACCCTCACTTTTTTTTTTATAAGCATTGGCACGTCTACACACATAGTGATGTTCGGTGGATAAGACCTGTGCTTTTCTTGACCTATACTTAACAAAAATGTTGAATAGTTTCTTTAAAAAAAAATATGGATCTATTAATATAGCTAAACATAATATATAGACATAACCAAAATCCTTTTCTTTTCTAAAGTTTTGAAGAAGGCAGCAGAGGATTACGCAATTAAATTTTTAAACAATTTTATTTGGCTTGCCCGTTTGTTAATGATTTTTTGGGTCAAATTTAGAACTTACTTGAAAGGTCACTTACTACCTTTGATTTCGATGACAATACAATTTCATATACACAGTATCAAATATGTATCAGTCATACTTAGTATCAGTACAAAATAGCGGATTATATATTTTTTTCACAACCCGTCAATATAGGTATCAAATGAAAGGGCTTTACTAGTACAATACAGGACGCCATAAAAATATCCAAATCCAATATGGCCGCCGCCGCAAAATGGCCCATTACATATTTTTACACAGTCCCTTCAATATGGGTATCAAATTAATGTGCTTAACTAGTAGAATGCAGTACACAATGAAAAAAGTCTGAATCCAATATCATGTAACAAAATAATAACTAAAAAAATAATAACAAAATAAATAAAAAATCGTCTTAATTTGAGCA
This sequence comes from Catocala nupta, assembly GCA_963675205.1. Classification (NCBI taxonomy): domain Eukaryota; kingdom Metazoa; phylum Arthropoda; class Insecta; order Lepidoptera; family Erebidae; genus Catocala; species Catocala nupta. The sequence continues at coordinate 20,474,357 of OY776080.1, forward strand.
GTATTATTAACAAGAAAAATAATTATGATGTCGATAATAAATATAATAATTTGTTAGGTCCTAGATACCAGTCATCACACCAACGGGCACGCCACGATTGTGGCGGTAAGACCCGTGTTTGAGGAGTGGCTGGAGAGGCGGCATGGCGCCCTTACGTACCGGCTGACACAGTTTCTAACTGGCCACGGTTGTTTTGGCCAGTTCCTGTGTCGTATACGCCGGCAAGAGACGCCCGGTTGTCACCACTGCGGCGACTGCCGCGACGTTGTTGAGGACACGGCGCTGCACACTTTGGGTTTGCCCCGGCTGGGCATCGCAGCGCCGTGAGTTGATCGCGGCAGTCGGATCGGTTGCCCTCTCGCTCCCGGCCGTAGTTCAGTCTATGGTCCGGAGTGAGAGGTCGTGGAACGCCGTCGCCTCCTTCTGTGAGGAAGTCATTTCCATCAAGGAGGCGGCGGAGCGGGAGAGGGAGCGTTTAAACCCTCTCCCCAACCGCAGAGCCGGGCGCCGGAGGGCGCGCGATGACCTCCAGCCACCCTGAGGTTTGACCTGGGGGTGGCGGGCTTTGTGGGCCTGCCCGCCATCCGTTTAGCACCAGGTCCGAGAGGCGGCGTGCGTGTTCCCACGCGCGCCTCTGTGTCGAGTCCGTCTCCCCCCTAGGGGGGAGACAGTAGGGTTTTTCATGAAGTAAGTAGCTTTAGGTAGGTCTTTTGTGTAGTGGCCTGCCGTTTCATACGGCGGGCCGTAACCTTGGCGGGGTCGCAACCGCATGCGAAAGTGATTCGCGCGGCCCCGTCGATAGTGGTTGTGTCGAGGAACACGTGGTAGGTTTAGTCGGTATTCCGGGAGGTACATTGACTTTTTAACATCTTTATTTTACCCCGGCGAGTCCGACATAATCCCTTCGCCCGCCCCCGCGGAGGGATATGCGTCATAGCATTCCCTCAAGTAAAAAAAAAAAAAAAAAAAAGTCATCGCACCAATCGTCACCAAGCTAGGGCATCGATTAGACTTCAAAATAAAATCGAGGGGCGCGTGTAATTCCGCTCATATACACTTCTCATCAGAAAATCGAAACACCTTGCAAGTTTGTTTTGTAAGGATTATCAGAAAAATGTTTATATTTAGGAATAAATGTCAAATGTCGTTTATAGTGAATAATATGAGGTTTTCAAAACCTAATGTTAATGTTCTAAATTCAAATTAAAGTTTTATAGATTTCTTATTTTGTTTAACAAATCATTTTCCCTGTATGGAGTATGAAGGAAATTGATAAAACAATACACGTAAATGAAAAAAAAAGCTAAGAAACGTTTATTTAATAACTTGTATTCCCTCCCTAACGTCTTATTACAGCTTCCATACAGTTCTTTATCGATCGGATGAGAGTCACGATCCGTTGTGGCATTCCATTCTATTCCTTTTGAATTGCATTTTGCAGCTGGCTAAGTATTTCTGGGGCAGGATCTCTTGCACGAATTCATCTCTTTAATCCATCCCATAGATGTTCAATCGGATACATGTCCGGGCTCCTTGCTGGCCATTCCATAATGGAGATACCGACTTCGGTAACATAATCTTGTAAGACGCTCGCAGTGTGAGCCCTAGCATTGTCGTGCATGAATATGAAACCGTTGCCAATAAACTGTGCATAGGGCATCACGTGAGGCTCAAGACACTGTTCGATGTACCGATGACTGTTTAATGCAGGCAGACGTGGCCCAGACACAAAGACAAGCTCTGTCTTACCGTCGGCGCTGATTCCTCCTCAAACCGTCCACGAACTGCCACTATAGCTGACCTTTTTTTCAATGCAGTATTGTGCAAAGCGTTCTCCATCTCTTTTGTAGACCTTGTTCCTTCCGTCGTTACCATAGAGCATAATTTTACACTCATCAGAAAAGAGGACTTTGTTCCACTGGAGGGGAGGTATGACCAATTTAGGTGCTCACGTGCAAAGTTAAGGCGCGCTCTTCGATGGTCTGCAGTTAATTTCGGCTAGCTTAAGCGGTACCTGTCCACGTTCCTTCAACCTTCTTCTAATTGTAGAGATACTTACAGCCACCCTACGTACAACATGAAACTGTTGCTGCAGTTGAAAAGCATTAAGGCGTCGATTTCGTAAAGAATTTGTTACAATAAATCGATCATCTCGCTAAGAAGAAGCAGGTTCCTGCCAGATCCTGAACGGCGCGTGAAAAAACCAGTCTCCTGATAGCGTTTGTAGACTCTATGAACAGATGACACGCTTAGATGCAATCTTTCAGCCACAACACGCTGACTAAGTCCAGAATCCAGCAATGCCACCACTTGGGCGGCTTCTGCGGGCGAAGTATCCATATGTTTTAGAAAAAAACTTTGACGTCCCAAAGTCACAGTGCACACACAGTATACAGAACACAGAACAAAAATTTTTAAGATAAGCGCTAATTTTAGTTTTCTAAGGTGAAATATACTCCAACTCTAAACACACATTTGTCTCAAAACAGTGAATCATTTCATTTATAGGATAAACAAATGAAATTCTAATTTTGAATTTAGAATTTTCGCTTATCACTATAATGGCCAAACTGCCAGCTATACAATCATGTGATTTTTTTCATGGAATGAAAAATCTTTTGTGTTAAATTAGAACAGAAACCATAAAAACGGCAGTGTTTCGATTTTTCTGATGAGAAGTGTATATTAACTGCTATTTACACATTTACTAAGGTTTATTACGCACCACGACTTTATTTTTTAGTCTATTCAATGCCCTAGATGATGAGGAGAGTGGTGTGATAACTAGGACTAGGACCTCACAAATTAATTCCTAACTTTTATTGCATTATCCCATTAGCCCACGTAACTGTTTGTGTATATTTACAGTTTATATATAAAAGCTGTAATGGTACTATGGTAGCCCTTAACCAGACACTTCTCTGATATACTATTAGTAATATTCTAATCATATACCTACTGCTAGTTAAAAATTCTCACACACTTATAATAAGCCATAGAAAAATAACATTGTATTACTTTGCCTGAGAAATGAGATAACAATTTTTATTATTTGACATTTTTGTGTATAATAATAACGCATAGAACGAACGAGCCAAAGATGACCTGACGCTGAAGCGCGTGGACAAGGATGTGGCCAGAAGACAGCAGATCTTCGGCAGGTCGGAGAAAGCAAGGGAACATCTCGAGAGAGTTGCGAAGGAAAATGCAGACGAATGGGCGGAAAAGAAACGAGCGTATGTATCGAGCATTCTCCTCATCGAATATATTGAGTACTAGTTTTTGCCCACTGCTTCGCTCGCGTTATTGTTAGGAACTGTACTTTTTCTGAATGACATGGTGTATGCGAAATTTCATAATGTACAGTCGAGTAATTGAGGCTTGAAAGCGTAAGAAACAAACCAAACAACTCATATTCGCTTTTATAATATTAGTTCAAATGGACTATCGTACACTTGGTAAATCCTACCGTAACGTAATTTCTACTGAAAGAAAATTATTTGTTTGACTAAATTGTTTTGATCATCTCTAAGATTATGATATAATGTTTCATTGATAAAAGGGATGGGGTACGGCGGACACCCTTGCACAATACTAGAATTTATTCTAAACTAACATGCAGCTGAAGTATCAGTTACGTTCCCAACACTTCTTATTGTGGTGATGTCTTGTTCAGTATACCTACTCCTTTTAAGCAGGCTAAAGATCTCTAGTTCTATACGTATATCACCTTAGTTTTTTAACTGTCTCCCTAAAAACGTCCATTCTGATACATATTGTAAAGTAAGAATAAAAAGCTAGTTGTTACTAAAATTAAGGCAATAGGTCGATCATTTTCACTTGTCTGTCAGAGATATAATTAATCTTTGTCGTCACGTTGAAAAAGTGTAATTTAAATGTGAAAACATTTCTAGGCATTCCGCGCCGGATTACTAAAACTGAACCAACGTTAGCAGACCCCTGAGTGAACTACATACAAATAATAGAGTACTTACCTTTTTGACATCTTATTTATCCTTAAATGTGTTGCAAAATTTACACCATTACATACGCAAGAGTCTGCCTTTAGTTTTTATAGGTCACGTCTAGCCTGCTTTGATACCGCAGCGGTAGTGAATACGATTCCTTGGTCGGACAGAATGCCATTTTCTTGACATTTCTCTGTAGCATAAAATGTGGAACTGTAGCCTATTTTATCTAAATGCTAGCAAGATGTGCATGCTTCGGGATTATAGGCGTGAAACAATGTTTGAACGTCGATACATTTGATCGGACACAATCAAATTTATTTTTATATTAAAATTAAACTCATTTATACGGATTTTATCGCGTTGTTTATTTAACACTGTATTACATAAATTAGAAAAAAAATTGAAATGACGGAACTGGAACATTGGGACAACTACCATCTTAGTCTCCCCGTGATCATGGCTGCTGAAAAGCAACCGAAACGTCGGAGAAAGTGTAAACTTAAATATAAATAGATTTAATAATTTTATTAGCTTAAAAATGAGTAAAGTTCAATAGTAGTATTAGTGTAACGGTTTCTAAATTATGTAATACAGTGTTAAATAAACAATGCAATAAAATCCGTATAAATGAATTTAATTTCAATGAATAACATTCGCGTAAACAGAAGATAATATTATGTATTTTTATATATTATTTAGATCAAGAAAGTTTTCGCAAGAGGCGCCTTAAACAATGTATGTCAAGATATGCCAATGATTAAACGCGACAGAGTGCTTTAAGAGTTTTAAAAACTTAGTGTAAACAACGTTGTAACGCGTTCAATATAGCAGCAACAGGCTTGTTCGACGCTCGACATAACCACGAATTCAAATCGTAAAGGGTAACATTGACTTCGGGGTGACTATTTCTTACGGTAAAATGTTATAATATTGTCTTACATTAATTATGCAAAAGTTACACATTACAATTTAAGTAGGTACTTTATATAAAATTTAATTTAAGTTAAATGATTTGATGATGATTGATGTTATTATATAATATTATTACACTATTTCACCAATAGTGTGTGTAGTGTACTTATATAAAGCTTATGTATCTAGGTATATACAATCTTGTCGAGCTAGCGGTTGCGTGTGTAGCCACACATCAAGTTGACACATCCCCGCAATTCTGATACACATTTACGACTGATATTCCACGGAGTTAAGACGTACTTGTCATCTAAGTATCCTTATATTATAAAGAAGAAGGATTTAATTTGTTTGTAACGATTTAACTCAAAAACTACTCAACCGATTTTAAAATTCTTTCACTATTAGAAAGCTGTATTATCACCGAGGCCTACACAACATAGGCTATATTTTATTAAAAAAGTACTGTTACTAACATAACCTAACCTAACCGACTTTTATGCGCGCAAAGCCGCATGCAAAAGCTAGTAACAAATAAGTCAAATTACGAGTATGCTTTCGCGCTTTTACTACTAGACCAATCATCATGAAATTGCGCATACACGTTTTCAGGGGTACAGAAAAGGATATAGGGTATCCTTTCATCCAGAAATAAAGTACTGTTCCCAAGTAAGAGAAGCCACGGGTATAAGCTAGTCGTTTATATTTCCGTATATCTATCTCTATCATAAAAGTATATCTAGTACTAGTAAAATAAAAGCTTAAACAACTAAGGTAATTAAAATCTATAAAACGTTAAAACGACTTAATCGCACATGTACAGTCACTTGTAATAGTGCATGGATACCCTAAAGGTCCAAAATCCTTTGAACACTCGAATTAGAATGAATATGAATGAACTAGATGGTGTTGTTTTATAAATATTGCAACGCGTACTCATTTTAGCAAATAGGTGAAATTTATAAGAAATTATAATCTCAACTGAAAAGTCACTCGAACAGGGACAGAATAATGTTTGCGTACGAACAGAATAGCCAGTCATCGAAAGTATCTATAAAATAAACTACCCGCTATAAATTTATAAATCCATTTGTTTAATTCTATGCTTCTTGTTTGTTCCTGAAATATGTTCTTTTTTTAAATGAACTATTGTAAATAGACATTACAAAATTGTTTATTTATTTTATAAAAATTGAATTATTAAGAAATCTATTTCTTTTTATTTTATAGTAGTGCACCGCCATCTATTACGATATAAATAAACTACTTAACAGTTCTTGTATCGGTTTCCGTTAGATGGCGTTGATTACCGGCTTATACCATTTGAGTTTTGAAATGGGTAACTATGCATTTTTGATAATTATTGGTTAAGAAAAACGTATTATTTACGTTTTCAATAATATCTTGATATAATACTTCACTAGGATTTTATAGTATGCTTTATAGGTCCTGTTTGTAGAATTATCTAACTACATCTTGTGTCAAGTACAGTTTTTAATATCACATAAAACTTTATAACAATATTAACTTCTTTACTACAGAATGGTATAATATGAAACTGGTAGAAATTTGTATTATTACAAGAATAAGTTTTTACAAAAATAAAATTATACTGAATAAAATCAGTGCAGTGTCCCAACAATTTTTGGTAAACCTTTTGACTTTTAAGTGATCATTGAAGCAATGATATACTATATTTATCTAATAATTTTATAATATTTTTGAATATTCATATCTATAATATTACGTTCTTAATTGCGCCAATTTCATACGTAATCTTACGAGATTATAACATCCGCATGACAACTGTATGACACCTTCTTGGTCCTCACTTTTGCATGTCCATAACAATTAAATGATTATAGAATATAACATATTACATATATCCATGCATTTGTAATAGAATGCAGTTATAATTATGTAAACCTGGTACCATTAAATGTATGTATGTAGCGATCGCTGGCGGTCCCAGCGTGCCGTACTGTGGCACGCTGTTACTCACCTATGCCTCGGTCACTAAAGCAGCTTAACGCTCTCTTGGACTTTAAACCCAGGGGTTGATATTTTTGCGCATGAATGGAAAGTATTATTATTAGAATGTATAAAGTACTGTGAGCAGAATGCGTGAATGCTAAATTTTAAGTTTATATTATATTAATAAATAAATTAATTAATTAATTAAATATTGAATAGATTACCGGTAAGTACCTACTATATTTTAACTAGCTTATTTTATATTCATCAAATTGTATTAATGTAATGCATTAATTCCTGATTGATTACGTATTAGTAATATGGGAACTAATATACAGCAGAATAAATCATTTTGAATTCAGACGCCGTTTATTTATTTTGGACTAGCCATCATTACTGCTTCGCATGTTGTTATATAGCCTATATTACTAATGTATAAAGCAGCATTCTTACGTTGAAAGAGTTATTAAAAGAGGCCTAGTAGTTTTTGGGTTTATTCATTACAAACATTCCAACATACGAAAATACAAATGCTCTTTTTAATATTAGTGAAGTATAAATGTATAAAATGAGTATGGGTAATTTGCGACACACAAGTTATATTCCTGGTAGCTATGCTTAGTAATCCTGATGAGAGATAATTGGTTACGATGGCCGAATACCATCAGAAGGGCCCTATACTTGTTACCTGCCTTTGATGTACAAATACAAAAAGCATAATTATTTTCACTATTTTAATAGCACTCTAACCGCGTATCCTGTGCTGAAATTTAAATGAGTAATATATATTTGTAGCTTTACGTAATGAGAGTTGGCTTAGCCGTGGGGCGCTCAAAGACCGAGGGCTACGTGAGGCAAGTCCCCTTGATTAATGGTGACACTTTATTTTCATTTAGTTCGCAGTATTTACTTAGGTCCGGAAAACATATTTCTTTATTTGTTGCTTTATTATTAATGTTATATATATGGTGATTATAGAATTTTGTCCAATGTCTAACCACGTTACTTTGGAATATAAATGTAACACTATTCATTTAAGAGCTTTTATAAAAATAAGGTTTACAAAACTACTAAAAGTTGCAACTTTATAAATAAGCTTTATACTCCTATGTGTAATCTGTATATTAATATGCGAAGAGAAAACTTTGTACACCATTTTAAGCGTATTGCGCGTACGGTGGCGCGTACGCGTATAGGTAGTTAACATTTATATGGAGAAATGGTAGAGAAAGCTGTTAATAAAAATAAAGACTGAGGCGAATTTCGATTACTAATCTATATAATACAAAGTTATCTGTAATAATAGTAGTTTAAGTGGTCGCCTCGACAGTGCCATTGCGCCGCGTGTTGTGGGTTCGAATCCCCCGCGAGACAAAACTTTGTGTGATCCACAAATGGTTGTTCCGAGTCTGACTGTTCTTTGTGTCCGTTGTTTGAATGTTTGTAAAGTCCCTCGCGACATAGGATTTATAACTAGTGCAGGAGCTGTCACGGTAACAGGCACTTGCCTATTACCGATGTATTAAGTTGTTAAGTTGTATTTTTGGGCATAGCTACTTAGTTATGCATAAAAATACATTGAATATCAAATATGTTATATCCTGATAGTCGTAGCGAAGTGCAATTCTAATATTAACCAATTCGTTATTATTGATTAGTTCACTCGAATAGTATTAGAAATAGAAATAATATGCTATATGATGAGAACTCGTTATTATAAACGCAGGCTACTTTTTGTGATGCGAATATATCCGACTGAATTTTACAATAATAGCAGGCATTTTAGAACTGCGATATTCTCCTTACATAATAAAAAACCAAGCAAGAGATTAACAGAAACAAGACGCCACATTGATAACGCGTTTCCTTTGCAACGCACTCGGCACTCAGCTTAAATGTAATTACAAGCAGAACACAATATGCTGATATTGTACTACCGCACGATACAGTGATTGAACCACGACTCACTATCTGGAGCAAATAGCAATCAAAGCGTAATAACGTTTCGGGTTCGATGGTTCCCTTTATCGATTGGTTTTTATTAACTATTTTAGAATACAATTCTATAGTAATCATCCGAACTAAATATCATAATGCAAATGAGTTTATTTATTTGTATGTTACTCTTTCACGCACTAACTACTCGACCGACAATTATGAAATTTCATATGCTTGTTGTCAGAGGCACAGAAAAAGTACTGCTGTCGAACGCAGCCGCGAGCGAAAGCTAGGTAGTAATAATATAAACTAAGGAGACTCACGCTTGTATATTCTGGAATGAGTAGGCAGGGATACACAATACTAAAATTTACACTTTGGTTTATTAATGTTCAAAGTAATAAGGGGCGAACCTATCGCTGCGTACCGGACGCATTTCCACGCCCTGTATTGCTAATCTCATAATAGAAGTACACAATAATTCTGCCCGACACGGCAATCGATCTCGTTACTTTCCAAAACGTTAAGCCTACACAATATTCCACTGGGGTAACGCCGCAGACTTTACCCACGACATTATGGTGGGGTGGGCGGCTTTTGTGGTTCCAGGAAACATAATTATCCTAAAGAAACCGACTTGTAGCTTGTCACTTTCCAGCTCATAAATTATTTCCATGCATAAAATCACGTCCACTTCTCAAAGCATGAAAAAAGGATAAACTAACAAACACACTTTTATATCTATAGTAATATAATAATCTATACTAATATTATAAAGCTGAGAGTTTGTTTATTTGTTTGTTTGGTTGAACGCGCTAATCTCAGGAACTACTGGTGCGAATAGAAAATATTTTAGTGTTGGTTAGCTCCTTTATCGAGGAAGGCTATATAACATTACGCTACGACCAATAGGATTTGCCCCGTTTTCGCAACATTTTTCATTGATGCGCCCATCAATGAAAAATGTTGCGAAAACGGGGCAAATTCTCTCATGTGAAGCAGACGAAGTTGCGTGGGTCAGCCAGTTATTAATATATTCCTAGTAAGGATTTCATCTTCCATCGAGTAGTTGCTTCGGAGAACACCTCATATTGGTATCGCGTAAGATAATATCGTCAGAACTAATATCGAAGTTAACAATCAATTCCTGATAAACTTCGTAGTTGTAGCAGAGGTACTTCATAGCCACAGATAATTAACCAAGCGTAGTTATCTCTTTACTCTAGGAACATAGTTTTCGGCAACTGGGTTTAATTGTGGGGCAGCAAGTGTTTGTTTTAAAACTAGGTTTTGTGTTAAATAATTAACCGCCTGTGAATGGCTAGTGAGCTGTAGGTATATAAAATACGACTCTGCCAAACCTTTGATTGTGCTCATACCTTCGGAGATACGCGCAAACTTTATTTATTTAAACAATATGTCCTAAAGTGGTATCTATATACTATGGATTTTGTACATGATCTGCCAGGTATTAATATTTAATACACAGTTTTATTATAATTATAAGTCGTTTGGTCTTCCTTCATTGTTCTTGTCATAAAATAAGACTATCAAAATGAGAACCCAGTGCCCTAGACATAGTAACAAGGGATCCAAATATCAACCATACGTTGGTAAAAAGAATCAAAGGACTACGTTTTAGAAGGGTTAACATTTATTTATTTAAGTTATGATAAAAAAAGAATCTATTAAGCTCGTTGTAAACCAGCTTGCTTGGACTCGTCAAAAAGCATACATGTCGAAAAGCTAAATTTGTTTGCTGGGTATACTCTAAATGTCGAAAAGCTAAACTCGCTTGCTACTATAAATGTGCAAAGACTTGTACAACTTTATTTATATGTTGAAATTAAACACTTTATACGGATTTTATCGCGTTGTTTATTTTACTTTAAACACTGTTATTACATAATTTTGAAAACTCCAACACTACTATTATTGAATTTTACTACTATTTAAGCTATATATTTTCTAATTAAAACTATTTCTATTTAAGTTTACACTTTGCCCCGACGTTTCGGTTGCTTTACAGCAGCCATGTTCACGGGGAGTTCACTTTCACTTTTTGATTTCCTTCCTTACTGACGGCATACAAGTGAGTGTCACAATAGTTCCTTTATAAGTCGAGACTACGCAAAACTCACATCCTGTTAATGTTGTTAAAGGATTAGTTTAAATGTCAATATACCGAAGGAACTTTTTGTTAGGTATTTCAGTTATATCGTAAACGAACAGTTAATTGAATTCAGTACAAATAACTAACTCGACTGCGGCAATTCGAAGAAAATACAACACATTTGTTTATTTTGAACAAGTATATTAATAATTTCTCAACATTTGTCGAGTGGAGTTGTGCAACTTTACAAGAGGCAGTATAGCAGCAATATTTGGCGTGGATAAACTTTATGTGGACTACTGCACACAATTATTTAGTTGTGTAGTGGTGTTGTTCGATGGTCTGTTGGTGGTTTTTTACAACAGATAGCCCTCGGATACAGTACTATTTCTGGATTAAAGGTACCCTATGTCATTTTCTGTACCCCTGACAACGTGTAAGACTACATACCTTGCTATCAGAGCAAAAGTTCTGTTCCCGAGAAATATAGATTTATTAACAAAATCTACATTAACGCAAGTGAAGCCGCAGGCAATATCTGGAAATAAATATTTTTTTAATTCGGTCTAGTAGGTTTTAATAACAAAGAAAAATACGAATCATAGTTTTGGTATAGTATAAGTTAATTTAGTTATAAAGCAATTGCTACGTTATAATTTTTGCGTCAAACGGAGCATCAATCGCAGCGTGGGACGCGGCTAAAGAAGTGCGTTTGCGGCATAAATCTTACCCATCGTTTGACTAATAAATTAATCGAGCGCTTGAATAAAAATGTGATTTACTGAAGATTACATATTGTATTCTCAAGTCCTCACACAATAACCAAATAAATAAATATCTATAATATATATAAAATATAAAACACTAAAATTCATCTCAAATAATCACTTTGAATTCTTCAAGCCTTACTCAGATAGTGCCTTGAAAGTTATCAAAAGTAACTTTTGCCAGACGTCTAATTAAAGACACTTGTGGTAACTAACGGGTCTGGTTTGGCACAAAACGAGCTTGATGATGCGTGATAAAGTATTACACAAATTAAACTTTGTAAGACGTACATATATTTCTCACCGCAGTATTTAGTAATAATATTATGTTATGACTTTCTGAGCATTTCACATGCTACATTATAGCGATAATTAGACACGCAGAATATTATTTGAAATGTATATAGAGCAAATTTTCACTCGGTTAGTCAGCGTCACTTCATCAAGTGATGCTTGTACTATGAATAGCAGACATGTGGTTTCCTGTTAAGATACGTGGTGAAATAAAATTCTTGATTCAAAACATCTTAGGCCGCCTTAATCAACCTTATAGATGGTAAAAAATAAACAAGTTTAATGTTCACCTTAACACTATTGTAGACCGCATACTTTTCTTAAACAAAGCAATTGATTAGTTATTTTATTAGAAGTCCATGCGGCAAACTCTTAACCGCACACTAAGCCCACAAGCATTCGCCACACATTATACTGCGCTGCACTACACTGCTCATAACTTTACCAAAGTCGCATCTAATGTTTTGTCTCTACGCAAGCAGACTGATCTAAACTTAATTTGTTTTGCAGATAACTCATTTCACCTATACGCATTTATGCTTTAGTAAACAACTAATCGTTATGCTGATAATACCTGTCGTTGCCAGACCAACAACATAAAATCATAGCATCTACTTCAAATATAAACTCCCGAAAGTTGGAATCCAATTTCAAACACAATATAACCGCACCATACACAGACATTTGCATTCAGTTGGCATCCTTGTTACCGAACTTGATGCATCTTGGTGCGAGACGCTTCGGTCTCCAAACTTGGCTCCGTATTTACATAACCTATTTAATCGCGTCATTCGTCAACTTGTGTAACTACTTGTCTGTTATGCAGTTTCTTACTTAAAGCTTATTTGGAAACTGCTCCACATTTGCCGTTGAGGCAGAAATTTGCATACACGTCGAAAATATTGACTGAAGTTGTTGATCTTATTATGCTGATATGATACTTATATATATACATTTTATTAATTTTTGTGGTTTGTGGTACACGGTAGGAAGGTTGTATTAATTAAAGGTGCACTTGTAGATTAGGTACCGAATTATTTAAAACCTTTGTGTTAGAAGTTTCAGGCGTCTCGTTGCAAAACGGATATTGCGCAAAGTTATCATTTTATGCAGTGAACAAAGGCGCGTCATTTAAATTTATTTCAGTGAGACTGTTCCATGCCTTGGACAAAGCGCTGAATAGTTGAACAAAGGTTTATGCAATACATTTTAATTCATACTACCGTTTATAAGGCATTTGTTATCTTAAGTATATAACAATGATATATTTATATCCCATTGCGTGGCAATAATGTCGACTCAAACAATTTAAAACTGTATCCTACATAAAATAAGAATAACTACTAGTAAACATCAATAAATAGATAACTTTAAGCTTAAACTTTTGGGAAGATAATAATCCTATTTAAACATCGTAGCAATGAATGAACTAGCAGCGGTAGCTCAGTGAGGAGACCAACAGACTGCAATGCAGAGGGTCTCGGGTTCGAACCCACGTCGCGCACCTCTGACTTTCGTCAAGTAGGTAGTAGTAAGTTATAGGACTTTTCGAAATTATATGCGGAGACCACGTTAAGTCGTCGGTCCTGGATGCCATGAACATCTATGGCAGTCGTTACTCAGTCGTTACTGGGAAGTCAGTGCCCTATAATGTCCTGACACTGATCTTGCCTTAGGATATCGTTAGCCTTCGGGTTGCGGAGGTCAGGTGGCAGCCGCTCCGTTTAAAAACTGATATCCAGTCAAATCCGGTTAGACCAGAAAAGCCGACCCCAAGTGACTTGGGAATAATAAAGGCTAGGGAGAAAACATCGCAGCAATGAAATCCTAAAAATATGTAATTACATGTGCATCTTATAAGCGATAGCATTTTATCAGCTTTATTAACATTAGCGTAACGTACACGGTACATGAAGTTAGCGAGTATTACGTGCACAAACTATACGTGCGGGCTACGTGTATACACGAGGAGCACCGCGCAATCTGCGCAAGTTACCCGTGTTATGTACAGTCAGCGACATAAGTAACCGAAAATTAAACAGTAAGTATTTGTAACAGTAAGTCGGGCATTCGGTGGAACATATAAGTGATAACTGTATACGGCGTACCATTTTATAGAAACGAGAATTCGTCTATGATTTTCATTGCCGCATTGCCTATAAATGCAGCGCCGTGATGAATTTGGAGTTATTATATGATTAGGTATGAAAATCTAAGCTCTTTGTTACACAAAGTGTTATTTTGTGCCAAAATAATAATATTAAAACATGATTCTCTCGTTATATCCCGCAATTTTAGAAATCTCGTCATATTAAAAAATTATGATCTTACTAAGATTTTTTGATTGAGATATAATTATATCAAATCTGTTGGTCGATGTATGAGTAGGAGGGACGTTTTCACGCATCGTCCTTTGTAACAGTATTTTACGAAATTTACTAATTAATTTCCTATAGTAAGTTCTCCTTTAACTGTTACTGTAGTAAAAGCGAGAAAATGCCAGTACTGTGTATGATAAAGCAATTAAAATTTTTGCGAATATTTATCTACTGGATATAACTATTAGCGTAACATGTTTTTTTGCATTGAATTAAGTCATTACAGATCTCACAAAGCCTTAATTCACATCTCATGATTCCTTTAATAATAATTACTGTTTGATATAATTTATTAACGCGCTGTTGATAGCCTTTAGTGATATTAAAATTAATTCGAATCTCGGGAATAATTTAGTACATATTGTTCCGTAAACAATTTAATTCGCTGTTATCAAACGATGAACAAAGGTACTTATGGTAGTGGTTTATATAACTGTTTCCAGCAACAACCCTTGATTCTAGTTATCAGATTACTTTAGCTATTATACACACAATCAAGGAGAAATCTGTTTGGGTAAATTAGGTGACATTACCAGAATATTTGCTTGTATTCAGCTAATATTATTTACTCGATTTTTCTATACATACATACAAGACAGACATTTTGTCAATGAATTTCTATACACATATTTAAAAGAATTAATTCATGTATTTTTTTATCATTTATTTTTCCATTAAAATGTATTGATATTTTAAACTTTCATTTCATTCAAATTTATGTTCAGAAGATTGAAATTACTTGATATTAAACATTAAATCAATCAAAATTGAACTCTATTAACGTAATATATAAGACGCAAAGTAAAAAACATCACATGGATATAACCATCCTGAAATAAAATTAATAATCACATTACTCATTACTTTAGCAAATTAACATGACGTACGAGAGCTTTTTCGCACGATATTTTCTCGGACCGACGAACGAACGTAAATCAAAAGGGTACGTTTTAATTAAAAGAAGCATTACCGGCAAAGGCTGGAGAAAAATCCAGTATACGGTGAAAGATGGTGAGTTTCCCACAACTCGTTTTGAGAGCATTCACTTGGTGACGTGTTCCTTTTAATGATCGATAACATTTAATGATGGTGGTGTATCATTTTCGTCATATCGTAGATGGTTCTCATGTCATATATTATGGTAGTCTTTTGGTCAATGACAACCAATTTATCCAACTTATGAAGTGATATATCGTGGCCTGTCTGCACATTATTCTTTTATCGCAAGCTACGCGAAGTTATTGCAATGATTTGTCTTTTGTTGTAATGTTAAATAAATAAATGTTATAGTTATCACATAGTCGTCGAAATGATAATGCATAGACCTACGTTGCATATATATATTTAAGGCAAGTGTATATTATGTTGCTAGCAGTAGCCCATACTAATGAAAGCTCAACTACCAAAATGTATTTAACCAATTATATTTTTTTTTATTTAAACACATTTATAATATCTTTATCCTAAAACGATATTATAAGCTAGGTATACATAATATACTATATGAAGATACATACTCGTAGATGGCACCTTAATCCCGAGCATTGTACATATAGAAAACCTATATAGACATACGCCGCCCTTCTTTTTATTTTTATAGTCCAAAACATTTTCTATCTGGGAACCACAACTTCGTCATTTATATGTTTCATAATGAATACTTTAGGTTACTAATTTACAAGAATCTTACATAATGCGTGTAACAGTAAAATATTGGGTGCAGACTTTTGTAAGCGGCAGAGCATAAACCTGTAATCTCCAAACGTTGGCAATCATTGGTCATAAATGTTTGGCACCCAGTACCAATTTCCAGTATCTCATTTGTTTCCTCCAAACATTTACTTCGTTAGCCCCACGGCGCTTAATTTCCGGTAATATTTTTTTCAAAGATCATCCTTAGATCTTTTCGCTTACTCGAGGCAGTTTGCTGTGTTGACTTATTTATCAGATTTAAGGATTTTGTAAAAGAGTAATACTAATACAGCGAACAAATCAACATAATAATAATAATAAATTTTTATTGATAATAAAAGAACAGTACAATAATAAAATTGGAACCCTGACTCCTGAGCTAGGCCGTGGCCTGTGTTACAGGATACAGTGTCTTCCCCAGGAAAAACTTGATTACGTGATTATCAATAAAATAAAACAAAATAATATGTTAGTGCATGCTGTGTACGTGTAATGTGTATATGTATGTGTAAGTGTGTGTGTGGTATGTGTTGTGTGTATGTATGTGTGGTGTGTGAATGTGTATGTTAACGTATAATCGTCTAAGTGTGTATGTGGTTTAAGTAACATGTGTGCCTTGCCAATCTTAAATGATGAGTCATTTAGACTGTTAATAATAATTTAAAGTAAAATATTTTCTGTTTGTGTGTAATCTAGTGATAGAAGCCACTTCTTGATCTTCTTTTGTGCTTCATTTGTAGTTGTTGGGTTAATCCTAAGGATTTTATTCACTTTATTATAAATATAAGTGGCCATGTAGACATTTTGATGTCTAGCTGCTGTGGGCCTACGTTTTACGGGTGTGCAAACATTAGTAGCAGTTCGTTTCATTAAGTGTGCGTGGTCAATCGGAGTGACACGATGTTTTTTCAATATTATATTAAATAAATACAATTGTCTAACCGTTAAGACACCACAATTTTCATAAAGGCTTTTAGTAGGGAAACGGTATGGTTTAAATGTCATGACTTTCAGCAGTGATCTTTGGGCTCTCTCTAGCTGAA
Organism: Catocala nupta; assembly: GCA_963675205.1. NCBI lineage: Eukaryota > Metazoa > Arthropoda > Insecta > Lepidoptera > Erebidae > Catocala > Catocala nupta. The sequence continues at coordinate 20,491,439 of OY776080.1, forward strand.
TGATGGTGGTTTTGCAGGCACCACCCCAAATAGTGATGCAGTAATTTATGATGGACTGGGCTAGGGCGTAGTATATTGATCGTAGAAGCTGATATTCGGCTACATGTTGAAGTCTCTTAAAAGCTCATATAAGCTTTCTAACGCGCGAGGTGGTGAGGTTTATATGGGGGCGCCAAGTAAGGTTTTCATCTAAAATGATACCCAAGTATTTTACTGTCGCTTGTCTACAGATTGGCAAACATGAACACTGGGGATTACAGTTGGAAAGACCACTAGGAGGTATGCATGAATGTACTTTAATATTGAAATTAAACTACTATATACGGCTTTTATCGCGTTGTTTATTTATCACTGTATTACAAAATTTTGAAAATATTACGCTACTACTACTATTGATTTTATTTTACTAATTTATAAGCTAATAAAATTATTTAAACTATTAAATCTATTTATTTTTGGTTTACACTTTCCCCGACGTTTCGGTTGCTTTTCAGCAGCCATGGTCACGGGGTCTCCCCCTGTAATACAGTAATAAATAAACAACGCGATAAAATCCGTATATAGTAGTTTAATTTCAATGAATAACATTCGCGTAAACAGAAGACAATATTATGTAAATCTGTACTTTAATATTTAGTTCCATGGGCTTAGTCTTAGCAAAGGTGAATTGTACATATACGGACTTAGATATGTTGAGTGTAAGCAGGTTATCCACAAGCCAGTGACTAATTGTGCATAATCCTAATTCTGCAGTATTGCGCACCTCATCCCAAGTTTCCCCGGCAAACATCAGGGCCGTATCATCGGCGTAGCTAAATATTCTACAATTATGTAGTGGTAGCTGGCACAGATCATTTACATAAATGAGGAACAAGCTCGGAGAGAGGGAACTTCCTTGTGGTAAACCATGGAACACGCCGGTTTCATGGCTAATGCGTTCTCCAATTTTTGTTTTTTGTGTGCGGTCAGAAAGAAAATCTGTGAATATTTTAAGTGCTTCTCCCCGTATTCCGATATGCTCTAACTTTTTCACAAGGGCGGGGACACAGACGGTGTCGAAAGCCTTGGCTAAATCTAAAAACACCCCTAGACATTTCTTTTTCTCGTCAAATTTATTAGTAATGTACTGGACGAGGTCATTTACGGCGTCGTCCGTACTTTTGCCCGGTCGAAAGTCGAATTGCGCGTCTGACAGAGTTTTGTTGTGGTCTAGGTATTTGATATGCCTCTTATTTAACAGCTTATCAATTACTTTGGATAGTGGTGGCAAAACTGAAATAGGCCTATAGTTTCCGACGTCGGCCACATCTCCGCCCTTGAAAATAGGTGTAATAATAGATTTCTTAAAAACTGTAGGAAATACCCCTTGTTCGAAACATTTCTCTATGAGTATTGTAAGTGGTGGGACTAAAACCTTTTTTCCCATTTTTAGTAAACTCGCGGGTATGGTATCCCAGCCCGTGGCACAGTTATTTTTTAGGGTATTAATTATAGACTCTATTTCGGTCTCGTCGGGAGGAAGCAAAACAATAGAGTTTAGTGAAGCGGGTGACTTAAGTATATATGAGTCTCGTGTTGAGTTGCGATTATGTGCAATCGTGTCTGCGAGGTTTCTGCCGATATTACAGAAGTGGTTATTTATTTGACCGAGCGCAGGCGAGGCATCACCTACAGCTGGTAAAAGTTTATCTGCTGTATAGGGTTGCTTGGTTCGGTTAGTAATTGATTTCACCGCCCGCCAGATATCTTTGGTGGTTTTGGAAGATTGCAGAATAGATCTTTCATAATCGAGTTTCAGCTTTTTCAGGAGCGAGTTGCAATAGTTGCGGTATCTTTTGTAGGATATGTCCGCTGTGATAGTTTTTGGTGCTTGTTTACATTTTCTATGGAGCCTATCCCTGTGTCTAATGCACCGTAAAAGTCCGGGTGTGATCCACGGCTTCAGAACTACTTTGCGATTTGGAACTTTGAGTGACACTGAGTGTCGAGATATAGTGGCCATCAGACGGTCTACGAATAATGTTGCGGCTTCATTTGCATCCGAGATATCGGCAATAAATGTGAAATCAGTACCCTCTAGGTGCTCGACTACGGCATCAAAATCGACCTTTCTGATTGTCTTGAATTGGTCTTTTTTACGAGTAGTATTACTTATGGATAGGAGTACAGAAGCATAGTCGCTAACTGTTGAGTCTATTACTAGCACTGTAGCCCTGATGGAAGTGTTGAGCATAACATGGTCGAGGCAGTTATTCAATCTAGTCGGATATGTGTGAACGGGTAGGAAACCTAATTCAGCAGTTAGGTTGAGGTATAATGCACTATTCCTGTCTAAGTTGTTTGCTTTAATGTCGATATTAATATCCCCCGTAAGAATTATATTTTTTACTTTTAATTTAGTTACTATGTTTTCAATTGAATTATATACAAAATCTAGACTTAGTGTCTCGGGGTGGAGACCTGGTGTCCTATAACACAGGCTTCGGCCTAGCTTAGGCTCCAGTCTCCCACAATGTTCCTTGTGTTTTATTTTAACATTAAGCAATTTGTATCTTTTTTCAACATTGTAAATATTGTGGAGAGAAAAATAAACATTATTATTATTATTATTATAATTAAGAAAGCCATCGGTGCTGTATATCGATGGTGATCTATATGCTGCTACTATACATGTATCGTTATATAATCTAATTATGAGAAAAGTGCCCCCCCGTGCTTCAGGCTCTTCAACCGTACATTGTATATGATTTTAACATATATTACAATACCATCATTTTGATTGAGGCGATTTTTTGTAAAATGGCTTGCGTAATTTTGCAAAATTGGGATTTCATTATAGTCACTGAGCCAGCATTCGGTTAAGATTAATAAATCCATTTCACACGATAATCTAGCTAATTGTGCTTGGAAGCCGTCGAAATTTTTATAGATGCTACGGATGTTCTGAGTCATAATCTTAAAGGATGATTTACAGGTTTCTAATATAACATTGCAGGTATCTGTATCGCAATGATGGGATGTTGCCGCCGTAAGGCAGTCTAGTTTGGCTGAGATGTTATTATTTCTTTTAGCCATTGGAAATCAAGTTGACTATTGTTACCGTAAGATGTGTATATATAATGCCTATGATTGTTACAGTCCCTATGATTAACACAGATGTTGTAAATACCTGTAAATAAATGATGTTTTGTAAGTGTGTTGCATGTGTAGGGAAATGCGAGTAGTTGTTTGATGTTGTATGGGAATATTGGTGATTTTTGTGTAGTAACGATTTTTGTGTAGAGTGTATGCTTGACGAACAGGATAATTTTGAGAATGTGTATATTATAGTTTGACATTACAAACAAAGAGTAAGTATGTAAGAGTGATTTCGACTTTGGAGACATAGTTCCAACGTGAAGAGGCCCTTCGAGAGTTTTAATCAAAGGTGGGATGGAACACCTACAGCGGCACTAGCCGCAGCAGGCGTAGGACTATTGCTACGTATGGATTCTAATATATGGGCTATATGTATGCGTGTTTGATGGACCGGTATATTGCTAACTATGGATGAAAAATTATTATTATTATTCTCTTTATTTAAATATTTTCAATATATTTTTCATTTTTAAACATACATATATCTATAAAAATACATTTAAAAATATAAAATATATGGTACCCCACCGGCATCGGGAACAGGGTCCAAGCTGCCGGTGGTTAGGATTCCAGAGATAGGAACCTCCTCACAATGCGTGCTGTATCTAAAAGCACTGCCTTCTGCATCAAACCCTTGATCCAAACACCCAACGCGAGCCTCTTTAGATGGTGATCGAGGCTCTTGGCTATTAGACCATTGACAGATATGACTATCGGCACAATGATCGCCGAATCAACATCCCACATGTCGACAACCTCGCGAGCCAAATCAAGATATTTAATTTGCTTATCTTTTTCAGCTTTCGCGAGATTGCCGTCATGCGGAATGCTGACATCGATAACCAATGCGCGGCGCTCTGATCGATCTATCACCACAATGTCAGGTTTGTTGGCCACAACAGTCCTGTCTGTGATGATAGTTCGATCCCAGTACAACGTGACATGACCATTTTCGAGAACTGATTCAGCTACATACCTGTAGTACGGCACTTCAACATCTACAAGTTTGTATTTCAGAGCAAGTTGCTGGTGAATAATCCTGGCTACTTGGTTATGTCTGTGCTAGTACTCGCCGTTAGCAAGACGAGAACAACCGGAAACTATATGCCTGAGGGACTCACCAGGTAGGTGGCACGCCCGACAAATGTCAACCGTACCATCCCTCAAGACATATCTCCGGTAGTTATTCGTCTTGATAACTTCGTCCGCAATAGCACAGACAAACCCTTCGGTTTCCCCAAAGAGGTCACCGAAACGTAGCCAGTTCACGGAGGCTAACAGGTCTACATCAGCTTCATATAGAGCCTTGTAGAACCTACCGTGAAGCTCCTTGCTCTGCCATACATCCCTGCGATCGTTAGTGCTAAGTACTACAGGCTTGCGCCAGTTCTCTTTAGCCAAACTGAGCGGGGTGAGTCCGATGTCTACAGCAACTACATCCCGATGCATACCCACGTCTGCCTGAAGAAAGTATTCTCTGAGGTTGCATACCTCGCGGTTATGAAGGGCCTTGGCATTCAGAAAGCCTCGGCCTCCACATTTCCGCGGGATATACAGTCTCATCACAGACGAACGTGGGTGATGCATACGGTATGCCGTCAAGAGTGTACGGACCCGCCGGTCCAGGGCATCCAGTTCAGTCTGAGTCCACTTAAGTATGCCAAAGGAGTACATGAGCACCGGCATGACCCAACCGTTACAAGCGCGCACCTTGTTGCCACCTGATAAAAGACTATTTAAAACTTTTTTCAGGCGACCAAAGAAACGCTCCTGCAACGATTGCTTCATGTTAGCCTCATTGATACTTAACGCCTGTGACATACCCAAGTACTTGTAAGTATCGGTTTCAAGAAGTGATCGTAGGTTAATGGCATCCGAAAGTTGTGTTCCTTCGGATTCCACTATCCTGCCTTGCTTTACATGGATGACAGCACATTTGTCCACACCAAAATCCATACTGATAGACTTACTAAAAGTTTCAGTTACTTTAAGTAAATCCATCAACTGTAATTTAGTGTGGGCAAATAACTTTAAGTCATCCATATACAACAAGTGGGATATCACTCCACCACCTCTATGTAACCAGTAACCTAGCCCTGAACCCTCTAGTAATGTACTAAGAGGATTCAATGCTAGGCAGAACCAAAGAGGACTCAGGCTGTCGCCCTGAAATATACCCCGCTCAATTTTTATCAATTCGCCATTCCCAGAGATTATTATTATTATTATAGATATGTGTGTGCAAATCTGTCTGTTGGTTTCAGCATCACCACCAACAATCCGGCTAAACTCATGACATACTTTTGAGTCCGGTATGCGTTCGAGTAGAATTACGAGCAGCCACTGGTTGAAGACACCATATAAAAACCATAAAACGATACGAATTAGATTTTGATGCGATTTTCACAGTTAAATAACTTTAAACTTAATAATCTTAAACTACATATGACCTATATACTTTCCGTTCTATTCTGTACAGTGTGGTGTTTAGCAGTAATACTAGAACGCAGAGCAAGCACTAATGTGTAGTGGTACCACGTATAGATTATATTATTATATATTAAAAGGCAATTGTGCAGGTCGCTAGTCTGCTAACATTGTTTGACGGGTAAAGTGAATATCGATTAATTAGTGGTTATCTGCTGCTTACCTCATCTCTCTTTATTACTTTCTTTAACCTATTAAGTTCCAGTGGCCCACCGGCAACAGGACACAATACATTTTTAATTATGTCTGGCATTCCAAGAAAAAACTTCCCCTAACTCTTATAGTGCGATGTGACGTCACGGACACGACCACAGAGAGATCAGGCGCAGGACCAACGGCGCAGCATGCTTTCCGAGCCACGGGGTGTAAGATAAAATTATTTGCGATTGTGTGCCAGCTGTATATAGACTTTCCTTAGCTTAACTACTATCTCTGCGCAACTAAAAGGTAGGTATGTACATATATATAGTTCAACCCTTAGCAAACTACAGGAAGTTTATATGAACTGCCTAGTAAAGGTCAAGATAAAACTAAACATTATCTGCCATTTAACATTTGCTTGATGCAGAGATAAGTTTTTATCTTAACTTTTCAGTAATAAAATGTAACTATATATATAGTTAAATTACAAATTCCCTTACAGAAAATCTGATAACTTTCGCACTTACGGCTATCGGAGGCTATCAGTGTCTTGAATATAACCGAGAGTCTATAACTAAAACTACTGCTGCTGCTATTTGAATTTATTGAAATCTTGAATACATTAACGACGACATCATTTAATTTTAAAAGAAAGAAATAATGTTAAATAATTAATGTAATACAGCCAAAAGCAAAACTATACTTTCAGCACATAAATCAATATTCTTGTCTATTCTCAAGAATATTGGCTCACGAATTTTATTCACACGCATAATTATGCATGTAAATTTTGCACAGTATCTACATAATTTCTGTTCGTAGGTATTAAAACTTTATAATATTTTATCTGAAACTACTAATATTAGGTGGATAGGGCAATTTGAATTAAGCACGCGGCGATGCTTCTGCCAATTAGGTTTTACGTTAGATTTTATGTAATCGTGCTAAAGTGACTCTTTATCGATGCAGATTGCATTTAGTAGATAGTTATATCTACTAAAAAACATAAACATCAAGTAGCTATTATTACTTAAAACCACTTATTATGCTTCAATTATAGGTAAACATAACGTCCTAAATTGTATATTTTATGTTCTCATATGTACTATTTGCTTGACGAAATTGAGTACATAAAAAAAAAAGTAAAAAAAAATAATATTTATTTTCTTAAACATTTGGTGTTTCCTTAACCTAGTGTTTGGAGTATCCATTTAAGCATATAACAATACTTGTACTAGGACACCCCGCTCTTTCACATCTATACGTATGATTACAATAAGGTAAGTATTAACAAAGTATGAAAAATTCCTTAATTAATAGGTGTGAGTGTAAGCGTATGTGTTTATGTGTATTTAAGTGTGTGTGTGTGTGTGTGTGTGTATGTGTGTATGTGTGTGTGTATGTGTGTGTGTGTGGATGTGTGTGTGTGTGTGTGTGTGAGTGCATGTGTTTGTATAATATGACCACACATAAGTATGTTGATTTGATTTATATTCTGTTGAACATTTAGTTTATTGCGTTTCCATAAATAAATATAAATTATGAATGTTGATGTTTTATTCTAAACTAGTTAATATTTTCTCCGTGTCGTCGTAAGACAATTTACTAATCCACTCAGAAACAGTCGTTTTGCAATCATGATAAGTTTTAGGATATATTGTAAGAATTTTGTTTAATTTATTATAAATGATTGCCGCACGTTTTCTATACTGTATACTAGCAAATGTTGTATGTACTTTTGGGACCATAGCGACTATGTCTTTTCTTCTTTTTGTTTCTACGTTGATTGCATAACGCGGTAAAGTTTTATGCATTTTTAAAATTGTATGCATAATGTATAACTTCCGAATTGATAAAAGGTTACTAAATTTATATAGGATTTCTGTAGGAAAAATCCGTTTTTTAAAATACATAACCTTAATTAAAGCTCTTTGGGATCGCTCAATTTCTAGAAATCGCGTTTTAAATGATCCTCCCCAAACTGGTAGACAGTATACTATAATTGATTGAACTAGTGCTTTGTAAATGTTGTTAATTAGTATATTAGGAGCACATGACACCTCTGTAGTTTTACTCTGAGTTATATGTCTTAGGTTTTTAAACATCCACATAAACTTTCTAATTCTTTTACTAACTTGTTTAATTTGGGGATACCAGGTCAATCTTTGATCAAATTGTACACCAAGATATTTAGTATTATTTACCTTTCGTATTACTGGACAGTCGCATGTTGTATTGGTTGTGCCATTACCACAAACGTGTATATGTATTTTTAGATCTGCTTTTGGCTGTGTATCATTCTTTATGGCAAAACAGATATAATTTGTTTTATCTGTATTTAGTGTAAGCAAGTTGTTTTTTAGCCAGTTAGCTACCTGAGTAAGGCCATGCTCTGTTGCTATTTTTGTGCTATCCCAGTTTCTACCAGTGAAGACAATGGCAGTATCATCGGCGTAAGTGAAAAATTTAGCGTTGCTTATAGTCATGTTGCAGAGGTCGTTAATATAGATTAAAAATAAAGTAGGCCCGAGGACACTACCTTGTAGGACACCATATGATACGCCAGTGTCTTCACTGCAGTATTGATTCAATTTAACTTGCTGATTTCGATTGATCAGATAATCTTTAAAAATAGAGAGTTCCCTACCTTTAACGCCAATTTTTTCCAGCTTTTGTATAAGGATTGACAGGGAGACCGTATCAAATGCTTTTTTTAAGTCAATGAATACTGTTAGGCTTTTGTATTTTTATCCAAATATTCTATTAAATGAGTGCTAAGAGACGTAACTGCATCTTCTGTTGAGATTTTTTGTCTAAAACTGAATTGTTGAGGAGATAGTATATTAAATTTTGAAAGTTAATTAAGTAATCTAGCGTTTAAAATTTTTTCTACAATTTTTGCTGATACTGGTAAAACAGATATAGGTCTATAATTGTTAATATCGTCTGTGTCACCACCCTTATGCACCGGAGTAATAATAGATTATTTCAGAGGGGTCGTGAATGTCCCTGTACTAAAACAAAGGTTAACCAGATGTGTTATGATTGGTACGACGTAATGCCTAGTGTATTGTAGGAAACGAGTTGGTCTGTTGTCCCATCCGGGCGCACTGTTAGGCTTCAAATTCATTAACGTACTATTAACCTCAGTATGATCAGTCTCTAACAATACAAATGATTGTGGTTGGGTAGGTAGATTTTTTATATAAGTCTCAACGTCTTTATTATTTAAAGTGGATTTAATGTTGTTTGCGAGTTGTTTGCCAACATTGGCAAAATAGTGATTGATATGGTTAGCAGATTCAATAGGTGTTTTCTTGATATCTAGTAAGTTTAGACTATTTGCCTTATTAGTATAAGTTATATTTTTTATGTGTTTCCACAGCTGTTTACTATTTTTAATCGAAGTACTTAGTAGTTGTTTTTCATAATTTCTCTTTAGTTTTTTAAGGAGCTTATTGCAATAGTTTCTGTAGCGAGTGAATGTAATCTTTTTTATATCGTTATGTGGATCGTGTTGATATTGTTTCTAAAGTTTGTTGCGATTTTTAATGCACCTCAAAATGCCGGTAGTAACCCATGGTTTAATATTACGTTTACGTTTAGGGATAGGTGTTTCATGGGTGTTGTTTAGAATTGATACTTTGAGTTTATTAATGAGTTCGTTGGTTACAAAAGTTGGATCATTGCAAAAAAGTTATTCTGATAAATTTAGATTTATTAGGTATCTGTATGCATTTTCATAGTCTATTGTAGTCTTAGATTTTTCTATAGGTTTATGTTGATTTATTTTAGATAATGATAGAAAAGTTGTGAAGTGGTCCGTTATAGATGTTTGTAAAATAGCAATGAAAGCTGAAGTTTTACTTCTGTTTAATCTAAGCATAATATGGTCAAGGCATCTTGTTTCTCTAGTGGGTAGTGTATGCCCCGGTAAAATGCCATGCGTTGTTAACATGTTTAGATAATATGTTCTATTATTATAATCATAATCTAGTTCAGAGGGTTTTGGATTAATACTGATGTTTATATCTCCCGTAATTATAACGTTATTTTGCGATTTCAATTTATCTAAATGGTCACTTAATGAGTTACTAAAGTTTTCGCCACATTTATGGCATGGAGACCGATAGACACATAAAATTATGTTATTTAGTATATTTAACTGTAAACAGGATGCCTGGGCCAATTTAATTTCCGTGACAAGCGATTTTAGGTTTCTTTTTACATAGACTACCACCCCATCATTCTGATTTTTATGATTAGACGTAAAATAGGTATAATAATTATTTAGAGTCGGTATGGGTTTATTCTTATTTATCCAGCATTCAGTCAAAACAATAACATCAACTTCAAAAGCGAGAGTAGATAAGTTTGCAATTAAATCATTAAAGTTGCAATTTATACTCCTTATATTTTGTGTTAAGACTGTGAAGTCTGCTTTATTATGTTTGTAATGCTAGAAGAGAGGTATCACATTCAATAGAACTTGCTAGCTCCAAACTATCTATCTCTGATATATTTCCTAGTATATCATCCATTTTTAAACTTGATTAAAATCATAACATACACACCGCTATAACTTAGTTCTAATAATAAAATTGGTCTGTATAGCAGCATTATGAAAAGCATCAAAATAGTATTAAAATATGGTGGTACGGAAATGTCAGTCTGTTTTAATTGTTTGTTTAACGCGTGACCTTGAAATGCGCCTACCACTAGTGGCCTAACAAAGTTGGTGGACCACGCCACGCAGAGTAAATACCATTCTGTGACAATCGATATAATACAAGTACCATGTACAATAAATGATAACTTGACTGGGAGGCTATATTTATAATCTATAAATCTTAATTTTATAGTATAATAAGTAACACCTACATGTTGCTTAATTATATAGTATCAAGAATAACAGTTCCTGTGCGATTCTAATACGTATTTTTATATTATATATTATATATTACTATTATTTGTTTCAGCACTGAGTGATCGAGGAGTGACGCGCTTACACTAAATATACATATAAGTAAAAAGATATTTAATTAATTTGCGGCATTATTAGTATTATTAATATAATATTCGATCACATACACACAACACCATCGAGCCCAAACTAAGCAGAGCTTGTACTATGGGTACTAGATAATGGATAAACATATATATCCTTTTTTTTTGTAAATACATACTTATATAATATACATAGAAACACCCAGACCAAGACAAACATCCATATTCATGCACACAAATGTTTGACTTGGGATTCGAACCCACGACCTCAGGCGTGGCAGTCAGTCACACTAACCACTACGCCATCGAGGCCGTCATATACCTATATAATGTGAAATATTGCTTCCCTTCTAACAGCACAGCACCTCCTTAAAACTTAACGCAGAAACTTAATATAAAATTGTATTTAGCGAAGGATATCCTAAGCCACGATGCTTTAGGTTAAGCGAAATCAGAATTTTAGCAAAGGTCCCGCTGCGTAGTCCAGTCATCTTAGTCAAAATTAGGTAAGTATCTCGGAATTTGAGATACCCAGCTATAAACTCGTATAAACTTTTATTTTGACAACCCAAAAGTTGTTTCAAAACCTACATATGGTAGGGTGTACGCGACTATTAAAATCTAAGGTCAAAGGTCACAAAAATCGATTCATGAACATTTTTTTGCAAAAATCTCGTTTCACGTTTTAAACCTTGAATCGTTATCTAGATAAGAGGGCGGAGAGCGCGCGGTTAGAGCATCATTTAAGGTCAACCGGTAGCCTCGGTCAAAAACACGCCATATAAAGTTTATTAATTATTGATGAATACATAATTATTAATAAATATTTAATATTTTTTTCAACATCTACGAATTGATGTGGTAACTTTGAAATCGAGAGATTTTTATATGAATGTTACCCCACACGTCTTAACTAATAAGACGCCATTATATTCTAGGGCAAAGGAACTAGAACGCAAGATCCAAGCCAGGATGAACTACTTAGCTGAATATAATGAGAAGATAAGGCGAGAGAGATCTGAGAAAGCTGCTGAAAAATCTAATAGAATAAAGCAGAGAGTTCAAGCCGCTGCAGAGATGGAACTGAGGAGAAAAATAACGATGGTGCGACAATGGAGAACGAACGAAAAGAAACGACTAAACAGACTTAAGCAGGAGAGGGAGGCAAAGAAAAGAAGTTTGGAAGAAGAGGTTTGATGGTTCAAATACTACATTGCCTAATCGAAAGTAGTAATACTGTTCTAGAAAAAAATTAAGGTATTTCCATCGTATTCGCGTATAGTTTAAAACTTATCATTTATTTATCATCACTAGCCTATAGCAGTTCACTGCAGCTGAACGGATGCCAAAGCGAGCCACCGAGCTAGATCTATGCCTCTCATACGCGTATTTTTGACACCTAATATGACCAATGCTGCCTAGGATTGGCTGTATATTTTTGCTGATCTTTTGTCGATATCATTAAGAGATCAAACAATGTAAACAAAAATCTTGGCACCTGCTGTTCTTTTTAGAAGTAGACAGAAACAAAATTAAAATGCAAAATTATTACTGTACAAATTTCGAACATTTAAATGTTCGAAGTTTGTATCGTTAGCCTGAATGCACAGTTTTAAACGATCTAATGATGGGTCGAACTTTTCCTAACTTATGTTCTGCAGCATTGTTTTGTGTTCAAGACATCGTTGCTCAAGCCCAATAGTTGTTGTACCGATTTGCCTGATAGTTTGTACAGTACTTGTTGCGCACGTGAATGTATTTTTTTTATTATCTATGCGGCAGATATTGGATTCGTCGTGTTAATACTTTTCATATTGTTTAAAAATATAGGTAGTAGTGAGTAGAGTTCTAACGGTCCTACTCACGCTATATAGATAAATATTAGAACGTCGTGAGGTTAAACACGAATAGTAATTATAAGTATCGATTTGAACGGAGAGGCTCTTGCGGTTCCGTGAAGGATTGCTTACAGACGTACTCATTACTTAACTAACTGAAGTAATTGGTTTTATGTACCTTGAAGTGAATACACAAATATTCACTTCGATGTGATTCCCTTAGCAAATTTTATTCCAATAGATTTTCTTACGTATACGTAAGAAAATAATGAATAGCTGTTATTGTCCGATTCGTTTCAAAGATATATTAATATTTATTAATTATTATCGTAGGCATGTCATTTTAGCTAATCTATTACAAGGAATTTGAACGTATCTAGTGTTAGTCACCTTTACCAATCTATAGGCAATATCTAGCGTTTGCCTGCGACTTTGTGCATAGAATTTGAAAGTAGGTATCCATATCGTTCGTCTGATTGGGTTCTAGGCGATGTTTCATAACAATCTTGTTACTATTACTCGACTTCTAGGCGGCGTATCAAAATGAAACATAAACCAGATTTTAAGTTAGACCTCCAGCAATAAAACTGTGAAAAAGGCTTTCAACTTCGTACGTGTTTTTGCATGATAGGCGAACAAACATACAGATAGACAAAAAATCTATAATAATTATAGAATATTTATTATTTTGGATTGTATAGTAAATACATCGACCAGTAACAATTTTATTATAATTATGCTTGATACAATTTTATATATCTATTTTATATTCTAGGCGAATAATAAATGGAAAGCGCGTGTACAAGCTCAAAATATGAAAATTCAAGAAGAAGCACTCCTGCTCAAATTGTACTCCGAAGATATGAGAGCCAGTGCTATGAGAAGAGCAAAGTAAGATTATAACATTATTATTTAATTCATGAGATAATGATTGTTCCATTTTAAATGTATTTAGTAGTAGTTAGAATTATTTATTAACGCACTTACTACTGATAAGTAATTAAAAAACGAGCTAAATATGGTTTTAGTCATAGAAAAATTTTACACGTATGTATGAATCTAAGAATTGTAAAAGGCAAATCAGGACCGACAAAGAAGAACTTTGTAAAACCTCGACTGCCTAAAATAGAAACATTCTTTATAAAGGTTAAGTTTAGAATAACTAACAAACAGCAGTGGGTATATTAAAATTTATTTAATAAGCGTTTTCTATATTAACGTAAAATGTTAATTATAACAGAATAGCAATCAGTAAAACAGAGTAGCAAATTTCAATCCTTTTTGTAGGACTATGTAGAATTATGAATTAGATTATGCTTAATTATCGCAAAGCGACAACATGGTTTGTCAAGACCGCAGCTTCAAGTCCTGCTTCATATATTTTATTCTTCCTCTGTTATAATTTACAATATCATAACAATTTAGTAAATAAAAGTTGTATGTGTCAGTATCGTAGAAATTGGTAATGTGCAACATCTGCCTTCCTCTTAAAGAAATAGGCGTGCTTCTAGCATATATTAGAAGATCATTTATCACTAGATATATTGACGACGGTAAAAACTTGGGTCTATAGAAAAAATAAATACATTTTTGAAATTTGGAGCATATTTGCAAACTGTTATTTCAATGTTAATTAAACACGATATTTTTTTATATATAATTACGTTGTCTTCCTTAAACAAATCAATCAAAAATCCTCGACATTAGCTAGCGATTCAAAATAATAATATGTTGTTGACAGGGTTAATTAGTTCGAGAAAGTTTTGACACGAACCGTTTGTTTTCTGAAATGAGCACATACATATTTTTATGTAGTCAATTATAAAGGAGAATGGGCAATCGTAATATCACCCTTGAAAGAGAACTAGGCATAGTGTACCTATGCTCCGAAAACCCACGTATATTTTTTTATTGTTTATGATTTGTCCTGTAGTGTTAAGTTCTAAAATCTATAAGACTTTTTTTAATAAATTAATATTTGAAACGATTCATTAGATTTTATTTTGACTTCATAACTGTTTTAGAACAGTTCTAAAAGGCTATCAGGGTTACCAGCAATAAAGACAGTTATTTAAATAACCCACTTACAAAATAAATATTAAAAACGTATTATAATTGCAAAAATATACTTAAATATACTTTTCAATATCAACTATAGTCAAGTTAATTATTTACAAAACAATAATATAAAAGGGAGAAAACAGTTAACATGTATTTTCTAAAATCGATATATTAATGTTCTTAATATGGCAACATGTGCAACAACATATTCCCGGGCTTAAGATTTAAAAAAAGTAAAACAAAGTGGAGGCTGTATCAATCTCTATATTATGACTTTCCACGTGAGCAACACTGCGGGTGGAAACTTAATTTGGTAGTTAACTTATAATGTTGTGAAATATTACTCAATTTTGCAATTTCTTGCTCTTAAATGTATAGTGGTATTGAAAATATGACTTTTGTTACACATAACTGATGATTTTTTAACATCTAAGATAAAGTTAAAAGTAAAGGTAACTGTTTTTAAAAAAGCATTTTCTAAAATCACGAATCTTTTCGTAAATCATATTTATTTTTCTTTAAAGTATTTATTATACCCTATATAATGAGGTAACTTTCATCTCGACTCAAAATATATTTATACCAATATAAACCGATACTAGAATCCATACAAACCAGAGCATTCTTCTTTAGGGAATAAAACGAAATTAAAACTGTGTAGTTAAAAACTACACAGTTTACTCAAACAGGAATATTTATAATGGCTTATGGTAAATCTATAGGTACTAATATTATAAAGCTGAAGAGTTTGTTTGGTTGAATGCGGTAATCTCAGGAACTACTGGTTCGAATTGAA
Organism: Catocala nupta; assembly: GCA_963675205.1. Lineage (NCBI taxonomy): Eukaryota > Metazoa > Arthropoda > Insecta > Lepidoptera > Erebidae > Catocala > Catocala nupta. The sequence goes on from OY776080.1 coordinate 20,506,907, forward strand.
AATTATTTTACTGTTGGATAGCCTATTTATCTATCGACATTATTAGTTATCGAGGAAGGTTTATAGGCTATATAACATCACGCTACGATCCATGGCAGCGGCGCAGTCTCTAATATAGCTGTCGTTTATGTGGCCTTTTAAGCCTCACATGGGAATCTAAGCTATGCCAGATTTTCATATCCTAGGACGAGATCTGGTGCCCTATTGATGTTTACACTAGTGTCCTAACATCTTCGTTGTTCGAAAGGAAGCCAATGACGGTATGCCTTTTGACATTTTAACCAAGTAGCACTGGCCGTAGTTACAAACACACTACAGTCAGTTTCCTTATGACATGACATAGTATACTCGCTTAATTATAATAAAAACTTAAGCTATGACTATTATAAATATTCAAAATTGGTTGAAATAATATACCGAAATCATTCTACTGCACTGGAATTCATCTTGACGATTTAAATTCAACGCTATTAACTAGACAGCTTTCCACACGACTCCAAAAGCATCTTTAATTTAAAAAGTCTGATATATACTAAACTTAATGCTCGCTTTACTTTACTCTCTTCGAGCCAAAACGCACCTTAGACCCTAATTTATGTTGATTTGGTACTTGTCTTTATGGTGACAGATTACACGGCAATAAAGCCTTGATTGTGTCCCGAACAACACGTAAATTGCTTTCGTACCCGACACGTGAGAACTAATAAACCTTACAAGCGCTTTAGTTTCTAGAAAATTTCATTGTTGAAATGGCTTGAAATGAAATGAAATGAAAATGAACTAAATATAATTTTATCACGAAGAAATTTTCTTGTATATACTGCAACCAACTTAATTGACTAAAGATAAATACAATTTGAGTGGTCTCGAGTTCGATTCACGAGTTAGGCATAATGTTTCAAAGTTAAAGTCAAAAATCTTTATTGCCATAGAAATTTGCAAACAATTCTTGGACACGTTAACTATTTAAGATATATTAACAAAAAAGGAAATACAGTTTAGCATTGGAAAAAGTCTGTTTGAGGAGTTAGAGCTTTCATGAGAAGAAGCATATTAATGGGGAATTTAGACTATTAATTTTCTAATTATAAAAATCAAAACCTTTTATAGTGGGCATGGGTAGGAAAAGGTGTACATATAAAAGTGGTTAAGTAGCACTATTAACGGCTCCCTATTACGTGCGACCTAAATCATAATTGGCGATCTGTTGATGTCATATATACATCTCTCCCTGCACCTCCAAGAATTGGGCGTGAGGATAAAATATGTATGTTTTCGATTTAAAATTCCTACGGGGTCGTTTATTTTATTGCTGATTTTTATTACACTAAAAATGTGTCGAGCAATTGTAGGTGCACAAAATATTTACAATGAGGTAATTCATGTCAAGTCATGCTCATTCGCCGCATAGTCGCATACATAATATGCTTGGTCTTTCATCTTGTGTGTACTGGCTAGTCTCAACACACTGAATGGAATCACATTCAGACTGTGGTGCACATGTTGATACTCTATGATATACTCATCAGTGACCAGACTTATGTGCAGAGATCGGATAATCGAGTGCATATTTATCTAAACATTGAGGAAGCATGTAACATAGAGTAGATAATACCACCTCTAAAATGCCGGTATACCGATTTTAATACCGGGATTTAAAAATTATGAATTATTATTGGATTTTATAGAAATACTAGCTTTCCGCCCGCAACTTCAACCTCTTTTTTGCGCATTGTTTTCATTTCATTCTCGAGAGATTTTTCTGTGTCACTCGCTCTTTATATTATGTTTAGTTGTCTGTATTTACTCTTCTTCTTTCTTCTTTACTTTTTTACTTCTTATTTCTTCTTTACTTTTTTACTTCTTATTTCTTCTTCACTCTTTATTTACGTATAATTTTGGTATACCACGGGTATGTACCCGTGGTATACCCAGTGGTACCAAAATTTGCCCCGTAGAATTTCAATTTTTTTTGTACATACCATTTCCTGTCAATAACAAACACAAAAAAAAAGTCTTATCCAATTTGGAAATCCGAACGCATAGCAAGCATAGCGACGAATGTAGTAAATCAATTGTAATGTCCGATAGCTACTTGCACAGAAGCAGATAAAATTTGCTGTCTCACTCGCACACTTACAAAATGCTTACATTCTTTGAGTTGCTATCTCTTTCATTTATTGAGTGAAAGAGATAAATAGTTACTACTATACCTAAGAAAGAGATAGTAAACTATACCATATTTTGTTGTGAAACAAAAGATTCTAATATTCTAATAAAAAACTATTATATCTGGAATAAATACGAGAAACCAATTATGGAGTAGATATAAAAGAGCACCGGAAGACGAATCATTGAAAGAAACATATACAATGAAAAGAAAAGACTGTCTAAATATATACAAAATGCTAAAGGCTTTTATTACACAAATGATTTCAGCAAATGTAAGAAAATCCAAAGAAGATGTGGGCCCTCATAAACAATCTCTCATGTAATAAAATACACAGCACCTTAGCACCAAGCAAACTACTCACTTCAACTGGATACATAACAAACCAGAAAGATATTTGTGAAGCTTTTAATGATTTTTTTTCTAATGTTTGTGCCGTTTTGGCTAAACAAATTCCTGCTAACTACCATAACAGTGTAACCCTAACTACTGGGATAAGCTCGACTACATCTCATACCGAACTTACACAATGAAGACCTTGTACTGTAGATGAAATTGCCAAGCTAATAACCAACCTAGATAATAATACAAGTTCAGGACTAGACGGTATAAACCCTAAATCCATTAAATGTGTTAAAAAAATTATAGTTGAGGAGCTTGTTAACTGTATAAACAATTGTTTGCAATGCGGAGTTTTTCCCGATAGTCTCAAAATTGCAAAAGTCGTGCCAATCTACAAATCTGGTAGTAAATATGAACCCGGTAACAATCGTCCTATTTCTGTATTGCCAGTGATGTCAAAATGTTTCCAAAAAGTCCTTTATAACCGACTAGAAGAATATCTTGATGCGCAAAATGTGTTATATAAAAAGCAATATGGGTTTAGACCCAAATCAAATACACTTTCTGCTACCATTGACCTTATAACAAAAATTAAACTGAAAATCGATGAAAAACAAATAGCTCTCGGTATCTTTATCGATCTGAAAAAAGCGTTTGATACCATAAGTCATGATCTATTAATAAACAAATTAAATGCCATTGGTATAGCAGGCTCAGCACTAAATATTTTTAAATTATACCTGACGAATCGCTACCAGGTCGTTAAGATAAATGACGTTCAAAGTAACTCAAAAAAGGTGCATGTCGGCATTCCGCAGGGATCAATTTTAGGTCCATTATTATTACTCATTTACGTTAATAACATTAAAGAAATCGGCCTAAAAGGTGATATTACCCTATATGCAGACGATACCGCATTATTTTACTTTGGAAACTCAATAAACACTATTATGACGGATGCCCAAAACGATTTGAGATTACATTTCATTACATACACAGATCAACGAATGCACAAAAATATAAACCACTTACACTTTTTCAACGCATTTCAATTATTATTCCTTAGACTGGAATCGATACTAACTGAGACTTATTTTATTTAATGGCAACTCAAAAATGATTTTGACAGTGTCAATTATTGTCAAACTACTCGACATTCGCTTGCTTGTGCACCGCTTACTGCTCTCGCATTGTGAATACTTCTCGTACTGTGTGTTTTTATTATGTACTGTGCTGTTTTGACAATTTTGGCGATATTTTATAGACTTTGGCGTATATTGCTTTCACGAACGACCCACGCATTCTCACAACGAATATTGGTTTCTCGTTTATTCGACTTACAACGGCTTGTTTTAACGGGTTTCGATCACAATGCATACGCAACAAAATCATATGATGACATGTCAGTGCAGAAACATATTTTTCCTATATTTTAGTTGACAGCACTCTTGTTGGTAGGGAAGCGATCGAGCAATATTATTGTAATTGTGTGGTAGGTAAAAGAACTGTAGGTTGTTGTTGTCATGTAATGGTTATAATATGGTGCCTTAGCTGGGTAAGGTTTCAAAAAAACTTAATAAAGCCTCTACAGTTGTTAGATAATATTTTAATTATCTATGATGATGGTAATGATTAGTGATTAATAAAGTGTAGAAAGCAACGAGTAGGTATTTTATTTATGCTCCCACTATCATATGAGCCGATAATGATGATCATGATAAACTACATAAGTGTTTAGCTTTTATAATATAATATATGTTAATGTTCCAGTACATAACACACCTCAAATAACTCTTAATTATTTGGTGATCTTAAGATCTTTGAGACTTTTAAATACATGTGTATGTGTATTTTATTTTTCTTTGTCAGTAAATATCTCGTTACTCCCATTGAGCAGCTAGATGAATATTTTAGTTTTGAAATGTTAATAATATATCTATAAAATAAAGCAAAAATCATCTTAGTAACATTAAGCCCAGAGATATATGAAAACTTGCCGGTCTCCTTTACCTAATATTTACTTAAACAAAGCCAACTTAGTTTTATTTTACGTAATTAAGACAAAACATTTTAATTTGACACAACTTTAGTACGGAACTCTAAAAAATGGTATAATATTCTTCAAATCAATAATTTGTACCTAACTATGTTTCTATAAAGTCAATAATAATTCATGATTTTTAAATCCCTGTATTAAAACCGGTATACAGCGATAGCTCAGTGGGGAGACCAACAGTCTTCAATGCAGAGGTTCACGGGTTCAAACCCACGTCGCGCACCTCTGACTTTCGGAAGTTATATGACTTTTCGAAATTATGTGCGTATTGATTGACAATTATCGCCTGCTCCGTGCTTCGGAGAGCACGTTAAGCCGTCGGTGCGGGCTGCCATGAACATATATGGCAGTCGTAATTGGGAAGTCAGTGCCCTATAATATCCTGACACTAGTCTAGTCTTAGGGTATCGTTAGCCTTCGGGTTGCGGAGGTCAGGTGGCAGCCGCTCCGTGTAAAAACTGATATCCAGTTAAATCCGATTTGACCAGAAAAGCCGACCTCAAGTGACTTGGGAATAATAAGGGGCTAGGGAGAAGAAGATACCGGTATTTTAGAGGTAGTATTACCACTCTATGTTACATGCCTCCTCAAAGTTTAGATAAATATACACTCGATTATCCAATATCTGCTTATGTGTTAATTTGTTTTGCCCACGGCTTCGCTCGCTTAAATGTAAATTAAGTTAGATTACTAACAGTACTTCTCTCTGGATGAAAGGTATGTCCTTTTTGTTACATTGACAATGTGTATGCGAAATTTCATAACGATCGGTCGAGTAGTTAATGCGTGAAACCATAACTAACAAACTCACATTCGCATTTGTTATATTAGTTGGGATTAGGATTTTCTGAACTCCTTTTACACCTTAAGATGTTTATAAAATGTCTTTTTAAATGACCATGTATTTTAGCATATATGAAATAAGGATTGATATTATATCAATTAGTCTATTTGATTTTGAAAGCCGTTCTAATAAATCAAATGCGTGTTCTCTGTGTCCGTTGTTTGCATATTTGGGAAGTCCCTCGTGAACCAAGAATTATATCAGGGAAGGAGGTTACCCTATTTTAAAATTAAAAATGAAGGAATAATTACAATGTAAATTGTAGAAAGTACAATTATAAATTATAATATATTAATAATAAACTGAGCAATATTAAGTTTATATAATATCTTTGACGGCAAGTACGGCTTTTGTTCGAGGACCCAACAGTACAAATGGCAGTAAGCATTAAATGTATAAGACTGGCAATAGTACCAACCTTAATGAACAACTTTCTAAAACTCTTAAACTATTACTCTTCTAGAAGAAATTTGTGAAATTACGTGCTTACGTGCATATAAGAGTCAGCACGAGATTATTTATTAAACAGAAGATTGCATCTTGGTTAAATTACTTATTTGATAGCAAGTACATGCATCCATAGACTTCGGGCCTATTCCTCGCCGAGGTAGATATTGCTGCCGATTCTGTTGTCACAAAATTCTCCAAACTAAACTAAAAATCACAAAAAATTTAGTTTTATTCCCGTCAAACGATATTTCGTATTCTGAAATCTTTAAAATTGACAGGCTAAACTTAGTTTGACAGGATTAAAATTGGTTTAGTTATTCAATTTAGTCCTTTCTGCATTCTGCTGTACGGCTTAGACGTCAAAAATGATCAAAAATTAGAAATGTCAAACTAAAGATGACATCTGAAAACATGATACGAAATTTAGTTTTCCTAGAGATTTGGTAGATAACAAAAAAATATAAAATATAGTATATAAAAAAATAGATAAAAAGTAAAAAAATATAAAATAATAAAAAATATATACATAAAATAAGAAAGTATAAGATATATATAAAATATAAAAATAATAATAATAAAAAATATATATAAAATAAAAATAATAAAATTAAAAAATAATTGAAATTAAACGCTTTATACGGATTTGGTCGCATTGTTTATTTTACTTTAAGACACTTTAATTACATCACTTTAAACACTCGAACACTGCTATTATTCAATTTTCCTACTATTTAAGCTACTTAATTTAATTAAAACTATTTATATTTAAGTTTACACTTTGCCTCGACGTTTCGGTTGCTTTACAGCAGCCATGTTCACAGGGAGACTAAGATGGTAGTTGTCCCAATGTTCTGAAGTGTACCTAGTTATTTCAAAGTACCCGAACATATTTTAATCTTTGGTGTTTTTATTTACGTAGAATGAGCTCAAAGTATCATGAAGTCTAGCTGTGTTTTGCTTCTTCTTGGGTTTGACTATTTGAATGAGTGGATCCCAAGCTGGTGTTACATTACAACCATCTTCTCTATTGATATTAGGATATTTTTTAATTTCAATAGACTCGCGAAGCATCCTTAGTAGGAATCGGAGTTCTTTTGCGAGTATCTGTGGTTTGTCAAATCGTAGGTAGTGGTTGGTCCCCTGTTGCACGTGTTCACACATAGCAGACTTCAACGAGCACTGGTGTTTAACGTCAGCTATACAAAATCCGTATAGTGTTTAATTTCAATGTATAACTATATATATAATTCGCGTAAACATAAGACAATATTAAATAAAAAATAAATAAAACAATATAAAATATATAAAATAATAATAAAATATAATAAAAATATAATAAAATGTTGAATATTTATAATATATAAATATACTCACAGATAACAAAAAAAAACTAAATTATGAGGTGGATTACCAGGTAAAGGTAGTGTTTATTGAAATTATAGCAAGAAAAACAACATAATCCTTACCGTTTATTTTATAATATACAACGTGTCCAAAAATTCAACGATAAGCGGGCACCAAAATGAATACCTACTTATGACTATTCGATAAAAAAAAAGAAAGAATTCTATCTTGATTTGTTTTTCATTGCGAAAACTAAAGCGACATTCTTAAAAATGGACACCCATCATTATATTTTTAAGTACCTTTGCTATAATTTTACAAATACTTCTGTGTTTTATTTGTATTGGCAACATAAGTAGCACTACTATCCAACACAATCATTAAAAACTCCAGAATGCCTGTAGCTTTTACACAAAAATCAACCAAAATGATGTTGTTTTCTTAAAAATTGGTGCAACGAACTACGATTCCAGAATGATATAATATTCTAGGCAAATTAGTCACAATAATATGCATAGGTACTATTTCAGAACAACAACTAAATTTCGCAAATTGTTAGTGTTGATTCATCACTTTTACTATGTACTCAAAATAGGTTTTTTGTTTCTGTTACTAAATCAAAACAAATGATACAAACATTAAATTCATTTATTTTATTAATTTACTATATTATTAAAATCACAATTAATGTTCGAACTGTTTGCCATTGTGTAGCGGGAGACTTTACAAACATACGAATAACGGACACTATTACCACCCAGACTCGAAACAACAATTTATGGATCATACAAAGTGTTGTCTCGTGGGAGGATCGAACCCACAACACAAATAAAGTCATGGGTTGTATAGTGGCATTTGGCAAGTCATTTATATACAAGATGAAGAGAAGGGGTCCTAATACACTTCCTTGGGGCACTCCGTATGATATGTAACACTCATTTGAATTATGTTTCTTTTGTATTCGTTTTGACATTGAGTCTACATATCTGAGTAATTTGTTGCGATCAATTAAGAACGAGTCAATTAATTTTGACACATTACCTCTAATGCCATAGGCTTCGAGCTTATTGATTAGGATTTTGTGGTCTACTTGATCGAATCCTGACGACATATCGCAGTAAATGGCACAAATAGCTAATGACTTGTCAAGGAAAGATAAGACTGTATACATAAAATCGTAAATCGCCATATTGATAGTCCTATTCCGACGGCATCCTTTCTGTTGATTGCAAAGAATATTATTATTTTCTAGATAATTACTAATTTCATTATAAATGTATTTTTCAAATATTTTCTTTATTAGTTCTTTGTCATCTTTTTTTAGTAATAGCTTAACAACAGCTAACTTCAAGTCTTTTGGGTATACGCCAGTAGATATACTTAAATTTAGGATATCACTTAAAGGTCCACAAATATTTGTAAATCATCATTGACCGCCTTAATTATTTTAGTCGAAAATCCATCGTAGCCTACGCTATTAGTATTTTTAGTGAGCTGCGAGAAATATCTTGATATCCAATAAAATATAATTATTCAAAGTACCAGAGTGTTGGTTTATAAATGTCGTCAGATGATGCGCCCGACTTTACAGATTCGTCGTATTTTTTTTCTCTCGTCTAACGTTATTACAAAAAGTATTTTTTTTTTATTACATCTCCATTTGTAGCAGTAGGCTCCAATTCCTTGAGCTTAGTTATCAATTTCACGTATGCTGCCGATCGTTTGTCTCTGTCGTGATATTCTTTGCACTTTACGCGCCAAAGTCAAGGTTCCGACTTATAAATTTCTATGAATTCTTCTAATATGGCATTAAGCTTGCGACTCGCCATTTTCGAAGCGATGCGATGGTGCGCACGCATGACTTTCCACCATTGCAGACAACTAAAAACTGAGAACTGCGCGCATGCAAGCCCGCTGGACGCCACATACGCTCGGTTATGCTTGCGCGCAAACATAACCAAGCGGTAAAATATCAATTATGATATTTGCTTGGTTGCATGTACATGCACCGATAACTGTACAGTTTTATCACATACACGCTAGAGTTTCTGTCGGTTATGCATGCAAGGCTTAAACCATTAACGTGTATGGCCTCCATTACAATTCCAGCATATGTATCTTATCTTATTCGCTCACATTACATTCTTCTTGCACGCTCATCAATTTAACCTAATGAATCCAATACATAAACTAGTGACACAAAATACGAATCTAAAAAAAACTTATGTTTAACTATTTTCTTAATCACCGCTTTAAATCCTCTAGCTAAAACATGTCTTTCTATATTACGTAGGAAAGCAGAAGTGTACGCCTACAACACGGACTTGGAACTCCAACGCATCAGGCTAGCCAACTGGAAACAGTGCCACGGTGGTACGGCTAAAGCCGCGAATCTCGTCAGGAAGATGGGCCAGGAGTTTGAAAAGGTAGCGTTTGTAATTACCGTTCATAAAAGTTTTATTTATTGTGTTACTGGTACTCACGGAAATAAGCTTTGTAGTTCAATCGACTGTAACATAACATGTCGGCCTCGATGGCGTAGTGGTTAGTGTAACTGACTGCCACGCCTGAGGTCGCGGGTTCGATTCCCGCACAAGACAAATATTTGTGTGCATGAACATGGATGTTTGTCTTGGTCTGGGTGTTTCTATGTATAATATGTATGTATTTACAAAAAAAAAAGTATATATGTATGTTTATCCATTGTCTAGTAACCATAGTACAAGCTCTGCTTAGTTTGGGCTAGACGGTGCTGTGTGTATGTGGTAGAATATTATTATTATTATTATACATTGATAAAATTAGTATGAAATATATGTCTATACAATGGGAAATAGCTCAGTGGGGAGATCAACAGACTGCAATGCAGAGGGTCTCGGGTTCGAACCCACGTCGCGCACATCTGACTTTCGGAAGTTGTATGACTTTTCGAAATTATGTGCGTATTGGTTGACAATTATCGCCTGCTCCGTGCCTCAGAGAGCACGTTAAGCCGTCGGTCTCGGCTGCCATGAACATCTATGGCAGTCGTTATTGGGAAGTCAGTGCCCTATAATATCCTGACACTGGTCTATCCTTAGGGTATCGTTAGCCATTGTGTTGCGGAGGTCAGGTGGCAGCCGCTCCTCGTAAAACCTGATATCCAGTCAAATCCAGTTAGACCAGAAAACCCGACCTCAAGTGATTTGGGAATAATAAAGGCTAGGGGGAAGACATGTCTATACAATATAATATCATTGTATCTGAGAAGTTTATCTTTTCTCTCCTATGTTGCTGTGACGACAGGGTCCATAATGAACTGTCGTATTATTTAAGTTGCTACTTAAGCCTATATTGTGATACGCAATAAACAATTGATTAGAGTTAACTACGGCCGAATCTGCTAATCATACACTCCACTGGCCTTGTTGTGTATTGAATAAAATAATATATATTGAAAATATTTTCTGATTACTACGTAATGGATCATTTCTTTCAAATGTTTTTATTACCTTCTAATATTAGGCAAACTAAGCGTACTGGTACTTTACAGGTACTTTGTACTTTACCATTTACTCTCAATCTAATTTCTTAGTCTAAATCTTAAAGACTTTCTTTAGATAGTTTTAATTAGATTTTCCATCTTTTTAGTTTTCCACAGAGACCTTGTTAAACGCTAATTTTATCCCTTCTACAGACTACTATTTATAAACCTAAAAGTTAATAATTATTTAAGTGAAAATATTTTAAGTTAGTATAGACATTCTACTAGAAATAATACTTTGATCAAGTTTTTAATCGGACCAATATTTGATCCATTTAGCAATATGTAGATTGTAGAAATCTTTGGCAAGTCGTATAAATACAATTTTTGTATTTGCTTTGTATTCAGTTCCTCATTTTTAAAACCTCTAGGTTTTGATAGTAAAGCAGAATTTTAAATGTATTTTACCTTACAGACGAAACGTGGCGCTAAAGGCATGACTCCTGAGTTGGCTCAGCAAATGGCTCAAGAAGCTATGAGGACAGCTCTGTCTACGAAAGGGGATGCACTTATGATGCTCGGCCAGGCTCGCGCTATAATGGACATAGTGACCATCGTTCCACCAGCGCCTGTCAGAATATTGGACGAGGTATGACACATTTGCACAGTTCTCCACCATGCGATTCTCCATTAAATAACGAATGTCATTTCTGATGTCCGTCGAACAGGTTCACTCTTGAAAGGAATGTGGGTATCGTACAAGAATCTGAAGCTAAGCAATATTGCATAGAGTCCTAACTCCAAAAGGCTCATAATAGGCTTTGGCCTCAGCTAATCTTGATAACGTTTCCAAATAGCATTTGACCGGTACTCCAGATAACAACGAAAGCTGTCTCTACTCTAATAGGTACATTGATTTCTTCAATCAGCCTTGATGTTATGAGATATATTGCACGTGGATAAAATGCAAAACATATTTTTTATGGCTCGTTCAAAATAAGCGACTAATTTTATTTAAAGTAGTTTTGAGAAAAAGTAAAACAGCGCTTTTCTTATTACGCAAATAAACAATGATTATTATTTAATAAGCATAAAATTATTTGATGAAAGCGGGATGCTTTCTTAATAGCAGGAAATACTATTTACCGTGTTTGAGGGCAGCAAGCAGCGTTATTGCATCCCTTGATTTTATATACAACTTTATCAGAAACCAGAAAAGTCCCTGTTAGAGCTTAGTATAAAAACTTACTGCATGCACTACACACACACAACTTACTAATTATAATACTTGCCTTACTCAAAAAAAGTGTCTTTAACATGAGCACTATTATATATAACAAAATACCAGACTTTATAAAAACTGCTCCAATCTAGTTGTTTAAAACTAAATTGACATCACTACTGCTCGAGAAATATTATTATTCTATTAACGATTATTTAAATGACCATACAAATTTGGATTTTTTTTTAATGTAAATAAGTACCTAGTAAGATAGGATATTTATAATATGTAATTTCATTTGATTTTTATAATTGTGTTATATATTATTTTTGTAATCTAATAATATAATGTTTGCATGCCTAATCTAAGGCAGAATGTACAAGGATCTTATACCCTCTTGTTAACATAATTATTTGTTTTTACCTACATTCTATGCAAATAAACTTTATTATTATTTGTTTCTCTTTCATGGGTATTTCCCTATTAGGTTAGGAAAATACCCGGCCCTTTAGGAGGCTTACACGGAGACATGGGTCCAACGTAAAGAGGCCCTTCTAGAGTTTTAATCAAAGGTGGGATGGAACACCTACAGCGTCACTAGCCGCAGCAAGCGTAGGACTACTGCTACGTATGGATTCTTATATATGGGCTATGGGTATGGGTGTTTGATGGACTGGTATATTGGTAACTATGGATGATAAAACGGCGTCTGATCTGAGTACTCTAATAGCATCGATCGAATAGACAGACGGTGACTCGCCAACTCACTAGATGGGCCCCCTGAATAGCCACGATAGGCATACAAGCCAGCAGCAGAGGGCAACACCGGTGCGAGCGGCTAGGGGTGTCGAGCGGAGCGGCGCTGGTTTTACTATCACGGGTCTCGTGACAACGGAGACCCGGAGTGCGTTTCCCCGTAGTTATACCCTTGAAAATGACCTGCCGACCAAGGCAAGCCAGAGTTGAAAGTCCTTCGGGCGCTCTTGAAGTTCCACCCCAGCCAACCAGTAACGGCAGGCTGGGGACGAGGCTCTAGCCGACTCTCCAAGGCATTCAGGACCGCAGTTTCGCCACTCACATTCAGCTCGCCACAAGCTGCCCTGCGGTTTGTGCGCTTTTATTTAACCTGGTGATACATTTTTTGTTTATATCACAAGGCGAAGATAGTAGTTTAAAAGCTAGTGTATTGTGCCCTCCGGTATCGCATTAATCTCATAAGGAGATAAAGACTGTCCCAGAGGGGTTTATTATTATTTTGGATGTCTTAATTTGTTTTGTCTCGAAATAAATTCGGTATTTAATGAAAACCACGGGTCTAGACCAAGTGGGGTTCATTTGGGGCATTATTTATTAAAAGAGGCTCGTCCTGCAAAAATTTACATACTTCTGCATAGTGATGTACAGGTTGATGGGTAGCTCTATCTATCGTCAATAGTCAAGAAGGTGTTTGGATATGACACCTGTGCTGGAGAGCACCAGGGACACAATGTATACTTTGTTCATTTTCCATTTCTCATATTCTACTTATTTCTTCTTTTAATTCTGTATATTATTACCTATTTATGTATGTTTTCTGTTATGGTTTTATGTAAATTGTGTGTTGAAATTAAACACTATACGGATTTTGTCGGGTTGTTTATTTTACTTTATAACACTGTTATTACATCATTTTGAAAACTCTAACATTACTATTATTGAACTTTACTACTATTTAAGCTATATATTTTTAATTAAAACTATTTATATTTGAGTTTACACTTTGCCACGACGTTTCGGTTGCTTTACAGCAGCCATGTTCACGGGGAGACTAAGATGGTAGTTGTCCCAACGTTCTGAAGTGTACCTACTTATTTCAAAGTATAAAGTGTTTAATTTTAATGTATAACATTCGCGTAAACATAAGACAATATTATGTAAATTGTGTGTTATGGGTACCGCTATGTCTATTAAATATGTATGTTTATTTAACATAGTTATGTGAGGCCTATTATTATGTATAATTTTATCTGTAAGTATTCCTCTATCAAAGTAAATTTTGTGGCTGCTACTCTCCAACACTGGTTTTGGGGTATATTGGTAGTAGGGAACAGTTTTTGGTATTAGGTTATATTTTACGGCTAGTTTTTAGTGAACAATATTAGCAATTTGGTTATGTCTGTGGGTGTAATCTGTATGAGCTAGACATGGACATGGACTCCTGTAACATGTTGGATGGTTTCAGATGCTCGATAACACTTTCTACGTTTGTCATTTTGTGTATTAGGGTCTTTAAGAATGAAATTACTATATTTTTTGTATTCATAACCTGATCTTGTAATGCTAGCATAAATCCTTCCGTTTCAGGGAAGTGTGAACCCAATTTTAGTCCTCTAAACTTTTAAAAATAGTAATCTGTTGTATTTGAGTAAAGTTATTGTCTGTTTCTGTAATTGCTAGGTGAATTTTACTATTTTTGGCTTTATCATAGAAAAAGTCTCTAAGCTTTCGAATCTGTCCTTCCCACAACATGGTCAAGTCAATCAGTCTTCAACCGCCCTTTTGCCTGCTTACTGTAATTCTCTCTATTACTGCTTTAGGATGTGCGTAGTTGTGTTTAGTTAGTGTGGTTCTAGTATTAATCTCTAATCTATTTAAGTCAGTGCGCGTCCATTTAATTAATCCAAATGAATACGTTAGTATGGGTACTTATGGCAATTGTGTTTATTAAATAGATTTTTCGAGTGTAACTGTTTTTTACATATTAAGCTTAGTCTTTTAGTATATTCTGATAAAAGCTGTTCTTTGATTTGTGTATGGTTAATTATATTATATTGGTATATTCCTAAATATTTATATATATCTGATGGTTACATAGGCATAAATATGTTAGTATCAGTAGCGTTGTTTTGATATTTTACTATTTTCCCCTGTTGTATATGTAGTGTACGACATTTATCTAATCCAAATGACATAATCTATATCTTTTCTAAATTGGGTTGTATACTTTATTAAATTATCAAGGCATTTGTGAGTTCTAGCAAACAGTTTAATATCATCCATATACATTAGATGTGTAATGAATGTTACAGAGTTTAATTTATATCCACTAGTAGTGCTGTTGAGGAGGTTAGACAGAGGATTCAATGCGAGGCAGAACCATAATGGACTAAGAGAGTCTCCTTGAAAATGCGATTTCCGATGCTGATTTCATCTGTAGTGATTGTATCTGTGCCAATAGAAAGGTGTAATGTTGTTCTCCAGTCAGACATGAAATTTTTCAGAAAGCTGATTATCACAGAGATTTGTTTTGTAGATGTGAAGGACTCGAATTAACCATGAATGAGGAACACTGTCAAAAGCATTTTTATAATCTACATATGAGATATGCAGGTCCCTTTTGTGACAATGGCCGTGTTTTAGAATTGTGGAGTTTATAACTAATTGTTCCTTACATTCTCTATGTCCTTGCCTACAGCCTTTCCGCTCTTCAGACATAATGTTACTGCATTCTAAGTGTTTGTTAATTTTAAGGGTAATTATTGATGTAATAAGATTATAAATAGTTGGTAAACATGTAATGGGAAGATATTGTGACAGGTTTGCAGTGTCACTACTTTTGGGTAACATATAAGTGATGCCCATTGTTACGAATTTGGGTAGTAGTTGTTCATCTTTGAGATTTCTGTAATGTTCTTTGCCAAAATATTATGTAAAGTATGGAATTTTTTATACCAAAAATTATGAAGCCTGTCTGTGCCTGCTGCCTTATATGTTTTTATTTTACTCGTAGCTGCCTCCACATCATCTACCGTAACATCACAAAATTCCATATCTTTCGCATTCATAATTCTACATTCTTCATCTTTTATCCATCCTGCTGAGTCATTATGATCATGCTGTTTCTTCCAGAGATCGGTCCAGTAGTTTTTAAGGTCTTCTGAGTTAGGCACTTGTTGTGTACGTTGTATGTTATCCTTTCTAAACGTTCTATAAAAACTTTTTTCATTTGTAATAAACAATTTATTGTCTTCTTTTCTTTGCAATGCTTTCATATATCTGGCTAACCGTTGTGCTTTTACTGTAAATTTTTATTTTAATGTGTTTAATTATTCCTCTGGTCTAATGTTATTACGTTCGTGAATGTGTGTACTTCTTCTGAAAATTACCTCGACTGCTCCAACTACTTTTCGACTTCTATTATTATTAATGTACTGAGTTATCCTACCTATACCTGCTCTTAAATTTTAATATCCGTAATTGCCATGCGTGGTTTAGAAATGTATGGGTTTTATGCGGAGTGTTAGCATTAGGGGCTCGAATTTTATATCCCAGGTTCTCGGAAATGACAAGTGCTATACAGTAGATTAAAGTGTGAATATGATTTAAATCGGAATCAATTGAGAAAATCTGCTTGTTAAAATATCTATATATGCGTAAAGATTTCTGCAATCTCTAAATTTTGGTTGTTTAGGACGGACTGTTGGATCGGTACCATTGTATTGTATAAGTGAGGTCTCTACTTGATTTATTAATTCTTGTGCCGTTGTGACTATTTGTGTAATTAGACGCGACTGTGTATATTCTGTTAGTTGTGTGACTGGATCAGACCCCGTCTGAGTAGAAACATGCACCTGAGAAAGAGATGTCATTTGCGAATTTGTTATCATAGTAGAGGGTATTTGTGTAAGTGAGATGTTGGATGTTGTGATTGATGTAGGTTGCAAAATATATTCTGCGGGAGCTGGTACGGGTGCTAATACTGAATCTGATGCTAAATGCAGTGCACTTTCTAATTCTTCTGTCCTGAGTTGATCTCTTCATATTTTAACTTACTAATAACATCGTCAGACAGTAATTTCATTGGGGCTGCAATGTGTACTGTACAACGGGTACTTTACTTTTGAAATAACTAGCTACACGTCAGAACGTTGGGACAACTACCATCTTAGTCTCCCTGTGAACATGGCTGCTGTAAAGCAACCGTAACGTCGGGGCAAAGTGAAAACTTAAATATAAACAGTTTTAATTAGAAAATATATAGCTTAAATTTAATAGTAGTAAAGTTCAATAATAGTAGTGTTAGAGTTTTCAAAATTATGTAATAACAATGTTTAAAGTAAAATAAACAACGCGATAAAATCCGTATAAAGTGTTTAATTTTAGATTATAATCCTGGCTTTGCAAGTGATTTAAAATGGTAACCGCATATCATCAGATGCGGCTTAACATGATTACCACTTTTTAAGTATACAAAATCTGTAGATTAATCTACACGATTTAGTTGCTTCATATTCAGCAAGCATTTCCTTTTGTATCATTTAATATAGGTAGCAAACATAATTAAAGTCATAACTACAAATTCTCAATTCAACGTGATATAGGTTAAATAGTAAGTGAGTTGCCACATAATCATGTTGCAAGTTGATTGGATTTAAATTCATATATCGCACAGCGCGCACCTATCAAACTGGATTTCCTTGCGAAGCCTTGGGCTGAAAGATTAATGAACCGAGATTTACCTTAATAGATTCATATTACCATGTTAACAAAGATTTGATTGCATATAATAAAATAGGCGACTATGTGTCTAAAATATATTCGATTACGAGTCATATGAAATAATATTAAGAAACTTTTATTGATAGATTATTTTATGAAAAGTCAATGTGCTTATTACGGTTTACGATTCGAAATTTATTTGAATTAATTGAATCATTAGTGCATTATTACAAGCATTCTAATATTTACCAATATATGATCATAACTGATACATGACGAATAAACTAGACCCGTAATAGTATGTAGTAAATTTTATTTACGTATGTAATTTTATTAAGCGAAATACAGATGCCACATTACCCCAAACAACAGTTGCAGTATCTTAATATAAGTACAAAACCCAGCTTACCTGACAAATGCTAAATCCAGAATCTTTAATGGTCACATTATATTTAATATAGCACACAAGAATGCTTTGGTAAGCTTATCCACAAAACGCAAGTGAACAAGAACAATAAAAAAAAACATATGTTTATTTATTCTGAAACTCTCATCGCACTACTGCCAATAAATTATATAATCAATGAATTTACTACAGTCCTTTTCAGTTTAATTTTATCTTAAATTTTTAATCGTATCCAATATTAGATACCTATTATCACACCCACACAGAATTTGTCTCTGCATAGTGGAAGGCGCTGGCACCTGTGATACAATGTATACATAGGTATATTAGTACAGGTGCTAACGTTTCACATTTTATTATTTTTATATATTTTCTATTTTTGTAAGCCCTTTTTGTGTACAAATAAGTTATTAATATAATAAATTATATATTTATTAATATATTTATATTATTATATATATTTATATAATAAATTATTATTATTATTAAAGAATGAATATTATTCCGCTATTTCTAAAGATAGTTCTCTCAGATCAATCACTGTTATGGTATGATGTTTTATTCAGGCATGACTACTTTAATTCTTAGGTATAAGGTTCAATATACCCTGATTTTTTCTATTACTTTTACCACGAATAGAAAATATGCCTAAAATAAACTCGGTATCAGTTTAAAGGCATTTTAAGATATTATAATTGATGTAGGTTTAGTTACAGCCGACATATGCACCCTATTATTTTGACCCCCATTAGGAATAAACTATTGGGTAAATAACATTAACCGCTGCTTATGTATGGAGAATACGTTTACTAAAATACATGATATATTAAAAGTTTATGTATTGTTTTAATGTCATTAGGTATTGGAGTACGCGGTGATGGAGTTCACAAGGCGGCGTGTGCATCAGCTGTTCGAGGACGTGGAGCGAGCTGTACGCACGCGCGCCACTACGAACTTCTACAGCTACCACAAACCCTCCAGCTCTAAGAGAGTATCGTACGTACCAAACTACTGCTTTTTATTCAAAATGTTTAAATGAATACTTAATATATTACTAGGTAACGGGTCTTAATCGTAACTAAGTACTTAGGCCGCCAGAGTGCACACGTCGTTGGTGTTGTGTGTCGAAATATTGACATTACAAATATAAATAACAATGACCAAGTGAGGATAGCTGCCGAAACGCGCACTTCACGAAGGCGCCGCTGAGCTCACACCAGTCAACCTCTGTCTACGATTGGTTCAAATCGCTCGAAACTTATAGGTATTTATTACCTTTTTAATACTTAATCACAAGTAAGATGCGTTACCTAGTGACATATGAAGTATGTGTACAAAGCGCAAAAGACTAAATACGAATTTCTGATAAACCATATACACGCCTTATATATCTCATGCCTGTAGGTATATTTCACCCACATTTCGTCAGCTATGGCTTTAGTCCCCACGTAAAAGTAAGTAAACCTATTATCGCAAGATAAAGCTTGACTTAGAAATTTTAACTAGACTAGCGGCTGCGGTCGCCTAGTGGTCAAAATTCGACCAAAATTCATGAGCTTGCTACTTTGTTTTCTTTTTTCTTTATAACATATGCATAAATAAGGTATAGGTAACCATAGTTACAAAGTATTGTACGACGTCAGACGAACAATGCCAAAATACTACGAACGCGATTAGACTGTGTGTGTCAAATGCACGGTTGTATGCGTGTAGTGTTTTTCATTAATTTAATTTATTTCTAATGCATATTTTATAAAAATATTAGGATTCGCACCTCCTTCTCCATATAAATTTTAATTGTGCCAAATTTCATACTCCTCCATCCGCGCAATTTTCGTAAAAAGGGGTACAAAGTTTTTGCTTCACGTATTAATATATTTTGCAGACAAGCGAATCCAATTCTAACTTAATTCCGTATGCATTAAATCCGAATATAATGCAATATTTTTAGATTGAACTGATTTGACAATGAGAGAAGGAAATAGGTTACAAGACTTACCAGAGATAATCGTTGGATTATCTCTGGGCCCTTCAGATTCATCTTGGTGACTATTCAATTGCTATATCGTTTATTTCGTAATCGTTTCTTTTTTACACGAAATATTATTAATCTGTATGGTTTTTAGGGTTTTCTTTATGCGTTCATGGGTTGCATTAGGCCAGTATCTATGGCACATTCATGGGTAGCATTAGACGAGTATGTATAGCAGACGGCATTACAATATATCCTGACATTTCAATTTAAGGAGTCCACGGAGACATTTTTCGGTAGAGAAGGCCATAAAAGTCTCCCAGATGTTGATGGACGAAGCACGCCGTGTTACCAACTCCATCGTTTTTGATTCTGAAATTATCAGAATTCCTAACCCGCCCGATGACGATGAAATCGAGGTTGAACTCAAGAGTGTTAAGGATAGGCCTCCAACTCCTGTGGTAAGTTATGTGTACATGCAATAGATTAATAGATTATATTTTTTGGATTTGATGAGCCAGCTATTCATCTGATGATAAGGCATTGGCAAAAGCAACAATCAAGATGTATGCTAACGTAAATAGAAACAGCAACACTGCTCTTCAGTCGAAATGTATGCAACTCTATTTGGGCACTAAAATAGATGTTACTGTTTGCCTGGAAAGGAGTTACTTTATCATACAGGGTGTCCCGAAACTCAACGATAACCTGGTACCGAGCGAGAGGGCAAGGTATACCAGTTATGAAAAAAAAAACCATATCGTATCGTATAGTAAAGCGATAATAGACATTTTTCGAAAAATGCCACTGTTATTTGAGATTACATTATTAAAAAAACACTGTAAAATTGTGAAAATTGTGATCACACAAATGCGACCATAGATGTCAAATTTTCAACTTTTTCGAAAAATGTCTATTATCGCTTGACTAAGTGACATAGATCTTTTTTTCTTATTTCTTCATAACTGGTATACTTTGGCCTCTCACTCTGTACCAGGTTATCGTTGAGTTTCGGGACAACCTGTATATGTATGTAATTTAGTGATTGTTATACGCTGGATCGGTTCACATACTTCATACAGTTAAGCGCGCGGACGCAAATCTTGTGCGATGATTGATTATGGGATTCGAATTGCGGCTGACAAGAGATTCAAATAGGTACGACGTTTATTGAAGCAGGTAATTGAATCTCCAATTTAAGATGACCAGCAGTTCACAGCTCAAAGAAAATACATGAAAACGGTTATAACCGTAAAACTTATAGTAAAAACCTACTGAAAAAAAAAAGCAATTAGGATAGAAAAATAAAATAGTGTAATTACCGATTACTATCTAATGAAATTGATTTCTACTACAGCCGTCGCTGACAAAATTAGCCGAAGTGACATTCTCGGATCGTGTTGAAGATCTGCCCGAGCCAGTAGCCATCGGAACCGATTTGCCTGAAAGAAGAAAATTGCTAGATGTAATCATACCACTGTTTTCTTGCTAGTTACTGAACTTTATATACCATCGTTATTTATTGCCCGATGTTGTATAAATTGGACATGCATGACGTCATTATGCTATACGTTGATACATGCATGCTAAATTTAATGAGACTTGAGCAATTATTGTATGTGTTTACAATATCAAAAAATAATATGTTTATTTCAAAGTTTATCCCTTTGTTCATGTGATGTGATTGTTAACTTGCTAAATCGAAACAATTTAGTACTGGGTGCAATACACAACACATTTTAATTGTTTTTCTTAGTAGTAACCCGATAAAAATTTATATGACAATAAAAAATCACCGATTCCAAGATTGCCATTTTTTAAGGATGTGACCATTTCTTCTTGTATATTCCGACTCTTTATAGTAACATCATATCTCACAAACATCTACACTATCAACGTCTGACTTGTTTAGATGGTGAACTGTGCTGCCAGACTTCTGACGAAGGCTGTCAGCCAACGCGTTGAGAAAGGCATGGATTTGGAAACTGGTAATGTGACTCTGCCACACATGAGACATCCCTGTAAGTATATCAACTGTTCCTGTCATGTAATATACTATTCATAAGTACATAGTCCAGATTATTACAGGAAAATAAGACTTATCCAACAGAAATTACGTTGGAGTTATTACAAATAAATAAAATGTATGGATAAATAACCACTTGAAGGTATATATTATATAATTATAAATTATATATCCGATTATTGGGAATATATACCTAGATTTAAACTAAAATGTTTAATTTATGGGGGAAACATTTTATTCATATTTCACAAGAAAAAGGTATTTAGTACCGCAGTATACAAAGCGAGCCGTCGCTTTTACCATGGTTTGATAATTAAGTAAACACATTGTGATACTTAACAGCATTTATGTTAAAATGATTATACTTATGTTAAAAGATATGATGGGGTTAATATGCCTGGTTTAGACAAAAACCCAGAAATAAATAATAAATGAAAAATAATAATAATAATTATATCTGCCGTTTATAACCTGTTCTTCTTCTTCAGTTTTATAAAGCTCACATACATCTGAACTTTATAAAACTTCTGAAAATGCTTTTCTCTATGGTTTTGTTTCTTCATATATTTATGTGTACATATTGTACTCAAATACACACTTGTACGTTCATAGTGGCGTAGCAATGACTTATTTTAGCAAAACACACTTTTAGAAATGAGGTTTTCTAATTACTGTTATTTTACAACTAATTAATTCTTGCAGTGGAATGGGGTGAGGCCGTAGAAGCACTATCTATGACGGTGGTGAATAATCGCGTCCAACCCGACAATGTGGACATCCGCCACAGCGCAGAGTTCCTCTCACAGCGAGTACTCAAGGCTCTGCGGCTACAAATGAACCAGGAGAAGGTACGTAAAGACTATTTAATGAATGAATAGTATTTGGGAAGGGCAAATCTTCATATTTGTCTCTGTAGGAGAACTTAGTAGTGTTATTTTTACTAGATAATGCTTGCTGTAAGCTAGGTGGATAGTCTGAGTTTAGTTTGATCTGTCTCTAGTAGAATTACTACGCGTGGTATACTCTGAAAGCGTACTGTTTTATAATTTAGTAATAATAAAAATCACTGTCAAAGTACTTTAGGGAAAATTCAGCCCTGCACGCCTTATAATTGCAATGATGATATACGTTTGCTTTTTCATGCATTTTTTTTTAATTTTTCAGTGCACCTGTCATATGCGAAATAAATGATATACCGCCGCTGGATAGACAGAAGCCAAGTCCAATAGGTTGACTTGAGGCAAAGAAGAACTTAATTATTTTTGATTATCTGAGCGCATTAATGTTTTCTAACATATGGAGGATTTGTCAGAAAGAAACAATACAACAAGTAGTAATTGATATTCAACAAAACGCTTTCTATTTTTGTAAATTAATTACTTTTTTGTGAATATGTAATTATATTGTAGGTAACTGCATGCATCTACCATATAGCAGAGTTCTCTACAGTTTTTTTACCCGACTGCAGAATTACTTTTAGACAGGTGGTTTTCTAAAGTCGCTCAGCTGTTTTTTATGATGTTTGTTTTATTTGTAAAACTAATCATGTTAATTGTATTTTTTAAATTGCATATGTTGTTAATAAATTTTCATCGCTTTATTTTTTTGGATTTTCATTTTTTTGTAATTCAATTACAGACCCAACAGTATTTAATTGTAGTAATTTTAAATTAAAAAATTACAATCGTCTATTCTTCAATAGGCGTAAATTTAAAAAAATGTGGCCTATAACAGTTCTTAATAACACACCTACACATTATTATATTTGTTTTTATGGATTATTATAACATATAAACAAAGCTGACTATGCTACCAGCAGCTAAGCTAAGAATAAATTACAAAATAACTAGGTACTTGACTGGAATCGGCACTCATTAAAAGTCAGAGAAGAAGAAGCAATGAGTTTTAACGCTGGATGGTTTTTTTATTTTGTTTAAAGTACAGTACTTTAACACAAACAAATATATTAATATAAGTAGAACAATTTACTGCTGGAGATGTGCGTAAAGATGCAAGGTGACGCTAGTTTTGAGGTCTGACTTTTGAACAGTACAGTATTCATATCGTTTTAATGCTATTATTCAGTTGCAGAGATTAAGCAACGAATCTGATTACGGTTTCTATGAAGAGTACTACCGTAAAACAGATTTCTACGTGCCTGGTGAAGAAAGCTAAAGAAAAAAGATCACGATGTGTAGCAAGAGTTAATACATATAATGAAATCTTAAAGACCATAGCTGCCACGTAATAGTGTTAGCAATATATATATAGATGTAGCCCCGAAAGTGCAATATATAGATGTACCCAGAAAGTCTGGGCGAAAAATACATATAGGTAGGTAACGAAATCTTAAAGACCATAGCTGCCACGTAATAGTGTTAGCAATATACAGGCTGATTGGTAAAAGACTTGACATATTGAAGGAGGGTATACAATATTCGATTCTGGATCCGAAAATATAAAAAAATTGGTACTTAAAAAAAGGCGACATATTGAAGGAGGGGGTAGTATACAGTACTTACTATATTTTATTTACTTGATCTTCTTGAATAAAATAATGAAATTATATAAAATTGTGTGCTGATTTATCATCCCATCTTTAATCCTCGTTTATCTCGGCGAGGTACAAATGATACACCAGGTATTGCTATCATGCCATATTATACGGTAACCGCCTACCATAAGGTAGGCCGTATGTTTCCTTGTCACCTCTATAGTATACACATGTGGCAATAGATTCTCATGTACTGCCTGACACTTAGCCGGCAACCTGCTCATCCTGCTTTCGTAACCCTCGTACAAGTGTTATGTGCTATGATATTAGTTATACTGTATTAGTTTATAGTGCGTTGTTCGGTAGACTATATGAGCTAGCTTTACTGCATGATACTTAGGCAATTCACAAGCATTCTGTACATGCCCGTGATCCCCCATGGGGTACCACGAACAAGTTTTCTTGCCCGAGAAACCCCCAAGGGGGACAAAGGGGTACCATGAGCAAATTATTAAGCCCCGTTTTTTTATATTATCTATATTCTTCCTGCGTTAACATTATGTTTTAGTAGAAAATCTCATGAAGTGAGAAAACAATTTATCTGTATTATTTATCTGTCAAGTAACAGTTTTTAAATATAGATTTTTTTATATTATAGATTTATAATGTTTGAGATATGGTACCACGGGCAATAAAAAGATATTAAATAAGAATATTATTATTCTGGAGGTTTCTCGGGCAAGAAAATTTGCTCATGGTACCCCACGGGGGACTGGCCTGGGGGACCACGGGTAAGTACCGCAAGCATTCTCTGACCTAGTCAGTTTACATTATGACCGAGGCAGAAGTATATCGCACCAGCCATATTTAATCGTATTTATTGCAATGAGGAAGAGGAATAGAAGAACACCATAATATTCAGAATTTACGAGCCGAATCCTAGATCGTCAGTTGCACAAACGCTATACCTCTTGACTAACGAAGCCATTTTTATAATTATCTTATTATATTCATATTACATTTCAATTACTACATCAAACGCAAAACAGATGTATACACCAGCGTTCTATTTACATACATATTTGAGTAACAAAAAGGAACGAACGGACCACTTAATTTTGATATTCTTGGCCCTTACTTTTTTTCGGCGAGTGTAATTTTGGTCAAGAGTCGGTACGTGATCGGTTTGCAATACACCTCACTTATCAGGAGAGGAGCGCTTGATGGGTGGCCGTAAGTGGATAGAAGCAAGGAACAGAATATAAAACAATACGTGAAATTGATTTTTCTTTTTAAAGTTAAAATTAATTCAAGTGTATGTATATTATGTGTACCTTAATTGAATGAACAACTGATTGATAAAATATTTATTTATTTATTTTTATTAGGTCAACCAACAACTGTTTACACCAATACATCGATCAGAACTTACAGATTAAGGTAACATAGTTCAGTGCAAC
Source organism: Catocala nupta (assembly GCA_963675205.1). Classification (NCBI taxonomy): domain Eukaryota; kingdom Metazoa; phylum Arthropoda; class Insecta; order Lepidoptera; family Erebidae; genus Catocala; species Catocala nupta. The sequence goes on from OY776080.1 coordinate 20,532,634, forward strand.
AATTAATTATAGATTAACACCACATGCATTTGATATGGCTTTAGTTACTTAATTTAATTATATAATATTAATTAAATAAAAATTTTAAGAAAAACAATGCGATAATTTGAAGTCGCTTACGTTTCTATATAAAATAAAAATAGGATTTGATTAGAATAAAAACAATGATAATAATGAGCATGAGGATATTTGATTAATTAAAATAACATATCGAAGTATGAAAACAAATTACATTATCAACAAACAAAAAAAAACTTAAAATAAACAAAACTTCTATATATTTTGCTTAAACCGTCGTGGTGAATGTCGACTACATCACTATATTTGTTCAGAGTTTTGCACATTCATGCAGAATGAGTGAGTGAGTTTGCCCCGAGCACCGTTCTCCTTAGGGGTGGACATGGAGGTGATAAGCTATGTCTTGGATACCTTGCTGGTGTACGAAATCTAAAGAAGCCAAGCAACTTAGGACAGTCTATTTTATTTTTAAAAGTTTGCAAGCAAGCATACCGTCACTTATTTTTCTACGCATTGATAGAGATTGCATCCTGAAATATTACAGACGTGCATTGTAGGAGGGTAATTGTTTGGCTTTATGTGCCCAAATGCAAGGTGCCATAGGAAACGTTTCTGCACTCGCTCTTAACGTAATGTATGCGCTGCGTAGTGAGGTCTCCATACTACACTGCAATATACCAGAATGCTGCGTATGAGACTGTTGTATAACATTACTTTTGTGCTACATTTGTAGAATTCCCTAGTATTTTGTAAAATAAAGCCCAACATTTTCGAAGCCCGTTTGATAATGTTTTCTATGTGTGTTTCAAATCTTGAATAGTTTGCTTTTCTTCTATTTTTTTATTAGCTATGTAATATTGCGTGTGTATAGATATAGTTCTCGGCCTCTCCCATTGTAGATAGCTTTGTCATTCATGTTAAATATTTACGAATAACGACGTTGCAACATCAAGGATTATTGCACTGACAAACTCGTAAGTAATAAATTTGCATGAATTGTAATTTATTCACTTTGCATATACGCCTCACTTAGTTATACATAATTGTCACTATTAACCAATGAGACAGGTTTTTCTTCTCACGAGGGTATGCATCAACGCTCTAAGGTAAATACAACTATCTGAAAACAGCAAAATTAAATTTTATAAACAGAATATTTTAAATTCTTATGCCAATTTAATAGCTTCCCTTAACTTGTTGGTAAGTAAACCATTACTGATTTTTTTAAACAATAAGTGTTACATATTTTGAAAAAGGTACTGTATAAATATTTGTCTGATATATGGATGGACCATTCGATTCAGTTCGATTCACAGACATATGAATCATGATTTGAAATAGTAGCAGAAGAATATTCGTACGACGACAGTGTGACGAATTCAATTTGTATTTATAATACCTAACAACTAAACTCATACGACTCACTAGACCAAAAGCTGAAATATGGATACTTGCAGAACTAAAAGAATTTAACCTCTTGTATCCATGTCTAGATTGCATTGTTAGATCAATCTAACCACGTCCACTCAAACTCTGCAAAAAACAGTCTCTGTTTTGGTAGAATTTTACTTCACGTGGCTGTGCTGCTTAAACGCCCGCTGTAATAAATGTCTGTTCACTATAAAACAATTCTAATTGGATGCGATCTCTTAAAAACTTAGGACAATTATATTAATTTAGCGAAAATTACCACTGAAAAAATGTATCTATAAATTATGAATTTATTGTTAAACCCTCAATGATTGTGTTAAAACCTTGCCTGCCAACTTAGCATAATATCACTACAGCAAATTGTCTAATAACACGCTCATTTTCTATTTTGTGACGTCGACATTCTTAAAATAGTTAAGTTCAATCAGGAGTAGCTATCTTATCTTGAGGAGACTAATCACAAATATATGATTGTAATTTCTTACTTGCTTACAGCCTATGGTTATAAATGTCACTACTGGTAATATTACTAATTTTATAACAACATAACTGTGCAACATACATAGTACCTAATTGTATTCCAATAACTAATAATATATTAACCGAATATTATTTCAACGATTGTCACACATAACACAATATTCAAAATTTATTCTATTTAAATTAACATATGATATATATTTTGTTGTTAAAGTTTAAAGTTGGAAATTATTGCAATGTTTTAGTATATTTTAGTAATAACTGAGTCTTACTTAGATTTGGTATCAAAGATACATACACTCGCCACCACCACGACCATCAACGTCACTCTATCATAACTGTGTACTGATGATATCCGTGTTTAGGCATTTAACCACAGTTGTATCCATTAACACACAATTAATACACTTGTAAATTATTGAACAATGCTTAAAAATGTCAAACTACAACAAATAAATCACGCACATATATATTTTAAACAGTAGAGATTATTTCTTCTTTTTCTTCTTATTAACATAGCCAGGTGGAAAGTAACCTCTTGCTTGAAGAAATTCTTGAACATTATGGCATGTGCAGTAAACGTTGTCAATCGCTGTATCACTTAACAAATCCACTTCCCCCTTTTTTTTTTTCTTGCCTTTACTTTCCTTTTTGCTTCCATCGTCACCTCCCTCTTCAGCTTCTACATTTTCAGATTCGTTGCTCGCCATGTTTCCAGCTGGTTAGGTTGTAATTTAGTTCATTTGCATGACAACGTTAGAAAAACTAAATATTGATTATACAGTTTAAATTTTAAAGCTAGCTACGATATTGTTATAATAGTAATCCTTTTTTATGACATCCCAATTAACAACTGCGCTGGTAACAGATCTAATCGTTAGTTATATTATTCTAATCAGTTTAATCAAAATAAATTTCCAAATAATGTTATATGTGTCCAAAGACTTGTGACAGACAGGTGAACAGACCCAACCTTAATTGATCTTCATTCACCATGATGATGATCATTATCAATCTCCAGGCTTCTTGGGTATTATTTTTTATTATTGCCTGTCAAAATTACTACACTCCGTCTGATGTTAAGCAATCGTGCAGTCCACGAGCAGATTCCACTATACCACGTCCTGACGTGAAGTGTTGCTGAGGTATTTAGTAAGTATTTATAAAGCAATGCTAACTATAAATCTAGATATAAATTGAGATGACTCTCAAAGCCAAACAAACAATAAAATCAGGACTGTGGCGATTGTGGTGTTCATCGTATATTATTAATTTTAATAAATCCCAGACTATTCTAGTTTGAATTGTGGCATATATGTATGTAATACAGAAGACCCGGTAGTTATCTATTATTGTTGATATTTACTGTAAAGACACAAAAATCTATTCCCCGTATATAAAATAGGGACTCGTTTATAGTTTATACAAAAATCTATTGAATTAAAACATCATCATAATTCAGTAATAAAGTGGAAGTTTTATTCGATTGCATTAAATAATAATTAGCTCACAAAGCAATAACTGCGAGAATACCAGTGATTTAAAAAATATTCTTCTTATGAATTTTCCTTAACAGTAAAGAGGATTGGTCCGAGGTCACAACCCTGTGGTACACAAAACCTATTTTTAAAGGTGCCGATATTTTATAATTCCTTAACTTCACCTTGTTCTGTTTGGCTTAGCAGAAAACTCTTTGAGTTCAGTTTTAAATGATAGCATATTAAGCACATTGGCATTCGTAAAAGTTTTTAACACGCATTACCGACATTCGATTTTAACAAGCCGTTTTATAAAGATTTGATTTTGTAAGTACCGATATTCGATTTTAAGAGGAAACACAAGGGCCCTTTTTCCGTACAAACATAGTACCTTGTTTCTTCCCTGGATAATGCCTATAGAGCAATAAATTCTTCAAAAAAATGTATGGTCTCTATTGACATGTCGCTATGTTTCCTTTTTGTTTTTTTCATAGATTAATTATTAAAAGAGACATGAGCCTTCAAAAACCTCAAAAATTGGCCAGATTTTCCGCTGTGTTTGAAACATCCAAAAAACTAATTTGACTAGATTATATAAAAAAAGGAAAACATAGGACTACGGCCAAAGCCTTTATGTAATTATTAATGAAAAATTTGTTGTCGGTTAAATTTTGAAGAAGGAATCAGGGGACTACAAACCGTTGATTTTATGTACTTTTAAAAAGTATTTTCGGTCCAAGTTGCAGTTGCCTCTATTGCGCTCTGCGGGCACTGCGCGACGGCAATAGATTTTACAAATACCTATTTTTCAATTCTCTCGCCCTAATGTTTCCTCTTAACAAGCAGTTTTATAAAGATTTAATTTTGTAAGTACCGTCATTCGATTTTAACAAGCCGTTTTATTAAGGTTTGATTTTGTAATCTCGCTCAAAATCAGGAAAATCAGGTTGGTATGTTTGCCTGTATTGTGACTTATTTGTAAGCTAAGCGACTTGACCAAATTGTTTGGAAGGAATTGTAAATGTTGTGCATGTTGGCTATTGAAATAATTAAATATTATGTAATTTTTAATTGCTGGCGCTGTCGGTAGTTATATTTATTCAATGTTTATCGTTTACCCCATAACTGTAATATGCTTGAGGTTGTGATTATATTACCTAAAAATGATCAAAGGAAAGTGGGGGACAGCTCGCTTTTTTAGTTTAAATGTGTTGCGATTGACACTATGTAATGCATTAATAATAGTGCTTTTACATTTGTACCTGCGTCTGATGTTTTAGGAGTTATTATATGTAATAGTACTTTTACAATTTTGAAGTTATTTATTTTGTAGTACTTCTTTATATAGTAAAACAAATAATTCAATATCGAACTGTATTTAATAGTTAAAGACATAGAAAGTTTATAATAATTTCTCTAGTTCTACTTGAGTTACGTAAACGACCAGAGCCGGTGCTTATACGCTAATTTACGCTTTCAAAGAAAAACCTTTTTGAATAACTAATTCGATAATGAACTCTTTATTCTAAAGTTGACTAAAGCACTGAAATCCGATGACCGCCAAATGTTTAATGCACATCAGAGTGATCTAGGCTAGTGAAATAGATTCTAAAATAAGTGGCCTTGCTTATTGAACTTATTCTGCAGTGGTCCGCCGACCTCGGTCATCAGACGTATTGATCGAGCTTCAAAACTTTAAAATCAATCCACTTTCATGATTACCGATGTAGTTCGTAAACAGAAAATGATGGATGTTCTTATAAACATTGAACTCAAATGAAAGATCGTTCGACCGTCCATGTGAAATCATATCGATGAAGAGCTTGTTTGTTTAAATAAAAATTTCGTTTGGTTATCTGTAAGATTTTTCTATTATACGATTAAACAAATGTTCTTCTTAATTGTTTAGTAAGTATATGTTAAGTTACTGCCAACTAATTGAAAGATTGCTTAGTAAGTGTAGGTACTTAGGTAAGGTATGTAACCTCTAGATGCATGGAGCACAACCATTTGAAGCTCATATAGTAAGAAATTAAAATTATACCAACTTAACCTATATTAACAATCAGAATAAAACCAGAACTAACTAGTTTGGTGGCAGAGGTAGTGCTACCACTAATTCAAATCCCGGAGCGGACTGAAGTTTGCGGTGTTGCCTTGTCCTGTTCCATGGAAAGTACGCCAAGCCGTCGGTCCTACGAGTGTGCTTGTGCACACACATATCTTTCTTGCACAAATGGTCAGTCTTTGTTTAGATTGGGCTGAATTGACCGCTGTGACCGAAAATCAGCCTGAAGGACATTATATTTCTGACTACAAGATTTTTTTGTGACAATTTTACAATGGCGGTATTTTATCATCTAAATAACAAATTTTCTTTTTACCCACCAGGGTTCACCTTTACCAACATAAAGAACGATATCTATGTGAGTTTTATAATTAAGTGTTAAATTACAAGTGTAAAAATTAATAAGCGTCAAAGCATATACATTGAACTTATGTCATATAAACTAAAGATCGAGCAATCAGCCATTTTAGTTTTTATCCTGAATCATTACTGGCTTTGCAGCGTAAGCTATAAGGGTTAAATCTATGATATAACTATTTTTAAGGATTATTTTTATTTATATGTGGAGGTGAATTATGGAACTACTGAACTGAATAGTATACGTATTATAATATTAACGGGTCTTAATCGTGGTGGTATTTATTCAAAGGTAATAAATAACTATTTATTTCCCAACTTTTTAACTGACTTGCATCCATCGTGTTCACAAGTAGACTGGTGTGAGTTCAGCCTTCGTGATATGCCGGTTTCGACAACTACCCTCTTTGGTCCTTTTTATTTATATTTGCACTGTCGGTGCTTCGCAAACGACGTCAAGGCACATAAAGGAATACACTGCGGCGAAGTTTCAATGCCTGATGACTGGATTCCGAAATGTAGATAAATGGTAAGAACCCCTCCATTCGAAATAACGTTGTTTCTTAATTTTAACCGCTTCATTACTACTATCTAGGAATAATCACTGATTTGTACCAAGGAAGCCGCGTGATGATATTTAAATTAAAAATCATCACAATTTTAATAGAAACGATGATTAGAATGTTCCACCAGTTTGGGATCCAATAAAACATTATGTCAAACCCAAGAAGCAAATCACAGCAAGACTTCACGATATTTTAAGATCATTCTACGTAAATAGAAACATAAATTAAATGATGTTCAGTTACTTTGAAATAACTACATACACTTTAGGATAATGAGACGACCACCATCTTAGTCTCCTTGTATGGTCATAAGCTAGCTGGATAGCTTGTATGGCTGCTGAAAAACAACTTTTAAAAACGTTGGATAAAGTGTAAATATAAATAGTTTTTAGAATAAACCAGGTTTAAATCTGTTTAAGTTCAATTTTAATGTGTGTGTAGGGACACAGTGTGTATTTAGATATAAGTGTGCGATTGTGCAGCGTAAGCATGTGTGTGTAGAGGCGGCTGCGCCCGCCAAGTAAGTTAGTCGAGAATAAAGACAGTTTATGTAAACACGTATATTCCTTTCATTTAAGAATCCAAAATATAATAGGTAACCCTATATACATCCTACATATAACCTAAAGTGGTGACCCGTGTAAACTATAATATTTTGGACAATGACTACTTCAGGAGTAATTCCACCGATTTTGCGTGCGGCGGAAGCAAAAATTGAGCCACGTGCTGAGGACGTGGCAGCGTTGGCTAGTATAACTGTGTCATCGCGCATACCGGATTTTTGGGCGGGCCAACCTCGAATCTGGTTCATTCAATTTGAAGCGGTTGCGGTAAACCAGAAACTTAGTGACGCTGCGAAACACAGTTTGGTCGTGACGAAGCTGAACAAGGGCACTATCCAGCAGGTCAGCGATCTTCTTCTAGCACTACCAAAGACGCGCAGATATGATACTTTGAAGTACAGATTGTTGCAAGTCTTGGAAGAATCAGAGACCCGCCAGTTCCAGAAGCTGCTGGGAGAGATGGAGCTTGGGAGCCAAAAGCCGTCTCAACTCCTACGACGGATGAGGGATTTGGCATGAGCGAAGATACCAGATCCCACGTTGCAAATTATGTGGAACAGTCATCTGCCGGCAGCTGTGCAAGCTGTGTTAGCGGTCACGGAAGTTAAGGAACACTGGCGGTCGTAGCTGATAAAGTTATGGAAGCGACTCGTCCAGCGGAGATAGCGATGGTGACGCCTAGTTCCAACCCCAAGGATACCAGTCAAACGGCGGATTTGACCGCGGCGTTCGAGAAGCTGAGCCTCGAGGTCGCTGAGCTGCGGCGCGCTCGACAATCACAGCGCGGTAGAGACTACGGCAGCAGTTATCATCGCTCAAGGTCACGCGCGAGAGACGTGAGTAGAGGTCGCAAGGATCCGGAATGGCTGTGCTATTATCACTATGAGTTTAGGTCTAAAGCTACTAAGTGTCTAAAGCCGTGCAATTGCCGAAAGAGCCGGAAAACACCACTCCGTCGGAAAACTAGCGGCGATACAGCCTGTGACGGAGGTATGTATCAACTTATCCAATCGTCTATGTATTCTAGACCGAAAAAGCGGACTAAAGTTCTTAAAAGATACGGGTGCAAACGTTCCGGTTATGCCAGTTTCTAAATTAAGTTTAAAAAACTCGCGTGTGATGAATATAAACTATACGCGGCTAATGAGACCAAAATAGAAACGTATGGTGTACGTACCTTAACTTTAGACTTTAGTTTAAGGAGAGCTTTCCGATGGACATTCATAGTGGCGGCTGTTAAACAACCTATAATAGGGGCAGATTTTTTAATCCGTTATAAGTTGTTAGTTGACTTAAGCGCACGTAAATTAGTAGATCAACTTACACGATTAAATGTTATCGCGTCAGTCGTAAGCCATGGCGAGAGTGAGTCGTCGGATAAGACTATAATTAATAACAATATGTGGCATGATAGGTAATTATCCAGATATTACCAGGCCAGTATCATATAAGGATATACCTAAACATTCGGTGTGCCATTATATTGAAACTTCTGGACCCCAGTATTTGCAAAGGCGAGACCACTTCCTCCAAATAGACACAAGAAGGTCAAACCGTAATTTCAAAATATGCTAGATTTAGGTATTTGCCGCCCTTCTAAAAGTCCTTGGGCAAGTCCCTTACACGCAGTACCCAAAAAAATGGAGAAATTCGACCTTGCGGAGACTATAGAAGATTGAACGCAATAACGAAGGCCGATCGTTATCCTATCCCACGTATTAACGATTTCAAGTATTTAATCGCAGGAACAAAAAACATACTTAGTAAGTTAGATTTAAATAGGGCGTATCATTTTATTCCCGTTGCACCGAATGACATAGAAAAACCGCAATCATAACGCCTTTCGGTTTATTCGAATTCCCGCGAATGACTTTTGGCTTGCGCAACGCAGCAGATTCGTTCCACAGATTCATAGACACGATAGTGGTACGTGGTTTTGATTTTGTTTATAATTACATAGATGACGTATGTATAACTAGTAAATCCAAAAAGATGATAAAGCAAAAGTTTTTTGGCCAAATATGGATCTTGATATTACCAAATGGGCTAAAGCATGTCCTAAGTGTTAAAAGGTAAAGATAAACCGACATACTATATCGGGGGTAGGTAATTTTGAACGTGTTGACCGTTATCAACACATGCATATTGACATAGTCGGACCTCTAGCGATCTCACCCGATGGTTATAAATATTGCGTAACAATTATTGACCGTACCCCGGATTGGTCTGAAGCTGTGCCGGTCCAAAATATCACAGCGGAAACTGTAGCTAGAGTAGTATTCGAATGTTGGATCTCTCGTTTTGGGTGCCCTTCTAAGCTTACAAGCGACCAGGGTACACAATTCGAGAGCGATCTATATAACAACCTTATGAAGTATTTGGGTATACATAAATTACGAACGATCCCTTATCATCCACAAAGCAACGGTATGATTGAACGTTGGCATAGAGCACTACAAGCGGCTCTTATGGCACGTTTACAATGCTAAAAATCTTGGATTGACGAACTTCCGAACGCGTTGCTGGGCTTGCGCGCAGCTGTCAGAAGCGATAGCGGCGTAAGCGCAGTGGAATTAACGTACGGTAAACCTATTTGATAACCGGGTGACTTTTATGAGGAAACAAAAATACGTATGTCGGATTCGGAATATTTACTGTTGCTTAGGGATGCCATTAGTAAATTAAAATCACGGCCAGCGAGCCATAGTAATTCACGGTCGTTGTTTGCTTCTATTGGCCTAAATACGTGTAAAAGCGTGTTTGTTAAAAATGATATTATGCGAAAGTCACTGCAGCTATATAGTAGTATATTAGCACTGGCTATGATGGCCCATATAACGTCGTAAGGCGACAACGAAAGACTTTTATTATTAAGATAGGTGATAAGCAAACATGTAGGTATTTCTATAGACCGACTCAAACCGGCATATATAATAGATAGTGATAACAGTAATGATAAATTTAGTTCTAACTTAGATGTAACATAGAACATCAATTTCAATTCAGATTGTAATGAGGCCACTTCTAGCAAAGTTGTATATCATAAAACGACGCGAAGTGGCCGCGTTATCAAAACACCGGTGCGTTTTGCATGATGTGCAGTATTAGTATAATGACGCAAATAGACTTTTGTATAAACACTATTACGACATGATGTTGCGCGATAAGCAGTACCTAACACGCAATTAGGCATGAATTTCGTAACTATTATAATTTGAATATTAAGACTCGGTACTAGGAAAATTAGCAATTAAGCATATGTATTAAGCAATGTTTGTTTCAATTGAACCATGTATAAATTTTATGTATTACTGGTACCAAATTTTATATTCATTCCTACACGTTCTCTTATTAAGAACGCATCGATATAAAGACAATGGGCTCCTCTCATACCAAGGAAGAGCACAATGCCAGTAATAGTTTAATTGCCCAGAGTGTAACCAATAATAACTTCAACCAGAAATTGGACAATGTTGTCTGGGTAGAATTAGCACTGACTGCTATGTTCTCCATTGCAATGGGATGTATGGCGTGGCGTCGCTGTAAGAAAGCGGCAAGGGCATGGTTGTGCAAGCAGCACGTAACTGGTAACCCAAATGTGGTCGCTGTGCAAGCGGTACCGCAGCAACAAGCGGCACCCACCGGGGCATATATGTAGCGAAGTTTGTTCCGTGCAATTATGGGTTTATTGAGTTTCCTTTCTTTTTCAAAAAAGGGGGAACCATTCCCCTCAGAAGTGTGCGATTGTGCAGCGTAAGCATGTGTGTGTAGACGCGGTTGCGCCTGCCGAGTAAGTTATTCGAGAATAAAGACAGTTTACGTTAACACGTATGTTCCTTTCATTTAATAATCTAAAATATAATAGTTAACCCTATATACATCCTGCATATTACCTAAAGTGTGCATATTCTCTATCGGGCACACTTTCAGACTGCGTACTACTACTGAAAATTTTCAAACAGAGAAACCCAAAAATACTTTCACCAATTCGAGTATCATCTCACCAATGTACGAAGGTACCAAAGAAGTATAATTTCATAGGTGAACGCCTAGTGATTAATAACTATTCCTTAGGTAAGCATTATATGTAAAACATTAAATTACAAGAATATGATACATACCTAATATGTTATAGCAAAACTGAAACATATTATTTAAGATATCTGCACTTTGAGTCAGCATTTCGGCAAAATGCTGAAATGAGCAAACTATTGACCTCGTTGGATCATTACCATAAATAAAAGAGAAGTAATATATTTGCATGACGAGTGCTACAATGAAAAAGTTTTATTCTCAAAAAAGTACCCTGCCGCAAAATATACACAAACTACTACATAAATTTAAAAATCGAACGTCACACAACGTCAAAATTCCGATAAAATGTAAGCGACTAAAAACCTAATTTAAAAAACCTGACCATAAAAATAGCAGTGATGCAGTTACTACACGAAAAAAAACCACTCCTTATGAACGTAAAAGATATTAACATGAGCACCAACATAAACGTGGATCTGTCGGATACCATGGAGTTGAAAGAGAAGAGGTCGTCCGACGCTTCGTTGCTGTTGATGAACCCGGTAGCCAGCGGCGACAATGTCGCGACGGGACTCAACTCTGCTCATAAACTAAAGGAGGAACTGCCGGCGCTTGTGCCGTGTTGCGAAGGAAAAGAGTTACAGGTATCAATTGTAGAATTTTTATTTTTACTACCCTTATTTATATGTCTATCAATCATTTTGTTTAAGTAGCTTTTGCTAATTTTATGTAAAGAGTATTTCATTCCTCGTTTCATAAGCCGAATTTAAATATTACCTATATACACTGAGAACATGCCCGTACAATGGGACAGTTTGTCCCACAAGTGAGAAACGGCAATGAATTACCGGAAATTTTAGATTCCGAAAAATAATATCACGTGACCTTGAGGTCAGAGGTCAAAGGTCATAGTCATTTCGGGGTATATCGACTACGCTGAGTCGAATGGCGTGAAAACCGCGAGTATCTAGCTCTTACTGTTCTTGAGTTAAAAGTTGTATAACAGACAGACGGACAAAGCTGTTGTATAAGAGTTTTTTCGAACTCTAATAAAATCTTCCAATCCCAACTGCAAATACAGGACCATGGTCTTCTTCTCCCTAGCCTTTATTTTCCCCAAGTTACTTGGGGTCGGCTTTTGTTGTCTAACCGGATTTGACTGGATATCAGTTTTTACATGGAGCTTCTGCCACCTGACCTCCGCAACTCGAAGGCTAACGATAACCTAAGGCTAGACTAGTGTCAGGATATTATAAGGCACTGACTTCCCAATAACAACTGCCATAGATGTTCATGGCAGCCGGGACCGACGGCTTAACGTGCTCGCCGAGGCACGGAGCAGGCGATAATTGTCAATCAATACGCACATAATTTCGAAAAGTCATATAACTTCCGAAAGTCAGAGGTACGGGACGTGGGTTCGAACCCGAGAGCCTCTGCATTGCAGTCTGTTGGTCTCCTCACTGAGCTACTGAGCTAAATAAAGGACCATGGTATGGTTCTTAAATAAATAGTTAAGCGATACTGAAATTTGTCTTGCGGTATGCAATGTTACAACTATTGCATTATTACAACTACAAAATCTATCCATAATAGTAAACTATTCAAAATTACCTATTTAATCCAATATTAGAATTATATTTTCTATTGGTTATTTGTAGACGCTGAAACAAATAGTGAGGCTCTCGTTTAAATAAATGCTGAGCTCAAAATAGAGTTTGAATTCGTTTATAATATTCTTGTTGCTCAGTAATTTAAAGCGTGACGTCAACTTAGTTTGAAATTTTTACTTTTGTGCTATGAGCAAAGGAATTAACCGTTTGTTCCTTAGATTGATATCACAATGTCTAGTAACTCCCAAGGTTGACAATTCGCTGCAACTTTCCCTGGAATTGACGGATTTAGATAGGCAACAGTAACTACGTGCCATTAAACATTCGGAATGATAGCCAGCCACTATAGCAAATAAAACTCATTGCAGCATTTTATTATGTTTTATTTTCGGCTGAGAGCATCTCTCTCCCTACGACTAGTCCAGTTTATGACATAGCGTTCCCCTACACCAACCGTTAAGGTTATATAAGGTGGAGCCGCTGTACCTTCCAGTGGTCGAGAGCACCTTCCGGAACCAGTTAAAGCCAGGTCTTGTCCCCAAATTTCGACTTTCTCCGCCCTAACCTCAGAGATTCGGTTCTCGTAAGCGAGCTCTCTCGTGCCCAAGCGACACTACTTACTCTCCAGAGGGGTACCGGAGCAATCAAGCCACTCACCACTCGCAACTCTGGGAGTTTCTAACTAAAACCTCACTGAAGCCGACGGAGAAGCCGCCTCCCATATCATCTCCAGTATGGTACCGCAGCTGTGTAAAGCACGCTCACTTCCCGACGTACATCCATACGTCTACCCAAATAGACCTACAAGCAGGGTGTGGCCCGAGTCACTCCAGCTATGACTCTTAAGGTTTACTTTTCCGAGGAGTAACTAGTGTATAAGGGAATCGTTTACATAATTTTCTAATATTAATTCATTATTATTTTAGCTAATATTGGGCAAAAATAAAGCTAATAAAGGCAGATTTGCCGATAACAATATTTCACAGTTTACACAGCTATTATAGATATTGTCATACTGATGTAATGAAATATGTGACCAATCTGTTAAGCAGTTATATTATTTTAGCGCATTTTATTGTATATGAGAAGTCAATTTATCTGTTATATATATACTCTAAATTATGTAATAATACAATGTAATACAGTGTTAAATAAACAAGGCGATAAAATCCGTATAAATGAGTTTAATTTCGATGAATAACATTCGCGTAAACAGAAGACAATGGTGCCAATTCTGTTGTCACAAAATTCTCTTATCTTAGCTAAAAATCCCTAAAATTTAGATTAGTCCTGTCAAACGACATTTTGTATTCTGAAATCGCTGAAAGTGACAGGACTAAACTAAATTTTAGAGATTTTTAGCTAAGATAAGAGAAATTTTTGACAACAGAATTGGCACCAATATTATGGTATTTAAAATTTTTATAAATTAATCTCCAATTTGATACTTTATCTCAATATTACACATAATAATAAAGAACTGTTCAGAAATTACTGTCAACTAAAACGATAAATCGAAATTGACATTCATCAAGCTAGGTCATGTATATTATAAGCGGCGGTAGCGCAATAGATGAAGCATAAGAGACTGACAAACGACAGTTTGGGGATGTGATCCTACCCATTGCGCTACCAACGTCAAACGTGTAACACAAATTGCTAGGAATTCATAAAAAGAGAAATGACACCTATTCAATATGTGTAAATTTGTAAAGATGCTAAAGATCGTTAAACGCAATGGATTGGATGAAACAAATAGGTAAAACATGTGCTAGGTTAAACCCCAAATTTAGCTGAATAGGTATGCGTCTCTGTGGAATTCACGCGGGCGAAGCAAGCAGAAGCTAGTGATGAACAAAATACTAAGAATTTATTTTCGTTTTATGAACAAGCCTATAAAACACAATGTAGTTGTAAGTCTGGTGAATGAACAGCATACTCATGAGACTTTCACTACATCTTATAAAAGCAAATTCAATTTTACCAGACACAGAAACTCCCGTAACGACTGTTAAACATTTTGTGAATATTTAACGGGGCAAAATGTACATTTCTATCTAAAAACCTTTTGAAAGCATTCAAGTCAGAAACATAAATAGTTGGGGGGAGGCAATCTTTCAAATTACCCTCGACGAGTATAAAAGCAATTTTATCTGAACACTCTGGTCCCCGGTTGGTTAGCTCGCCCCAATATCGCGCTGATGACACACTTTAGGTATTTATTAAGTTTATTGCAGAGGCTATTATTACTAGAACTGTACTCTTTCAGTACATATTCATTTATGTAGGTTTTGTTTTTGACGTAAAATCGTTCAATCGTTTGTTACAGTTATAGTTTGTGGCCAAGGACCTTTCTCGTGGGATCAGATATCATCAGATTTAAATCGCTCATAAGTACGAGAGAATTAATGCGTATTATACTACAGTTCAGTCCACAATGGATGGATCATGACTATGCCTGCGTTTGTCGTGTAGTATTTTATGTTGCGTGTAACATCAGAGTAGTCTATACTAGTAGTATAGACGATTGCGCAGAATTGTTATGAATTAGCTTTAGTACTAAAGTTATTTGGGTTACGTAAAAGTCACATTTAGATTTAATGTTGATTTGGGACCAAAGGTGCGACAAAAATGTTTGCCAGATGATAACATTTTAAATTCAAAACCGAGAATTGAAGAAAACACATTAAAAATTATAGCGTTTCGTGCGTTTACCACAATCCCGAGCATATTTTATATATCTACGGAATAGAAAACGTAAGAAAACAAGAAGCTGGACTGAAATAAAGCCAACAAGTAGGTACTTACGTCTAAAATAGCCAGTGCCGAGAGAATGCGAGAGCTACGCAAGCGTCAAAAAAGAAATGGTAGAATGACGATCGAATGAATACACAAAGAATCTACAAGCTACGTACCTATTTCTTATTTTATTGAGATCTTTTAATTAGTATTGTTTGATTTCATTGGTTTTCTAATAACGACAGAATGGCAATCCTATATGCCTTGGCCGTTAGAACATCAGTGCTAAGAAATAAGAAATATATAATCGAGTAAAACATTAGATGATTCACTTTTAACTATTATCAAACTTCCATCAAATCTCGCCAGTTTTATGACTGATAAATGGATGAAATCAAGTGAAAAATTGTTGTACATCGAGTCAATTCCGTTTCGCGAAGTAGTAGGTAGAGTTTATAGATTTGCGCTTATTACATAAGTACCGAATGCGTTATATCTGCCAAGTTAAAAATAATTATAAGTACACTCATAATCTTTGTTAGAAAAAGTTGTATTAAAACCTTTAAATAGATTTAATTAGTAACCAGTTTTTAAACAGTTGACGTTGTTTACCTTATATATACATTTCGTCTTCACGTTTGCCAATGTTAGTGCCGAGGTATTGAGCCATTATATACACTTCCTTACCATCTAACTTTCTTTAAATTAGTATGTCGGTCCGATGGCATTAAAAATACTTGTTTGCTCCAAGGTATTTTGTGTTTATAAGTTGGCGGTAACACCGATTGACAAATCGTTTGCTGCCGAACACGATTCCTCTGTTCAGTGGCAATATGCTGAGTTAATACATTTTAATTATATTTGATATAATTTACAAAGAATAGAATTTAATACCGTATTTTAATACCGTGTATTTATATCTATTTTGATTGACTAGGAAAGCAGAGACGATCGTCTTATACAATGCGAGTTACTTCTGAAAGACAAATCAAAACAAAAATTTGTTAACAAATGGCCACACACATGTTAACTGCTGTGGTTGGGCGTCTAAATTAGCAACAGCTAATCAAACCACTTAACCTGAATTTTGACACGTCGTTGATTAGCTTTTCAGAAGCCGTATGGTAACAGCTGTATAGTATCACTACATATTATAAAACAGTTCCACACCGTGTCTGTCTGTCTGTTCGCGATAAACTCAAAAACTACTGAACGGATTGTCTTGCGGTTTTCACCAATAGAGAGAATGATTTATGAGGAAGGTTTAGGCATATAATTTGTTAAGGTTTCGTACTTTCGGTGGGTTACTAGTAAATTATATATATATATATAATATATATATATATATATATTAAAAATACCTCTGGCTTAGGTACCATATATCTAACCGCTTTCAGTTCAATATAAAAGGATCAAAACTTTTATACTATACTTTAAATACGCTCCTTGCTTGAATGTAGCCTGTCTATACGTCTGATTGATGATGTCCAATAAACGGGACGGTTCGTTCAGCTGAGTACTCACCCATTGAATACCGTACATATTAATGTCACTTACAATGGCAACATTTGCTCCTTAGGTGACGTCTATATTATCCGGCTTTAGTAAAATTTTATAGCCATCAGAACAGCTTTTGCCTGCGACATTGCTCGCTCGGGAACAGTACTTTTTCCTGGATAAAATGCAAATGTGAGTTTCGTTTGTTTGTTACGCTTTCACACCTTAACTACTTGACCGATCGTGATGAAATTTCGCATACACGTTGTAAGAGATAAATAAAATAACATAGACTATCTAGATCTCATCCAGAATCTACATAAAAAGTAATGTTACCGAGGGATAGGAAATTGACATAAACTACATTTATGCGAGCGAAGCCGCATGCAAAATGTGGTAAAATATTAATATAAAGCTTACTTTGTTCACCAGAACACAATTCGAGGTTATATTTCTAGCAGATTTTAGTTAACATTCGCACTTATAATTAGAAATGACGCTTGAATGAATATGATGAATAAAATAACATTGTCTCTGATTCAGAATACGAATGAGTTTGCCTCCGTAAATAATTTATATTCTTGTGAATAAATTACAGATTGAATATTTAACTCTTCTACTAATATTTAGTACAAATGCGAAAAGGGTGGAATGATGTTTCGTTAAGTAGATACTTATCTACCCAATCAATAACAGCTGAATGAATCAGTAATTTAGATTCATAAGAAGTTACAAAATATCCATATTATATATTACTACAAATGTCTCGAACGATCCCTAGCAATAAACACACGCTTATATTTGCGAAAATCATAGTCGATTTTCGTGTTGTGCAAAGGGCAGGTACAGGAGTTTCGAAACGATGTCTGTGTCGCCGGCGACTTTACAAACATTCAAATAACGGACACAACGAACACCCAGACTCAAAACGATTATTTGTTTATTTTTTTATCCCAACCACATAGTATGCGCTATATACGACTTTAGAACGGTACGGTCTAGTCTAGAGTCATTGATAGAACCCTATATTCGAATTAAAACGGTACGATCTAGTCTAGAGTCATTGATAAAAATAATACGTCTGCCTATAATATATGAGGAATATTTAGATGTATATTTAAATTCATAAATTAAAATATTTTACACCATTAGGATCACTTACCTAATCAATGATCAGAAGGCGAAGGCTCAGTTTAGATAACGCATAGCTCTCTCAATAAAAACGGATTCATATAATACCTAATGTTGTCAAATAGATTAATGAGGAGCTGGTGCGCAGTGGACTGTCAGCAATCTCTGTGAGGCATGACAGCGTGATTCAATGTTTGAGCATGTCACGCGCCTGCGAGAGGATGCAAGTACCACCAGGACTCGTTAAGGTACCCACTACATGTAATGACTTAGGATTCAGCTTAACATCTACGCTACGATTCGTCTACTTCCTTGCAGTAAAACCGAATATTATGGTGTATGTGATCAGCGTATATGATATCACAGGCCGTAGTGCACACTGACGGCCCCGACACAATCTAGTTTGTGTTTTAACCTGTCAACTGATCTATATCGATTCATTATAGTAAAATCATTGTGTCTGCGCTCAAACAGTTGTTAATTAGGAAAGGGATTAAATATAATGACCATCAAAAATACTAATTGCACAGCATAACGAGCACCTATATACGCCTCAAATCACCGCATTCCGTCTCGGAAGGGCTAGGATAAAAATAGGAAACCTCGCAAAGCGTCGACTTAGTTTGATCTCTTTAAATATATATTGCTGTGCAATTAGTAATTTTTTGCTGTGTAGTTAAACCCATTAGGAAAGAGGAGAATGCTGGTCAAAGTGTCTGATAATAGGATCTAATATGTTAGTATGGCGGTGCAATCGTCCTTGATTTACTTCAATGTTGTTTTTACATAAACTTTATCCGATTTCACTGTCTTAAATATTCTTAATTAATCTTATTTTTCAAAAATTCGCAGCATCGCAACTCTTTTCGCAGTCTCCACAGGCCCGACCTAAAACGTGTACCGTACCTGCGTCGCATGACACCCGATGAACTCGAGACACTGTTCCGTGGTTATGCTGACTTTCAGGGAAGAGGAATCTTGAAGAACGGTTAATATATTCTGTCTAGTTTTCCTTGTAGTCAATTTGTATTTTCAAACCTCCACCTTCTCTATACCCTACATGAAAGCGTATCCAAAATAACATTGTGCTCTGACTAATCAGTCTAGGTACACTGCTACTACTTTGAAGTTTAGAAATATCACTCGCTTGTCTACATCGACGATAAAAAAGAATAGGTAGGCACCTATACTTCTTAATCGCCTTTTTTATTTCTAAATATGAAATACATAAGGTATGGAAACCGCTTATAGTCAGGCGGACTATACCTTTGTTTGCTGCCATAATACAGAAAAATACAAGATTTCATTGAAACAGTCAAATCAAATCCTTATACAATAATTATGTTGTATAGCTGTCAGCTGTATAAATTTTATTTTGTATTAGCTTATACTAGCACAAATACAAATAATTGTATTTTGCGTACTTTATGTTCTAATTAAATGATTTTCCAGAAAATCAAGAAGAACCAATTAAAGTTTCATTGCCGCCCGACGAAAATAGTCTCACTAAGGAATTATTGTCCAAAAAAGAAAATTGCAACCAAGAGGGTATGTGGGACTAGTTAGTTTATGGTTCTTAATTGATTGATTATGGATTGCTCTGTGTCTATGACGCTCTATACTGCCGTCATAAGTAAAAAAGACGTATCTGACATTTTTATTTTTAATATAAAAATACTGGCAGGTGCATATTTTTTTACCGGTTCCAAATAAGTAAAAAACACAATTTCGAAAATAATTTTATATAACGTCTTTTCTCCTTATGACGGCAGTATAGACCAAGCGTAGTCCACAAAAGTGATCTTTATTTGCAATTGATTTGAATGTCATGGTTAAGCAACACACCAAAGTACACTAAGATGCCCATAGTGTACTTTGGTGTGTTATGTACTTTGTTTGCGGCTAGTGCTATAAAAATAAAATCTATTATATTTTGGCCGCAACTTTGCTCGCGTAAATGTAGCTTAGTAACAGTGCTTTTTTCCTGGATAAAAGGTACCTAACGTCTTTTTCTGCATCACCGAAAACGTGTATACGTAATTTTAAGATAATCGATTGAGTAGTTAAGGCGTCAAAACGTAACAAACAAACTCACATACACATTTATAATACTTGTTAGGACTAAATATTCTGGACCGAGCATTTTGCAAAGTGAGCGGGCTTTCTGTACCACAGATAATATAATACTATACTAGTACCTATACCAAGAGAGCACCATTGCATATATGCGTATCTCGTTAATAGTAATGTTTCTCGCTAGGTTCCGGGGCAAACTCTCTTCACCCAATATTAGAGAATCGGTCGGGCGCAGAAGATGTGCCGGCTGGCATGCGATTACACGGCACCCGCGCGAGACTCTACACCTCCGTTCTGGCCGGTGCTAGAGCCGGCGACCAGTTAGAGTAAGTCATTTTATAAATATTAAACTGCATCTTCACCATACAATACAATACAATGTCAACTTTCGTTTTTACAAAACGCGATAGTAACTAAAATGTTGCCATAAATTCACTACGTCTACGAGTCTACTACCAGTCAGATTAGAAAATTATTTGTGCATTTTATAGCCCATTATTGATGAAGGTTATAGGCTATCTAACATCAGGTGACGAACCTTAGGACGCGAAGGACCCCATAGGGCTCAGCTAGTAGGTAGTAAATATATGAGGAGCTTTCATACTAGCGTTTGCGGTGGTAAATGTTAAAGGTGTGTGTAAAGGTGTCACAAATATTTAATAGCTCTGTGATCGCTTCCTAAGCAAAATAAGGTGTATACAATAAAATATACCCGTCCCGTGGACTCAATAATTATGATGATTATATCTAACTTAAAGTATCTATCTAGATACCTACCTATCTAATACGGAGGCTCAAACGACTATAAATCTATAAGAGTACCTGATAACGACTTATCATTATAGTCTGTTTCAAATACGAAGTCCCATTTGACAGATGATCGCTGAAGAGCAATAGTTAAGAGACCAATTCAATCGATATAGCGTGATATCGATTACCGATTAACTTTACAAACAAATTAGAATCGAATGTTTAGAATCCAAAAAGAAAGGATAGAAAACAAACAAGGTATAATAACCCATGGGTGCTCAGGGGTGACCAATTAGGAAGAACTATTCCTTTCTTATTGGTCATCCCGTAGGATTAATGCCCAATAACTTTACATTGCGGGTAATGTAAAGTTATTAATAATAAACTTTAATAACCAATTTACATTGTGAACAAAGTTTAACTCAATTTGTCAAATCCAAACTTCTTTAAATAATAAAATTACATACAACGTAATATGTCGTCTTTTCTTTCTTTTAAGAAATTATGAAATATATATTTCAGTTGAGTTTTGTTTGTCTTGGTTTTAATAGTAAACCTTCTATGGGTTACCTGTTGTACGTAAGTTTGGTATATCGAAAGAATACCAACTTACATCATTGTTCAACTAGGTTTATTTCTAGAAAATTTGCCTGGCGTATTCTTAATTTATTCGAAATATAACAGCTATACTTAGCAAAAAGGTTATGTAAATGTGGTACAGTACATGTTTATTAGTAAGGCGGCTAGTCTTCAAAAACGTCGGGCTGTTTAAGTCATAAAGTCCAATATCTTAAAAACCATTGTTGATAAAGAAAATATATTGAGTGCCACAGAATGGCATGTAAGGTACGTTGCAACTTAATAATAAATAAAAAAAATACAATGCGTAACCATAATATTGTAGTAAAATTTTATTTTATTTTGATGTTTAAATTATTTATGGCGGAAATTAATAGAAATAAATAGTCCATTATTTTTGTAAAACAATAATAGGTAATGTTTTGTATAGATTCAAACTGTATCAAAACGTTTTTAGTACCATAAGTACCCATTGTAATTTTTTCGCATTTTATTTGAAAATTTCGTCCCATTTGACACTTCATAGCACGTAACTTTGGACTTACGTGCTATAAAGTGTCAAAAGGGACTTCGTATTTGAAACATATAATTAAAGTAATAGATGTATCGATTAATTCCCCCGTGAATATATTTCTTTCTACGAAGCTTGTTCGTACTTGTTATTTTAGATGTTTGTGACAAAATGCGCTTGTGACGAACAGCTTTTCTGACACGGTTTAATCTACTGCGTTGATGACGAAATGCGTTTAGCGACATCCAACAAGTCTTAAAAATCTCTAGACCAGCATCGCTTTTAGTGTATGATAAAAATTTAAACTTGCCAACTAGGTACTCAACTGACACATTCATTTGATTGCGCATATAAATGTTTACTCTAGAGACGATCTCGTGTACTTTCTTGTATTTATCTAGTAAAGTACCTACATTACTACACCAGACTTGGGCAAAATATAATAAGATTAATGGTTACGAACTACAATTACAATGAGTGATTTTTAATTTCGATCAAAGATCATATTCTATATTTATTGATTATTAGCTTGTAATCGTAATCTCGAGTTCTGATAGATATCAAAAGTTCGAAAATAAAAGACTTACTTATTTCTATTATAAATGTTGTCGTATTTATTTTTGATCAGTCTTGTAGATTGCAATAAAATACGTATAGGTATTGCTAAAACAGGATAGAAATTATATTATTCACTACGTGCGGCTTAGATTAGATTTTAATAGCATTCTCTTTTCTAACATTTCATCTGTAAGACTACCTATGTAACTTTGGTAAGATGCGACATTGTGACAAATAATAATTTACTATTAAAATTATCTAAAAAAATGTTATAGGTAGGTACTTATCACTATTATCGTGAAAGTAAAATCAATGCAATAAGTAAACCGTAATAATTTTAGCTTTCTTGTATTCTTTCTGTCCCAAAACCAAGTAAATTTTCTGTAACATGAGTTGAGAGTGCTTTGCTTTCTAACTCATATACACAAAAGGGCCGGTTCCTATTTAAGAAACTAGTTGTTTTAGCTACGGAAAGTTACATTATGATGACATTTTTTTGTAGAATATGTGTCAAAAATTAATTGTTCGTAGGTAAAACGACTATGGAAATCCGTAGTCTCTGCCTACCCCTCTGGGAAACAGGCGTGAATCTATGTATGTATGTTGAACGACTTTCTTTATATATAAGCACCGGACTTCAGCCAATTATAACGTTAAAAATACAAACTATTCTGCCAAATTGTATTACAGCCCTCTGATCTGCGACATATGAATGTGCTAGTTATAGTTTGTTTATGCCATATTCCGTGCCTCTCAGTGTATAATCTAATTACAAAATAAGTTGATAGACATACCTCTACTCCGCAAACTCGATTGTGTAAGTAACACAAACAACTTTGCTTTGCTTTCAGTGGCATTGCAACAAATGAAGAATATGACAATCGCGTCCCAGATGATCTAGTGCTTGACGAAGAAATACAGCTTAACGAGGAACTGCAGATTATCCTTCCGCCTAGATATGATGACGTCACCGCTGATTCTTCTAACACCACTACGATAACCGAACAAATCACCATTTTATGATTAAGTTGATGAAAACCAACGTTAAAAATGGTATCGGTTTGAAAACGCGTCGAAAAATGGCGCGGATGATACGCAAAAATCTTGGTAGATTGGCAATGTACATGGATTGGATATTCAGCGATATTCTTAAAAAAGAACGATTATGAATAAATATAGTTAGAATTCAAAATTGTATTGAAAATTTAAAATAAAAGCCTTGATTTTATTGCTAGCTGTTGGGAGGTTTTGTTTCGTGCTTTACGGGCACGGGTTTGGTGAATACAGCCCTATGAGTACTTAACCAAATGGGGATACCATACCCAAAAATATGATGATATAGTTAATCTACATACCCTTTATCAAATTTTCTTTCTATATTTTATTTTTTATCTACCTCTAATGTTCATTTGCATAGCAATCGCGAAAAACTAATTAAATTTATTAATAAATTTATTACATCTTTTTATTTTTAATATTCTTTTATTTCTTACAATATTACATTATTTTGCGTTTTTTTAAACATTATTATGATCTTTATATATTCAACTTGAGGAATGACATTTACGCATATCTATCTGTGGGAAGAGGCGCGGAGATGGAAAGTCCCCGCTCCTACCAACTAAACCTACCACGGTGTTCAAATACTCCGCCTTGAATGGTGGGTGGATCGCTGAAACTAGAACTATTACAGCGACCAACATTATTATGACCTAAAACAACATTATTGATTAACATTTTTGTAATCAAACAGGACGCTACGATTTCTTGAACCGTAAATCAGATTTCGGATGCTTACAGACATTGCTTCTTCGGGTTTGCTGAATTGCGACTCACATTGTAACGAAAATACTCGCGTGAATTGAAACTGCTGTGTAATAAATTTCTTACATGTACTGCACCTACCTAGCTGCATGAGCAAAATACTTGCAGCTCTTGCAAGCCATTAAGATCTTTAGGAATAGGTACTGTTTGAAACAAAACATTGTGCTGTGTTGTATTATGTAGATAGATACTGTTACGTGCTGGGTTCGAGGAATAATAATTTAAACAATATTACCAACTAAAACACTTTTTATTCTAACTAAATTTAAAACCCTTTTAACTTATTCAGTGCAGAGAGAACATTCGAATAAAAAAAAAATTGCAAACAATATTCTGTAACCTTTAAGTGTGGTTATAAACTTGGGATCTGATCGATCCAGAAATAGAACAGACCACGCCGTAGGGGCGTGGTGTCTTAAGGTAAAATTGTTTAGAGATTAATCAACGATGAGATGACGATTAACACTTTTAATAGATTACTAAGGAACAAGTTATAGACAATAATAACTTTCCTACGCGACAATAATCAAGGCGTGGTTCGTCCAAAGGCTTGCTTCGTGGTCCTCCGGAAATAAGGACATTTAGCTATGTACGTCAGGCTGGCCCGGCCCCATGGAATTTAATAATGAGATTGTTATCAATCCAATGTACCCGGGTATACTAATATATGTAACACCTTCATTTTCAATGTAACTCTTTTTAAAAGAAATTACGTGCACTTCTTAGTGGCCGGGCCAGCCTGACGTTTTCAGCCCGGCCACCTTGTTTCCCACTAATCTACAAAAAATACTGGCAATATTGTGCTACAGATGAAATATACCCTATAATTTATGCATATGTAACACAAAATCGAATCCTAAAATGCAATAGCATACGAAATATTAGCGGTTGCAGGTGGCCGGGCTGAAATTATTTCGTTACTATAAAACAGTAAAACTGCAACACCTACCAAAAAATAATACCAGTACATAATGAGATATAGAGATATAGAATACATGTAACGCTTTCATTTTAAATTATAATACATATTTAGAAAGAATAATCACTTGAAATTATATTTCAGCCCGGCCACCTAAAAGCGGTAATATTCCCTAAAATCTTATGCTAATTTGTACAGTAAAACCTGATACAGCTATGAAATGAAAGTTACATTCGTTTTGTTTTAGTCGTATACCTTTAAGCCTTCTGTTTGACTAGATTATCAAAATCTGAGAAACTTTCCGAAGAGTGACTATCATTTATTAACTAATTTCAGGACATTTGGTTTGTTGAGTGAAACAAAATTGGTAATTGTCATATTTTTTTAATAATCATTTTTGAAATTAGTTAGACAACATTTGTACTTATATTAATTAGGTACTATAACAATTGTTAATTATAAATAATGTAAAAAAAGGTTACACATTGATAATAACACAGTTATCAAAAAATTATAGTAATATCAATATTACCTTAACATCGAACATTCATTCATTCAGAATATTAGAAGATAATTTTTGGTTAAATACTTATTATACCTTGGTAAAAAATCACAGATTTTCATAATGATTTTTACATCAACTTTGAATTTAAAGTTTTGAAAACTTTCAATTAAAATTATGCTAATATAATTATTACAACAATTCTTAAATAAAGAGAGAACCATAGTTCTTTCAGTGGCAGCTAATGGAAATATAGCTATGTAGTATATATAATTTAACATAATATTAAAATCACAGCTAAAAATCACAATGTTAACTTGTATAATTAAACGTATGCTAATATAATAATCATTGCTAGCCTATATCTGGCATTTGTACTATAAGTATTTTGACTAATTCAAATTTAAATATATTGCTTATTAGAATCGATAAAAACGTACTAATCACTTGATTATGTTATTTAATCAAGCTAAAATGTACGTCAAGGAATGTAAAAATATTAAATCCAAATTACTTTTTTTAACACTAGACTGTAAATCGTCATAACACATCCACAGATCTTGATTAAATAAATGGCATTTATAATGTCCTAGATTTTCCCCCAATACTACATATTCAATAGCACCTACAATCACATAAATATTAGTTCTAACTTTGATAGATAAAGGTATATCGTTCAATATTATTTGATCTGTTCCATTTAAATCAAAAGATATAATATTCTTTACATTATAGCTGGACAAAACAGTGCCCGGGCAATCGTGTTCACAATCCTTCGAAATAACGTCTATACAAATTGAGTCTTCTAGGGCTGATATTCCAAATGTTTTAATTACGTTCATATTAATGGGTAAAAATGGTACTGTTCTTTGAAGTTGAAATGCACATTTTTCTTCGGTACATATTTTTGTAAATAGAGCGCTATAAAATAATTCTAAAATCATTTGTTCAAACAAATTTGCGACATTGCATTCACAATTTATATCTATTGTATTTTTCGAGGATAGTTTGTAGTACTTTTTACATATAGAAAGAAAGAAAGAAAGAAAAATGATTTATTTTGGTACCCAAAAAGGACACATTAAACAAAAAATAAAAATAAAAATGAAGAAATACAAAATAAAAGCAGAACAATAAACAAGGAAAAACAAAAATAAATAAAACTAGAAAAATAAAACTAATACTAAATACTATAATTTCATTTCATTTCTGCTCACTGGCAACACCACACCTTACCCAATGGCTCCCACCAAGTCAAGGCTAGTTATTGTGTTGTCAGTAATGTCAGTAAGCAGAAATAAACTATTGTTTAAATATAAGTTTGACTTAAATTTTAAAAGTAATATGAAGGTGTGTGTCCTATTAGTTCCAAAATTTGGATATCGCTCAGCATACGTTGCGATTTGTCAAATCGCAACACTGATATTCTGCGAAATCCAATTTAGTGACGCCGGCGCCTAGTGTCTAAACATATAAAAAAGAAATAAAAATAAAAATATACTTAAATATGTAAATATACGAGTAAATAACATATAAATATAATTACTAAATGGTGTAAAAATGTGTGGAGTAAAATAAGAAACATTTGATTGTGTTTTTAAAGCAAGCGTCAGTGTGATATAGGTACCTATAGTGTATACTTATGTCGCTTCGGAATTATTGTAAACAAGTCTATTATCTAATGTGCATTGCGCAGTGACATAGACTGAGAGATGCGGATCTCAAGAAAATCTTTTGCCTTGCCTGTTCTAAGAAGTTATAGCAAGATGAATGCAATATGTATATAATAATAATAAATTGTAGGGGTCTTGCTCAAAAAAAAAAAAAAAAAAAATATATACAAAAAAATATACAAGACAGGTCAGACACATCAGACATATGCTTATGTATATATACCAGATCACAGAGCATTTCAACAAAGAAATGCAAGAATTAAAGTTAAATTTAACATAAATTAGAATATATTTAAGATAAGTTTAAAGTATTCAAAAACAAATCTATTATAGGACCAGGAAATAATACAAGGCACAACTTCAAGGAACTTCAAGGATGCCTGCAGTTGAAATACACCGCAACAACAACACAGACTGGAGACCCTTCCATCCAATACCTGACGGCTAAATCCAAAAAGGTAAATAGGTGTTTATGGGGATTAGGATATATAGAAATATATAGAGATTAAAGGAGTGTTACAATATTAATTCATTGAACTGGTATAATTTTGTTTATATATACATATACACACACACATACATACACACACACATACATATATACACATATATATATATATATATATATATATATGTATATATACATACATACACATATACATACATAGACACACATACACACATATGCAGATACACATGTAAATATAATTATGTATTTATTTGTGTTTCTAGCAAAATCTTTTTTAGATGAAAAACAAAGGAATTTCTGGATTTCAGGCTGCGGATTGGTGGTGGAAGGTTATTCCAGCAGTGTGATGCGGCATACCTGAAGCTACCTCTGAAAGCAGCAGTCCTGTGCTCAGGAATGGATAGTGGATTTGTGACTGATCTCACTGTATACCTGGACTGAGATTCTCTCCAACATAGCTTGTCATACAAGTAACTAGGTGTTTTTGTTTCTATAACTCCAAATAGTAAAGAGGCTAGGTGTAACTTCCTTCTGGCAGCCATCTTAAGGATATTATGTTCATTTAGATAGGGAGTAACATGGCTGCGCTTGGGTATAGTTACACAAAATCTTGCACATGCATGTTGTATACGTTGTATAAGCCGTGCAGTACGTGATAACAGACATGGCCCATACACAGTATCACAGTAATTCAACTTGGACAATACCAGACTATCTACCAGTTGCTTCCTGATTGGTGTACTGAGGAAGTTTCTAATATTGTACAATATTTTTAGCCGATAAAAACAGTTCCTCAGAGTTTTTCCTATATGAGCCTCAAAACGCAATTTTGGGTCCATAGTTAACCCCAGATTGCAAACACTATCTGTTGCATAAATTGCTTCATTAGAAATAGTTATTTTGGGCTTGGCAGCGAGTATGTCCCTGATTTGTTGTCTGCTACCCAGCACCATAAACTTTGATTTAAGGGGGTTTAGAACTAGTGAGTTTTGCTTTGACCACTCAGTGACTCTTTGTAGATCTTCATTAAGTTGCTGAACAGCCAATAACATTGTGTCTGGTTTAAAAGAAATATATACTTGCAGATCATCAGCATATATGTGGTATTTGGAGCTCTTAAAGGACTGAGCTACATCAGCACTGTAAATTAAATATAAAAGAGGTCCGAGAATTGACCCCTGCGGTACGCCTCTATGAACAATATGTGGCTTAGAGGTTTTCTCACATCCATGAATTTCGACAACTTGAGTTCTGTTTGATAGGTAGCTATCAAACCATTTTACCGCATCCACTGAGAATCCATAGTAGGACATTTTTGAGAGCAGCAGTGTCGGACTAATCGCGTCAAAAGCCCTGGAATAGTCCAACATGACTAAAATTGTACCTTCTCCTCTGTCACGAGCCTCAAGTATATTTCCCACAACATCACAAAGAGCTGTAGCAGTACCATGTTTCTTCCGGAAACCTGATTGTAAGTCAGGGAGGATGTTGTTGTCCTCTAGGAATGATACCACTTGAGTATGCACAACTCTCTCCAGTACTTTAGATAGACATGGTAGTATGCTGATAGGTCGAAGATCTTTTACAGATTGAGGGCTACTGTTCTTGGGAGTTGGGCGTACCACTGCACAACGCCAAAGTTTAGGAAAAGTGTTTGTAGTTATTGATTTATTTATTATGTCTGTTATAGCTTGTACAGTGGTTGGCAAAGTCAGTGAGATCATGTCCAGACTGATGCCGTCTATACCCTGAGCGTTTGTATTTATACTTCTTATAATTTTTAGAATGGACTCGCTCAACACTGGCTGCAATTTAAAAGAAGCTGGACCATGTCTATGATGCTCAAAGTACGACAACTGTGAAATGTCCACCTTACACTCACCAGGCACATCAAGAAAAGCTATGTTTATTGCCTCGGGGTCATTGAAGATCTTTGGCAGTGATTTTTCGCTGTGGTCTGGCAATATATCAGATTTAAGTTTCTTCCAAAGTAGCTTTGGATTATGTAAGTTGCTGTTAATGTGCCTGGTGAAAAATGCCTTTTTTTCTGAGGTAAGAGCAGAAGTAGCTTGTTTTTTTAAATCTAAGTAATACTGTCTTTTACTAGAGTCATCTCTTGCTTTGTGATATTTGTCTCTCGCCTCATCTCTCAATTTGAACATCAATCGAATATTAGGCGTAATCCAGGGTGTAGGCCTAGCTTTGACGATTAATGTTTTTGTTGGTGCGTGTAGGTCGTACAAAAGTTGGATCCAGTGGTTTAAGGTATAAACCATAGAGTCAACGTCGCACATACTACTAATTTCTGACCATGGGATTGAGGCTAAGTCAGGCAGGAAATACTCCTCCAGTATATCCTTAATTGGACGGAAAACAATAGTTCTTGGACTGGGTTTTGATTTTTTAAATATTGACTCGCATGTAACAAATGCATGATGGCCAAGGTCACTATTGTAATCTACAATTATATTATGAACATTCATATCAGTACATATAACGTCAATTAATGTGCTGCTGTCACCCACAAAATGTGTTGCTGTTGGAACAACCTGCTTTAAACTAACAGTATTCAGAAATTCACTGAAAATTTTCATTTTGGGGTTACAAATATCCAACATGTTGACATTGAAGTCTCCTAAAACCATAACATTATCATATGGGGCCAACGCGCTGATACTCTCGGTTAGTCCTTCAAAAAACTTGTTGGTATCGAGCCAGGGTGGACGGTATGCCGTGCCAATGAGTAACTTCCGGCCGTTTACTGTTGTGGACAGCCATAATTGCTCGATATCCGGCTGGTTGTTAATTGGCTGTTTCACACGCGCGTTGGTACCATCCCTGATAAAGAAGGCGACGCCTCCGCCTCTCCCAGCTTTTATACACAACGGTCGCGGAATGTGTTTGAGCCTGTAGCCTGGGACACAAGGAGCCCGGCCGTCTTCGCCTGGTCGTAACCATGTCTCATTAATAGCTAAGATATCAACGGCATGCCGGTCCATTGCAATCAAGAATTCATCTTGATTGGTTGCCAGGGAACCTGCATTTAGTAACCCAAACTTTAAACATTTGCTATGTGGCATTTTGTGTTATGAAAAGAAATCTTATATTGTGTGTCAGGGAGAACTATGTATTGTGTTTTTAGTATGATAAATGGTGAGGTATAAGTTGTATTTGTATTAAAATAGGTAGTATTAAGTATATATTTGATTAAATGTACTGTGTATATGATATATATTAATCCTAGGTTGTAAATATATATATATATTTTTTGTGTAAGATAGTTTATAAATGCATATGTATGATCTGAATATGATATAATATGAATAGTGTAATCCAATAGAAAAGAAATATTAATAAATAAATTTATAAAAGTAATGTGAATAAAAAACCAATAAACTTTCCTTTGAACGAAAAAATGGTAACTGACAAAACACACAAATTCCTCCAACAAAATATTATAAGACAAATATCTGTTTATAAATAAATAATAATTGAAAAGCACAAAGTCAGGACTGTTATAATTAAGGAGATACATTGGTAGATATAATAAAAGTTTGTATATCTGCTTCAGAACTAATATGTCTGGTTGGGTCTCCTGGCTTACGGCAAGCCAATATTCGCCCACGCTTAGTCCACACAAACCTAAATCCGGCCTGACCTGCAGCATCCCTGGCTTGACGAAATAAGCGACGATTGGACTTAGTGAGCCGCTCATTCACGTAAAAGCGCCTCTCCGGTCCCGCCATGTCCAGATCCGCTGTGGTGGCCCCCCGCCTCACTCGAGCATGTTTGAGCAGGTCGTCGCGCACGTCGCGGCGCGCCAGGCGCACCACCAGAGGGCGCGGCCGCAGCTCGGCGGGCCCGCCCGGGCTCGTCGCGCTGAGCTGCCGCCTGCCAGCGCGCTCCGCGCTAACGATGTCGCGCTCGTCCACGCTGACTCCCAGTTTTTTACTTATAGCCAGAACGACATGTACTGGGTTCTCAGAATTAGCTTCTGGTAAGTTGCTGATCTCTACGTCGTTGGCTAAAAGTTGTTGGTCTCGATCATTGAGCTGCTGGCGAAGCTCGTCTATGGCGTTGTCCACCCTCGCAGAGTCAAACGTACGCTGCTCCAGAGTCTTTAGTTTTTGTTCGAGTCCGTCTACTCTTTCATTGTATGTTGCTACGGTGCCTCGCAGTGTCGCCAGCTCGTCCTCCATGTATCTCCTAAACCCGCCGAGTTCCTCACGGACAGCCCTCAACTCGTCAATGATGGCCTGGTACTCTGGTCGGATGATTGGAGACGTCTCCCGTGAACACCGCGCACTGCTGCTGCTATTTTGAGCGTCTTCAGGGTTGACCGTGGACGCAGTACCGCCCGGTGAGTTAGCGTCGTTGACGGTGCAGTCCAGGTTAATCTGGCTGCATGGAGCTCTAACCGGCGTCTCTGCCTTGTTGTCCCTTGCGATGCCTTTCCTGCACTCAGGGCAGCGCCAATCGGGTGCCACAATCGCCTTGGGAAGAAATCCCACACAGGCACGGTGGTAATACGCTTCCCCACACTTTGAACCGCAGCACCTAATGCCCTCTATCGGTTTTAGAAGCGACCACAACCCAAGCACTTAACCATGTCTACTATGACAGGAGTAGTTGGCTTAGTAGATAATACAGGCTTCGTTCCCTAGATGGCGCTGTAATATCGATTTCTGGTCCAAATCTATTTGAGTGAGATTTATGCGTACAACGAAACGTAGCTTAAAACACTAGTGTTCAGATTTGGAGTCACCGTAGAATTTCAACTTTCCGAACGAAGTTTATAATGTCAATATAAGACTGAGTGTTCCAATTGGTGAATGTTCTTGGTTGTTTGAATTATACAATGATTATAACTGTAGCTTGTGAAAATTGTTATTTGCAATTTATATTTACCAGTAATATTATGACAAAACCAGTTAATTAGGTGTTAATTATACCGGATTTTATCGTTGATGTCTTGCTCGTATGGTTTTATGCACTCTTTACACTTAGTTATTTGATTGTTTATATTTGTTATTGGTGTCAGTGTTCACTTAAATATCACAAATTAGTTATATGTTCACGGAGACAATACTATCACTTGGTCATTGCCCTATCACGAGCACAGCTATGTAAAATTGAGACACATATATACAAAATATTAATAATAAATTAATTTAAATTTCGCGAACTGTGTTTATCGTGCCGGTGTTGCCAGAGTATGGTATTTCTTAGTTCGTATACTGCGGCTTCAGATATGTTTTTGTTACCTATAAATTGTATATAATTACATAACATATTATTATTATTTTCAGTCTGATCTATTTCTAATTTAAAGTTATTAAATGCAATATAACCATAAGCTATTAAATATGTAACAGCATCAAAACCACATGTATTTGTTAAAGTGGAACCAGTTACAATATTTCCATTTTTTATAAATTTTAACATTTTATAAATCGGTACGGTAACTGGCTCTTCAGCTTGTCCTTTCCAATTTTCTACAAAACTTGGCATATCACTGAAAATAGAATCTTGAGGAAATAACCGTTTTTGGTGTGTTCTTTTTTGACGATTCTTTTTGATTTTAATCTTTCGCTCTTGAAGGGGCGGTGCCTCATTATTTTGTAGTTCACTAGCAGCGATATTAAGCTCTCCATTTAAATGATTAATATGTATGTTTAGAAATTCGTCAATCCTGTATTTTCTTACTTTAGTTTTGAGTAATAAATGTTTTATTGTTTTAAAATAATCCTCTGATGCACTAGACGATGGATTTTTGTTTTTTGAATTGTATAATGGAGCCATAACGTTTGACCACATGGGCAATTTTCCCAATAAACGTTTTAGAGTAGATATTAGAGGCGGATAATATAATTTGTTGGGGCGTTCACAAGATTCCTCTTCTTGTTTATTTTTACAAGCAACAATATTATCAAACCATACCATAAAATTGCTTACATCTAAAACATTCTCCTCATTTAGGAATCTTTCTTCATCTACGTAATTGTGTGCGTTGTTAGAATCTTTTTTATCAATTGTAATACCTTGAATTCTTCTTTTCAAATTACAGTGGGCATCAAAGCAAATTTTTGAATAAAATTTAGTTAAAATAACAGTTAACATATTTTCAATTATCTCTCTTATGACTACGATACACTCTGCTGTTTTAATGTAAAGAATACAACGAACAAAGAAAAATTTTACATTTTCTGTTGTATTATTGAAGCACGAAAGATTATGAATAGTTTTGACAAAGTGACTTGTATCTATTCGCATATATACTACAGGCAAACTATTTGTATGTCCCTCCAATGCACTGTAAGAAGCTTCTAAGTAATCTTTTGTAGATTTATATGAAGTAAAGCATTGGATTGTAGCAGCAATCAAAGCTGAGGAATCGTCCGTGATTATTTCTGCAGGAGGGATAATTCCATTACTGGCCCATTTACCCAACCAATCCGCAATGCTATTTTTAGTGTGAGAATCACTAAGCATTTGTGAAATTGGAATAGATTTTAAAAAGCTATCAGCAGTTATTAATATAACATATAAGAATAATCTTTTAGTAAATTTAGTCCCATTAGGTAACACAATTGGTTTAATTATAGAGCCTGTGGCATCTAATGATATGGTTGGTCGACCATACTCTTGAACATATTGTTTGTAATATTTTATTTGTTCTTCTAACCAGTAGTAAATATGAAAAGTTGGTTTCATTAAAATTTCCTGAATTACGGAAGAGTATGTTGAAGTATTTGCCATAATGACAACAGATAATATTTGATTGGTATGGTACCATTTCTGCTTCCTTGTTTCATGACGTATTTGGCGTAATGCTCCGACTGATGGCAATACAGGTGGTTCCTTATCTTGAAATATCATATCATGACTCGCTATTTGTTTTCTAACTATTGTTGCTGAATCAAATTTTAATTTCTTAGATAATGTTCGTCTTGAGTACGGAGTGAGTCGTATTTTTTTTAAAGGATTATGCTTATAATTTGGTTGAAGTTGATCAATTTCACATAAAAAATCAATAATATGATCAGTCTTATCTTTATTTTGAATTTTCACTGTTGCTTGACACTGAGTGCAACGTCCGTAGAATGTAATGTTAGCGCCTTGAATAACATGTCTTTTAAATGCTACAGTACAAGGTAACTTATAAAACTCCCAGAGTTTTTTTCTTAAAAGACCGGACCACTTAAATTTGGGAATAGCTCTGTACGTCTGATATCTTGCACTAGGTTTATTTTTATCGTGTCGTTTATACGTATAACTTAAGGGTTCAATTTTCTTCCATTCATGAACATCAATTGGAAATTTAAAACTAATTTGATGAAGTAAGCTTGCTTGTTGAATAACTGGAGAAGACCCTGATGATGATGTTGACGAAATTATAATACTATTGGTATTATCTTTATTTCTTTTAATGAAGCACTCATCTTTTGCCCGAGGTGAGTTCTGGTTGTTTAAAAAGTTTCTTCTAAAGCTGAGATATAGTGCTTTTGGTGACATCACATAGTTTATATCTTTTGCTATGGTATTGTATATAATAGAACTATATCTTGTCGTGGTGATCAAGCGTTTATGTTTCTCAAATATTTGTTTTTGAGCCACAATATCTAACGCACTACGTTTTCCCATGGTGTAGGCACGCTCAACTGAAATAAAATATATTCATTTTAACTATGGTTTCGTAATAGGTATTCATGTAGGCTAAATAACTACATTAATATTTATTTAAATACAAATTCCCTAAAAAGATAAGTGTATGCAGTAACATTTGCATGCATTATCAAGTATATACATAAATCTATTAAAAAATATTTTAGCACCTAAGGAAAGAAAGAAAGAAAGAAAGCAAAGAATGTTCATAAGAATCAAATTTACTTTCACAAAACTTATAACTTTTGGGACATTAGAAATATATAAGATAGAATAGAGATGGGGAGAGGGGCGCGTGTCGCGGGACGAGGAAAAGAATGCGGTGAGCGAGGGACGTGGATCGCTGTGGCAGGCCGTACAAGGGGGAGTTACAAGAAGCGCGGGTACAGACGAACACCGTCGACGGTTGCCTGATTACAATGAATAATTCACTAAAATCCAATATATAAATCTTACAGTAATTAATAAGAAACTGATTAATTATTGATTTCACGAAATAAATAAGTACACAATGTAGGGTATGTTAATAAGTAATATGTGTGGGTATGTTAAAATATATCAGTTGTCACTCGGAATCGCCGTTTCATTCATCGCTTCCCGCTATTCTATTCCATAAATACAACTCACAATAATAATAAGTAAATACATAGGGTAGGTACACAACAATAAGATTCACAAAAACTAAACACTTACTGTTAGTAAATCACCAAAATTATTACCTATTGACTATAAACGAAAGGATAAAATATATTTAGTTGATGGCATTGTATGGAGTTTTATTATTAAGTAAATGAGTGTTTAGATTTACTTTACTTTACCTGTATATTTTTTTAAATAATTACTTAGCTACCCATTAACATTGTTTGTCGATATATTTTAATTTATCAAAACTATGACTTACCTTAAAAACATCACATCACAAACAACTACACTGCAACAACTGATCAAATTTTACACTCACAGTAATATTAAAACGTAAAATATTATGTCAGAAGTGTTGATAACTACACGGCTCTTGCGCATCTATTCTGTCTACTCGGGGAAAATATCTTACGACTTAGGTTGGGACGCGACACAGGCGCCGTCTAAAAATCGGTGGTAGCGTCTGTGAACTATTATCTTTGTATGGTTATGTTGTGAAGCCAAAAACGGAGAAAATATATATAGGTTTAGGTATTATGTATCCAACAATTATTATGTGTGATTTATACTACTTAGTTTATTAATAAAAATATCATAGTAACGCATTTTGTTTCACTCAACAAACCAAATGTCCTGAAATTAGTTAATAAATGATAGTCACTCTTCGGCAAGTTTCTCAGATTTTGATAATCTAGTCAAACAGAAGGCTTAAAGGTATACGACTAAAACGAAACGAATGTAACTTTCATTTCATAGCTGTATCAGGTTTTACTGTACAAATTGGCATAAGATTTTAGGGAATATTACCGCTTTTAGGTGGCCGGGCTGAAATATAATTTCAAGTGATTATTCTTTCTAAATATGTATTATAATTTAAAATGAAAGCGTTACATGTATTCTATATCTCTATATCTCATTATGTACTGGTATTAGTTTTTGGTAGGTGTTGCAGTTTTACTGTTTTATATTAACGAAATAATTTCAGCCCGGCCACCTGCAACCGCTAATATTTCGTATGCTATTGCATTTTAGGATTCGATTTTGTGTTACATATGCATAAATTATAGGGTACATTTCATCTGTAGCACAATATTGCCAGTATTTTTTGTAGATTAGTGGGAAACAAGGTGGCCGGGCTGAAAACGTCAGGCTGGCCCGGCCACTAAGAAGTGCACGTAATTTCTTTTAAAAAGAGTTACATTGAAAATGAAGGTGTTACATATATTAGTATACCCGGGTACATTGGATTGATAACAATCTCATTATTAAATTCCATGGGGCCGGGCCAGCCTGACGTACATATTTAGCTGAGAAGTGAAGCCGGCCGGAAGGGGTCACGATCCAGGACGCGATCGGCTTATATATCCGCTACTGCCGGGCAGGAGGGAAAGAGGGGCGCCAGCCACCACTCCGACTCGCGCGCAGCCGTCATGGCGCGAGCGGTCCGCGTGACAACTCAAACGGACAAACGTATGTCCGCTCGACACTTGACTCATTAATAACTGCTTCAAACTCTGTGGTATTTTCGCTTCCGTTCGCTCTGATGACTTACAATAAAATTGTAAACTGCTTTAGCGGTGCGCTCGCTTCGTTTTATAGGTATGTGGTGGAAGTGTTTCTGGAGTTTTCTAAAAGCCTCATCTCCGGGATGTTTCTCAAAACAATACGAGAAAGTGCTAGAACTTTTCGCGTACTGTCACTACTGTCAAGCTACGTAGCTGCAATAAATTGTTAGGCCGGGCACTTCCCCACAGTGCCGAGAAATTACACTGGCTGTAACAATACTTTAGCGCATGTATAATAGGTACTCCTTGGTATCAATTAGGTATACACGCTGTCACATTTCTGTATGTTAGAATGGCGTGTGGGCAGCGCATATCCGTGACGCTATATGGCGGCAGCCAATGTGTTAAAAGCAGTACTAAACTTTCGAAAAGTCAAAAGACGCCTGCGACTGGCATTTGTGCATCATCTTCGGCGTCGTTCTATATTCGACTAAGCGCCGATGTGTACAAGTGGACGGAGTGATCTTTGCATAAAATTGCACCAATCCTAACGAAAGACTGGGAGGATTAAGGATGCCAAAAGAATAGTCTGTTTTGGTCTGTGAAACGACTGATAGGGAAATCAACAGCTTTATTTTGGAGTACTGATAAATTAGTATAGAATGCTTTACTATCTTACCTTCTCATTGCAACCCGAAAGTGTAAGTTTCATGTACAATAATATTCGTAAGTTAAGGAGTAACTAAGTGTCGTAAGGAATTATTCCTCTCAAAAACTCCATTATTCCTGACATGAACAAAGGCATGTACATAAAGTTTTATACTTAAAGGTTAATCTTACTAAATCTTATTAGTCATCAGTCATCATGCAAGAATAAAACGAAATAAATAAGGGTGAATTTATATTGAATTTATCTTTCTACAATATTATACAATAGGTTTTAATTGTTACTGACACTTTCCGCGATGAACCCAGAGGTACCATTATTATAAGTATTTTTACATCTCCGTGCAAAATAGTTGCTAGAAATTTTAATTGCACTTTAGTTAAAACGAAAATTGATTATCCAAATGTATGTATATCAGTTCTAAATTTGACAAAACATGGCCTTTATATTTGTCATGCCTCAGAGTATTACCAACAAACTCATACGAACAATCTAGAAAAGAATCATACAGTCATATTAAGTTCTATGAAATATATTTATATCACAAAGTATAGGTGAGTTTCAACAGAAAAAGGATAACAGCTTCCTCGCAAAATTCGAGTGGACATAGAAATTTAGGCAAGAAATCAGTACGAACAAATGTGATAGACATCGATGGCTGTGGACCTGGAAATAAGAGCTAACGTTCAATGAACCCACAGTGGCCTTAGTGCTGTGCAGGGGAGTGAGGCGTGGTGACGTTACAACGGTAATTATTGTCTAATCTCCCACACATATTAACTTATGTTAACGCTTCATCCACACTTTAGTACACGTTATTATAAAAGAAAAGAGTCGTCTGTTTGATTGAAAAATTGTGTAGACTGTCTCTGCATTATTAAAACAAACTAAAGAGTATTAAATCAGCTGTGTCGACTTTTGAGTGATAAATTATAGTATATCAGAATACGACATTCCCTTCATAATATAATACAGTGAAATTTCCATATATTTTAGGATATGATTATAGTATGTAGTATGCATTTAACGCACAGCTCAATTATGATTGGGTAGTATCAGAACTGAATGATTCTTGGCGTTAAAAACAGATTTACTATAAAGTACATAATTATATTGGACGTATAGATAATTTAGATATTTTACCAACACTAATGTTTTTGAGTGTGGATGAAGCATTAATATTCTCGCTCTCACATCCGTAGTGCGCCCAAGGCTTGTTTAATACAAAAATCGTACTATCGCTTTCATTTCTATATAACATTATTGATCGATTTAACAAATTGCGAGTTCTACGCTAATTCGTTGGACTAAACATCTTATTACATCCAATCATTCATTTATAACATCGTTTATAGATTTAACTATTAATGTAAGTGACTTGCACAATGTTTCACATACTTGTAACTTTCATAACTGCTAGGCATCTAATCAGCCTTGTTAAGCGAATCACCCTTTTGGCAAAAGCCTTCACGCAACTCGAAGCTATAAAATTATAAATTGGCTAAAGAATCTCATTTCAAGGTCCATTCAAGAGCCGTATTTACAAAATCAGATGGTCCCAGAACGACTACTGGCTACGGTGAGACGTGGCTTGACTAACATTTCGTTGATAAGCGATTGTAATCTCTACGCAAACTGTTATAAGGTTCGAAATATATACTTACTGTATATGAACAGTATCATCATTGAATGGCGATATTTGGATTATTTTACATTATTTAGTGTCCTAATATTCGGCGAACTTATATTATATAATGAATGAATAAATATATAATGACCAAATAGTAGTATATTGCCGTAGCGTCATCGAAATAAGCCAAGTATCATGACTACAAAGTTTCTTGAATGGCATGAAACGCGAAAGTAAAACATAGTACAGATTACATTGGCCGTCACATTAGTACTTTATGCATTCATTTAAAAACTAAGCGAGCAATGTATGGTGTATATTCTGATCATTCGTATACGACAAGTGACGTAGTAAGTGGAACACCGCTTATCCAATTGGATTATTTGAAATTGGAAATAACTCGCATTTACTAAAATCACATTGGTCACGCAGGTTTACCGTCCATGACGTCACTATTGCCTACAACATACATTAGTTAAGCCATCGATCACCGATACGGCCAACAAATTACATCGAAAGCGGAAACGAATAATACATTCGCGTACACACATAGTGAAATTTTTGTCTTATTTTGTCTTCGCATACAAAAATCAACATTCAATCAGGCGACAGTAATAAAAATACTCTTCAATATGTACATACATTGCTTTTAATATGTACATTGTTGTGTGAGGTAGCTTTACTGTTGATGGAATGGAAAAAGTTTTAAGAATTAATAGTAATTTCAGAAGAAATATATTCGTAAATAACTTAACAATTAGATTCAATGCAATATAAAAAAAAGATTTCGTCAAAATGTGATGTTTATCAGCCTCAAATAGGGGAATACAAAAGCCTAATACTAATCTCAATACAAAATTTTCTCTATAAGTCAAAAAAGTGTATAAAAAATGATTGGTACAACAGTTAAACTACACCACACAAAGACCTACGCAGCGTGCATAGCTATCACTTAAATATCCATAAACAATACTGCGACCATCGATACATAGTCCCAACCACAATAATGCATTAGAAACTTTATTCTACCTTACTATACAAAGGAGGTAAACATTAAACTAAATAAAAAAAATCATTTTACTTTATGTAATAATCTTTAAATAACATAAAAAAATAATCGAATATCGTTACAACAAAACTTTTCTAATTTTTTATTTTCATTTAAATATGGAATAATTGATTGTGACAAGCGTTCGCTTGCTTGCTATCTAACGTAGTGGTCACTGTACAGTCTTGCACCCACTGAGACATTATGGCTGTTACCATACAGAATCAACACTGGTATTCACAATGACGTTGCTTGTTCCGGCACACGGGCGCTTACTTAAATTAAATGGCATCGACATCCTCACCTGGAAATACAAAAAACAATAATTAGTAGGATTCAGTTTCTTTTAAATATACAGACTTATCAAACAT
Source organism: Catocala nupta (assembly GCA_963675205.1). NCBI lineage: Eukaryota > Metazoa > Arthropoda > Insecta > Lepidoptera > Erebidae > Catocala > Catocala nupta. Next base: position 20,573,999 of record OY776080.1, read on the forward strand.
ACTATTGTGCTACGTTTACGCGAATGTTATACATTGAAATTAAACTACTTTATACGGACTTTATCGCGTTGTTTAATTTTAAACACTTTTAATACATAAATTAGACTATTTAACAATAGTAATAGTTTCAAAATTATATAATAAAAATGATTTATAATAAACAACGCGGCAAAACCCATATAAAGTAGTTTAATTTCAGTTATCACTTACAGTTTTTGGTACGATACGCCGTGATATGCGGACACCGTAGTGCTTATAACTCTAAGGATAGTTAGTGCACACGTGTAAGCAATGCAGCAACCTACACGTCGCTATGGCCGTTTGCGAGACAACGCCAGCAGTATCTAATCTAATCCTTCTACTCGTGTCATTGTTGACGAGAGGCCATCCATAAATTACGTCATACGTTAAGGGGTAGCGAGGAGTTCGACGAAGTGTGACATAATGTAACAAGGGATGGCAGAGGTCCCAAATTTCTTGATGTCACATTTCAAACTCTAAGTACAGTAAAACCCCGCTTTACGCGAGGGAGACGTTCTCTTAAGACAAATAGTCCTACTCTGATGGAATTCTCCATTATTTTACCAAAACGGCAGAGAAAGTGGAAATTCCTATATAAAACTAATTTCAGATCTGCTGTTTTAATTTAATAATTTCTAGATGTAAAGTTGAGTACGGACGTCATAGAGGGGGGTCTCACAAATGTGACTAGCTGTGGCAAGGACGGCAGAGGGTTCAAAAATCATGAAATCCATGTGACGTAATTTATGAATGGCCCTGAACTACGTGAGCCGTTCATTTAATCTTTCATACCAGTTTGACGACACATGTACGACAGACTATATGCTACTATGCTAGTGTCGTGATGCTTACGTTGTCAAGCTCGTGTGACGTTACGTACCGTGGCGCGGTGCGGCGGCTAGACGCCGCCTACTCTGCAGCTCATAACTTGTGGTTGCTGGTGAGCCACGTGAGCCCCTCGTACAGTCCGTCACCCGACGTCGCGCACGACGGCTGCACGTACCAGTTGCGGTCGCGGATACGTGTCAGACCTAACTTTTCTTGTATCTCGTGTGGTTTCATCGCTGAAACAGATAGTGGTTCACATTAGTATGTCTTGATGGATATGGTAGAATTCCGAAAATATAAAAAGTATACATACATAATAATATATTATATGTACGTACTCTCAGAGCTGCTGCCTCTATCCTCAAAGGGCTACGCAGATGTGTATGCATTGTCATTGCATGTGCGAGTTGAGACAGCACGTTACGGAATGTTTATCTTTGTCTTGATGTATCACATGCAATGACAGTGCTTTAATACATGGTGGAAGTGCAGATCGACCTAATCTATACTATAAAACTCGGCGCTAATCCCTTGACAAGATAACATTTTCAAAAGGTTGATCAGGGTTATCCTACCTCGATCACTCTCTCGAATGGTGTAATGGAATGCTTGCAGTAGAAAAAGGTTAACAATATTGAAATCATGTCGACCTCTACCAATTTACCGTCATTAGGGTCACTAAGCGGCGTGAAAGCTTAGCATTGGATTATAGCCCAAATATTGTCTCAGGTAGAACCAATACAAATATTCATTATACCATTATAAAACAAAAAAATACCTATACACGTGTTTTGCTAAACAGCATACTCTTTGACAAAAGACCCATATATAGCTTAGGGCCATAACTATAACCAATACTGGTTGGTTCTAGTCAGATATAAAACAAACAAGCAAGAAATTTCACAAACATTTTTAATGGAAAATCACAAGTAGTGAAACCTTGAGAGAGAGCCTAGAGTTTATTTGTTTGTCAGTGCCTGTACTACTCGACCGATCATCATGAAATTTCGCATAAACGATGTCAGAGGTACAGAAAAAGACACAAGGTAGGTATTTTTATCCAGAAAAAAGTATATATAAAAGATACTGTTCCCGAGAGGTAAGGTTTATTGACAAAATCTACATTAACTCGAGCGAAGTCGCGCGCCGAATCAAGTTTTGAATAAATCAAACGTAATAAGGGTATTTTATTACATCTTCAGCAAGGTCAGTTTCCACCACAAACTCAATTTATTCATAAGAAAATAATCTTGTCTGACAACTACTTGTTTAGACTTTAATAATGTCATAGTAAAAAGCTCGTAGAATGTACAAATTGAGAGAGTTAAATCGAGGTCAAATGATTCTGTGCGTATGCACCACGGGACTTGTAGTTGTTGCTAATTAGGAACACGCTGATCTGTAACCCCATCACTCTGTTTATCAAGTCAAGGTGTTCGCCTTGAACAGAGTGAGATATACTAAGTATGACTTACGATTATTATTAAAATAATAAACCTTCTTTATTACAATATATTATATACTTATGAGAATATATAATATCTATAGGTCAAATCGGTTATGTCGTACAATATTACCGCTGTTTTCTGTCAGATAATTTTAAGCAGTAGATCTATGTCTGCAATAAGATAGATGGTATTGGACTCGCAATGAACAAGGTTGTACATAAAACTTAGCTGTATAAATATATGAGAGACACGAGGTTTTACTTCGGCAATCGTTTCCCGAAAGGTTCAGTAGAGGTCTACACCACTACCGAACCTTTCGGGAACCGATTGCCGAAGGAGAAGAAGTTTAATACCTACGTATAAATCTCGCGTATATCTCATATACTGTATATTACATGTGTGAATATACATTCTATGCAAGTAAATTCTATACGAGTATATTCTATGCGAGCATATTTCATGAGAGTGGATTTAATGCAAGGATACCTATTCCATATGAGCATATTCTATGCCAGCCAGTGTATTCCATACGAGATCACATTTTCGTGATGTTATGTTAATGGCTGATAAAACATACCGTCAGGCAAATCCTGTTTGTTAGCGAAGATGAGTATGATGGCGTCGCGCATCTCCCTGTCATTGATGATCCTGTGTAGCTCCTGACGCGCCTCGTCGATGCGATCGCGGTCCGCGCAGTCCACCACGAATATTAGACCTTGAGTGCCTGAAACATTATAATTAATAAGAAATGAGGAGCCATAGACTAATGGGGACATCAATGGAATATCACGGAAAAGTCTTAATAACGTTATCCTTTACGTTGGCTTTAAGAAGTTATGTGAGTATAATTAAATAATTATCGCTCGCTTAGAGATTAAGGAAAAATCGTGAGGAAATTTATTGGTCTTAGAATTCTTCATAACGATCGTATTAATGCGTGACGTAAGCTTACCCGTATTTTTTAGCATGGTGAACCATGGTCTAGCAAGCCTCATATATCTAGCAGAGAGACAGTTTATAAACAGCACCTAGATATATAATAAAAAAGCATCCCTTCCATGATGGATATTATGGAATAGCGGGCAAGCGGCAGCCCTGCCACAGTCGTCGCACTAAGTTTTGTAGTTGCGAATCCCACACAAGAAATTTCTGTGAAGTCTCGATGTACTTGTGTCAGATTTTTGTATGTTTGTTAAGTCCCCCGTCACACAGAGCTTAATCCCAAATACGGGAGTTTAACTCTTCAACAGGGCTTAATAAGTTATAATAATAAATAATACACACCTGTGTAATAATGCCTCCAGAGTGGTCGTATTTTGTCCTGCCCCCCAACGTCCCATACGTTAAATTTGACGTTTTTATACGTAACAGTTTCCACGTTGAAACCGACCGTAGGTATCGTTGTGACTGACTGACCTAATTTTAATTTATATAAAATAGCTGAGAATACATTTTAAGGATTTATTGTTTCATAACATTTTTATATTAGATGATATCGATATAAAACCCCTACAGTAAAGTGTTATTAGTTCGTAGAACTAGTAACGCAATCCTTACAAGTGTTTACATAAAATTTCTTTTAAGACTAGCGTTTTAAGGAATCAATCTTATTAATCAAATATAAGATACACCAACGTGTTGTCAATATATTATACTCCTATAATAGGGACAGGCTTATGTATATGAGCACTTTTTGAAAAACTCTATAACATTCCATTCCATTAATTCCTTTCTTTGTGGCTACTACTTAATATATTTCTGCCAAATTATAATAATTTACGCAAAATCTCTCTAAATGAATCTGAGCCAAACGCCTTTGACAGACAGGTAGATGAGCATCGTTCAATCAACAGAAAATACGTCACTCTAATGTAATCTAAAAGACATATATCATATGAAATAAAATCTCGTATTTTCTTTTAGTTTATCAAATATCAAAATGCCTTTATATCCGGGACTTTTTAGACAGAAATTCATTCTCGACATTATATAAAGTTTAGTAAAGGATACTAGTCTTTCCGGCAGCGTCGAGACCCAACATCAGTATCCTCATCTCCTTGTTGCCAAAGATTTTTGACAGCAGCTTCCCCATGGTGCTGGACTCTCCTCAACCGCACAGCTGGAAAGAGAAAAAGAAAAACATTAAATTTAAATGAAGTAAGAAATGCTTACGGCCTGACCCTTCACACGCTGAGAAGAGGCCCGTGATCAGCAGTGGGACCGTTTAATACAGAGCTGATTTTTATTATAAGAAATGACAGCATAAAGGTCGATTACACGAGACATTATATTTTAATAAGTAATTTTTTATGTCTTTCAGCGTTCGAAAACCGCAGGCCAATAAGATTAAAAAAATAAATCTACATTTAAAATGTAAACAATATTTAAAACAACAACATTTTTCGGACTACATAAATCTCAAACTTTATTAAGATCAAGAATGAGATATTTTTACGGATATTCACAAAATATTTAAGACAGCTCCTAAAAGAGACGAACGTAAACAAAAAGTCACACGCCCTATTATAACTCGGAGCGCACGTTAAGCCGTCAATCAAAACAGTCAATAATATTTACGATTGTTGGTATATGTAGGTAGTCAATATCTACATTAGAGGGTAAAGGGGGAGAAGGATTTCAGTAGTCAGGTTACTAATCCTGAGTATTGAAATAATCTTTTACTTTATTATAAAAGCCCCAAATATCAGTCATACTTAAATAAATACAATGGTAAACAATACAATACTATATTTAATATTCATGTTTATATCTTAAACAATGATGCCGATGGTCTATTATTTAGAAAGCAATCTTGAATACTCTTGATAAAAGTAAAGTTAAGAAGATTTGTAAATGTTTAAAGGACTTTGAAATCCATCATTAACTTTAATTTTCTTTTAGATAATGAATTCAAATTTAATTTTAATTGGTTATCTATTTTGATAAATATCTTTATATGGTGTAGCACGTAACCTACATTTTGTCGCTGAATGAGTTCGATCGATGACCGCGTGTGGTAACGATAAAAATATACTATGTGGTGTAACCAAGGTAAGCATTAGAATTACAATGTATCTATAGGCCTAGGAAGAGGTTCTCGACACCTACATTTTGCCCGTAAAGTTAAGGCTCCAATTAACCTATAAAATCGCAGCGGCACACCAGCAACCATACACAATAGGTTTATAATTAAGGCTGGCATTCCAGGGTGATACTGCAATACCGTAACGTCGAATACCAGATAAAGTATTTGATTACGTAATACCTTTACCAGATTTGAAAACCAAACTCGCGCTACGGATCGATGTAACTCTACCTATTCCTTCAGGAATCAAGCGCTTGTCTAAGTAAAGTTTTAATTTGAACGAATGAACAACAGTTTGGTTAACTTCGCAACTGTTAATAGCTCTCTACTATGTAAGTTGAAAAGTGCTTATCGGCTAACAACGTACCTATAGGTATTAAGCTTTTGTTACTTTGACGGATCCAAATTAGATTTGTGCCAGATAGTATAAACCGATTTGTACTGTGACATACCTTTACAGTTAAGTGAGCTTTTAGCTGGAGAAACATGGATACGGAAGGTTATTTCAATCACGGCGTCCCAAAGAAAATACAGAGGTCTTTGAATAAGTTTTCGCTGTTTCTTCATAAATTGCAGTAGCAGCACTCCGTGCAGGAAATTTTGAATGGTAACGCAAGGAAGTTCTATATCTAACCTTAAATTTCAGTGTATGGTAGTTCACTTTAATAAAAGCTAAGTATTTTTTTATTGGTTCCGAAAATATCTACTTCTGTCCCAAATAAAGTGTATTTGTGGGGAACTTGATTACACTTTTTTATTGAAAAGAAATTTACAGCTGAAGTACACAGAATATTGGTCGAGACTTACGGTGACAATGTTCTGTCGGATACGACATGCAGAGATCACTTGTGAACAACTGCTTCAACGGTAGAAAAGAAAAGGCTTTTTGCACCGGATCGTAACTGGTGATCAAATGTGGATACACTACGATAAACTAAAGCGTAGAAAATCGTGGGATAAGTTCGGCCATGCATCAATATCGTCCGCAAAACCAAGAATCCATGGATCGAAGCTTCTTCTCTGCATTGGTGGGATCAGAAAAGGGTAATCTATTATGAGCTGCTCAAACCGAATGAGACTATCACTGAAGATCGCTATCGACTTCAATTGATGCGTTTGAGCCAAGCCCTACTAGAAAAACGGCCGCTATATGAGCAGAGACAAAGTGATTTTGTTACATGACAACGCTCGGCCTCATGTCACAAAACCAATGCAAACCTATCTGGAAACGCTTAAATGGGAAGTTTTACCACACCCGCTGTTTTCACCTGAAATAGCCCCTTCCGATTTTCACCTATTCCGTTCGATGGCACATAGCCTAGCTGAGCAGCGCTTCCATTCCTACGAATATACTAAAAAAATTATCGATTCTTGGATAGCCTCAAAAGACATATCGTTTTCCCGACGCGGCATACATATACCGCTAGGAAGAAAGTGATCTCGAATGATATGGCCAATACTTTGAGTAATGTTTTTGTTCTTTGTATGTTAAATAAAACTTTCATTTTGTGCAAAAAACAGCGAGAACTTATTCAACTGTGTACTAAAGTGTAATTGCTGTGTCACCAAGGACTAAACATTCAAACAACGGACACAAAAACACCCAGACTAGGAATAACTATTTGTGGAACACACAAATTTTTGTCCTGTGTGGAGATCGAACCTTAACCCATTACCCCCTCCATGCTTATTCAGGCCAGCCGCCATATCAAGTAAGAACAAACTCCTATGCACATCCTGGCCTGTTTATCTTCTTCTATGACAAGTAAGACTGAGTCTATGCATGTTTCTATCGCACCCATATATTTGCCACTTGTTCTAGGTTGTACTTCTAAAAATGCCAATAACACCGCCCGGCCCGAAGCTATCGAGGCTGACATAGTCAGGTCATAATAAAAGGTAGATGTTAGGTAATAATAATTCGAGTTACAGGGTTTCTTCATAGTTTATAATATAATTATCAAGTAAAAAACACAAAAATTTAAAATACGTTTACGAAAAATATGAAAGAAGCAATTAAGATTTTCGGGGCTTCTCTTTATGAGATCAGGAAGATCATAATTCAAAACATCAAATACGAAAATATACGGCAAAAGCATTTTTATGCGTCCAAGATATTGAGCGAATATGAAAGTTAGGGAGTAACTAAAAAATATTCGTGGAGATTTGCTGCGCAATTCAGAAATGTGGTAAATCAGCGAACAAAGTTTAATTAAATAAACTGCTTTTGAGGTCCAATATATTGGAATCGTCTGTTATTAGAACTTAGATTTGCTGTCGTGTTACGATGACAACTTGTAAACCAACTATAACGTAGGTCACAAATTCGGGCAACTCAGAACGACATGATTTCATTGCTCTTTGAAGCCATAAAACTACATTCGTGACATTCCTAGGAATATGTTAGACGTCCAAGCGATAAGTTGTCGAAATCCAGCCTTTTAATTTCAGTACAATATGTTTGTATGTGATAGGTACTTTTATTATACAATAAGCTTTTACCTGCGATTTTGCGTATGCGTAAAATTCGCAAGCAAAAGCGAAATATGGTATAGTAGATCCTATCTACATTTTCCTTTCTTAATACCTGATTTTAAGTTTGAGTTCCAGGAATATAATTGTGTAACTAGTTTTCGCATTATGCACGTACAAATAAACAGACACACAAAAATGCTATATTAATTATTTTTGGCTTCTGTAGCTCTTGTAAAGAAACCTTGCATAATTTTTTCTTAAATATGTCCTATGTACAAACATCGAGCAGTTACAATTTCATTATACCTATCTACAGACTAAGATGGTCAGGGTTTACCCTCGCCTATAATTCAAAATATATACATATACCTTACAGTACCTACTGTAATTTATAATAAGATATTCCTCCAATATCAACCTGCCGAGTTAAAATTAGTATATATGTAGTTATTGAGTCTGGGTGTTTGGTGTCTGTGGATTCAATGCTTGTAAAATCACCGCAAATCGACTTTTTTATTTTTGTACCTATAATATATTTTCCAGTTTAATGTAAGTCAATGTTTATTCATCTCTTAATAGTTAGGATAAGATAAAACAGATATCTTCCAGGTTTAGTAACATGTAAATATTTCGGCAACCAGACACTCAGTTGGTCTATGTATAATACAATAGGTATAGGCATACCTACGTTTTCCTATAGAACTTAAAAGGAATGACCCTATAAAAAGATAATGTTATAGTGGATATCCTAACATAGGCCTAACTCTTTAGCCTAACAGGAGCCAAGGAACGAATTTCTAGTTTATTGAATTTATCCGGTCCCAGTATAAGACATTATTTTTCAACTAAGGCTAAGTAAAATCAGTCGACGGAAGACGGACGGTACGGTATTATGGTCCGTGTTTACATTTGAGGCTTGAAGCAATTTACACACCTGTTTATTTTTCAATTTTGTTCCAATGATTGGACGTTTTTATTAATATAAGTCATACTGTGTAACAAAGATAATAATGCATTATATCCAATAAATACGTCTTCGAACAGTATGCTACTATTTATAGGTATAGTAAATACATAGTATAAACTAATATCATACTAGGCAAAGTATTATGTAAGGAGTAAAATGAGGGATGTCTAGTAGTCCTCTCTCTCTCTCTTTCTATTTTTGCTCATAAAAGTATAACGGATAAGGTCAACTTTATATCTACCCGTATAGAGAAATGCCTAACAGAAACACATAGTAAATCTTTAACCGACCAGAAAAACTTTGCAAATTACAGTCCAAACTCCTGCTTAAGATTAGATCATTGCACCAAAAGAGCAATTTATTAGATTATGTAAGCAGACCTAATAAAATAATAAGCCCTTTATAAGTTATCTTTATTCACATATGACTTTAAAACATCTTATTGTCAAAACTTGGGACGTGATAATGTCAATACCGATCACTACGTTCAAATTCTCGTAGGGAATACACTATCAGTTCAATTCAGATTATAGCCACGAATACCTATAGATCTTCTATAATTCAAGTCGGAAATTATATTGGCAATTACAAGCCATAATATAAATTTACTAAGGCGTAGACTCTGCGTCGTAAACGCGAAATATTCCGCGCTATATTGAACGTATGTATATTTAAGAAAGATATTTTGCTGATACAAATTCAAAATTATACCACAGCCTTGTAAATTAATATACGCAGTTATTGCATAACAGAATAAGCAGATATGGTGGCTTACCATCTGCTACGACCCAGAAATATCTCTTTTGCTTCATTCACTTTATTTACATTATTTATGAAATCAGGTTGACTAGAGTGAGATGTTCAGGAGAAAGAACTTTTGGAATGTGGTCTAAGAACGTTCGCACAACTTTTCTTCGTTGTATTGTCATATGAATAAAGTTGTTTTGTAAGGATTCCTTTATTCGTCTACTTTCGTCTATTCTTTACATCCTTCATTATGGCTTACTTTTCTCAATTCTTGCTTCTAAATCTTATTTTACTCTAAAGTACTCGCTTATTAGATATGCAAATATTACAATGGAACGACAATTGTTCATGATCATTGGCCATCAATAGATTTATGATGTCAAATTGCAACCAATTGAGTATGTTATGGACACAATCTATATGAACATGCAGCATCTGTGTAGGTACTTAACATTTTGCTAAAATCTTGAGCTTACTAAATCTTTGTCTAAGTAAGATTTTATAGGATTCAACTTACTTCGACGTCAGAACTTAGGATGGAGTCGATGCACTAATTTCGAGATTTTGTGTGATTTAAGATCTGTAGCAATTCATTAGCTTGGTGTGGCAGACACCATACCAACATATTTCAAATTTTGGTTCCTACTACCAAACCAATCTGGACATACAAATAATAATGTATTAACATAATCGTGTGTTTGATATCTCTACAACTCTTTATGTCCGATATCAGTAATCAGACGTGTAGTGCTTTAATGCATTCGCCGTTATCATCAATCAACGTACGCATCGGGGCCCACTATCGGAAACTGTCCATCATACTGAACACCCTCGGTAGTAACCAACAGTAGTGTCATAGCACATACTACTTTTACATAAGTCAACTGTATTCATGTTTACTGAGCTGTAAACAGCTGAAACATTGTTTTATTTATAAACGACTGTATTTTTTAAACTGATATCATATTTCTTCCTTAGATTTTCCTTTTTAAATATATATATATATATTTAAAAAAGAGTTTAAATTCAAATACCATTTAAAAATGGAATGCTTTTTATAATAACCATGCTCCTGTCCATGTCCTATTTGTATACATTCACGTCGATAACGTAAGTATTCCTCGTATAAATAAAAGTCAACCCCTGCAGATACCCACTACATATCACCTTATACAGTTTACTAACAACGAAAAATAACAATAACGTTACTTACAATCTAAATTAAAATTCTATTTATTCCTAAGCCGAAGCCATTTTTGGCAAATAACATGTAACATAAATTCTAATTTTATTACACCTACTTTAGGCAACAAATTTAAATTAATATGTTAAAAGTTTTGACAGTAGCATGCCTTATAAGGACTGACGAGAAATATGTTGTTTTCTACAAATACAGAAGTTTATGAATAACCAATTTAACGCCCAGTAATTTTAGCACAACGAAACTCACACATTCATAGTGCACACCACGCGTACGACGATAATAATGAACCGACAAGGAAATCAGCTATTACTTCAACATCCCACATGCGGCCCACCTTCGAAACAGTCGATTTGACGCCCTAGATACGAAGTGCTAAGCTGAGCTAAATATAGACAAGGGCCCTCGGTGTTAAATCTTGTGCCTATCGCAGTTCGCCTGTCGTTTAACTGTTTCGCGGAAGCAGATAGTATGAATCAAAGTTCTAATTAATTTCGATATCCCCGTGCCCTAAATCTGAGCGTTCGATAGTCACATTTCGATAGCTGTAATTAGTTAGACTTACGTCTGTTTATTGATCAAGGTTGCTTAATTATTATATAAATTCCGTATAAGAATACAGATTGTATAATCACGTGATCGGATAATTACAAATATCTTAACTAACTTTGACGTTTTATTATTACTACGAATTTATAATACATATATGTAAGTATTATAATAATTTATAGATGGTTATATTTAAACCTCTTAACCTCAACTACTAAATACATACCGGTTGTCGATTTCGCCCTGTAAGCATCATAATTTGCTTGTGAATAATATATCGATTCAAGAGCGGCTTAATTAACCAAATGTATCTACGTGCTACGATACGTAATCCAAATTGCTGCATCCAAAATAATTTTTGTAGAGAATCTCTATTCTATATAAATATGTTTCAATCCACATTACGTATACAAAAGACCTAAATAGATACCGGCAAACAGTTTCACGACAGTTGTTAAAGAGCAGATAACAAAGTTCTAACGAGACTCGCGTCTTAAAGGCCAATATGATATGAAAAGGTCAACAACGCTTTGTATTCAGCAACATGTGGCAAAAATTGCTACTTCGAGTACATAATGCCGATTGCTTTGTGAAATTGTCTCGTTTGCTTGACATAACAATGTGCTTTAAGTAAAAATACTATTGACGATACGAAGAGAAGCTCAATGGGAAGAATCGATATGAAGAAATAATTTAGCTGAATAGATTAAGTTTTAGACCGTTTTGTTACTATTATTGACTTTATTATCACTCATTGTCAAATAGTATACCCACAGATTTCTATGCTAATGTATGACACTGCAATGCAACTAAACATCTTTGAGTACCTGGTAAAGCTATTAGGGCGTGCTTGGTAAAAATGTATATATCTAGCTATTACTTGCAGCTTCAAATATTACAGCTAATCTCTCATTACTTAGGATAATATTCTATATACACTTTCGCGGCACAAAATGTAGTCAAATCTTACTGTCCAGTTTGCTAGTCCTGAAACTACCTTCGTAGTTTGATGCCCCGAAGAATCTCTTTATCCAACAAAATAAAAAGCACGTTATTACTGTTATCTTAAATAAAGTAAAACATAGAACGTAGACTTTCCTTTACACTTCCACAACAAGCGACGTAGTTTTACTTGCATAAAAGGTTTATAACGCAGTATAGCGACATTTACACCGTTCTATTCCTTACTAGCAGTAACTGCACTGCAATAAAGACTATTCATAATACTTGCAACGATGCTGGATCAATGTGAATCAGTCTCAACGGTTTACGTAACTCGATTGTAACAGAAAGAAAATTGCAAGCAAAACTTTATATACATTTGCTTCTTTGTGACTTAGTCGTTTTACCCCGGCTGCAGTTTTGAAACTTCTGTTCAAAGAATATTGGCACAATATTGTTTTTTTACTGCATACTTCTTGTATTACAGGCTTCATACATATATAACCCGCAAATCAGCTGATTTCTTTAAAGCTTTAAGGTTAAAATTACATAAAGGTCGCCGCATGCATTATTTGATTAAATGTCTAACAATAGATCCTTTTCATACCGTACTTGCATGCGTTTAGCCTATCCTAAGTATTGGAAACCTGAGTAAACCACGTTATCATAGTTTAATATGTTGCAAGTCAGTTCAAACACATTTAGACTAGTATTAAACTAGAAATACCCTTATAAGTGCTCTTAGGTGGTTTCCGCAAGATAACAGGATTCCTTATCACCAAAATACATAAATAAAGTACCGTTGACTAAAAACTAAGAACTATACAATTATTGAAAGATAATAATCGGTAAAACTACTATTATAATATATAAAAACTAATATTAATAATTAATGATCCAAAAGGTGGAATCGCAACTAAAGTATTATCGATACTTAATCTCATCATCATCAATACTAGCACAAGAAACAACAGGAATATGAATAATGTTTAAACAATTAAAATGGTACAAAATAATCAAAATAGCGTTGGCTTTTGCATAAAGCAGAAAGCAAAATGGCCATGTTTATATACAAAAAAAACAGTATAATACACATATCAAATTTTATTTTAACATGCCCAGAGCGTTAAAAATAACCGTGAAATGTTAAAAGTGTATGAAACTAAAAAAATAACGCTAGAACTGGTTCAATCATCATGCTTTCATTGACAAAAAATGCACCGGTACTGAAAACGTTATGCATGAAAAATAAAACACAAATACAGATAAATTTGAAAAATAAATTACGATTATAAATGGTTTTATACTTTCGCGAATAATATAACTCAAACTTTAACTGAGTATACCAAACAGTAACCAAAACGACCGACCCTGAATCAAATTTACCATGTTTATAGATTCCCCTCTCTACTGGCCCTAAGCCACAAGAGAGGGACTGCTGTAGCCTCTAGTACCGAAGATACTTTTAGGATCCAATAATAAACATGGGTCTCGTCTTAAGAAATACGGATCCGATCCTCGTCAGGCACACAATAGCGACCAGTTATTACCCGAAAGAACTAAGTTTGGTAGAAAAAGTTTGGTAAAGATTACCTGACTATCTGTGTACATAGTTTATTCCAATTTCTATAATATTTGTTTGCATGTTTTCATGTGGAAAACAACGAACGATACCCCAAATATAGGTGAAGAAGCGGAACAACGCATAATACCTTATGTTTATTAGAAAACATATCGCTAATTTACTATGCCCGAATAATGGTGCTGGTCAAAGTTGTCTAGCTATCAATCTAGACTTCACTGCCTCGCTAGCTATCGACATTAAACATCATTAAATATATTTTTTATTATTTCTTCAACTGAAGTATTGCAATTTTAGACAATTTTCTAGCAACAAATACAGAAATATATATGTTACAATTTTGCAGCACACATTTTGGCAAGTAGCAATATAAAGTTTATAGATTTTTACACATTCAACATCTTGGCACTGCCAAACAATTTTTATTGCCGTCACTCTTGGGTAAGCAATAAAAAGAAATCATGCGGAAACATGCATTGTTTCCGCATGATTTCTAACATAAGATATTATTAGCAAGCCAAAAAGTATGAAGAGTTCAAAATAAGCAATTTCACTACAGAAACAAAACTTCGATACACGCATGTCAGAGTTTCTCATTATTTACTTTACATAACATAGACTCACAACTCCACGAAAGGATGGCACTGATATATCACATCAACTTTTTGACAAATATGTTAGGTAAATATACCACGTAATAAGAAGCGATTTTATTACCTAAATTATAATATACTAACTATAAGTGTATATGTATGTTTCAAAAGATTTGTTGCATTATAAGTTAAAACATTTTAAGTAATATAGAATTTAAACATTACGCTACCTAACAATAGAAATTAATAGGAGAATCGTATATGTTAGCAGTCCTAAAGAAGTCAAGTCTATGTCCCTTTTTCCTTAATGACGCGACGGCACAGCGAACTTTCCTTGGTGATGAACATTCTATTACTACATACGAGCAGTGTTCGAGCTCTAGAAAGTTTGGACACAAACATGATATCCCTTTATAATAAGATCGTTAAAAATGCCGCCTTTTATTGATTTTCGCAAAAAAGGTCATAGCGCTACAATATTTTTACAACAATAACAGGAGTATGTATTTTTAGCAAACCCTCGTGGAGAATTTCTAAGTGAGAACAATCTTTTCACAAGTGCTACTCGGAAACGATATCATTGTTATGCTTGTGTATACGTTTATGTAACTTCCACAGCACTTAGGCAGGTTCTCTGTAGCCGGTCTATTGAATTACCGGACGTCCTTCCTTGATGCATTGTGAACAATGGACTGCTAATAAATCCTGGTTTCTATAGATTATACTTATGATAAACACCTTATTGACTAAATAAGATTAGTTATATTGAGAAAGTTGTTTTTGTGTAAACAGTGTGTCATGGCAGCGGCTCTGTTTTACATAATATTTAGCAAAATAAATTTAACTGTACAGTTGGCTTTGTAGTTTAAGCCTGCCCGTCGCTACTGTGTTTGTGTCTGTAATGGTCCGCACAGCTCAGGATATATTGCTAATTCGAAACTTTACTACTTCATAAAAATAATAAACAATTTAATTGACTTAAAAGGCATAATGCGGTCCGCTTAATTGTGACTCACATGCGTGTTGTCGGCACAGTAAAAAAGGAGTCGCAACGCTGTCAGCGGAAGAATAAAGTCGCATGCTAATAGTAGAGCGCCTCCTTAATGAACCGTCTCGGCTAAAACAGAATACAGAGTTTATGGCTGCGATCATTTGTAGAGGGGAGAAAGAAAATGAACTGCCAACTTTACTTTGTAAAGATTTAAAATATAATAATTTTATCCATATTCGCAGATATCTTTTGGCCTTCAAATATTCGTTGAATTTCGGTACTAGATAGATTTATTTTTTATACCGTCGTTGCTTTTAGGAGAAATATTTCAATATCATCGCATACAAAATTCATGAGATGATAAATAAATAAACATCAACAAAATTAATGTTTGCACGAAAGTATTGCGTAAGCAAGTATCATGGAAATTGAAGTTAGCAACGAAATATAGACATCAAATTCACTTTCATTCGATACACACGAAACCGCAATTTAGAAGCAGTAATATATCTTATGAGTTTTACATTCATCTCGCTAAAACGCTTGAGGGATACTATGTCGAAAATTAAATAAGACATCAAAACCACGCAGTTTGGCAATATTATTAATACAAAAATTGCATTGAAGAATATACAGAAGACATTGTTATCGTTTACGTATTTTATAATTTAACAAATGATCCATATTATTAACCCATGAAAGTCTTATCATTCATTGTTAGCGACGTAAATCTTATTTTACACTACCTGGTGGTAAGCAGTCTCATGTTAAACGAATATGAATAGACTTTTACCATAACCAATGAACGCTCGCAATATCATGGACAACAATCACGAATTGCTATATAGCCGATATAAAATTAGAGCCATGGGCAATCAGACGACTCGGATACTCCTCTACACATCGTACATAGCTTGGTAACCTTACTTCTCGCAAAAACACAACACAAAGTTGATTCACTGGTAAGTTCTGCACGGTAGTTTTCAGAGTGCTCTATGGTTTCTGTATCGCTGGGTATTTTACGAATACCACAGACACAAGGAACACTTAGATTCGAAACAACTACTTGTGAATTACACAATTATTTGTCGCATGTGAGGATCGAGCCCTCAACGCACGGTGTAGTGATAGTCGCAAGGCGACCACTCAAGCCAGTCGAGGTGCTTCAGATTAAACAAAATCCTTAGTTTAAGCACGCTCTGCGGTACCCATCGTAAATCTTAACCAATGCAATACCAAGTACACTAAGAATGTAATTGCTTTTACATCCTCTCGCAAAATTGTAAAAACGAAACTCATATATCTTGATCTTGATCAAAATTTTTCGTAAATAGGTAATTGAAGCAAATTCTACTGTACATGTACATATAAATTTTAATAATGGATTCCTTTCTAATGACGTCAAAGTAATTAAATTGTAAAGTAACCACCAATCAGACGGAAATCTCTTAACTGTGTGGTAGATCTGGATGTTCCCGCCAGACCAAGCTGCCATGTGCTCGTGCAATTACATGCCATGTCGTAACCGCCGACCCAATTCTATCGACGGAAAATATCAACCACGCCCTGTTAGATGAAATAAAAATTTATTTTAAAATATGCATTGAATGGGACACGGCTGATAGATTTGTGGTTATCGTACATTGTATCTCTTGCTGCTGCTATTGTCAAATGACACAATATCCGTTTCAAAGTAAGGAGTACCAGGCACGACATAATGGTACACCGACTTCTTCGAACTCATAACTTTAACGATTTAAGCGAGCAATGAATTTAAAATGTATGTTCGAAAAATAAGATATATTGACTGCACAGCTTGGGCCAATAGACAAGGATTATTTTTCAAAACATCAGCTGATACTCAAGTAATAGGATGAGTATGACATCCATACACGATGAAGTCAAAATCAATGTTACAAAAAGATCCGTAAAAACTACGAGTACGATCCTTGCTGTTCTATCCTAATCTATATTTACATTTATTATACAATGTTCTTTAAAAGTGTCATCAACGTACCTACTATATATTGGAAGGTTAAGCCCATATTAACGGATAAAGGCAGAATATAAAGATAAACCTGATCTATCCGAAACATCCTATTGCCGGCGCTCGAATAATCCTTAATCGGGATGAAAGTATAAAAGCGATAAAAAACAAAACGGTTCGGTAAAAGATAGTACAAAACGACAATAGGTACGCAATTTGCTAGTATCAGACAGATGGAAAGGGGATTAATCATATCGAAGGGGAATGATAGGTCGATTCACACGATACCTATAGGTATTTGGTCGATAAACAGCATAAAGGTTTAACGGCGTGCCTCGGTATCATAAAAGTAGAAACGAGGGTATGCACGCTTACGAAACACGAAACTCTGAATTGGGTCACATCCGAGTATCTTGTAATGTCGCTACATTTCAGTAGCTACGCCCAAATAGTAATAGTATACTATATGGTTATAATTTATTAAGAAAAGGTTGCTCTATGACCATTTAAGAAGCAAATGTCTTTCTTTTAACACGTCCAGACACTCTAGACAGGAATATATTACGTGCTAAACTTTGGGGCGATATGTTATTCACAGTGCCTTATCATGTGTCACACACGTTTAGACATTTCAGATTGCGTGGTATAACTAACTGCTATTTTATATAGATACAATATTAAAACTGTTTAAAACATAAGCAAGCAAGTTTACACAACAATGTTGGCAGGAAAATTGGGTTTAACCCAAAAACTGAACAACTAGTAGCAGTTTCCGAAGATTTTCTTTTTAATCGTGTTGCTCGAGGAAATATCGAGCAATTTTTAAACCCAATATGGCGTAGGCGGTAACATTACAAAGGGCACTTCAAATCTACTTGTTCAATCTCTCCTAGATCGAGTAAAGAAGATATTTCAGATCTCTCGACCTTCACAGGCATATAACAGTTAAGGACAGTTATTAATACTTAAAGTGCCAAGATAATTTGTACGTTGGTTGTAACATACCAATGTACAATTTTTTATAAATCACTTATTATACTAGATATTTATCTGCTGAAAGGAACTTTTCAAATCCGAAATCGTACAAATGGTTTCCGTACGAGCTGGAATTACGTTCCAAAAAAGGTACGGTTTTGAATTGTTGATGCACCGTTGAATAAACTATCCGATCCAACGTGGCTTCGAAACAATACTTACTGATTTACTGACGTAAGATTGTTCGTAACGCATAACTCAACATGTAGAATAACGTACATTAACTAACCGATGACGTAATCTTCTCGGGAATGAGGAAGATAATAGCAATAATGTTAACAGCTATTAAAGTTTATCTGATACTGGACGAAGTTCGCTCTTGATTTGAGCCAGATAACTTACGTAGTCTCGACGGAGTTACTCAGTTTTATCTTATCATAAATAAAGTTGCCTAGTTAGACGATAATTAGCTTAATATATTATTTTAAGAACTAATTACTACTAAAACTAACATATTAGGTTTATCCAATACATAATGATTTGTTCTGGGAAGTAATTGAATAATATTGATCAATTTTAGACATGCAACTATTACCTAGAAAATAAAATTAGGCACAGTGTGAATGAGACATGGAATAAGAAGAATAATCTCGGTGTATGCTTTCTGACTAGAATAGAGACGTTCTTAAGAAATGCCAACATTGCAAATGGGATCCGTAGTAACAACGTACATTGTTCTAGAGCTAAAGTCTTATAATCAACGTGTTAAAGACAATTTTAAAGTAAAAGTTGCTTCCGTTTTATCTTTTTAAAAGTTTTGAATTTCACCTGGAATATAACAAAAGCTCAAACCTAATTTCATATTAAACATAACACACAGAAAAGTAATATATTTCCTCTTAATCTCATTTAAATATTCTAATCGCAGTTCGACGATTAATTTTACAAGCATAATGATCCCTATCCTTGCAAAATTTTCGACAGAAACAAAGGCGGCACCACACTATAGCTTACTGTCCATCACCGTTTAGGGATCCCGAAGTCACCCTTCTATTTCCGTCGGGTCGGCGCGCGGCGCCTAGGGCGTTAACCATTTCCACGCCATTTCCCTCGGTAAGCCAATTGAATGGTACAATAAGCTGTACCGTTGACTCTTGTTTGTAAACCTGATTAGACGATTTACGAGGCTGTAGATTAAGGCTTAAGGCAGAAAAGACAGACGCTTTCAGTCAACCTTTAATGCCTAACAACGTCTGATATTGGTCCGTGCAGATCAGTCAATATTTTGCTACCAACTTCCAACTGTCATAATGTACTGTAATGCGCGCCGGCTTCGCTAATATTAGATCAGATTGGCAAAAATGTTCGTTTCATTTTGACAGACTGTTATTGAACCGACTTAAAGACTACCTTTTAACTAAGGGCACGATCAATATCACACAGAACTGGTAATGTGAAGGCCAGCCAGATGATTATCGATACTATACTAATATACGCTCAGGGATAAATAACATTGAGACTAGCATAGAAACAGACATCATATAAGGAAAAGAGACCTTAACTTAGCATAGGAATGATTATGTTAGACTATGCTACTTTTGTTGTACAAACACACTTTTGTAATGTATTATGTTAACCAAATCCAATATTTACATATAATATTTAGCTTTGGCATTCCAGTACAAATACCAGCTGAAATGATTTTTATTGTTTTCCACCGTGCCGGAACAATTACCGCTTCGTGTTATTGCTAATTTAATGTAGATGACTCAGTTTTTGCTTTGCGATCTATGAGTTACATATGGTAGTCAAAACATTATTAATTTTACTTGTTAATAGTAAATAAAACGGTAACGCCATTACAACATTCGCAGTACAAAGACTGCTCCTCAAAAGCCAACAAACTGAGTTCCTTTAATAATTAATTAATGAACAAAGAATGCTTATCTGTGCGTACACTCAAGTCATTGTTTCTTTTAAATGGTTTCTGCTAAACAGGAAGGCTAAGGCTCTCAGTGTTAAAGAAGATTAACAATTAAGTACTATTAGTTGGTCTTAAAAACTGCCTTTCACTTGACAACACTAAGCATCTTATCTGTACTAGCAACCAATTTCAAAAAGCCTATCGATCGTTTTATTTCAAATATTGTAATTAATCGGATTGTGTATCGAGGCTTAGTGGAATAATCAGGAGATTGTAGTAGATTCTATCAGTGTAGTTGTATGACAAATACGAATTTGGAGCTTATATCATGATTTAAATAGATAAATGGCATCTAATAATAATTTTACCAAGTTTCTATCACAATATCATTGCCGTTAGTTTTGTTATATGATCCATGAGTGTGTTTATATGAATAATGTTTTACGTTTACTAAATCTTATTTATTTAGAGGAACTACTAATACGCTCGTATGTTTTAAAAGTTATATGTCCTTCCGAGTAGCTCAATCAATTTCCATACTAAACACCAAAAGCCGTTGCCGTGTTCAGCCAGATTGAATATTTGTTATATTGATACTTACACAATTATAATAGGATATTAATATTTTGGAACTAAAAATGCGCTTTACTAGGTTGCCATTACGTCTAGGTTCAGATTTAACAGCGTCCTTTATTAATTATAAGCAGAATGGTCCTTAGGCGGCGTCAGTAGCTAAATGGCGAACAAGTTTGACAACCGAAATTAATAAAATCAATGTAATACGAAATCTAGTCATTAATGCAGTTCATTAGGCTAAACAAGTACAAACGAAGTAAATTCTAGTTGAACGCTTATCTACTCAAATCACAGACACGGTGAAAAATATTGTCTCGCATAAATCTGCATGCCGGTATGCAAAGGTATGTATTTACCGTCATACATTTTATATAACTATGTAATAACGGATACGATTTATTATTACAGCCGTTGATCAAGGTATGTAAAGACACATATATTGAGCCACATGTTTAAATATCACTTAACATAGAGAACCTACTACCATCAACCGGTACACAGTTCCAATCTTTGCGGTATTACTATACACATAACGCTTCTAAAGTTGCCAGTCCCTTATTTACATAATAGGACTACAAAAATTATTATATTCCATCTATGATACACTTTTATTTTAGCCTATAGGTGTTTTCTTATTATTTATTTCTAAATCCTAACTAATATTATAAATGCGAATGTGAGTTTATTTGTTTGTTACTCTTTCACGCTATAACTTCTCAACTGATCATTATGAAATTTCGCATACACGTTATCAGGGAAAAAGAAAGGTCATAGAGTATCTTTCATTTCGAAAAGTCTTGTTACTAACCTTAACTAATCTACATTTACGCGAAAGAATCCGCGGACAACATCTAGTTTTTAAAATAAAGCCTATATCAGTGAATTATATTTAAAAATCTTAAAATATGACACTTACGAGTATGTGCGACAACGCTCATAAGATTATTTTAAGAAAGAAACCCGTTAATTCCTTGCCACCCCTTGTTTTTTATCTAAGGCCTTATCATGCAGGTAAGTGTAAATTAATGCCACTAGACCAGTAAAGCTGACAAACCAAGCGCATTAATTATTACAAAAATAACCATTTATCTTCGCGTTTATATAAAAACAAGATTTTTTGTATCCAATGACAAGCACTCTAACAATTACCGACCTTATATACATATACCGATTTCTAATAAATTAAAAAGAATTTCAACTCGCTTTTGATATAAAAACAAATCCATCAAAAAGATATAATTGCCATCCCCTCGCGTGGGCGGTTATATCTGCCTTTTACCACCCATGGGTTTTGGATTTACGCGAATTACTTTGTTGATATATTGGGTCCTTGTTGTTTGTGTTATCCTGTTGCATCTGCATAGGGGTAGGGTAGCTAGTATTTTAGGTTTAGACAGGATTAATACGTGCTTTTAATGTTGTAGCAGACTTGTAATGCTGACTTCATAAATACGTTATACAATATATGCGTATGCTTGTGACAGCTAAACTTAAAATGTTCTCAATAGATTGTCTTGATTTTTTACACAACATTGCGTTTCTCTTCATGTATGTTTTTATATAATTTTTATTCTAATGGTCAGACTGAGCCACAGTGAAGCGCGGGCGGGTTTAGCTAGTATTATATATTCAATCGAACGATATGTCTCTTTCATGTCGATTAAAATGTATCGTACAAAGTCCAAACACAATTAGAGAAATTGGTTAGAATACATGACCGTAACTAATGCTAGTAAATGTAAACTAAGCTATATATTAAACTATATATTTCAATCAATCAATCAATCAGTCCACCGCAGTCCACTGCTGGACATAGACCTCTCCCATTTTAACCTTAACCAGTGAACAGCAATAAAACATGTAAGCAGTACTATCATACTATATATTTAACCCAACCCAATCTTAAGAGTATATTTTGGTAGTGTTTTGCTAATCTGTGTTTTTTTAATCAATTTTAATACTAACATTTTAAAATTTACATTTAGGCAATCAACAATAGCTAAACAAAATCATTAAAATCGAAAACATTGCTAACTAAAACATTATGTACATGCTGCGCCATTTACTCTCCGGCACTTCATGTGTTATACTTATAACTAGTAATTTCCTGTACATCACCCAGGTGAAACCTTCGGCGGGCTGCATGGAACTAATAAGTATATTGTTTAAAATCTCATTACTTTTTTCTTCATAAGAAGCCAGAGCATTAAAACCCTTTTCAACAGTAAGGCGCGGCTTCACAAAGTGATGTCAACACCTAATATACAAGTATTGAATGATTCAACCGCAATCACAATACATTACAAACGTGTATGAGTTATATAAACTCAACGATAATTACCACGTAAGGTCAACAGGTAATTACTACAGTGTGATTCATTCCTTGTGTTATTTAGTCGTTGTACTATTCCAACTGAAGAAATACTGATAAATATTCTTACTTTTTAGTAAGACAACTCCTGCACTAGGGACAAGCAAGCACGACTTTACAAACATTAACATCTAGGCTCTGGAGCACTATTCGTGGATCGCACGAATCAATGTCCCGTGTGGGGATCGAAGCCAGAACGCAGTGTGTAGAAACGAAGTGACCAGCGTCATCCGTGCAGTTATAACAATATCAGGTGTACTTATGTTATTGTGTATGTCATATGAGTATATTTGTACACGCCATACATGTAATATAATATTAATTTGTCATGTATGAAACTTTTACCACATGAGATTATACCCGAGAGACTATACGAGTCTTCCGTTTACAAAATGGCAATACCGTATTTCTATTAAAGCCACATATTATATTAATATATTTGTGGATTTGTAATCTCCTCTCTTTCTCTCTACTAACTATTTGTAATTCGTATATATAATTTGTTTACTCGTAATAAACTTAGTTGAAATACATGATTGAGTCGTTAACGTTTGTCTTAAATTGTCACATAGAAGATTTTCTTTGACCGTTCTATTACTTCCTATTTTTATTATGCATCTCTATTACTGGTAATATATAGAAATAATAAAAATGCAGCGCGAAACATTCGGCTTTATAAAAACTAAAACATTTGGCTTCACGTATGCTGTCACGTGTGCTGCATAAAGTAGTATTATAAAATAAATTACTTTTATCCACTGCAATAAAACATGTAAGGCTGTGTATTATGACAGTAATCATACTGCACAGCCACAGTTCATTATTGACACTACAGCTACTAACGTAACCCTACTATTCAAAAATGAACGTTTCTGTTGGGGCAAAGTAGCTATTAGCTGTTCTCCTTTATAGTTTATTTACTTTCTGATAAAGTCAAGAACACAAACCCATTGTTACAGTTATAGGTTACTACGCGGCTTATTGTTATTAAGCCCCGCCTACTTTGTGTGGATTCCGTGTGGCCATTTTTAGCGGTGAAAATACTGCCATGTTTTTTTTCCGTTCCCTGACCTGAACATAGAAAACACAACGATTTGCTGTGAAATATTAAACTAAGCCAGCTACTACTACTACATTCAACTAAGTTAATTCATTTAAAGTTTTGACCGGCAAAGTATAATTCAGATGTGTGTCTTGGACAAGGGCCAAGCAACGGTAGCGCCGAGCCAATTTCCAGACAAGTTAAATAAATTTACTGAAGCAACATTTGTTTAAGCGTTCAGAACCCCTGTACAAGGATCGTTAGCTGATTTCCTTTATGCAAATAAAACATTATAACCACGAAGTTCTGCAACATGATCGCGATAAAGTTCTTAAATGAGTTACCTATATAATATTAACAAGTTATTTTGTTCCGGTGAGAGTCTGTAGCTATCGGTCCCAGTTTCAAACTTGCTTGGCCACGGCTTCGCTCCCTTAATGCGAAAGTCCTAACTGGAATAGTGTTTTATACCGATATTAAAAGTAGCATGTCACTAAATGCATAAATGCACGAATGGCATAGTTGTTTAATTGGTCCTTGCCACTGCTACTACGCCGATTGCTGTTGGTTCAAATCCCACGCGGAACAAAAATTTGTGTGGTCCACGAATAGATTTTCCGAGCATAGGTGCTCTTTGTTTCAGTTGATTGAATGTTTGTAGTCCCCGCGACACAGGCTTCATTTCAATTTGTTGACTTGGAATCTAGTATCGTTGTTGTTGTTGTCTTTAAAAAAAGAAAGAAGCAGAAGCTATATGCACGCAAATAATCACGTAGTTCATTTGCGCCGTTGCTGCGTGAAAGAAGGACGAACCGACAAATAGATTATATCATTCTTATACTAGTAAGGATATGTACGATAGACAGTAGTCTAAAATATTCTGATAGCCATATTGTTATCTCTTAAGGTTATGAAGATCAGTTAGCAGTGAACTAAACTAGTACTTAGTGAACTCTAGTTAGAATTGATTCCTGACTTGCGTATAACTTGGATGTAATAAAGCCAGATATAAGAGAATAACAGCCTTTAAAATTATGTTTCTAAATAACGAATGATTTCAGAGTACTTTTATATAATATTGTCTTCTGTTTACGCAAATGTTATTCATTGAAATTAAACTACTATATACGGATTTATTACTTTTATATACTGGAATTTACTGTGCTACTGTTATACGGCACATTATGCATGATCGCGTTAATACACGTTACGTACATAGGTATCTACCTACATATTATATATATCAAGCAATGCAAAAGCTTAAAAGTTATTATCGCAGTACTACTGTCTCACAAACTCATAAACAATGATATACAGTTAAGAAGCAGATAATTATGTTACTAGCACACAAAAAGTGAAGACTCAGAGAAATTACCCAATTAGATCGTTTTCCTATAGCTGTCAAAGCAAAATAAAAAATTAAACCTCAATTTTTCGAATAATAGCTGTTTCCTTCACGTAAACTCTTTTTTTTCTATTGTAGCTACTTACTCAAAAACTTTACTTGTTTAAAATTTTCAATACAAGTAGGGAGAAAGAACAAAATTGTATGAATCATATTTTCAACGTCCTTTTTATGAAATGTCCATTTATATGAAATTGACTTATCTAGAGTAATATGATCCTAATTAATATTATAAATGTGAATGTGAGTTTGTTTGTTTATTTGTTACACTTTCACGCCTTAACTACTAGATCGGTCATCATGACATTTCACATAGTCGTTGTCAGAGGTACAGAAAAGGAGATGAGCTACCTTTTATCCACAAAAAGTAATGTTCGCAAGGGAATGCAAATTGACTTAATCGACATTTACGTGTGCGAAGCCCGGGCACAATCTAGTTTCTCAGAAAGATGAAGTTTCATGTTGTACCTGGTTATAATGAAGAGTACATAGCAACAGTCACGTCCTCGAAACAAACATGATAAGCCAATATTAAATTAACGAACCGTAAGCTTGGTAAAATTACCGTAACAACTGTCACAAATGTTTGAACCTTTGAACAACGGACCGCGACAAACAACATGGTAAATACATATATGTATGTTGTTAGTTATATATGACGGGTATTGGCGAAAGCGGCAATAATCCTATGAACGGCTTCAACATGGGACATCCAATGTAATAGTTGCGGGCGGTAAATGTTACCCATTAATATCAAATATTATAGTGAGTTGAAATGCACATGTCAACATTCAGAGATCTAAATACGACCGCAATTTAATATAAAGTTTTAGAAACATGTATTACGAGTATTTGTCAATTCGTTTCTTCTCGATATAAACGTTAATAATGCCAAATTTATAGCCCTAGTGTGCGCATTATGCTTGAAAAGAGGTAATTCACGTATCAATTAATAATAATTTTATATGACCACTCCTGAATTCCTAAGTCGCGAGGGACTTTATATACATTGCAACAACGGATACAGATTTTACAGTATCTCAATAGTACAAATTATATTATAATTAAATGCGTCATGCGTACACTGCAACGGTTTGGCGACAAAACTACTACGGCAACTACCATAAGACTGTGTCAAAATTGTTTTTAGACAAGGATATAAGGATACCCCAGTTTTGTTTCACGACTTTGTTGCCTAGCCTTACAATATTGTTTCACATCTCTGAATTAAAAGACATCGTTTTATTTCTTCGGTTCAGCGACACGAAAATGTAAGCAAACACAATAATAATATTAACCACACAGCATAACATTACATGATATTATTATTTTCACATCTTTGAAATCGAACAACCACGCATTAATTTCCCACGTGACTCATCCTGGATTTTAAAGTACCAATAGGAAAGATCACATCCCTCGAAACTAAGTCTCAATAGAAACTATTTTACAAACGCGAAGAACCTGTCTACTAACACGATTCCTTAGTAGGTTAGTGAGAAAAAAAACGCATGCAGAGGCCGTGACCGCCGCAACGGCCGGTTCGATAACGGTATACCATCCGTCTAGTCGGATAGACACGATAATCGCAACTCTTCATAATGTTGAATGGTAACTATGAATATTTAAATGTCGGAATATTGCGTGTGTAAAGCATAACATTTTGATTAAAATATAATAGCTATAGATGATATATAAAATTTGTATGCAAAATATATTAAAGAAAGATGAAATACAGATGACCATATACAAATGAGCAATGGCAAAATTCCAAATATCAAGAAAGACAATTTATTTCGTTTTGGTAGCAGGTAGGTTTCGATAAAAATTAAACACTGGATAAAGTAACTTAATCTGTTTGAATCAATGATTACATGGAAAAAGAATTAATAAATTGGATTAGTCAGACTTTAATATTCAGTAGATAAATTTTATTTGCCGCCAACAGTTATAATGCAACGACTATAGATCTGCTTGTTATTTAAATATGAAGCCAAAGAGATTGCGAATGCATATCTGTCGGCACAGTGGAATTGAAAACGTTATCTCTTCCGTTATTGGTAAAGCCAACCCACATCCAAAATAGGATAGCAAAACACAATGCAGCCAAAAATAAACCAAAGCTGGAATCACAGACAGATGGTCGTTTCGCTTTTAAAATTCACGAGTAGGAACAGACTGAGCAAACAGTGCTCTTACGTCTATCGAATAGCTAAACTAGAACAATAGCGAATGACCATCTCGATTTTTGACTCGGGGAACACATCAAATACTCAGCGATCGTAAGTAGCCGAGGCAATACAGATTGGTTACATATGTAAAATACATACGAATAAATAATACAATTCTTTATTAACATATTAAATTTATAATCTTTGACATTCATAAGTGTTAACTTGAAACCTAACTTGAATAAATTTATTTTGATTTTGATTTTGAGTCGCAGCGGCACCCCGGTGGTCAGTCACAATAGATTTTAATTATGTCTGGTATTCTAAGACTTGACAGACAGGATAATGTGACAGATCAATCAGTAGTTACTTAACAAAGATTTTTTTTTACATTTAATCGAATATTTGGTATATACAATACATATATGTAGGTATGTCACGAGTAATGGCCGAAATGCGTTAACACATAGGATTAGGCAGCTAGAATTGGGTGCATTCGCCTATAATTGGTTTAGTTAAGGTTGCACCTACTTTTAGTTGCCTAATCCAACGAATACTCCATCGCACTTTTGTTTATATCCGTAAAATAATATTAGATATTGATTGTCCCAAAACATAAATAAATAACTGTAGAGGAAGCCTTATATAAGATACATAATTAATCTTATATCCGTATGAAATATTCCAACACAATCTCATAAGCTGAATGGATCCTATCAAAATCAATCGCAGCATTACATCCTACAGCTTTCTTGGGATTACTTCCAATTAAACTTGCCCAAATCCGTAGGATCTCTCATAAAGTAGTCCGGATATTTCTAACATTGAATTATGTTCACATGTGAGACATTCTCATAAGCAATATCAGCGGTCCGTGATGACAACTCCGTGTGGCAAAACCGCAGGATCGCAATATGTAGTCGAGTAACGGAAACAGAACACGTGGTAACTATCTCATATCTAGAGTTACAGCTTCATCGAAAACATGAGCGGTATTCTTATTAATATCTGGATGTTATGATTAAAATAATAGTGTGTTTATTGATTGCTATTTTACATAGTTATGTATATCTATTGTAGCAGACAAGCTGATAAAAGCGTAGATCTGATTGTCTATCACGCAATTGTTATTCTAAGGACACACATAATGCAAAGAATATAATGCAAATATGTATTACGTTATACAGCAGTTAAGTCAAGAGTTCGTGAGTTTGAATCCCATCCATCGCACTACTGACGTGATCAAACTTATAACACAAACATTTTAGTTTAGCTGGAAGAGTTAAACTAAGTATACTAGTAAAGCAAATAGATAGCCTACTTTAAACATCATGTTGAAAAGTTTCTATCCATAGATAGCATTATAAATCTTCATTTATAGGCAACTAAGCGTCACTGTATATAAAAGATGTCAAAGAAAACTTATTGTTAAAACATCTTTAGATCTCGTAGAACTTCTAACAAGCACATGTGGACTGATTTCTAAACTATCAATGCATCACCAGAGCACGGGCGGAAATGTAACCATAAAATATTTTATGGCTACCGTATTTTATAACCATTGAAGCGGCAAGACATTGCCACGAGCTACAATGCTAGTTAACTCGACGACACAAATCGTACACTCAAGTTAGCACTTTCGCCAAACTGAAACTAGATCTCACGGGATTCGAGGACTTAGCGCTCTTAAAAATCTTCTATACTTCACTTACAACTTCCGAATTTAGACAGCGACACTTTTACAGTGTTCTAATTGGAGTAACTTTGCTGAGGAAAGTATAAGCTATTCTGAATTTAGCACCAAATATGTGCCTTTATTTTAGATATCGTCGTCATAATATACACATAGATACAAACCAACAGACACCTAGAATATGTGCATCACAGACACAGAAATATATACATCAGACAATTTAATAATAGCATGTTGTGTACTTATGCCACCGTATCACCTCTTTAATCTAAATTTAGCAGTAATACCTGAAAAATAGGGATTCTGGCGTCATAGTTTTCTCACGGCAATAACATTGACGAGTATTTACCACAAGCAAACGAGTGAATTGATAAAACATCCTTTGTTTCATCACCACGAATATATCCGAGATAAATGTGTTTACAGAGTACCCTTCACGACTTAGCTCTGATGTTACCTACAATGCCATTATCCAGCACGAAAAACATTACATAACAACAGATACACAGCCTTCTCTAGTTAACGCGAATGGTTTAATATGCTATTTCACGTCAGCGTATCAACTGGGATTTTACTATGGATAGGTCGTTCCATGCAAATTGGTCTCGTCAGCAGTTTTTATCAAACTCGCCGAACAGTAATCTGTAGACAGTGCTGTTTTATAAAAAGAGCAGCAAATAATACCGATATCTGCTATTTATTAAATTTTTGATGAAATTGCTACTCAATTATAAATAAAACGTGTGTGCTAGTCATCAAAATAAAATATGAGTGCTTTATTGAAAACATTATAAAAGTAGAGCCAGTAAAAAGCTTTGTAAATATTCGTTTTTGCCATCATATTTCGGTAACACGCTGATGTCGATTCTAAGCAGAAAGTGCCTAGCATTTCAAATTGTTCTTATAAGGGGCTTGAACGTTCCAAGAAAATGATTCTTAGCAACGCTAATTCTGTTAAGGGTGCACATAAAGTTGAATGGGGAGATGTCGCCGACGACGTCTAAAAGAGAGGGAACATCAGAGACGATGTTTTATGACGCAAGCGACATCATAACGACCGAGATTGTAACTAGGAAAACTCTTCGGTAAATGTTAAGGACTTTATTGAGCTATCTACAATATTATTGAACGTCTTATCAAAATGTTATGAAATGATATCAATACAGCAATGCCTTTATTCAGGTTCTAGCTCAAAACTAAAAGTCTTAAAAAATTGCGAAGCGTATAAAGTGAGCAAATCTCGCTTGGCGAGAAAAAGATTTTGAAACACAAAAGAACCGATCCTTGCAAAATTACTGGTTTTTAAACAGGCTAAGCACGTTTAAGCCATGTCACGGATTTGATATATTGTTGGTAGCAGATTCAGGAGTTATCGCCTCCACCAGACGACAGCTAATATGTAAAAGAATGATGAACATTAACCAGACAGAGTGGAATGCCGATGAAATTGATATAAAACGTAGTCGGAATTTTATGAAGTTGATGGGTATTTTATGGTCTGTTTACATCAGCAAAACGCTAGTGCCAGACAAAATACCAGATGGAAGATACAGCTGGTATATTCAAGTAACGATTAATTCATTAACAATACACATAGCAAAGTTTTATACCGATATTTCATAGTTCAAAAGACAGCGTAAAATCTTGATATTTGAAACTGAACCTGACAGTGAATACTTATCGATACGTGAGAATTAAAACCAGTTTCAAGATCTTTCATTACATCCTATTAAGTTAGTGTAACGAACACCAAGTCAAGTTTATACCGAACGTTATTTTTGGTTCAAATTCATTTAAACTTTGCATACATATATCGTATTGCATCTCTAATATCAGGCAATCAAGAATGGCCGTGCATTTCAAGAGAGGTTTTCAAAAATATGAATTAATTAACAATTTATACCACTTTCATGTTAATCAACCAAACTTTCTAAGTACACTTCATAACATATGATAAGTGATGAGTTGTTGGTACCTATAATGAACTCATTCTGTCCCTTTATACAGGGTGTCCAAGAACCTGGCGTCCAACTGGATTCCCACGATGCCCCAAGTTCTAACAGTACTCAGAAAAATATTTTAAAAAATCCACCCCATGTACTTACAGAATTATACTGATTTCAAAAAAAAAGGGGAAATGAGCACCCTGTGACATACTTTTGAATGCTGTGACTGCTAATGCTGATAATTTCGATATTTCTTGGAGGTTTTGTAATCTAGGGTATTGCTGTGTCTAAATAGAATGTAAAAATAAAGTACTTATTGTACCATTTTAAAATAAAATATTATTTTAACTAAAGGTGATATGGAAAACTATTGAATTTCGCAACTTTGACCGACTGTAGTGTAAAAAAAATGTACCAAAATAGTATGGCAAGTGACGTCAAATTTTGACGCGTTTATTCCTCTTTTTAAAAAGGTATAATACTTACACATTAATTTGAAAAAAAAAATTTTGATAATATTTTTACTCAACAACCCAATTTTTACGAAGTGCCTACCTACTAACGGTAACTGTCGGACCCTTTCTTATCTTAGAAACTGTTATGTTACTACTATTATTTACTTCGGTTCCAAGAGTGAGCAAGAAGGAAATACACACAGGTAGATGGGTTCCCAGTAGAATAAAAGCAAAGAATGTTAGTTTAAAGATATTTTATTACAATAAATGTTCAAAATGTTGACCACCCGCGGCAATACAAGCTCTCACTCTCCTTAAAAAGGACCGCTTTATGTTTCGCGAGTAACTTTTTTGACGTATCACCTGCACTGCTTGTGTTATCTTCTCACGAAGGTCAGCGATGTCATTAATGGGCTTCGCATAAACGAGCTCCTTCATAGTTCCCCAGAAAAAAAAATCCAGCGGATTTAAGTCAGGTGAGCGGGCTGGCCACGGGATTGTTCCTGATCGCCCAATCCACATGTTCGGGTATTGCTCGTCCAAAAACTCTCTAACGGATACGCGAAAATGTGCTGGACAGCCGTCGTGTTGGAACCACATATCTGGTGGGGTCTCTTCTAGTAAGTTTGGCAAATCATTTTGAAGAAAATTTAAATATGATTCGCCAGTCAAATTCTCGGGCATCTCAAATGGACCAATAATATTCCCACAGAGAATACCGGTCCACATGTTCACTTTGAACCGGTACTGGGATCTATCTTCTCGCATCAAGTGCGGATTTTCCACATGCCACTCGTGCAAGTTGTGTAGGTTCATGTAGCCATCCTTCTTAAATGTAGATTCATCTGACCACAAAATTTTGTCGATAAAGTTTTCGTCTTCTCGATGTTTTTGCAGGATTGTTTCACAAAACGCGACTCGGCTCGGATAGTCTCGAGGTAAAAGACTTTGCACTCGCTGTACGTGGTACGGATGATATTCTTCTTTTTGGAGAATACTGTGTGCTGTGCTCTTCGGTATCCCCGTATCAGCTTCTATTCCTCGCACAGAGATGCTTGGATTTGCCGACACCGCCTCTAAAACTTCATCGCGTATGAAGTCATTTACGGGTCGTCCTTCACCAGCTACTTGATTGGGGAACCGCCCGTCACATAGTGATCTGTGCACATTAATGAAAACTCGATGGTCGGGATATCGCGTAGCCCTCGGATACCTTTCTCTGTAAAGTCTCGCTGCAGCTCGTCCATTACCTCTACATTCTCCATAAATGTAGTGCATATTTGCGTATTCTTGCGGAGTGTAGGTCGCCATGGTAGCACACACAAAACACAAACTGTCCAAACACAGGCAAAGGTCGTCGTAAAGAGTTCGTTTCAAAGTCCAGAGCACAAAGAGTAATCGAGTCCAATAAACAAAGCTTTAAATCGTAGTACGTGATCAATGGTAACAATAAGAGAGAGGTGCGTAGTAACGGCAGGAGGCAGTGACGCGTACTGACCGTACTGTTATCCTAAATAGCACGATCCCAGATAGCGTCACTATCTATCTCACTCGCACCTCTAACCTTTTTCTCCCTCACTCTTACCTGAATAATGGGGTACCATAAAGAAGAACCAGCAAATCGCAAAGATAGTTTCTGTCTTGCTCCCTCCTGTTGTAATAACGAATCACTATGGTGAGATGCATGCACATACCGTCCCTTACGGTCTAACCTGTTTTTTGAGAGGCCTGTTGTTATTTTTATGAGCATACAACAGTAATTCTTTAGAGGTTAGATTCAATTCGTCGTAAATTTTTCTTTCTAAGAATTCTGTAAGACATCGTAAAAATTGGGTTGTTGAGTAAAAATATTATCAAAATTTTTTTTTTCAAATTAATGTGTAAGTATTATACCTTTTTAAAAAGAGGAATAAACGCGTCAAAATTTGACGTCACTTGCCATACTATTTTGGTACATTTTTTTTACACTACAGTCGGTCAAAGTTGCGAAATTCAATAGTTTTCCATATCACCTTTAGTTAAAATAATATTTTATTTTAAAATGGTACAATAAGTACTTTATTTTTACATTCTATTTAGACACAGCAATACCCTAGATTACAAAACCTCCAAGAAATATCGAAATTATCAGCATTAGCAGTCACAGCATTCAAAAGTATGTCACAGGGTGCTCATTTCCCCTTTTTTTTTGAAATCAGTATAATTCTGTAAGTACATGGGGTGGATTTTTTAAAATATTTTTCTGAGTACTGTTAGAACTTGGGGCATCGTGGGAATCCAGTTGGACGCCAGGTTCTTGGACACCCTGTATGTATAAAGGCATGTGTATGAATACATGTTTTTGTATTATCCAAAACAAAAACAACACAAACAATACCAAGAAGATACGTACGATCTCGCAATTTCACACCCTTCAACAAATCAGTTATGGTTTACGCAATATAAGCAGTGCGTAATGTTATCATCGGACAACTGCCTTTTACGGCTGTGGACCCCTTGAAACAACACCCCGATGGCACCACAGTTCCACACGATTTATTGCGGCGAAGGGAGGACATATTGGGGCTGTACACACAACAAACAGATCTGTAAATCAGGAAACAATAGTAACGGTTTTTCGGTGTTATCCCCAAAGCGGTGTTGGTGCTTTTCGGCTAATTTAGCAAAGTTTAGGTTTTTCGTATAAACTTTTCATGCATATTTCTTTCATAAATACGTCGACTCAACTAAACAGAATATGTTTTGTAATTACAAAACGGAATGCCTGGCAAATTAATTTCTATGATTGCAAATTATTTTTACAGACTGATGTTACATGCATAGAACAAAACATTTCAATGTATGGATAAAGTGAACGTTGCCACGTTTATTTTTAAGAATATCCTAATGAGTAAACACTTATAAAACATTTGATCGGCTGCAAACGTAAACTTAAAGGATATATACGCCATATTTTAATTATCTTTATATAAACCTTTACAAGTTCAGCTTCCATACGTTCATCGATCTGAAAACTCAAAAACTCGAACATTTTACAAATTTTTGCATTTGTGTATAAAAGTGTTTTAATACACTTTTTATCCCTAAGTACCCTCCGGAACGGGTAATTAAACATCAAACTGAGCCATAGCGAAGCATAGCCGGACGAAGTTAGTATCATATATAAAATATAACATATATATAAAATAAACCATATAACCGAATAAAACAATACCCAGGCATAATCTTAGAATTCTATTTAGTGCACGAACATGTAATGCTATTTAAAAAAGAAGAATGTGTTCTACTTCGTATTATTCTATAGCATGAGATTTATTATAGGTTAAACTAAATAAGGAGACAATTATGCATTATTTATTTATTAAACACATTTTAACTAAAGTAATGAACAACTTAAACTGTACATGTTTTTAGTTTAACTATGTTCCAAAGCATATAATATTTAGATTCCATCGTCTATCTCCACTTATCAGTTTTTATGCCGGCGTACCGCGTACGAATATAGTTTTATTTACTCAAAGGAGAACGTATTGCTAAAGAAAACATGCTGAAGTAATCTTTTAACTTTCACTGGATATACGGTACAGGTGGAATTTGTGTTTAGTGTGGGAACAAAATGAAAGTCTCAGTGGTACACAAAACGTTAAGGTTTATGGACTTTTTACACCTCCAATAAGAAGACTTGTGAAATTATATTACAGATATCGTAAAGGTTTCTACTCTGTGACTCTGCGTTAATAAATGCGCCGGCTTTCACCGTTCACGTCCAGCTTTTGCGTTTACAACCTAAATGTCATAGTAATTCTAGATAGTTATTGTTCTTTCTTTTTTATTGGTGCTTTCACTAGATTTTAGTAAAGAAATTCTGTCCGCCACTTACCCTTACCTCGACAGTTTTGGATTTTAGTAGAAAAGCTTTGTAATAACGAAACACC
Source organism: Catocala nupta (assembly GCA_963675205.1). Taxonomy (NCBI): domain Eukaryota; kingdom Metazoa; phylum Arthropoda; class Insecta; order Lepidoptera; family Erebidae; genus Catocala; species Catocala nupta. The sequence goes on from OY776080.1 coordinate 20,609,908, forward strand.
GTTATGGCTAACTAGAAGCACCATGGCGGGAGGTGGGCTAGTGGATGTATGACCTCTACACGAAGGTTTTAGCGGCGACAGACCAAAAAATTACTTATCATATCCAGATAATCGTCCTTTTACAGTTTTGAAGCTTTAATTGGTTAGCAATTGGATTGCAAAATAATTTATATATCACATTTATTACTTATAATTATCGAGAATACAACAAAATAATTTACATATCACATTTATTAATTAGTTATCGAGAATACAATATTGCATATTGTATTCTTTATAATTCGGTCTAATTACACTGGCCTGAAAGTACGTGATTAGGTATTCGAATGTGGCCTACGAGATGATTATTAGCAAAAAAATAAGGTCATAGATGTTATTAGACTGCTAATAATAGTGACTGGTATATTTGCTATTCCTAAAATACCAATGACACAGATATACATCAAGACTAAAGATAAATGTTAACTAAAGAAGCTACCACAGTGATCTGTTACAAACAGTTATGCAATACGCGCAAACCACGAACAGTTATAATTCACGTAGTCCAATTCAAAGTTTACCAAACTGCATCGTGGCTCAGCAAACGTTTCATAAAACTTTGTTCAGCATTTTGTTCGAGCAAAATTCGCAAAACACCGACGAACTCGGATAATCCAGTAGCTTTAGCGACTTAGTATTGAGGACGTATCGGAAAAATGTCGGTCCGAATGAGAAATAACCACCAAAATAGGATACCGAACAAAATATTGATAGTAATATGAACCCATGGGAACATTCATTTACTTTTTCTATGGTTCATATATCTGGATTGAAATAAGCCATAATTCATAAACCAAATAACCTTCATCAAGTCGAGGAAATTAATAACAGTTAAGTTTATACCGAATTGTAAAGTTTGAAAGGTTTCATGAAGGGTTAACCATCTAATGTCAAGGATTTAAAGCCGCTAACCACTGATTTAGAGTAAAATATGTTATACCTTATTGCGTTGTTGAGTTTATTGTACAGATATCATTATGCATTATGTGTATCTACAACGCTCAATATACGCATTGATTATAATACACATAGCACGCGTTCTCTCTTATTAAACGTCCTTGAAACCTATACAAGCTAACTGACGTATTATACAAACGTCATTGAACAATTGTCACATCACCCGGTAGAACTTCTCCGAATCCTCACCCAAAACGTGTTCCAAATCAACGAAATACAAAAAAGAAAATAAAGCAGCAAGATATTTTAAGGCGACGACCAATAACAATGAGGTAAACAAGAATATAAATGTCCCCCTATGTCCGCAGCGAACGCTAGGGACCTCGGCCGGTACTTGGGTGAGACTGCGGACCGCAAAACAATTTATTGAATGTTTCTTCTTAATCTTGGCGGGGAATAAAACGATGAGTGTTTTAGGGCCAGATGGTTGCAATAAACGTTTATCTATTGCAGATAGCATTTCATAAAGTATGTACGGCGTTTCGGAAGGGATTTTACCACGTGATTGAAGACTGTTTTACTTATTGGTCTAGTAGTTTATGTTTACAAATATGCCTTGATCGCGTGCCGCCTTTGAAGGCGACTCAATCGAAGCTTTGCTGGCGTAAAGGCGACTGTCCCGCTTTCGATTTGGTCGATTCCGACTGAAAATCGACTCGGTTGACGACCAGACCTTAACTTCGGATCGTCGACCCGATACGATCCAACTCATATTTCACTACCACGTTCGCTTTTCCAGTCAGACTTGCTCTGTATCAATGTATTACTGGGTTCTCAGCATAGCCAACTAAATGCGAGTGTCACCAAGGCTACGGGAATACACAGATGCCTCAATGTTATATTTCTTTTCAGTGTCTGTAAAAGATTAGAGAGGTACATTGTCCTCAGTAAGCTTGTTATTTTAGATATCATGTATAAGGTTACGATACAATCGCTAATACCTACAGTGCCGGCCTTAAAGCGGCTACTTAAGCTTCCCATTCGATACTAAGAACTTGGTAAACCTTTACATATTCTATTTTATCTCATTTCTATGAATACTTTGAGGTGTAGGAAGTTTAAAATAACCTAAGTTATAAGATTTACAAGTGATAAAAAAGCTTTGGACATAGATTTATTTTGCGACTCGAGTAGGAAGATACGTGTTGAAAGCTATGTGAATTCGCATATATTTTCCTATTATACTTATCCCGAGAATCTCGGGGTCATATTCCGGTCTAACCTGCTGAAACAGATGACAGAGAACAACTAGTGACGGATCTCTGCGACCCGAATATTCACACGGAACATAAAAGACTCACATCGTCGCACCAGTTCAGTGAGAAACTACATTATATCAAGATGACATTAGACGTGTAGCAAAAGATATAACAGTTTCTCTATTGGCTCGGTGGAGCAGCGATAGTGTATACGGGTGTTGTACAATATGTTTCGGATTCGATTCCCGGATCGGGCAAATTGTAATTAAGTTTGTCGTCTAAAACTCTAATTATGCGGACGTAGTGGGGAACTGTGCCCGGTAAACCACAACGTGTGCAAAACATGTTCATGTAAGTAAAATATACAATAAGCCTATCTTTTTGGGAATAAAGACGTATACTGAATATGAATTTACCTACAACTGATTTTATTAAACTCAAATAAATGTTTAGTCATCGTATCAGCTGTAGTGATTGATAGCTATATAATATACATATACATAATTATATAGAGTAATGAACCATACAGCCAGCTTCATTTTTAAGACTATATTTTACGCAAAAATCCATTTTAATCTAGCCTGTGTTGCTAGTGCTCGTCAACTACCATAGACGCCTACCACCAAATTGGCCCCATAGTTAACATTATACCGTATATGAACTGGGACGTCGTAATAATGCAGAAGAACTATCTTTTGTCAGCTTAGTTATTTGCTTTTAAATTTTAAGTAGGATTCGCAATTTCGCTGTATATTAAAAATGTTGCGGATTTTAATGTGCGCGAGGCAGACTGTGTTGTCCAGAGAAAATTGAAATAGGGTACCTATCTAGTCTTTTATATTGCGGTAGTTTTGTGCTTCGCTTTGTATGTGTAGAACAAGTTCTGAAAAGCGACTAATGGAATTGGACGACAAAGATAAAGATAAAGATCATTTTATTTGTTATAACATGAGTATACATACATAATGCATGCAAGTTGTTAAATGAAATGTCAATGGCAGTCATGTTTAGCCTCTGCGGCAAACAAATATATAACAAAAAACTTTTAATAATAATAATTAGTCTTGACATTACAGATTTGTATTAATAAATTATTCAATATACATTATTTTAGAAAATTTTACTATACTTATTTAATATTACATTATTTACCATTTAATTATACTATATTCTCATTACATTATTTTATGAACTCCATTTTATTATGCTTAATTAGCAGTACTTAACTCAGCATATAATAATTTATTTAAATGTCAATATTAAGTGTGATAGCAGTTAGTAGTCAATGTTGTCAACCAGAAAATTCTTTATATTATAGTAGGCTTTATTTGCAAGGAAATTATTTAACTTCTTTTTAAAAATATTACTATTATATTCTTTCCAGAGTTTAGGCAATTTATTATATATTTTTGGGCCCAGGCAAAATATGCTATTATTCATTAAAGCAGTTTTTGATTTATGTAGGCGAAGTTTACTATTATCACGTCTATTGCGAACGACCGCATCAGATAGACGTGGAAACAAGTTAGGATTGCTTTTAACAAACATTGCGCTTTCCAAAATATAAAGAGAAGGTAATGTCAATATTTTATGTTTTATAAATAATGGTTTACAGCTTTCTGTGACCTTTAGTTTGAACATGGTTCTTAAGCATTGCTTCTGGGCTTTAAATATTAATTCTTTATTCATTGAGTTACCCCAAAAGATAATGCCGTATCTAAGATAAGAGGAAACTAAACCATGGTACGCTGTAAGAAGAGCGTCAATATTGAGCATTGGTACTAATTTGTATATTGCGTAAGAAGATTTACTTATTTTTTTTATTAAGGTTTCGGTATGTGTTTTCCAATTAAGTCTTTTGTCAACTGTAACACCAAGAAACTTTGCATTATCAACTTCATTGATAGTTTCATTATTGTAGTGAATATTTAGTGTAGACATAGTGGATCCTCTTTTTGTAAAGTGCATTATATTGGTTTTTCCCAAATTAATTTTAAATTATTGTTCTCCAACCATTGCATCATTGATATCAGAGAATTATTAATGTCATCATTATAGGTATCTCTATTTTTACAAGATATTGTTATGGTACTGTCATCGACAAAAAGTGTCACGTTTTGGTTTATTCTTTTGGGTAGGTCATTGATATATATAATAAATAACAGAGGTCCAAGACACTGCCCTGAGGTACACCGTATTTGACTACTCTACCAGACGACCGATACATTTCTTCATGTTTTGTGTATGTGTTTATTGAGGTTATTTCTGTATGTTGTTTTCTATTTGTAATATATGATTCTATGAGACGCAAAACGTTACCCCGGATGCCATAAGCTTCCAATTTTTTAATCAAAAAGCGCTAACAGACTAGATAGTGGAATCAAATAGGTATTTGAATGAAGAACATTCTATTTTTTAGGGCTTCGAGAACAGTCCTTGAAGAAACAATAAGTTCTTTATTTGAACTATCCGTATTGCGAGTAATACGGATAGTGTCTGTGTCACGGGGACTGTGTTTATTGAAATAAAGGCCCGGTATCCACCAAAGCAGAGAGGAGACGAGAGGAGATTTGTTTGAATAAACCAATTAGATTTAGTTATTGCCACCTCTCCTCTCCGCTTAGCTTCGGTGCAAATGGATCAAGCGGAGGGGAGAGGAGATATATCTATTTTCTATAAAATTTTGTGCCTTCTGCGAGCGCGGCAGAGCGGAGATGTGTGTAGCCGAGCGTCCGGGCGGCGGACGCGTGCGCGCGCCTTGTGCCCGCTGCCTACTCCTCGCGCCTCGCACACCCGATAGCGTCTTTCGATTAACTGGTTTCGAGCTCTCACGGCTCGCATCTCTGCTACACACAGCTCACATCTCTTCTCCGCTACGCATGTCCTCTCCACTTTGGTGGAAATTACCTGCCAGCTTCGCAGGTCTTCTCCTCTCGTCTCCTCTCCTCTCTGCTTTGGTGAATACCGAGCCAAAGGATGCAATAATGTCCCAGACTAAATAAAAATGTTGTAAGGAAATTCTTATTATCGGTAATAAATATATCGGTTTCAAACCTTGGCTGCACGAGGTTTGAAACTATAACCGGTAAACTAATAAAAGGCGTGTATCCTATATACATAGGTATATCGTATATCCTATACTGGGAATTTATATGTCACTAGTATTGATTTTGTTATCAATTCTTCTGAATTAAATTGCAATATGTATATAGCATCTCTCTTATTTGTAAACAAGAAAAATGCGGTATTATTTTAATGTCTTTATTCGTCATTACGGACCATTCCTAGTAAACAAAAATGGCGTACAACTATACATAATTATATGAAAGGTGGAAGATTGACGTGATGATTTGATGAAGATTTTCTGTGCCAAAACATACGACGCCCACTTACCTCGGTAATGGGAAGCCCAGATGTAGCGATGACAACGCTTGCGTAATCAGATTAAAGGTATTTGTGTCACGATGAACGCCTATTTCATAATAAAAATCGTCATTTTGTTTTTAGCGTAAGGGCTAAGATTACAACTAGTTTTTATTTGGACTCTCTCCTATATCGGCATACTTGCATACGTTCTGCCAAACCCGACTCATCTTAACTAATATTATAATTGCGAAAGCGAGAATTTTTGTTTGATTCGCATACGCGTTATCAGAGGTACATAAAAGGCCATACAGTATCTTTAATTCAGAAAAAGTACTGTTCCCGATCGAAGACGCGGGCAAAAGCTAGTTCTGAATAATGAATGTCGCCTTTGGACATGTTACGATGAAGCTTATCCCTCGCACATAATCCAATCTACAATAAAGGAAGTCACTACGCTGTCAGCGAGGAAACAAAGATAACTGGTCAAATTAATAACAGCACAATTCGCCTTAAGGAGTTCTGCGAATTTTACATGAGGGTATCAATGCGCACAAAGAAATAAAACACTCAGTTACTGAATGGTTAACTTAAATTTTTGTGTTCATCTCTTCTTTTGGGAGAAGAAGAGGGGATAATAATAAGTTAAACGCCGTCGTATATTTTACGGTTTAGAACTAATAGTGTAAATCCTTACTAATATTTTAAATTCGAAAGTAACTCTGTCTGTCTGTCATGTTTTCATGGCTAAACCATTTAATTGATTTCGATGAAATTTGGTACAGATATAGTTTAAAAACTGGGGAAGGACATAGGCTTTTTATTGATGTAGGTACCACGCGTGCGGAGGCGCGTGCAAAAGACAGTAAGTTAATAAAGTAATTGTAGATCCGGCGAGAGCCTTGAGTCCAGATCTGAGGTTGATTACTCTCTGGAGGATAAAACTGCTATTCTGCGGGAGTAATCAAATTGGAGGTGTATCGTTCATTACACAACTGTTTGAACAATGAAAACGGCGATTCATGATTTTGCTGCAGTAACAATAAACGTCAGCTTATCATGAATACTAGCGGTCGCCTAGTCTTCAAAACTAGACCATAATTATTTAAATTTTAAGTTTAATAGTTATTAAGGTTTTATTGTCTAGAACTATAACCCTTATAATCACATTTCATTTAGTTTTCGATTTATACAGGTTAATTTACGTATATTTGTCAAACAAATTATTATATTGATATATGTAACCATAGTTACGAAGAATAGTACTACATCAGGCGAACAATGCCGAAATACTACGAACGTGATTCGACTGCGTGTGTCAAATGCATGGTTTTGTGCGTGTAGTGTTTTTTCATGAATTTAAAGTAATTCTAATGCATATTTTATATAAATATTAGGATTCGCCCCTCCTTCTTCATATAAAGTTTAACTGTGCCAAATTTCATACTCATCCGTCAGCGCAATTTTCGTAAAAAAGGGTACAAAATTTTTGCTTCACGTATTAATATATAGATTAAGAGTATTTTCTACATATAATAAAATTTTAAACAAGGTTGCGATTGAGCTTACCTATATGTAACAAGCGTAACCAGATTGAAAGGATTATGAATGACAGGACCACTACGAAACGTTGGTTGTTGACGAAGCTATTACATACAAGATGATTAGGTCATAATTGTTTTCGGTAGAGACACAATATGTGTGGAGACACGAACTCGTGATCACAGCGGCGCGCCGCGCTGCGGAGTTTCGAGGAACGCCAAATGGTCTGAGAGTTTATGGATTAAGATACTGATCCTGAGAATGTATTTTTGAGTTTTGAGACTTGCTAAACAGAAATACAAATGACATATTAATGTTAACATTAATTACCTACATAAATGTCTCGGTAAATAATAGCAGGCGAAATGTAAGTATCATCTTTACCTATCTTTGATGGTATAGGCGTGTCACTATATGTATACATATAATTAAGATTATTTAATACAATTGCTGTTATTATTCATTTATATAAAAACATTTATCAAACATCGCATGTTAATGTAGCGTGATTTTTAAATCAAAGCGGCATGATACATAACGGTGGCCACAGTAGCAATCGATTGACCTTGTCTAACGGTTAAAAGATTACGACCAAGTTAGCACATCCAATCACAATGAATTACAGAGGCAGTACTGAAACAATAATTTCGTGGTTTAACAATAATAGCTTAGAATGAGTCAGCAGCTTGAACGAGTAAATATTGAAATTATTTATCTTATGGCATAGCGTGGCAAACAAGCAGGCGGATCGCCTGAAGGTAAGCGATTACCGCCGCCCATGGACACCCGCAACCCCAAAGAAGTTACAAGTGCGTTGCCAGCCCTTTAAAAAGGAATGAAGGAGGGAAAGGACAAAGGAAAGGATAGGAAAAGGATCGGGGTAACTGGGCCTCCGGCTCTCTCACTCACCGATAAGAAACGCAACAGTACGGGTACCGTTACTTCACGCCGGTATTCTGGAATAGGGTAGTACTACCCCGGTCGATCCGGCCCATTCATGCTGAAAACAGCGAGGATCTACTACCAACAAAAACTCAAATGTTCGCACTAACTTTATTTCTTTATAACAAAGTAGTAGCATGCGGCTTCGCTAGCGCTTTTTGATGCTCTATGTCTTTAACATCCGCTAGAAGGCGTTACTGAAATTTACAAGTAGGTAGGTACAATACTTACTAAACATGTTCGTAATATACATTCGAAGGATTTAATTTTATATATTTTACAAAATTACATCTTCGTTTTTAGTTTTCTAAAATATAGTTGCAAAATTTATGCATAATAACAAATAAAATTAAATTATAGACGTGCTCTCACCGTATTTAAATCGCACGACATGACAAGAAGCACACAATTAGGTACATTTACATGTTAAAGAACGATGGTTTACAATTTTTAAGACGAGTGAGCGTGTTAATACTTTTTTTATAATCCAGATGTAATGGTGGCATTGTTTGTCGGACGACAACATTAAGAAAGTTGACCATATTTATACGTTGTACCGATGATTTAAATCTTCGTATAAAAACGACAACTAAGGGCGCAAATGTGGGCGCTTTGCAGTCACTACGAAATTGTTTATTCAGTCACATTAAATATCCGAGATAATATTAACATTAAAACGGTCGCAGAAACCTCTGGTTAGCGGTATTATCGCAATTTTCACATTAATAATATATCCTGTGCGATAACCCTGCAACTACATACATCCGTCGACGCCCAACATTAACGGGTTTATACACCATTAATAAATGTGCGATGTGGGGTAACTGTAGGCACAAAATTAAGGAGAGAATAACAGGATCATGGTGTAAATAAGCAATAATTAAAATAATCCGCTTAATCCGATAAGAATATTTTTTTCGTTTGATTCATAATATTATTTTCTGTTGAACGTAAGATAGATGATTTATAAGAAAAATATGTAATTATTATAAAAAATTTGTGGCAATAAAGAATGTTTACTTTCTTTCTTTCTTTTTTTATCCTCAACCCTACAGTTTTCACAAATAGTATTTCATTTCAATTTATGTAGTCTTTATCATCTTATGGTCTATCGTATTTCAGGTCTAACTATGAAATTGTCGTTTATGTCCTACGTCTAAGTTCATAGCTTCTGTACAAAATGCAATGGTTATTTTAAAATTAATTTATGTTTCGAGAATGGACTAAATATATTATTAATAACATGTATTAATAATAATAAATATCAATAACATTTTTTATTTCGATTCGCCAACAGTACAAGATGGTTGATGTATTTACTAATTTTAAAAAATTATAATGTTCTAAATACTGTACATGAAATATATAATAAAATCTATTCACGAAAGAAAAGCATAGACTCCGAAAATGCCATATACAAAATATAGGTAATGATTTTCTTCATACAAAGCAGCAACTTCATATTTAAGCCCCTATCATTAATTAAATACACGAAGAGAAAACTTTGAAGCTCTTTTTAAGCTTATTGCGCGCTCAGAGGAGAATGAAATTTGGCATAGTTAAAGTTTATATGGCTAAGGAACACTTACACCATTATAATACCTACGTAGCGCAGCATGCACTTATATCAAAGAACAATATACAATATTTTTTTGTTATCTACATATTATCAGCCCTGTATTAAACTGTCCCACTGCTGGGCGCGGGCCTCTTCTCAATGTGACAAGGGTTACGCTATACTCCACCATGCTGACGCAGTGCGGATTGGTAGACTACACATAATAGTATCTTCGAGAACATTATGGAGACCTCCCAGTCATGACAAAAATGCAGGTTTCCTCACGATGTTTTCCTTCCTTCCTTTCCACCGTAAAAGCGATAATTAACTATTTAACACGCACATAACTTCGAAAAGTTAGAAAGCCTTGGGTACGAACTTGTAGTACAGGCCAACGGTGTCCTACTGGAATATCGCTGCTATATTATTTTTAGTTTCTAATAAGTAATTTAACTTCAAAAATGAAACAGGTCATATTAAAGAGTACAAATCTCGTACAACTTTCGAATAACGTCATTATACGTTCAAATCTATTGCAGCTGTTACTTTCACCACATAAAAATAAACTATAAACTGTCTTAGAATTTCTTAACACTACTTTACGTCTTTTTTGTCGACCGCGAATCGCTCATAAAAAATATATTAGCATAAAAGCGATTTGATCTTGACATTGACATTGAATTAAAATCAATGAGTTGCGTTATACGACTTGTGTGATGGAAGATGCATTCTTGTGATGAGATACACGAGTATTCTTTTTATACCATAAAGATGATAAAAAGGTATATGAGTGCTTGGTGTTAGTTCTAGAGACACCGAAGGTTTTTACCAGGGATATCACTTGCACGCAAGTACAATGTCCACTGTTGCCCCAGCTGAGAGCAGTGCTGCTTAAGAAGTTCGAGTAACCGTACTTCTCGCACCAATAGAACCAAAGTTAATTTAGCTGCGATCTTCTATAGGGCGGAGTTCTTAATCGCGCTATCTCAGATCTGATACCGTTCTCCTTACCTATCGAAATGGTTTCGGTAGGTAAGGACACGGTATCAGATCATCATACGCTATACTTAAAAATCAAAACGATTACTAACGTAACCGTAATTTTTGATTTTAATGTTACATAATATATGACACATTTTAATTATCTATAGTTATAGAATATATTTTATTCGATAAACGTTGTTTATAGACTAAAATATTTGCCGCATTAGGTCACCGGTGTTATAAAATTTTACAAGCCTAATGTTCAATGTTAAAGTAAGTCATAGCCAAAATACCTTTAATCACATATATATTAATATAATAAAGAGGAATGGTTTGATTTTTAACCGATTCTATAAATTCTTTCACTACTTGAAAGCTATATTATCACCGGGTAACAAACTATATTTTATTTAAAAAATACTGTTATTAACATAACCTAACCTACTTTTACGCGGGCCAAGACTGCTCTACTATAAAGGTTAGGGTTCCTAGCCCTAGTGGAAACGCCATAGTTATTTTTTACAGAAGACAGACGGTAGATATCGCTCAATACAATCTTATTCCGTCGCCTAACGCAATATGCGATAGTTTAATAAAACTCAGTGCCACACTTTTCGCCCGATCATACAATACGGCACCTCACGATCCTTTTGTACCAGTAATCTTTTGGAGCATCGCGTCCCGCTAGTCAAAGGATAGTGAGCCTTTGTGCATTGTCGCTAGAAAACGTCCAAGCGAACTGAATTTAAAATCGAATATAAATTCAAATCATATTTTGTATTGTGAAGTGAACTTTCACGCCTGCGCGCGTAAAGAATAACGTAAGTATATCGTAACCAGATTTCGCCAGGTAGGTTGTATGTTTGAACCTCAAGTTAATGCGACATATTGTACTGTTACCAGCAATAATAATATAATAATCCAACTATAGTGTACTACTCAAACAGTCTAAACCAAATGATATAAAATACATATGAAAAAACAAACAACGCTGATATCATGTCGCGTACTTGCTTTAATAGTCCAATTCATTAAAGTGTTTTACGTGGGAAATAAAACACAATGTACTTTCTATTTCTATCATATCAAAGAAAGCACAATGCAGCAAGAAACTATAAATATTATAAATAATATCGTCTGTTCCAGCCAATTACTATAAATATAATTTTGAAACGATATTATCAACGTCGGTATCATGGCACTAAGTTCTGGATGGAATTCGTGTCAGGGCCGCAAACGACGTTGGTGGACCGCAAAAATGTTTTGCCAACACGAAAGGCAAATGGTGAATACATAATAGACAGAACTAGGATCGTATTGTAACCACACGGACCGACTATCGCCTACATTCAGCGTTAGAAAGTTTAAATTACTTGATTTTGAAAACTAAATAAGCGAAATTAGTTGCGGTTTGGTTCAAATAGTGAATAAATGTTTTGACTGCTCGGGTAATAACTATATTCATTTATTATTTAAAGTTTGTTACGGCGTTATCATTATTACTTCTTAATAATACATACTCACGTGTACTTTTGTAGCTTAAAGGGATAGACCTATGAATCGCCACTTACCTGAAAATAAAATAAATTAATTGATTAATTGTGAACTGTTAATGCAAAGACGAAAGAAGGAAGTAAAACAGGTGTTATGTAATCGTCTCAACATAATAACAAGGCGACAGCATCTCAATGGGTCGAGCATAGAACTTAGGATGGAGAGCTGAATTTTATAACCACACATAAAGCGATCGAATCGCCTAAAATATACCTCAACTTCTCTCTCCTAACTAGAGAAGCTACGGAAAATACTTATAATTTCATCCAATCGCTCCTCATAATATAATCAGTAATCAGAAATATTTAATAGGTATAATATTAATATAATCAGTAATAGTATATTTTTACGTTGAATAAGTATATTGTTGCATTGCATTTTTGTTAATAACATCAAGTAGCTTTCTCCAAGCCACAACGCGGCGTTTAAACAAACTGCCTTTATTTATATTACGTCTAATTATAGAAAGGTCACGTACTTCCCGTTTCATTCGATCGATGAAAGCATCACACACTCACACCACCTGTATTAAACATATACTGTGTGTACTCTGACCAATCACCACTAATTTGCCTGATTTCTCTTTGTTCAACGATCTGGGTCCGGTTCCACGTGTGGTCCAAACAACCCTTTCTGATTGACTGGTTTTAAACGGGTACCCTTTGTTGACATTACCTTTACATCTTTATATCCTACTCGCAAAAATACGTACAAGGATAACTAGAAAACAAATTTGCCTACCTAACTGCTGGCGTGTAAGAACATAATTCAAATTATCTCACATTATGTAGGCAAAGGATGTTTACTTGTTTTCGTTCTCTATTGACGTGAATAATGCTAATACAAATACTTTAATGTTTTTTTAAGGATCGAGATTCCTCTTATTCTTTCTACTCTGCCCTCTCTAATATAGTATTTATTACTTCTACGGTCACCTACCTTTTTTTATTCAACTACCTTTTTTAGTGCTTGAAGTAACAAAGGAAGCCTGTTACTAATAGATACGCTTGACCCATGGTAAGTGCTAATGATAACGAAACAACGCTTGAGTATCATTGTACCATTTATTACAAAACCCTTTTTTGATACCAGGCGAACAAAACCAAGATGATATCAACGGAATCAATCGCGATAATGACCATGGCTGCTGAAAAGCAACCGAAACGCCGGGGAAAGTGTCAACCTAAATATAAATAGATTTAATAGTTTAAATAATTTTATTAGCTTATAAATTAGTAAAATTCTATAGTAGTAGTAGTAGTGTAATAGTTTCAAAATTATGTAATACAGTGATAAATAAACAACGCGATTAAATCCGTATATAGTAGTCTAATTTCAATAATATAGTAGGTATACACATATCTAATTACAACAGTTTTCATATGTTATGATTAGTATAATAGGTAATGTCGTAAGCGACAGCTATAAACTTCATACAAGGACACATATAGCGTAAAGAGACTAGGTATTTGCAATTGCTACGATCCTAGCTCTAATCTATAGTTTGTTTAACATTTTCTATTATTTAACTGCATACAATAGCTTAAGCGCGAGATTTGAGTTCTATTTCTGAACTATAGGAGGGCAAAGCAATGAAACATAATATACCTACATATAACTTAAAAAATGTAAAGCGCACCTTTGCTAAAAGTCAGATGATGCCGCGATAAAACGTGAGCCCACTTTTACTTAAAACAAGAGGGCTTTTTGCTATAAAGGACAGCCTAATTAACTGCCGTCAACAGTTTGACCCTACTCGCTGCTACTGAGAATTGGCACTGTTTTACTTTTTAATAATAATTCTAATAATTCGCTAATTTCAATTGCGCAAATGCGTACATAAAATGACATCATCAGATATTATGTATATAGGATCATTGTATGTGTCGCTGCACTCATTAGCATGGGAACATAGCAGACAGTTTTTATAGGTTTCACCAGACACATCGTTGTACGCTTATATCTTGGAATTTGTAGAAAAACAGCAAACGTATACTACACATATACATCGCTATTTTTTAGGTAGGTATCTCGTAATAATTAAAAGGTTAACTTATCAACGTCTGTCGAGCATATTCCTAAGCTTCGTGCATTCAGATTTATGAACAAAAAAATCAATATCATTGCCAAAATATTCGGAAACTTAAGTCACAAGACCGATGAAGCTGGCTGCCACGGTACTTACGTAACTAGAAATAATTTCAATATAATGATATTTTCAATCGCGAAAAGTAGGTACATAAAGTGACGTCATCGCGAGAATTGTAATTGTAGGATTACTACGCGTAATGTTATACTTATTAGCATGGTAACACAGGCGAGACTCATACTAATCTTTTAAATGTTACGATTTAATTGCAGAACAACTGAAACAATTTTAAGAAAATTTCGTATAGGATAGCTTGGAGGAAATAGGCTATCTTTTTGACATTGACATTATGACTAGTGTAATCCTTCACTGGTCCCAAAGAATAGATTGTCGATTAGATCGAATGCACGGCGTTCAATGTTAGAAATTGTAAGTGAATTTGAATTAACACCTAGTTTTTCTTATGTTTCGCAACACAACGTTACATACAATGAGATAAAATATATTATTCGATTAGACACTTTAATTTGAAACTGACCTTGCTTCTGTTAATGATCTCGCAACATTGACTGTATCTTTGGTTTATTTAGATAGGCCACAAAGAACTCGCCCGAGCTGAGATAATATTGAAAAATCCACGATTTGGTAAGTAATCCTTGATGCAATATACTTTTTACGATTAGGTGTACATTTTCTCTTACAAACGTTTTTATGTTTGCGAGACGTGTCGATGATTTCAATTATAAGCCAACGCTTGGACCTGACGACTAGACATAATACTTTTTTCATTGTGTCTAGACATATGCGACTTATTGTACAGAAAGCGGTTTAAAGTGTATTTAAATTATGTATAGTTTTATATTTAAATTATGTATCTGTATTAATTTGCTAGAATTTCTATACTACTTGCCTGACAAACAAGCGCAATCTAATGATAGCGGGTAACGCTGCTTGGTGATACTCCTACCCTAGGCGTATAATGAGCAAGGTTGACTCCTTCAGCGGATCGAAGGAATTCCTGCGCTACTAGCGCAAACACAATTTAAAAAGGCACAGATGGTCTGCTGAATACAACGCCCCAAAACAGACTTACTGTTGTGATGTCATATGTATAGACGCTTATGCGAATCCATCTATTGTTACATATATGAGTACGTTTTTAGACGTACTAGCCCTGGAACAGTCAGGTTGCAATAAGACAAATATTCATCCACCAGAAAGGATCACTAATAGTAGTCAACTCATATTAGAGTTTGGACAAACAAAGCGTTACTTCATGTATTTTACGTTATGAATAGCACCAACAATCGACCCGAAACTTCGGCAGTCACGTTCCGTGGTAGTCCTACTGTTTTTATTTATGTTGTGGCAAAGGACACAAGAACGCATAAATTCGAACAGACAAAATAATTTTATTTTATTTCTTTTATATAAAACTTTATGCACAAAATAGTAATGGCGAACTTAATGCCAGGGGCATTATCTACCAGTCAACCATTGGGTGATGCAGAGATAAAAAGTAGTAGGTGCATACATTAGGATGAAATATACATTTACATATACTAAGCATATTATTATACTAAAGAATATCATAATAAAAACGATATATTACATAATATATACAAACCAATAAACATGTTAGCAACTAAGTAGTACCAATTTAAATTTTATTTTTGTTTGTCTTTTCTTTTTTTAGTATTTTCTTAATTAACACTGTGTTCGTCTTACGAGTACCTACTACACACGTAATAATGTGTTTATAGTGTGCGCGAGATCGCTGGTCCCTAAACACAAGTTGAATCTTATTCTGGAATTGAATCTTATTCCAGAGTTAATCGTAAATACTAAATATCGTGTTTGTGACGCCGTTGTTTTATTTTTGTGCCAAATTAAGAAAATAAATCTTAGTATTATTATTTTGTTTTGCTTTTATTTTCTCGGCTAACTAGAGAGAAAACTGACGGCATGGGCCTAAGTCAAGTATTATTATTATTTTGAAATCTAAATGAAATATATATCGATACATACATACATACATATTATATTATAGTTGAGAGGAATTTGATAAACTGTCAAGGTGGAGAGCACGTACTTTCACCTTGAAAGTGTTACGGTTTGTGGACATCCTGACTTCATGAGGGAGCGCATTCCATAGTAAAACGGACTGGACGAGGAACGAAGAATGTAAAAAACCAAATGTATGGGAGGGACAAAGTAAAAGGAGGTTATTGGAAGAACGAAGATTTCTATCGTAATTGGCACATAGGTATTGGAAAAGGCAGGTTAAATAAGTGGGCATATGGCGAGGTTAAGAAAGAAAATTTTCGATTTAACTAAATATCTAAAATACAGAACAAGTAAATATTCTAAATGGTTCACAGCAGTTATAAAGTATCATTATTACTAAATAGAAATAGCTGACAATTAGGATATATTTTATGATCTACTAGAAACTATTTTTTGTTAACTGTAGACAGTCACGAAATAGTTTATTCAATCAAACCTTTGACATTGTTAAAGCTTATATATTCCACATTAACCTTTCGATGAAAGAGGTCAAACAGAACTTCAAGTTCGTAACACAATAAACTGACCTAAAGTTCACAACTTATTAATATTCAGTACAATAAATTTAATAAGCCTTAAACTCTCTCAGAAACAAGTTAAATTCTAACTAATAATACATACGATGGTCTGTTCCTTTGACTTTTGTTGTTGTATGTTGGCATGGTTTTAAAAGATAGCTGAAGAAGGAAGATGTCATTTCCTTTGCATAATATCTAAAATTGTTTATATAAAAATGAATAACATAATTTATTTAAATTTCATTTTCTCTAGGTATGCTACGCGGATAAAAGATAAGGAAAAGTGCAAGTGGAAATCCTGCCCGGAGGCTCTATCCTTTTAAATTTCGTGAAATGTCAGCCTTTTTGCTCTTTGTCTAGTGCCTTTACTAGTTCAGCGAGACAACATTTTTAAGAAAGACAGGATACACCGAAGTTTTCTCTTATATCAGAGAATAAAGGTCAATTAAGGAGTCGCAGTGTTTCAGCATGGAGGCAGTAGTCTCATTCCATGCGGTGCATGCGGTGCAGCAGTTCCTATGTTTGTCCTGATACTGTTATATAACAGTCGTAACAATAGGCTGTAGGTAGTGTATATTATGCTTATTTATTACATTTGTGATTTAATAAAACTCTACGGTCGTATGCCTTTTAAATATGGAGGCACCAAATAAAAAAGGAATAAATGTGTTCCACATTTAAAAGTTACAATATTGCCATAAACAATTACGTAGATTGCGTGTTTTAGCTTTAGCACATGTGTGTTGGGGTGAACAAACTTTACTGTAAGCGTCCCCTGAAGCTCGCTCGTTGATGTAAACATCACTTGTTTGAACGCCACTGGCCAGGGCTGCCACGTCCCTTTGTCAACCAAACTATATTTAGCACTACTATTATTTTTAGAGTTCCATTATCGCTTGGTTTAAATTTGGAAGTCTCACTTTATGTCATACCCACATAAACTATTTTAAACAGAACCGTTAACTAAATTGAAATTTAGCTTCAATAAATTGTTTGTGTGTAGGAACCCTTACATCTCTGTGTCAATCAAATTATTTTTAGCATCGCATTATGCGTTTCATCTTCGATGCGTTTAAATTTGGAATTAACTCGTTAGCCTAACAAGCACCGGCTAATTTTTAAACAGATCTTCTCAGCTATTGGTTGTCAAATTAAAGTTTGCCGGCATTGAATATTGTATGCGTAAGCATCCTAACACCTCTTTGGCAATCAAACTATTTTTAACGTGGCATTTTAATTCCATCATAGCGCAATTTAAATTTCGAGTTCTCTTTAGGACAGACAAAAATTCTTGGCTATTTGTAACTGAAGTAAAATTCCGCTAAAATAGCATACTTTTCAAACCATTACATACCTTTACATAAACCACACACAATATGTACAATTGGTAATATTAAGTTATCAACCCTATTAAGTAAAACGCCAATTATCCTTTTGCAAGTGATTTATTAGAACATCAATTCGCATCGAAAACCGCAATCAGTCAATCATTTTATTACGATATCGATTGTATAAGTAATATGACATAATCGATTTAGATACGTGCGGACGATAAAACATGTACTTGAAAACTTTATTTTTATCGCAACATTACTATAACAGCTGTACGCAGTGTATACAGTTTAAAGGTTAAGCAGAGGCGTATGACACCTCATACTTCACACATCTATTTTTAGGTCTTACATAAATGTGGACGGCAAATATTGCTTAGTGACAGCAGTTTTAGGCATCAAGCTGCGACAAAAAAGGCATAAACATTTTCGTCGATTCGGGAGTACAACCCGAGGCTTCACGATTAGTGTGACCAAATTAAAACAAATTTACATGTCATGTAATTTTTTTTAATATTGCTGTCAATTTGTGTTACAAATAACTAGTATTCTTGTTCCAGCTAAGCTAGAATACTGGTGATAGAAGTGGGTGCACGTCGTTAATACAATGGTTGGCATACGAACCTACGACCTCTCAATCTCAAGTCCAATGCGTTATCTATTTGGCTACCTTCGCATTTATACAGGAAGCTATAAAGCTGTCCTGAAAAAAGAAATAACAAGCTTTCATTTGCTTGCCTGTTACCAAGCCGCAGGAAATACGTAATATTCAACATCTGGAGAAAACAAATTAGTCAGTATTACAAGAACACCCACCCAAAAGAGGGATACTAATAAAAATAACACGCCTTATACAAGGCCCTTCAAACGCTTTACTCAATTTATATCTACTACTAATTTACTTTCTGAATATACAAGCTTTATTTATTCATAAATCTGCCTTACTGGTAAATTAGCGTTTACGCTTACAGCAGAAGACCGGTAACAGTTTCTTTCTTTTTTTCTAAGCTAATTTCCAGTAGCATAGACATGAAATGTACGCGATAGACGGCATAAATTCTATTACGTGACACCTAAAATCATAACTGGCGACATGTACTAAGTGTACCGATCCTGTTTGATGGTTTATGTTCTATGAATAAGACGCTACGTTTCACAGGTAATGGGACGTAAAGATATTGGTTCATATAGTAAATACGTAATTGTTAAATATTTGCATCATGAAATTCGTGCAGCTGTCCTGACGGCTCTGATTTTAATGCTGTAACCTCGCGCATCTATTCTTCTTTTAGTCCTAATCCTAAACCTGAGTTTGTAAAAAGCCGACTAATTATCAACAACCAACAAAAATATTGTCTTCTGTATATAGTAGTTTAATTTCAACCAACAAAAAGTAAAACTGTAACATAAGATTTTGAACACGAACGTGTTTGTTGAATGTTTCAGAACAGTTTTTTCGGCGCCCTGTCAGACTTGTGAGCCAATGAAAACGGAACATATAAGAATATGTTATCTCTCCAGGGCATGAGCCGAAGTTTATGTGACAGGATTTTACGCAAGGAAAAATGGTAGTAAAATTGTAGCTGAAAATAAAACTCGATCACGTATTTCTTATCCACAAAAAAACTAGATGTAAGAAAAGGCTAACGTGGTTCTGAAACGATATTATACTATGTATTAATAAAGAATTAGCGGTCACCTAATGGTCAAAATTCGACCATAATTGATTAAAATTTTAAGTTTGAACGTTATTAAGGTTTTATTGTCCATAACTTTACCCTAATAATCACATTTCATTTAGATTTCGCTAAGGCTATACAGGTTCATTTACCTATCTTTTTCAAACAAATTATTATTAACTTAACTATACTTTTTTATTGACGATTGCTACTTTGTTTCCTTTTTCTTTATTACATATAAATAAGGTAAGTATATGTAACAATAGTTACGAAGAATTTTACGACGTCAGACGAACAATGCCGAAATACTACAAACGCGATTCGACTGCGTGTGTTAAATGCATGGTTGTGTGCGTGTAGTGTTATTTTTTTGTTAATTGAATGTATTACTAATGCATATTTTATACAAATATTAGCTCTCCTTCTCCATATAAACTTTAGCTGTGCCAAATTTTATACTCCACCGTCCGCGCAATATTCATAAAAAGGGGTATAAAGTTTTTGCTTCACGTATTAATATATAGATTACTGAAATACAGAAACTTACGTTTGTAATTTGTCCTTTTAAAATGCCACCACGCTTTCCTTTTAAATCTCCATAACTCAAAGAGGTAGAAATCTAAATATAGAGGTTAACTTGCTAATGTACCAAAAAAATTCGATAAGAAATCAGTGTGTATCGATAACTTGTATAATGAAACGTTACAAATTTTTATTAAGTATATAAACATCAATAAAGCCTTTGGAGCTTTCAAAACTAACCATTAACTTCAATAGCCATGGTAATAGAGATGGTCCAAATTACCTCGAAGAAGTAAATATTACACAGATCGCACGGCCCTTTTCAAGAGTTTGCACTTAGCTGTAAGAGTTTTAGTGATATTAACAATACTTATAGTTTTGATAAGACTAAAACCCGGTTTTTGAAAAGCTAATCAATGTCAGATCTAAACCAAAGCCATGTCAAGAGATTTGATTGGCAGTTGCCAATTCAGTCAGTCAATCACAACAGTTCACATGCAATTGACCGTCTGTTTACGTATTTATGTATTAATCTGTCTTTCAGTAATCAGTGGTAAGTTGACGAACTAGCAAGCCGACCAGCTGATGGTAAGGTCAGGCTACTTGCAATAACACGGGTGTCAGTCGCCGCTTACCGCAAAAAGATGTATTTGTGCTGTCAACGCAAGATTGTTCTCCTGCTGTTGCATAGATGTCCAAAAGTCTAATTATAAGGGAAGAGCGTATGAATCCTCTTCAATAATATGTATGACAAGATGGGTAAATAATATTTATCAATAAAGGAATACTGAAAGAAAGCAGACGCGGTTGAAGTACTTATGATAAGAGTTAAAAACTTATCTAATACAATTTAAAAAACAATGGTGTTAGTGCAAATCATGCAATCGCTTTTATAAAGCAATTGGCTAATTGAACAATTTATAAATAAGTGTATTGCTAAAGTCTAGACGATACTCCTCCATATTTATTATTCTTGTAGGTATAAGAATAGGCAGGTACTGTAAAGGACCAGAATACATATGTTGTCTAGTATTATTCTTAACGTACCCGTTACATATTGTACCTATTAGTTATATAATTTTATTAACGTAATCCTGTTTTAATGAGAAATAAATCAGAAGAACAGTACCTGCGTCGCAGAAGACAATGCGTCTATTTTTTTCTGCACAAATCAAATCGTTTCTAACTATAAATTACCATTTGCGAATGACATCACCGCAAATAACTAAATTCATTTCCTGTAGAAACTCTACACTTGATCTTATCACTTCAATAGCTATAAAAAGACATCTAGCGAGAATACATTCATAAATTGTGTAGAACAAAGTGGCGCATAGACAACCACACATCCGTGTAGTAATAGCTGAAAGGCGTGTATACGATACGTCACTTCATTAACTGCAGGTGACCTGCCTGTGTAGGTAGCCCGTGATTGTAGAGTACGGCGTGGGCAAACTGGGCATCGACCTTAATTAACTCTAGACTGAGATTGACGAGTGCTCAACTAGACTTGTTACGTTATTATTAGCAATGTATGGCATTATACAATTGTAATCCATAGCGTGTTGTTCTGCATCTGGGTTTTTATGTACGTTGCTTTTAAATTATAAATAAATATGGATTTAATACGGTAGCATGAATAATATGCACACACTGGCGAGACTGACAACTCTCAGGTATTATTTATAAATTTATAATTAGCTTAAAATTAGTAAAGTTTAATAGTAGTATAGTAGTGTAACAGTTTCTAAATTATGTAATAAAGTGTTAAATAAACAACGCGATAACATCCGTATATAATAGTTTAATTTCAATAAAGTCATATACCTTATACTTTTGAACCCAACATCAACAATAGTCACTCTGTTTATTACAGAAATACGTATATCGCAATTACATAAAAGTTACTGTACAATTTTTTATTGTTAAAGTTATTTATAACTATAACAATTTCCATCAATATCCTGCTGACTACCTCGTTCACACTTGCCTTCTATACTTAATATCCACTTAAATAATATTTCGTCCATTATTTTACTATTTACGTAATGTAACGCGAAATTGTAACTCTGATAATATAAAAAAGAGTGGTCGTAAATCTCTTGCCAGCGTGCTTCTCACAAAGCTCCCTCGGTTTACGAGCCTGGCAATTTTAAGTTTGATATTCATAACTGTTACTTTGTGACTTTAATGTATAAAAGATTTGAATGTTATAGTTGTAATAAAGTATTACATTTCATAGATTTAACTATTCTATGAAGTCATTACCATTGTTTTAGCGTTTATGTCAGTATATTAAAGATAATATGAGTAACGGAAAGATGTGGTGATGTTTATTGGTAGGTACCTACTAAAGATATCTGATAAATAGTGTATTCTCAAAAATCGCTATAATGAATGGTTCTATAATTATACTTGTAAACATGCAGATGTTACATTCGTTCAGGATGAATTCTTATCATAAATAACCTACACGGAGCGTTTGCCCTTATTATAGACAATAATTAAAATTAAAATGTATTCAAATTGACATTAATATAGTCATTCTAGCTAAGAGTAGGTATATTCTTTGGAGAATAATAATATACTGAGTCTGCCTAAAATGTTTTTTTATATTTCCATTGATATAAACATACCATTATTATTATTATACAATGGGAGCCAACAACTCCTTCAGAGATATCAATGGCATAAGGCATTATGGCATTATGTCTGCAGCCAATGCAAGTCCCAGGTTTGATTACTGAGTCAGTCGAAGTGTTACTGGACTTTTGTATTACGAAATTCTCGGTAGCAACACGGAGTTTGACTACGTATTCGGTAGACGGCAATATGATCACCCTTTATAACGTGTAATATAATACATAACTAATAAAATGTAGCTGTCTGCTCTTGCCTACCCCCTGTGGCGATATCCACGCGTGATTCTATGTTTAAATGTACATAATATACTAATATGAACACAGTTTCTTATACGTGCTATTAATGACGGCACCATAATCAAAGTACACGACGGTACTATAATCACGAAATGACGGTAACGTAATAAACGGCATCCGATTCAGATCTGCAGACGCTTTGTGTTGTAAATGAGATTCTAATCGTAGCGTCGATGGACTGCACTAGTTCGGATTTTGATCCAGACCGTTCTTTACTAGGCAATACTACCCTTAGTGTTATGGATACAAGGTCGGAATTTAGATGGCAATCGAAGATAAACGTGATGGACTAATTACGATGACAGCAATCTGTCACACGCTTTGTGCAATAACAATAGTGGGAAATAGGAGGGAATAAGGGTGTAACAATGTGTTACGCTAGTCTTCGTATTGTAAAGGACTGTCGATCAATTTTGAGGCTTTGTGGATCTACTTTATAGTCTTGTTAATAGCTAACCACGGGTTAGTGATATGGAACTATATGCATAATAATAGGCTATTTATTTTATTCGACTTTGCAATTTGCTAGTAACCTTTCCAAATAATTTAAGTAATGATATTTTGTTTAAAATAATTTTCACTGCATGAGTGGCAAATTGTGAAGTTTGAGTCGGTACTGTCATTACCCCAAGTGTTCTTATTTTGTGTGATCCAAAAATGGTTATACCGAGTCTGGATGTTGTTTATGTCCGTTGTTCGAATGTTTGTAAAATCCCAGCGATAAAGTAATCATTGTCTGTGTTATGTCTCAATTGACTTGTCTTCCAACAATTGTTTATGTAAGTCACTTTACTAAATCCTCATATCGATTATTACAGAAGTTCATGTCAGCCAGAAGATCAGTATTTTTTACTTTAATACGCATTAATATATCTAGCTAATCATTTTACTGGATGAAAGTTACCCTATGTCCTATTCTGTACCACTGACAACGTGTATGCGAAATTTCATGATTATCGGTCAAGTAGTTAAAGCGTGAAAGTGTAACAAACCAACGAACTTACATTCTCATTTATAATATTAGTTAGGATGCACGGATGGCGTCACGGCTTAAGTGTTCGCCTCACTACTACCACTATGCTGAGTTTTAACACTATTACACGAGGTGATATCGGCGGTACTTTACTCTAGACCACGTGCTCGTAATGGAATTCCTGACAAAATCTTACTAACACTGACCATCCAGCATATCGTAACCCGTCAATTATGATTGCAAGTACACACTGACTGGGTTGACTTGTATGAATGACGGACGCGACGCGACGCAAAATACACATTCAATTCGCGTTACGTCGCATTTCGCCGCAGATTGCTTTATAGATAGCAAGCAATGAATGATGAATCGCGACGTAATCGTCGTTCACACAGACACACCTCGTCATGACACTAGTTTGATTATATTACCGATTTATGAGATAAGCCTCTAAGCATTGCGGGTAGGTATAGCTATCGTATGTCTAAATACTTCATTAATATTCATGTACCACGCGCCTCTATTAAGCAATGCGCCAAATGTATCTCACGATTTGACAGCTATTTAACTACCTAGCTATCCAAAATAACTAGGTAGGTATAGATAAATTAATTTAACTCTCTTTTCTCGATTTAACAGGAGGTTAATCATGAAGAAATCTGAATGGAGATACGAGGGGTATCAGATTCGGTCGCCGCCCACTGCTCATTCACATTGAAGTGTATAAATTTAGAAAAGTGATATTAACAATTTAAGAACCATAAAAACAGTCAAGCGTTTTTTTTAAATGTCCGATGTAGCAGACGAGTTTGTGACACACAATAATGATTGTATAATCATATTGCTGGTGATACATAGACAAGGCAGCCACACACCTGTTAGTAAGTAGCGAATGAACATTGGATAAGCAAAAAGAGGCAAGAGCATGCACGAACGAAGTGAAAAAGGAGCTAATTGAGGTACCGTCGTTTTCACTCACCGATCAAATAACAGCAATAGGTACGTATATTATAAAATTACGATAATGTTGATATGTTGTGAGAGGGCACTACTCATACAATCGATCCAGTCCACTCTTACTCGAATCGTTCATATTCCTTCATACAAATGTTACAAATAAAACAAAGTACCTAAGGGCAAAATCTTAACAGGATACATTCGCATGTCGCATAAATGATAGCCACCAGCATACCAACACACCAGGTAGCCTAAGTTACAGTTACGTAGAAGGAATACATAATACAGTCTTCTATATAAGGACAATTATGTACAGGCCATGCCGACATCCCGGATGAGGGGAACTTTTCGCCGTTCACATTCAAATGAGCTTGCTATGACCACGGTATGAATGAACGACAATTATGACACACATTATGGTAAGTAATAAGATCCAAATTCGTTGTTAAAAAGAAAAATAAGATTTAAATAATCGCAATAATTAGTATTTAGTAAGTAGGTATGCTTTTGCGTCGTAACTGTTTTAACAGATTCGAAGAAATTTAGTTTAGCTTGAAAGTTAGAATTGCGCACGGTTTTCTTCGTCAGTCATGTGGAACAGAAGTAACACGACAAGTAATTCATCATAAGGTTCATTTATGTCACAAGATACAACCATACTATTAAAATAACAAATATTATTTTCCTGGCGACCAACAATAACAATGATTTGAATTATTTTAAAAGAAATACTTAATGGAATGGGAGAGGAATAAGCTATTGTTTATCTCGACAAAATGCCATTCTAGTGACTCTAGGGCCCTAGATACAATTGCTCGTCATTGAAATCATAATTGTGTCATATAAGTAGAGCGAAGTATTCGAAATAACGACACTACCCTCATTAGCAGAAAAACTACAGGTATCACATCACAGCTACAATACAAATACTTGTTCCACATGGATATCGGTAGTATAATTTTTTGCTCTGTTTGCTTAGAATGAAAACATATCGTTTAAATGAGAACAGAAAATAAGACATTTGCTAACATGTCTATGTTGCGTCTATCTCAGAAGAACGCTAGGGAAAGAAAATAAAGTCACGCTTTAATAAATCGCGTTCAAATAGAATATATACTCTATAGTAAATAATGTTTTTTGATGGATTACAACTAGTTTCGTGTATCACGACAATTTAACAAAAATACGAGACGCTTTTACCCAGTAGATACTCAATAAACGATTATGGTCCTATATGTATGAAATACACATACGTCACCGCCATGATAGTGGCAGAAACTTGGGTGTTCCCAAGTTTCTTTCGTTTATTGCCTATCGTGAGGTTCGATTACCAGATCGAACAAAGCATTAGTGCGGTTTTCAGTAAGGATATTCTAAACAATGATACAGGCTATAAACAATTCCTGCTCCGAAAACCTGCACCATACGTTATTCATTATTACTTAACTATTACCAATGCAAAAACACAACGCTTATATTAAAAGCAGCCCATATCTTACCCCTTTCAAAAGCCCTGCCTACCAAATTCCGTCAAAATAAATATAGTAACAAACAGCTTAGCCAGCAACTATTTTTACATTGATGATATTGGTAAGGAAGTATGGATCACAAATATTGAATGGGGTGGATTAATGTGAACAGTCGCTTGCTGTCACTCACAAAGGAAATTAAAACACCTTTTTAGCGGTATAACATGGCAATGTTCGCAGGTTAAGTCCAAAACTTATAAAATAATATCTAATGTTATGATAATCCAAAGTTTGAACTCACATTACTACACTTACTGCAACGGTCTAGACAGAAAGACAACAAGATTGTCTAAGCGTGTTGTTGTTGTAAGAATCTACATTCAAGATTTTTCAATTCACGGCAAAGTCATAACTAAGCAAGTAGCATACACCTGCCATACGCATGCTACCAGCAGTTTCATAAACTTCACAAATACTATAAGTGGTAATCTCCTATGGTATATTTAATCTTAACTAATATTATTAAAGCGAATGTGAGTTTGTTTGTCTGTTACGCTTTCATGCCTTAACTACTCGACCGATCATCAGGAAATTTCGCATACTTGTTATCAGGTGAATAGAAAAGGACATGGGTAGAGATGGCTTTTATCCAGGAAAAAGTACTGTTACTAACCTAACCTTCATTTACATGAGCGAAGCTGCGGGAAAAGTTAAATAGAATATAATATTTTATAACAGCATAAACAAAGCAACCGTATTTTTATTGAGTAAAAGCCTGGGCGACAATTTTACCTGATAGTAAGTGGTAAGATACGGTCGATAATGAAGTACCTGAAGGTTCTCCAGTGGGTATTCACTCCCGACTTTAAGCGCCCAGATAGTATTCATCATGAAACACAGACATAGGGATTTGCACTCCTTGACCCATCCAAGATAAGATTTTTAGAATATGACATCCAAGGAATATCACTTTAATTGTTAATTTGGATTTGGTTTCGATTTTGCAATTTAAATATCTTATGAGTAAAGAGGCTGCCTTTGCCAATTACCTGCTAATGTGTGTATAAACCATTTAAACCGGAGGAGAACAAGACTCTCACTTCCATTATTCTACTTTTTGCCAGTTAGGTAAGAGTTTCAGGGGCTCACATACCTCCCGTTTCATTCCTTTCCTTGCATATTTTAATCTCAGAATCGGTACCACGCAAGTGATAGCATCAGTAATACAAACAATCGTATGCTACGGAAACTGCTTATCAGGCAGGCAGTAAGCTCGCTTGCTATATTGAATATAATGGAGCAGACACAGTTTCCATCGGTTTCACTGTGCGGTGCTTAAAACATTATTCTACTAGTTAATATGTAGCGCAAGGAAAATGTCTAGCGATAGAAATAAGGTAAACCATAGTAGAACAACACACTGTTTAGTTTCCGACTCGAATACTAATTGGTTTACCGTGCTGAATAGTTAAGTGGATAGCAGGCTGGTTCTTAATTGTTTAATCGCCTTTTACAGGATTTTGTTTTAGGCTTTACAGGACACAGGCGTTGATCAAAATTGACACAGTAATTGATCCTTTAAGACATAGAGCTTAAAAATATTAGGGCCGGCCCGAAGGTGTATTAAACCGAATTTTCACAAGCTATGTTTGCATGTCTATTAAATCTATTGCAGCCTACTGGGCACATTTCTCGATATCGTGCCTTTATTGAAGAATTCTTAGAAAATCCAATAACATTTGCTCGACCTGACGATAGCTCATACGTGCAACAAAAATATAAGTTCAGTTAAATTTTCGATGTAACTACGGTTTACTCAACGTTACTACTATCGCAAAATAAATCAGTAGATATACATTAAATGTTGAGATAGGTTTCGGATACCTTTCAAAATCAATACTCATGAAAAACCTATCTAGTAGATATTTAGATAGGCCAAGATAATTATTTAACTATAAAATATGAAATCATCAATGTTTTACATTACAGTTAGAAAAATACTACTAGAGCGTTATTAACTATTCTTGTTACCTTTTTCATATTAAAAAAGAGCTATATAGCCAAGTATAATAGTAATCAGATGTATAATTTAAGAAGCTAGAAGCGGTAGAAGCCACATGATCAAACCGGTGTAAAATAAAAACAAAAGCACAACTTTTGATATCCACGCTTTGACCCTTTCTATCTACTGCTACGATCTTCGAGATTCTCATTTAAAACAAAAAGATTAGGTATCATGCAACACCAACTCGAAATACATTATTCTACAGACAAAAATAGAAACATCGTTTTTATATTCCGTGCATGTACCAAGTCAGGGGTGGGTCAAAGTAACCCTATTACCTTGCCCTTTCGATACGACCCTAGTTTCGACTAAAATGATTAATGTTTTGTCGTAGTCTCTTAAGGTTAAACTTTGGAAAATCCAGTGACTTGTCATCATAAAAATGTAACGCGCGTAAAAATTCTTGGGTGTGGTACATATGGGTTCGGCGGTACCGTGTATTTTACATAATTATGTATGAGTTGTACGTAAATATTCATTACACATTTTCTCAGTCATGACTATGCTGTGGAGGTCACGAGTATCTTGAATGCCAGAAAGGTATAATAACGTTATCTAAGATGGAACAATTCAGGACAGAATGGCCTTGTTTACAATATATAGAATATATTTTAAGGTTCCGTTCCCGAAGGCTGCCTACGAAACCTGGGATTACTAAGCCCCAGCTGTCCGTCCATTTGTCTGTATGTCAGCGGACTGTATCTCATGCACCGTAATAGGTCTCTACTTATTACGGTTCATGAAATACAGTCCGCATGGAATTGTTGAAATTGTCACAGAGTGCGTATTTTCATCGCAAGTTTAACAAAAAATAAAAAACGGCACGTCGAATTTCAAAATGTTGTAGCTGATACGATGATACGGATTTCTCCTCCTTTCGTGTCCGACTCGCACTTGATCGGTTTATTATTATCAGGTAATATATGTATATAGTTACTAGCTGTGCCCGCGGTTTCACCCGCTTTTATGGTTACTATGCCGCCCCCGTGTGCCGTAGCGTGATGTTAGCCTATAGCCTTTCTCGATAAATAGGCTATTCAAAATATAAAATATACTAAAAGAATTTTCAATTCTATCCAGTAGTTCCTAAGATTAGCGCGTTCAACCAAACAGACAAACAAATAAACAAACTCTTCAGCTTTATAATATTAGTATAGATCTGATAATCATATGAACGTAAATTTTGTTTGCAGCAGAGGCAATATTGGGAATTCTACTCAATAGACTAAAAAATAAATTATATTAATAAAAACCTACAACAAGTACGAATGTTCTACATACCCAACGGCCATACGCTATCTTCTAATGATATGTACGAAGCGCGCGCCGCGAACACGCGTTTATAAATAAAGAATGTATAAGCGTGTTATGTTTATAGAAGGGATACTCACTGTCCCTTTGCCATTAGACCGTACCATGACTACTGTATTATAGATAGCTTCGGCGTTCCGGGGATGTTACGTCATAATTCAGTAGTCCTAGCTTTTTAAATTACAAATAATAAAACAGTTGTTATACATTTTATCATCATTTTAGTCGCCCATACATTTCTGCAGTTCAATGCCAACCCTTATTCTTTATAACGTGATAAGGCAAACCTTTGAAGGAGTCTAGCTTGGTCTGTTGTCTTCATTTAATTTGCGTACATATTAAGTTAAATGTAAAGTTTCTGCTTATAGAATATAAAATTACAGAAAGTCAACTACGCCATTGTTCCCCAAAGAAGAGTTGGTATGATAATGAATAATCCCAATGAACTTTATTCTACCTAACAAGATCAACAAAATAGCTTGAACATCCCAAAATACCCTCACTCCAAAGTTACTCAACAGTAGATTAATTCATAGTTTACAGGTTAAACAAACACCTGCCAACCACATACATTTACAGTGTTATTGTAGACTAAACACAGTAGCGTGAATTTGTAATAGACAAGTACACGGACGATATCGATTAGAACGTTATAACGCCCACGAGTATTGTTCAACAATGTTTACTTTAAAGGACAGAAATTAACGATATCGTGCTTCCGATATTGATGATCGGGTAATATGACTGACGGTAGCCCATGCAGTTCACTTATAATCAAATATACAATGTAGTAAAGTCATTATAAAATACTGCAATTAGAGATTTAGTTAAGGTACACGGTATAACCCAATGTTGTAAAAGTACCATGGATACGAAAACTCTTAAGAATAACAGAAAAAAGAGCTACGAACTAATATTTTCGGCAATGAATAGCTATATACTTACCACATGTTGTAAAATATTTTAGATCATCCTATTAATATTATAAATGTAAACATTTGTAAAGATGTGCACCTTTTCAAACTATTACTTCACAAGTTTCTTCCCGCTATGCTTTGGAATTAATATGAGCAAGGCTGCGAGCAGAGGCTGGTAAATATTGAGAGGCGAGCATATTTGCGTCTACCAGGTGGATACTAATCGATTTTGACTTAAGCTTGTAGATGTCAAAGTTGGGCCTGGGTCCAGATTAACAATTCATGTCCGTTCGACAAGACTCCTACCGGCTACCACTCTGTTTAAACTAAGATACTCTATCCGCTATATATCAGAATGTATACCTATGATGATTCTGAGAAAATCGTTAACGGATTCTTCAACGTATTTGAGGTAAAATAAATGCACGAAATTACTGTTATTTGGAACGTGACACGACTGATTCAGCCGAAATAAATTCTTAGAAAACTAAACTGCTTGGTAATTGCTGCAATACTCGTAATTTATATCGTTTGTCTGACGACAAAACGAGTGTAATTAGAACGATCCGAATTATCCGATGCGTGAAACCTAACATTGTCGTGATAAAATCGATTTAAATCTCAATGTAGCTACTGGTGTTTTCTTTTTGTTCAAGCGGTACCAGCTGTCGAATATTTTTTTGCGGTAAGAATAGAATTACCAGTTCCTATCAAAATTATTACACAATTTGCATAGCATTTTTTAAAAAGGATAGGCATTCTGAAAGCTTGTAGAACAAGTTTATCATAAAATACATATTTTTTCGAGGGCACGAGTTTGAAATAAGAGTCTTCTTTCAGCAAATTTGTAAGGAGGCACTTTCAGTACATTTAGGTAAAACTGAAGTCTCAAAACTGCACGTACCGTCTGTTTATCGAGACTTCTTATAACCGCTAACAAAGATCAGTAGGACCGGATTACTGGAGTGCTGTATCGTGTTACGTCAAGCGAAAACCAATTGCCGGTTTTGGGTTACTATCGGATTCGGAGCTACATTTTTAACGCACTGTTAGAAGGGTAGCCTAAAAGAGTTTTAGTAAATCGTAGCAAAGGGTCTTGTATAAATAAGTAGATGTGTTATTATTGTATCTTGTTTATTGTTTTAGAGATACAGTTTTGTGACTTCTGTGATAATTAAAATAATTGAAGCCGTAAATTAAATACCAAGACTAAACAACGGTGACAATATTAATTATCTAGAAAGTAAGTTATGTATTAAAAAAATTCATTCTGCACAAGTTCAGTTAGTTTTTTTACAAATAAAAATAATTGCCTGTTATGTATTGTACTAACCTCGCATACCCGCTAATTCCATAATGATTGGTCTGAAATTGGTCTGAAATAAGTCGTGTCAATTTATGCAGTCACTAAAAATTCCTAATATTTTTCGAACCCAGGCCCTCAAGGTTAGGCGTACGACGACTGCTTCAACTAATAGGAATGCCTTTAATTTCAGCGTATAAAATGATGAACATCGAAATATCGTGCTATTTCCCATCCCATGAATACCAATGAAAAATTAAACGAATCTATTATTATTCATGTCGAAAAACCGATTAACATCTCATGTTATTTAAATAAATCATACGATAGAGGAAAGTTGTGTTATTCGGCCATACATGACCGCTTCGACGCAAAGGGTTATATAACCGTAGTGTAACGTGCATTACTGTTTAACAGAAAGTTTGAAAACTATATTGATATTTCTTTTTGGCTTAACACCTCGCCTCATCTGCATTATTGATAGTATGGCATAAGTTAGCGTTTATGCGTAAAATTGTAACGTCGCGGGTTAGATTTCTGAGTCTGCTGGTGTTATATGTGTTAGGAAATTCTCAGTTGGTCAGTCTAGTAATGTGCTCGGTAAAGGGCAATAGACCCGCTGTTACATGGAACCTAAAACAGATGGCGAAGTATGGGTGTAATAGCCTTCTAACTATTCAGGGACATACGATTTTATATCATAGAAAATTTCACAGACTTACCTGCGAATCTATAAAAATTCTAAAGATTATCATAGTATTTTAACCAAATTTCAACTAACAAACTATATACATAATTATTGGAAAATTAACACCTGCATGGCAATTAAAAAAAATTAAACGGTTACTTTTTGTAATAATCTATACTAATATTATAAAGCTAAGTTTGTTTGTTTGTTTGGTTGAACGCGCTACTCTCAAGAACTACTGGTTCGAATTATATTTTTTTTAGTGTTCGGCAACCTATTTATCAAGGAAGATTATAGACCATCACGCTACGACCCACAAGGGCGGCGTGATAGATAATAGTAAACGCGGTGAAACCGCGGGCAAAGCTATAACTTATAAAACGATAAGATATTTAATTGACTAGTAAAATTCGTAGCTATGGCAGCATACCATATTGTTAGCTCATACATATGAAAAACACTGATATTAGAGTGCAATGGCAATACAAAAAAAAACTACAGTGAGTGCAAGAGTCGAGTCACATGGGTAGGTACAGCACTTGTTTTCATTAATTAGGTCAAAGACCCAGAACTCATTTTTCACACTTTTGTTGTAATTTAAGTGCCGAAAAAATAGTGGTACTACACTTGTTAGTGACAAAGTTATCCATTCTCAACATTGATCCTAACTAATACTAGAAATGCGAATGTGAGTTTGTGTTTGTTGTTACGCTTTTACGCCTTAACTACTCGACCGAGAATTATGTAATTTCGGATACACGTTGTTAAGGGTACAGAAAAGGACATAGGGTAGGTACCCTTTATACGGATAAAAAATACTGTTCCCGAGGGACAACTAGTCTATATATATAAAAATCAATGCCACTTTTCGTTGTAATTAAACTCCTCCTAAACGGCTGGACCGATTTGAATGAATTTTTTTGTGTGTCCAAGTGGATTCAAGGATGGTTTAGATATGGTATTTTTTAAATTATTTTTTCGTCTTTACTGGACAACGTCTGTCGGGACAGCTAGTATTTAATACAAAATTTATATGTATATCTACATTTTCTCTAAGGGTGAACTTTACAAATATTTCAGAAACGCTTATTTTCACACACTTACTGAGCATATTATATATTAATCAATACTTACTATGGATGTAAATTTTCTTCAGAATCGTTTTGACTATATCACAAAATGTTACATCTAATAACCTTATGACGTCACATACGTGATATAATTATGTATAACAATAGTGTACTTACATCAACAAGACACCGCCAACACACAGGAACCATTCCACACTGTTAGGTAACTCAACGATCCTACACTAGCGTTGATTTTATCTACCGCCACGCACACATAACCTGAAACAATGGAGAACAAATGTTAAACAATACAAGCGAACGCATTCCTCGTACATGTTATATTGAAAAATATCAAACGAGAACTTGAATTTAAAAAAAACGAAAATATATCTGTCTGCCTCGTCTAACGGCTAAACTGCTGAACGTATTTCGATTAAATTTGGCATGGAGGGAGATACATTAAACGCCGATGAAGTATATAGCATAAACAATTTTACGGATATCATCTAGTTCCTTTCACAATAACCAGTCACCGATCCGTATAATGGTGAAAACGAAATAAAAGTAAAAAACAAAGACCTTCCAATAATATCAACATATAATTGAAACAACATATCAGCTAGAATGACATCGTTAAATATGAATTCTAAGCAAGTTTTGGCACTAAGAAATATTACGTACGATTTAATCTGAAATGTAGTAAAACGAATCACACGTGAACACATGTTCTTGTTAATAAAATATAATCTTATCGGTGTTGCTATGTGTTATTATATCTTGAGAAATCTTATATAATCCTTTACAATCAGAACGTCGTATCTTAAAAAGAACATGCAAATAATTCTTCTCTATCAAATCTGTGATGACATGAAGGAGGATCCTGAATCCGTGTCGTCATCTCTTAAAGCATTGTTATTACATACGCAAGAACGAAGAAAGCCCCTTGATGTCGTGGTTAACCCATTACCTTATCACACAATCCTTTATCGCGCGATTTTAAATCGGGAATGTTCTACAAGTTTCGTCTCACAAACGAACCATTTATTATTTACAATCAGAACAGATTACTACAAAACCCATCAATAATTAGCTAATGTTTTCTTATAGAACGAACAGCATCTCCTCATATATCTAAGTAAGGTGCTGTTTCCAAGAATCATGTCCGAAACGGATCGGTTAAGAATGAGGATAATGTTAAAATATTTCTGAGAATAAAATATACGTGGGACTATCCGGTATTTTGTAGATTTATAAAGATGCCTCATTGTTCCAGTAGTTTACAAAGAATAGTCTGTATAGCAAATCTCAGTAGCAGCTGAATACTAGAAATACGTATCTAAATTACATAGGATCTCAAACATAGCCGGCTGTGTCATTTGCAGATATTTGTACCGAGTCAGGTTATTTTATATCAGATGTTTCAGTGCTTATAAAGCCTCCCTCAGAAGCTTGGTACAGGATTACTTTGTACATAAATGAAATAAAAAGTCTATACTCTGTACCCGGTGCCATATTCATTTATGTAAGATTTGCTTAAATATTTACTAAGCATCGGAGGCATAAGAATGGGAATGATTTTCGTTTTATTATTGACACTGTTATGCAAAAGTAAATAAGTCTCTAAAATAAATTATTATAAATGTAAAATATTCAGTCTACAGTGTTGAAAAGCAATACCCGTTATACTTATTTATGTAGTAATCAGGAATTGAATACGGAACCTCTTTGGCACCTGACCAAATTGAATGGGTTTCAAATTAAAATGCATGCCCGGGGAACTTTATTTTCCCACTTCAATTTATTTTTCAACCTATATAACCAACTATCGGTAGACTGCATAGTGAAATATTAATAATATTTTTAATGAAAATGTTTAAGAAAGCAATTCGATAAACAAAGGGAAATTTATGTACAAGTCTTGATTAGATAGAATGGTAGTTTCCTTTTTATTCGTGTTTTACACATTAGGCAATGACACATACATAATTTCAGTAATATTACCAACATTTAAATAACTGGTACACGCAAAAAATAACACTATCGAATAAGTTAATAGTGAATCAAAAATTTTTTTGCAATTAAAAGATCATATTTACGTCACTTAATTCATTGGCAGTTGACCACTTAACAGACAAAGCCAGCCAGCCGTACAGTAAAATTAAAAAAAAAACGGTAAATAAGAGTTGTGAAATTCGTAAAAGTAATTTAATTCTGACGAACAAGGAGGTTTAAGAATGAGAAAGTGTCTTCAAGATCAAGATGAAATAATGACGAAATGAAGAACTTTCGTTGATGCGATTTTGATTGTAGCAGGAGATATATTAGTGGCTCTCACGGTGTACGAGAACTTTGAGCTATGTATTCTTACATACCGATCACAAAGCTATAACGTAACCCATATGCGTGAGGGATACCGATTACGGGCTCACTGTATTACGGGTCAACACTCAAGCAACGAACACCTAGAATCGGAATATCATTTGTCTATGATAAAATGTTATTTTTATTGTAGTTAAATTTCCAAATAAATAAATTCTGTATTGATTTATTTTGGAACTTTTATACATTCGTATTTTTCCAGTCCACCGTGACGTATCTTTAAAACTAATAAGCAACACAACAAACACTAAATAAGCAACAGCAACTAAAAATATAATAATAATATCAGCCCTGTATTAAACTGTCCCACTGCTGGGCACGGGCCTCTTCTCAGTGTGAAAAGGGTTAGGCCGTAGTCCACCACGCTGGCCTAGTGCGGGTTGGCAGACTTTACATATCTATGAGAACATTGTTGAGTACTCTTAGACATGCAGGTTTCCTCACAATGTTAACCTTCACCGTTAAAACAAGCGATAATTAACTATTTAATACGCATAACTTCGAAAAGTCAGAGATACGCGCCTTGGGTTTGAACTCGAGACCTCTGCGTGGCAATGTAACGGTTTACAACTAATCTGTATATTTTGACTGCACGGATTGCGTAGTAGTAGTAAGTGGTCGCTTCGCCATTGCCACGATGCCGAGTGTTGTGAGTTCGAATCCCACACGGGACAAAAATTTGTGTGATCCACAAACGGTTGTACTGAGTCTGGATGTTCTTTGTGTCTGTTGTTTGAATGTTTATGACCCAGCGATACAGGAATAAATTCTGCTGCGGAAGTTGTCTTTTTAAAAAAGAAACTAAAAAAAATTACTAGATATTTGACGGGACGAGATAGGCTTGGCAAAGGCAATAATAATAATACATAATACTCACATCCTAAACTCAGGAACTCAAAGTTGAAGTCAAAATTTATTTATTCCTTTAGATCACAAAGTAACACATGAACGTCAAATCTATTGATTAGTGAGTTTACAAAGTTACTCCTTTCCTAAGAAGAAAGAAGAACCATGTAAAGATAATGTACTACCAGAACCATACAATCCTGGTATCAAAATCCAAACACTTTCCAACAGTGATTAAAATCAACTTTACGCGAAGATAAACGTGTAGCTTTACTTGAACGTGTACTTTCACTTCAAGCAAGTGATATATCTTGTGTATAGTTAATCGTACACCTTTCTACACGCCTTTAATCAGTCTTGAGAAAGGTGGCTTACTTACTTTTGTACGTTTACCAGGTAAGGTGTTGAAGGGATTATCCTGTTGTTTAAGACTGCGTATAATAAATAATTATAGGCAATGGAAAAGCAACGCATTCTTCTTTTAGGATTCTATGTCTGATAAAGATATTGTTATGTAGGTTGCTACTATTTACGGCGAAATGAATACTTTTCGGATACGTTCAGACATTTTTATTACAATGGTTAAAGAATACTGAAACTTGATACATCGATCTATGAGCCATATTTTCTTTTATTATCGTGATTATACTTCACTTATTTTTTATTTATATGGACGAACAAATATTTAACATTTGTGCTTCAAAACTTTTAATTTCAAGAATAGCTTCATAAAATTTCAAATGTTTGGTATTTACCCTCATTCGTGTTTCTTGCTCCATGTGTCGACAAAATTTATTTGTGTACATTTTCTAGTTACTCGGACAACGAAACATGGTAATTTTGACCCGGACTGGCTACGGACTAGACAAGTTGTTAATTAATACTGTTCATCGTACTTTACACCCAACGATAGACAAATACAACGTTAACAGTTGATAGGTTTCGTATAATTACAGTAGCCACAGCTGTGCCCTCAAAATGTCACTTGCATGGTATAAAAAAGTTAGAAACTTTAAAAATCTAAATGTAAATCGAATTTGACTCCGGATATTAATCTACATTCCATCACATCACATCCTAATAATACACTTAAGAAATCCAAACCACATAAACTGTTAAAAAAGCAGTCAACAAGTCAAGTTGTGAAAAAATCAGGCCAAATATAGTCCAGCAAACTGATGGCAAAAAGGGCCTCGACAGAGGAATGCAAAATGTGAAATAAATGCTCTCTCTAGTCAAATGCATCGGTAGTTGCTGATTATCCATCACTATGCTCTTACAGCACACTATCCATACATCTTCGTAGAGGTCTAAGCTCAGCAGTAGGCTATATATCTATGAAATTTACAGTACGAATCCGTATGCGAAGCAGAATTCGCTCGTCTAGGGAATCATTTCCTAGGACAACGTCCACATCTAGGGAGTGATAAAATATAACGCATGGCCTGAGTAAATAAACAATTTGCTTCAAGTTATAATGTTCCAGAAGATACCTATGTGAAGTCTGTTAACCCGCACGGGGCCGGCGTGGTGGACTAGAGCCTAAGTTAGGGCATCACACTGACAAGAGGCCCATGCCCAGCAGTAGGATAGTTCATATACAGGACTGATATTATGATTCAAGTTAAAAGTAAGTTTAGTTACCGAAATCATAACGAATTATCCTTGAAAATACTAATTTAAAAATAAAAGTAGGTACCTAGAAATAAGCCAAGAACCAAATATCTAGAGATATCTGACATGAAAGAAAATTTTTGATATCAAAGCAAACAATAAAATCTGGGTAGCTATTATCTATCATCCTTAATTGAAATTAGTGTCATCGGTTTAAAGCTTTCGTGATAATTAATTTTATTAATGGCGCTTGGCCCTGTAAATATAATTAATTTAAGGATTATCATCGTCGGCTGTTGTCGAAGTTTGGGGTCGACTTACGAAACTCAAAATTGTAAACTAACTAATCCGCAGCGACTAAAACCACTGGCTACATAAGTACGTATTTCAGTAAGTTCATGAAACAGATGAGTTAGCATATTATTCGAGAAGTCAAGTACACATATACCTACATTGATAATTGGCTAATAAAATATGTGTACAAGATTAATATTTCATTGTGTGCCCCTTGATATGGCAATGGTACTATATACTATTAAATAACTTTCTGTATACAAAAATACATTTTTCGAGCGTTCACTCATCCTTGCTAATATTATAAATTCGAAAGTAACTCTGTCTGTCTGTCTGTCTGTCTGTCTGTCTGTCTGTTACCTTTTCACGGCTAAAGCGCTTAACCGATTTAGATGAAATTTGGTGCACATATAGTTTGAAACAGGTTTCAGGGAAGGACATAGGCTACTTTTTATTGACATAGGTACCAAGCGGGTGGAGCCGCGCGCAAAAGCTAGTCTATTAAAAACGCCAATCTCGATCATATTGTAAGTAACCTTAATAATCTAAAAACGGCATTTAATAATTAAAACACAATGTCGTCAAGGTCTACGTCCACACGTTATCTACAAAACACGTGTTTATATAATAACTGAAACCATAAACAACACACATTTATTCTGTAATACATATACTAAGGAGGTTTGTTCCAGTGGCCCGTAAAACAGGTCAACACCTTGACAATGACTAAAGCAAATTATAGAAGCCTTGGCAATTTTCCGCGTTCCTGCTAAAACAAGCGTGTTCAAGGCAATCGTATTTATATCATGTTCAATGAAATATGAAACAGATAAAGATGACATCGTACTTAATTAGTAACGTAAAGTATTGAAAGTTGCAAAGAAGATTGGCTTAACAGTCTTGTAACTTATCTCCACACAAAAATATTATTTGGACTATTTACTAGACATATAAAGCGTTGGTAGTCCAATGGATAAGACACTAGAATTGCGATCTGGAGATCGCGTGTTCAAATTCTACACACTGCGCTATCGACGTGAAGGCAACGACATCATA
Source organism: Catocala nupta (assembly GCA_963675205.1). Lineage (NCBI taxonomy): Eukaryota > Metazoa > Arthropoda > Insecta > Lepidoptera > Erebidae > Catocala > Catocala nupta. The sequence goes on from OY776080.1 coordinate 20,650,133, forward strand.
AAAATGGGTATATAACAAAACTTGTAAAGAGAGTTACCTTTGTACCCGTTAATTTTTCGCAGCAGAAGTAGTTCAGGCGATAGACGTATGTATGTACATTTTCACACAAAATACATATTTAGTCACGTTCTAAATCAGACAAGCCATACGGTACTTCTATAAGGCAACGACATCATAATATATATTGGTAGATAAATGATTGCAATTTACCAACAAAATACTTCCTTCTTTGACAATGAAATTCGTAAAAGCAGCAAAAAATTACCCATCATACATAGCAAAAACTTTAATAACATTACAAAATATAAGCTAAGCAAGTAAGCCAATAAATCAATAAACGGAATATTCGTAGCGTGCCTCCAAACATTTGGTAGCGACAAGCAGCCTATATATGGAACATTCCCACGATACATCGTACCATGTCAACGACATTAACAAAACACGCCTTTTTAGTCTTTTTAGGCAAAGGAAACGAAATTATACTTCCATTTAAATTATTTATTGTACTGTCATATCTCTGCGTGTGGTTAAAAACACATTTGTGTGTTCAGCCAGAATAAATGGCTTGCTGGTCCCGTGGCATAATTGTGTGGTTAAGTTCCTCAATGACAGCATAGAGTGCAGAAATATGACGGGAAGCGGCAATAGTATCGCTCTCTATCGTGAATCGTGATAGACCTAAACATAGCTAGCGGAACGTAGGTGTTATATATTTGTATAGGCGTAATGCTTATGCGATCGTATATGTGTAATCGTTACCTAAATAAATATTTATTTAGGGTTTCCTTCCCGATGGGTGCCAACAGGAGCCTATTACTAGCTTTTATCATCTATCTCTCAGTTTCGGGGACCAATATTTTGTGTATATTTTTGCCAAATCCCACGGAAACGCATACCGTGCAAATAGTATCCTATATGTTAATCGAGGACATGTTTTATCTGTCTGCTAAGTTCCATTGAAATCGGTACAACAGTTTACGTGTAATTTGAATAGCAAACATTTAGACCTCCAAATATTTTACAAATTTTCAGTATTAGTAGGCAGTGCTATAAAGAAGCCCCTTTTCATTAAGGGATTACTCCCACACCTACCGTTTACTTGAAAGACTACGAAGAAACGACGATGTCCTTTGCCGCCTCGTGTTTACTTCATGACGTAATGATACGTGATATACTTGCTTCCACGCCATTACAGGCCAAACAAAGTTTATTCAAGCTTGTATTCATTCACATTCTCGCTATAATTCAACACAGCGTTCAGTATAAATCACATACTTTTGACAAATTACTGTTATATTTCTACCGGTTAGAACTTTATCATTAACTTTAGAACAAGAACCTTTTATGTAAAAATCGAATTTAGATTAGCTTCGTAATCATTACCATTTCCTTAATTTGTACGCTTGCTTTTCCAAGTTAAAAATGGCGATACAGTGTTTCGGCTTCATAACTTTTTAAATACATTAGATGAGTTCAAACACATGAATTGTGACTTAAGTACCTACTATCTTAGTATGTAAATACTCGAAGGGTTGGGTAATATATATTTAGCTGCCTGCCAATCCTACTGCGCTTCGTAATAATCAGTAAAGTACGAATCAAAAGCTACACTATACCTATCTAAGAGCAAAAGTGATAAGGAGGTCTATGACGAACAGACCAGATGCTTTTGATTTCCCATTAGCACATCCACATTTCTTTATAATCTCTGTTAAAATGCAATTTATGATATAATAAGCGGTTTTCACATCAGAAAGGAAGAACTCAACTACGTGATTTTATAAAGGATAGTTACGTTTACCTTGCATAAAAGTTTAAAAATGTATATCTATTGCTATATTAGATTGCCAGACGAGTTTTTTTGTGCCGCGCAGATGTAGCTTCGGGCGACAACTAATTCTGTCCTATCGTTGCTTAGAATATGAATGGAAAGTACTTATCTTTTGTATAAAGTCTTAAATAATATAGGATAAGCAAGACAGAACTTTACACTTTGATCAAAATAACTCACACGAAAATAAATAAAGACGCTACGGGACTTTAATTCCATTTTAAGTAATCCACACGGGCGAAACGGGCAGTTACATTCAACCCACAAATTGAAACCTTACAAGTACCAGTCTTAACGAAATGAAGGCAAGGATTAGTGGTTCTTGTGAGAAGATTGGAGGCTTACTCGAGTAAAACATAATGCTGCATTTCTGAGGTCATGGGTCTAAAGGCCATGTCGGCATAGGTCTAATTACAGGTTTAAAATCTGAGGAAGCCAACCTTTGATGTCTTAATGCAGGTAATAGTATAACCTATTAATTTTTATAATTATGAGGAATGGTTCAGATTTATTTATCTGTTACATCATATTGTATCACTATCATTTCGTACAAAGGTCTACGAATAGATAATGCTAACGGAACTACTCCGATAAGCGTAGTATTTAAACTGCGTGTGTAAAGGAATGTTTTATGTTTTACAAAAAATAGGCTCCGTTTTTCTCATCATAAAACAGCGGCTAATTAGTTAAAGCCGTTACATAGACCAATGAGCTAATTATTGTTTGTAAAGTCAAAGATTAAAAACATATCCATACAAGTATTCAGAATTCGAATCACTACACGTTGTACTCATCAAAATAAAAAATAAGCGTCATATCGGCAATTTCAAAATAGAACAGAACGCCACAAAAAAATTTAATGGAATATCTGTACCTCAAATCCAAACAAAAGGTACACTCCAATATAAACCACAGAGCTGGCTACTCTTTCCACTTATTTGCACAATATTCACAGCACATTCACATATCAAACACTACAAGACACCAATTTGCCTACACTACACATCCCCCTCTATACTGTCACTGGCCTGTGAACACGCGGTTAATCTGCGCGAGAGCACTCCACGCTTCCGTCCGTAACGCACACCCACCACAGCAAGACTGAACAACAAACCATGAGCGAAAGAGATAGCGGTAGCGAAAGAGACAGCGGACGCCGATTGACATGTTGCTGCATTGTTAATTGATGGCCTTGTTTGGAATTGAAGATAGTGGTTTAATCAAAGCGTTTTGATGTCAATATATTTTTTTAGCTTTTAGAATATATATATTGGTATTAATTTGTATTTTACATCATATACCTAAAGAAAACCTAAGTCTTTTAAACCAATTAGTTGCAGCGGCACACCGAAGGCCAGAAGAAACAGATTTTTATTGACAGATAAAAAATATGTAAATAACGGTACATACATATATGATAAATGGTAGACATATATTTAAATAGGTTAAGCTGCCTATTATATGCTTGAAGCTTATATAACACTACACAATGTCAATCCACGCACGTATGCACACCTGTATATCCAGGAAAGTTTAGGCATATGTATAAACGACATTACAGCAGCTATCTTTAAGGTTTCCCGTATTCCAAGCCCATTTTTAGACTTCCTATTGCTATTAAGAGTCGCCTAACGACATTTTGTCTGACTTTGGACCTTGTCTGATTCTGACCCAGGAACTTACATTTGGCGTCAAACATAACCACGATCGTAAGGCAGCTATAGTATAGCTAAGTATAACCGAGGCTCAAATATTTTCACAGCTATTTACCAAACATCGTGACGCTTGTTACTTGTAGCAAATTCCATGTATCGGTTGCCATCCGCCGCAGTCATACCGTCGCGCATGACAAACGAGACCCGGCGCAAACGCACGATAGCCACCAATGATATTCTCATCGCGTACTAAATAGATGTAAATGCTGTTTTCTAGGATAAGCATGTATATTGGCAGGGTTAAGGGGAAGGAACTGGCTAACTGGCTGACAGTTAAAAGAAGCGAATAATTAAGGAAATCATTTGATGTCAATGATTAGAATGATATGTAAGATATTGACGGACTGAGAATGGAATCACATATTGTGCTTTATTTTAGTTGTCAAAAGCTTAAAAAGTGGTCGGATTTTATGTAACTTGACGGCTTTACAAACTACATTCCTCTCTAATAAAATATGTCTCGAACTTTATTTGTCCCATTGAATAAGATGCATATAGTGACGTGATTCCTTAAACGGAGATAGCTGAAGGATTGACCACCACCCTGGCGGTCTTGAACAGTTAGTCATTTTAACAGCTATCAAGCATAACTCAAATTTACACAATATAATAGTAAAATTTTTAACAGCGTATCTAAATTTTACCGGACCATAAATACCTACGAAGAATCTTTCCCTTTTAGACCTTTGAGAATTTTACGCGTCCTTTGAAAAACCTTATAAGATACGGTAGGGTCATTTCAATGTCCCAGTTGCCGATTCTACCCGAAATGCAAGGGTATGAAATGTGGGGAAACATGCAATTAATAATATGACATTCTATCGCCCAGGTAGCTGGGAACAGCGTTCCATCAAGTCAAGATTTAAAAAGGTATATTTACACAATGATATTAATCCAAGCAAATTGAACGCATTCGTATTAGAATCTAAGGCTATTTACGATTAATACGGGCTCGGTGTAAACGTGATTAATACATGTGTAAGCATCCATTGTAAATACGGTCCTCGTAAATTAGAATTTAACTTTTATTGCTGTGATTACAATGCTTATATGTGTTAATTTATTAGGACACGTGATCATTGTGGTAGCGGTTCGACGCGTTTATTTTAATTTTAATGTTTTGTAAGTCACTTGACAACAGATTTATTTTTGTGGAGTACAATGCGCTAATAAAGTATTGTAGTAGAGACTAAGGTCTCCCGTTAGGACTGACACTAGTCAGGGTAACTGAGAACCGTTATTCAGTTAATAATAATAATAAATAACGCAGCTCACGGAAGTGATAATTGAAATAAATGATGTAGCAAAGGTATTTTCTATATTGTTTGATTTTAGCAAGTTACGCATGTAAGGCGAGATTATTACCATCTTCTGGACAAAATGCCACTACGTGATGTTACTATTACTAAAAAGAAAAGGGGAATAGCACATATACCTACAGATAAAAAAATAATCATGACATTCACATATTGACTTTATTCTTCATTGTCACAGCATCCAATCGACTTAATTCACTGTAGTTCATCAAACATCACATGAAAGCAATTCCGAATTCCATTCCAGTTATCGATTGGCCACCGAGCTTGATAAGGTAAACCGATATTATGGGCGCCACCAAACCACGAAATTGCTGTTATTGATGTAATGTGTACTTTGATAGACATAGAACATTTTGGCATTATTGTAGTACACCAACGACTTAGTCCAGTTGTATAAGTTTACGCTAACGGTCGACCGTGATTTCTGAGGTCCAATAGGGTGTTTTGCTAGGAGTTTTTTGTAGCAATAGGGAACATGCAGATGGAGACAGCTATTACAACGACCTAATAACACACCTCCACTTACTATACTGCCTTCATAAGGGAAAAAGACGTATCTAATATTCTCTTTCGAAATTAAGATTTTTACATACTTGAAATCAGTAAAAAGCCGCATCTGCCAGTATACTTTTTTTTTTTTGGCACATACGAGATGTATGTTTGGTTTCTTTATTTTTATTTTTGGTTTCTTTATCACGGCAGTATAATATTGGTATGTTTTATTCGGCAGCTACGGCCACCAAAGAACAGTGGCCAAACAAGACAACATGATTTCGACATGTTAATGGTCCTTTAACATTGACCCTTAAAAGGTCGCAGTCAAGGCCACTTTGCCACAGTACTTAAAATAACACGAACAAACGTCCCAAATTAATTAAAATAGGGGTTATTTATGTACGCTAATGTCAATCCGGTCTCTCGGGGACAGCGGGACATTAATCCTAACAAATATATGGGTTATTTATAAGCCTTCGGTGAATACAAGGTGGTACGCGCTTAGGAAGCCACACATGATAATGTTACTAGTAGAGAGATTGCAATAGGGCGTAACACTACATATGTAGGTGAGAAGATTATCATAATAACCTTCAGGTCTATGTACTTTTTGTTAAAATACCATAGGTATGTAAAAACCACATTGCACCAATATTTAAGATACCAGTCTTATACGCACCTCATCACTGTCATGCTTACGTGTAGCAATTGTGGCCACCGAACAACAAACAAAGTTATGACACTCCCGAAGTGTCACGCAAAATTACATTTTAGAACCCGCACCGAATTTAATCAAAGTATATTGAAGAAGTTGGAAAAATAGTAGTCAAAATAAATAATAACTATAGGTATAGACTCATAGTCTACAGAAGAAACTTCACAGACTTAAGAATTTTACGCATAATTTTTTATCTAGGTAAATCGCACGGAAATTTGTTCTAGGTATTAGACAAAAGATCAGTATTATGTACTTCTAAAAGCTGTTACAACATGCAATGTTGCTATTTATATTGCAGTAATTAATTATATGTAGCTAGCAAACAGAACAATTTTATTAGACAGTGCGCAGGTGAATACTGTTGCCAATTTTACCTAGTGCCAATCGTTCCTTATTTGCATTCTACGAATTCGATGTAGCAATATACATTATTAATGATAATAAAGTACTAATATGAGAAGATTGGATGCGACGTCATCTTAGTAACGTATAAGCTTATGCAAAATGTTATCAGATGCATGAAATTGGTAGTGTTATTCATGTATCTATCAGAAAGTTCTCAGCAGTTGCAGAAAATCGAAACCTATTCTGGGAATTGCAACAGGCTTACTCCATAACGTAAGACCAAAATATGGATGACGAAATATAAATATGACATGCTGAGTCTAATGTTGCAGGATATACGTTTACAGTAAGAAGAAAATTAGTGTAGGAAAACATAAAATATTTTTGTGAAATAGATGCATAGCATAGCTTTCCTCAGATACTCAAAAAGCTATCATGCCGTGTACTGAAAATAACGCGTCATTAAAATACACGAGCAATGTTAAAAGTAACAAACTAACGACCCGTCATTAACGTACACGTTTCAAAAAACATAATGCTATCTAAACGCTAACAAGAACTGATAAAACAAACTAAGTGCTTACACACGGTCGCATATATAGACGATATTGTTTAATATAATGTTTTCATTTTATCTGTAATGGTCACCCTTATTAATTTTAATTACTTTTAATGTTTACTACTTAACACTTCGAAAAGTTATAATAAACTGGCGTCTGAATCGTGTACTCTCTTTTTACGAAAAGATTTCTAATTACCATTTTGCTTTTGGGTTTTTTGTAATTGAGACCTCAGTAATAATAGAATAAATAGAGCGTCTTGATTCCCGTTTCTGGTAAATGAGTCTTGAAATTATAAGCAGGACAAATAAAAGCTTCGAAATGTTAAATTCGTTACGAGAATACATAATGATTGTTTTATTTATGAAGATCTAAGAAAATCTTTAGAACTAGACTTAAATATATTCTACATAAGCAATATTATCGGTCCTCACAGTTTTGAACATTTATGAGTCTATATTGATAGTTAGTACCGCTAAATGCTGACATTTGGAGCCGTACTGCAATCCCATAGATAGAACATTATTATTAAGCACGCGAGAATGTGACAAATCTTAACACTTATTTTCATGTACGCAATAATACTACATGAATTGAGTAAAAAAATTATATTCAGCAGAATTTAGATAGACCACTACACTAGAGGGTATAAGTCTTATAAAGGACAAATGCCGCTAATATTAGTGGAAACACGTGAGCTTGCCACTTATTTTAACAACTTCCGATTCAAATTATTACCAAGCGAACAAACGCGATGTTGATCTATTTTTACCAACTATTAGTGGCATTTATAGTGACGAAAAAAATTACATTATTAATACCATCATAAAAGCGAATCCAGTCACACCCAAATATTATATTTTAGTAGCTTTTTGAAACTATTGAACTTGTCGATAGGAAGGTTTGCTAATGTTCATAATGAAAGATATTAGCCTCGTTTTTTGGCCACTGAATTAGCTACTCAACTAATTCACAAATTAAATAGGTTTAAGCACGAAAGCTCCTCACGGGAATGGCACAATAACAAATAAAATTGCCTGTTACCGAACAAAAGTTCGTTACAAAAATGGTAAGTCACGAGAAATGGTACAAGAGTATTCCGGTTTAGCCTGGGATTTCGTTAAAACTGCAACGTAACTACACTGCGTTTGGTTAGGTATTTAACTAAAGGTAAACAATTATCTTGATGTGACTTTTTACACAAACACATATTAAACAAACAAACTACTGCTTAAACTAACGGTTCAATTGATTTAGTAATCGTTATTATTGTATTTACATTGATCTTTAAAAAGATAAAAAAGACACATCAAGATTGTTTACCTTTAGTTAAATACCTAATCAATGGAGTATAGGTAAATACACTAAAAAAGATAGCAGCCATTAAATTGTATTGACAGGCGTTGCGCTGCGACTTCTTTTTCTAAAGAGACACTCGTGACGAAAGATATATTGATGTCCCTCCATAAGCTAAGGTTCTTACTTAGAAACAAGCTAGTCGAGAGAGAGTTTGCCACTTTAGTAATAAAAACTTTAACGAAGAATACTAGCACGAATTATTAGGCAAAGCAGAGGAGGCTATTGATTACAAATTTCAACTGTGGTCCAATCGGTCATTTGACGCATTAGGTATACGAGAGCCCCTCGATGTTACTCCACGAGATATTTATATGATAACTAGTCGCTTAGACATTCATGGAATTATATTGATCAATAATATCACAAGCCTAGTCATGTTTTAATAATTTTTTAATCAGTAGGTACACCACACTTCTCAGACTTAATTTCAGATAATGCCGTTATAATAAGTTCTTAATAATATACATTAGCAGTTTCGACGGAATTTATTAGATCTATTTGTTAGCAATTATAGGTAGAATATAATTATTATATAGAAATATTTAGTTAAATGTAGCAATGTAGAAGCTAGAAGAAGAAGTATTTGAATATGTTTAATTGTATCCTTTATTTTCTGTTGGCAACACTGATTTTTCTCGACTGCCCCCTATGCTTGATAGTATAAAACTAACGCGCGGAACTATAACGGGCAGTCGTGCGTTGTGTGGCGATCAGATAAGTTTGAGAAGTAAAAGTATATTAAGTGGCGGATATTGCATTGAATTAAATCAGGTATGCATATTGTGTAACTATGTAAACTATTAATATAAAATATAATTATGTTACAATAATATTAAAGGAAATAAATACTTGAGAACTGATTCTGGAGTTTCCTTACAATTCAGAAGTGGGATAGACGGGTCATTTTTTTTTTAAAAAGGCACTCGTTTATCCCAGCCCACGTGCAAATTTAACTTTTATGAACAAATAAAAGAAAATATATACATTTCGTTCAGAATTGGTTCTCAACATTTGACTTGTCACGCATTGTATGGGGTATTGCGATATAGTCGATTTCAATACAACAAAATCAAAAGGTATACAAACGGTTCATTGACATGACCATAGACATTTTAGTGATGTCCAAGTGTAGCATCAATTGTAAAACAATTAATTACTTATTTGAATTTAAAAAAGTTGATATCCGCTTTTGACCAAACAGAATATAGTATAGTATCGATACATACAGTAAAAAAAAATGCAAGGTAGGTACATAATTTTACATTGTTAAAGAATAACCTAAGGGATAGGATTAGTAATTATTACTGACAGATTAATTTGAATTCCTCCAAATTATAGATATTTTGGCATCTGACAAATAACCTCGCTTTTCCTCTAAGATTTTTTAAATCAAACAATTATTTATTAATCGAACGCCAAATGCTTTAAAAAATATTAAGATATCGTGTGAAAACGTTGAAAATATGGATAATTGTTACTTATTCCATGTAGTGAGTAATTGTGATAAATTTACCAGATTTAACATCAATTTGGTTTATTTATATTTCCGTCCTGATGGGTTGAAGTCAACTACGACACTCGTGTTTGTTTGTTTTTTCGTCTCGATTATGAGACTTACAGATAAGTGTGTTGGATGCTAGGTGGACTCGTTGTGTCGGCGTCGTAGTTTGGCTTGGCCAAGGCACTCCCTGGTAGCTAACTATTGGCAAGCGACGTATTTACTTGATAATGTACTGTGTACTTATGGATATGTAGTATTATTGCGGTTAATGAGGTTGAATTTGGCTGGGGCACTCCTCAGTATTTCTCCTCTCGGCACTGTTTATATCCAGCCAGAGCTACTCTCTGGGGATGTGTTATCAGGTGCAATCTGCTATATGTCCATCAAAAATGGTATTAGGAAGAGGAATGACTTGTTAATGCTTTTGCCCATATTGGTGCGCTATGTTTATATGCACTATACTGACATACAGATTGAAGGTATCATTAATATATTATTACTTTTATTTTCAATCGATACCTACAATATTAAAACACAATGAAACTATATACTATCTTAAAGATTAAAGCTTTCATGGATGAGCTGAATTCATGGTCAAAGTCAATATCATTTAGTCATTTAGTTCACAAAGATAAGATAAGATAAAACTTTATTCATAGATAAAGTTAGCCTAGGTTTACAATGTTGTTCTGTTTTAATATATGTTCTAAATATGTGTGCACAACATGTTTAAAACAGATACAATATAGTACAGTGAAACATATTTACACTATTAATATATTTGACTATATTAACTTCGAACATTAGCAAATTAATGTATAAATAAGAAGAAAAATATTCTGTTTAACTTCAACATATAAAATTGGCGGTAATCCGATAAAAAATCTTTAGCTCCCGTGCTAGTCAAATTGTGTTACGGCGAGGTAAGGATTCTCACTCTAGAAATACCAACTGTAAGTTAATTGAGTAAGGACAGTTTTGTAATATTGATTGTAATATTTAAGCGAACAAAACATGCACGATATCTAATAATGAGTTTGGTGTAAACAGGTTGCATATCTACAAATAACAGATAATTTTGAAGAACGATTGTTAAGCATAGTTAAACTATTTTAAAATAATGTAATTGATAAAATATAAAGTTTATGTCAATGCAGACATGATTTGGTATTTATATGAATTTTGTTTATGGTAATATATAATGTATTATATAAAAAATAAGCATTATATAAATAAACTATAATAAATTTGAATAGCTTTAATAGTTTTAATAGTTTTGTTAGCTTGAAAATTAGTAAAGGTCAATAAAATTACTGAGGCTACATTTAGGTTAGTTGCTAGGTTCAGGCAAAGGGTTGGCCCTATGAGAAGAAACCTGCAAGACACGATATTTGAGCGCCTCACTTAACTTTATCATCTAAAGTTTTTAAATTTATTTTTACGTTAGGACTCTTTACATTTGGCAGTGTAAAGTTTAGTAGTAAATTATTCGTCGTAAACCAGTCTAGGACTTGCGCGAGTAAATCGTTAACAGCACATAAATTCGGTGCTTTTCAGTCTACTTTAAAAATAAGGGATTTGTCATCCACGAATAAAACAATTTCACACAAATCCTGAAACCATATTGATTTGTATGAAATAAATCATTTACACTAAAGTGGCTCTTTAATTGCTGTAATATAATTTTCCCAAATACTTTACTGATTGAAATTGGCCTAAAATTATTGGGGTCGCTTTGGTATCCAATTTTAAATTAAGGTAGTATTTTACTACATTTAATTAAGTTAAGAAAAATGCCCATATTCATTAAAATGCCCCGTTGATTATAGCAGCTAGGTGTGGCGCTATATTGACAATAATATTTTCAACAAATTTTACAGAGATAGGAATCCCTGAATTTAGCAGATATTTTTTAATTAAGTTACTTAAATACGTTTATTATATGATATGGATGTACACGTTCAAAACTGAATAGTATCTTACTCTTCTACTTTGTCGATTACCAAGTATTCTGCTCGAGCTGGGCAAGACCTTAGGGTACTAGTTGTATTTAAAGTTATTTTTGCGAAGTAGTTATTAAAGGTGTCGACTATTTCCAAATTATTTGAAATTATGTTATTATTTTCCACAATACAAATTATTAATTATATACATAATATAAACACAATTCTATAAAACTAACTTATACCTAAAATATTATAAAACAAATAAAAATGAAGAAAACTAAAACCCTCTAATAGGCGTCATAGAATTCCTATTGTTATTATTTGTATTAAATTCAAAGGTATTCATTGAAATTAAACTACTATATACGGATTTTATCGCGTGGTTTATTTAACACTCTATTACATAATTTAGAAACTGTTACATTACTATACTATACTATTAAACTTTGCTAATTTTAAGCTAATTGGATTGTTAGGGCTACCAAATCCATTTGTTTTTAAGTTTACACTTTCCCCGACGTTTCGGTTGCTTTTCAGCAGCCATGGTCACGGGGAGACTAAGATGGTAGTTGTCTCAATGTTCCAGTGTAGTTATTTCAAAGTACCCGAACATAATTTAGTTATTGGTGTTCCATTCGCGTAAACAGAAGACAATATTTATTCAAAGGTATTATCACGCACCTTGCTGCGTCCTGTTTCATTGTTATTAATATTCCAAGTAGTTTTGATTTTATTACTAGAATTTCGTATTTTAGTTTTTAGATAAAGGGACTTGGCAGTGGCACAAATCATTTTAAATAATTTTTAACATATTGAATAAAACTAGGATCAAAATTGAATGTTTTTCATATCATATAATTCATATAATTTAGATCACAAAACATAATCTTATTATTCTTAGTAAAGGTCTTACATTTAATAATATTTTTATATTCTAAAGTAATTATGTTAAGTAAACGACTCATATACTTCGTCTGAGAAAGGATATCCTTCCATATTGAGAACCTTGACACTTACTTTATTATTAAATTTCTTTAAGCGATTAGAGGTCATTGCTCTACATGTGATCTTATTCTCTTTAAGCATTGTATTTACAGAAAAATCTACCCTTTGACCACAATGGTCAGATGTCGGTTCACTTAATATGGCCCGGCCGTATTTAGAAATTGAGTCACAAAATACATTATCTAAGCAGATAGCAGAATGTGATATAATCCTGGTTGGTTCCAAAAATAGATACTTTAATTAAATGACTCTAATGAACTAATTAGTTTCACAGAAAGAGCTGACTGCTCAAGGAAATTAATATTAAAATCACCACATACTACTATATTACTATATTCTTTGAGTTTTAGTAATTAAAACTCAAACGATTTAAAATATCCTGTACTACTGTTTCGAATACACTAAAGTCACTCTGCGGTGGACAGTACACACAAACTATGGTATGTTGCTCTTGTTCCACACAGGATAATTCATCAGTACGATAGAAAGATTTACTATATCTTTAAGTTCTTTACGTTTTACATCATTACATAAATATATTATAGAGCCACCATATATAGAATTCTCTTAAAAATGCACTTACAATTGAATAATACTCATTATAAATTTTAATTGAATACTTTTTAACCAATGTTCCGTTATGCAACATACTTGAATATTATGTTTAAAAATAAATCTAATTCTAACTCCTTGCCGGATAGACCCTGAATATTTTAATGAATTAGTTTAATACTATGTATGCCTGTCCTTTGTCTCGTTTAACAGTTTAAACTTCTAGATGTATCACTAAGATTTGTAGTAATAATACTACTATGTTCTATAACCTTCACTACTCTACTGGTAACTGGGTCCCTGCATAATATATTAAATGTTAATAGTTTAGCAAGTTGCTTTTTATAAAAATAAGGTAGAAACAATGTATATTTAGTCAATAAAAATCTACTAATAAACTTGTTATAACAAATACAACTGCATTTAAAGAAGTAAATTAAGTTTTTCAATATTCCTATTTTTGTTCTTTTGTTAATACATAGGACTATGGTAATGCACACAGAATAAAGTTAATCCTTACCTTATAATGTAATGATTATACTTCTGTTATATAGATTGCATCTTTTTTAGTGACAGATAGGCTGTCACCATAAAGAAATGACTGTTGACTGACTCCAAATCACAAACAGCTGACAGGTTTCAGCGGTAATATTAAAGTTAACCTATTGAGTCTCAGTGACATACTGGTGGCATGACTCGATATATTTTATTACGTCTGGTATACCTGACAGATTAACTGTGATAAATATTTAATTAATGAATTTAAACTGCCGATCATTCCTTAATTTTCAGATTAATGGATGAGTCTGATGATAAGTAACCGCGATAGTGAAAGCGGAAAAGGGTAGACTTCAAAACAAATACAGAGTGAGGGAGTGGAAGGGAGCCGGCGAGAGAGGCAAATCTACAAACACTCTTTTAATCGTAAGTCATAAAGTCCGAGGAGGGAGGTGTTGCGACAACGTGGATAACACGGGGAGTCGTAACATCAAAACTCGGCATAATAATAAAAGTCCGAGGAGGGCATAATAATAAAAGTCCGAGGAGGGAGGTGTTGCGACAACGTGGATAACACGGGGAGTCGTAACATCAAAACTCGGCACAATCGTAAAAGTCCGAGGAGGGAGGTGTCGCGACAACGTGGATAACACGGGAAGTCGCGACATCAAAACTCGGCACCGTTAAATAAACTAAGTCAATTAATTAATAACCGCGTCTCGACAGTTTTAGATGTATTAAGTAATGTTAAAGGCGCATCGACCTCGCTATGAGAATATTGTATCAATAGATAAACTAAAACCATGTTTGGTATACGATAGAAATCATGATTCTAGTTAAGTAAATTCAGAGAAAGAATGTGATGATATTTCTAAAATAATGAATTGATAACATAATAGTTGTAACAGTGATTCTCACTGGTTGTTTTCAATAATTATATAATATTTCAGTGATTTAAAATAAATGTATGAATGCCATACATATTATGTAAAACAATTATAATAGCATTTTCTGCATGGCACCCAAAATATACAATAAAGTACCAAATAAATTTACGGACCTTAATGTTAACGTATTTAAACGTAATTTAAGAAATTTATTATTTATTGCATAAATGCTACTATAATATTAATGATCTCCTATGTGATAATCTTATATAATTTGTTTTCTTTGTTTTAATAATTGTCTATCATGATCTAATTTAATTTGGCATGTTCTTAACTATTGACTTATCTATTACTATTCTATTATTGGAAATGAATTATTAATTAATTAATTTTTATATTTATTGTACGGATTTGAACTAACCTATTTGTAATATATCTCACTTCATTGTTAAGAGACGCTTAATTGACATGTTAATTATAATATTAGATCCAGCATAATTTTAAAATTCTTATTAAGCATATACATTTGCATATCTGACAAGACAGAGCATGTTGAGACAAAAAATACCTATCTGTAACACCTGATCGTACACATGTTGAGTCAAATAAATTTATCTTTAATAATAAGTTATAAATGTGTATGTGTATTGATAAAAATAAGCATTGTCTCTATGTAACAGGATATACATAATAATTTCTTAAGAAGTACATAAATGAAATACATTAAATTATACTTATTACGAATATAAACGACGGTACTTCAAGCGATTCATGGCCACAATTTTGTGCACGAATCGCTTGACCTGTTGTCGTTAAACATAATCTAAAGCGAAGGGTCTCGCTTTAACATCAGGATGGCCGAGCTGTTAGCAATTATAGGTAGAATATAATTATTATATAGAAATATTTAGTTAAATGTAGCAATGTAGAAGCTAGAAGAAGAAGTATTTGAATATGTTTAATTGTATCCTTTATTTTCTGTTGGCAACACTGATTTTTCTCGACTGCCCCCTATGCTTGATAGTATAAAACTAACGCGCGGAACTATAACGGGCAGTCGTGCGTTGTGTGGCGATCAGATAAGTTTGAGAAGTAAAAGTATATTAAGTGGCGGATATTGCATTGAATTAAATCAGGTATGCATATTGTGTAACTATGTAAACTATTAATATAAAATATAATTATGTTACAATAATATTAAAGGAAATAAATACTTGAGAACTGATTCTGGAGTTTCCTTACATATTTGAGTTGTAAAGTTGAATTGGAGATAATATCGATTATTTGTACTTTGAAGAGTAGCGTTAATTAACGTAGGTAGCGTAGGTAACAATTATGTCTGATGGAGGCAACCAGAATTTCATTCCAGTGTTTGTTAGTGATATAGAGCTCAGGATGTTTCTCAATTTCAGCAGGGGATCTAGTATCCAATAGGCGCTGGCGAACAGAGAACGTACATCTTTGTCTAATACTCGTATACAAGGATACTGTTTAAATGTATGGAATGTTAAATTTCAAAGTTTTATAAGCAATTTGATTACTCTCCACCGCTGTCGTCGTCATATCTCAAACAGACCAAGTAAATTAAATAATCAGGAGGTGTAAACAAAATAATTAGCAACGCTCACACTCAATGCTAAAAATATTCTAGAAGCAATTTTAATATCAAACTTGAAAGATTTATACAACATAAAAATATTATTAAATCCTTATGTAACATGTCTGTGTTACGTTTTCATGGATAATATAGGAAACAGAATTTATGTTTAGTATGGTGCGCGGCCAAATCAGAAAAGTATGGGTCCCGCTTGAAGGTAAGCAGGCTATAGACGCTTGCTACAATCGCACGTTGCTAACCCATCATGAAAGGAGTTGTTGAAACTCTGACACTCTGGTGCTGACGTCAGAATAAATACTATTTTCTTATCTCTGCTAAGCTCGAGTTCAACAGAGAGTGGACTTGTGTATTCTCCCAGTATAATAAATAGTTAAACTTCTTAACCACACTAGCAAAAAGCTGATTGGCCGCCTTTACACGCGATCAATATTGACAAAATCTACATGCAAGTTTTCTGATAAGCCAAGGATCTCGCCACTAGACCATCACTGCTACATGACGTCTTCATACTATGCTTAATTAAGCGATATACTTTTCTAAAACAAGTTTGAACGATTAGATGGTCACATGTGACTGTGGCTGGCTAATTGGCGTCAATTCTCACTTCATTGACCCTGGGTTACGGGCGCATGGTATCGAATGTCGAACTCCGATGTCGATTCGGTACAATGACGCTGACGAATGCGGAGACATCCGATGAGTTACATATTTTATATAGCACACCTTGATATCCCCGATTGAACCTACATCCTACAACCTATTTTCTCCTATAGTAAAACTGTCCCTTTCATGTCTTTGCGTAAGAAATATTTAGCATCTCTTCTAAGGCTTTTATTATTACAAATATTTCATCTGCCCACACTTCAATTTTGCCACCAACCTGACTTCTGACACGTGGTTTACTAAGTACACGTGCTATAAAAGGCAAAGAGCCAGCATTAATTTATTGTCATGTAATAAATTTCACATATTTTCCTAATGCAGGTATACTTAAATCTTCCAATGTAGACATTTATATGTCTTGCTCACCGAGTAATACTAAAGTAACTGTTAACATATCTAAAGGTTACATAGGGCGATATAAACATCGCGAACGCATGGGCAAAACAAATAGAGGTGTATTTGATGAGGATCTAAATAAAAAAGGAATCAGGTATATAAAGAAATGATCTACAAATATATAAAGTAGTCACATCAATACTCCTTTTTGACTAGGTGGAAAGTTTAAACAAACATACTGCCATAGTTATTTTATTAAAATAACTGCAACATTTCTCACGTTTTTTGAAGTATCCTTGATCGTGTATCTTACATGCCTTTTATTTTCGCAACCGCTTGTGAGTTATTCAATGTAAAATAAAGGATAGTATAAATCCTTAGCAGTATTTATTAAATTATTTTTGTAATTCAGAAAGTTTTGAATTATTTTGACACCTTTTTGAAGCAGTTTCAAACGAGAGGCGTAATAGTGTTAAAGCAAAATTACTAGAAAATGAGAATTCAAATCCTTTAAAACAATTAAAATTTGTGGGAAGGCGACAAATAGTAAATGTAATTTGTATTATTTGTTTTCTTATGTTTAGTTATATGTCTTTATGCCAGATACTATAAACAAGACCTACCTACCTAACCTGTTTTCTTAACACAGTTAAATGACCAGAGGCCCAATATTAAGTAGCCAGTTATCTGACTGAGTCAAATGATAAATAAAATAGAGTAAAATTAGAAGCAAAGTGAAGAAAGCCAAAGAAACATGTCCGGATCATAGTAAGCTGAAATCAGTGACATCCGCCTAACCCTCTATGATATAGTACACTAGTCATACATGTTTGTAGAATTGTAATCCTCATCTGAGTATAATAAGAAACACTAATTTCATACGCTAACTATCCTCAATCACTTAGAAATATTTATGGTTATATAAATCCTGATTGTGATAGCAACTGTATTAAATTTGGGACATCACAAACTACAGTTACACACAAACCCCAATAAACTCCCACAACAATATATACTTTAAGTACCTAACTACAAAGCTTAAATTATTGATACACTTTCTAGAACAAATAGATAACAGATCTATTTGTTCTAGAAAGTGTTTATCTAATTATGTTAACAATAGACTATAATTAAGATTAATAAAGTAGTATGATAGGTATTTAAATGGTAACTTACTTAACTTACTCGCTGATAGAATACTGTTTAACAAATTGTCTGAGGTTATTGACTTCACATATTTATATAGTCAAGAAATTGAGTTCAAACAAAAAACTATTTTAGTAGAACTTAAGAATTTATACTAAAATTACATATGCTAAACATACATTATCTGGATGATAGATTTACTCACTTAAATTGCTATAGCATAGAAGCTAAAGGCATTCAAAGTAAATAAAAGTGACCCTTCCTAATAAAATTCAAAAAGTAAAATATTACTAAAATTACAGGTGACAGATAGTGATAAATGCTTCTTTTTATAGTTTAATCGGTCAAGTAAGTAGTATAATGCTAGGCATATTTAAAAACCTGTGTTTATTGGCCAGTGTGCTGCTGCGAATCAATGGGCTAAGTAAGAATATCTGGATATTCATTGTGTATAATATAATATAATCTTCTTGCATTAATCATAATAATACTTGTTTGTATTTCCACAGGTAAATATGTGAAATAACTAAATTTACAAGGAAATTTATTATTCTTCCTGAATAATATGTAACTGCTATATACATATATTTCGATTAAGTGTAATAAAAAATAGATAATTGAATTGTTATATTGTTTAAAAATTATATTGTCTTATGTTTACGCAAATATTGTGGCAAATTTTTATAACAAACTGCTATTTATAATCTATATAAATCTATATTTTGTCTAATTATAAATTTAAATATTTCATTTTCCAATTGTTAATTGAATAATACCATTCTAGATAGTAAGGGTTTGTGTGCAATGATTCATAATAACTTGTTTATTTCAGCTGTCCGTAGGTAATGTGAATACATAGATCTCAAATATTTTATAATTTCCTTATATATTTTATTAATTATTGACTAACATCCATTTTGAACCAGTAAGACATGTCATGTAAAAGGAGTAATTTACAAACTATTTACCTGCTTTGCCATGTTATATGGGTAATTTACATAATTACAAACTAGTTAAATTTAATTTAAAACTTATAACTTCAAGTTTGCCTTAATTGAATACTTTTGATAACTAACTTATTTTTAATATGGTTAGAAATATGCACGGTCTATAACAACAGATATCGTCGTGATTCATCGGGCGGGAAGTCGGCATTTTAACTTCGCTTCTGGAAAACTGGTTACGGCTTTAAAGATTCAAATTCTTACGAGGTTAGATCATTGAAGCAAATTCAATTATAAGGCATATTGCTCGAAGCCTTCGTTAGAACGTATATTTCTTACAATAAGAACCGTATTGTCATAAATGTCACGTTTTGCTGCAAAGGCGGAGCCGAGCCGACCGTCAGCAAGCTTGGGCGATGGCGGTCAAGTAACGGCGGCTTCAACGTATAACTATCAAACCACGTCTACTTTAATTCACTTCTAACTTAATGTAACAACTAGTATAGTATCCTATAGCGATTATTAACGAAATAATTGAACTTACCACATGACAACGATAGATTACATCAATTTTTAACATTCACTCACAACACAAAACACTTCGCATCCACGAATCACGATTGAGTTTGACAATGACAGGCGGTCACTTGCTCCGACACTAGCGCCACGTAATGGAACTTTGAATAGAGTGAAGCTAGACACATACAAAGCTGCCAATAGAAGAATGCATACAGAAGTCAAATATAAGGGTAGCCAGTGATGCTCCAGCAGAAAATATCGAACGGTTTATCGTATTAGTTTATAGTAATATCATTTACCGTGATAAAAGCATCACGGTAAATGATATTTCTATAAACTAAAACAAATATATTATTATTTGTTGAAATCAAATAATAAAGAAACAGTAAAGTATACAACCGCATTACATGTGTGACTCAGCTATTAATACCAACCTCCGGAGATGTTAAAACATAGCTTTCATTCTGTGGCTTTCACCATAATATTATTTACTAAGAACTTTGATCACATGTCTTTTCATAGCTAGTAGTAGAAACATTGATAACATTCACAATAATAGTAATTCTAACAACATTAATAATATTTTATTTATGTCTCTCATAACTCTTATGGCACAGTGATAGTGCCTAGTGAGAGCTGGAGTTGTACTAGACTTGAGACCTGTATTACAAATCTCCAGGCCCTAAATAATCATCTTAAATATACAGTGTGAGTCTTTATAAAGTGCACATATTAAAAAAGGTGAAAATATAAACAATTTTAACGACGGAAAAATGTTTAAAAAAATCTAAAAAAAATTTATGTACTTTTAATTTTTTTTTACTCTCGTCTTGGTACCCCATGCAAACAAAGTGTTACTACTTTTAAACTAAATGTGATATTAAAACAAAACAAAATTAATAATAATCTCGAATAATAGGCCGAGCTAATAAAGCCATAATTTTTTGAAAAATAAACCTCATTAATTAGTTATTAATGATTTTTTGAAGAAAATTTTTGCAATAAATGTATGTTTTTGTGTTTACAACAGCGTGGCGGACATTTTGAGCAATTAATGCATTAGTTTTAAGTTTCATGTGAAATAATAAATGATTTTGATTAACCTAACCTACGCTTCTTTGTTTTATGAATCACATAGCCTTCATAAAAAAGTAATTTATCCTTTCGAATTAATAACACACCCGGTGAGCCTCTTTTTTAGCATCTGATAGCAAATGTTGTGTTTTAGCTACAACCATGGGATTTTTACCAAAAACTAGCTAATACGATGTAGAATAACATAAAATAAGAAAAAAGTAGGGTAAAGGGGTAATTATTTTGATAAATTTTACATTTATTGCAAAAATTGGTAGACAAATGGTGAATTTTCTTCAAAAAATCATTGATAACTAATTTATGAGGTTTATTTTTCAATAAATTATGGCTTTATTAGCTTGATCTATTATTAGAGATCATTATTAATTTTGTTTTGTTTTAATATCACATTTAGTTTCAAAGTAGTAACAGTTTGTTTACATGGGGTACCAAGACAAGAGTAAAAAAAATAAAAAGCCCATAAAAAATTAAAAAAATTCTTTTGATTTTTTAAAACATTTTTCCGTCGATAAAATTGTTTATATTTTCACCCTTTTTAATATGTGCACTTTATAAAGACTCACACTATAAACAATTCCTGTACCTCTATACAATAAATAAGAAATAAATAATAATATTAAATAACACTAATATTTTAAGTGCGTATTTATAATATATGCCTTTGAGTTTGGCGATGTGTAGCTACGTAGTTAGCATTTCACTGTTTCGTTCTAGAATTAGGCAGCGAAGACAAAAGATACAATCGATTAAAAAAAATATCTACCGGATTTGTTATTTTCTCCTAAAGAACATTCCTAATAAATCTCTTTCTCTTCTTCTTTTTATCTTGATCTTTATACTGTTTACATTGTGTCTAAAGAATTTTATATTGCTGTAATAACTTAATACGTTTTGGATATTTTATAATGTAGAATAACGATAAAGAATCATATCATATCAATGCATCCATTGCGGTAATGCGTTGTATTGCTAGATTTACATCAGTGAGGTGTGTTGGTGTGCTACAGATGCCTTTTTACCACTATAGCGCGACCGAGCGTCGAGAGAATTTTGCCGTGGCAGAAACCGCCGCAACACATTGATGTGTTTCTACTCTTTAAAATAACGAAACCTATACCTAGCAACACATCACAAACACATCACGGGATTTTGATGACGGCTAAGTTTAGTCGGTTCCACTCTCGGACTAGGATTACTCTTAGATTAACGTAAGAGATAGTGTCGTTTTTGGGCCGGCCACACTTGATCTGGGGCAGGATGAGATAGGAACCATACGGACCATCGCCAATATTTAAATATAACACTACAAAGAGTTATTTTTTTAAAATTTTGATGTTTTTTCATTTCCGCGGAAAAGGACAGCGAAGAGGTTATGTTGGGCTCACCCGGGATAAGATGGTATGTCTTGGGTACTTCCGACTTGCCGTCGCCTCCTTCTGTGAGGAAGTAATTTCCATCAAGGAGGCGGCGGAGCGGGAGAGGGAGCGTTTAAACCCTCTCCCCAACCGCAGAGCCGGGCGCCGGAGGGCGCGCGATGACCTCCAGCCACCCTGAGGTTTGACCTGGGGGTGGCGGGCTTTGTGGGCCTGCCCGCCATCCGTTCAGCACCAGGTCCGAGAGGCGGCGTGCGTGTTCCCACGCGCGCCTCTGAGTCGTGTCCGTCTCCCCCTAAAGGGGGAGACAGTATGGCTTTTATTTTGAGTAGTGCCTATTTTGGGTAGGTCTTTCGTGTAGTGGCCTGCCGTTTCATGCGGCGCGCCGTAACCTCGGCGGGGTCGCGACCGCATGCGAAAGCGATTCGCGCGGCCCCGTCGATAGTGGTTTTGTCGAGGAACACCGTGGTAGGTTTAGTCGGTATTCCGGGAGGTACTTTACTATTATTTCCATCTTCCTTTTACCCCGGCGAGGCCGACATAATCCCTCCGCCCGCCCCCGCGGAGGGATATGCGTCATAGCATTCCCCCAGGTAAAAAAAAAAAAAAAAAAGGGTACTTCCGACTAAACCTACCACGGTGTCCCAATAAGTGCCTTGAATGGTACTGGAACTGAAACTACATCAGCGATCCACCCAGCAATGCCCAACCAACGCGGGCAAGAAATACCTGCGGACGACGACTCCTGGGTGACGCCCCGGTACGACAGAGGGCATCACTCCGACTCATTGGCTGGCGGATCGGCGATCCCCGTTCTCTCGCCCGCGGTATTCACTGAATTAATTTGAATTTTGAATGAACGAATTTGAATTTATTGTTTCACTGAACATAACATACATGAGATACAATTTTAAATGTAAGCTTATCGGTCATGTTCGGTACGAATTGTTTGCAGCTGGTACTTAAAATAGGTAAAACCTGTGCCATAAGTACCAGCAACCTTCCAATGATACAGTATATTTATATAACTGACATATTAAATAGCATAATGTTGAAACAACGTGGGTACATTTACATTTACTAACAAAATTATCTATAAGAGACTTCCAAAACAAATAAAACAAAATAAACAACAATTTAAGGAACTAGAGCATAATAATTTACTAAACCTTGTGTATTAGTTAATATCTTTTTGTGTGTGTGTGTGTGTTTTTGTGTGTGTGTTTTTGTGTGTGTGCGTGTGTGTGTGTGTTTTTGTGTGTGTGCGTGTGTGTGTGTTTTTGTGTGTGTGCGTGTGCGTGTGCGTGTGCGTGTGCGTGTGCGTGTGTGAATATCATTGTTTATTTTTACAATTTATATGAAATGAGCGGAGTTACAGTGTAAAAAGTGCCTTTGTATATGAAACAGACTATGACTGTAACTTAAATAAATGCGAACGAAGTCGCAGGTAATCTGAGGCCTATTTAATAAATGTGACATTGACAGGTGACATTTTTTGTTTAATAAAGATTATCACTGACAAAGGAGATCCCCCATTTTTCCTACATCTTTGGGCCCACTTGTTATAGTCATAAAATTGATGGCATTTGTTAGATAAATACATAAATTATACTTCTGCTTTATTTCATTAAAATTAGCAATTGCAATAATGAGATATTTTTATTCGAATGTGTAACTAGGTTAGGTTAGGTTAGGAAATGAATCGGGCACGCCACGATCGTGGCGGTAAGTCCCGTGTTTGAGGAGTGGTTGGAGAGGCGGCATGGCGCCCTCACCTTCCGGCTGACATTGGTAACGACTGGCCACTGTTGTTTTGGCCAGTTCCTGTGTCGTATACGCCGGCAAGAAACGCCCGGCTGTCACCACTGCGGCGACTGCCGCGACATTGTAGAGGACACGACGCTGCACACTTTGGCGGTTTGCCCCGCTTGGGCATCGCAGCGCCGTGAGTTTATTGCGGTAGTCGGATCGGTTGCCCTCTCGCTCCCGGCCGTAGTTCAGTCTATGGTCCGGAGTGAGAGGTCGTGGAACGCCATCGCCTCCTTTTGCGAGGAAGTGATTTCCATCAAGGAGGCGGCGGAGTGGCAGAGGGAGCTCTTAAACCTCTCCCCAACCGCAGAGTCGGGCGCCGGAGGGCGCGAGGTGACCTCCAGCTACCCTGAGGTTTGGCCTGGGGGTGGCGGGCTTTGTGGGGCTGCCCGCCATCCAATCAGCACCAGGTCCGAGAGGCGACGTGCGTGTTCCCACGCGCGCCTCTGTGTCGAGTCCGTCTCCCCTCTAGCAGTAGGGTATTATAGAGTGAGTCCTTTGGGTAGGTCACTTCGCGTAGTGGCCTGCCGTTTCATACGGAGGGCCGAAATCTCGGCGGGATCGCGACCGCATGCGAAAGTGATTCGCGCGGCCCCGTCGAACACTGTGGTAGGTTTAGTCGGTATTCCGGGAGGTACATTATTGTCTTTTCAACATCTTTCTTTTACCCCGGCGAGTCCGACATAGTCCCTCCGCCTGCCCCCGAGGAGGGGTATGCGTCAATGAATTCCCACGTAAAAAAAAATGTTTGGAAATGGATAAGGTTACAAGTTACGGTACATTAAAAATAATTATTCTTTCAGCTGATTTGACGACTCAATGGCGTAGTAGTTAGTGTAATCGACTGCCACGCCTGAGGTCGCGGGTTCAATTCTCGCACGAGTCAAACATTTGTGTGCATCAACATGGATGTTTGTCTTGGTCTGAATTTTTCTATGTATAATATGTATGCATTCACAAAAATAAAAGTATATATGTATGTTTATCCATTGTCTAGTACCCATAGTACAAGCTCTGAGCTCTGCTTAGTTTGGGCTGATGGTGTTGTGTGTATGTAATAGAATATTATTATTATTATTTGTAATAAAGAAATTAAACAGGGACCAAATACCAATAATAAATATACACGAATACTTACCTCAAGTTTTGTTGGATTTAGATACTTATAAGTTGACAGAACAGGGACTTCATTCGATAAGTAAAACATTGGGGGAACAGCCTTTTACAGAACTTTCATTACAATATTGGAATAGAACAGGGATGGATCAGTTCAGTTCCATTATCGTCAATATCAATAGCATTTTATTGCGATAATATTACGCTTATCGAACGTGGTTCAATCGAATGCTTGTGAAACAGAGGGCTGTTTATTTGAGCGCCCTGTGCCAGGGGCAAGTTCAACCTAAAACAGAATACCGATATGCGTGCACAAGAACAATATACAATCATAATTTGTCAATATAATTGTTTATTTTTGTTTGTTTGTTTATTGTTTATTATTTGCCAATGGTAAAGTAACAGAAAAGACGAATAAACTCATCACCGGCGCAAGCACAACCGAAACTCGTAAGAATGTACTTTTAGTTTTTTGACGTTAACGTCATTATCAAACTTGAAGTTTGAATAATATTGTCTTATGTTTACGCGAATGTTATACATTGAAATTAAACACTTTATACGGATATTAGTCTCCCCGTGAACATGGTTGCTGTAAAGCAACCGAAACGTCGGGCAAAGTGTAAACTTAATAGTTTTAATTAGAAAATATATAGCTTATATAGTAGTAAAATTCAATAATAGTAGTGTTAGAGTTTTCAAAATTATGTAATAACAGTGTTTAAAGCAAAATAAACAACGCGACAAAATCCGTATAAAGTGTTTAATTTCAATTGAAGTTTGAAGTTTTAAAATCTGACGCCGTGTCATATTAGCTGGATATAATTAATGCAGTGTCATTAATTAACATAAAATATTATTTTATCATCGTAAATTGAATATAGTTCTTTGTAATTTTGTGGATTGATAAAATAACAAACACTACAGTAAAAATGTTGATTGTAGCACATGACTTTAACTATAAATTAAGATTAGATATTTCTCCAATTAACCATTGTAAATTCAATTTATTTTTTATTATTTCGTTTAGTGATAAAATTACGCTATTTTTGCAGTAAAAATTTTGGCTATAACACGTGGGCCCAGAAATGGGCATGTTCCTTTGTCACAGTGGAAAATCTACAAATATATCGACTTTTCGTGACAATCTGACATATTTCTGTTAAACAATTTCTCTTGACAGGCGACAGGTGATAACTTGTCCGAAAAATCTTGTCTTGTTTTATTAAACACAAAATTGTCATGATAGGTGGACATATTTGTCGATTTGTCAGAGATTTTCGACAGAAAATCTCACTCAAGTCTGTGCTATTCTGCAGTTACATTAGTATCTACAAATAATTAAAAACAATGGTTTCAACGTCGTCTACAGATAGCAGTAGTAGTGAAGATGAATATTTGGTGCTAACTGCACGACGTCGTACATTTAAATCAAGAATTAATCTTTCCCTTAATGTAATTGATAGAATATTCATATAACGGTTTTGAGCAAGTAAAACTACCGTTGAATTCTTAGTAAATAAAATTAGACTGCCACCACATATACCACATAAACCACTTGAACAAATGCGCATTACATTGGATGGGATGTGGTTCACAATATCATGTGATTGCAGAGGCACACGCATAGATACGGACTAAAATATTTATATTGCGTCATTTTCAAATCGCAAACAAAAACAAAAGTCCAAGTCAAATACACGGGCAGAATAGTTAAAAAGAATTTAATATTACCCTCAAGTTCTTTCATGTGCATACCTCACCATGAGAAATAAGTCGGAGATATTTTCTTAGAGACTTGACAGGTAAAACCTGACAATTGTCGCCTTTATTAAACTGGGGTTTTAGTCTGACAATTTTGTCAGTTTGTACACACGGCTACACCTCTAGTTATACACCTTATATACGCATAACTACGCTACACACAAAAGAGATAATTTTTGGAAAGGGACAGTGCATAGTGGTGTCGATGTAATGGTTAGGATAGAGCGTAACAAAAATATAACGCACTCTCTCGCACGATTCGCAGCTTTCAACTTCTAATAGTTCAAAGTCCAAACAGTCTAGGTTGATGTGTCGCTGTGTGTACTTGTCGCATTTAGACTTAATTGTCATCTTTATTAAACGGCACTTGTCGCGACAAGTCGACTTATATATCGAAAGTGACAAAGTTGTCACGTTTGTTAAATAGGCCTCTGGTAGAAAGTTATGTATTATTAACATTTATGTATGCTTCATATATTAGAGTATGGTTTTACCATCATCGTTTGTCTAAAACTTACAAGTCTTATAGAAAGCTATTGCAAGTTGTTTTTATATTTAATTTTTTATTTTAACAAAAATGTGTGGTAACATTAGGATTTAAATGTCATTATTGTCAAATTCATGTTTTCAATTTTCAACATAGTTCTTTCGGGAAATTCTCAATTGTAGAGCCTGTTTTAGTTGGAAAAGTCAAGATAAAATTATGTTAACTCGACAATATGTTAAAATTGCTAGTTCCTCGAGGGCGCTGTTGCGCAATAATATTATAATAAATAAAAAATATTTTATGGCTCCTTGTTCATGTAATTTCAAAAGCAATCTCCAGTTGACTAGGTTAGGTTTTATATTATTATAATATTTCTTTTACTGAATGCTTTTCATTCTTGCTCATTACGATATCTTATACTTCAGGTCGCTAGCATCTAAAATACATCATATCCATCCAGAGAAGACGAATAATCGGCCTACGCTTGAAACAAGTAATGATAAAAATCAACCTAAACCTGTCGGCAAATCAACAATATCATCAGAAGAAATTCTTGAAAAATTTATTGCTGGTCTCAACACAGATATTTACCAAAAAAACAGAGTATACAAAAATGATTTTATGCGAGTAATAGCTAAAATTAAGGAGTTTAACTTTTCTACCAAAAAACAAGGCTTACTGTTAATTCGTTGCTGTACTGAATTAATGCCAGATGAAACTGCATCTGTTAGAATGGCTCTAGTTGAACAGGTGTGGAATACAATCAAGTAAGATTTTTTCATTTCATCAATTTATGTAAATGATTTTCTTAGTGACTGCATAAATAGAGTAGATTTTATGATATCTAAAAAATCTGTTTATATATTACTTTATACATTTTTTTATTATCATGAATTCATGAGTTAATATAAAAGTGTGCTAATTATTTGAAACCTGGTTAAGAAAATTGGGAAATGTTTCATTGTGTTATTTCTTGATCAGTGTATGGATTGTCTAAATACAATGCTTTTATTTTTTATCTTGATATAATTAAGTTGCATTATGCCTTATTAGATTAATAGTAAATGTAGCTAAGTTTTCTGGTTTATGGTCTACCCATACTGATATACCTACAAGAACATGTATAAAATATTAAAATGCCACATATTTAATTTTGAATCAATTTTGATTCTATAGATTTTAAAGGTCAGTTATCTACTTATTAAACATATTGTTTCCGCTAATAATTAAATTTTTAATTATAATGCTAATGGAGATTATAATAGAAATCAAATGATATTGTAACTCATATTATAAGCCATGTTGTAATTTCCTACATATTGTGCAACAGTGGTCATGGTAAGAGTTAGTTATGATCAGCTTAAAATTGTATTTACATATTTTGTTAAAATATAAATTAGTTTAATTCACAATCTTGCTAGCAATGATTCAATTTGGTGTCTCAAATGTCAATTAGTAACAGTGATGATAATATTTTATTGCAGATTACACACAAAATTAGATGTGGACCACTACAATGAACTGCTCAAAGTGTACATAGCAAACAACAGAACTTTGACTGTCAATACATTTATACAGACTATGCTGCCCATTACACCTACTATTACCACTTATGAACTTATATTAAAAGCACTTGGAGAGGTAAATAATATTTCTTTATTGAAACCATTAAAGACTTCAGCAACAGTAGCCTGATTTTGCTATAGTTTGACTTTAAACTGAAGCAAAATGTTGTAACAGTTGTCTTTGGCTGTTAACCAGAAGTCTATCTTGTGCATAGGTACATCACAGCTAAGCTAAAAAGCCTCATGTACTAAATAAGTCATGGCTCAAGAATCAAGCCAAGTGTCGCATAGTGCTCAAAGTCCCTTAACTGAACAAGTTTTGGTTGAAGTTTGCACTAAAACCATGACTGGTAGTTTAAGGAACAGCTGTTGAGTTGCTGCACTTGTTGTTCTGACTGTGCACAGTATGAACATAAAAATTGCGTGCTAGTAGTTATGTGGAAAAGATTACATATAGTCATAGATAGCTTTTATAAGGCTGGTGGAATGGTGGCCACTGGCCTGACATTTGATTGTCTAGTGGAACATCCATAACAGTTACCTGAGCTGCAGTAGATGAAATGAGTCTCCTAATTTTTTTCATTACTATATTCTATTTTATAACTTAATGACAGATCTTTGTCCTTTCCCTTCAGATATTATATTTAAACAGTGTTGTACTTAGGTATTAATTTTATCTGAAGGGTACACTTGACAAACTTTTACTTGAAAACTTTTTATCATGATATTTATTATTATTATTATTTTACTTGAATTCAATAATAATTTTGTGTCTAGGCTGGTGATTTAAATCAAGCAACTGAAGTCATATCCAATATGAAGTCTCAAGGTTTGCCGGCAAATGAGAACATATTCAACTCTCTAATCATTTGTCAAGGGAAAGCAGGGTATGTTCTTCAGACTGTTACTAATATAACCATCTGTATTAAGTAATTTACATTTAATTGTATATTTTATTTACAGTTTATTATATTTATAAGATTGTAAATAGATTCTCACTAACAATCGGCGATAGACTTACCTATATAAATAAATGAAATGGAAGTGTTTGTTTGTAATATCAAGATAACAGCTTTTTACTAAATGCATATGAAAGTACATACATAAGTCACATAGAAATATGAAATATAAATGTTTTCTGACTGTCTGTCTGTTGGTTCTGGCTAATCTCTGAAAGGGCTGGAATAACACTTTTTTGTTCAATTCCATGCGGACGAAGTCGCGGGTAACAGCTAGTGTGTTATATAAGTTACAAAGCCCTGACACAGGGTACTAGGTGTACTACACATATGTACTCACATCTTTGGAGTTTATAGATGCTGAGCTATATTTTGCTTTTTCAGAAGCCCTAAAAACATTCAAGAAGTTTTATCCATGATGAAATCTCTCAAAATAGCACCTAGTGAAGATACATATACAGCTATAGTAAGAGCATTGGCTTGGAATAAGAAGATTGATTTAATGTTAGACAAGTTAAAAGAGGCCACCAGTATGGGTATGCAGTTTGGTGAAGTGCATATCATGGAAATTGTTAAAACTTTGGCTGCTGTTGGTTTATATGCGCCCATACCTCAGGTGTGTATACTGGAAAACTTGTCCTGAATCATGCAAATGTATCTCATGTTTTCTCCATCAAAAGATATGGTTATAGTCATAGAGCACACTAGGGCGACCACGCAAGAATAAAATAGAGGGTCTATTTTCTAGTTTTTGATTGAAGCGAAATCTTGACTGTGTAGTCACTTAACTGTGTAATCACTTAACAACTACGATAGCGTAGTTGTTTAGGTGTTCGCCAGTGTTACTACGCCGAGTGTTGTGGGTTTGGTTCCCTCACAGGCAAAAATTTGTGTACTCAACAAATGGTTGTTCCAGGTCTGGCTGCTCTTTGTATCCATTATTTGAATGTCTAGAGCGGGAGTTGCCTATTAAATAAAAAAATAAAACTATTTTTCTAGCCAAGTAAGATAAAATTTGAACAGCCTTGCTAAAAGCAACTGTGCTTGTGTTTTAAACATTACATCTCTACGTTCTAGACATTACATTACTAATACATATATGAATCATTTTCAGGTCCTGAGATTTCTGCCACAAGAGACACTGAAATCACCATCAATATCACCCTATATGCAGAGTGTGACGACTTTGCTTGTATTCCAAAACCATCCTATCGCTGCTATGGAGATTTATAAGTGTCTACCTTTGCCATCTTTTGGACCTAAAGATGATCAGGGATTGCATGGCAGAAGTCTAGTTAGAGATTGTGTCAAAGCTGCTATGGTATGTATTGAAGCTTATTCTATTTGGTACACATACATGTCATATTATGCTGTGCATATGTATAATGTCGAATACCTAATTGTGATGGGTATGCCGAACCTCAGTTGGCTAATGTGCCAATATTTATGGAGTAAATAACAACGTGACTGCAATGTGCCATCAAAGAAACAAAATACATGCTTCGTTTTTCAATCAAGTTGTTAGTAGATTCATCAATTACTTAGTCAGTTAATCGCGTGCCCAAATTATTATTTTCTTGTCGCGTGACATAGGTACGCCATCCCTGAGCTATGATTTATTTCCATTTTCCAACTATGATTAAGTCCTGTGTACACAACTATAATTTAAGGTCCTATGTGATATATTGACGTCTACCCGGCACTGTGTCAGATGCTGTGCTGCTTCTGAGAATTTCTTGTCAGTAAAATCTAAGATCACTTGCTCTACCCTGGAATCGAATGAAATGCCTATGAAAACTCTTGTTAGACCTTGTGTTTGCTTGTCTTATATAATATACCTACTTTGTTATTTTCAGCCGTCAAGTATAATAGGCCTTATAACTGGAGATCTGATGGCCTCAGGGCGCAATCCCATCGCGCTGCAGAACGCTACCGAAGCAGCTCTGCAGTTGGGCAAGGTGCCTCTTGCGTCAGACATGTTGGGCAGAATGAAGCAGATGGGCATACCGCTTCGGCCGCACTACTTTTGGCCGATATTAATTCAGAATTCAAAAAGTTATGGCGAGAAAGGTATTTATATTTTATATTGATTGTCGTTTTCCATAGTAAGATTCGTATTCCCATAGTGTTATATTATATCATTGACGCATTCGGCTAGCTGGTGCGCCTGATGATAAGCTGCTACCTATGGGTGCTTGAAACACAGGAATAAATCACTACAGACTACTGATAGTAGACAATTCTCCAAAAAAATTAGAATAAAAAATAAAATTTTATATTTACGCAAGGGACTCCTATCACTGGATGTCTTGTTATCATGATTACGTCATCTTAGTAACGTCGGTATTTTGGATGCGATTTTGAATTTTAGAGCGACTTATCCACGTAAGCTTCTCTAAGTTAAGGAACCTGCTTTGACCTAATAAATACCCAGATCAATAGAATAAACTTGGAATGGTAGATATGGGTGTATTACATTCAATTGAAAGTCCTTCGTAATAGGGAAATAAGCCCATTATGTACCGA
The DNA here is from genome assembly GCA_963675205.1 of Catocala nupta. Taxonomy (NCBI): domain Eukaryota; kingdom Metazoa; phylum Arthropoda; class Insecta; order Lepidoptera; family Erebidae; genus Catocala; species Catocala nupta. The sequence continues at coordinate 20,682,784 of OY776080.1, forward strand.
TCGCCTTGTTGCTGAGAATTTCTTAAACCAAAGTACCTTAACTGCCCGCCCCGAGACCTCACCGGACGAAATAAAGCGACCTTATGCCGAACAACCAAGAATGTAGTCTTCAACTCTTCTTTTTATAAATACAGCTCCCACACTACGTAGTACCTACGTAAAAAAGTTTATATGTCGAAGGGAATTTTACAAACTTTCAAACAATAGACATATTGAATATCCAGACCTGGAACAGCTACCTGTCGATTACACAAATATTTTTCCCGAGCAGAAGTTAAACCCACAACATTCAACTTAGTGGCAGTGTGGTAATCACTTAATCCACAACAGCCATCTATGCAGTATACATTATGTAAAAGAAATATTTATTTACCCAGGAATCATGAACGCACTAACAACCATGGTACAAATGGACGTTAAACCTGACTACGAGACTATAATGGAGTATGCTTTGCCGTACGTGAGTTTCAATTCGCCGCAGAACTTGATGAAGAAGTTCCAGGAGACTGGGCTTAGCGTGAGTACCGTGCTGACACCGATGATGGAGATGTTGTTGAAATCGGGACAAGTTCGAGCCGCTGCTGAAATCTGTGAGTTCTTATTTATTGACTAGCTGTCCCGACAGACGTTAAGACGAAAAAAATAAAAATAAAAGAAAACCAAGCATAAACCATTCTCGAATCCACTGGAAGACACACATTTTTTTTTATCAATATCGGTCCTGCCGTTTAGGAGAAGTTTAATTACAAACACACGCACAGAAGATTTATATATATAAAGATACAATAGACTTTGCCCGTGGCTTCGCTCGCCTAAATGTAGGTTAGTTTTAGCTTACAACGGTACTTTTCTCTGGATGAAAGGTTTATACCCTATGTCCTTTTCTGTACACTTGACAAGGTGTATGCGAAATTTCATGATGATCGGTTGAGTAGCTAAGGCGTGAAAGCGTAATAAACAAACTCACATTTGCATTTATAATATTTCTTCTAGATTTTGCCCACGGTTTCACCCGCGTAAGTCCCGTTGCCGTGGGAATATCGGGATGAAAAGTATGAATATAATAAGGTCTCCAGTTATCTATATACCAAGTTTCATCGCAATCGGTTCAGTAGATTTTACGTGAAAGAGTAACAAACATTCTCACAAACTTTCACATTATTAATATTAGTATAGATGTAGTTAGGATACTTGTATTTGCACAGTGATCGAAATATGTCTATAAACTTTTTCAGTATTGAGTTTTTTAAGGAAAACATACTGTAGGTGTATGTTAAATAAAATTAAAAACTTACCCAAATTTCTTTTTTAACTTCACAAAGCAAAGGTAAGGTTGGCAAACAAAGAAGAAAAATGTACCTAACTGTTTTGTCTTCGCCTATTTATATAATAGTATCAGACCCACAAATAAACTGTCCCACTGCTAGGCATGGGCCTATTTTCAGTGTGAAAAGTTATTTATGCATAAATACATAGTAAAGTATCACTTGACGGATTCTAATACGTAGTATATATTAGAATTTTGTTTAAGAATTATTATTTTAAGAATTATTTTATTCAACAGTCTAACGCTTATACGAAAGAATAGGCATTACATCGACGATTCGGTAGATTGCTACCACTGTTAGTAGGCGGCTTTCTATATATGGGTCTTAAAACCCAATGGTTTTAAGACTCACGTTATAGGAGTCATCGCCTACTGCCGTCTATCGGACACAGTTTCAGACTCCGAGCTACGACTGAGAATTCCTTAAAACATACCCAATAACACTTTTCCCAACTCTGGAATTAAACCTGAGACTTCATAGGGCAGTCAGTTCACTACCGCTGCGCCACGTGGACAGTTATACTCTATATAGATATAATCTAAGCATATCAGTGACAACTACACTGGCGATAAGTACAAATAACACTTACACTTTCGAACTGACAGAGTTGGTTGCGTTCAGCGCCGTATATTCGTACTAGTGAATATTATTATTATTTGCGTCAATGCGCGCCGCGCAATATCTAAAGGCGGCACTTCACATGGTTATTTGTATTTGGTATTGGGTGTTTGCTGTACTTGGGCGAATATTTGACAAATGGGCAAACATACAGATATTGGCAACTATGACCGTCTACACATGGAGCCAATAAGGCGTCAAATAACAAATACACAAACATTTTGAAGCAGAGGCAATTATTTACCAACAGTATGGACGTCTTCAAACTTGCAGCAGCATTTTATTATTTAAACGCATGCTTTTATTATATGCTTTGTATTAAAAAATACAAGGTTGTAAAAAGACCATGGAGAGCATGGCGCTGGTCGATGTCGAGTATGCACAAAAATTATTTTCAAGACAATGGCCCGGGATGTCAAGTTAGCAGCTCGCGCATTTGAAATTGACATGACTTGCCGCCAACGCTGGCCATTGTGTGGATGGTTTAGTTGCGTATTTGCCTATTTGCCGTCTTTGATAATCTCTTTGATGTGCGTCGAAAAACCTGCTGTAGTTGTCAAATAGGCAAGAAAGGCAAATAATTTGCCACACAATGTGTAGATGACACATGATTATTATTTGTCAAATTTATCAAATACGCAAATACAAACAGCCATGTGAAGTGCCGCCATTATAAAATTTTTTATTTGTGTAACATACCTATGTTATACAAATAAATATTTTTGATTTGATTAGATTAACCATCTGGTAGGTACATGGTGTTACCAAAATATGATGAGTGAGCTTATAATATTTTATGTTATGTTGAGCGTTTTAGGCATTCAAATTGGGAAAAAGTTACTATTATATAATATTGTCTTCTATTTACGCGAATGTTATTCATGGTCACGGGGAGAGACTCTCTCCCTCTCTCTCTCGGCTGCTGAAAAGCAACCGAAACGTCGGGGAAAGTGTAAACCTAAATATAAATAGTTTTAATAATTTTATTAGCATAAAATTAGTAAAATTAAATAGTAATAGTAGTGTAACAGTTTTCAAAATTATGTAATAGATACAGTGTTTAATAAGCAACGCGATAAAATTCGTATATAGTAGTTTAATTTCAAAGTTACTATTATATTTAATTATAATTACACATATTGTAATAATTATTACAATATGTGTAAACTATTTGACAAATTATATAACTAACTGTGGTGCAATGCTGCTCTCTTCTGATGCATTATTTTATAAGACATTTAAAAGTCAATTAACCCCTAATTCAATTCAAAATATATGTTTACAGGTGAATTATTCCAAGGCAAAGTCGACGCAGAAAAGCTTCTAAATCCCTTACTAAAGGGTTACCTGCTAAGTGTTGATGTGAAATCCACAATATACACGCTCGAAGATATTTCTAGTAAGGCTATGGATAAAAATAAAGATTGGGTGGGACGGTTCCTATGCAAGTTCATGCAGCATAAGAAGACTACTGAAGATATTTCTGATGTTTTAAATCTGGTGAAGGTAGGTTGAAATAGTTCTTATGACATATCCAGTACTTGATGAAATCCTGTGTCGCGGAGTCTTTACAATCATTCAAACAACAAACTCCAAGACTCCCAGAGTCCGAATATTGATTTTGATTAATCAATCACTTGACAAGGCACAATTAATTTCTTGTCCCGAGTCGGGTTCGAGCCATCAACGCTCAGCACATGTGAAGCCGAACACTCAAACCATTGCACTACGACTTTCAGAAGAAGAGAGATAAAGTAAGAGTTTCGAAGCTACAAAAGCGGTAACATTTTTCGTATGGAAATGCATCTTTTGCATACCCCCACGCCAAAACGGGAGAAGAGAAGGTTATGTCCGGCTCTCCCGTACTTCGGGCCTACGGACCAAAACCCACGGTGTGCCAACTCGCTGCCTTGTTAGTGGGTGGGTCGCTTGAAACGAGACTACATCAGCGATCCACCCAGTGGACTACGACTCCTGGGCGACGCGACGCCCCGGCACTAAGGATTTCGAGCCTAGCCTATACACAAATTATATTAACGTTAGATTAGGTTAAAATGTGCGTAGGCAGAGGTCCGGTATTACACCATTTACTAGATACATGCTACATAACCATAACCGATAAATGGCAACAGGATCACATTTAATTAATTTAACAACAAAAACGGAAACGTTTTCCACTATAAATAAAATGCATTAAAAACGAGTAAAGAATGGTGATAGGTGGCTCTTCTGGATAATTTTCTTTCTAGGCGAAACGCAGTATCTATCAGTACTCTTGTGCTAGTAAACACTTAGGTAGAGGTAAATGCCAGGTGCGTCGGTAACGTCCTGTCAACGTCCTGAAAAATCAGCAGTGCGTCATTCCCAAAACACTATTATTTAAAGTCAATTAGCCTGTTACCGTTTAACGGGAATAGTTTTAGATGCCGTGCATATTGTAAACTATAAAATATAATATAATATATAAAAAAACCTATGTATACATATTAACCATTAACCTGCATGTATCTTTGCAGGCACTCAACAACACATCTGTAAAGATATCGACAATCGCAACAGATTTTTGTCTATCGCGTATATCAGACAAATGTGATCCCGACATCGTGGCGTCGTTTAGAGAGCACCTCGTGTCCCTCACCGATGAACGATTAATTGATGACGGCGATGTGTTCGATCAACAAATGCCCCATCCGGTGAGTAATTAATTTATATGTCTATAATTTTTGTATACAGGCTGTCCCAGAAGTCGACGTCAAGCCGGAATCAGTTAACAGGCTAAGTTACACTACGTTGCATTTTTATGTTATCGTGTTTATACAGTGTGTTTAATAAACCCTGTCCGATCCATTAAGGTCTTGTTTCTCTCTTAACAAACATGCTAAGAAAAATGACTACTACCATATTTAAGCCTATATCCAAAATCATAATTTTGTCGTATTTTATAATAAAATACATTTTTATTTATCCTAGAAAAAAATGAACGAAGAATCGCTCCGTGCTCACCTGATCGAGTTAGAAGCCAAGGGTATGAATACACGGGGAGTGCTAAGAAAACTGTTGCAGCAGTACTGCAGGGAAGGAAACCTTACTGCCGCGAGAGAGATTGCAGCCAAGTGCCAGAAAGAAGGGGTAAGCTATTAACAAAATGCATTAATATAACATTGTGCCAGGATAGGGAAGGTGGAAGTGATTTGCACCTAGCAAGGCAATTGAGATTTTGGAGTCAGCTTTATACTTTGGTCGAATTCCGCTGATTCTCACCTTTGAAATGGCCCTCTTTCGGTTGCGATGGGTGACACAGCGGAATTCTAGCTAAAATCTGAAAAATATAAGTCCGTTCAAACTAAGGTCATTTCGACTATCTCCACTGTACAGAAAATTGTGGCCTTGTATTATGTTCCTTCATTATGAATTCTCCAACCGGGGGTACAGATATCATTTTTAAAGATGACATAAGTAGGTTTGCCACCTTTAACCTGTTGAGTCGCAGCATCACACTAGTTACCAGACTCAAATATTTATGATGTCTAGCATTCCAACAATCGACAGATTCAAGACTAACTTATTTGACAGATTTACTTAAATTTCTTTATATAAATTGTTTATATCAATTAAAATGTTTTAGGTATTCCTCTCAGCTGGTATGAAAGCCTCAATCTTCGACCTACACGTAAAACTAGGCGAACTGGACTTAGCAGAGGTGACATTAGCCGACCTGAACAAGACATCACCTAATTTCACATTGGACGAGTACAAAGTTATAGATTTCGCTACACTAATGGTGTACAGAAAGAAAATTCAACAAGCAATTGATTTGATTACTGAGCAGTCTAAGAGACGGTAAGACGTATTTTAAACGTGGATTAGCACGTATAGTATCTAGCAGACAATGCAACACAGATGGACTCTTCAGTTATAATAAATAATAGTTTGTATTCAGAGTTATTAAAAACTAGATGTGGCCGCGGTTTCACCCGCATTTATGATTACTGCGCCGCCCCCGTGGGTCGTAGCGTGATGGTATATAGCCTATAGCCTTCCTCGATAAATGAGCTATCTAACACTAAAAGAATATTCAATTCGGATCAGTAGTTCCTGAGATTAGCGCGTTCAAGCAAACAAACAAACAATCTCTTCGGCTTTATTATATTAGTATAGATATAAGCTTTGTTTATAAAGTGGCTTACTGCAGGATACGGGCCGATTCTCAGTGTGAGAAGGGTAGTAGTATATGTTAGAGGTAATCGACTTAATAACAAACACTGTATAAACAACTTAAATAATAATAGGAGTGAAAGACTGTAAAGTATTGAATTGCTATTTATATTGTGTCATGTTAAATTGTATAATTACTAAGGGGTAAATATAAATAGTTATATAATATAAATAGTTTATTATAAGAATTAATTATTTTTGCATATATAAATGTATATAATTCAATAGTGTATATATCTCTTAGTATATTTCATATATGTATCTTTCATAGTTTGCTGGCCCATTGTTGGGATTTAAGTGTTCAGCTCGCCACTGTGGCAAATTAAAATGATCACATATGCAAAAAATTGTGTGAATATATAATATACATATACTAATATTACAAAGTTGAAGAGTTTGTTTGTTTGTTTGGTTGATCGCTAATTTCAGAAACTACTGGTTCGAATCGAAAAATTATTTAAGTGTTGGGTAGCCTATTTATCGAGGAAGGCTATATAACATCACGCTACGACCCATGGGCTCAGCGCAGTAACTAGAAACGCAGGTGAAACTGCAGGTACAGTTAGTTTTGTAAATATAGGTGTTCCTTTTAATCGCCTTTTGAATGACATCAAGTCGCCCAAGCTACACTGTTTTATTATATGAAACTTACAACTCACATGATTGTAGATTTTGTCAATAAATTTCTATCCCTTGGGAACAGTACTTTTCTCTGGATGAAAGGTACCTTTCTGTAGCCCTGACAACGTATATGCGAAACTTCATTATGATCGGTCGAGTAGTTAAGGCGTGAAAGCGTAACAAACAAACAAACAAGCAGTGTTATATGTTTGCAGTAACATAGTGGGCGGGCGCAGTATCTCGATGAACTGCTGGCGACTGCTGGACGCGACGGCGGCGCACGGCTCGCACGCGCACGTGCGCCGCGCCTTCGACCTGCTCGTGGCGCTGCACTACTGCCAGCCCTCCAACGTCATACTCGGCCCGCTCATCCGCGTGCACCTCAAGAAGTAAGCTGCACATTTATACGCGACCTTGTGTACCACCGAGTGTTGACGATCTTCTCCCTAGCCTTTATTATTCCCGACTCACTTGGGATCGGCTTTTCCAGTCTATCCGGATTTGACTGGATATCAGTTTTTACTCGGAGCGGCTGCCACCTGCCCTCCGCAACCCGAATGTTAACGATACCCTAAGGCTAGACCTGTGTCAGGATATTATAGGCCACTGACTTCCCAATAACGACTGCCATAGATGTTCATGGCAGCCGGGACCGACGGTTTAACGTGCTCGCCGAGGAACGGAGCAGGTGATAATTGTCAATCAATATGCACATAATTTCGAAAAGTCATATAACTTCCGAAAGTTAGAGGTGTGCGACGTGGGTTCGAACCCGAGACCGCAGAGGGTCTCGGGTTCGAACCGTAATCGCAGTCTGTTGGTCTCCCCACTGAGCTATAGCACAACAGCTATATCTTATATATATATATATACATACATCGATAATTGTATCTATGTATGTGTATATAGATACAATTATCGATTTATGTATCTTTTAAACGGATCGGCAATTTTCGAAAGAACAGTCAACGTAGAAGTACCCTGAATGAGAGTAAATGAAACACGGGAGCTATGCCGGAATTGCAACAAGTCCTTAAAAGAAATCCATAGTCTATCCTACTCTCCGGGGTAAATCACCGCGGCAAAGACTATAGATGCTGCCTTGCTAAACCCTACAGATTTTGAAAGCAAGACTAGGAGTACACCTAACCTGGCCTTTCTGCCGAAAATTTTCGATCTGGTAAGGTTATCATCTGGTCAGAAAATGTGGATTGTAGCTACCATTATCACAGCGCAATGATTTAAATATACACCTCGATCAAATGATGGTTGATTCACAAAATGGTGTTCTAACTATTACTTTTTTCACAGTGATAACATACAAGAGGCAGTAGCGGAATTTGTGCGAATAGCCGACAAATACGGCAAAACGCCTTTAAAACACGAACTTCTATGTAAGATACTCCATGCTATGAGTGATAGCCAATCTGAGGAGAACTTTATGATGATGGAGAAGTCCAGCGAACGACTTAATAAGCTAGTACATACAGTTTTGGAGACTGATAAGAAGGTGCATGGTCCGGGAGATGTTCAGGTAAGTTATGAATAAGGAATATAAACTAAGATTAAGATTTTGTAGTCTTAGTTTATATAAGTAAGTACGCACATCAGTTTAAAAACTGAATTGGAATCTTAGACTGTATATAAACATAGAGTGCGTATATCATTTATAAATTTTGGGTGTAAGCAGCTTTATGCACCGAAAGAAACGTGTTTATTTTGCTTCTAAAACAACATCAGTGGTGCATTGGTTGTGAATACGACGACTGTTCATGAGGTTTCGTGATCGATTCCCAGGTCAAGCAAGGCTTTATTTTGGATATTTCCTCGATGACAATAGACTGGCTTTTATAACGTCGGGTAATATTCTGTGTGATATCCTAGTAATTATCATTGTTTTGAGTCTTTGGGGTATTTTGTATTCATTCGTTGTATTTTTGTAAAGAAGTGCTTAAGTTATGTTTTTTAACAAAATAATAATAAACCAAGACAGCATTGCTTATAGAATAAATATTTGTCGTTACAGCTAACACTTATAGCAGCACTAGCCGACGTTAACTACAAGAAGACTCTGCGCAAGCTGTTACTGGACCCCACTGTGCGCTTCCACCCGGACGCGCTCCGCCGTAGGTGCGAGCGGTTCGCTAGCGAGAAGAAGGTCAAAGCTTTGGAGAACATCGCTGAGTGTGTGAAGGATCTCAGGCATATTGATGTACAAGAGATATACGACCTCATATTGGATGTTCATCGTAAGTATATCACTTTTATTAACTACTAACCAATAAAAAGTACATTTTTAAACATATAATTTAAATAAAATACACTTTTAAAATATAAAAATTAAGGAGGCCCACCGGCATCTAGACAAGGTCCAAGCTGTTGGGGGTTAGAGGTCCAGACAGAGGAACCTCCTCACTATGCGTGCCGTATCGAGGAGGACTGCCTTCTGCATCTGACCCTTGACCCAAGCACCTAACGCGAGCCTCTTAAGATATTGGTCGAGGCTCTTGGCTATTTGACCGTTCAAAGCAACGACTATCGGTACAATTATTGCCGAGTCCACATCCCACATCCCACATATCGACCTCGTGTGCTAAGTATAGTATATCACTTATTATTAATAGTAGGTATGTTAATATTGTGCTGCAACACGTTGCCGTGTCGTGAAAACACGTGAAAATGAGTCTCTTTAAAGTGTCAGACTGGTTCTCTTAACACATTAGCACGGCAGATGCGCGATGCGTAGCCTGTTTTTTGATATCACAGGTGACAATACATTTTTTGCATTTCGGCAGCCTCGTTGGTTAGTGTAACCGACTGCCACGCCTGAGGTCAATTCAAACATTTGTGTGCATGGACACGGATGTTTGCCTTGGTCTGGGTGTTTCTATGTATAATCTGTATGTATTTAAAAAAAAGTATATATGTATGTTTATCCATTGTCTAGTACCCAGAGTACAAGCTCTGCTTAGTTTGGGCTAAGTAGATGGTGTTGTGTGTATGTATTAGAATATTATTATATATGTGACTCGGAGAGCACGTTAAGCCGTCGGTCCCGGCTGCCGTCTATGAACATCTATGGCAGTCGTTGTTGAGAAGTCAGTGCCCTATAATATCCTGACACTGGTCTAGCCTTAGGGTATCGTTAGCCTTCGGGTTGCGGAGGTCAGGTGGCAGCCGCTTCGTGTAAAAACTGATATCCAGTCAAATCCGGTTAGACCTGAAAAGCCGACCTCAAGTGACTTGGGAATAATAAAGGCTAGAAAGAAGAAGATGTGACATTTGAACATTACATTACAATAACATATCTATCGATTATAACATTTTATAAGCTTTGCCCGCGGCACCGCTCGTTCGGGATCGGTGCCTTTTTCTAGATGAAAGGTATCCTATGTCCTTTTCTGTACCTTCGACAATGTGTATGCTAAATTTCATGATAATCGGTCGAGTAGTTTAAGGCGTCAAAGCGTAACAATCAAACAAACTCACATTCGCATTAATAATAATAGTTAGGATATCGTTTAGCAATACAACCTGTTAGAAATGAATGTTTTAAATAAACGACATTCTTTTTTATCAAGTGAAATATTGCTAATCATGTTTCTGTATTGCCCTTTGTACATATAATAGTAATAACTATAATAAATTAAATTCCAACATTTTAAGTCATGTAGCAATGTTAAACGAGAGGTTTAAAAATGTTCAAAAAGGGAATATTTCAAAATCACTATTTGGGTAATTTCAAGGAGGGCTCGTAACGTAGAAGTAGCCCCTTGCGCAATGTTTTACCGTTTACAGTTACTAATGAACACTTTCAAGGCCAACAGGTTGCCCATATTTATTCTAAATACTCATAATTGATCTTTTTTCACAGACCGAGATGATAATTACATCGAAGCGAAGGCTCTCTGGAGTAAAATGCTTGACGCCGACATCACACCATCGAGGAAATTCGTTAACAATCTGTGCGCGCTCATCAAGTCCAACAATAAGGAGGTGCCTGCGGAATTAGCGATGTTATTCGACAAACAGTCAAAGAAAATTGTTAAGAATGAATGAAATTAACTCAGTAAATAATAACATGTAGTATATTCTAAGCCCCGGTTTTATCAAGAAACAAATCGTTTAACCTAAGGGCAGTTAATTTTTGAAACATATTTTAAATTGTAAAATTCAACTGAATAGCTTGTCTGACCTTTGACAGAGGCCGCTACATTTGTACCGTGTGTTTGTTACCGGCTCGGATACGAGCCACTAAATTTTAAACCTTATTTTACTAACCTTAAAACTGATTTTTTATCGGCTACGAATGAATTTGTTTTTGGTAAAGGACATATCATAAGGTATTACGAAAATATAATTATACCATAGGTTAAACGAGTCGTTCCGGGCCTTAGTCAATATTGCCTGATGAAAATGTTATAGAGCTATTGGAAATGCTATCAGCAATCATGTTTTGTTTGTGACTCCTTTCTGTATACGGTGTAGTGCGTTCGACCTATATTGTTATAAGCACCTAAAACCTACGGTAAAGCCAACCATTAGGGCTCCGTTTCTATATTAAACAAGTGAGAAACGGCAATGAATTGCCGTAAATCTTTGAGTTCGAAAAAAATGGTATCACGTGACCTTGAGGTCAGAGGTCAAAGGTCTATCATTTTAGGGTATATCGACTATGCTGAGTCGAATGGCGTTGACCGCGAGTCTCTAGCTCTTACGGTTCTTGAGTTGAAAGTTGTATAACACACAGACGGATGAAGCTGTTGTATAAGAGTTTATTCAAACTCTAAAAATGATTAGTTTTAGCTATAGACAATAACATTTTGCAAATATATATATATAAAAATCTCGTGTCACAGTGTTTGCAGTCGCACTCCATCGAAACGGCTCGACCGATCTTTATTAAATTTTGAAAGTATATTTGGTCGGTATGAGAATAGGTCATAAAGTATATTTCATAACGCTAGGTGATTAGGGTGTCCCTATCCAGCAGAAAAAAGTTTGCTGAGTCAGCTAGTATTACATAATATGTGCCAAAAATAACCTGTCCGTAGCTAAAATGACTTGTTTTTTGACATAAGAATCGGGCCTACGGGCGCCATATGCTTGTTTTACAAGTTTGTAGTATAAAAAAAGAAATGTATTGACTACTTTCTTTATTGCAACATTTGCAGACCAGACTGCAAAATATTTATTAATATTTCTTTGTAAAGTTTGTAATCAGGCAACGTTATAAACGATTGTAAAAAAGAGTAGTTGCCATAAATCAAAACTGTACTTTCTCGAAAATAGATATAAAAATAACATTTAATGCTTTACTTACGTTGATACAAGTTACTGTATATTGAAGGTGAACTGACAATATGTCCTAACTCAATATTTTTGAGGATTTTTCTTTGCAATAACATTTTATACCTTTTTGAAGGACCGTGTTGCAAGGAGTCACTGCTGAGTAAAATATATATGAAATATCTCAGATAATTGTATCTGAGTCGTCTTTTATAAAATAGTATAAAATGATAAATAGTATACATTGGTATTAAGTAGAACCCCAAAAAGATGTGGATTATGATGCTGTCCCAATATCAGTACCAATATAATGCTAGTCGCGTATTGTTACTCCTACATAATTATGTTGATACTGTATTGTTAGCAGAGGAATACGTAGTTAAGAAGTTACGATGGCAGCATGACAACTCTTAATACTGCAAGCATCAATAAGCAACCGTTTACTGAAACGCGAACCGTTAACTAGTTTGCCACCTATAAATTTTGGAAGAGAGTATGTTCAATTCCTTTGCCGCAAATAAAACATGTAAAAAAATATTCGCACTCACGTAAAACAGCGACTTATCTCGAAACTTGACAGTAAGGCAATTTTAACTCTAATTGTGTATGTTAAATTCTTCTATCTGTGTTAAATCATTGCAACAGAGTTTAAATTTGTCCAAAATACTGCGATAAGTCTCTGTTTATTAACAGTGCGAATTATGTTTGCTAAAGAGATGTTTTATAACTCCATTTAGTAATACGCCTTATGCCTATCGTTTTTGTGCTCACCAGTTGGCGCCACTAGTACGATCCTGTCACATCCGCTGTCAGAAGCTGTATTTGGCGGTAAACATTGTTGGTTTCCATGGTTACTGTCGAAGTGGCTATAGACTGAACGGATGGCGTAGTGGTTTAAGGGGTCGCCTCACCATTGCCACTGCGCCGAGTGTTGTGGGTTCGAATCCCGCACTGGACAAAACTTTCTGTGATCCACAAATGGTTGTACCAAGTCTAGGTGTTCTTTGTTTGAATGTTTGTAAAGTCAACCGCAACACAGGATGTATGGCTAGTGCGGGAGTAACCTTTAAAAAAAATTGAAATATAGATAATGAGTTCTAGAGACCTTACTATCTAGTGGCACTGGCACAGTCCAGCAGTGAATTTAAGCGCGATAGCCCTTATTCGAATGTTTTTCGAATACATTTGTGCAGCGCAGTTTCTACTTTGTGCAGTCAACGACACAGCGCACGTAGTTATGTATAGTGTTATATATTTAAATGCGGCAGTGCATGTACTGCACTTTCTTTGTCCGTTTACGTAAACATTTTTGTTTCTTAACGTAATACTGAGTCAGAGTGCCTAGTGCGAGTTTTACGTTAACGCGATCAACACGTTTATGAAGTTCGGCGCTACGATTGACCAGCTCCAAACTCTTAACCTATCGTATCTTTATATTTTCGTAATTCCTTATTATATGCCCTTTACCCAAAACGTCAATTCGTAGCTGATAAACAATTCGTTTTAAGCGTTAAAGATAGTAAAATAAGGTTTAAAGTTGCGTGCACTTGGTGGCTCGTATCCGAGCCGCTGGTAAATAGAGGTACACAATGTAGCGGCTCGTATGCGAGCCGCTGTCAAAGGACAGGGACGGGACATAATCAGAGAGCCAAACGTTTTGGTCGTGATAACGTAAAAACAACTCGCGCTAGGCACCCTGTGTTATGTGAGATTCATTCTTAAGTATTACTCTATTAGGTAGATGTTGCCAAATAAATCGTTTAGTTTATGTACCTACAAATAAAATCTGTCTGTGATATACCATTATAATTGACGTAATAAAATAAGATTGTTAGTATTGTGTTTTCTTTTATAACTATTTAAAAGTCCCGCCATAATGTGTAAGTTATCTTTATATTAAAGGACATCGGCGAATTTCGGCCCTCACAAAAACAACGGACAGAAGTTAAATGTATACAGAAAAAAAGTACTTCTTTTTATTGATTGTTAATTACTGTAAACAGAAAAATCTATGGTTTAGATATAAATATCACGAAAAAAGGTAATAAACGTACTGTAAAACCGGAAGCAGTTGCTCTTTCGAGTTTCTAATGTTGCCAGCCTTAAATATAAGGGCATTATTTATTATTTTTAAATTAATGTTTTTAATATACAATACATCGTCTCGATTGTCAGTTTGAACAGTTATAATAGTTTAAATAAATATCAATCACGGTAAGGTATGTTTTACTATAATTACCGGCGTTTGACTTTATGTTTATACGTGCGCTTCTTCTATTATTATTTTATTTTTATGATGGATCAAAAGACTTATATTCAATAACAGAAACGGAATGGCAATAACGAACAATAAAGCTGTGAAAAATAGCAACAAGTTACATTCGTGTTAACTTTGCACTCGTGCGCAGTGAACGTTAATAAACTAGTACTTATTTTTGCGACTGTGATTTATTTGTGACCTGGCTATTTATTTGGATTCTGAAACTGCATCTTCGATTGACCTGGCTTTGTTGTTATTGGATATTTGTATAAGTTGTCTCAAGATATAATTACAGTCACTACGGGCTGATCCTCATTTTTCCCACGCAAGTTACTAATCAAAGAGCAATAAAATAGTATTCATGAATATTACTATTTATACCTAAAATATTTTTATCTATAAAATATATATGATTTACTTATTATAATTATAATATATAAACCATAAACAAATATGTACCTACAATTTTCGTACCTACAAAATGGTGTCATTATTATAACCTAGAATTATTCATATAAACTCAAATATCTCTTTAATTCCACCATTAATATACTTTTTTTTTACATATGATCATTTGTATGTTTTTAGCAGTAATTTGATTACATTTTCACTCTTGTCCGCGATGGGCCTGACGAACTAAGGGACTCCGCCGGTCTCCTTTCAGCAATTTTGTACCAGGGTTTTCTCGTAAAAATAAACAGATAAGTTTTGTATTCGCATAAAAAATTGTAGGTTCAGCATCGAAGCAGTTCCTTTGAAAATGTTACTGAAATATTTTCTCGTAGCACCTTTACAATATTTTAAACTAGTTTTCTCTGTGTAGTCAAAACATATTATAAAACAAAGATTCTCGCCGCAACTGTCTGTCTGTTGGCGATGAACTCAAAAACTACCGAATGGATTTTCATGCGGTTTTAACCAATAGACAGAGTGATTCATGAGGAAGGTCGCTAGTTATATATATAATAATACATTCCGCCAACTATGCTACTACGTAATAGGGATCGAATTCGAATCTATTATTGTGGTTCGGTAACATTTTCATTCATAAAATTTTTCTATTTCTTTCTGTGTTGTCTGTTTGGGTTTCTTTTATGAAATGTTAAGATACAATGCAGAGTCATAATCACATAAATCATCTCTTCTACACGCAGAATCCATTTTATATTGAACGAATAAAAGTAGACTATCAGATCAGATAAACTCAGGTTTAAAATACAAAGCTACTTATAATCAATTAAAAAATACAAACAAAACTAAACTGTAAATTCAATAAGACTTGCTATTATTCAAATCTTCAATAATCCTCTTATTCAAGGTCGCCAATTCATCCATGGCTTGTTTCTTCAGAGGTTCGTAGTCTGCTTTCAAGGTAATAGAGGCGATGTCTTCCTCTAATACGGTCTTACGATTCTCCAGCTGAGCCAGTTGGTCTTCCAGATTGTTAAGCTTGGCATACATTTCGTTGCCATCGAGACTTGTCTGGAAAAATAAAGGTATAGTAAATTAAAAGAAAATATGATAGCATAGTGGATGGCACAAAGAGGTATTAAGTTTAATTCCAAGGCACGCATGTGACTAAGTCATCCTCTTCAATTTAAGAGCCGAGCTCTTGTCGGTGGAGTCTCTTCCATAATGTCCTATCTTCAGCCAGCGCTTTAACTTCTTGATATGCCTATTAATTATTGACAGTATTTTTAACGATTGAGGAAATAGCTATTAAATCGGCATGACTGAAAGTTCTCCATTATGTTCTCGAATATATGTGGAGACTACCAACCCGCACTGAGTCAGCGGGGTGAACTATGGCTTGATCCCATGGGCAAAGGCATATCTAGCGTTATTTTGGTAAAACAAGGTGTACAAATGTAAGTATTTTACGTCAATTGCTAGGTTTATTCTATGGGTTTGCTTAGCAAAATAAATCGTCTTATCTTAATGTCTACTTCTATAGAAACACATTTTAAACTTCATTATACATAACATCTGTTTATTAGTGTTTACAAATGTAAAACGCAACGGCTAAATTTAGATTTAAAGGGTACCTGTAATGTCTTCAACTTGTTCATCGCTTCTTGGACTGCACTTTCAGTTGGAGCCAATTTCTCTCTGAGCTGTTTTAATTCGGTTTCCAATGCTTTCTTTTGTTCCTCGCCTAATAATAAAGAAAATGCCTCATGTAAGTATAGGTACATTTTGTTAAGATTATAGATTACAATTGTCATGTCATCACTTATAACATAATGTCTTTCATTTTATTTAAAAAAAAGCCAACTTGCGTCCTCGGCTTAATTTCTGTGTTGCTTGACGTTTGTTGTGGGACTTTACAAACATTTAAACAACGGACACAAAGAACATCCAGACTCGGAACAACAATTTGTGGACCACACAAAGTTTTTTCCGTGTGGGATTCGAACTCACAATACTCGGCGCAGTGGCAGTCGCGAGGCGATCACTTTAATATTATTTATTACACACAACATTACAGGTACATAAGCAATAATAATGCGATAGGAGATAGTGATATGTTCTGTTCCAGGGAACTTATAGAGTTCGAGCCATGTACTAGGCACAGCTCAAGGCTACATATTACTACTGAGATTTATCTGTCATGTAATTCTCAGTAGTTAACGCGATAATACTTTGCCTAAGCCAGGAATCGGACTCTTGGTACTCTTGGTCTCAGTAGTCTCCTTCACTGCCGCAACGACTCCGAGGCAGTTATAATTACTGTGTGTGTATAATAATATTAAGTAAGTAAGTAGTAAGTTATTCACAATAAAATGTCTCTACAGTCTGAAATAAAGCTATACATATTAATTTTAAAATCGACCTGGCTTGAAGCCATATACAATATAAAACCAATATCATATACCAACCACTATCTCTAAGTTTCTCCAGGTCTGACAGTGTAACGAGCTCTTCTTTCATGACCTTTGTTTTCTCTGGCAATGTTTGCAGTTCGGTAGCCAAACGTTCTCTTGTTGCTTCTGCCTGTGTTGATTGATAAAACAACCAGTCTTAGTAATTATAAGAAAAAACGAAGATTCGTATTGTTAATAAACATTTGGCGATTGAAAAGAGTGGCCATGAGTTTCTTTGCCTGCTTCTTCTCATGAAAGCTCTACTCTTCGAACAGGCTATTCTTGAATGCAAATTTTTATTTCCCTTTTTATTATTCTATTTGTTTTTTAATATATCTTATATAGTTAATTGACGTGTCCAAGAATTGTATGCACATTTTTATGGAAATACTTACTACTTTGACTTACCAAATAGTCAACATGTTGAACTTATAATTTTCGAATATTCTATCAGTTAACAACAAAATAAAACGAAATTCTTATTTTACCAAGACCATCATGAAAAATTAAAAACTGATCCACAACCTCATTTTTAAGATTGTAAATATGTAACATTATGTAAATTTGATATTTCTCATTTCATTGCAAAAACGATTAATCTAAACCTTCCCTCGATCTTAAGTTCTATCGTAGTGTAATATAAATAATATACCTTTACTACAGTAGCGTCAAAATAGATCCATCTGTACAATACAACAAAAATACATCTGCGTACTGGACTTACTTTTTTCAAATTTCCTTGGAACCTCTCATAGTCCTTCGTCAAAGTTTCAACAGACTTTTTGCTATCATCATATTGTGACGTATATCCTTCCTTTAGTTTCAAAGAGTCAATCTCACTCAAATCCAAGTCGATATTAGAACTGCTATGTTCTAAAGCAAACACTATATCTTTTTCTAATTGATTGATTTTCTCTTTTTCCTTTTTGAGATTTTCTTCATATGTAGACATGAAACCATCCATAGTTTCTTCCCTTTTCTTTAACTCACGATATTTTTGGTGACGATCAGAGTTGCCTTCTTCGAGATCCTGTGAGTATATTTTTATTACTACTTATATGGCAAGCAAATATACAGATCTTACACGTTGAAATGCAGTTCAAAAAGATTGACTTCGTGCTACCAGCCCACTGGGCAAAGGTCACACTTCGAATCTGAGACTGCACAGTCTCAGGTTTAAAAGACACTGTCTCTATAAATCCAATCCAAAAAGCATAATCACTTATTTATCCTCTTGATGCATACTTAAATGCATTATTGGCAAGCACAAGACATTCGTTATTTACATGTTTTGTCGAATTAACCTTAATCCTTTTTGGAACGAGGGTGGTTATATACCTTGGAATTCCCAAGTATTCTTAGTAAGTTACTCACTTGTTCAGCCTGCTCAATCAGCTCCTGTACCTTTTTAATTTGCTCCTTAAGGTTCGCAGCACTGCTGTCTAGTGCAGCGATAGCAGCATTATCTTCTCGAACCTGAAACCGAGTGCGCATTTATTAAAGTTTGGATAGACACATTGTCACGCTGACCGTGCGTGACCACGTGCGTTTTTAAGTACTGAATTTTTTAGATAACTAATCATATTCTAACGAATATTATTATGAATATAATAGATTAAGTAGATAACATTTGATGTGGTGATGTGTGTGGTTGATGAATTTGGTGTGGTGGACATTTCTATGGAGTATTCATGAAGTCAGAAGTAAATATCTTTACTAACTTGAAGCAATAACTTCTCTCTTTCTTCTTGTGGGTCTAAACGATTGTTCATTTCATTTTTCATATTATCACGTTTTTCTTCGGCGGCTGCCAATCGCCGATGTAGTTCCAGAAGGTGAACTTTTATCTGAAATAAACAAGCACACATTTTTGCTTTATAGAATTATGGGATTACATTTCTGTCTCAGATACGTTTTCTTACTGTTTATCACATACTAGCTCACCCACGCAACTTCGTCTGCATCAGACAAGAGAACTTTTACCGATATTGCAAAATTTTTCATTGATGCACCGCTCCTTTTGATCGTAGAGTGATGTGAGCGTAATGTTATATACCTTATAGCCTTGTTCTATAAGTCGGCTATCCAACAATAAAATAATTTTCCAATACGAACCAGTAGTTTCTGAGATTAGCGCGTTTAACCTAACTAACGAACACTTCAGCTTTATAATATTAGTACAGATTTGGTTTTTCTAATATTATCTATATAATATCGGCGCAAATATTTTAACTGGAATATATAAAATTCAAATACGAAATTCGAACAAACAGTCATGCGACTATATTACTTGTTTGTGCAGCAACACGTAATTCATTCCAACCGTACCCTTTAACAGACCTGCACATCTGTGGGAGCGGTATTCGGTCGTCGGCGGTCGAACCCGACGGATCTCACGTGGTTAATAAAGTGTTGCCATAATTGATTTATCTTATTAATTACAATAAATGAGCATGGATAACAGAGATGGCATTTTCAATGGATACACCCCTCTTCCTAGACATATACATCACATCGCCTGTAGATTGAAGTCTTATTTAGGTTACAAAGTAGCTTACTTGTGATCCAGATATCTCTTTACTGAACTCTTCTTTTTCTCTATTAAGATGGTCAAGTTGTGTCCTGGCTTGTTCTACTTCCTCTCTTAGTGCGGCTGCAGTGGTTTCTAGCTCATTATATTCATCTTTTTGTTCTTGTGACATCTCTGCTAACAATTTTGTTATCGTTGATTGTTCCTGTAAATAAGTAATACGTTAAACTATTGATTCGCAGCGGCACACCGGTGGCCAGACATAATTGATTTCGCAAAACAATTAAATTATCATGTCTGAGAACATCAAACATGCTGCCAACAAAGACTTCCATTCGTCCGCAAATACATGATATTCAAGTATTGCAAGACTCAAGTGAAGAAAATAAGATGTTAAAAGTATCTTAAAGGCATTTTTATTTAATATTAACTTAACAGCTTAAGCACGTCAGCTTTATAGTTTAGCTTCTAAGTTATTGGTGCCAATTCTGTTGCCACAAAATTCTCTTATCTTAGCTAAAAATCTCTAAAATTTAGTTTAGTCCTGTCAAACGACATTTCGTATTTTGAAATCGCTAAAAGTGACAGGACTAAACTAAATTTTAGAGATTTTTAGCTATGATAAGAGAATTTTGTGACAACAGAATTGGCACCATTGTGTATAAATATGAATGATAGTAGGTACCTTGTCCATCTGTTCCCTTAGTTGCCTCAACTGGTTCTCTTTTCTCTGCTTTTCCATGAACACTTGTTCTACTTCTTCTTGCATCTTCTGGTTGCTCGCTTCAAGATCTCTGGTCTGATCTTCCACGGATTGCTTGGTAGCTTCTCCATTGACTATTCGAATTGCTGTGTTGTAGTCTGCTAAACGACCTTGCAGGTCTGGAAGAGTAAAATAAGCATATGATAGTATGATATATGTTTAGTGAAACTTTTATGTCACCGAAAGTAAGAAAATTATTTCTCACTTATATTTTACGATATAAGTGGTCGCCTCGCCACTACCGGGACAAAAAATGTTGTGTGATCCACAGATGGTTGCTCCGAGTCAGGGTGTTCTTTGTTTCTTATTGTTTGAACGTTTGTAAAACTCCCCCGCGACACAGAAATTTTTTCTAGAGCGGGAATTTTCTTTAAATAAAAAAATTAGATTTTGTCTACCTTTCATTTACGTGGGGGAATGCCTTGACGCATAAGCCCTCCGTGTGGGGCGGAGGTGTTATGTCGGACTCACCGGGGAAAAGATGGTAAGCGACATCTCGGTAATACCGACTAAACCCACTACGGTGTTTCTCGACATAACCGCAATCGGCGGAACCGCGCGTATCACTTTCACATGCCATCGCGACTCCGCCGAGGTTTCGGCCCGCCATATGAAACGACAGGCCACGACACGAAAAGTCCTACTGTATGGTCACTTCTAAATTTTAACCCTATTGTCCTCTTGAGAGGGGACGGACACTCGACACAGAGGCGTGCGTGGGAACACGCACGCTGCCTCTTGAATCTACGCTGATCGGGTGGCGGGCAGGCGGGCAAGCCCACCACGTCCAGGTTAAGCCTAAGGATGGCTGGAGGTGTCTCGCACTCCACGGTGCCCGGTTTTATGTTTAATGTGAAGTGATTTCCATAATAGTTTGGGACTACACTTAGACCTATTAAGTTGGTTAGTTCCATAGTTACAAAGCGTAACTATTTGCTTAAGTAAATTGTTGCAAAATTGCGGTAGCGTTTATAAGTAATTATTATAGTGTCGTTATTATTTTTTGTGTAAATTGTCTCTATTACGGATGCATTTTAAGAGACCAGTAGTAATCGGTTTACTAAACTAGGCAAGGGAATGTATTTTTACTCTTCTGTCAATTTCCAACAAAACACAAGAGTACCTATTTAGATTTAAACGTGAATGTTGCTGTACAGCGGATTACATTAGTTAATGTTGTATGTCTATGTTATATGTTTTTTGATTATACAAAGTAGAGTAAAAGAATGAGCGGCGTGGTTTGTGTGTCGAAGTATTGTGGGTTTAAATACACACGGGAATTTGTGTGATGCACAAATGATTGTTCTTAGTCAGAGTGTTCCTTGTGTATTTTGTTTGAGTCTCTGTAAAGTCCCTCGCGCTACAGGAATCATTCCTAGTGTATGAGATATCTTTTTAATAGCGAGAGAAAGATAATGCTTACATACCAGTCAACTCCAGTGCAAGTTCCCTGACTCTCTTCTCGTAGTGCTTCTTAGCCGATTTCTCTCTCTCGCCAGCGTCAGCTTGTTCAGTCAACCTGGCAATCTCAGCCTTCATCTCTCGCACCTTCACTTGCATCAACTCTTCCCAGTAACGCTTGTCCTGAAGTTGGCGGGTGCGGAAACCTCGTGCAGTGCCAGTACGAAGACCTGATATTCCTTGTTGGGTTATGGGTCTGTCGATCTGTATTCAAAAGAAAATATTATTAACTCATCAAAAGTGAATCGTAGTAGACAATATGTCTGTTTTAAATAATAATAATAATGTAATAATATATTCTATCACATACACACAGCACCATCTAGCCCAAACTAAGCAGAGCTTGTACTACGAGTACTAGACAATGGATAAACATACATATATACTTTTTTTTTGTAAATACATATATATTATACATAGAAACACCCAGACCAAGACAAACATCCATGTTCATGCACACAAATGTTTGACTTGTGCAGGAATCGAACCCGCGGCCTCTGGCGTGGCAGTCGGTTACACTAACCACTACGCCATTGCGGCCGACAAAATTAATTATCATAACAATATATTTTATTTTGTAGAACATCTTACTAGCTATTTGTTTCACAAACGACTAATATCCCAGTAAAACTTCCAGATAAGCTATGCTTGTGTTAGAAATGGTCTCACGACCGTAGTACCTACAATGGGTTGGATTAAAACTTCACGATCGCAAGTTTTTTCTATTTGTGCTACCGTAATTTGACTATATTGTATAATCTTGTGTAACAGAGGTTTATGAAAATAAATTGATGTTTTACCACATTTATCCGATCAATTCTAAAAGTAGCAAGCCGAGGGATACATCTCCACCTGTCTTTTATACCTTTAAGGGTTTTTAAAGGTTTTAAGTATAGAATTTTAATATTAGTAGAGAAAACAGTAACCTTTAATCCTTACGTTGGTAGTACAAATCTTTATATTAGGTCAGATTGAAAAAGTCCTAATATTATAAGCACTACTAGATTCTCGTCTAACTACGTCGTATATTTCTTTGAAACCATAATGGTAAAATAAAACATATATATGGTTCAAACAAAGCACTTTCTATAGATTGATCACAGCTTTTAAACTAAGACATACCATAGAAAATCCAGTCATACCAGTAGACTGTCTACTGGCTGTCGGAGGCGCAGGCCCAAAACCCGCTGTTGACAGCCGCGATGCCGTGCTGACTCGATACGCTGAAGTAGGTCTCATTGTGCTGCTTCTGGCAAATATTTATTTATTGTTGTTAATCATATCAAAGAGCTTATTGATGTAGAGTATTGCAGTGCCACATACATAGAACAACATCGCTCGCACCTCTGACTTTGTGATATTAATTATTCTTTGCTTTAACGACAAAGGGAATAAGGAAATGTCTGGAAATTGTATAAATTTTCACGAACTTAAAGGACTATTTTAAATATCTATATATATTCTATATCTATATACAATATCTAATAATTAACTATTATCTATTTTAAATATCTCTGCATCTGCTTTATTTTTGGCTGTGATACCAAAAAGGCCAAGGACCCACAGAAACAGATATTATAAACTAACTCAACAGTAGCCATAACGATAGTGATAACACATTAACGATAGTCATCTATACTAACAAAATAATTATTACAGCAACATCAATTAACTAATCAAATTACAAAAGAAATGAATCCTAAAATGATTAGAACAACTTACCTTGAAACCGCAGAACCTGTATTGGTGTATTCACGGTAACCCCGCCTGGACACGGGTCGTGGCGCGTCGGGTCTCCTCACCCCCGCGCTGCCCTCCGAATAGTCCATAAATTACGCCAAGTAATTATATTTTTCACATAAAAAACCAGGTCAAGTGTGGCGAATTGTCGACAGGCGCATTAGCTTTGTTGTTGACGAACGTTGTCATGGCAACAAAAGCTGTTGCCATGCTTCTATTGATTGTTTAGTTTATTAATGTTGCTTATATAAAAATATCTATTCTTAATTTTATAGCGTGTGCACATTGTTACGGTGTACAGAAACGGTTTTTTTGTACGGTTTTTAACGACCGGTCTCACTATGTATATGTCAAATCTGATTGTGGTGTAAATGCTGATAAGTGCATTTTTGTGGTTAATGGATGACCATTGGGTCGTAGTGGACATAGTATCTAAAAGGATTTACATGGTTTAGTTTTGTGCGAACGCACGTTAATTGGCAGATTCACTTGCAGATTCACAGCTCGTTAGCAAACATAATTTAATTCGCGTGCTGAAATCATACGACCGGACAGCTATAAAGCAAAGGGTTATTGTGCGCGGGTGTAGTTAATAACGTCCGTTTCGATGCAGTGCGACGCGGATAGATCATAGCTTTTTAGTTGTGAATGATTTTTATTGCATTCTGTTTTACCGCATAGTGAGTATACTCGCTTATGTTTCATCGTTACTAACATCACTACACCTAAAGAAAGCTGTTTCGGTAAACCGGAGGAAGAGTATGAACACTTTAAAGCATATTTGAATATGCTATTTGAAGGATATTATATGTAGTGGCTGAATAGTTATAAACTGTTGACTGTTAAGTTCGCTTTTCATGTTTTGATCCTAAGCAGATAATAATAATAATAATAACCCCTCTGGGACAGTCGTTATCTTATCAGACTAACGCGATATCGGAGGGCACAGTACACTAGCTTTTAAACTATCACCTTTGCCTTGTAATATAAACAAAAAATATATCACCAGGTTAAATAAAAGCGCACAAACCGCAGGGCAGCTAGTGGCGAGCTGAATGTAAGTGGCGACACTGCGGTCCCGAATACCTCAGAGAGTTGGTTAGGACCTCGTCCCCGGCTTGCCATTACTGGTTGGCTGGGGTGGAACTTCAAGGGCGCCCATAGGACTCTCAACTCTGGCTTGCCTTGGTCGGCCGGTCAGAGGGAGGCCGCTAGAACTATATGCTTGGAAGTGGAAGTGTCATTTTCAAGGGCATAACTACGGGGAAACCCGCTCCAGGTCTCCGTTGTCACGAGACCCATGATGGTGAAACCGGCGCCGCACCGCTCGACACCCCTAGCCACTCGCACCGGTGTTGCCCTCTGCTGCTGGCTTGTATGCCTATAGTGGCTATTCAGGGGGCCCATCTAGTGAGTTGGCGAGTGACCGTCTGCCCATTGCATTGATGCTATTAGAGTATTCAGGGCAGACGCCGTTTTTTATCCATAGTTAGCAATACACCGGTCCACCAAACACCCAAACCTATAGCCCACATATTAGAATCCATACGTAGCAATAGTCCTACGCCTGCTGCGGCTAGTGCCGCTGTATGTGTTCCATCCTACCTTTGATTAAAACTCTCGAAGGGCCTCTTCACGTTGGACCCATGTCTCCGTGTAAGCCTCTCAAAGGGCCAGGTATTTTCTAATATAATATGTTAGAAAGTACCTGTGATAAGAGAAACATAATAATAAGTTTATTTATTTCTCTCTTCACAAAGAATATTAGTACAATAAATTGGTTATAGCAGTGTATGTAAGCTATTTTCTTTGTGAGAGACTGGAGTCTATACTAGGGATAACCCTGTGTGACAGATCTCCAGGCCCCCAACCAGAATATTCAATATTAGAATAAAGAGATACATGCAGCCACAAAATATGACTAATTCTTAATTCCTAGTGACAATAATATGTTGTTAGAGAGAATGTGCAGTGTGTGTGTGTTTGTGTGTATATGTGTGTGCATGCGTGTGTATGCGCGCGTGTGTGTGTTTGTATGTATGTGTATGTGTGTGCGCGCGTGTGTATGTTTGTGTGTGCGTGTGTTTGTGCGTGTGAGTGTGTGTGTGCGCATGTGTGTGTGCGCATGTGTGTGTGCGCATGTGTGTGTGTGCGTGCGTGTGTGTGTTCGCGTAATTTATAAGTATTTAGTTACAACGGTATGACCAACAGTTTTTCAGTATTCTCATAATCTAAGGATTGAAGCCACTTAGATAGGACTTTCTTGCATTGGTATTTGGTAAGTGGATATATGGATAAGAATCAGTTAACTTTGTTATATAAGTACGCGCCAAGGAATGTTAAATATCTATGTGAGAAACTAGTTTTAAATCGTCTACGAGGGCACACTGCATAATTGCGTCTTTTGCTACATACTATATTAGGACTGTAATGAAGGTGTGAGTGTTTTCGTAGTAGCACATGTAGGATGAACAGTTGACGTACGGATAGTAAGCCACAGCGTTCGTAGAGATCTTTGGTCGGGTAATGAAAAGGAAGAAATTGGTTTACTTTTAAAACCGCTCTTTGGGATCTCTCGAGGTTAAGCATAGTGGTTTTAGATGCGCCTTCCCAATTTGTTATGCCATAATGTCCTCCAGACCGATTTTCGCTCACGGCGGCCAATCTTAACGGAGACTGGCCATCTGCGCAGGAGATATTATAGTGCACAAGTATGTGCACAAACACAAGTGCACTCTTTGTTCCCTTACCCTCATGATCCGATGGAACGGATAATCCGACACGATCGGAGAGAGATCAGGCGCAGGACCAACGGCTTTACGTGCTTTCCGAGGCACGGGGGTGTCTAACACCGCCAACTTCCTAACTCCGGGCTCGTATTGAGATTTCTTAACAGAAAAACCCGATACCTTTATGTTGGCCTGACCCGGGATTCGAACCCGAGACCGTGCACAGCAGTCGCATTCACTACCGCTGCGCCATATGTTATTAACGACTGGCATAGGGCGTGGTATACCATTTTTAATATCGTAAATTCAGCCACATGCCGAAGCTTTTCAAAAATAAAAATTAGTTTACGAATGCGTGATGTAAGTAAGTTTGTATATGTGCTTGAAAGTTAAGTCTGCTGTCAACAATAATACCTAAATATTTGACGGTATTAGTGTTCTGAATTTCAGGACAAGAACAAACCATAGAACTGTCATTGCCGCAGATGTGAGCCCTCAGCGAAAGTCGGTCGGGTAGTGTAAAATTGTGGTTAGTTAGAGAAAAAGATACATATTTGGTTTTTTCGACGTTAAGTAGTAATTTATTGTATTTGAGCTATGCAGATACCATATTGAGTCCTAATTGTGCATGGTAGAAAACCTCATAGACATAATTTCATTCTTCTCTGCATACTTAATGGACTTACTCTACCTCACCTGTTGTGGGAAAGTATAAACAATTGCCGATGTTATATTTTTAGAAAGTATTCCTTTTAACACCAACTGGCTCCCAGAAGGGATAGGAGATTTGGCCTAGTATACACCTGCAATAAATATCATAATATATAAAAACCAAACTAAAGATCTACAAAATAAATATTGCTGCTGTAATTCCAATATTAGAATGCATAACCCGCATGATTTGTGTCTGAAATATTTAAATTATGTAGAGGAGACAATGCTAAAATGGATTATGCAAAATGTATACATTGTCAATCCTCCATAAATAATTACCATTTGTTAAATCACAACCAAAATCAAAATCAAGATGTTCTAGATATATCCAAGCGATTAAGAGAAAAAGAGAGGAAGTATTTATTTAAGCCTAATGAGTTATCTAGCTAGCTTAGCCAAGCTTATTATGAGGTAGACCAAGTTTCAACAGATTACAAACGCTGGATTTGAATTAGCTACTACTAGCTCTGTCCGCGTGAATCCCAATGGAACGCAAAATCCTATGTGTCAAATTTCATACAAATCTATTTAACGGCTTATGCGAAATTGAGTAACATTCAAAAGATTTTCCAGTATTTTATATTTGTTGTTATAATATTAGTTGTAAGTACAACAAATGGTATTCATCGAACTTATACTAGACAGTATCTACCAGAAAGAATTATTACTAATGCTACTGCAAAGTAGTTCGAATAGAAATGTCTTAAACAGACGTTGCAGTATCTAGCAAACTCTCAACATTGTAATAATTTTATTCTTTTTCTAGCTTGCTTTTACCCTGCTCTCCTCTATTACGTTCGTTCCACATAGCAAATGACTAACGCACGAACGCCATATTAAATGGCCTGATTCATTATACATCAGTAGATTACACGCAGTGGTGGGCAACGCAATGAATATTATTCAAATAAGTATTATTCTCTCATCATGCATGTTTTTAACAAATGCGATTGGATTTTATGGACTTTTAAATACGTACAGATTCTTTCAAAGAGAACTTAATAATACGGCTGGATTGTTCGATGCGTCTCCGACTATAACTAGCTGGATTGAACAGCCAGTAGACCATTTTAATGAAAATGAAAATCGGACATGGAAAATGAGATATTTTGAAAGACCTGATTACTGGAAAGAAGATGGGCCTGTATATTTATTAATTAATGGCGAAGCACAAGGAAGCGATGCCCTTCTACGAACAGGAATATTACATGAATTAGCAAAGGAAACCAATGGAGCTATGTATGCAACGGAACATAGATATTACGGTAAAAGCCAACCGTTTGAAGACATGACCACCGACAACTTAGCGTACCTCAGTTCTAGACAAGCCCTCGCTGATGTAGCTAAGTTACTAAGAGAAATCAAAACGTTGCCTCAGTATAATGAATCAAAAGTTGTTGTTGTTGGCGGGTCTTACGCAGGCAATTTAGCTGCATGGATGAAGTTATTGTATCCGGAGTTAGTTGATGCAGCTATAGCTAGCAGTGCTCCAGTGTTAGCAAAGAAGAATTTTTATGAATACCTAGAAAGTGTTAGTGACGACTTTGAGCAGCACGGTACACCTGGGTGTCACTACAAAATAAGGCAAATGTTTAATCGATATGATGAGTTATTTAAAACTCCTGCTGGTATCGACAAGTTAAAAGAAGAAGAACAAATTTGTAACACCACTGATATGTCTAAACTAGTAAACAAACAATTATTTTTCTTGGAAAAAGCTCTACATTTCATGTATGAAGCACAATACGGCGATACAGAAAGTATCAAAAACTTTTGCGAAGAACTGACGCTCGATAATAATCTACACCTGGATTCGACTGAAGATGACGATGAATTTAGTTTATGGAGCGAGAAGAGTAACTGTTACAACTATGATTTTGATAACATGATTGAAAGTATAAAACAAGTTGATTGGATAAAAGCATGGACCTACCAAACATGTACAGAATTTGGTTACTTTATGAGCTCATCTTCTAACAAACATCCATTTACAGACAACATTCCTGTAGACTTGTATTACACTATATGTACAAAAATGTACGGTAAAGAATTTGGTGAAAAAAAAATCGACAAGGGTATTAAAAATGTCAATGACATGTATGGTGGTCTAAAGCCTAATGTTACCCAAGTGGTTTTTGTAAATGGTGATTTAGACCCATGGGCCAGATTAGGCATTTTAGAAGACATATCTTATGAAGCACCTGCAAAAGTTATACCTCGATCATCGCATTGTAGAGATCTATTGTCTGATAAACCAAAGGATTCTGAAGAGTTGAAAGAGTCCCGAAAATACATTAAGTATTTGATAAAGAGGTGGATAAGTGCAGGTGAATATGCAAAACCGGAAGAAGGATCTTGATCTGTCTGACCTTAATGTAATATTAGGGTCGTAACGTAAAACTGTGCATTAAATAAAGAATTGTATTATTATGTGTATTACATAAAAATAACATGAATGATGCTTTTTCATTTGACCCGTAGGTTCTGCGTATTATTTTTTATATTGTTATTTACTGAGCACAGTTCATATTATAAATATTGATCTCTCCGCTTAACTTATTTTGTATTTACTTTCGTTATCCATTCATATTATGTCAGACATGTTTTAGTATCAATGTTATTACTTGTGGATACATAAATTGTTGTGGATTTAAAAACAAGTAATAATATTTACCTAACCTGGGCATCGAAGCCCGGACGATTATGACCCGTCGTTAACATAAACGCATTCTTATGCCACACGAGAATATAATTTTACTTTAATTTCTGGTGCCAGTAAGTTTTGGCATTAAGATAGTTTAAGCCTATTCAGTCAAAATAATTGAGGTAAAATACTTAGATTCAGGTAAAATCCATCCTAAATAAAAGCCTAAATAAAATAAATACCTATATGTCTATATAGGTATGGACCAATGAATGAAGGTAAATTAAAAAAATAGGTTCAGCGTCCTGATGGGAGGTGAATTATTTTTTAAAGGCAATCTCACCGTGATCATGGCTTTTATAATGTAATGGTTGGAAAAAGAAAATATTAAAAGCTCTATACAAAATAAACACAAGAAAATGCATGTAAATTATGTAGTTTAATTGTAATGTCTAATATTCATGTTAAAAAAATAAGACAGTATCTAGTGCAAGTATTTATTTTTATAGTTTGGTTTGGTCATAATTAGCCTGTCGAATGTCATCTTGATCTGCTGCCTTTGACGTGATGATGTGAATAAATATTGTACGATTATTCAATTTTCTTATTTTTATGAATTAAAAAGACAACGCCCGCTCTAGGAATAATTACTGTGTTGCGGGGGACTTACAAACATTCAAACAACGCACACAAAGAATACTCAGACTCGGTACAACCATTTGTGAATCACACAAATTTTTGTCTCGTGCGGGATTCGAACCCACAACACGGTGCAGTGACAGCGGCGAGTCGACCACTAAACTACTACGGTATCCGTGCAGTTAAATGATCGTGAAATCAATTTGATGATTGATG
This sequence comes from Catocala nupta, assembly GCA_963675205.1. Taxonomy (NCBI): domain Eukaryota; kingdom Metazoa; phylum Arthropoda; class Insecta; order Lepidoptera; family Erebidae; genus Catocala; species Catocala nupta. The sequence goes on from OY776080.1 coordinate 20,713,415, forward strand.
CTGAGAAAGTGAGAAAACGATCATGTCTAATCTTGCAATATTTATCTTATGATTTGAATAGTTATTACTCATACATAAGGCGCCGGTCCCACTGCGGGCGGTCTAGCGCTCAGAGTTACGAGTTCTGCGTTCTGCGTTCACTATCATGTATGCGCGGTCAAAGGGAACGCACGTTCTGTAGGAGTTCATTTTTTTTAAAAGCGGTCTCGATATCCAACAAATTTGTAATTTTTTAAGTAAGTAAGAAGAGCGTGTGACGTGTAAAGATGGTGACTGGTAAGGATTACTGAACTCCAGATTTCTAGACCGCTCGCTCTGTGGGCAACTGTGAACGCTGAACGCAGAACTCGACCGCAGTACGCAGACCGCCGGGGCGATGTGTTCGTCGCCTAATAGTACCTCAAAAGATGTTTTTCACTTATGTATAAGTAAAAAACATCTTTCAGATATCATCAATATAAACATTTACTGGTTCACTACTGGACATGGCTTTCTCAAACTGCACGCAACTGAGCACGATGTGTGTGAACACTGTTTCTCCAACTATTTATGTTTAGTGTTCGGTGCATTTCTACTTGTTAATCGAAAGAGGTATGTCGGGTAAGAAATAACACATTTAAAATACGGTGTTGGCTTAACACATTGAATTTACAATAAACAAATATGTAAAATATTATTGAAACTCGCTATTGGTATAACTACAATTCCTCGTAAAACACTTAAATAGAGAAATTTATTAAATATTATTATGTTATCATGCGTTTATTTTATAAATACATTTGCAATTGGTTATAACTTTTTCGTAAATGATCTAAGTGCGTGTATAAACAGTGTATGTGTGCCAGACAATTGGAAACCGTTAGACAATTTTAACAAAACTGATAACCGTACGTGGCAAATGTAAATATTACTACGATATACTTGATTTAAGGAAATTAGAAGTATCTATTTATTTATACATATATTGGAGATGAAAAAGAGGCAAATTTATACACTCTTCATGCAAGCTTTATACAGGCATTAGCAGAAGAAACTATAAATGCTAAGTAGTAAAACTTTTTCTGAAATGAATATGGGACGTGTGGCATATCTTAGTTCGAAACTAGCGAGTAAATATTCTTGATTTTTAGTTAAGTATATGATATGGTGAATAGTTTTGTACAACACGCGGCTGTAGGTGTTACCTTGTGTAGTATTGTTGCTCGAGTCTTCTGTTAACTTCTTTATAGCCTAATACAAAATAATAACTATATAAATAAATAATATTTGATAATTTATTTAATAATTATTGATTTTGATAATTATATGAAGTATATATCGTATGACAGGATAATTAAAAATTAAAACGCTCGTTTTATTAAAAATATTTGTATATTCTATTCATAAACGGTCTGCCTTATGATAGGTTACTCGATAACCAACACCCTATTTTACACAATACAAGTGGATGTTGATGTTAAAATACTTAAATTCGTTATAATAACAGTACCTATACATTGAGTTGGATTACGAAGATATTTTCTATCAAACACACCAATAATTTAAAAATGCTCTGCTTTAATTTATTGAGTAACTGAATCCTTTGTAATTCTGATTAATATTCATTACAACATACAATATGGAGCATGTTTTATGCTTATAACATTTGAAATAATGTACAAAGGTCTTAAAGGTGAAGTCCTATTATTTCTATGATTTTGACAATACAAATTCATTTGACTTATATATTATAAACTACAAGTATCATTATAATTATCTACAATAATGCATAAGATACAATATGGTAACCTGTGTAGCACCTCCGAATATTTGAAGCTACATATCAGTTTTAGAAGCGTATAAAATAAGATCTAATAAAAAGATCTATGACGATACACTAACATAGTTCTTTCAAGGATCTTATTTTAAAGTATAAAAATATAATATAATTATGTAACTCTAAAATATGCTACGTATATAAATCATGTCTAAATATACAAATATATTTTAAATCCATAAGGTAATTGTGACAATAAATTATATTTAAATTGTCAACATGGATTTACGTAACTAGAACATATTATATTGAGTATTGGAGAGATATATCAGAAAGTACATGAATACAAAACTTAACGTAATATATAAAAGGGGAGAAGTATTTACAATAGAATATGACGTAATATTATTTATTCTTAGTTCTACCTTAATATTTAATCAAATAACATGATGCTATTCATGTTTACATACAAATAACAAATACTAACATTGTATTGTAAAAGGCAGTAATAGGTACAATGACAAATGTTCTTGTTCTCAGAGCATGAAATAATGCATTATCGGAAAATAAATATGATTGCCTGTAAAACGCTTTTAAACTTAATTGGGAAGTACATCTTAATTTTGAAAATATTATTGTTTTGACCCTGAATAATTTCGTAACAAAATGAATACGAGAAAAGCCCTAATGGTTTTAAAATTTTCCCAACCCTGTTTTGACTAGGATTGACACTTAATATAATAAAAAATATAATATTTTAACTATAAGACAATTGTGATGTTGTTGAACACGCAAATCGTTAAATAAGTTGGCAGTGATAGTTAACTTATTGGTTTAATTAATTTAAACTATATATTTTTACAATATTCAGTTAAATACGTTATATCTAAAATGTTGGTAAAGTTGATTACTAAATTATTATATAATAGTATTACTTAAATTTACGATTACAAAAGTTACGAGATTGTGTACAAGAAATCTCGATAAGTCGTAAATCAAAAAAGCAAATCTCTTGCTTCATACATACTCGTTCACATTGTGTTATCTATACAAAAACACAATGTATGTTGTCTCTTACATTTTGTAAACCTGTAAATATTTACATTATCATAATTATACGATTTTTAAGACGCCATCACATCGACTCATTGAAATTGTATTGTGATCTGTTGTTTATCAAATTAGGATATCATCTAAGTAAACGAAGTGAATTTTTATCGTGGAGAATGTTCTAATTGATTGTAACGTCGATGTGACGGTATCCACGTTCTATGTCTAAGTTTGATTGCCAGGTGTGTTGTGATTCGCACTCTAGTCCCATTCTCCAATGAACATATGACGCGCGTGCGGTGCTGGTGGAGGGGGAAAGCCGCGGCCCGGCATGGGCAGGCGGCCGTACAGCGCGTACGGGTCATAGTGCTCTCCGTCTGCAAGCAACATCAATATCCGTGTTTTAGACTACTGCGTGGTCGCGTTCTTCAAATATTAACAAATTGAAATTTAGCCTGCTTGCCAGGTAAAGGCCTCCTTTAATTTTATCAGTACGGCCGTAACTAAATTTATATCTATTGCATTTATTTGTCTTTACGCAGGGTTAGTAAAGATGTTATACAAATAAAGGAATAAGCGAGCGATAATACACAACTTTCTAAACTATTAAGTTTAGTTACAATCGTGTATTTAGGAAAGGTAGGGTAAGTTGCGTTTCCTAACGACGAACTTTATATTATACTTAATTGAAAAATTGCCCTAGTCTCAATTCTAATCCTACGATACATATATCTAAGGATGATAGCAAAGCTTGCGAAATGTAAATTTGCATTTCAGAAGAATTAAAGAACTGACTAGATTGTCAAGAAAGAAATTTTGAAACAATGGGCGTGTATTTTGAGACTGGTGATTATGGGAAATGAACTCAAGAAACATGAATAGTGGAAAGTCGAAGCTACATGGCGAGTTGTGCTACCAAGCGAAGCTGTCTAATATAACAGAAAGTTTAAATACCAAGGTTGTAGCGAAGAGTCCGCGGTGGCGGTGGAATTAAAGTGCGGGGTTAGTCTGTATATACACTAGCGTGGCTGCTGAATCACGAGTGGTCGCAGCCGTTTCTCCCTGTTCGGATAGAATTGAAACATGAGCTTCTCTTTTCTAGGGACACGATCGTACGCACCGATTCCGCTCTCGTATGAGCGAGCGTGCCACAGAGCCTGCGGGGGCATCGGGGCGTGGGCAAACGGTGGCATGTGCGGCGGGAAAGGGCCAGGGTGAGCGTGGGCAACGCTGTAACGCTTGCTGGGCACGGGCACCTCCTTCAGGGTAAGGCGCTCAGTCATCGCTGGTAGAACTTTAGCCCCGTTAGTCTTCACAAAGTTCGGGACGCGCGCTCGAAGGCCACAGTAGTAGGGATCGTCTGAAAACAAATAATAAAATGTTGAAAACACATTACACGCTAAACAAGTATCGACAGACGTTTTAGTACCTAGAAACGAGGCTTTATATAACATGGTTTTCGTTCACCTATCCCTATGTTAGAAACTGCGAACATATTCGCTAATAAAACGGAACGCGTGTACGTTCGTACCATGTTCCGCATCCTACGCCTGACTCGTTCCAAATACCGTCGATTCAAATATCAAGGATACGCCGAAATGCCAGCTGACGATTGCGACACACCGGGGCATTGTCTGCTTATAACCTCTGCACCGAGCACATCTTATGAATGGAAAACAAATACTGTCGAATTAAAACGTGCGAAAGCGATCCAAAAATGTCAGACTCGATCACTCTCGGTATGTGAAATATGCGTCAAACGTGGCCTGACATTGACACTTGGTTACCGTGAACGTAGCTGCCGACATCACCAGATAAAGAGTAAAATTCATTTGCATAATACTTCCAAAATTAAAAGTCATAATTCTGTGTTATTTTATGTTAAGTTTATCCTTTCAAAGTGTATTCAGACGTAAACTGGCTCATATTTCAAAAGAGACTTCGCCTTTTAGTCGGGTTGATATAACTCTTAATATTTTAAATAGTATCTACTCCTTTTAAGACGGTGCTTGTGGTGTTTGAGTAAGTGTCCCCTTGTAATCTGTGATGTATGGCCACGCTCTTGATACACTACCTAGGTACTCGCTAGTCCTTTTGTGAACAAAAAGTTTCTTAGAAACTCAAAATTCCACTTTGTATGCGTACATTCTGTAGTAAGTGCATCGAAAGTAAGTGATGTTACTATTCCAGAATCTAGCTCATCTTTTCAAAATTTTAATCTTCACCGTCATAAGTTTATGAAGATTTAGTATTGATTAATACTACATTTTATAACAAAGATTGTTATAGATTTATTGATCAATACTTGACTTCATAATCTAATACTGACAATCAAATAAAACATATTTTAGTTAGGTACTTCTACGGTTTAAAATACCTTCTACGATTCCATAAACAATCTACTGTGTCCTTAACTTAAACTGTATATTCCATATTTTATAAATATTGCTTTAAATCACGAGACGCGTGGACATGGTCTTATAAATGATGATCTGGCTAGAGATGTTGATATAAAGGTTCACACTTGCATCGTTGTTGTATAAATTGCGTCTGGGATTCATAAATCCATTGCATTGTCAACAGCATCGTGTACCGAATGGACACTCGGAACGGTACGAGAGGACTGTGATTGCTCGACTAATATCATGGTGGTAAATAACACTTTTGTAATTCGACATTTTGAAATGCTGTAATGAATTGTCATTTGTCATTAGCTAGATGTAATGAATGAATGTCAAGTAAATATATGCACTTACATATTGTTACCTTTATGTGTGATAAATCAGTTATAATGTTAGCTTACATTCGTTTTTGTACGAGTGTTGATATTTCTTTCATTATTACTGTGTATAATATAATAAGTCAATGCAATCTTTAACTGTCCTTGCAGAATAATATGCGATATTAATATTGACTGCCTTGTTGCGTGGTATGCCTGTTTGCATTTATGTTAGCGGCAAATCGTGTCGTTTGAGTTTAATTCGATTTTAGTCTGACAGTTTTTAGTTAAGAGAAAATCTTTGTTGACGAGCCGTGTTATACGAGTAACTCTACCTTAAACTTCGGGTATAATAAACACATGGCGTAAAAGTAGTAAACAGTAGTTTCGATAGTATTTAGTACGTAATATTTAGAATGATTTGAAAATACATACATTTACATGCATCCAGTAAAAAATAAAAGTAGCTAGCAACCAAATTACTAAGTAGTGTCACAGGAGCTAGCTGCATCTTCGGATGAACCTATTTGCCCATTAAGGAGGAATTATTGACAGTGTAATGACCAAACTCGGTGGGCTATCCACAGACCGCTCTCAATGTAGGCGCCGCGAGGAACTTCGCCTTTTAAATACTGTTATTACCCATTCAGCAAGACAGAACATCGTGATACTACCAGAAGAATTTATACTGTCCAAGTAATTAATGCTGAATTTTTCTTTTCACTTTTTTTAATTCCCTTTGTTGCTCGCAAATGGAAAAGTTAATTGAAGTGAAGTAAGTTATGAGCCAGAGGACGGAACGTAATTAGGGACTTGTAAAGCGAATCGACAGATTTAGTGAACGAATAGTATTGTATTGAAGTAAAAGTTGGAATAAAATGTTTTTAAAGTTACAATAGGTGTTAATTAGTCCCAGTGATTTAATTGATTGCTACTAACAGTTTCTTACTTACTTATACCTAGTTTTACTCTTTATTTTCCGAATGCTATGGTTACTGTAAGCTGAAACTGGAATACAATTTATTTGTAAGCTTTGTCTTCTCATCTCGTCAAATTACTTACCATATTTCTTGTTGTCTTTGCCTTTATCTGATTTGCCTCTCGTTAGCTGTGCTGGCATGCGTCCATCACCCTCAATGTCATCGTAGTCCGGCTGCAAAATCAATAATAACAAATATTTTAAGAAATTTTAGTGCAATGTTTCTTTGACTGTTATATAATGAAAACCAACATTTGGTTGTGAGCTACACCAGATTACAGAAATAATCAAATATATTTCAGGATGTTTAGTTTACACTTTCACGTTTCACGATACTAAACATTGAGACATGAAAGCGCTAAAAGCCGCTAGAAGAACACCCAGACCGCAATTACCATGTAATATGTCTACTAAACAACACAACTTGCGCCTAAGAACATGTAAGAGCAAGCAAAACACGAGGCAAAAATCAGATGTAATAATATGAACGCGTGGGCGCTGTACAATCTTTTACCTTGTAACGAACCAAAGATGGCATCAAAAAACAAAGAATCGTGATATATAAAACTCATAGGAACAGGATCTTATCAAATAAAGGTTATGGAAACCACCCTGGCAAAACATATCGGTTCATGCAATATATTTTCTTAATAAACACCAGGCAGGGATAAAAGTGAAGCTTAACAGACACACAAAGGACATTGTTCATTTGTATGGTGTCAGAAGCTAAGCTGAGACTAGGTAAACCAATAAAAGGCTAAAAGCCGACTCGGGTGGACTCACTATCATTTATCTTTGGAGGCGATGAGATGTGAGATACGTCAGCGTTATCTACCCCGCTGCGCTGACCATTGTCCACAGTGGTACGGTTGCGATAGTGCATGTCCACAATTATCTGACAAGAAGTCGGAACTGACAGGCGTTAATCGGATTGAACTTTCACCCGCGTTCGATGTTTATAAGTTATTCTTTATTATTGTTCTTTACGCAATGTAGCAACGCAGACGAACACGTATTGTGGATGGAGAAAGAGCTATCGACGTCAATAGATGTATTTGATGGCTTATTTATAATTCTAGCTTATATGAATGTTTGATGGTTAATATATTAGCTACGCTTCTTTGTTAAGAGGCACGTTATAAAAGTAATTTTATATTATTATTGTATGTTTATCAAGTTGTTTGGAATTTGAAATTACGCGACCGTCAAATAATATTATTAAGCAAAGTCAACACTACTAATCAAAGTTTATAAAGTTAATTTGTGAATAGTAAATAATATAAGCATATACTTAAGTGTAGGTTTGTCAAGCACAAACAAGGTAGGTTGAAAAAGCATACGTCCATTATGTGTCTAAATTCGGTGAGTATAAGTGGCACTAAATGAAAGAAGAGATTAAAAATATTAACGTTAATTGGAATTTCAAACATCTTGAGGATTAGGTATCAAATTTAAATAATTCGTCCTTTAATATGAAGTTGGTTTTATTAATGAAAATAATTAATAAAAGCTGACATAAGAGTCAAGAGATTTTTATTAGGAGTTGATTGTTAACGTCACTGTCATATCTCACAGGTGACTAACTTGCAGATTAAAGCCAAAATAATTATTATTCAGCGAATACGAAGACATGCTCAAGATTAAATTTGCATAAATTTAAATTTTATCACTAAGCAGATTACAATCTATATATATTTTAAAATGTGTAATGCTATATTTATTTTTGACCACATAAAGATTAATAATTTGTAGTTCAGAATAATTTTGTCGTACGACCATAAATAATGATGCTTCCAATTACTACTTACCTACATCCAACAAATTATGATTACACAGCTACAACCAACGACGGAAATGAAAAAATCCTTACAAAAGGAACAAACATCGATATAAAATCTTAAAGAAACGAGGACTGAATAATCAGTGACAGAATATACAAAGATCACAGTGAAGCAGTCGGAATATTAATGAAAGACGAGATGTAATAAAAATTACACGCAAATTATCGTAATAAAAATAGCCATGCGCTCTCAAAGAGTACCTTGCTGCTCTAATATAACAATAAAAAAATATTCGTAATGCAATTTTCACTTCGAAAATTACTTTGTCGATTCGTAACCGCATCTTACCTTTTATATCGAAATGGCTACGAGGATATAAGTTTATATTATTCAATCATGTTACTGTGGGGCCCGTAAATCATATCCTATTAAATTAATTCTTCTCGAAGGGCCAATCTCTAGGTAAAATAAGCCGTTGAAAATTGAATTACACGTTAACTCACTACCGGCAATCAAAGTGACTTGCTGATTCAGATTCACATTTTTTTCTATTTGTACTTATTGATTTAATTTATACACAGTATGTATATTGTCCACGTAATTGGACTTACTTTGAATGGATTTAAGGTGAGGTGTAATTATAATGATTTTTTATTTTTATATAAATAAAGTTATTAATAAAATAAATGTATGATTTTCTACTGATTATTCTTTTGTACTTACATATAGTTAGGGTAAAAATCGGCCAGCCTTCACAAATTAAATAGCTAGCGAAGAATGGGCGTAATACACCTTAGCCTTTTACCCCCGTAGAGGAAATAGGTGTGGATTGATTTATGACTAGGACACCCATGTGCTCACTCTTCAAAAATGTATTTAATAGGCGTCATTACTAACCTTGGGAATATCTGCAGGGCCATATCCATTTTCTCTGGGTGGCAGCTTCGGAGGCTTGTCCCCTCTCCTTTGTCCCATTTGCATCATGAGCTGTTCTCTGGTGGCAGCCACTACTCCGTGGCCATTATTGTGTCCATAGCCTCCTGAACTGCCGCTGGAACCTGAGCCATTGTTGTTGGAGCTAGCGATGCTATAAGGGTCCTCATCAGGAATGGGAATACGAGGCCGGTTCTTAATGTCCATTGGTCGTTGCACTGGGGATAATACTGTTGAAGACCATTTAGTTGTGATAGTTATCCAATCTTCTGCTCAAGTAAAACATGGCCAACAATGACTCATCATTGGTAAATTATATTTGACGAAAAATGGACATTGTTGAATGTTGAATATAAACGATTTAGGTGTGGTGTGAACTTGTGCGTAAGTATCAAATGTTGGCTTTGTAAGATTGACATTTTCGGTCGTACTACATTAAACAAGCATTAATAAACATTTATTCACACTATTACAACTTATGTAAATATATGAACCAGGGCTTTATATATTAATAAAAGGTCGAACGAACTTCGTTCTCGAGATAAATAGCAACACGAGCGCTATTGAAACGTTCGAAATATTGTATAATAACAAGTTTCCTAAAGATTATCCAACGTTCTGAACATACAACAATTGGAAACATTTAGCGACGTTTGCGCAACCTGCAACACGAATGTGGCGTCGTGATGTTCAGATCGGATGGCAATCACTCCTATTCACGACTCGGCACAACCTACGGTTATTAATGCGACGCTATAGGTCTGGTGTCTTCATAGCACCTTAGTTCACTCATTACCTTCGTTTCTAATCATAAAAATAAACGAAACGTCTACGATTAACCAACTTGACTATTATACCGCAAGGCTGAATGTATAATCTTCAAACAATAAATGTAAATTCATGCGAATATTGGCTATTTTAGATGCGAAATATTAAAGTGGCAATAAAATTTATTGCATTGGCGACGGCGTTGTACAAAAGAGAAATAGTGACAACTGCATTAATCTTTGTTAGTGCCAGATTGGCTTTGTCCTAAACGTTCCTTTACACTTTATAGACGTCAAAATTATAATGAACGATCTAGCGGAAATATCCAAAATAATCACTAAGTGAACGCATTAGACCTATTACTTTTAAAATACTTGTAATTGCTGCTCCCGTTCACTGCTATGATTACAGTATTTTAAAAATATATAAACCATAATTACGATAATGTAACCAGGAATTATAAAATTATATCAATTTGGAAAAGCTTTTAACTCACATTAGGGCAATTTAATGTAGGTGGAAACAATTCTTTTGTATTTAAAGATTATTAATGTAATCAAGATAAAGATTTTGTGGCATATACTCCTTTGTTTCGCACATAATCTAAGTTTAAAATACATGTGTCTGGAAATACCGTAGACGCCATGTCGCAACGGGATTAGAATCCAGATTAGTTCAGCCAATGATCTGAATGCTAAACGTGAAGGTACATACACCGACTGTTTTTAAATGCTGAGAAAATTACGTGTGTCTATTTACAAAAATGATTTTTATATTCGGTTCGCTATTTGTGGTATATGGTGAGTAAAGAACGTTTGAAATAAAAAGTATTTTAGTTTAAAGTGAGTTTTTATTTTTATAACTTTGCATAAAATACCTAAAATCTGTTGATATTCGTAATGCCTCTTTGATGTACTTTAATTATATCAAATTATTACTAGCTACTTAACGTTTTCGGCTTACATACAAGTACTAGTAGTTATTACAAGCCAATGACGAATGACATCAGATCTAATTGAACAAGAAGCAATAATATCGCAACATTGTATCTACTAGGAATGAGGGCTACTAAAATTTGTGTAATGTACAGACCGATCACTTTCGATCAGCATGCTTCCTATTGTCCTCAAAACATTTTTGCATAACCACAGTCACGACTTATGTCTGCTCAAGCCTTTAATGATTCAATTGGCGCTCGTTACAAATTCAAAGTGAATTTAATGGGTTATGAGCGATCATTGCATACTGTGATCCAGTTTTGTGTTATGACGACCTTCGTTATGAAATTGGAATGAATAATGTGAACAATCAAATCGTCTTGTCATGTACGAAAGAACATGCGGGTTGGTCAAAGTTAATCTAAATTGACTTAAACAATAAAATTAATATGATAACTAAGTTTGGACTCATTGTGAAGGCGTTGAAACAGCTAAATTGATCTTAAATAACAATGTGTTTAAGTTCATGACACGAAGTTCAAACATTTGATGCTATATCGGCAATACCGGTCGGTCCCCACGTTTAAGTGTCACGACTTCCATACAGAAAACATTAGCTACGTTACTCAATAGATTTATTTGAGTTCCTTAACAGATAAACAGTGGCTAGACCGCGAAACCACTGCAGAAAATCTATGAACGTATCTTATCCGTGTTGGAAAATCACGGGAATCTCGCGGTGCGGTTTCTTTCCCATAGATCCAGTATGATTTGCGCAAAACCAATATTAGAAGTTGAATTGTTGTTAAGTTGCCAATACAGTTGGGGTGAGTTGGGAATTTGCAGTATGGTTTGAGTGAAATGAGGTGCAATACATCGTAAGATCGATGTAAGATTGCATTGTTGCACAACAATAAGCGGCTACTGAGAAGTGAAGCTCTGCATAGCCGATGTGGTTGCGTGCTATGGGAACTAAATCATATTTGAAAATTATCTATATACCTCGCTTCACACTTGCTGCTTATTTATCTGTTAATCATATTTTCTAAATAATAAAGAAATTGTTTTCAAGTACGCCTGAACTATTTTATTCGCATTTATCGGCATTGGATCCAAGTGTACTGGAGAAGTGTCTATTGCTAGCTGATCACCTTGTTACGAGAACCGGAACATTTAGGGCGGATCCAATAATTACAATAAGACTACAACATTGATGAGCTTGTTTTAAGGCTACCTCGTCTGAAGTGTATAATCAATTTATTTCTGCACCGGACTTTCCGCACTATTTAACTTTTTTCTTTACTACTTAAAACTTCAATAAATCCAAGGTTAAGACAACTTTGGTTAAAAGTTCGCGGTTGCGCGTGAGAATATTACTGTGTATTATAAAAATTTAATTTTGTATATTCGGTTAATGATAAGTGTAGAGGTCGTCCCATTGTTCCATGATACCTGAGCTGCAGTACCGGAGGTCTACGACAAGGTAACTGTAACATTGTTCGATCTTTTGGTGTCTCTTCTCATCGTATACGTATGCAAACACACGCTTATTAAATAGTGATTGTTGTAAACGTTGATGATGCATGACTAACGTTCCATAAGGCCTTGTAAGTGACGATTGCCGATGTAGAAAGACCTAAAATAAACATCGCGATAGGTGTGATTTGTGCTTACGGTAATGATGACGTTATCGATGAAGGAGCGAAAGTCAGTGACATTTAAACACTTAAAGCGTTGTCGTACATCAGACACCCACGCTCGCATTTTGATAAATATTGTTCACAATGCAATATTTAATGGAACATTTTTATGTTATGAGATAAACAGACGTGGTTAACTCTTCACCGGCCCCATGTATCTCTGTCTCTGATATCGGTGTTAGGCAATTTATTCGCTATGACACGTATTGTGCGTTTGTCGCGCTTAATGCTGGGATTGCAATTTTTCTGTTGATTTTGCTTGTTTTCTCTGCTATTGTTGCGGGCAGCGTGAAATCGTTGGCTGCCTCTGTCAACTTTAACGATGCAACGCGCGACGTAGCTGGTTATAAATTTAGATAATAATTTAGGGCCGGTGTTATAACACGGACAAGTGCAACGATTCAAAGAGACCAAAGTAACAAAGGCAACGACCTTGTGTGTTCCGTAAAGATAAATTGAGGACGTATTAAATCACTTATTTGTTTTAATTTCATATTGACTAGTGGGCGGTACATTTCTCTCTAAGGTAATTTTTAAATTGTTTCTCGAGTCATTAGATCTGTTGTGTGGACCGTGTAATTATCTAAATATGCGGAACATTAAGCACGCATGTTTGTTAGACACTTAATTGAATTTGTTGACCAATTTTATAACTTGTATAGAAGTGATCTGATGTTATATAGCGCAGTTGATATCATTTCCTGCTTAGTTTTTGTTGGATTTAATGAAGAAATACTGGTCGTAGTTAAAAGTTTATTGGTGCGGTCAGAATTGTAGGTATGTGTGTATTGAGATAATTTATATGTAATAGGCAAATGTCGAATGTACATACATACATATATTGTCAATATAAATATATTGCGTAAGAATTGTAAAAAAGTTATCGCCTGTAATTACTCTACGGGCTTCGTCTAAAATGTTATTAGCAATAATAAAAAATATAATTTTATTAGTCACATTTGAAAACGTCATTGCGTTACTAACTGATGTATCACGCTAGCGGCACGTAGCCTAATTTCAAAAATGTCAATGTCGTGAACAAACAATAAATTTATGATTTTCCATGGATATTATTGAAACCTATTCCCATATTTATAACCCGCCTACCTTGACCATGCTTTACTTAATGAAGCCTATATGAAAAAAGCCACAAAAACGACGAGTCCATAGTTAATTTTTTGAATTCGTGGCCAGTCCTAACTTGACTCAAGTGATGATATCGTCGTGTTTTTAGCACGGAAGTGTTTTTATTGTGAAGTAAACTTAAAAATATCTTTAATATAAATATTTCCAGTGTATTGTTTCTACGAATAACATAATGTACGAGGTGTTTGAAGTTTTCAACGTCTTTTGTTACAGTTTTTTTTGATGAACTGTTTTTCTACTGTAATTTAATATTGTACGTCCTATTTACAATGATTGATGATCTTTGTGTTCGTTTGTTTAATTGAATGCTTATGTATACAAATACTTATTAGTAGTGTGAAATATTTAAACTGCCAAACGAAAATAGAAGTTAGTGATTTTTTGAGAATGTTGCAAATGTACTAGGTAATATTTAATAATGGCGCTTGCCAAAAATGTAATAAAGGGCATTATTGATATAGGTATATGGATTTGAAAAATAAAACCGACCTAAAAATTCGGTTAATGCAAAATGAACTTACACACCCAAGTTTACGTGCCTTTACAATTAATGTATTAGTTTTGTTAAATTTATGGACTCCAAGAAGTGAATTTACACTGGAATGAAATGAAATGATATTTATTTTATTTCACGTAAGGAATAATATAACTAAAGCAATGTCATTATATACTTATGTACCTACCTATAGTATGTATATCTAAGAAACATATTACTATTAACTAACGAGGCTACGCATTCCAGCTATATTAATTTAACGGTCAACTACGTACACTTACATAAATAAATAATTATCTTTTTGTAAAAAGTATATGACCTTCTAACTATATTCTAACTGTAATATTTCGTGGGAAACGAATCCATCAGTTTTATCAAACTGCATCTTTTGTAGGCAATTAGTTCCCCATCCTACTTACTGATCTAAATTTAAATTGAAAAAAGAAAAGAAAATTAAATAATACTCACACGTTTATAAACAAGTTTAATTTTGTCAAGTTTATGTTAATTTTGATTAATTTATTAGTATCGACAGGTCTGAGGCTAAAAGGTTAATCTGACGTAATTCGTAATGGCTGCGTAACTTTTGAGAATAATTCTCACGCTTACGTCATGGTGCTATCCTGTTCTTTTGTCAGTTGTTCAAACCTTCAAATGACTATAAAGCCGGTGAATATAACTCGAGAATTGCTATATTCCTACGTAATTGGTAATTATTCATAGCTATATTCAATTTATTACTAATTGCTAACATAGGTAAGCCTGGATCCATTAAAATAGTGTTCTTAATGTAGGTTCATGTGCTGAGTAGAAATTTACCTTTATGGTTGGTGCGAAGATGGTAATCTTCCCAGAACGAAATTACCGAATGTCATCAATTCAGATAGAACTAATTTGTTGAACTAAATTATTCTGAGTCTTTGCGCATTTGTTTTTACGTTTAATAAAGTCAATGATTTCATTAAATAAAATGACGTATTTAATACGCATGTCTTTCTTTGTACAAGCGTGAAGATCTAAATTGTACGTAAGTATTCAACCACACCTAAACGTTTATATCAGTATCAAGATTATATAAGATACAATCTGCAATGTGCAGGTAATAGAAAGCAACAGCGAACAATGTTTCGCCAAGGTCGCCAGCTGACGTGACAACCGGATCCGAGCCCTTGTCAACGTCGATAACGTTGGTAATGATAGTATAAAGCTTATTTAAGTCGAACCAGATTAAGTGTTTACAAAGCTTGCGTTGTAAGGAAGCAATGCAAGTGTCATTAGACTAATAGATAAATAGAGAATTAGTACGAAGATTCCGCTGAGTCTTACGTTGCAGTTATCTTCCACTCAAAATCTACTTTATTATTAAATAATTTGTGTGTTGTAATAAGAATGAATGCTAACCTTAAAATATCTTAAGGTTTTTCTTAACAAAATAATTTACTTTTTGCTGTCTCGATGTGATTCACTAAAGTGCATATTATCGCTAATCCTAAAACCTGCACAGTTTTTGTTTCCTTTGGCTTCGATATAAAATCTTTTGAAGTCGTAAAAAATGTCGACAGCTGCATATAAAAATTGTGTCTGTGGTATGTCCAGAAAAAGGTTCACTAATGTATTCAAAAATGCTTTAGAATAATATATAAAGGAGGTATCAGCTGTTTGAGCGGGAAAACCTCCTTTATATTTTTTATAGGTTTTACACTAAGTGCATTTCTGAATATCTCACCTATTGTATGATAAACATAGATTACAGGATTGCAAAAATAATTAATATTGTGAATTACAAGAACTGCATATTGTTTTAGTTCCAAAAATATATAAATCTACTCGTCATTACGCAAGGTCATTTTAATTTGATCGTGCACTTAACTGTAAAAGCGCATCAGTATTCATACAATCACTATTTATAGTTTCAACTAGTATATAAGTATTTGCATATAAACTATTTGCAATTTTCCTATTGGCACTGTACACAGCCATGCTTGTATTGTTCACAGATCAAGTGACTATACATTTACGCAAAAATTCCTGTTATATAATAGAATAACTATTCTGTATATAATCAAACATAGGCAACTGTAAATTTTTATTTGATAGGAGGCAAACAAGTAATCTGATCGCCTTATGGTAAGCGATTACCGCCGCCCATGGACACCCGCAACACCAGAGGAGTCACAAGTGCGTGGCCGGCCTTTTATTCAAACAAAAAACAAAACCTTTATGAAAAAAGATTTGATTTAGTACATTATTTTACACAAAAGAGCAAAAAGAAATAAAATCAATCTTTTTGTGCAAATAGTATCAATCAAAAGTAATCAAAAATGGGTGCACAATAAGTGAATAATTAAAATCTTAAATTTGGATATAAGAAAAAGTGGGACCTTAGTGGAGATGTCTCGCTATCTCTCTTGGACAGCAGCGTTTAAATAGCAGTTACGTCATAGTTTGTATCATGCATCCTATTTCTTTGACATAAATTATAAAAAATGGTGAGGCAACTACCCTCTATACTTAATAATGTATGCCGTGATATAAACTTACCCGGTGGAAGCTTAGACTTGAGCATGTCCATAGCTACGACATTGATGATAAGCACCCAGATAGGGCAGTCTAGGAGGTCGGAGTCCGACTTAACGAAGGCGATGGCGCTGAGGCACTGGGTCTCGAGCCGCCTGCGGTCTGGATACGCGCGTCGGAGCTCGCGGTTCACATTGGATTGGAACTTCTTCATGTCGAATAACTGAAAGAGAATTTAATATGAGCAACGATTAAATTTTTTTGTTAGCAAACTATGTATGCGGGAGTTAGTTGCCACAATCGCTTGTATACCAGAGGTCGCGTGTTAGTGATTGCGAGATGAAGGTGTTTTAGGCTTCGGACTTTTCGATATTAATAGTGTTACTACTCTTATTCCAATTTAATGACAGAGTGTGGTTATCTACTTGGCGAGCCTACTAATTCGTAGAATAGTAACTAAGGGCGGGAGTCTTTAATATAAATTGATCTCTTTATGCTCGGTAATCTATCAGGCAAGTCAAGATTAAAAATTTATATACAAGAATGTGTGTAATATTCACATAACTGTTAATGAAATTAAAATATCTGATTAATGTTGTCAAGTTGATAATGAAGACTGTATTATACAATTCATAAACATGGTACATCACTGCCAATTTTTATGCATGAACACCTAACCTTAAAGAACAAACAATTATTTCGTAACTGTCGAGATGCAGCCAAGGCGAACAATTATAAGTTTTTATGGGTTAAACATGGCACCATACTTGTTCGTGAAAAAGAGGGATCAAAATCACTCGCCATCCGTTCGCATGAGGACATCGTTAAAATCAAACCTGCGTCTACTTAGATCATTATTTTTTTATTATTTTGAGTATAATATCCATAATTGCCTATGTTTATTGTTTACATATTTTTGCCACTCTATCAGAACTTGTTGTATGTATCTAAGTGTAGAATGTAATATACTCGTATTATGCGAAGTATGGATATTAAATTTATATTATGTACTTGGAAATATTAGTATAAAGTATTGTCTGCATATACCTATAGGTGTTATTTATCTAAAAACAAGAAGTTATATGCATTTGATAAACTCAAGTGTAGTACATACATATAAAATACACAGCTATTCTATTAATTTAAGAAAGTTGAATTCGTGTTTTGGTACTATTTGTTTATGTTTTTGGAATTGTGTAACATCTGAATATATATATTATAATAATTGTAATTTTGTCCTTGGTGCTGTCAAATTTGATAGGCTTATTAAAGTTTATTTATTTTCATACAAATTACTGCGTGGTCATTATATAAGCTGTTCCACGCACTGTTGGAATAATACTTGTAGTAGTGACAGCACCACAACGTGTAATGCTGGTGTATTATTAGATAGTATGAGTGATACTTCCAATGACAAATAATCTGGTTGTATATTATCAAAACTGTAGGGGAGTCCGCACTAAGCTGCATGTTTTATACATGAATATATTATCGAACTGTTACGATATCATAATACTGACCGAAACTTGGTTAACTGCTGATATACTTGACAATGAATTTATAGACCCTCGATACACAGTACACAGATGCGACCGCGATCGTATTGCTACTAATAAGAAAGAAGGCGGTGGCGTTCTCGTTGCCGTTTTGAAGAGTTTACGGCCGGTACGTCTTATACCTAACTTAAATTTACAAGGTAGCATAGAACATATTATATTACAGATGCCCAGTACAACAAAAGGTAAAAAACATATTTTAAGTGCTGTATATATTCCACCAAAAACTCCTGAAAACATCTATATCGAATATTTCGACTTGTTGGGTGGTTTTCTGGGCGACTGCAACATTGAACAATTTTACTTGCTAGGTGATCTTAATTTACCGTATATTGACTGGATGCCCGATGATAGTAGTACTTCTGCGTCAACTAAGTACATTTGTCACGGTAGTTCTAGTATTTGTGAAAACTTAAGTAGTTTTATGTCATATTTCAATGCTTTTCAATACAATAATATTAAAAATCAGAGTCACAAATTGTTAGACGTAGTTATAAGTAATACTGACTGCTCAGTTTTCTCTCCTAACGATCATCTATTACAATTAGACAAGTACCATCCACCATTATGTGTTTTATTGCCTCTTAATTTGCTCTTTACAAATATGACACGAAATATTGTTAAAAAATATAATTATTTTAAAGCGAACTACGATGAAATTAATAAAGAATTGAGTACCGTAAATTGGGCTAATCAAATAGGTATAGAACAGTCTGTTGACACATCGGTTGATATATTTTATAACATTATTTTTGGTATAGTAAAATCACACGTTCCTTTAGTAAAATCGAGATCCTCAAGGTATCCCGTTTGGTTTTCACCAGCACTTATACGCATACATAAGAATAAGGTTAAAGCATGGATAAAATGGAAGAAATATCAAAACACGTCTGATTATGAACAGTTTTCTTTATTCCGGCACAGATTCCATGTAGAATGCAAGAACTGCTACAATAGGTATATAAAATCCGTTGAAGATGGTATCTGCAATGATATTAAAGAGTTTTGGAGATATATTTCTAATCGTAAGTCTTCTTCGGGCTTTCCCGCCAATATGAAATATAAAGATAGTTCTGCTAGTGACCCTATAGAGATATGCAACCTATTCTCTGCTTTTTTTAAATCTGTGTACGAACCTTCAACTTTCAGAAGTATAGATTGTTTGGGCGAGGATTACTCTGATAGCTGTTCTATTCTTAGCGATATTCGATTTAGCGTCAATGAAGTTGTGAAGGTACTGAAATCGTTGGATTCCTCAAAGGGTCCAGGACCAGATGGCCTACCAGCGATCTTTCTTAAAAATACAGCAAACAACATAAGTGCTCCCTTACAAATGATATTTAATAGATCTGTAACTCAAGGTATATTTCCTAAAGCATGGAAACGTGCAAATATTACACCTGTTTACAAGTCTGGGCCTAAGCAAGATGTCGAAAATTATCGACCAATATCTATTCTTTCCACCTTGTCGAAGCTCTTTGAGAAACTGGTCCACAGTAAAATCTATCCGGCACTACACAATAGTTTAATCCAACAACAACATGGTTTTGTTAGAAGAAGATCTACTACAACCAATCTTGTAACATTTGTGGACTATTTGTTCAATAATATGGACAATCGCGTTCAAGTAGATGCTGTTTACACTGATTTTCGTAAAGCGTTCGACAAGGTGGATCATGAATCACTCCTAAATAAAATTTCATATAATGGAATTCGCGGTGATTTGTTGAGATGGATTGCTTCATATATCTGCAATCGCTCCCAAAGAGTTGTAATCAATGGTTTCTTCTCTGCCGATATCTGTGTTACTTCCGGAGTGCCCCAAGGATCGATTCTGGGACCATTATTGTTTATAATCTTTATCAATGACATTGACTCCTGTATACACAACTCAAAAATATTACTTTACGCAGACGATCTCAAAATTTTCAGACCTATCAGAAACATACAAGACTGTATGCTACTGCAGAGGGATTTAGATCGGTTGAGTGAATATTGCAAGCTAAACAAGCTTCAATTGAATATTTCCAAGTGTTGTTGTATTAGCTATACCAAAAATAAAAATGTTTTGAAATACCCGTATGCAATAGATAATATAACTTTATCCAGAGTGTCTCATATTCGTGATCTCGGCATTCATCTCGACGACAAGCTTCATCTTGACATTCACGTAAACAAAATTGTCAGTAATGCTTACCGCATGTTTGGGTTTGTGATGCGATCCACGAAACAATTTGTGCGTCCGACAACATACCTGTATCTCTTCAAAGCCCTGGTCAGATCACAGTTAGAATATGCGGTGCCGGTGTGGAATCCCTACTACAGTAAATACTCAGATTTGATCGAAAAAGTCCAAAATAAATTCTTAAAATCAATGCATTACCGTTGCTATAATTCAGCGTCAACACATAAAACTCTCCTCACTTTGTATAAAATATTAGATCTTAAGTCTAGGCGTATTCTTTTGGACACAATGTTTTTATTCCATTTATGTAGCAATATATATGATTGTATAGACATACGTAATAAAATAAGTTATATTGTGCCAAGGACCACAATGAGGCGTGGAGTTCGTACATACGACCTCTTCGCTGTTTCCACTTCTCGTACTAACGCGGGCTTGCGAGCTCCACTGCGCCGAATTACAAATAATTATAATAAATATTTCCACAATATCGACATTTTTGCGCTTAGTCCAAGTAAATTTAAACAAAATGTTATTTTATGTCTTAATAACTCTGATAGTGATTAATACTGTTGTTTTACCCACTCTCGATATTTATTTATGTTAGGATATTGTGAAATCCTTGTATATTTTTATATTAGTTTTTTTCCTTTTATTTTAGTTTACATTGATGTATTAGATTATTATTCTTTAAGGCTAAAAGCACTGTTATTCTTGCAAGTTTTTTTTTTTTTTTTTTTGTTTGCTTTTTCTTCATTTTGACCACTAGGTATATAGTAAAATTGTTCAACGTACGTATGAAAATTTTAAGTATTTTATATTGTAATATGTGGAAAATGTTATTGGTCACACATTTACACAATTTATTTATAGTTTTAGTTTTATATAACATATAATGTGTGTATACTGTTTATTTTCCCTAATAAATAAAATAAAATAAAAAAAAATAAACTATGCCTTTACAAATAATAAGAGTCATCCTATTGATAACTTTAAAGATGAGGTTGTATTAATCAACTTCTTATAACAAAACCAACATAAGAGAGACAGTAACAACCTGTAAGCTATCTTTCATATCTTAATTAACACGAGCGTTGATCTAAAACAAATTGTCGGTGACGGTTAAATCAATGGCTCTGTATTAGATCTTATCGAATTAATATTACATAACAAACCATCCGTCGGTAATGAAAAGACAATCGTTCGATCAAACATAAGTCGAACCGACGTCATGTTGGGCGCGCGTCTCAAAAATGAGGATGTCGAGCGCAAACTCTGTTGATATATTAAGCGGTCATTTCCTTTGTTTTTCTATTAAAGTAGTAGCTATTTTTTATTTTTTGTTAATGTGTTGGTATAGAGCAAAAGAACAAATATTTTTTTTGGTACCCGAAAAGCTTGAATATCTCTGGCACTATCTCCATTACTCGGTTGAATGTCCATCATCGAAATTAATATCACTAATTAATATCGTATTACACTATGTGCATCTCCATTGAATGACATCTGGCTGATCAGTCCTATTGAATATCAAAGTCACGGAACCCGAAATACCGACTAAAGTGATCTATATTTATCAAGATTATCTTACGATATTCCCACAGGCTTCTAAATCGGCCGAGGAATCCTGACAGTGCAATGAAATCGCCGAGTCAGATGCATCGACGATATTGAATGAGGTTTATGAAGTTGTTACATAACCAGTGCAAGAAGTTGTCGAGACGGTCGTCAGAACCAATGGACTATATAGATGCTATCTATAAATACTTTGCCGACATTCTACTTAACAGTTCGGACAGCCAAACATGTAAGTGTAACATGTAACATTCATCCAACTTGCTGTATTAATAATGTTTTTCAGAATTCTAATTATGACAACAACATTCCGCTGTTTCGACACCCAACTCGAACAGTTAATTGGGAACATTCTTGGAAGTGATGAATCGTTTTGCGCAACTATGAAATTATAAATGGAAGATTTGATGCAAATGTTAGTGTAGACAAATGACTTGTTATTATCGTTTTCACACGAAATTAAATTGGAAACTAAGTTTGTCCCTGTCAAACTTGTCAAAAGAATTGTGTTTCTTTAACAATAAATCTTGCTATTGAATGGAGTGGTCGAGGAGTAATGTCACAACATTTAAAAATTTAAGATAACTTGAGTCATTTAAACTATTTAAAAACTGTAGTTGACACCACTGATAGTATTGTTTCATATTAATTTAGTCACAAGGGAATTGTTTGTGGGAAACGAGACGAATCGCACAGAAAAATCCCAGAGATCAACCAGTTTCAACACTTGACGGTATTGTTTCGAGGAAATAGGAGTTTTTAATGAAGACGTATATTCTAGAGCAACGGGTCAATGAGCGACCTTACAACCTCTTTACTGTAATGTATCTAATAAAAATAATACATTTTCAATAGACTACGTGAACTACTTCTTCGTAAAGTAATTAAAAAGAAAATGCAGAATATTTTGCAACGAATACACGTAAGATATTTTACAGTTACATGTTAAGCTGGTAATAATATTAAAAAAGGTGTAATAATTCTCACAATGCTATTAATTGAAGCATCACATTGTTTCGGCGGCACGCTGGCTACGGACAATGGCTTATTTTCTGCAAATTCGCTTTCGTTACTCCCAAGGAAATAGAATAACATCCAAACAAATATGTGAGGCAATGACCATTCTTTCCCTTACTAAATGGTACCTTCTTTCATTGTTTGCCTCAGACTTACGTAAAACGATGTAGGTAATGGTGTATGAATTGGTAATGAATCTTTCGGATGCTAGGAAGTGAGTTTTCCATTGTGTTGCATCTATAAGTGTTAGTTCACTGAAAATTCTTGTACAATGGCTGAGCCGAATAAATTTGTGATCAGGCTCAGTTATTATATTCACATTTGTGTTCGCTTTGTCATTAGTACCGTATTCATAAATGTCATGGTCTACACGCGTTGAATGGTATTCTTGTTACAAATGATATACAAGTCTCAACGAGTACATCATCTTAACCAGTATTGTTACATTTTCAACAAAAAATCACACATGTAGTATGTCACACGAACATTAACGTGGCGTGTTTGCGTAATACCAAACATATTACATTACTTTATTCATTTTACTTTGTTCTGTTTAATAACCCAGCTTTAAATAGTTTAAAAGGTTTCGTAACCATAAAATGCTAGTAAAATGGAAATACGTGGCAATGTCATGGTCAGAGTAAGTCGTGCTCGGACATAATCAGTGCAGTCGTGATGCGCCACAAATGACTGATGCACTAACGCAACGCGCATTAGAGTAATGCTTCGGCCTCTTAATTTTTTTCTTCAATGATTATTGTCTTTAATCACGATGAACGTAGGAAAATTACGGACGAAGAAGCGGCGAAAGATGAAGCAAGAGACGAACAATAGATGTCTATTGTGTGTGGTTTTATTCGTAAAGACACAAGTGAAAAATTTTAATCGGTGGCCAGAATTATAACGCGACCAGAACTAGATAAAAAACCGATGTTTGGATTACCAAACAGGTAATTTCTACACAACATCAAAACGATGATCATCAACCAAGCAATTTAGATCATTATGTGGGCAACCATGAAATTAATAGGCAAATGTTACGACATCTTATTTCATAAACGTATCCATCTTGACGGAAATATTTTCTGACGCGCGTTCGGTATGTTTACATCGAACCAGTTTACCTTGCTTGATCATATATTAGAATTTAAAATTCGTATTGCTATAGATGTAGAGACTAGAATTCAGTTATAATTTTGTTGGACGATAATTTTGTAAATAACATAGTTGATGCAAGAGGAAGGATAGACTTGTAACGTGTAATTAGATGCACCTATTGGATTGAAGTAAATTACAGTTGTACGAGTAAGTTTATTAAAGCTAGACCCGGTTTTATTTTTCTAGAAGATGCACTTTATAAATCACGTGACGTGAATTAAATTTAGATGTAAAATTATGATGTAAACGAAATGCAAAAAATTCCTTCCGATGTCTAACTGTTTAGCTTTTTAGTACTGAAAAAGGAATTTACGAAATATGTTTATTATCATACAACAATTTCAAACTAACATCGTGCCTATGATTTTATAACTTGACATTGAAGTTTTTTCGTACAAATAGTTGAAACGCGTTATTTGTAGCACTTAAACTAATTACGCCCATAAAGTTTTTACACATTCTTTGATAAACGACTTTGGTTAAATACAATAAGCGTTGCAATTTATATTATGTTTGTTTTTATTTGCTGTTAATTCCTTAATAGCTTTTGTCAAAAGTCTTAATGATGTATATTACATTTTAATTGTATGTTTATTTTTATATAATTTTGAAATATTTGTTTAATTTCTTTAAATTACAACTAACTAAAAGTATATTAATTAATACAACAAATAACACAAAGCATTTGGTTAGTTCAGCTTTCTATTCTTTACTTGTAATGTAAATGTAAAATGTAAATACAGGGGAATTTATTTCAGTAACCTTGCGTAGCTTTCATTAATTTAATATAAAGTAAATATTTTGTATTGCAATTACTCCACGTGAAAGTGTATTTTTAAGCTACAGGATCGTAGTTTTATCGTGAAATTCCCAACATAATAGTATGAATTTAAAACAAGATAGTATAGAAGACGGTATGAGAAAGATTGGGATTGCTGTAGATGGAAAGTATTTTACCTTAAATATTTTCTCTTGTTCCAGTGAATATCCAGGTAGTTTGACTATGTCTTGCCCGATAGCCGTCTCTTCGTTGCTGGTGGCCGCTGTACTCTTTACAAACACACTACTCTTGGAGTAGCGTCTGATGAGTATGTTACCGGCATCGTCCATTTTTATTTTGACACCCTGTTGACAATAACATTGTTCAATAAATTACAATGTATATATATATATATATATTCTTTCTTTTCTTAATTAGAATAATGGTTTCGGCAAAATTAGAGTACAGATTTTTTTCATAAAATGATTTCAAATAGTCATATTTTAACCACCTGACACAATCTTAATATTTTACTAATTTAAAAATAATAACATAACAATAACTGATGTCGTAAATAATAAGGGGCAATAAAAAGGACGGCCCGTTATTATTTACGACATTAATTATTAATATGTTTTTTTATTTTAATTAGTAACAAATTAAAATTGCCTCGGTTGGTTAACATATGACTATCTGACACCATTTCACGACAAAAACGGAATAATAATTTTACAAAAAAAAAAATCTAATTAAATAAAAATATGGTCAGGGTTATTCTATATCACCAGTAGAATGCGTGGTTAAAAGGAATTACACGATTTCAAAATCACCCTGTATATATATGTTTATATATATATAACCAGCGATAGCTCAGTGGGGAGACCAAGAGACTGCAATGCAGAGGGTCTCAGTTTCGAACCCACGTCGCGCACATCTAAATTTCGGAAGTTATATGACTTTTCGAAATTATGTGTGTATTGATTGACAATTATCGCCTGCTCTGTACCTCTGAGAGCACGTTAAGCCGTCGGTCCCGGCTGCCATGAACATCTATGGCAATCGTTATTGGGAAGTCAGTGCCCTATAATATCCTGACACTGGTCTAGCCTTAGGGTATCGTTAGCTTTCGGGTTGCGGAGGTCAGGTTGCAGCCGCTCCGTGTAAAAACTGATATCCAATCAATTGCGGTTAGACTATAAAAGCCGACCACGAGTGATTTGGGAATAATAAAGGCTAGGGAGAAGAAGAATAAATTACAATATATATAAATACTAGATTTTGCCAGCGGCTGCGCTCGTGTTGAAGTAAATTTTCAATGAAATTCTATCTCTAGAGAACAGTACTTCTGTCGTTCTTTTCTGTAACGTGTATGCGACATATCATGATCGGTAGAGTAGTTAGGTCGTGAAAGTGTAAAAAACAAACTTACATTCGCATTTATAATATTAAAGTTAGGATAAGATATCAGGGATCTTTTAAAACTAAGATATTAAGTAAGGTGAGTGGGGGAAAGATCGAATGGTTTTTTGATGAGATGAGCAGTGTTGTATTTGAAGTCTTGTAGAACACTACATATTAACTTATGCTTAAATTAAATTTATAGTAAGTGAAGAGCAAAGACTGTATTTTTCTAATGCATTGATAGCATCCTGTTATATCTGGTCCAAAGCAGAAAAAGAAAATAAATAAAATTGTTTTATCATGAGAATGAAACAGGGGGAAGATGAAAGGGTGATGGGGAAAGATCGAAATAGTTTCTAAAATCGTTTAAATGAATGTCAGACATTGTTCATGGTCACTAGTCTATGGCTTTAAGTGCCCTGAAAACTCGAAACTGGCTGTAATATCAAAATACCTTTATTTAACATAGATAAGGCCAATTATTTATTTTATATATTTCAATCTTACCCCATCGAGGAAAGATTAAAGTGAAGGTTCTCAAACTTTCCACTATTATTGCTTAACAATACTTACTGAAAATAAAACACCTCTTTTAATCAAATTAATCCTTTTATTGTTAATACCGAGCAACAAAACGAAACGACCCAGTGTATGACTTTTAACACCTGTTTTTTTATTCAAGCGGTTGTGAACATAATATACCCATTGCTACTCAGCAATGGGTATATTATAATATTTAGCCGCACCGTATAATGTCAATTCCTTCCTTTTTACTTTTTCTATGGCGTTAGCAACATTGTCCGGAGTGTAGGAGGTAGCACGAAGAGTTTTCCGGACGTAGTTACGTGGCATGGTGATTCTGAATTGGCAAAATGCAATTATTAAATAGGCTTTCGGTAGTACTCAGTAGGTATTTACAACAATATTTGTATACATAAATGGTCGAAATTGTGCCGCTAACAGTTAATTATTGGGTGTCCCTTTTTTATAATGGTTGAAGTGAAACAATAATTTTATACTAAGTATATACTTATTTCAAAGACAGTATCTATATAGTGCAGTACCTATATAATAAAACTAATGACTTGTCCACAAAATTATTTTATTTAAACTTGGCACAAACGGTATTGCTGTACATACATAAATTAGAAGTAAAGATCATCAAAGAGTAGGTAGCTATTATTTTATTGTGTATATCTATCACGTAAAGTTTGAGAATATCTGACTATTAGTATGACTTTTGAAAACGGGGTAAGATTGAAACATTTATATATTCTTCTTACCCCGTCAAATATTAATGGGTAAAGACGGAAAGTTCTCATAAATCCTAAAATACGAGAAATTGCTATATTTAGATGTAATAATACGACTAAGAATAAAAAATAATAAGTAAATATTTCAATAAAACACTCATACTTACCTCGTTAGTAAAGTTACAGGACACGGGGTAAGATTAAAACACTCGATTAACTTGCGTGAAAGTCATAGCGCAGATATTTGTACTATTTCACACAACCATGCATGCAAAGACGCAAACGCTGACTGACGTGTGCGACGTAACAAAATGGTGGTCATAACAATGTTGCCAGCACTTATAAAAGTACACTAAACCTGGCGATATGCACGGTTTTTTGTGTTACCCCGTTTTTCGTCTTACCCCCACTCACCTTAATGTTTCATTAAAGTAAAATAGTTAAACGTTGTAATACATCATAATTGGTATTTTATTGTTTCTCTAATTAGGATTACAAAACCGTGTTAGCTTTTGAAAAGACCACAGCTGTTTACATATACAGAACGACACTTATGAGATTTTAATAGAATGCCCTCAAAGTTCAGTACCGTTAAACATAATTAAATGCTTTACTTTTGTCGTTTGTACATATAGCTATTGCAATAGATGCAAATAGCATACAGTCGTTTATCATCAATATACAGGGCGATTTTGAAATCGTGTAATTCCTTTTAACCACGCATTCTACTGGTGATATAGAATAACCCTGACCATATTTTTTCTTAATTAGAATAATGGTTTCGGCAAAATTAGAGTAAAGATTTTTTTCATGAAATGATTTCAAATAGTCATATTTTAACCAGCTGATACAATCTTAATATTTTGCTAATTTAAAAATAATAACATAACAATAACTGATGTCGTAAATAATAGGGGGCAATAAAAAGGACCGCCCGTTATTATTTACGACATTCATTATTAATATGTTTTTTTATTTTAATTAGTAAAAAATTAAAATTGCCTCGGTTGGTAAACATATGACTATCTGACACCATTTCACGAAAAAAACGGGACATAAATTTAAAAAAAAAAATAATTCTAATTAAATAAAAATATGGTCAGGGTTATTCTATATCACCAGTAGAATGCGTGGTTAAAAGGAATTACACGATTTCAAAATCATCCTGTATACTAATTATTAATATAGTGGGCCAGAAGTACAAGATATGCGAAATGTAAATAATATACAAATTCTTAACAACAACACAACGGCTTTGTACAAATATAATATAATATATAATATCAGCCCTGTATTAAACTGCTTACTACTGGGCACGTGCCACTTCTCAGTGTGAGAAGGGTTAGGCTGGCCCAGTGAGGCTTGGCAGACTTCACATACATATCTTCGAGAACATTATGAAGCACTCTCAGATATGCGGGTTTCCTCATGATGTTTTCCTTCACCGATAAAGCAAGCGATAATTATTAACTATTTAATACGCATATAACTTCGAAAGGTCGGAAATACGCGCCTTGGGTTCGAACTCGAGACCTCTGCGTCACAGTCCAACGGTTTCTCACTAGGCTATCGCTGTTGTGTAAACAGAGATTTTTTTTATCGTCAGCAGATTACCTATAGTTTATTGCCCTTTTTATTATTGTTATCTTGTGGCAAAAAGTATGATTACTTAAGTAAATTATTCTAGCACATAATTACACACATATGCACATAATTCTAGCTTATGAAATGGTAAAGTCACAGCGAATATTATAGTTCTGCAAAATCTTAATCATATGACGCACGAGCATATATTATGTAATACCTTCATTGAATAAATTTAAATAAATTGTTATCTTACAGCTTTTCTCATGTCTTCAAGACCTTAAGATGCAAGGATGCTGCTTGTAACTGACAAGTAAAGATCATATCGACCGGATGCTCAAAATTGAGCACTAAGAAGTGCAGGGCATGAACGAGTGTTGATCTGTTTCAAGGTTCTATGAAGAAGGTTTATTAGACTAGTGACAGTTTTTACCACATACTATAGATACTAAAATCTATAGAAATAAATTAAATTGTAGTGTCTGTTTTTACTAAATGCGTATAAAAGTATATACGGTACTTATAACAGAAACCTATTAAAAAAAAATTTTGACTGTCTGTTTCGGCTAATCTCTGAAACGGCTGGACCGATTATGACGGTACTTTCAATGGCAAATAGCTGATGTAATAAGGATACTTAAGCTACTTTCATTTTAGACAATTTTTGTTAAATTCCACGCGAATGAAGTCGCGGATTACAGCTAGTGTTGCATATATATCTAAAGCCCCGAATATACAATTAAAGTTTCTTAATGAAAATGTACTGCTATCTTTGTCTTATCTAACGGATAAAACAGACATAGCATGACACTTGCTTTAAGAAACTTACCTTCTGTAAATGGGTCTTAAAGAGGGGATAAAATGTGGATCGTTTTAAAACAATTTTACTTATAATATTATAAACTATTTGAAATGACTACGGCGACATATTTACATGCCATAAAATATTTTTACTCATATACATCACACACTTTAAAATTATAAAATTACCAAACAATTATATGGTTAGTTTAACCTTTTTAATTTAAGACTTACTATGTCCCACAAACGTTAAGCCAATAATTGTTTTAGTATAAAGATCTTTTAAAAGGATAATCTTCAATAAAAAAAATCACTCTCTTCACTGTAAACAATACTGATGCTACAACCTATGCCCTTATTTCTGCCAACAAGGTCAATGCCATCGGCTATTACAGTTTTCACTTCAACATTCAAATCATTATGATTTATGACACGACAGAGGTGTTCGACAACACAATTGGTGCCTCCCGACCTATGACATCATGACCTTAGCCCAACTACATGTCATACTATTGTTATAAATATTTGTATTAATCATATACGCGGAAGATGGTTGCATAAAAAATATAGGTATCTAAATCGATTAACAGTTTGATGTGTGAGAATATTTTTTTTTCTTGACTTGTAAGGTTTTATTATGGTATATATGATTAAACACTTTATTATCACTAAAGAGAAGAGTCATCATGTATTTTTGTTTATTGCATGAATATTAGTCATATTATAATCGGTACTTGCAATTACATTGCCAAAATTCATATTTTAATTTCATACAAAATAAATTATTGTTCTATGGCAGACGACGTGCGAGAAAGTGACAAGACTGCGTTTCATTAACAATTTAATTACTAAAGATATTTAAGTGTTTCCGCGGGCTTGCCTTAAGGCAAGACTACATTCCTGGCTAATTTTAAGAGCTGAAACTACGAGAATGTAAATTATAAATAAATGCATCAAGCTCGGACACAGCTATTTTCCTTTAAATTGTCTTAAAACATTTTTATTACGTTGCTACTTTATTTTATATAGGCTTTTATAATATGTCAAGGCTAATTTCATAGCTTAAAGTAACGCTTACCTAAAGTTACGAAACCAGTAATTGCACTTCGGATAATAAATTATTTGTTTGTGTAGGTTCTTAAATACAATTATACGTTTTGGTTACATGCTATATAAGGACAGCGTTAATAGTTCTTAAGATTTGCGTTGATGAAGTATTAACCACAGGTACTATCATTACCACAAATTATTCTATGAAACATTTACATATTTACACCACAAGGTTTTACTACCTAAATCGTAACAAACCGCGTATATAATCATTAAATATTACATTCTTCAAATGCCGACAATTACTAACAAAATTTTAATTACAAGACAAAGCATTATCATAAATTTGATTGACATAAATATTTCGGATATTAAAATGAATTACCGTCTTTATATAAGATTTCTTGCGACAGGTAACCTTTAGGCAGCCTTGTCATTTGGAGAGATACTGAAAGCTAACGTTCTACACGAACAAACGTTACATTTGAACGATACGATCTAGTGGAATATGTAATGAGATCAACGCTTCCTTGTTTAGTAAATTTACTTACTTCAAATTGTTTTGTTTGTACATAGTTTGTTATTTCAGTGCACTATCTGGTATTTATTTTGCTTATTGCTGCTTCCTTGTTGAAATCTATGATAAACATGGAAGGTATCACGATTTGAATATAGTTAACGTCATTGTAGTTAACCTTTTTGATAGCTTTGTTTCAATTGTAGAAGTATAAATATATCTGTAAATTAAATAAATAATGTAATCGATGCTTTTATTATAATTTAATTTGAAGGCTTGACTATTTTAAGGTTTTTTGATTAATAATTAAAAGGTCAATGTTAGAGTTCTATTCTAGACCTACGGTGTAAATTACGAGCATTACATTTAACATATTTAAAGTATACATTTAATTTTAAGTACCGATTATTTTTTATGCTGTGTGTCTTTAAAATCGTACGCTTACTTTGTGCATACAAAAGAAAACACCTCACAAACAACCACAAAGATTTTAGTATTTTCTATAACTTTCTCTGAAATCTTCATAAATTGTGTCTCATTGTTACTTAAATCAGCTTACTTACAAAGTATGAATCAAAGCGATCTAATTTCCTTATTGTCTAACAGGTTTCCTCTATCCACATATTCAATGAAGGCATACATTACCCAGCTCATTACTAAATCAACCGGTAGTAGGAAGTTGCATGTTGTTTGACGAAACGCATATAATTGTCGCACGATACCACCAAATTCCATCGGACCAGCAGCCCGTAGATAATTAATGCTGAAGTCTAGTTTTATTTATCAACGTTCTTGTTTCCTTACGAAGGTAAGACATAGCAATTGCAAGATAAAAGCATTGTCCTAAAATAATATTATTATAACTTGCATCTAGTTTACAATGTTTTAAATCGAAATATTAGTCGCAAAGGTGTATACAATGTAAGCGATACGGTGTACAGGGCTATAAGGTCACTGAAATATTGTTCTATTTTCTGTAAGTGTCATTTAAATTTAATTGCAAATCTACCTAATATATACGAGTACATAACAGGAGTTACAATTGGCAATATTGCATTTTGTAAAAATAAGTAATGTTTTGTGCTATCTTAATGAGGGTATCTGAAATCAAGTTGAATACCTAAATTTGGATTCTAGAAGAAATAGTTTAATAGGAAATGTTATACTCAATTTAAATAACTTTGCACGATATAACCTGATTTAACAAAAAATATAAAATACAAATTGGTGCAGTTAATTATATGTTGTCAATTATACCTAAGTAGGTCAGATAAGTTATTGTACTTAAACACAAGGTATAATACATTATCAATCCTGACAGAGCTTATTGTTGCTGTGTTGAAATCAAGAAATACTGCATCGAATTGGACTTCTAGTTAATTTGAAACCATATTAGGCCGGATACAGCCAGATCGTAGTCTGACCTCAAAGAAACGAATGATTTGTTTCAAGAACATGTTAGATACGGACAATAAAGCTAAATAAAGCTACTGATCATTTTTCTTATTAAGCTCCCGGCCTTACTCATGTTTATTACAAGATTCTATGCTGTGTATACAATCAATAGTACCTACTACAATCATAGTGATTATATCGGGTTCAAATTTGCTTCAAGGCAATCTAATTAATTGAAGTTATTTAAACAAACAAAATTGGATTTATTTGTGCTATGAATTGGATTTAATGGATTAGTATTGGTTGTATTAGATTTATACTTCGACTGACGGTATAATAGGAAATGTTTTTTAGAATCTACGCACTAGAAATAAACAAAGTATTATCCATCTAGATGTACAATTTGTGTCTATCTGCATTGGCCTTGTGTTTGACAGCTTGATGCCGCATCTCATTTGAATATCAGAATTTTCGATCCTATTGTTCAGTTCTTGTTTATTTTCCATAGCTATTATTATTCGTATATGTACATACATGTTGATTTTTATATCGAATCGTTCTACACCATCACTTCCTATCACACATCATGTATTGTTTCTGTGTTTCTTTGCAACAAATTTGTTAATTGTCTATCATTTTTTGCTGTAAAGTTAATATGATGGCAGACTTTATGATTGACAATGGTTGCTTTTATTATTTTAACGAGTGAGTTCATGTGTATTTTTTGCTTTTATTGATATCCTAAATAATAATAAAATTCACAGTGGGTGGCAAATTGTTGTATGTCAATCACTTTTATCAATATTTGACACCTGGCACTGTTCATTATAACGATCTGATGTGATAGATATTTCAGCTACAATCTGTACTTTAGAGTAGCTTATTTCAATATATTCTTATCATATATAAAGCTTTTGAGTACATACACACAATGGATTTATCGTTCAAAAGTAGAACAGCTTATTTGGGAAAAGACCATCCTAGAAGTAAAGATCGTACCCCAATAATTCTTTTATGGAGTCGTTGTATTGGACGGTAATCAGTTGTATTTCTTTGTTAGGCTTTAAGTGCAGCTCTATATCTTTTACAAGGGCAACAAAGCACAAAAAATATTTCTGATATTGATAGGATATGTAGCTTATCATCAAATAGGTGGATTTGGGTTTGTCTCGCACATATTACTAAAATAAATAAAAAACTAAGTATGTAATTCATTTCTATTATGATAAATTGTGATATATTTTAGGCACGTGATTCTCTTAGACAAAAAAAGATGCTCGTATAAATATGCATGTCTATGCCTTACTCATCTTTATCAATTACGTCATTCAAGTTGCTTGCTAAAACATCTGATTCGTTCAGCTCATATTGCGAAGTCGTTTATGCGTTTACCCACTCGGTCGTGAACTCATCAAAGTTTTTAATGTAGGTGTCAACATTCATCAGAGAACGGTATATCAGTGTTATGCATGCCTCATTTGTATTTGTGTTGTGTTGTGTTAACCTATCTAAATTAACAAGATAGTTATTTGGCTATTTTGCATAATGTGCTCATGGTTTATTTCACATATGTACATTTATATGTAGCAAACCTACACTACAAATGTTTGCCTGTTTGTAACACTTTTGAAATGTTGTTATTTAAATAATTGTATAACTTACTTGTCCTATGTGTCTTCTGATTTCTTCTGTTTTCTGATCTCTGTGTGGGTTATCAAATCCGCAAAGACCAATTCTGAAAAGAACAAAAATATTGTTATTGGAAGAGTATGTATAATTCTAAATGTTTTATTATATTTGTGTTATATCGTCAAAATATTTATGAGCACAGACTTATAAGATCGTTAAGTTATATTCTGAATTTACAAATTTTACAAACATGTACAACTTGTAAATTTAGAATATAGTGTAATAGGCAACATGCATATAATATTAAAAACGCTACAATCCTAATAATGTTATTTGTATTCAAGATACGTAGAACATATTTTTTGATGCGATGATTTTTGCATAGTTGGAGCATTGCCAAGTTTAGAGTACTGAATGTGAAAAAAGCCATTTTAATAAATAACATTGCATTGTTTATAAGCATTCTCAACCACAAGCAATTTACATGTTTCAATACCACCATTCATAATATCTGTTTTTACGCGGTAGATAGTTGTGAAGGAATTGAAATTTATTATAGCAGAGCCTACAATATATTTATTACTTCTTGTACGTTGGTAAACCCACAGCTGTTGCTTCAAATCAATTGTAAATTAAATTAATTAAGTGTTACATATCTAACAAGAGTAGTTCTTACTGGAATTTAGATACATAATATGTAAAAGATTTTACGCAATGAAAACGTGGAAAATAGTTTGAAGGAACATTAGTAAATCTCAATATTGATAAAAAAAAATTATTATTGTAGTGTCGATTCAACAGGTACTTTTGTTGCTAAATTAATTTTGATATATATGTGGGATCGATTTATTCTGTTGTATGTATAAAATAGACCTAGTAAAATGTTCGGTTCTCATGTGTCGAATTGAATAATGTCGGCATTGGAATTTGTACGTAATTTGTATTTCGTCAACGTACTATCGGAATATCGTTTTCTCAAAACCGTTCCTTGGCATTGCCCTGAGAATGTCCACATTGGTTGTTCATTGGTATTCAAGTTTGTTACCAAGGTCTGGCTTTGTTTACTGATCGGGAATTTCTATTTGATACTTTGGTACTTTGTGTATGTTATTTTCTATTCAATGAGTGAAACTATTAAGTTTGATGGTGGTTTGAACGATCGTGACGAAAGTATGTGTGGATTCGCACTAAGAATTTATATTCTGTTATTTGACATCGAAAGTGAAAGATAGCGATGTGGTGACCATTTATGTGTGAATTGACTTGTCAAAGAATGACTTGGAATGTGCTGAGGAATTTTTGCTTTTGATCTTGTTGCGATTGTATTTGAAAATTACCTCAACGTATGCAATGGTTTACCTCGATGTGTCGAATCAGTTACTTACTCAAAAGCGTGTGTATAGTCATGTCTTATATTGCACTGTTTTTAGTGATTTCACTACAATTATTTGTCTTTCTTTTACATTATTGTGTTTTCTATATCCCTGGCCTCTATTGCGATATTGTGTGCATTGACGATGTGATTGTTGTAAGTGATAATTTTATGGAACACACAATGATACAGTACGTGCCGTAACACCGTATTATTTTTCAATAAACGTATATTTTTATTTGACCTTTGCGGCATGGCGTGCTTTGAGAAAAGCAATGTGGGTCAAGTGTCTTTGTTAAGTGATATGAAGCTAGGTGTTACTAGGTGCTGCAGTTATGACTATTTTATTTTTTCTGCCGTTGACAGACTTCAAGATCGTTTTATTAATTGTATTTGAATTTTTCATTAGTTAAGTAATGTGTTTACTACTTCTGTTGCCAAGAATTATATATTTGATATTCCTGGCAGTCCTTTATACATGGCATTATCCTTTTGATATTACTGTTTAAATGAAGGTTACAATATGTGATAAATATTTTATAATATAATAATTTCTGTATTGATATACATATTATTAAAATTAAAATTATGAATCGTTCGTTACAATTTACATTTGAATTCTTTTTATATCAAATTTTTGATAGCATGTTTCATCTTTTTAATTTACGCAATTTATCTTTGAAAGTGTGGCCACAAGATTTTATTTTTAATTATTTTATAATTAGTATGGCATTCTAGGAATACATCGTTGCAATTATATACATAGTGTGCATATTAATGTAAACATAATCTATTGTGGAGAATCACATAATTATTTATTAGTTCATATGGTACATGATACACTTATACTATTTTAAATTGAATTTTGAAGTACTTTATATGTGTCATTGAATCCTATCTTGTTAATATTCGGCGTGGATCCTGAACAAGGTTATTGAGTACTTTCAAATCTAACCTATCACGATCCATATGCTTGCGATTGTTTATAATAATAGTCTATTGCTTCAAGTCCTCTTTAATGCATGCCTAAATTCGTTCTACCTTTGATCGGTATTTCTTCTTCGTCGAATAATAGGTTACTTTGGGAGTTGTGGTGGTTATATTGGCTATATTATTCTCCAGTAATATTCTTAATTAAAAGCTATCTAATATATTATAACAACTCGGTCGTCGAACCAGTTGGTAGTCGAGCGGTGAGCGGCGACCTTGCACGAGCGCGTGCCCAGTCACTGGCTACTGTGTCATTTCTCGCGCATGCGTGCCGCCCTCGCTTTTGATTGGTGTTCTGCGCTTGCGTTATGAATTTGTGCATCTTAAGACCTTAGTACTTTCAATTATAATTTGTGTAATTAGTATTGCATTACAGACTTATTTATTACTTAAGTATAACTCTAGTTATAATACAAATCATTGTAGTAATGCAGAAATATGTATGTGTTTACTAGTGGACTATTTTTCGGTGAGATACTTTGTTTGAGACAGTAGTCAATTAAAACTATGCTAGCATTTTATCGTCTTTTGTCAATATTTAATTCGAGTTTGGTACAGATCGTTATCTATGCGTACCGGCACTAATCTTACCAATTCTACGACTTAGTATCGTGTATAAATTTAAAGTATCTAGTTTCAATTCACGCTTGGTACTTGTATTAGATGTTTATGCCTTGTTTAAATGTTGGCATCTACTTAATGGATAGAAGTGTTTGACGATATTAATTTAAGTTTTAATCAGAGGTTCAATTCTCGATATAAAAGGTCTTTAAAATATAGCCCCGATCTAGTTTCAGTGTCTTAATTAACAAATTCTGGTATCTATCAATTGCATATGAATTGACTGTCCACATTTGACGTAAATTAGCCTAGATCGGCACTCTATTTTGACCAGTTTTTATTACAAGAATCGGTCCCCAGTGATAAACTAATAACCAAACAACTCAGCGTTGGCTTCTCTATAGGTATATCATTGATTTATCGGACTTGAAGTTTGCTAAGCAAGTACAAAGAGCGATTATATACTCAGTATATATGCTTAAGTAAAATTAAATCTTGTTAGACTTATACTGCACTTATTACACAGATAAGAGTTAATTCGTCCTGTCATTAAATCTCTTCATTACAATACTAGCAGACCACACATTAGAACCAGCATTAAGGACATTCGTGACTGAAGTCAAGGGCATGTCAATTGTTTTAATGAAATGTTATCTACGACTGATATGTTCCGTTATCTAATTCAATTATGTATCATTTCAACAGTCACGAATTGTCCGACAAGGAATTTGGTATGTCGAGTAAATTATACATAAGTTTGGTAGACCATGTTATTATTAGAAGTAGATAAGATGGCGCCGGTTGTTGTTTATGTGTTACTAATAAGCAGCATTGGTCTGTGGAAATTATATATCAGTCTGTGTTGAAAATGAAAAGAATGTTCATGTAAAATCTGGTTAAGAGCGCATTGACGAACACATGATAGAATTTCGTAGCTATTTCAAAATTAAACGTAGAATACTACCTACTGAACTTCCTCTAATTTATTAATTGCAAACCTCGCAGTTCTAGTTCTATGAAGATGTTTGTTAGACTGTATGTTACAATATAATTGTGTAATAATTCGTATTGAAACTATTATCATCGATGACATATTCGTCGAATTTTCAGATGTTTTATGGCTACTTTAAAATTCAGAGTACTCCAAGGACTCTGAATTTAAAATTGGCGCCGTTAGATTTGAACGTGAACCCTATAACTAACTGATAAGGAAATGTTGTATTAATGTAACTTGTAAAATTTATATAAATATAATTTTACAAGTCACATGAATTTAATATTATTTAAATTAGTGCTTTCATTAAATAATGATTAAGAAGGAAAAGAAGAAATATGATAAGGGTAAATTATAATAACTGAAATATAAAACTAAATCGTACCTACTTTTTTAATGAAGACCTACCTTGATATTTCATAAAATGCCTTGCAAGTATTTTATATAAATAACAGCAAGCAAATGGTATGCCTTAAGATTTTCAACGATTCATTTATATACAAATAATAATAACCGATAATGATGATGAATAAAGGCACGGAAAAGGTATAATTTCATGAAGCCATGACAAATGCGGATAGCGCATAAAAAATTGTAACGCTTAATGTGTTTTTTGTGTTAAATGATTCAGACAGATGTATTTCCACAGAGGTCAATGTATACACGTGCTGTTATACTCAACGAGAAAATAAACATGTTTAAAGATACATTCCCTTCCAGAGAAAACTACAAAAAGTATAGGACTCGTATTCAGAAAACAAATAAAAGAGTTCTTAAAGGCTCATGTCACTATCAGGAAATATGTGTAGGTAAAGGTTACAATAGGTTGATGATGCTGCTAGGATAGTAACCAATAAGATTTAATAAGTATTTTACGTGTTGTTCAGAGCTATTATCCGTGTAAGCCTTTTATGTTAATATTTATGGCAACGATGAAAAGCAAACTACGATTACAAGCGACGACGTTTTGATTCTAATTGCTCGAGACCGGCATGTTTACAAGATCAGCGATGACCACCGCTTATGGCTATGTTCCTCTGGCGTAGCAGAAGCAGCGTCATGACACAACCAAGCTGCTGCATAATGTAAAGATAGGGGTAGACAGGCACCGCTAGTTTCTACTGTCTATTGAAAGTAGATCGTGCGCCAGCAAAGATAATAATTTCAATCAATACAGGACCCTATCGTCAGTAATGCAGAGGGGGTAAAGAGTAAAAGCCGATACTGTAGATGGGACAGGCAGTGCAATGTTGATGACATATGATTATGATATGATACAACAATATGATTATGTTGAGTTACGCTTTTTGTAGTTCGTAAGCAATAAATGCATTGCTTTTTGAAAAATTGTCCTATGTATCACTTTTTTGTTTGAAGTGTAAATAACGCCACTGTGCACTGTTACTTCATAACCGTAATAAAACGTATCTTCGTTTTGCCGTAATACAGGTTATGCGGGTTTGATATTTATATAGTTAATTTAATTTAAATTAAGTAAATTTTATAGCTAATTATACAATATATTATGTGGATGACCAATATATTGCAATCTTTATGCGATATTTAGTTTTCCAAGAAATATTCCCATTAAAAGATTGCCTTATGATGATATTATGTATTATTCATCATTATTATGCAATAAAATTATTGAATTAAAACAACTTTATATGGATTATATGAAGATTAATCTTATAAATAGTTTAGATTTTTATAAGCCTGTATAAAATCCATCAATGTAGTTTAATTTCAATATGTTATAATCGCTTATGTGTGAGACAATTTTATGCAATAAAATAAATTGTATTAATATGACAATAGAAATATCAAACGTACCTATGGATACCCCGATGTAATTGACGACCAGGAAAAGTAAGAAATATAGTTGTATAAACAAATAGATTTCCTCTAATTCTGTCAGTTGTTTAAACGAATAGATTTCTTACTTTTCTTCAAAACAATGGGTACGGGAAAGCTAGCCATGACCATGAAGTTCAAGGTGTGACACTTCGGAATTCTGCTTCAATACTCTGTTAACTGTACGGAAAAGACCGTAGTACGAATGCAATCTATTTTCTTTAACAATGTTACACTTAGTTTGATCTATAATTTCGTTCCAATATACAAAAAACTGCAATAATTGAAAACTGAATACAGCCAAATCGTCGATAAATATGAATATTAAATAATAACCTATTTTGTAAAATATTTTATGATTGGTAAATTAGGGTTGGAATAGACATTGTAACTGACGGCTGAAAAAGAGAGGCTATGTAAATGTTTTTTTCTGCACTAACCACTTAACTAATACCTAGTCACATTTTATTATTTTTAATTTGATAAATTTGCATTCAACACGCAAAACAACGTATCTAAATATTCCATCAATGCATATTAAGTAGATAACTAGTCTTAATTCTTACAGAACCTGTTTTTATTTCACCACTAAAATAGGAAAAAAAGAGAAATTACGTGATCTATACCAGTTGCAAAGACATTATGATTTCATATAATACGACATGATATAAATACACATAATATAGTATGTACACACGTCAAGTGTTTGAAGAAGAAAGTTTGCTGTCATTGATCAGCATACGCGATGATAAACGGTCTAGTGGTGCGCTTATTCGATAAATATAAAATAATATATATCGATAAACTCCACCAGTCAGAGTCACCAGCACTTGAACGTAACTTGTTAATTAATTAACATTGATAATGGATAATAAGCTTAAGGAACATCAGCATTAACGCTCAACTTGGAGTTTAAACTAACTCTCTTGCCTTCCCTTGGTGAGAGGGAAAGCATCAGGCGCATTCCCCACGAAAAAATAAAGGGTATTACTATACAGGAGATTGCAGCCATGTAAAATTGCACTGTGTCAGTCAGATCAGGGGGCCCGTTGTTCAAACTACTTCATAAAAGAGTTTAGGTCAATCAAGTGGTAACGTATCGAAATTCATGACAAATTTTGGAATAAATGTGTTTTACAGTACAAACAATCGGTTCCAAACGTTGGCATTTGCGTTTTATGGTAGGCGTACTAGTTGGTCATATGTTTGCTTTTTACCTTAATAGTATAAAAATACCTACGAACTTCGTACTACTTTCGTGAAACAAAAATAAAGGTGCAATTACAAGGTAGTACATAATACAAGCATAGTAAATAGAAACCGTTTTTTTTCTGAGGTTACTAAACGCGGAACTGAATTGGATTCGTAGCAAAAAATATCGTGATCAATTATATATAGAAAAGTTTTTAGATTCTATGGTTAAAGTTGGTTTTTATGTGTTAAAGCCACAGTTATCTTATCTAGCAGACAATAAAATATTAGTTTTAAACTAACGTATTATTATATGAAATCTGTCTACAATTTTTTTGGTTATGATTTCAATCTAACGAGTTAATGCAGATCTACATTTATCAAAAAACGATAAAAAATAGTTAAGAAGCACATGTTTCGTTTTAACCGAGTGATCCACGTATCTGATTATAAGTAATTTGTTACTATAAGTGTTTTTTAGCTCGCGTACCAAATTATATCGATATATTATTATTGTAAAAAATATGTTATCGTTTGTAAAGTCTGCGCTAGGCAATAAATTGAATGATATAATATAAGGTTTCAAAATTACAAGTATCGAGTATGGATACTACCGATATCGATAAAAGTCCATACAGCGTTGTAGCACTTTCGTTCGCGGAAGCGGCGCGAGCGCAATCTCATTGAAAGTAAAAGCCGATTGGTGAGTACCGGATTTACCTACTTATACATAGTTTATATTCAATTTGTAGTTCGTAGCTGATGTGTTACTTGCAACTTTTAATCCTATAATTAAGGCGTGTAACATGGTTGTCACTTTCTATTTACTGTCTTAGCATATAATAACTTAATATCATAACATTAATTAATTGTTTGTAACACGTTTCGTCATTCGCATAAAAACTTAATAGGTTCAGCAGTGAATTATTATAAGAAACCGTAATAATCTACTTTAGAGCATAACATGAGCCGACTATAGGTAATTACCTATTAATTTTGGGAGGATACATCATAAATCACGGATTTGTGATCACACGTACATTAATAGATATAATCTGAAAACACATTTATTTTGCGAACATCAAAAGGTATATTTTATTTATACTTTATGATAATTACAAATTAATACACCCACACGCCACGAAGTTCCAAAATATTACGAAAATAAGAGATTTTGTACAAATCAAAGATGTCTCCCAATCCTTGGCATTTAATTTGAGCTTTACCACTAATTAACATTTACAATACAACATAAACAATGCTATGTCTGTTAATAACTTTGTTTACACAGACAAAAGGTCACATCCACTCACTTAGCCATCAGAATGATTATCTTTGTTTCTATAAAAGAGGATTGATCAATCACAACAATTCACCTCATGTTATAAGTGATTTAATTTGACAGTTGATTGAGAAAATTTGTGTGTCAGTTACGTCACGTTGCAGAATGGATGAGAGATTTATATTATTTGGTATCTGAATATACGATATGCGATTGCAAATTAATATTTAACTTTGTATCTTTAATTAATTGCCAATGTATTTGACATTGATACTGTCTAATATCGTCATAAAATTAAATAAAGAATAAAAGATGCAGAAGATGAGGTGTCAATTAGTTTTTATAATAAATATTAAACGTCAAAATTATAACCACTAATTACAGAGATTAATACAAAAGATTGAATAAAGATTAATGTAAAGACATCTATCATAACATTCATAACTCAACTATAAAAATGAAAATATGAAAAATGGATTTTAAATGATGAATACTACTGGTTGGTATGTGTATAGAAAATAAGCGATCCACCATGAATGGTAATATCAATAGCTATTCTCGATTCTTGTGTAAACTCCTTGTTTGTAGCTTGTCTCATTCAAGTACCGCCATTTCTATGGCGGTTTGTAGCAGTGTCCCTTTCATGGTGTCTGATGCAAAAATATGGTCTTTGATTTAGATGCAATATCTTAAGAACGATGCCGCAATGATCTTATATTTTATATTCAATATTTATGATATAGAAGATCTGGAACCGATCACTGATCCTTATAAATCAATTTCGTAAGAAGTAATACACGTTTAATTGATTTAAGACAATAATAAGAGCACGTGCATAGCATAGCAATGCTTTCAGAAAAATAAATGAAAACAAAGACAATGCATTCCTTGTGTCGTCGTGAGTTTCAAAGTATCAACAAATAAAACATTAATTCAGATCAAATATCCGTAGAACACACAATTTTTTT
Organism: Catocala nupta; assembly: GCA_963675205.1. Classification (NCBI taxonomy): domain Eukaryota; kingdom Metazoa; phylum Arthropoda; class Insecta; order Lepidoptera; family Erebidae; genus Catocala; species Catocala nupta. The sequence continues at coordinate 20,757,291 of OY776080.1, forward strand.
TGTGTGTTGTAAACAATTTTAATAAGCACAATGTATTTGCAGAATATATAGATATATTATTGAATAATGTATTTTTGTTTATCCATCTTACGTTGTCTTCAGACCCATTGCGTGATGCGATTTCCAAGGAAGCTTTTGATCGGATATTTCTAAAGGAAATTGTTAGTAGATGCACGAAGCCTCAGTTATATGCGCTTCAAACTTAGCTAGCTAACTATGATTGATTTACCACCCTGCGTTTTCATTTAGGTACATAGATACCCGTTTACATATTTATGCATGAAGAGCATTTGGTATTCCCGTCGAAGCACCGACATTCTTTGAATTATTACAGTATATTTATATTCATAATGCACGTAGGCAAATGTAATAAAACGAGCAATTAAGTATTTCAGTGGCCAAATTCCATCAATCACCGACGACACAACTGTACCTTTACGACGTCATAAAACAATGATGATCGGTCAACCTATTACAAATTCAAAGACTATAAATTTGCTGCTATAAAATCGCGTTCCAGTCATCAATGGCTTTCTTTTACAAAGCAAAGTTTGAATAGATAAATTAACAATTATTAAGCTCATAGCTCACTAATACATTTTTAATAAAACGGTTTAATAAATCTGTAATAAACATCTTAACTTCCTAATCCTAACTGATATTATAAATGCGAATGTGAGTTTGTTCATTTGTATATTACGCTTTCACGCTAATTTCTCGACGGCTAATCATGAAATTTCGTATATGCGTTTTCAGAGTAACAGAAAAAGACATCGGGTACCTTTCATACAGAAAAAAGTACTGTCTCTAATCTAACCTAACCTACATTTACGCGAGCGAGACCGTGGACAAAATATAGTATATTATAGCTTGTTTGTATATATGTCTATATTCCTAAAGAGTTTAGCAGATGTATACTATATCCAGATTTCGTTATTATATTCTGTAATATTGTCTTCTGTTTACGCGAATGTTATTCATTGAAATTAAACTACTATATACGGATTTTATCGCGTTGTTTATTTAACACTCTATTACATAATTTAGAAACTGTTACACTACTCTCATTAAATTATTAAAACTATCAAATCTATTTGTTTTTAAGTTTACACTTTCCCCGACGTTTCGGTTGCTTTTCAGCAGCCATCCTCCCCGTGACCATGGCTGCTGAAAAGCAACCGAAACGTCGCGGAAAGTGTAAACTTAAAAACAAATAGATTTGATAGTTTTAATAATTTAATGAGCTTAAAATTAGTAAAGTTTAATAGTATAGTATAGTAGTGTAACAGTTTCTAAATTATGTAATAGAGTGTTAAATAAACAACGCGATAAAATCCGTATTATATTCTGATTCTGATTCGCGTAATAGGGAATGAGCCGATTGCCGTCGCCAGTTCTAGTCTTGTTAATGATAATTTGCCAAGAGCTGAAGTATCCCAATAGTATACACAAGCCAGTTAAAGCTCGCAAACAGCCACGGCAGCGGCTTAGAAAGTGTTAACAAAGCAGCGCTACTGATTTGAAATGTGGTTTGATATTATCGTAATGTTGATCGCTAGGTTTAACGATTACTGTCGCTACCGATCAACAGCTTTAATATTTAGTGTATTATTGCGTTTCGCGGCAAAGAGAAATGGTTAAAAGATATGTGTCGATTCAAATTAATTCATTGCCTTTTTTTTCGTTTGATGGACGATTATACTATATTTTCTATTATACGTGCTAATATTGCAAATATGTATGTAATTCTGTGTGTTTATTTGCTATACAATATAATATTCTATCACATACACACAACACCATCTAGCCCAAATTAAGCAGAGCTTGTACTATGGGTACTAGACAATGGATAAACATACATAAATAATTTTTTGTCAATACATACATATTATACATAGAAACACCCAGATCAAGACAAACATCCATGTCCATGCACACAAATTTTGACTTATGCAGGAATCGAAGCCGTGACCTCAGGCGTGGCAATCGGTTACACTAACCACTACGCCATCGAGGCAGCCAAATACCATTAATTTTATTTGATTAAATTGACAAAGCCATGAAGACCAAAACCTTGGCAGCTTGCACAGGCATCATTTTCGGAAATGGGATCAAAATCGTAGATAAGATGTAGTATTAGGTACATACATATCACGGCTCCTTACGTTATATTAACATTTTTTAATATACATCAAGTACCTTTTTGCACTTACCAGGAATGCTATCAGCACAAGTTTATCTACGCATTGATCACTGTCTCACATAAAATATCCTTTATAATGTAAATATGTATATTAGCATTCTATACCATTCTTCGCCCTCCACAAATCCACTCTTACGCATCATAAAGATGTTCGTTGTAGGTCAACATTGTCTATTAAACAACAATAGGGCCTGTGATGTGATCCATGGAGTGTATTCGTTCTGTGCCAAGGACTGAGGCGATCGGATGCGCAAGCGCCGCTCTGTCACCTTGCTCGAAATCGGGTCAATTGAAACGATCGAGATAGACACGATATATCATCTTGGTTCTGCAGTCATAGATAGCTAGTAAATTTTTAGACAACTGACTTTTTAAAATTTAAGCAATAAGAATATTTGCGTCCGAATGTAATGGAAGAAATACTTGTTCTAAGAGGAAAGTAACATATTAAAAGTTATAGAGATGCTATCACGTTGTCTTGTCACTAGTACCTAACAGTTTAACTTCAATATCAGGCTATACGAATGCAAATATTTAAGTAGTGCCCGTATAATATACTAGTATTATTGACCTTACTCTCATACTTAATATTACAAATGCGAAAGTGGCTGTCAGTTTTCTAGAAGACAAAACGGCTGAACCATGAAATTTGCTATAGAGTTATCTTAAAGACATCAAGTTCTTTTAAAACGCACTATAAACCACACGATAAACAGTAAGCATGTTGATGATGAAGATAGCGTAACACGTGATATTGTAACTAGAAAGTGTAAAGGATCGCAATAAACGCATCTATCCGCTAAACTAGCAATTCATCTTCATCAACAGAAAAAAAGCACCATTTGAAAATTAAACCTTGAAACAAATAATTTAAGACTCAAAATTCAATATCGTTAGTAATAAGAGGTGTATTTACAATAAACGCTTCCGCTGCAAAGCTTTCCGTATTGGTATTGAAGTATCAACAATCGATTACATATCATGCGTAAAATCAGTTGATTACGCCGAAACACTTTCTTTTTAACATTATTTGCCTCATTAAGAACGCTCTAGTTATTATCTGTCATACTTTTATTGGGAGCAATGTCAATATTTCTACTTTCTTTTTCTATTGTTTCATTAGTTTGATCACTTTATTACTCTTTAAAAGACCTTCCTGTTGGTAAGTTTGTTTTGATAGTTTTGTACATTCTTACGTTTGCGATTAGGAGTATCAATTGTAGACAGGATTTTATTAAAAGCAACTGGTTAGAGTTTTGTCAATTATGATGTATTTCTTTAAAAAGATATCAAGTTAGTTCATTCAGCTTATTGCATAAATTTTAATTACTCCAATTCAATGATGCCATTATCTATCTTTTGATACAACTTAAAGTCTTCGTTTGAAATTTGAGTATCATTAAGCCAACTTCCGTATTACTTAATAACATCACTATTACTGTTAAGTTACGTTTGGAGAGGCTGTTTTGCAACGAAACTGATCTAGTACGAATACTTAAATGGTTGCGAGCGTGCTATAGACTATTGCTACATTACCTTGGACCAAAGTATATATTACCTTCCTGTTTAAAGTTTACTAGAGAAATACTTTTACTTCCAAGTAATGATCAAGGTTATTGATGCTTATGTGTATGTGAAAATGAGCTTAAATTTTTTATTTTAAAATAGTAATGCAACTGAATTGGGCTAAGGTACCTACCTATTAAATAGTATAAGATTATCTACATGTTGAATGGGTTTTTTTTTGTAGTATTTATTAGAATGTATTTATTATAATACTAATTATATTGTGTACATTTAATTCTATACTTAATGTTCATGATCTTAATGAAAGTCGACGCTACTAGTATTATTAATGTATCTGATAATTTATTTGATATTTTGTTTACTTTATAAGAATATATTGTGTGTCGTCCTAAAAAATGTTTACAAAAATATTAAAGAAGTACCAACATAAAATAAAATCAAACTTTCTCTTATTTTATGTGTACGATAATTTTGGATTTATTCAGTATAGAAATTGTGTTATTTTACAAGTAAGATTATTATGAATTAGTAAAAATGTATTGCATATTAGGTTAATCAACAACTCGGGGGTTATTATTAGGGATTATTATTCTTTTTTAAACTAATGAACGCCTTGACCAGGCCCGGAAGAAAGTAATAGAAATTATAAACAAAGTATAAACACATTCTTTGAACAAAGTTTTGTGGATAACACCATTTTTATGACAACCAAGAATTAATCTCGCAATATGACGCACTTAAATACCTATATATAATGAGAAAGATGTGATAGGCCATATCTTTCTTATTATATATAGGTATATGCGGTTATAAAAGCGAAGGTTTCTCCAGTCGATATAATTTAATAATTATATCTGACATGGATAGGTAGAAGAATACTAATGGAATGTAATGTAACTAAATGCCCTTAAACTACAACAAAATGCCAAATCTAAAGGCCTCGATTACATTGTGAAATATTAAGATATTCACTTTTAGAACTAAGTCTTATTCATCAATCTTGTAGTTGACATTAGCCGAGATTATTCCGTGAGTAATGCTTTTATAACTCATTGTTTCTTACCAAACAGTCAGCGATCTAGCATTTGGTACGGCTTGGTACTAAAGTTCAGGACAGGCATAAATTATATCCACTGCACCCAGTTATTTCATGATTTACTGTATCTAGGAGGTTTGACGAAGTAAATGGTGTTTGTGGTGGGCTTCCTACTGTGGTAAGGGTGAACGATTCGAACCCTGATAAATGTCAGTATAGGCTGCAAACCTGCAAACATTTGTTCCGGGTTCTGTGACTTTTCTGTCCTTTTCTGGAATGTCTTTATATGCAAACAACTCAACTTTATTACTAGAAAAGTCAAAGCGCGTAACGTCAGAGCGAAGAAAGTTTTATTGTGAACATAAAATAATTAGAAACCTTGACTTTTAAAATGTTTACATTTGTAGGTACGATTCTAATTTTATGCATATGATAGATATACTACCGGATAATAAAACTTTGTCAAAAACAAAAATGCGTACTTACATAATAATTAAAGTGGGCAGGGTAATATAACGTAATGATAGGCTCAAAACTAAGAAATGATATCATTATAAGTTTTTCCGTAAACACAGAAGGTTTGTTGAATGTCAGTTTGCCCAATTTTAAATGCAAATAAGACGCACGCTACGGTCTTATAGTTGTTGTTTTTAAAAACCCATTTGGCTCCATGTAAGGCTTAAAATCTAAATTCAATAAATTTTACCAGATCGTGGAATAGCATTTCAATTTTGAAACTGACAAGTATAATATTCAGCCAGTATTTAAAATTTTGGATTGGATTCAAAAATATCTTGTGTTGCTACAATATAAAACCTGTCAATTGTTGGAATGCCAGACATAATTGAAAACCTATTGTGTCTGCCGGTGTGCCACTGCGACTCAATAGGTTAACCTCTCCAGCTAAGTTAGAATATTTTGTATTAGGTGTGATTTTGCTTTATTAGCGCAATGAGTGAGATTTAAACCCAAGACTGCGATCGCAAGTCCAATGCTTAATCCATTGAGATAGCATCGCTTTTTATGGATAACTAGATTTTGGCCGCGGCTTAGATTGGTAAGTAACAGTATCTTTTTCCTGGATCAAAGGTATATCTGTCTTTTTCTGCTCGCCTGACAACAAAATGTTTGAGAAGTTTCATGATCAGTCGAGATTTTTCAGAAAGAGTTCAAAAACACAGTCTATCAAAGGCATCTGTAAAAATATATTATCTTATCTTATCTTATCTTGTGTGAGGGCCAGTCAGTACAGACCGGCGATACTTCGACCCAGTGGGATCTGTTGTGTCGACTTCCCCAATAACGACTGCCATAGATGTACATGGCAGCCGGGACCGACGGCTTAACGTGCTCTCCGAGGCACGGAGCAGGCGATAATTGTCAATCAATACGCACATCATTTCGAAAAGTCATATAACTTTCGAAAGTCAGAGGTGCGCGATGTGGGTTCGAACCCGAGACCCTCTGCATTGCAGTCTGTTAGTCTCCCCACTGAGCTATCGCTTCTCGCTGCTGTAAAAGTATATTAACTGGAAACATAAATATGAATTGCGTTTACTTCTGACCACATTCCTTTCTTTAATCATAGTAGTCTATGATCGACAGTGTTGTAGTCGTTCATTACTGGTCGGCCTTCGTCGCACCTATTGAACCATTGGGAGCAGGATGTCGACTTGCGACATTTTTGATTTCATTTGCATAAGTTTTCTTGTAATATAGACGTAAATTAAATATGATATTTGACTAGCTGTCGCATTAATAGATCATCTAATTAATGTTCATATCAAATATTTGTTATGTTAAAGCGTTTAAATTAGCAGTGAAAACGTGTTTGAATTTCCAATGCGTTGACGTCGTATTAATTACCTTGAAAACTTTTAGTTTTGAAAGTTTATGTATTTAATTGCAATTTAATAGGATATACAGATTTATCTATATATACATGAATAGAAAACTTTGTACCCCTTTGTAAACCACCCAATGGTGCATACCTATTGCTAGCTTTGGTTTTCAGTATTGAAAGTTATAGATACCAATTTATTAATAGGGCAAACAAGCATACCTATGGCTCGATGCCCGTAGACACCTTTCATACTTCACAGACACTTGCGAATACTAAGATATCAGCTGTCTGTTGTCGACACTTCAAAAATGATAAAAAAGGGTAGGCCCTTTTGCGCGAACGGAAGAGTATCAGATATGACACAGTTTTATTGGTTTTTAAAGATAACTCTCGCATCAGGAATAATTCTTGTGTCGCGGGGTACTTTACAAACATTCAAATAACGGACACAAAGAACACCAAGATTCGGATCAACGTTTGTGAACCACACAACTTTTTGTCCCGTGTGGGATTCGAACCCATAACCACCGCACCACTTAAATCAATACGCCATTCTTGCAGTCCAATTTAAGAATATGAAGAAGGATTTCTCGGCCTTTTTGTATAAAGCATTGTGTTCTTTAACATCAACTTTCTAAATACGTATTTTAATTTTATTTTACTAAAACGGCAAGCCACTTATTCAACCAAATTAATTTAATATGCATCTTAGTGTAAATCCCGGATTAACAAAAGTTAGATACAAATAAACTCAAAGTTAAACAGAGCTTAACTTTTGTAGTGTATATTATATAATTTAAATTATTATTAATTTAATTTTGTTGCGCCCTTATAATTTTATATACGTAAGTTATGTCTCAAAAAGACAACCTAGTTTTGTATAAGTGCTTATATTTTTTAAATTCACAGTGCGGAACACAGAATATGTTTTGCCTTGTAGGAATCGAACCTCAACATTATGCGAATGGTGGTGTCCAGACAACGTGCTATCTTTACATGAACATAGAATAGACTTACTTGACCGCCGCCTATTTATAATTATTTATTGACCCAGCATCCGTCACACATTGATTTGCTTACCTGTAAAAAGAAACATATACATTAAAATCTTTTTTTACAAAAGGCTTTAAATGGAAGTAATTTAATGTGTTTGTTGTTAAGTTAGAATTTCATTAGTAGTCGGTTCGATAGATCGAAAACTCATTCAGTTTTTATTACCTTGTTCAAATTGTCAATTTATTATTAAGGGCAATTACGGAGGCTGATAAATTTTTATTAATGACTTTGTTTTTTTTGTCAATGGATATGTCATTTGATTTACCCAATAATAAACTTATAGTATTATAAGATTGGTGGTATTATCGTTTAATTTGTATGCTTTGAGTTCACGGTATAGTAAATTACCTTGTTTGTAACAACTACTATAGAAATATGGCTATATCGCGGTGGACTTTACAAATATACTATATACTGAATATTAGCCGTTCATACAAATAATTATCCTAAGTGGGATCTGAACCCATAACACTCAGTGTCCGTGATAGCGGCGCGAGGATCATTAAATCGCTGCGCCATCCATGTAGTTAAATTTGAAATCAATAGATATATATTTTTTCTGGTATAATAATAATGTCCTCCAAACCGAATATCGGCCACGGCGGCCAGTCTTAACGGAGACTAGCCATCTGCGCAGGAGATATTATAGTGCACAAGTGTGTTGCTCTCTGTTCCCTAACTCTCATGATCCGATGGGACGGTAATCCGACACGACGGGAGAGAGATCGGGCGCAGGATCAACGGCTTTACGTGCTTTCCGAGGCACGGGGTTGTCTAACACCACCAACTTCCTAACTGCGGGCTGCTATTGAGATTTCTTAACAAGAAAACCCAATAACTTTTTGTTGGAAACAAGATTAGCAAAACCTCGATTTTGACTTAAACAGTAGGTACGTACATTTTGAGTATAACTCTAGGAGCTGGTATAAAAAAATAAGAAACGCACTCTCATTGGCTATATGGTTTTTAAAGTAGGTGTTTAAAGTTACCTCCGGGATATAAACTTTCATAGCCAGCCTGGAAGGCACTAAATACGTCACGTACCCAGGTTGGCAGATCTAAATATACCTAATATGTCAAAGTGGAGGTGGTTATATCGACCCAAGTGCAAACGAGTGCGACTGCGGTGCATCTGTCTGTGACAATGTGTCATTTGCTGACGTGCCCCACGAGCCCAGGATTGTGCACGCTTGATGAGATATACCAAGCTATGCCTAATGCGATTCGCGTTGCCGAGCACTGGGCTAAAATCATTTAAAAACTGTTGCTATCGACACGATAAGAAGAAGAACGTAGGTGTAGCTTAGATTCAATATAATGAAATAGAATTTTGCTGTTAACTTTGACAAGCCAGTTTAAAAGGTACCTAATACGTTACTTTAAGCAATAAGTCGTTTTACCACTCAAACCAAGAAAATGTAATAAAATGTACCATGATATTAAGCAATAGACAAGATAACTCCATAGTACATTAATAATAATTTACTTCACAAATATTAACAGGACAAGTTGCTCAAGTCGTCTTAGCATTTAGATAGCAATTAGCTCTTAATTTAAACCCTAACATCCTGCAATCGGCCGAGCTAACGAACTCAAACTGTTCGGGCAAAAGGTCGAAAGAGCAATTTGGAAGGCACGAGACGATTACGTTACGACATCGGCGTACAATGCTACAAGGTATATTAAGAGATAGAGAATGAACGAAGGACTTTTAATAAATGTAATCATATAATCATGCGAATAGTTGACTGGTGTAAATTGCTTTTGTAATAAGAGTAATGTGACTTCTGTTTATGTGCGCATCTGCCCATCTGAACGAACGTCATCTAAGCATTTGAGAATTTAAACAGGAAACGTAGCAGAATTGACATGTAGACCTTTAAAAGCGTTACGTAAAACTCCTAACCGCCCAAAAATATTCAATAACTAAGATTTGGAAAAGGTTTTCATACCGTTAATTAGGTCTCGAGTTTCTTGAACAGGCAATACGTTGATCGATTTTTTTAATATAACAACTGTATATATTAATTTATTACATCCAGTTGTTTTGGATATGTATACGCAACATTAAAAGGAAATGTATATTTTAAAGCATAACATATATCTACACTTCTAATGTATACTGTGACACTAAAATAGGTTTGTAATTACTGATTAACATATCCTAGTTAAAACCCTCAACGTTGCAAATCATATCAAGATGATGAAGAAATATTAATGCATACAAATTGCTTGGTAAATACGAAAACAGTTATTGACTGATCATCGTTCCTTATAAGGTAACTTTAGACTTAGAAAATGCCTAAAGTAATTATTACAGAATATTGAAATCTCAGCTTTGGTAATATTATTTCGTAATGCAATAGTTAAATGAGATATTTCGATGCGCATATTCTGTGGTTATGAAATCAAAAACATTAAATACAATATTTTATACCTTACGACTATGAATTATACTCTTCGAACGGGTGATAGCGTCATAGGTACTTATAAAATTGATTACTTCCTGAGATAGGGACACTTAGTTTTGACATTAATCAATTCTATTAATTTGGTCATTTGGTTCGATCATTGATTAAAATCGATATGATTATTCGATGCATAAGGAATAAAATTTTAGTTCTGTTGTCCAATTACCAAAACTCATTTAGAAATGTAATAAAAATAAAATATTAATAAGACAACGACGACGTATCGATAATAATTAAGTTTTAATTTAACATTTTGTGTTGCAATTGAAATAACGAAGTCGAAAAATCTATTCGACAATAAGCTTTGAATAAAATAATCTACACTTTTGAAACAACATAACAATGACTAAAATGTTTTATAAAGGATATTAAAAAAAATCGTAAACATAATAAAATTTCAGTGTAATTATACGAAATTCACGTATCAATTGTTGTCTCAAATTAGGATGCCTCTTTTGGGTTGTATTACGAAAGGTTTTTATGACTATTAATTTTATTAAAACCGCTAATCGCTCCGCTCGTACACTGCACTCATGCCGAAGGTCAGACAAGGCCTCCATTTATTTAGAAAAGTTAACTTATCGCCCGCGGCCTTATCTAGCGTGATATTGTAACATTGTAATACAAGTTTTATTATCAAAATAAATTACGAAGCCATTACTTTTATGCTTCACTAATTGTTCTACTCATTTCATAATGCTTTTCTCGTATAATTTTTTTGTGATTACTGAGATTTTTTCCTTTTTTCCCGATAGCTTACCGCAAGAACCTAACATAAAATGATGAAAGATATTAGATAGAGTTAGAAAACATTTCGAAGAAATTGGGAAACGTAACGTTCTTTATAACGTTGCTGTCATATGCCACTTTTTGACACCCAGCAGTGGACCAATTTATAAACTGATATTCTCCTAATATTGTAAATGTGAAAGTTTGTGATGGTGAATGGATGAATGATTGTTACTCTTTTACGCAAAAACTACTGATCGGATTTTGATGAAAATTTACAGTATTATTGTTTATACATTAGAATAACATATGGGCCACTAAAAATCTATCTTAACATAAATCTACATTAACACGAGTGAAGCTGCGGCAAAGTCTAGTTATAGATATTAATATTGAATTGTTTGTATATACAAGTTACTTTACTGAATTCCTTTTGTCTGATCCTATGTAGGTTAACTCAATGTGACTAACCATTTATTAAATTACAGCTCTGTTCAAACACTCGCAACTATGCTAGCTATTCGTTGAGTAGCCGTAACGAATCTTTAGTTGTACCTAAGCTACCAAAACTACCAGTGATGCAACTATATAATTATGTGTCATAAAATGCCATATATTGCAAACATGTATTAATCAACAAAGAGCGTGCCAAGAATTACGTTTTTACATTAATTGCTTATTATATAGGATATTACCATGATATTCGTAAATGTGATGGTTTTAGGTTACCTGGAGTGCTATTTTCTTTAACGCTTTTAACCAAAACGTTAAAGAAAATCACAGATTGAAAAAGCAGATAATAATTTTTATTTTTACTACTGTCCAAAATACATCAAAAATATCTAATTCCTGTTTTTTAACATATACATATAAAATTAAGTTCTTGCATTGCGTTTTTTATGACTAAAAAGTTAAATCCCGCACATTTGAAAGAAAATTTTCTGTATCGCAAGGAGGCTTACAAACATCAAACAACGGACAAAAACAACACTCAGACTGGAAACAACCAATTCTAGGTCACACATTTTTTGTCCCGTGTGGCGATAGAACTTACAACACTTGTCGCACAAGCAGTGGCAATGCGTCCACTTAAACAACTACGCCATATCAATGGCAAAAGGTTAATCCAAATTACGAACAACTTACGAATAATATGATTGATTGCAAACTCAATACAATCAACGTCAAAGAACAAGGTCGTAACCGAACTCGTAATCGATACTAGTGAACATATCGGGCATATCGATTGTTAGAAACAATAGTTCGGCTGATGATCTTAATTGATGTAGGTCGAATTCGAATGTTTATAGTCGTGATCTTTTATAATGTATGTGTAATTACGTTATTAATGTGTTCCTACTTTAGTAACAAGAGTTAAAGCATATTACGAAATAACATAGCAACTACAATTTAAAACTTTTTATGTATGGAATTACAACCAGTAAGAAGTCTGCAATGATAAAAAGACAAATAGAAAAAACAACCGTATAAAAGTATAAAAGCATTCGATGAAGTCAATACAGAGCATCTGCGTATATGCTCTGTATTTTGTTCTCTCAAAATACATAGCATCAGATGCTGATACAGATTCTGCCTATGATTTCAAGTAACAGACGTGAGCTGAGAACTTTTTTTAACCTTTTAATCTACAGTGTCATACCTTTGGCCAGGTACAATAGACTTTTAATTATGTTTGGTATTCTGACTTGATAGATTAAGAATGCAGTCATAATAGAATAATTACACAAAGAAAATCGAGTATCAGAACATTTTCGGAAATACTCAGATGGTCAGATCAATGGATATTTTGGTCACAACGGGTATACGTATAACGTGTTGTCGCGTGCGTAGTTGTCGGTTCGAGATGCGAGATCGCCAGATTACATTGTCGCTGTAGGGCCCACTTTCACTCCGTCATTTTCACACCAAGGTGGCGCATGTTTTGACGCGTCGATCCTATCTTCATTACTTGTATAACACGGTCTTTCTAGTTCTACATATTTTGCTAACAGAACTAGAACAAAAGTTACATCTTGTTTTGTACTACTTTCTTGTTACCCAATTGCCAAATTCATTATGTAATGTTATAAGACTTCTTTCTTGGTTTAATTATATGGTGGAGCGTTCTATCTCCTTGACATTATAAATTAACGAGCATGTCTAGATCTGTCATCTAATTCTACAGTTCCTTATAGATTAATTATATGATTAAAGTTATATACAATAAATGTTTTTCTATTTACGTCATGTGATATGAGTTTTGTTAACCATCATTTTTAAAATGACTTCCTCAAAAACAAAATGTGAGCAAATTAAATTTAATAAATGTGTAGATTCAAACAAGCTGATTGTCACAGTTGTAGCTCATGTCAAATTCATGACGGTATGGAGCGCGGAATTCGACTCAAATAGCGACGCCTAACAAAACATGTGACATTCATCTCTGAACAAGAAGTGAACGACTAAGAAATACGAGTTCATATTGAGGGGAATGCACAATACAAATATATTGTGGTTATTTATCACATTCATTATAGATTTTGGTAGGGCAGATAATTATTTACGAGCACATTGATATTACTTTTCAGTTTCGAATTGGATAAAAACATGTCTCTTTCAAGATCATCATTATCTTACTTAATGTAATTATTTTCAACTATATTGTATCGAATTTATTTGGTTAGACCAAATATAAAACAAACATATTTTATGCTGAACAAGAAATGTTCCGGTATCTTTGTTCTTTTATAATAATTTTATATAGAACGTTTAGCATAATATACAAGTGAACTATTACTATTGCACTCATGTTACTTATGCATATACTATTTTGAAATAAGACTTTGTTACTCTCGTTAATATTAAAGTCTAAATAGGTAATAAGTTAATAGAAATCCATGTTAAACAAGTCTTAACTTCTAACACAACATAAACTTGCTCAAGTTATACTTGTGCAACATCCTTTATTCAGGAACAGAAACACGGAACGTGGTGCCGTGGGTCGAATCAACACTACTAATCTTTTATTAAACGACAGAAGCGACTTAAACTAACCCACGTGCGCCCGAACATCAGATAGCCAATAAATTTGCATATATTGACAGTTTAGATCAGTTCACAAATGTCAATGTACGTGTTCACATATCAAACTGATTTGTTATTCGAATTTATTCGTTAAGTATGCGATGTAAATGGTTTTTGTTTAACTTGTACACCTAATGTTTTCATGTCTTTGTGAAGTCAAGGTATCTAGAATAACAAAAAGTCACATATTCTATGATGGGGAACTCTTCCGTTATCACTGGGGATAGTCTTGAAGGATTTTATATGAGATTTCGAGTTATATGGGTGCAGAGCAGCAGCAGAGCTTCTTTTAATTCTACCAATTAATAATGCAATAAATTGTTCTGACTTGGTAGTCTGGTAAACTAAGGCTGCTACGTATATAATATTAAATGGAAAAACAGCCCCGTGAAATTTATGTAATTTATCTATAATAAGATTTGAACGGTCTAAATATCAATTTTGTAGAATATCTGATCAATTTAGTTAATAATCCTAATTAGTACATTACGCAATGTTTTTTTCATGTTCTTACGTCAATACGAATGTTATATGCATTAAAATTAAAAAGAATCCACTTTATACATTTTTCATTTAAAAGAAGGATAGTTACAAAGGTAGCAAGTTATTAGGTTTATTTAAAACATTTTTACATTTGGCACAATAATTGCTTTTCACGATAAGTTATAATTACTGCAGTAGGACATAGTCTACATGCAGATGTATCACAACACTATCCAATACTTTGCACATCGTTAACATTGCCTACAATCGCCTGCTATCCGATACACAGAACAATTTCACTATCTTAACTTTTTAACTAAAAGCAGTTTGTCCAGTGTATATTTAGTTAATCGGCGTTAGGCGTCACGAAAGCGTCTCACGCGCAAGTTTAAAATCTTAATTGAGTTCTTACGAGTTGTTAGAATTCGAATTGCTAGTGGCCATTTTTGTAAATTAGATCTAGCACGCGACTGCGATTTAAGTAAGTGAAGTAGAATTAAATTGTTAAAGGTCGATTAATGAAAGCGAGTATATGTGTAGGTTTTAGATTTTATTTGCAGTTTAAGTATTTTATGGCAAGAATGCTGTTTTATACTGCTAGGTCTTCAAAGTCAAATATAAAGATAAGATCTTTATGGTTTATGTTTTGAAAAACGAAATAGCGTACACCTCCTTAAAATTAAAGCCCATTCAAGCGTAATTATTTTAAGGATAATGATACAACAGTTAGTAAATCAAAGGGGACATCGGAAATGAAAAGACAATAATACAATACATATTATGTACGCTTCTTGGCTGGATGCGGAAGGCGGCAGAACGGACGTTGTTGGGTACAATGGGAGAGGCTTATGTCCAGCAATGGACTGCTATGGCCTGGTTGATGGATTTTGATTGATGAATGCTGTTAAAGTAAGAATGCTAGTAAATTATAATACAATTTACTTATAATCTGGTAATAAAATTGTATTTATAACTTTGTATACTTTATGTTACACGTATTAAATTAATTGATCAATTGAAGAATAAGTACTGCTACATGCCCTTGTATGAATATCCAACAACAAAGCATCTAGAATTTCCTGAACTACATTACTACGTTCCCAATAACATAAAAAACCTCGTTAGGAACAATAGCATGAGCAATAAAAACGTTTATCACAATTATAAACTGTTATCTGATACTCTTGATACATATCGTTGTTTATATTTATGGTATCTGTTGATTGTTCATAAATAATTGATTATAATGTAGTATTAGATATGTGACAGAATGGAGATGATAGCAGTAACTAAGTGGTGCTTAAGGGTAGGATATAAATCACGTTCACACCTCAACCCGGTAGTGAAAGAATGTTGTCAAACTTTTAGGACATTTCTAGTGAAGATTTGCACAAAGGCGAAGAGATTTCATTTTGAAAAACAGACCGGTATAGGGAAAGGGATTAAGGTTTATACAAATACAGTCAAAATATTGGTGAATATAATAAACTTGAATTAATACCTATACATTTTAATATGCCAATCGCTGGCATCCCAAACATAATTGAAAAATAATTCGTTCTCAAGTTAGGCAATATGAACTCAACTCATACATTATACTTGTTCAAATTACCTAGCTTCAGCATTTCGATTTAAGTATCTGTTTTCCCAATAGTACGAATTGTGTCTGGTCACCGGCGGGCCGCAGCAGCACAAGACTTTAAACAAGGAACAGTAGCGTTGAAAGTTTGTGTGTTCGATAGTCGAATAAATCCGGTAAAATGCCTAAGGATTACTTCCTATGATTAATCTAACATATCGATCAGAAAAAGAAACAGGAACAAATTACTCACTTGACGTTTCACGTCAAGAATTATGAGTGAGATGCTATATAGATTTCTCCTTACCTAGGTATGGTCAGAGAAAATAGGTTCAGTCGACACAGCCATGTTACGCAAAGCTGTAAACCTCGACTCTAGAGGTCTAACTCGGGACAGTGACGTAACTAATAATGCATGAATAATAACTTAGGACGGTAGAAAGCAGTTATTTCAGCCTGTTCTTGTCAATAACGAAAATGCTAACTAATTAGATTATAGGTACTAAGTACACTTGTCACCTATGTCAATAAGATTGATACAATAAAGAAATTCTGATATAAATAAAATGTTTGAGTACAAAATATCTACGGGAATTTACAGCACCTGATGATGAGATGAGATAAAGGGAAAATACGTAACAATCAAAATGGCCAAAAACTAAAACTATTGTTATTGAGGATTTGAGTACAATTTTTGTGGATATATAAGTTTAGGCAGTATCTTAACTATTTATATCAATAGTGTTAATTTAAATATAAATTTAAACGTTCTTAGTTCGTCGGCTTTAACACTTGTCAGTTTTAAAGAAGGTTTTTGCTAATGCATTAATTAATAAAAATGATAATCTTCTATCAATCAATAAATGTTAGAAACCAGATATTTTATATTCTTGGAATTGCTTATTAATATTAAATTTATGTGGTACACCTTTGTGTGGTACGCTGTTTGATATATAATTATGGCATAGTTATTTTATGTTTATTATATTAAACACCAGTCATAATAATAATCAAGTTTTGAAATCCTGTCTGAAATCTATAATAAATATTCAAACAATATTTAACGTCTTCAGTTAATGGCAGTTACCGATGCCTTTGTGTGCTTGCTAAAGTCGTAATGTTTCACATTTTTGCAACATCGTACAATTAAAAAGTGATATTCAATTTGTAAAATCATAACCGCGCAGTTGTTTGCGTAACGTCTGAAACAAATTCATTGACACTGACCAACGCGATCTCTTACAAAAGCCTACCTCAATGCCGCCCTACTTTCCAAATGTATCTACAGATACAATTATGTGGACAATATAGCAAACAAACAATTATATCACACAGTACACCACGTTACATTTGCTGTTTGTTAAATTAAAAGCTTCTTTAGATCTATATATTAGAGTTTGAAATAGGAAACAATAGGGTTTATAAGCAGCAGATACAGTTGTTACTATCGACGAAGACAATAGAATCGAGGACATTAAGTTAGTGCAAAATGTTTCTGGAATGGCTCATGTTTCGGTCGTGAAACATTCTAAATTGGACCTTGTTGTTATCAAAGTAGGGTTCAAAGTTATTTGCTATATTAAAGAATCAGGATATAGTAGCAGCCGGCGCCACAATGTGCTTTTGGTAGTTGGTATTATAAGTACAATTACGAAATTTAAGTTTGTGGGCGTCGGATCTGCGATCTAGATTTACAGTTACAACAATTCAGCCAAATATTAGTGGACTGCGGTAAATTTGCTTGTCATTATAAAATGGCTGGTGTGCAGTTGCAATAGTGTAATTATATTTTGTTTTGTAATAAATATTCTATATGCACTAACCGTATGGATAAGAAAATCTTTGGAAAGATCAATTGAGCAATCAAGTATTTGTAAAAAATTGGTTGCGATTTGAATTAAGACGGTGTACTATGCCAATGCTTTTATTTTTGTCTTAAAAGATAAAACGTTTATCTAATGATAAGTTATTACAGCGTGGAATCTTGGCTACCGTGTGAACACACTAAAGAATAGACTGGGTATTATATAAGGAAGATGGGCAATAGCCTCTACATAAGTACCTATTAATATCATATTACCAGTTTGTCCAATCTCACAGTTATATCACCTCACCTTATAAAGATGTTGCATTAATCTTTTTAAAATATAGTAATAATTTAAACTTTGGCGTATAATTTAAACAAACTTATTTACATGAATTTTTACTTTGTATATTTTGGCAATTTATATCTATGTCTGCAATTAAATTATGATTTTATATCCGGCCCAAAATATAAAATTCTACAAACGAATTGCAGTACGGTAAACTCAAACTATTCTGCGCACATATTGTTAAAAACCAGTTTGCTTTATGTGCACTGCCGCAGCTTTGGTAAAAATATGTGATTTTGTAAGTCAAGACAGTTATTTTTAATACGTTTCTAGCGAATTGGCGTACACTTTGATCTGTGGAGTGTAAGAGTGTAATGCCGTGGGCATTGACCATTTTAAACACTAATCCAGACAAAATAAAAGCTATTAAACTTTGAGAAAATCATAGCAACAATGAGGTAGACCACAAAAAAGATGAAGACGATTACATTAAAGTAGGACTGTAAGGTATGCAACAGTGCAATAAACATTAAATTAGAACAATGGAAGAAGCATAAAAATATTTTTGCCTAACTAGAATAGGTTAATAAGGACTTAGATAAATCATTGCAGTCAAATAGATAATTCATGTTACGAACAAATTTCATAGGAACTAACATGACCTACCCGAAACTATAATTCCACAAAAAGCAAGGTTCTCCAACGAGCTATTGTGCACTGACACACTGGTTCCGTACAAAGAACATATCGATAAGAACACAATAAACAATAACGTTCGTGTATTACGAAACAGTTATGCGGCTGACGATTGTAGGATTGTTTGGACTTGCGACTAAATTGTGCATTTGCGTTTTTTTATGTCAAACATTCGTGGCTGAGAATGGAGCCCATATTTGACATATTGTATAAAAATAATAATGAATGAATATATTAGATATGTAAGTTTACTTTTCTTATTATCAGCTTTTATCTAGCTTTTGCTATATATAGTTTGTTATTTCTTTCTTTTTCGTTCATAATGTACAAACATTATGAACGTCTTTCAGACAGAAGCTGACAGTGCTTAGATCCACGTTATAAAGGCAAACTACCACAATAGTAATAAGAATTTCTTACATAAACGCTCTATACGAAGCCTAATCAAATTTGCGTGCCCTCAAGCCAAAAAAGTTATCTGGCTCCTTAGTCATTTGATATAATTAGTAAAGTTTTTTGTACTGTTGTACTTAAATTACCTCACATATTTATTTCCTTACAACTCCGTGGAACTAATTTGATGAGAAAATTTAAATGAGTGTGTCAAATAGTATTAGCCTTGACCCGTCCACCATTGAAATAATTCGGTGCGACAAATCGTAGCGTATGAAATATGACAGTACATTGCAAATTATGATAGTAATCGTCGCGTGGGTAGATCTATGTGACTGCTTTATCGACGGGGCGTCGGTAACTAGGCCAAAGTGCCAGCCGGGTCGGTTAGGCTTGATGCAATTTGAATTTAGAATGTGTTTGTTTTAGTTAATATCTTTATTGTTTAAATAAATGCGTTTAAAGTGGACGTAATACGTAAAGGGACTAGAATTTATTTGTTTCGATTACGAATTTATCTAGAAATAATATTATTTTCACGTTCTATTATACCAATATGCTATGATTGTAGGAAGAATGTATTGTTTGGATAACGTCAATTAGTTGGTAGAAATATTGAGTGCTTGGTGCATTATATTTACGCTTAGATCACCAAGATGCAAATTCATTATTATAATTTTGGGTTTGTGAGTATTACTTTATTATTTTATTCATGTGATATTCATTAATATATTCTTTATAAATAATAATGAAAAATCTCAAACCATATTACATTTTGGTATTAATTATGCCTCAAGCTTATTAGGACATTTAGGACATTCATAAAATGGCAGTTTATTACCTAAAACGAAAAATAAGCGATTTATTTTATATCCAGAATAATTGTCGCGTTTGAAATTGAATAAATACATAAAATTAAGATGATAAACGAAGGGCGCGTGCCGATGTGATCAGCGCGCGCGCAGCAGCCGGCTTGCCGTAATGATACGGAAGTCTGACGCGCCATAGATCATCGCACTTGTGCTGGACCGCACTTGCAGGATTGAAAATTGAAAGACTGGTATAGGACGATAGTTCTTACAATTCATTCTTATTAATAAGTTTTAAATGAAGTACGAGTACAAATCTAGACAATCATTTCTATGACACTAATGATAAATTTTACTTCTAATTGAATTTTTGGTAATAATAACAAGGATTTAGTTTTTAATGAAATAAATTTACGTTTGAATATTTCTCTACAGTTAAACACTCTAAAGAATGTCTATTCAAATTATAATAATAGATACATATTTGACATTATAATTTATAGTGAAAGTTTGCAGCAATTATTTTAACTAGCATCTATAATCCACATTAAATTCTCACTCCACTAAACACAAACATTTACCTCAAAGCCAACATTTCTCCAGGATTTATTTCAACCGAGATTTGCGCCTCGTTTTTACACGGGGTACAAGGAGGAAGTGTCGCCGGCGAGGCTACTATCAGATCCACACACACGAAAATCGCCGTTTTAATGAAACCGAGCCGAGCTAACATTTAATTAGTCCAGATCGAATGTACCTTCTAGCCACAGCGAACAATAAAGATCGAACATTCTCTCTAATAATTAGGACTCGCAGACCAGATAGTGAAGCAGCTTCTAATTTTATGTGAATTAATTGGAGTTATCTTGTAGGAAATGGACTGCAGCTACTGAGAGCATAGAATAAAAAAGGCATAATTTTATGTTCTGTTTGAAGGCGTATTCAATGAGGTTCAATTTTATGATTACGAAAATGGTAATTATGAAAAAAGATTGTGGTTTTAATTATTAATTTTAAACAAGGAAATAATATGGGAGATAGGGGAGAAATGAGACCATAACGATTTCATTCAAGATAAAGAGGTCATAAGGATAAAATGTTGAATATTTTGAATCTTACGAGACGGTCTGTCGTGTCTCGTCTATGGTACCATTAATAGGGATAGGGATTTGAAAACAATAATTAAGTAGTGGAGATAGACTTACTTAATATTTAAAATCGAGTTGAATATCATGTAGCAACATTACACAAATATTACAAAATTCGGATATCATTACAAGTATTAATATACTGAAATCCATATCAGATAGTCAATTAAGCGCAATCGTTTTGTATTAAACGGTTCTATCTGTCATCCACTTCAAGGGAACGGTATACACCTTATTAGTAGTATGCTTTTGAGTAGCTGGGTCACGAAATCATCGTTAACCGATAGTTCACGTTTATATTAATACTTATTGGATTATTGATGCAGCAATCAAATCGGACTATCACTCACTTATCTAGTACCAGAGTATTAGCTAAGTAAGTGATAGTCCAATTTGAAGTAATAATGTAAATTTATCACAGGTACTAGAGCTTACTTATTTGGTAAAATACCAAATGGAAAAAAGGATTGCAATTCAATCGACTTTGTTTTTGAAAATCGTTTTTAGTTGAATTTGATTCTTAATCAAAATAAAAATAAAAATGAACAAAAATTTATTTATTCAAGTTAGGTTACAAGGTAACACTTATGAATGAAACACTTATGAACAAAGTTACACTACATTTTTTCTGCGAATTTACATTTACTGCCACGTTCAGCAAAGCAAGGCTGTAGGGCTCATGAGAAGAACGAGCAAGAAACTCATGGCCACGGTTTTAGTATCTAAAGCAAAATAGTTATGAGAGACGTCTATTTACTGATATATTCATTCTATAGCAAACTTGTTATTTATTGGAGAAGATATTAGATACTAGCAGGTAAAAGAGTAACCGTGGCAGTATAAGTAAAATTTTAAAAATCGGCTTATCATTTATAGAAACAAATAGTTGTGTCTATGATTTTAGTGGCAACTATTCCTTCAATAATGTCATTGGGTATATTCATATTGAAATTAATATTAATTTAAACCATATTATATTAATAAAAACAATTATTACAGTATAAACATACTTTTACTAGTAGCACCTATTTTACTAAAGAACTGAATGATAACAAGATGAACTTAACTGACCTACACAAAAAGCGGTTCTTGTTGAAACCTGCCTGTTAACGTATTATACTCGTAACCTCAATATGTGTTGGTCATACGGTTGAGCAATTGATTGCCATAATCAAAACGTTATCAACGTTTACACACGCGAGGTTGCCTAATGTTTTGCTATAGCTGTAAGGGATAGTATGAGACCAGGATAATATATAATCAATGATTATAGAGTATATATTTTGCAATACAGAAATACCGATAACGGAGTTGTTTTATTATAATTTGAATTATTATAATATAAATATCTATGAAAGAATTCTAAGACTAAAGCGCTTTATAAATAATGTTAAAAAGGAACGTTGCTAAACTGATCTAACTAGAATTTAATGTGCATTAAAAATGGGCAGCCCATCTAGGAAAAGAGGAGTACACATCCACTAGAAAACCGCTGTAAAATATTCGTGTGTTCTAGTTCCTGTGTGTGTTAGATTTCCAGAGTTTCTTAGGTTGTATGTGTTTGGCAGAGGGAATCACTAGTGCTTGTCATCACCCTTGGTGTTGGCAACGATTATAGGCAACGATAATCATTCACCTTGCTCGCTTACCACTCCAGAAGCATAAACTAAACCTTATTATTGACGATATAAGGCAGGTAGTACCATAAATTTATATTCATGTTTTAAAAGTGTCAATTGCTGCTTTTACACTTAAATGCATATTTTAAGAAGTTGAAACTCTCACTATCACACGTGCTGACACAAATCACGATCTTGATAAAAATAATTCTCTATTAAAGCAGGTGAAACTACAGTTACGATCGCTGGCGTAACCTTGCCTGGTCCACGCTTCGCTGGCTCTGTGTCTTTTGTTAACGCTTACTTCAGTATCTATATATAATTCACACCATTCATTGGCTTTAAAAAATCTATGTTATTGGCCTCTCAATAATTTTAGGCGCATGCTGCAAGTTTCTTTTAACTAGGAATTAACATTTTTATTTTATTCCTATTTAAATAAGAACGTTAATTTAGAAACATTAGTTGTATAATGTTGGAAAATTAATTATTGTTATTTAATATAACAGATAGATAATGAACGCTAAAGTAACGGATTTTAAAGAAAAGGAAAGCAAGTCGGCAATTATTAAATAAGTGTTATATCATTAGTAAATAGGAACTGTAAATTACTTATAATGTTAAATATTGATGTAAGGCAAAAATACTAAAAAATAAGATAACATAAGATATATTATACTATACATATAAAAGGCTAGATTCTGACTGTGAATAAAAATATGTATGTTTATTCAGAAAATGACTTTTATTATGCTAATTTTGATTCAAAACCGTTTAAAGGTTTCCGTGAAATTGAGTCACTAGCATCCAAAATCCATCACATCTTCGTTAATTTACACATTTATAATTAGTAGGATTATGTTTTGTTTTAATTGAAACATATACTTTAAGGACCCAAATAATAATGAATGTAAATTTAAGACAGCTGTCAAATAACAATGACAAAGGCAAAGGTGCAAATACACAGGTAAAATAATGAGGTAACAGTCTCGTTCTAATCGATAAGCGAAACGTATCACGACAACGTGACTGAAGCAGGTTCTAATGTTACTGAACCAGAAATAGTTTCACAATAGTAATTATATTGAGAAACGATTTACCATAACGATAATGCTACACAATTAAAATGCGAGTTGCTAATCCCATTGACATAGAAATAAATGAAGGTGATTGAGTGTTTGCGGAACTAAGTAAGGCTGTCATTGTCAAAGAAATTTTAGAAGCCAAGGACAAGGGTGATTGAATGCATAAGTTACAATTCCAACATAAAATGTTTATAAATATGTCATGTACTCTTTTTCGGTCAATCGTTGGTTGCAAATTATTATATGAATTATTTGTGCAAGGACGGCTCAGTCACGTTTATCTAGTTTACCTATTGAGTCTACAACCAATTAGTTGCAGGAACCTAGACTATAAATTAACTTAACCAAGGCATCAATTATATTTTGCGAATTTAAATTGTCAGTCTACAGATTGCAGATACTATTAGCCCTTTTAAGGTAATAATATTATTTTAACAGATCAATATTATTTATCAGGAATAATCGCTAAACAATGCAAAGCATTGGAAAAACTACCATCTTAGTCTCCCCGTGAACAAGGCTGCTGTAAAGTAACCGAAAAACGTGTAAACTTAAATATAAATAGTTTTAATTACCTAAATTAAATAGCATAGTAAAGTTCAATAATAGTAGTGTTAGAGTTTTCAAAATTATGTAATAAAAGTGTTTTAAAGTAAAATAATCAACGCGACAAAATCCATATAAAGTTTTTAATTTCAATGCAAAGCAATTTAGTCATCCATTGACCCGTAGATAAATTGAACATAACAGAATTTTAAGAGCAAAAGACAAAGAGGTCGAAGTCGTAGAAGATATTGTTACTATGGACATTAAACTGACAGATATCGATTAGGTACAAGAAATTAATATGTTTGTAGCTAATAAATGAGATTGTTCAGAATTTAGAGCGGCCACGTGCCCCAATAGGCTTCTGGTAGCAAACTGAGAATTAAGCAATGCAGACATTCCGCAATGTTGGTCTAGAATTAGTTGCAAGTTGATTTATAATTAAAACTAGATGTGTTTGTAGATTATATTGAGAAATATCGCCTATGCTAAAGGAAACTATATCAAAACTTGTTTCTATCTTAGATAAGTTAGCTATTAACATTGATATACATATACGTTATTAGATTTAACCTGCAGCTTCGCTTATGCTCGGGATTAGTACTCTTTTTCTGGATTAAACCCTATGTTCTTTCTCTGATACCGTGTATGCAAATTTTGATGATGATCGATCGAATAGTTAAGGCGTCAAGGCGTAACAAACAAACAAACTCACATTTGCATTTAATATATTAGTTAGGAAGTTAGGATTAATGTGAACCTAATCAACGTGGAGGAAATAATTCATTTACGTCGTGAATTTTCCTGAGATAAAATCTGCTTTAAAAATAGGCGACCTAAACATGAAATCAACTGCAAATATCTCGAAGATCATTAAGTACGATTTTGATTTTATTTATAGATAGTCAGTCATATTAATATACCATAGGTTCTTACCTCATGCCATCAAATCCATCGTCTGAACCGTTGATAGTAAGTACAGGCGCACGCGCATACGCTTTAGCGACGCGTCGATTCCTCTCAAATACTATCACCTTCGCCCAGATCTCATCATCGATTTGTGTCCATTTGTCCAGTACTTCCTGTATGTGTTCCTGTTGACAAAGATAATGCATCTTTAGTATGTAATACATTAACGCATTTGCATAAAACTTCAGGTTAGGTAATGTACATAGTTTATTCAATTTCGTCTTATCAAAAACAACTACATTAGGAATAATGCATGTGTGTCGCACAAGCATAAGCAAACAATACAAATATAAAAATAATGTACACACAGAGAAGATATCAAACCTAGGAAACAATATCACTGGAATACATTTTTTGTCTCTTATAGAGATTGAACTTACAATTATATTGGGATCTTTAGCAATAGCAAGGTGTCCAACAAAATATCTTAGCCACATATTGTGCTAGTTATACTCAGTAAAAGTTTTCAAGGTAGATTGTATACGCACCGGTATAATTATCGGTTGAAATAAATCTATTCACGCAATATACAATCGCATGTTACGAATACATTACGAATTTCATTCATAAACTAAATGTAGGTCTTTGTCAGTTTTTCATTTCCACAACCTTCAATTAACTATACCGCAAGCCGTCTATGGTTTCATTATAAGCGTTTTACCAACATAGTGTCATTACACATTTGAGTCAACAGTTTCTTTAAAACATTTGGCAAAACGTTTTCATTCAGTATTCTTACAAAATACGGTACTTTAAGAACGACCTTGCCTTCGTTACTTTTGTAAGCTGTTATTACTGAAGTTTAGATATTAATCCTAATGTAGCAACGTTGTCGCAACTAGATGACATCGGTGCCCGCGCAAGAGTTCCGCTCTACTAACTGACTCGGTTTTCCTTCCAGTGTGGTTTACATGTGTTAAGGTATTTGGTATCTCGTGCAGTTGTAAATAACGCCTACATATTAATATTGCACAAGTTTATTGAAAATCTAATATTGATGATCATGATACGCATATTTCTATAGTTGATTTATTGGCTGATTCATATATTGATTGAATAGAATGTGGAACTTCAAGATTCGCAAGGATATAAAGTTTAATCATAAAGCACGATGACGGATACATATAAATACTTGCAATTATATGCTTCGCAAAAACTTTACACAAAGACCCCACTGACGCAACTTATAGTAATCAATCAATAAACTGATGATTTATAATAAAAACGACGTATCATTGAAAGTGTTGAAATAAGGAAATAACAACAAGTGTGAGTTGCCAATCTATTGAAAAGATAAAGAATTTTCTACTTTACAGATAAAGCTCTTAGGTTTATTTTCCCATGAGATATGTTGCAGTTTCCTATAACAATTTGAGCGAGCACTGGCCTGTGTAAATGCGGCTCTGTTTTTGCTCATATGTAACAATAAGCGGGCAATATTGTTACTAAAAAGCTGCTTCTAAATAGACCGTTACTTTAGGCAAAAAGTTTTGTAATTATTCTGACGTACCGCATTCACTTGCTAGGGTTGAGTCTAATTCTTTGTAATTTTAGTAAAATGTTTATTTTTGGGATAATTCAAGTTAAAATGTCACGTTATCAATCAATATTATATGTATTTGTGTTATACTTATAACGCAAATAAAACCTATAGCTCCGTGTATAGCAGATAAAATGTCTGAAGAACTCATCTTTTTGTACAAACTATTATTAGTTTTTTATGACTAATATCTTATTGTTGGCACATATTACAAGCAATCAAATATCTATTTTTGGCTTTTATATACACAAATAAAGACATAACTATTAAATAAACCGGCGAGCGTGTATGAGGAAAGTTATGAAAGTGAATGAAGCCAGAGAAGTGTGTCAGGATCGTAGCAAATGGAAATCCGTAGTCTCTGCCTACCCCTCTGGGAAACAGGCGTGAATCTATGTATGTATGTATGTATGTTTATTATAAAAATATGTATTATTAAATTTTAATAAACTACCTAAAAAATATTTAAAAGGTAATTTGAAGTATGCCAAGTGATACCTGCATACTTTGATCAATACAAGTAGGTGCCAGCGTGGGTGAACACAAAATCGTCTTTCACAATCGTACTGCTGTACCATATATGACATAATATGTGTATGTGAAATGTATAATATAACTTAGACTACTCTTGCACTAGGAATTATTCCTGTGTCGCGGTGGACTTTACAAACATTCAAACAACGGGCACAAAGAACATCCAGACCCGGAATTATCATTTGCAGATCACAAAAATTTTTGTCCCGTGTGGGATTCGAACCCACAACACTCGGCGCAGTGGCAGTGACGAGGCGACCACTTAACCAATACATCATCCTTCCAGTCAACTATCAAACCATCTGTCGATCTGCTGTCCTATTTACTACTGCAGCGCCACCATGTCAGTAAATTTATTTAGAAATCATGCTTATTAAATACATTTATATTTTACGAAGAAGTTGACATTTTTAATGAATTACCAGGCTTTTTATTATGACAGATTATAAAACACGACATAAATTAAAATCCTTTATTACATCCCGATGGCTTTGATTTATATTGTATATTATAAACAATAAATTAAATTATTAATGTTTAGAAATTTGACAGCCCTAACAAATATCTATCGCTTATGCGGCTATTATATCCGTATTTACGATTGTTTCTTCGTATACTGGTTCGTGGATATACTGTTTTTAATTTCCGTTTTCTATACCGAAACCGATTAAGATAACTCTCGATTTTATACGATAGCAGAAATGATTATATCAATTTTAACTGTATGTTTATTGTTAGAGGCAATTATTTTGAATTTACTTTCAATTTCATTGCGGTTTTTGTAGTGTTATTATGTCTGTGTTATGAAAGTATTTCATTAATCCATTATAAATAGATATATTTCTTGAAAGATTGTAGTGTTTTCTTTTGTTAGACTTAGAGTAGCTTTTGTTTTGGCTCAATATAACAGTAAACTGATGCTCTACAGTGACACCTTGTGACATAAAAATATCTTACTACTTTTTCTTACATTTTGCTTTTAAAAAAGCAAGCAACAAATAATTTTTGCATTCATGCATTCAGCATTATAAAAAAGATACTCCTATAAGAGCAAATAGAGCTAATTATGCTTGGACGTCTTTATTCTATAATGAAACAACCTAACGACGCATTCATTGCACTAAATCAAATTGCGAACTCGACTTTCTCTTCATTACCGTATCTCTTCATCAAATCCTAATCAGAATCAATCATTGCACAATATCGATGGTGAACCTCGACATAAATGCTTTGAGAATGTGTATTACCACAATATGTAGGAGTCACAACGTCATCTTTCTCACAATCTAGCCTCATATTGTCGAATCCAGTTTGTTATTTGCACTGAATAGTGTTCGTTAGTGCAGTTTTGTATTTATTCGCGATTGGACAGTCAGTCATGCTTAATCATTCGACTGATTTATAGTTACAACTAAGGATAGTTTATTGTTGACCATGATAACGTTGCTGTGATGTTTTAAAGTTTGCTTATTGGCGTGATGTGCGACATTTTTAATACAATGCGAAGCAAATGATTGAAGCTGAATGGTTATTAATGGAAGGCAGGCATACCTTATGGCTATCTTCTGCAAAGGAATTGATAGTTTTGATTATAGGGTTGGACCAACTGTTCGATTTGATGGATTTGATTTGGAGATTGGTTGGTCGGTTTGTTTCCAACTTTCCTAAAGCATCTATATAATTCTTTATAGTAATTACAATGGAAATATAGCAGATGAAGTAAGGGTCTTTACTACTGGACTTTACGTATTATTAACTATCAAACAGTGAAACGAACCAAACCGACATAACATAGATAAGTGCGATAAGGGTACACATACATCATGCATGTAGACAAGAGATTATTGAACAAAAAATACGTCATAATCGTAGCTGCAAGCAGCAATAGGCTATAAATGTTTATTTATGTGTCTAATGTCGATTAAGTTTACCTATTAAATACATTATTAAGTCTATTCTAATTTATTTATCCATCTTCTGATTTAACATTTTAAATAGCATCTAAGTCGCGAACAACGTTGTCGTTTATGCAAGGCTGACGGCACCTAGATAGTCTTAAACGTTGAACTACATTCGCGACACTTGTATCTGGACATGTTGTTGTCTTTATACAGATGACCATACTTATTAAATGATATTTCGTATGTAAATACAAAGTATTTAAATACAACTATTACTAAACAACAGCTACTTTACATATTTGCTAAATTTGATATCATACTTTTTTAAGTTTTATTTGAAGTTTTTATGAATTAAAGTCTCGTTTGTTTCTGTCTCATTTGTTGTCTCCATTGTTGAATATAATAAAGATCGTTTCAAAGATTACGACATCACATGGGGTTTTAAAAATAATATAAACTTCAGCTTATAAGCTATTGATCAATAATTGTATTTGACCCCAGGAAAATCGCACAATTTAATGCTATAAATAACATAAATACCCATTATACAGATAACTAAATTAGAAAGTACAATAAAAATATTTATTCGCAATCGTTGCCTTAGACAGAATAAGTTTAGTCAGAGTTCAAGTTTGCCATATTATTCGTGGAATATTCAATCAATATGCCTATTAACTATTATTCATGTTAAATCATCCTGCATAAAGCAGGTTCTCCAAAAACTGGCATGGACATATTTGAATGTTCCTCTCTACGAAACCATAGCACAATTCAGGAATACGGTACAACGCTATCTGTCGAGTGAGAATATAATATATATAATATAGCATAGAATAGAAATAGACATATACTATATTTAAAGAAACTTTGCCTTTAAATATAGTATATGTGAATTTTAATGTATTATTACGTTACGATCGGAATTTATAAATATATAATTAATCAAATAGCAAAAACATTCTTTATTGTATTATGTTTCCAAATTATTGATTTTTAAGCCTCTATCGCGGTTTCGTCTGTTTAAGTCCCACGTAAACACAAACGTCCAACTAAATTCAAAACATGGTCTATCTGTGTACCAACTTTCATCCAAATCTGTTCATAGGTTTACGCGTGATTTAGTAATAAGTATCAATCTTTACAAACTTGCTGTTGTAATTTGTATTGTTAAAGCTCGTCAAGCACGCAACAGCCAGATTACACAAGAGGTTAAGTTATAGAAATATGTACGATAATGTAATGTAAAAGAGGATTCCCAATAAAATTCAAAATTTTATTTTTAAACTCTAAACGTGAGGAGATTACTGGTGTCTTGTGTGACTTTTTCCTTAAAATTTTTGGACATCGACCTCTAAAACTTTTTATTGCCTGCTGGGACATTTTCAGAGGTAATAAATTGTCAAAGGGACCGAAACTTAGTGCCGTATATCTCTCTTAATTAGAGTACTTCTAAACCTTCTTGCCATTTTGTTGTAAACTTGGATTGCAGTCATGTCTTTCTGCATTTTGCTTTTTTGCTGTTTGTTGTGTTTGCTTTGTTATCTTTGCATTTATCTATTCCATGTAAATGTAATTAACATTGCTTATATAACCTGCATTTACTATGAATACAATATTTATTTGAAATTCTATGGTATTCTATATATTTTTTTATTATTATCTTTATACGATTATTTCATTCCACTCAAGAATTAGCCAGAAACGAGACTCAATAAAGAAAGCTTTGTTTCTGGGCTCCCGGGAATCTTGACCGAGCAATTAAACCCTATATATTTTTATTACACTGTAACCTAATCTGTATAAAAAACATACTATTAGAAGGATTTTTTACGAAAATTATCTGCGGTGATTTCTCCCCAAGATAATATGAAGCTAAAAAATACTTAGGCAACGTCCTAAGTTAAATTTAGAGAAGATTAGGTCATCGTCAAAATTTAAAACGATATCCCGCTGGGAACTTTAATATTGATCCTGAGATGCCAAAAAGCGAGTCTTAAAAACATCGGAATGCAATCGCTTTGAATAGTCTGAAAAAAGGAGTGTTTCAAACAAATTTAAACTTGTTTCGGATATATGTATTTTGAAGATGTAGCAATTTGAACATATTTTCTCAAAGGGTAAGATAGAGTTATAATAACTAGGTTTGGCTTAGAAATTAAAACTGATTTGGGTTTTTGGGATCAGGAGCTTCAGTTACGACAGACTAAACTGACTAAATTGCGATGGTCATGAACCATCAAAAGTTCTCCTCCCTCCTTGAGAATAGAATTGATATAAGTATTAAAGTTTCTTTTGACTGCTGCTACAAGTGAAATGATTATGAATATAAGTATACGTTGAGGCTTTTTATCACGAATTATTAAGCAATGTGTATCGCATAACTGTATTACTGAGTTGCATATAATGCGCGCGTCAGACCATATACGAGCAATCGTAAATTGCGATATTAACGCCTTGTGGAGGTCGAAAGCTAAATGTATACATACTTCGCGGTTTGAATTAGATAGCAGCATTCCTCGCAGTTGCTTGTGTGTAATATTAACTCCTACTAAACAGTAAAGATGGTGGAATTTAGAATTTAGTGTTTTATTTCAAATTCTTCATTGATGTAAGGATCAGGTAGTAACGCTAAATAATGTTTCATAAACCATACGACAAATTTTTACTGTCCAAAAAAATATGCGAATACAAACTCTGCAGTAAATTAAAATTATTTCGACCTAGTCAGTGCATACAAAACTATTACCAGACATTTTTTTAAATTATATGTCTATTAGATATCGCATACTGCAAATAAAAAACAATACGAAAATTCATTTGAGTTTAAACCTACGGCTGTAATTATTAGAGTATACAATGGCATCGATTTAAACATTGATCTACATACCTAAGTAACAGTACCACGGCCTTGCAGGGTCACGTTTCCTGCATTCTTAGATATACTGGGCCTAGAGACAAGTATACAAGTATTTACCTGTGTAACGATAACTATTTATCAGATGAATCTAAATAATTGGTTTAGATCTTTTCGTAGGAATTACGATTTTGGATAGTGGACAATTCGATTTTGGTCTTAAATGAAATTCAGATTTATTCACTAAGCAATGAAATCTCTTATTTTATAAGTTATAACCTGATTTTGTTTAAGGTTGTAGACGCAGGTACACCTAATCAATCCATAAGCAACAACACCCTGGAATGAAAGATCTGTCAGAGTATGTAAATATATTTTGGCGTAACTCACGAACTGAATACGAAATAAGTAACCCAAATTCAATTGAATTTTTAAAAAGATATTATTGAATTTGGCATGCTATATCTTCACATTTTAAATTATTTAATGGCTGCAATTATTTTCAAAGTGACCACTGTTGTCTTGTTTTCTAACAGCCAGATATCATTATATTATGCTAAAAGCACATTTCTCACTTGCAATAAAATTTGTTTTGTCAGGAAGTTAAAAGATTTCGTTTCATTTATAATGTGAATGATAAATCTTACTTTTAGTCCGACATGCATATCTTTTGGAAGGTTATCTTTTATTTAGAATTCAAATTCAATTTTGTATTTTTCGTCTTGCTCACATTTTGAAGAACCATTAACATTTTTTAGGGAGTGGCTTTTGGGATCTTTAATTAATATAACTCTTTTGATGTTAAAGGGTTCGTCGGTCGGTTTTAGTCGCTTTTGTTTTGGGATTTCAAGTAAGATTATTTTTATTGAAAACACATTAACACTTTTACGTATCATGATATCGTGCTAACAGTCTTATCGATTTCTCTGTTATAAAACAAAATACGAAGAAACGTTCTAAAATATCAACTACGAAATGGTTTTGTTTAATGCTAACTTTTGACAAAATTGCTAACAACATAACGCGGTGCTTAAATATTTTATACTTGATCATCATCTTCTAAATAAAGCAGACAGCCTAAATGTCATTTCAGGTCAAAGGTTAAGGTTAAATTAAAATCTATTAAAGCTTAAACAAAAGAAGATTTCAAACCAGGCTTGTATTAAATTACCGACACTTATTTTATCATCTATTATTGGCTACAAATCATAACCTGCCACATCGACTTACCTAGTATTTGTACTTAGGACAAGTCAAGATGCTTTGAATTAAACATGACTAGCATGTCGTCTGCTTAATTGGTTTACGTTGATTTATTCAATACCTGTAGTATGTGGAGCAGCCTTGGTCATCTCTTGACGACCTTTAAGATTATGCAGTAAGGCGGTGAATGGCTGCAGCGAGCTTTTCCAAGAAAATCTTTGTTTTGTAGTTGTTTGGACGTGTGCGTATTAAACTTTATTACATCAAGCCTTGTCTGTAACCTGTATCTGGTGTTTACAGTTAGGTATTATAGTGCGTGACCACCGTTAATACTAAGCCAAGATTCATACTGTACAGTATCAGTATTTGCAATCTGCACTGATATTTAAAAAATATATAAAATTCTAGAATTCTAACATACCTACTATAATTTGCGAGAATCTGGTATGACCAAAAATGATTCATAATTTTAAAACCTATTGGGCAATTCTAAACTAGTCGAGGATATAAACCTGTATAATCTGATTTTGATTTAGTAGACCATACACAGGTCGATATAATGGCGAGTTTTGACCTCTGACGGAGGCGAGTCACGAATCGGCAAATGTAATAAATACTTTGATTGAGTCGTTATTTCATTGAAAGTGAACGTTATTCGAGATTCAGTTATAAACGCAGAATATAACTATTTATATATTGAGCAAGTTTGTACTCGAAATAGGCATATCGGTCACGCTTTTCTAATCTTCGTGTGAATTTATGGTATCAATAATATAAAAGTTCTTAATTTCTGGTATGTTATTAAGATTCAAAGCCTAGTTAAATTAACACGATGTATTTTCATCTCAAACGTTGAAGTTTCAAAAATGTCTGTATCTAGCTGCTACAACAGATAAAATAACGATTGCATACTGCACGTTTGCAGCATTGCAACGACATATGGCGCTGATATTTAAAGTGAAATGGTTTCAATAAAGTTTACAACAATTAAAGATTTAGCATTCGATTTTATTTTTGTGTTTCGATAGTTAAGGTTTAAAGCCAGCCATTTTAAATTAACATGATGTATTTTCACCTCAAACGTTGAAGTTTTAAAAATGTGTGTATCTAGCTGCTACAACAGATAAAATAACGATTGCATACTGCACGTTTGCAGCATTGCAACGACATATGGCGCTGATATTTAAAGTGAAATGGTTTCAATAAAGTTTACAACAATGAAAGATTTAGCATTAGATCTTATTTTGTGTGCATCACTTACTATCTAAATTTTTTACAATTGTAATAACAGAAGCAAAAATTATTGTATCGAATAAAATAAGTAATCTGAGACAGCTCGAAAGGTGTTAAGCCAAAAAAAGTCTTAAAAATAGGTAACACTTAATGGTTAGCACACATTAGCCTTGTTGCGTAATAATTATATTTATTCAATTGTTTGAGACGAAATTGCTGTACTATTAGATTGGCTAATAACAAAGGGAGCAATTTTATATGTACTTATGCAAGCAATTGAACGTAAGATGAGTAGCCTTTGCAGTTGAGTAAGATGTATTCACGCGAACGAAATGGTTTTAATGTTGATCAAAGTAATTTAATATGTACTGTACGGATGGTTTACCGTTTGTTTTTATTTTTACTATATTTAAAGTAAAGAAAACTTTTAACTAAAATTGATTTTAGTAAATACGAACCCGTGAACTAAAATATTAGTTAGAAATTTAGGCAAACAAAACAGGTGTAACATTAACAGTCGCTTGATATCTGATACTAATAAAGCAGGCATACAAATGAATGGCGTCATTCCCGATAAATTTCTTTGAACAGGTTGCTAATAAGAACGTTTCACGGACTAAGATTGATTCTTAGTAATAAACGAACATTTGTACAGATATTATAATTTATCTGAACGCGACTTCAGAGAAATGCGAGTAATGTCACTTCGCTTATCCGTTTGACATGTAACCTGCGATATTACCGATTGAGTGAAAAATCTCTATATTTCAAAATCGTCATATATGTAATGTACTAATTTATTTATACACACAAGAGATAGGGATAATATTTGTTTGTTAGCAAATACTAACATATTTGTGTGAGAACCACACTCAATATACATAATATATTATATTATGTATGTAATTCACTGATTACCACGACGATAAATCCAACTGATACCTAACGATAATGCCACCCAGATTTTATGTTGCAGTTATAAATTGTACTAATAAACCTACACGGTGTATTGCTTCGGCAGTATGAGCAGAATACTAAGTAACGCCAACGCGCGACGCGTGAGTTACTGACAATAACATCCTGAATTTATTACGAATAATGTGTAAAAATATAGAAACGGTTCGCTATTTTATTGCCTGTAAATATTCCATTATTAGAATGAAAATAAAGAGTAACAATTTGTTTATCCCTTTCGATTTTAAAGAAAACGGCTGAATATGTAGAAACTTCATTATCAGGTTACTAGCGATGGCCGGATTATCATAGAATATGTAAAACGGGACACAAACTGGGTGGTCGCAACTTGAAAATATTCTGTAGATTCCAATTTACATCTGAGAATAAATTCTAAATGAATACACGACAATGGTATCAATGGAAAAAACATATTCGCGTTTTATAAATTACTTCCTTAAACTGAGAATGTGTTAGAATTTAACAATTAACTGACATATCGAAGTGTCAGTTCTATCGTCATGTATAAGTTAGAGTCAATTTTAATTATTAAGTATTGGCACAATGAGTCTTGAAGTTTGGCTATAGCATGAAGCAATTTATTATGAGGCTATAATATCATGAATAATTTTCGTTGACAAACCTTAAATATAATTGTGAATATAAAAGTTAATTTGTAATATAATCAGTCTTTCGATCATCTGCGGGCGGATCTTTTTATCTTTCGACAGTATATACAGAGCCTTATACAATGACTCAGTCTAGTCAATAGTCTCTTTCAGAAATCGTATGACTTAAGTCTATTCAAAACTTTTCGTGTTTGACTAAAACAGGTGTTAGTATTACCATTAATATGCTATTCTAAGTTATGATGCTTAAGCTTGTCAACTTTGAACCTTATGTTGAAGGCTGAAGGCCTAAATACGTTAAAGGTGTTAGTAAAATGAATGATAGCGATGTCCACACATCTTCAAAGCGACAGGTGAGTGGTTACAAATGAGTCAATAGCGTCATGAGATAATGATCGATCCTACTGCGATCGTTGGGTATTTGCGATAACTTTGCATGTTTTTTGCATTGCACTTAAGAACCTGAATAAGTCTTACTCAGCAAGAGTAATTACAATAGCTGACCCAAATAGATGTCCGTATATCTTAATTTATAGTTGTTCTAACTTTTTATGCCATTATGATAGGATACTTTATAAGTTACTTCGTTTATAACAGTGAAAAACGATATGACAATCAGGTTAAGTTCAGATATTGATCTACCTCTTTCTATATGAGTAACAAACAAATGCAAACAAAACTTACTATCTGTAATCAAGACAGCGGCTCAAGCTTAACTGCCACGAAATTCTACATCAAAACATGGAAGACCTTTATCTTTTTTGTCTGACTACTTAATTGCTCTCTTGCATAATTGCTTGTGTGTG
This sequence comes from Catocala nupta, assembly GCA_963675205.1. Classification (NCBI taxonomy): domain Eukaryota; kingdom Metazoa; phylum Arthropoda; class Insecta; order Lepidoptera; family Erebidae; genus Catocala; species Catocala nupta. The sequence continues at coordinate 20,794,314 of OY776080.1, forward strand.
GTCTAAGAACCGTTGACCATGCCCAATAGGCTTAGAAACAAGTGTCTCTGTCAAGTGAGGAGAACTTTACAATGGCTGATTAATTGTTCTAACGGACTTGTTCTAACATGACAAATACTTGACTGATGACTGACAGATACATGTTTAGGAGGGCGTATGGAATGTATTTTTGGCGCGTGTAGACTAAACAAAATTAAATAAAAGTAATACATTTCTAAATAAACAAGTATTTTGTACAGATTAAATTGTTACGTAGATTAAAATATTTTAGCGTCTTGAAATGCTTTACAGATAATAGCAATTATTAGATAAATGAAGCAATTAGATTTGATTAATCTAATAATTACGCAATATAAGATTAATCAAATCTAACAAGAAAATTTGATGATAACGGCACTGCTACAATAATATTATCTAAAAAGCCAGCCAACATAACAGCATCGTGTGAAAATCTCTGCACACATTATACGCACGCATAGTCGTGAGCGAAAGTCAATGGATGAGGCATTACGTAAAATTTTAGACGTTGCCAACCATATAATTTAAAAATATTATATTTTGACTAAATGAGAAATAGCATTTTGCAATAAATTATGCTTAGGACAAACTAAAGTAGACAGCATAGCCTTTGAGGTTAGGTTAAGATTAAGGAAATGTAATTTGATTTATAAGTAATAATTTTATATCATATAAGTAAATTTTATGGTACACATTAATAGAGATCAACTCGTCAAAAACTATCGCAAAAACATAAAAGAACGAGCATCAAGCGAGATCACTGATCATCATCCAACGATTTCACCTGATCGATTAAAAGTCAACTTTATTCAGGTTAAACAGAGTTTACAATCGATTGATTTAAAGACTGCATATAAAAGCTGCAGGACAAGACAGGTGCGTGAAAACGAAAGTTGTTCTCTTCCTGCTCACCCGTTCGCCTCGACTTGGAACCAGGTATGGGTATAACTATTTAGACTTTGATATGCAAGGACGATACAAATATGCAATAAAAGATCGAAGAGATAATATAGTAGTACAGAAAAATGTATTACTGATGTTGGAGATGAAGTCATGATTGATAATATGTTGAATTAGTTGAGCAACTGGTTGTTTATGATGTAAATTGTTTAATTGATATTTATTTATGTGGGTAAAATATAAGATAATTATATGCCTACAGTTCAAATAAAATGAACATAGTGTAAATCCCTACCAAGATGAATATGTAAGAATATAAGCTTTTTTGATGATTAACCGTAAACATAAAGCAAAACAATTAATCGTGAAGGAACATTCATTCAATATCAATAAACGGGAAATACACGATCAAGTTAATTTTATGATTTTATTATACAGCACGAGCCATACGAAAGGAAGAGTTGGGAGCTTGAATCAACTGTACTTTCACTGCGCAGACGCTAAAAAGTGAAACTGGAATCGGCGTAGGCAATGGAATGCTGGCTAACCGTGATAATGATGACGTAAAAATTTATAAAGAATTGTTAATATGTATAGTGGAAAGTTTTAAAGTGCTTATTAGAAACAATGAAGAATCATCTGATGCCATATATAGAAAAAATAGCAAGAATGAAGAAAGTTACAACATGACTATATTCGCTATAGATAGCTATTCTTTATAGATGTAAATGAATATGAGTCTATTGACACACGTCAAACCGCGCAAATCACGATTGAAATAAAGAATAAGTAACGGCACCACCTTGATTAATAGGTTTGTTAGATATTCATAGCGAATTATCACGATATATGAGCGCAACAAACCGGACTAATATTCCAAGCTTGCTAATAAAACTTTATTATAAAAACATACTAGTTGAAGCAAAAAAGTTGTCAATAAGTACATTATAGTTGCAAAAATGGATTAAAATGAAACAGCTGCCGAGGAGAACTTTGGAGGTCGTCCAGTTAACGTAATGAGGGAAAGGGAAGGACGTAAATATATAATTACAGCACATCATGCAATTCGAGAACCTCAATATGAAAATTAGCAAAATATTGAACAGAACGTAAATGCCCTAATGTGCTATTTAGCTATTGAAGATAAAATCGTTACCAATATATTCCACGAATTCGGTATAAACCTGAACATAATTACTGATATCACGATATGAAATAGCTTTGAATGCTTAACTTTGTAAAGAGGCCGCAGTAAACGAAATGTCAATTGGCTGCAATGTACGTTGTTTGTAGTATTTGTGCGAGATTTTCGTGAGATTGATAATAATGAAATGTTTACTAATTATATAGGGTATGAGAAAGATCATAATTTGTAAGTAATTACATTGTTTATTCTAATCTCAGAGATTAAGTACAACCTGCAGGGTCATATCCGAATTCGAGTCACGAATATAGAACAATTGAAAATAGGTGTGTGTAGTTACAGCAGCTGAGTAATTTTAAAGTAACAAGTTAAAGAAATAAATATATAGATTCATAAAATTACTATATAATTTTATAAATCTATATATTTATTTCTTTGAAATGTTTACTTGCACTTCTGTAAATCATATTTTCTTTCATACCGCCCTTCATAATTTGACCACGTTATATTTTTATTACTTGACTTATCTTGATACAATGCAATTCTGAAATTAAGCATGACTTTATTGTAAATAATCGGACAGTTTGAAGCATTCAAAGACATTGATGTCTTGAGGTTGTGATTTTAAACATGCACATCATTCCGAGGGTCAATATTTCATGGTTTAAAATAAAGTTGATTTATGTCCGATGTATAAGGCTTTTAAAAATAAGCACTCATAACAACAAGTCATTTGATCGTGATTGAAGAAAGAAGTACTACTGTTAGTTTATCATCAATTGGTATAATCAAAAACTGTTTGAAATCATTTGGTTACCTGTTATTTGATGTTACCCATCTCGTAATGTAAAAATAATATCGGCCTGCCGGATGTGTGATGCATTCAAGTGCTTAAAGTCTGTATTTTCAAGGGCAACTCGAATACCAACTGTTCTCACGTTTGTAGGACGTCGGGACCCTACTGTTTTAATTGTCTTTTGGTTTTCTTTATTAAGACATGCAGATCGCTTTGTTTTTAAAATGTATTTACAGATGTATTTTAACAACTATAACTAAATATTTTGTTGTATTCTGCACATCATAATTAACTAAGTTGACTAGTCTTAATAATAATTATTACTTTATGAGCTAAATCGATAATGTATTCGACTTTTTAAAGTACTCGTTAAAGATTACTAAACCAACTATTTCGAATGTATAATCAACTCATAAATTGCACGTAAAGATAAATTCCGATAATATTCTTGAGGCTTGACTTCAACATGTTATGGAATGATTTAATTTTACGTTTACAACACATATGGGTATCCAATTAGGCATTAAGGTGTTGCAGTAATAATACAAACCTACCAATCTTTTCAAAACTAAGCGTGGCGGCTGCAAGATTCCTACATCATTATCCTCAAAGTAATCTAATCTTCAATTACAAGCACAAGTGACCTTTTCTACAGGCAATTATAATGCACGCATCTAAATATCAACTGTGTACGAGTGACAACTGTAAACTTTCGAAATACGTTGGCTTGCAGGCCATTACATCATTTCATTTTAGCCGTCTTACCTAAATGTCAAATATTGACCCATGACATGAACATTGCCACTTGTTTTATTATCCACCAGAATTCCTTAGATCTCTATTTCTTCTTGTGCCTTACAATAACAAGTATCATTTTAAAATACCAGTATATGACATTTAGAAATATCTATTATTTTAATGAATCCGATAGATTATGTATTGTGTATTCATGTATGTGTGATTGGATATGTACAAATGTAATCTAAAATTAACGAAGCTACATTGCTGCGCATTGTTAGATGAATGTTACGTATTGTAATTATTGTTGCTATGAGTTGTTCGATAACGTACTTGTTATGAAAGCTACATATATGTATGTATACATGAAAATTTATTACATGCGAATCGAACGGAACATCGAAGGTAATAGTTTCAGTTATTCTACTGGTCAAATTAATTGATCCTACTTTCGAATCACAGATCCTACTGTCGAACATTTTTAACAAAACAGTTAATGTAATATATTAATAGATTATTATTGAAAAAATATTTTTTATTATTAGCTTTATAAGTAATTTTTGGTATTAAAACTCAATGGTAAAATTGATTAAGGATATAATAAGAAAATAAAGTTAATTATAAGCCAAATCCCAAATCTATGTCTAGTTGCATTATTATCTTAGAAATTAATTTTATTTAAAGCTGAATGAATGAATACGTTGAATAGACGTCAAAACATGTTTGTTTAGACAACAACATGTTTTCACTTTTATCACATGTCGTGTTCTACGGGATTGTTGAAGAATCACGCGGATCGTGACGTTCGTACAATTAAAGTGTCCAAACAATTACAATCAGTAGAAAATAGGAGAAATGTCCGTTATGTAAAACAAAATAGAAATGTAGGAAAATTGATCGTTCAAAATGAAGGGTTTTATGTTGAAATTGATGCTTTAGAAACGGACATTGATATAATAATATACGATTATACAAGAAAGTAGAAGTAACAAGGTAATATACAGGGAAATAAAAGTAAGTGACATATAATAAAAACTACATAAGCAACTTTTTGTTACAAGTTTACGAAAATGTCATAGATGCATTCGTATCACCGTTTAACTTCGGAAGTTCATAAGCCGCCGAAGGTTACAGGTTTACATCTTGCTACATAGATAAAACTATTCCCTTTCTAAAGTTATTGCTTGGTTTAAGCATATTTCAAGTCTATAAAAATCTATTAATATTACAGTACTTATTGCTATAAACATCGCATAAAATCTCTGCAACATCTATTAAATGTGCTCCTTAACGAATATTTAATACACTAGCAATAAGTTCTGCATTAAAATCGCTAGACAGACAGGTGAGTGTTGGCCAATAACTGGTGTCAGGTGCGCTTGCGACACACAAACGACCACTGCAGCTCGCAATAAGGACATAGTTGTATAATTGTACGCACAATCGGTAACTGATTAAAACTAGATACTTCGCAATGACAAGATATTTTTACAATGATAGATGAAACCACAGTAAATGATATTGAATATGGTTAGTATAAAACTTGTGAAATGTTTAACCTTTATAGAATATACATATATGAAAAATAAATATAAAACAATATAAATTACAAAACTATTATTACAAAACAAAGATAAAGTAAAACTACGAACATTAAAGATATCGAAAGTACAGAAAAGAATAAGCAAAATCATCTTAAGGCAACATTTTTAGCTAGCGTCCAAATAGAACCATAAGTTTGCGACATGAATGGAACAATTTGCATCGTCGAAATCATAACGAATATTTTAAATTTCTTGAAAGAAACGCTTAAACGAAATAACAATGACCTTGGTCTACTTTGAATTCATTTCTTAATTTCGGTACGAATTTTGAGAGCCTTGATATTAAAAGCGAAGATTTAAGTCAGCTGAGATTCGTGACTTCATTGTAATACACTCGAAAATGTTAGAATAATGCAAGTCATACGACATGCTGTCCAAAGATGGCGAACGATAAAAAGTAACTGGGCTTTATAACTGTACCATCGACAAACGAGTCTACATATTTTATTTATGCTAAAATTGCATATCATTTGGTTGAATTTGATCAAATTATAATTAAAATATTACTTGAATATAAAGCTGAAATAATGGGCACCTTCAAATTACTTGATACATTAAAACACCGTATACTTGTTTTAAATTCACATGCATTGAAAATTGCGTAATAATATGATTATGCAAGTGTGAACACTGCCTGTCCCACAAAATGCACCATCATCGCAAACTTGCCTTTATACCCGTAACTGAAGTACCGAAATAACCGTAAAGTTAAAGTGATTTGCTGAACTGAAGCTGTTAAGGTCACTTTAGCCCTCCCACTGTCATGTCAATGCCCTCGAAGATTTATATCCGGTATTACTGAAGTTCATACAATGATTTGGTAATTATTATTCGAGCTGATGGCATCTTAAAACATGGCGGCGTCAGTCATGGGTTATTAAGAACTGAATTTAATTTTAATATTCTGAATGCAGGCAGGCAACTGTGTGCAAAGTGCATAATGCACTATACTGTACTGCATTAAAGTTGACGAAATAAATAGTGTTCTTTACGTTATAGATACAATTTACTTCAAATCTGCACACACGTCATTTGTGTCATGCTTAGATATTATAAAAAAATCATTAGAATCGTTACTTTTATTGTATAACATTGGCGTTCCATTCTACACCAAGTAATCCACATTAAATCTCCATCAATTCGACATTGCATAGTTATAAGGTCAAAAGTATACGCGCCCAGATGTTTTCCGAACGATTTGCGATGCTGTAACTTGCTCATTGTTAGTCATCGGTCACGATCGCGTTCAATGGGTCAGAGTTGACTCGCGATCCGATTGACAGTCCACCAAACATTGCGAAAAGGGCCCTTGTTAAGTAACTGGTTTTGTAAAATAATTAGCAGTAAATTCGCTAGAATACAAGACCTTGTGAAACATAACCTGTTTTTAGAAATACGCTGCAATATTTATGTGGACTAAAATTATAAAACTAATAATACCTTTTTAGTAAAAATATTTTGAAATACTTCATTAAGTATGTCCAAATAAATTGTAAGGGACAAATTAAGTTTTAAGTAAAACGTAAGATGTTCTGCGGTTTGTTTCCATTTAAGATTACATAATTAGTTTTCCGTGTTGTAACAGAAGAAACAACGGAATTCAAAGATAGAATCACAGAGGCCGTAGATAACTATTGTTGATTTGTTCCAGTAATTTTGCATAGAGATAGTAATCAAACAGGTAGTATTGGTGCTAGAGATATCAGTGAAATAACCATTATTGTGAAGAAAATGTTAGCAATAGATTTCCAACCACAACCACAAGCATCAATGGAAAAATCTATCAATGAGTGTTTTGATTGAATGTGGCATTCGTATTGTGATGCTTTCACTGTCGACCGCAGATATTATATCCGCGAAAGCTTTTGTAAAAACTATAAGTGAAGTTATCGAGCAAACAAAGTTGACTGTGAGAGGCAATCGAGACACTATTGTGACATTATTACGTCACACGGTTTTCAATACAATGCTACTTTGCAAGTGCATTTATGTATATAATCTATTTAAAGCTGTCGATGGAAAACAAAATAGCGATGGCATCGATAGTGATGTTGAAGCTAAATGAAACGTGGTAAGTGTCAGTCTAGCTATACAGTGCGGTGTGTTCTCACGTCCTTAATAACTGTAAGCAGTCGGAAACGGTTACAAAAACGTAACCAAAGACAAAGGAAAGGAAAACGTAATATGCACGCGGAACAACTATGGGAGACAGTAGTGTTTAGGTTGCAAATTAACTTAGTTAATTTCAATTTGTACTGATTGTGTAAGACAAAATGAAATTACATGACTGTTGTGAGTAATCGCTCACTAATTGGGTGGACAAATTAAATACATACGTAGTATAGTATTTACACCCATATTTAGTTATTGATGGTTTAGAGTCCTACATAAAAGGAGGCGATCTCATGATAGCAGTTTGTAACTCTGTATAATTATTTTGCTCGATCCAGGAATTGCATTCGTAACCACACGCACAGCAGTCGCATTTAAAGCCGCTGCACCATCAAGGTAGTCAAAACAAATTATGTAAGCATATTTTGAAATTTCTCTCACAAGAAAGACGCAGTCCATTAAATAGACGTGCTAAATTTAACGTACTCGTAAAATACACAACGGCCAAGAAAAGTAGTGATCACTTTAAAAAGTGAGCACACATTGGTCCATGTTTGAGGAAACTTGGATTTCACTTTGAATTTGCTATAATGGTTTCTCCTATGATCTGTCATTTACTAGCGCTATTATAGCAGTGACTGTGTGAACTGAGCCGTGAACATTACTTACATCGGCTCGACGACCTCGTGATTGATGTATAGAAAGTTAAAATACCAATTTGGGTATCGTTCACCTATTATGATTTGATTGCCTACTCATTAGGCTTTAATACAATGGCTTGCTTGGAGACTAGTCTGATCAAAATTCAGTATTTTATTGTTCTTCAGTATACATTAATTTATCCACAGTTCTCACTATAATAATAAAATTATCAAATGATATTTAGCATAGTGCCAGTAATTATAATTATTTTATCTTAGCGTGTATGTGGTTTGTTGCAATCGATCATCAGTTTATCAATTCAAATTTCACAGCAATACCAATTTCATAGCAATAGTGTCATAACATACAGGCATAATGTTTCATCAGTATGCAAACTCACGATCGTAACTTCCTCAGAATTAGGTGTTAATGATTAGTCTGCTGCAAAAGAAAATGTATGTGTTTCAAAATTGATTACATATTCTACGAGATATGAAAACATATCATTTTCTGTGCCGCATTATGTCACTATGAATCTGTTTTTGCGTGTCTTGCACTTTTAGCATTTATATGGATAAAATGGATATACTCATTGGTTGGTAATGTATCACAGTCTTCGGATACGAGCAAGACGATAGTATTAAAAAAATTAAAGAAGTAATATCTTGTCTTCGCTATAGCATAAAAGTTTATTGATATTTTCGGTGAAAACTTAATAAAATGTTGTGGGCTTACCTTGTAAAGTTTATCTTTTTGATACCAGACGTCTTCCTCTTCTTCAGCAGGGGCTGCGAACGCCTGAGTTAGGTCGTCGCGAGAACGCGAGAGTATTCGACGCCGTGACACCATCTCGCCTCCCGCTGCCGCCTCGAACGGGCCTAAGCTGTAACAAAGAAAATAATACATGAAACAAATTATTGTCATTGATTGCTGGTTTTACTTAGATAAGGTCATATTGATAACTCTAGATATTGCTTGCTAATTCAGGTATGATATGTATCCGTAATTTATTTTAAGTCTTGTAAATTGAACTGTTATCTGTTGAAAAAATAATTCAAAATTATGACGATAAAGACAAATCTTTTAATTGTAGAGGTGCTTGGTCCATCTCAATCAAATACTGATATATCTATATATGTAACTACGGTAACTCAAAGTATCGAAATCATAATGAAAATAAGAAAATTATCTTGATTCTAATGTGCTATGTACCTAAAAGTAGATTCGAGCGTTATTAATAATGATAGAATTTGTCGTTCTCATAATAATTGTTGTTAACATGTTAACGTGCATAAATACACAGATATAGTAGCTTATATCCATTAATCTCGCTTTTAATTTGTTATACACAATTTATGAAATGTAATAAAGGCTTGACAAAAAATTTCAATGTGTGTTCACGAACGCGTAAAGTTCTTAATCTTATTTAAATTTAGCTTGACTGGAACGAATTCGTCTACAACAATAACATAGTATTTATCACTCAATTTTACGAACATATCACTATCAATTGATAGAATTGTCAAACTTTCTATATAAGATTGAACTTATACATAAGAGTGTTATGAAACAACAGGTGTGGCGAAAGCTTCAGCTATCGCTACCCTAGTATCGTCTTCGTTTATTGTGTTTTGCTCTTCATAGCTTGCTATTCATCATTAATGACGTACTATTAACGTATTGAAGTTTGTTTTAATGTCTGTATAAAGACATGCGGATGTATTTAGACTGGTTATGTAACTGAGTTTATTATTAAAGTTCAAATGAAATGGAACGTGATGTTGATTGTTTGGCTTGAGTCTGATAAGTTGGGTATGTTACGTTTCATTGGTTCCGTAGTTCATTTAAAGCGTTTACGCTTGTAATTTTGTTAACCAAATTGTCAAATGTTCTTTGACTTATTATAATTATTATTTTGGTTTAGCTTTTATTATTTTTCTTATTCAATGATCAAAGATGCAACAGTATCATAATTATACAATTTTATTATACTTTTGTTAGATAATTATTATATCTTTTTATCTATATGATTGCTTTGTAGTTACAAAATGGTTTTGCCCATGGCTCAAGCAAATAAACCTAATTTCTCCACTCCTACATGTATACTTGTATCAGTACCAACAAAGTACGGTTCGCTTCGCTTCCTTCCGACAACTAACAATGTGTGGCATTGGATTCGACATTGGGGCTCGCGTTGCGTGTCTAACGATCGCCTCCGTCTGTTCCTCCCATTCATTTGATACCCACCACTGTTTACTTTAGGCTAAATATTGGAACGTCTTAAACTTAACAGAATTATTTCGGAAACTACGAGAAGTAATGTGATATAATAAAGGAGCATTCTAATTTGTTTGCTTTAAATAAAAACATTGAAGTGCCGTTAAACAAAAATTGTAACATCAATTAGATTTTATAACAATAATATCTAATTGCTTGAAGGAAAATTATTTTCGTGCGAATATACCTTCCTGTTAAAATCTAATACAAGTCGATGTAAAATAAAATAATATGTGACTTGCGTTACTTCACCACGTTAGATATGTCTAACGTGATATGTGAACATTTTACTTACGTTATAATGGTTCAAAACATCAAGTGAGCATACCGCGGCGTATCCAAACCTCATTAATAGCAACTGCTGGAAAGTCGAAAGTCATTTTCTTCACGCAATTTTCTTGAAAGCAAAACTATCGAGCTATTTCTCAACCGCAAAACAATTATCTTCATATTAGGTACACGTGTATAATATCTTAATTTTTTTATGCTTTCATCAAAGATATAATTTCGTGGTTAAAAGTGAGTGTCATTGCTAAGCTTGTATAAATATGGCAATACAAGAAAATAACCCGCTATCGTGTATTAGAGAAACAGAACGATAGAAAAAACTAATTGCAATAACCCTACAACATTTTCTATTTTTCATCTTCGAATTCTCAGTGTGGGCAAACAGTGCTTAAATTAAATCCAGGAATGTGTTATTCGAGAAAACCTCTTCCTTATAATGTAGATCTAACGCTGCTAAAGAAGAATTCGAACGAAATCCGTTTATTTTATCTGAATGTTGCCTGTTTAGGTACTTGATAAGTTGATATCGTAATTAAAACTAATTTATCTATACCATTAGTGTTCACAATAATAGCACCCTTTTAAATGTTGATAAAATCACAGGGAATTACAGAAGCACAACAGTAAAAAACAAGATTTAAGTTCTTACATTTACTGGGTCAGTACTTTCACAGCTGATTTACTTTGCTCTAAATAGTGCCTCTTACGGCATAAGATCGAGATAGGTTTGTTCAAACGTACTCGCAGATTTTGAGATATCAAACATGCAATATCTTGGCCGAACGGTCTATATAACTCAGCATTTAATATAAACTATTTAAATCATATAAAGCTCTAATTTTAGTAATCATTATATAAATATCAAAATAAATGCTATGTACTCACAATACTCGCAAGTTTAATTAAACTTTTTGATATCGTGACTTAAAAACGACCGCACTTTAAAAAATAACCAATGACAACAAAATTTGCGTCAAAATTGACAGTTCCTTTTTTTAAACACTGACATTTACATACGGATTGCCTAGATGGCTGTTATTTTGAACAAGTTAAAGTTATTCACCACACTAAATCGAACACTATAATATTAAATATTTAGCACAATATTAATTCGTAGGATTGAATTAATGAAATTATATTTTTTAATGCAACGCACGCGCGCATTCCCGCCGAGTCGTTGATCGAGTCGCGTGCTCAATTCGCGACACTCAATCGTTTACGTCAGTTTGTCTTGAGTCAGAGTCTTGTAGATATTATTTACAAATACTAAATGAAACTGACTAATTTACCTTGCATAATCAAAACGTGAAAAGGCTATTAAAATTTGTATTAAATTAATGATGATGACGATTTTTGTTAATACTTCTTTGACCGGTTTCTTACAAAACTAATAGTCACTTTGATGATCTTCGAAGGTGACTTTATATTATGATTCTTAAAAAATACACAAAATTTGCTTGTATCAAAGCCAATTTTGTGTCGGTTTGTTTCAAAATTAAAGATCTGATTTCGACGTCAAACATGTGACATAATATTTTCACTTACATTTGTTACTTTGAACAGAGCTCACAATTTCATTCCCATGTGACGTAATTTAAGTATGAACCGATCATAAAACGCAGTTACGATCTACGTCACAGGACCCGTTTAAAACACATTGACCTATATAGGGAGGTGAACGATTCAAAGACAATCACTACTAGAGTAAGGTGCAATCGAATTTAAGTCGATGTTTTGCAACAGTAACACACTCGATTCTTAAATTTTTGATATCGTGTATAGAATGCCATATTATATTACAATTTAATTTTATAAAATATTTGTTTTGTTAAGGCCTCATTCCATTCCATTTTGAATTGATTGATCATTATGATCTTCACCAAATCCCGATCCAATTATTTAACGTAGCTTTACAACTTTTATACTTTCCATTCGCTGAGTAAAACCAATAAATCCATAGTCATGCAATGGATTCCATCCCACGTTGGCCTTGCAGGTAACGAGGAGGCTGACCGATTGGCTAAGGAAGCTTTACTATCAGGTACACCAATGCACTTACTGCCATCCTGCTCGGAAATTCTTACTAAATATAAAAACCATTGTTATAGTCTCTTGAGTCAAAGTATTCTTACTTTGACGAGAGATAAAAAGTTAAAGGCATTTGGTATAAAAGCCTACAAAGTGAACCTCCTCGTATACCATGGTTCGCTAATGCTACGCTGAGTCGCCGCCAAATTATTGCAGCTCATCGATTGCGGTCCGGACATATTCCTCTGAACAAGTTTGCACACTTAATGCGAATAAAAAATCAAGATCAGATACCCCTAATTGTGAGGTCTGCGGCAAAATAGAAGATGTCTTACATGTTTTGGAGGAATGTTTTCGATACTGTGATAAGAGGGATTCACTCATGCAATCTGAGAACATATCGCAGTTAGATGTAGGAAAATTTCATTGCATGTTAGCAAAGCCAATTTCTGAATCAGCCAGAAAATTGTATTCTTTTATACTTGATAAGTAATTAGTTTTAAGTTAGTGTAAGAGATTCTGTGTAAGCACGATGGGATTGACATCGTCGCATCTGTGTACTTAAATCCCTAATAAAAATAAAGAATAAAAGAAAAAAAAACTTTTATACTTAGTCTATTAGGCATTAACAAGAATAATAGTAATTTGTCAATTCAAATTACTAGTAATCTGTCACTATTAGAGATTTAATCTAGCGTTTTAAAACTTTTAATGGTATTACATACCATTTCATTTGGTTGAAGTTTTCATATAGCTACTTAGATCAAAAGATAGTATAACATATGCTATGTGGCAACATAGCACATGTTACTCTACCTTTCTAATGGCAATTAAAAATTAAAATATAAATTGTTTGAAAACAGACTAAAAAGTATATGAGAGAAATTTGAATAACAATACTGTGAGGTATTTGCAACCTTTGGAATTTAGTGTCATCTTTGTTTAGCTAATTAGAATAATATTTGTTCACCGTTTTGACACCTAACGTTTGAGTTAATTAGTGACGGTCTGTTTTGCGACATGAACGTGAACAATCGGTTTCTACGGTCTAGTTTTAATAATTATGCGACACAATATGATGTTCTGCAAATTGTATGTAATATTTTGAAGGTCATGAAACTTTTATGAGTTAAAAAACGTTACATATGTGAGTTAAAAAACGTGTACATTTTTATCCATTATCCTTTATAAGAAGGTTTTTGTGGACAGAGCTTCAAAAAATTTTTATTGTTTTGTGAATAGAATAGAAGAAATTTTATTAAAAAGATAAAAACGGCATGTCTGTGTATTGTTAGAGATTTAAGCAGAGGTTATCAAACAATTTACTGTCTTTAAGTTTTACTTAATATGGGCCCCATAAATAAATGGGTAACGCAATACATTATGTCTACACACCGGACGCAATTTAACCGCTGAGTATGTTTTCATGGAAATTTATTATATTATATATAAAACGCAAACGAAATCACAAGTAACAGCTATTTTATAAATCGATATTAACTATCGAGTATCGATATCGCGTCGATCCCGGTTCCTCTAGAGCTAGTCATTACGGGAGTCTTAGCGGAACAGGTTTACACTTTTATTTTCCTTTTACATACGTGAAGGCATCCCCGAGCGGCGCAATTACTACGGTACATTTAGGGTTGTGCTGTGTCTGGATGTGCTACTATAAATATTGTAATAAACTTGTCAATGTAGAACCATTATACAATTATTATTTAATGCAGAAGCTAGGCATTATGGTTACGATATAGAATGCTTTCTTTCAGGATATGTTGCCTATAATTAAAATATAAAAAATAATAGAACTGTTTATTGACTGCCTTACTAATGGACTTTAAACATACCTACACGTCTATATATTTTAGTAAAAGAAGGCAGAAATGATTTCACTTTATAGTTAGCAAGCCTATTACTGCCTTTTAGTCACGATACTAAACAACGTGCTACTACAAAAATCTGTAAACTTCATTAAAGATTTTTCTGTCTAACCCAGGATTTGATCAGCAGCAAACATATACATTCAATTATAAGGTTTAAGGAAATTAGAATTAATAAATAATACATATAAACGTATTATTTACTCGATAGTCTAGTAAGCCAGAGTATTAAATAAAACAAACAGTCCTGCCAACCCTGGATACATTGCACCTGGACAGCACGCGCCATGATGTAATCGTTTGATAGTTTGTTGACTCGCAACCGTTCAGTAATTGTTGTTTATGAGACAAAAGCGCCGAGCGCGGGTTCTAGTGCGTGTTATTGATCGGTATGTAGGTATACACGCTGGTGTTTTGTACTAGGTTGTGCAAGTATCAATTTTGTTGCGATGTTAAGGGAATGTTCTATGTTAAACGCTAACTGTAAAACATATTTGTTTGGAATAAATTCTATGTAACCAAATTTGTCTTTGATTCAATGTGAATTTGATTTCGGGTCTAGAATGGTAAAGGAGAATGAACAAGCGACCAGTATGATCTTGCGCTGACAGCATAACGACTGCATTTATAAACAGTAAGACACCGCGCAAGTGCTATCATTTCATTAAAAGACATCTCCCGCAGTTTCGCGGCTTTGCAACCGTTCAAGCAACGAAAAAAGAACATCCAGACTCGGTAAAACTCTTTGTGGACCACAATTTTTGTCCCGTCTGGGGATCGAACCCACAAGTCTTGACGCAGTGGCAGTAGTGACGCCCCCACTTCAGCCACTATACTCGCCCTACAGTCTAACAGGGTGTTAGTGACCATAGGCTACGATAATCACTTACTTGTTTGGCACACCGCACTACATAAATTAATCAGCAAACAGTTTTACTGGTGTCACTTGTCCTATTTAAAAACCAAGCCTACCGCCTATTAGTTCTCACTCAGCGATTATCTGTCGCAAATAGCTATATTTCAAACAAAAAATGAGGGCAATATATTCTACAAAGTATATTTTATCCGAAGTCGTATTGAAGTATATACACACGCATTTATTACAGTTACTAACCCATTACGAAATAAACTGTTAAAATTCAGTAGAAATTGTATGTGCGCATTCTTCTCAGCTACTTTCCAAGTCAAATGACAACGTGGTCGCGATTCTAATTGCATGTTACTATTATCTGTTTGTGTCGAGACAAAACGAACATCTCAGTAAGAAGCTACAATCTTTATTGGAATTACAGTCATATTTTGTACAGTCTAGAGTTCAAATTTTGCTGAGATTTGGTCTTTCAAAATTTGTCCTTTCGTCACCGTGGAGTTTAAAAGGCTCGCTCCTATTGACGATTGGATGCGTTCTATTTTTAAAACACGTTTTGTTTGACAAAACATCTTTTTCGCAATCATAGTTTTAAGAATGTGTTCTTGACAAGTGTGATGTATCAATCCTTATTCATACGCAACATATTTTTATGCTGTAGGTATTGTAGGCAGTTGTTGGAGTTATACTTGAAATTGATATACAATATCTACAATTCAAAACATATCGCCTGTTATATAAAAATACATCATTACATACATGGTTAAGGTATATATAGGACGTGCAATTGAATAGGCATCTATTACATAGCAAGATTGGTTTGAATCCAATCAGTTGAACGTTTAAGAGCCATTACAATATTGTACTCCCTGGGCCGCTAATCAATCATTAAGTCTTATTGCACACCGTCTAGTCACAAGTGATATAAGTTATCGACTACCTATAATCAATTCGGCTGTCTGGACACAACATGGGTTGGCAACTACATTTTTTAAATCCAGTACTAAGTTGTTTTACTGACACATATATGTGTTTTACACTTTTGTAAGTGACTCTAAGTAATGATTGACAATCATTATCGTAGAATGCAACTGCAAGTCAAACGTATGCAGCGAGTCAAACAAAATGTCAGAACTGTCTGCGCGACTTGTCGTTGCCCATCTACGGCGATACCTAGTCGTTCGTGTACTAACCGCGTTAGTCGGGTTCTAATTAAGATTATGCGAATAGTCGATTCTAATTCGAGTAACAAACCGTCGTTATCTAATTAGAGTAACTTTCTCACACGCGTGTTACTCCTAGTCTCGAACAAGATTTAGTCGAGTTAATGTAATTAGTTGAAATTATTTTCGAGAAAGTCTCTTTAAATTTGTAATACGTGCGTATATTTAGTTATTTTTATAATAAAGCTAATGGAAGTAAGAGTGGTAATAGCTTTTTGCTGAAGTAGATTTATGAGATGTACCTACAGATCTATTAGGGAAATGCGTTTATTTAGTACAACCCTACAAAAGATCACAGATAAGTTTACCTATCCTTTGTGTTGTATTACTGCAGTGACTAGAAATCTCAGAAATCCTAAAGGAAATGCAATACCGTCAGCTGAAGAAACAGACTACTTTACATTACAATGATTCTATTGCAAGCGTCCAAAGCCTACGGTAAGCGCTTCTCTCACACATTTGTCCCAAACGGGTAAGGCGAGGTAGTATATTATAGGACAGGATTCTAAACTCCAAGCTGCACAGCACTATACTGGAAGCACCTCAAAAATTGAACCCAAAACCTCGTGTACATTAGTCGCAATCACAACCGCTGCGCTTCCTAAGCATTCGACCAAAATCTGAAATGTTTACGTAATCATCACAAAATACTGTTTTATTGGATAACGTATAATGTCCATAGCTAAAAGGCAACTGCGTAGTAAGTCGCAGTGTTGAGCAACGATAGCCTTGCGACGGCCACTACATACATATTGACTACTCCTTCATGGCAATCATTCGCAAATATATTTAGCATAAAATTAGCCAATGTGAAGTAAAACTATACTTAACAGATTTTCTCATGTATAAACTCAGACGTGTATAAATCTGAAGGGTAGGTTATACGTGTTATATATGTATATTTAATAACTGCAATCGAAACATGATGGATAACTGCACGAATGGTGCAGTGGTATGTGGTCGCTTCATCATTGCCGCTGCAATGAGTATTGTGTATTTAATCCCCACACAAGCAAAAGATTGTGTAGAATCATAAACATTTGTGCGCGTCTGGATGGTTATTTTTATTTTTGTAAGGTCTAACCCGACACAGGAATTAATTCAAGTGCGGAAGTCGTCATTTTATAAACTCATATGAAAGGGTAGGGTTTGGTATTAGAAATAATCATTTTGGTACTATTGATGCGCTTACAGAAAATCTTATGGCAAAGAAAAATAAATACCGGTGTAGCAAAGTTGCGGCAGCTATTTGAATAAAAATAATTTCAACATCAATTGAATTCACGACGGAGAATTAAACAGGCATTCACTTAGCGGAATAGTTTTCAATGTCAACGCTTATCTATTGAACAGTCGGTTTTATCGACATGTAGGTGGCACCTTCCTACCTACCAGCGTACAATGATGGCTACACCCACGGTGCTAGACAAATACATATTATCATAATAGATATGTTAATTTCTATACGCGAATATTCTGCTAACTTGTTGTGAACCACTTTCTATGATACGTCATTAAACTGTGAACATAAAGTTACGAGGTTGTTAGGTAATTTTAAGTATAGATATCTCTTTTTAGCACGCATTCGTTAACTTGATTTTACTGGCTAAGCATAGCATAGGGAGCTTAATACTTGGCTTTTCAAGACTTATATAGGTAGCAATCAAAATCAACTGATATTAAATAAGGCACCCCAAAGCTTTTTGCTTCAGTTAAAGTTATAAGGAATTTTATTTAATGTAACATTCTGGTTTTTTCCCGTTTTTTTTATGCTTACTTCTACTATGTATACATATATGACTTTGTTTACGTATAATGATGATAATTATATCTACCCTCAATGCAGCAGATCACACATAATATTTATTTTAATTGTGTATAGACACTTAACGCGACGTCGGAGTCAGTTTAAAATGTAGCATCCTAATGATATTATCGACCACTTACCCAGGTAAAAAACGAAGCCACAAATTGCAGATACAAATTTGTATATTAGATGTCAGTCGCCTGTTGTCAGGTTTATACAAATTGTACAAAATTTTAAGAACCAAAAATATTAATATGTAATAAAATACTTATATTTGAGGTAGTTAAAATTTTGCCTTTTTTGGTGTGTGAGAAAATGCGTCTGTCATCATATGTGAGTAAACGTGAACGTACGCAATTATTGAAGCACCACTTTCTTAAAAAAAGTTTAACAGTCCATATTAAGTTTATACTTAAAAATGAAAGTTGATGTAAAGGGTTTCAATAAAAGGCAGTTTATATAGGAAAGTCGTTTAAAATTTATAGCTTAATCAGAAAATAAAACCCAGCGAAATTTAGTCACAAGAATTCTAGACACAAAATGTCTAATTTTAAATGTTGCAATCGCACGTTTATCACGCAGCAGATATAGACACTTTCACTTCATAACACGTCAAAGTATATATAGATTAAATAAGAAAAATGACATTCATAGAATATTTTTCTTTTAAACTATAATAATATTAAACTCTATTCAGCATCGCCTCTTTTACTAAAGCCTTAAATAGTTGGAAATATTCAAACTCTACCGTTGGTCTTAAACTACAGGGAAAGTTAATGTCATTACAGATCAAATAATGTTAATCTCTTTGCATTAAAAATTTACAAAAACAATATTTCCTGTTTCAACCCCCTAGTAAGGATGGCACGTCAATATAACGAACTGGCGACAAATAATTTACATTTAGATATTTTTAATTCTAGATTTCTATCATATATAAAAATTGTCAAAGATATCCTCCATTCAAAACCACAACCTTCTCAGAAGGTATAATATTCAAACTGGCTGAATGTAGTATGACCGACACTTAATATTTTAAAATACACATATATACTTATATTGTTTTCCCTCTGTTTTTATTAATCTTGTATGTACACAGTAACTCATGCCGAAATTTATTAATAGTCACGTGAAACTATCATGTTTTTGTGTATGCACATATTGCTGAGTTACAATTTAGATTTAAGTTAGTTATAAGCTTTATATGTTTACGTAAAAAATTGTAACTTGTTTTGTGCATGAAATAAATAAATAAATAAATTAAGGGCGATTTTTTTATTACCTTTTAATGAAATTGGCTTCTAACAGGTTTTGATATATACATACATATATTGTTCGTTTTATCTGATGATTGATAAATCGGACCTAAATTATATATAGAATTATATTTATCTTCTATTCCCTTCTTCTATATTAATGTGATATTATATAATGAGATATTATATACTAATGGGGCATGCACGGTCTGTTTTAGAAATAGCTTTGAATATGTTGTTCAGAATACGATAACCTATTTACTTTTGGCCTCGGGGGCTCCGATTCTAATGATATTTTTGACATTAATCTAACGATACTTGCTCGCATAGCTGCAGGCAAGTCTATTAATAAATCATATAATAAGTTGCATCATAGTCCACTTAATCATGTATCGATTAACACATAACCGATTCGACCGACGGAGTAAATAAGTTCGTATATTATAATGCTGATGTCTGTACGTTTTTAATTTTGTTGATGACAACTCCCGCTCTAGGAATAATTCCTTTGTTGCGGGGGACTTTACAAACATTCAAACAACGGACACAAAGAACACCCAGACTCGGAACAACCATTTGTGGATCATACAATTTTTTGACCCGTGTGGGGATCGAACCCACAACACTCGGCGCGAAGGCAGTGGCGAGGTGACCACATAAACCACTACAGCATCCGTGCTTAAAAATGTAAACATTGATTTTAGTACGCGTAGAAGGTTTCGTTGCGGATGAATCAATAGATTCACTTTCGGTTTCGTAATCTGAAGATGATAATATAGTACATAATATTAAGTATACTATAGTTCAATATCTAAATTGCTTCACCGAAGTCAATGCGTTCATAATACAAACATTCAGCTTAGTCGTATAAACTGATAATTTGCAACGAAATTACTTTACTTTCAATATATATATATGGAGAAAGAAAATGCATCTGAAATGCATAATGGATCATCGTTCTTTATATAAAATTATATAGGTTCCACTCGTAATATTTTATATCTCTCGGCAAAAGTACTCCATTCTGGATGAAAGGCGTGTCCTTTTCTGTACTCCTGACTATGCGTATGCGACGATGATAATGATCGGTCAAGTAGTTAAGGCGAGAAAGCCTTAAAAACTTACATTCGCATTTATAATATTTGTAAGGATGCTGTCTAATATGGTTTATTCAAATAAAACAAAAACTTTGCTTGCTTTACCTTTATGTATAGAACAGTATAGATATATACCAATGCGCATTAAATCAAATGAGTGCATTTCTTAAGTAACAGCACCTTGAAGGCTGCAGTCATAAGTTACGTCGTCCATTATGGCATTGCTGACACAATGTCTGCATTGATCGTAACAGTGAAAAGTTGATCGATAACTTGTAAAAACATGCGAACGAACATGAATGTGTTACTTAAAGAATACAGAACTTCATGCTGATTGATTTATATAAGGAATAAAGGTGGTTTCTGACTGATTGCTTGAATGGAGTAGAAAACTGGCTTTATTAGATTCTTACTAATATTACGCTGAGAGTTGCAGTTTACTATGGGTACGGTAGTTTGGGGTTATCGGAGGATAGAAACTGGTATTATTTATTGATGATAGTTACATATCCTTAGTTTAGTCGAATAAGTCAACACTAAAGTTATTTGAATAAAAATAAGTGGTAGCATCTTCATATAAGTCCAATAAGGGTAATCTAGTATTTTGGTAAGCCAAGCAAAGAGGCTTTGCATACCAAAATACTAAATTCAGAATAATATCTACGCCAAGCAAATGAAATTGATGAAGAAGATGGAAGTACAGAATATAATACATTGAGCTTGTTATTTTTGGTGTTCTAGGCTCTTTATAGGAAAGAAGACTACCAAGGAACTTAAACAACATTGAATGCTTTTTAAAATAACTTATGGCTAAAAAAATATACTAAGCGGTATTATTTATACTATTTTGCATAATATACAAACAAAATTTACACTTTTACTATGTCAATTATCTCATTATTATACGAAGACCATCTGTATACGCTTTTCGAGCTTGTAGTTGCAATAAGATTTATGAGCTATTACTAGGTCAAATTAAGAAGTCGAATACGTATTTAAAGGTAAGTAACCTTTGGCGTATTTAAAATCACAACTATTGCAGGGTGCCCACACTATTACGTAAACGTTAAGGTCATTATACATTATACAAACTTGTGCCCCTCCCACACTAGCGAAGTGAAGTCGGTAATAGGTATAATACCTGTTCATTACTTATTGCAACGTTGCTGATGATAATAACATGTGACGGTATCTTTACGCTCTCTATACCATGTGGTATTTGCAGTGATGTGACGAGTGTATTTCAACATTGTGCGGAGTTTTGCAGCGATGCAGATGATTACGCTCATTTTCAATTAGTTCCAAATGCCAGCTACTAAGTTTGATACATAACGCTTTTATTGCTTTAAGGCTGTGTTTCGTCAGTTACGTTTACGACTTGTTATTGCAGGAGACTATAGGGTGCAGTTTTAGGTGCCGTGTTCCTTGCTACTCTTTGTTTCTTATGAAAAATAGCAATAAATAATTGCTATGTTATATTAGGTAGTATCATAACACAGCAATCATTTACTCCAACCGGCATGTATACCTGAGATTTTAAGAGCGGCTGATGATATTTGCCGTTAGTTTTAGATATTTTTAGTAGTCTTATACCCTAAAGTAGTTAAATAACGCTGTCTGGCATTTCCCAGGATACAAACGTATGTAGCCTCATTCTAAGAAACGATTAGTAGTTATCGGTAGTCAGTAGAGGGACTAAGTCTTCGTTCCTAGCGCTGGCTACTGACCAACTTCTATAATGCAGGCTATGTCATAACTGAAATCAAAAGTAGATGATGACAATGAAATTTATACTAAAATAAACGTGGAACAAGTTAAATAGATTTGATATTTCTGCTCGTGGTTTATAGAAAGCTATCTGTAATATCTTTCGTGGAACGATAAAAAACGTATGGTCAAAGAAAACATTAATTGCTAAGACGTGGTTATGTAAGCGATTTCGTGTAAGATGCGTTCGCGTGATGTCTCGCTGTATGAATGAAAGCTAACTACAGTTTATCAGACAACATGAATGGTGTAGACTCAACACCTACGCCAACACCGATAAGGTAATCTTTTCAACAAAAAATCCGTCAAAAACCTAAACATATTCATATCTTTACAATGCCTTATTTATTTAATCTAGCTTTCATATATGGGTCATCCCATTTTAAGCTTTATAAAAAGGTAATAAAACATACAATGGGATGTAAAATTTTGGAGATGATATCTTTAAAGTGTAGCCGAAATGTAGTCTAGACACTATTCTGTGTAGCTACTTATACGACCTAAGTACGATTTGTCGTCATCTGGTTTGTATGGCAACAATGCAAAAAATATCTCTGTATTGCAGAAGTTATAAAAGGTAATATATTAAGTATTTCTACAGTAAAATTTACTTATTTAAGAATTATTCACTAGTTATGACTGCCTGACTAAGAAACTATGAAAAAGATATCAAAAACTGCTCCTGATATGCATGTGCCTTTCGAAACATCATAATCTCAAACAGATAACAACTACAGCTGAGGGTGCAATTATATATGGAATTTATTTATTAGACTTATACGTTATTTAGTTCACAATTTTATTTCACATATAAAGTAGATTTAGATTTAGAGAGTTTAAGATGACACATATTGTTTTGACGACGTGGGAAGAGTATTGTAGAAGAACCTAATAAGCGATTCAGACAAAAACAATGGTCTCATATTCAACAAAATATTGGAAAGAGAGAATTAGTCACTGGTACTCAAGAGAGATAGCAAATAGTTTCAATCAGATACAAATATAGGCTAATAGGAAACGCTATGAATGCAGGCCACTTCGAGGTCTTAACGCCGCAGTCGAGCCTACACTAGTTATCATTATTATGTACATATTAAAATCTACTACAGGGTTGCTCAATTAGCAATTAAGATAAACCAAATGTGTAATAAATATTCAATCACCACTTGTTTCTTTGGAGACGAAAAATTTCGCGACGGTAATTGTATGTTATGGATATTTTCGAGGAAGTGTAAAGCCTGCCAATCTAGCTTTCGAAAGGCTCGTTGGAATTATTCTAGAAGAAGCAAGTAAGTAACAAATGTGTAATAAGAATGAAATAAAATTTATAGAAAATCATTTTGTATTGCGGACATAAGACGACTCAGCATACGTTAAGATAACCCGTTGCCTAGAAACTATTAGTATAAAGAATAGTTGCGTCGTGGTTTTGTTTTAGTTGCATACCTAATAAGACAAGAACATAATAAAGCTTCATGTTTACTGAACTAATAATTACTTACATTTCAGGCAGAACCGTATCTTTCAAGTACATCATCCTTACAAGAATATCACCAAATGTCAAGCTTAAAAAGTCAAAAAATGATACAAACATTTTTACTGTCCTTATCGCACTCGTGGCTTATTAAATCGTAATAAAAGAGTCGTAAATAAAGACAACGGGCACGTCCTATAACGGTACGGGTAAGTCATATCACTTTACACATGACTAATGCACTGAGCATAGAATACCAAGAAGGATTTTCGTGGATATTTTCTTTAGAGGTCATCCGAAAACGGTAATGTCTTTACCGAAACGTGATGCGTATCGTTTTTATAGTAGTTGGTTTTTACTCACCCTAAACTACTAACGTGAGTCAGAGACGGTTGTTCTTATAGCCTATTATTGATATACGTGATGTAAAGTAAAATTAATTGCAGGACAAGTAGCGCCTCGTATATGAAATACTTTTAAAAGTAACGTTATTTATACATTACTTTTCATTCCTTCAACTGCATTTGATCATTGCTATATATAAAATTTCAAATCCAATGTAAGATGCTTGCTTCTTGATATGTATAAGATTATATTAAAGAGGATTAGAATAAAAATTAAAATGCATTTTGTGTCATCAGGATGTAATTAAAAAAATTCTTTGTTATTAGCAATCAGTAACAATATTTTGCAGATGCGGTAATTTCAAGTTTAGGATCCATAAGACTAGACGATCTTCTAAAAACAATGTCAGTTTGTGATTTAATATCGGAACAAGAACACTTCACGGTAACACAGCCTGACAATAAAATAATCTTATTGGTGATTGCGTACCTTCGCCAAAATAAGGCGAACACATAACACCGTTACATCAACTAAAGCGCTAAAAAAGCCTATTTCCATACGTAAGCATATTGTATCAGCGGTTCACATCGGATTAAAAAGCATTTGCTGTTTTATATACGAAATTTGTTTCATCTTAAGTATGTACAAGTCAATTATTATCAAAATTTTCTTTAACTACGATTGCTAAAGTCAAAAGTCAAGGGTAGTTCAGCAATAAAGTTGATGTGATTGATGTAATATGTTATTACTTATTACATTTGAGTTTATTTATTTAAGCCATTATTTCCTAGTAATTGTATAGTAACCTCTTGTTAGTTTTGAATTTAGGAGAGTGCTGTTTATGCAATTGACTTTAAAAATGTTATTGTATTTTAATAGCATGTTTGTATCCATTTTGTTATTGGTAATTTTTGAAAGTGCCTGTGTTGCGTTTTTTATGTCCATGAAGTTTAGTAGTAGTCTTATTTGATGGGGTAGTAAGTAAAATGTTGTTCAATAATTCTATTGATGATAACAATTATTGAATTTGAAGTGACGGTTTAATCTAATATTTTATAAACCGTCACTTCAAATTCAATTGTTATCATCAATACAATTATTTTATTATTTATTATTACATAAAACAACAAATGCTTTTTAATCCGATGTGAACCGATGATACAATATGCTTACGTATGGAAATAGGCTTTTTTAGCGCTTTAGTTGATGTAACGGTGTTATGTGTTCGACTTTTTTGGCAAAGGTACACAATCACCAATAAGATTATTTTATTTGCGATCGGATTGAAAGATGTGAACCCACTTCTATCACAATAAATTTAGCTAGAGGAATTATAAGAATATTACAGTTTGTAATACTTCTTCAAAAAAAGAAAATGTATTAACAGATTTTTACCACACATGGCTTTTTATTTGCTAGGTTGACCATTGCTGCTGAGCTTCAAATATATATGCGTTTGTAACCACAACTTATGAAGACCTATAGTATAAAGCAATTTAGAAATGGTACCGTGTCAAGCGGTTAAACTATCATGTCCGTTCATCGCGGTAGCCTATTTTCTGCAGCTGTCTAACAACTTATGCCGAGATATGATAAGACCTGGCACAGTTCGTTCGGATGTCGTAGTTTTAGATGTTGGATATAGATCTTGCTGAGTTTATGTTGTGTGTTTAGCAAAGTAGGATATTTTATGTTTTCTAGATAAGTGTTGCAAAAATAGTATTTAATTTTATTAAACCTTTTTTAGATTGATAACTATTTGCGTATGTCAAAGTTGGACAACAAACGCACATCATGATGACGATATGATGCAGATAATAAAATAAAGATGCCGAGAATAAAATAACTAGAAATAGTACAATTCGTCAGCTTCTTGTATTGCTATATTTGGGATTTCGAGCTGAATTTACATGAGAACAATAGAAGAAGCCTATCGTCTGAGTTAAGAACAGATTACCAGAGGCTTAAGCCTCGTAACGTATTGTTTAAAAATTGCCCCTCATTTTTTACAGCCATCAAGCCTTTCAATCTAGCCATATTGGTTTGGTATCGATCAATCAACAAAAGCAATATAAACCAGTCGTGGGTGAAAGCCGATTAACACTAATCAATATTAATTGTTCTTATTGTATATTTAAATGTCTTGGTTATGAAAATAAAATAATCGATGGTGATGAAAATAGTGGGTTTGATAATTTCGATTTATTTCATCCAAAATTATATGCAAAAGTAAAAATACTGTTTCAAGATAGTTTTCGTAATAGATTTCAAACTATATAATGGATTGCGTATAGGCTCGATAAGATACACTATTTTGTATAGGTTGATGAAAGACCTTGAGGATTACTTATGTACAACGCGAGCATAGACACTGAGATGGTAATGTTTGCTGATATAGCATTTTTTTTAAAAACAGGGTTGATCAGGCGTCGTCATACTACTGCTATATTAAACTGTTGCCATCAGTTACATGGACTACGGACGCTTGTTAACACCAAAGGAATTACGTGTTGCTGACCCCGCAATAATCTTTTTATGCCGTTATTGAAAAGCTCCATGTTGTAGTTACCTGAGAAACCCACAACGAGGCCGTTTCATAAGCTATTTCCTTGCAAAGTAATTAGTTAGAAACCATTTAATAGGCGACTATCCGTTTTATTTAACATATTTTCTTTACCTATAATTTAATAAAATTCCTCTATCAATTACAATATTGTAAGACAGGTCGATTGCCAATTTATGCGCATAAACTAGGGTCGCAAGTTAAACACTACCGTTTCCTTTCATTAACACTATAGTCAACTACATTCTCAACAGAAAACATGTTACATATGTCTATCATTTCCTCTAAAATATATTTAACACATGTTTATTCTATAAAAGGGTTCACGCTTGCGGCACAACAGGCAGCTAATACTCGTAGGTATGCGACTAGCAATCGACAACTTTACGATTTAAGTTGCTTCTGCCTAAAATGGACATTGTAAGGCTTGTATTTTTTCAATGCAACCATGGCTGCATGGTCGTGAGAACTTTGATAAGATTTTATTTTTAGACTTAAATCAATGGCTGGTTATTAGTGGATACGTTAAGTGCCAAACATTGTTAATCCGCATTAATATGAAGATATTTTTTGGCTGTTAGTTTGTTCGTGCAGATTACACTGATAAACCCTGAGATTCTCTTCTAGGCTCAGTTTCACATAAGTGAGCATGCTCATTGGAAAGTAGATCAGAAAGGTATTAGGATTTTCTATCAAAAAGAAATAAATACCTATACAGAGTTTGGGTCTGTGGCAAAATAGGCTGACTCTCTATTGCGTGAGATTACACATAGCTAGACGTAACCGAATCAGGTATGAGACCCCTTCCGCCTAAATTTAGTACATTTAATAAGTTTTAGTCTTTGTGATCCTTGACTTCAGTAAATGAGTTGAACTTCTACGCGCTATTTTTGGAGATGGATTTTTATCTAGAATTACTAATTTTGGCAGACTGAACATCTGTTTCTTGCATTTCTAATGTGCAATATTGATGTAACATCCGGTGTTGCTGCGTCTGACATTTAGAACGTGACGACATAAATTATATGTTATTGTGCAACTATTGATGTTTAGCTCTGAATGTATAGAAGTGCTGTTTGATAAATGATGTTCGTATAAGCTGTATGTAATACAAGAGGTATTAAGTAAAATATAATATCTTTATTTGTCCATCTACTTACAAGTAAAATAACTGAGAATATTTGGGGAGGAAATTAGTACTCACTCTACATTCCTTTACCTAATTACGAGAAGAAAATAATTCATATAATTGAAATATATTTACTGTAGTGCTAGATGGTGATTCTGATAGGTATATTACACAAGCAAAGTGACCGACTACAGTTAGCTAAAAATGGAGATACTGATGTACTAGGGGTATAAAGAGAAGTTGACGTCACAATAATGTGGGTTAGGCATTGATATGACAATATTTTGAAAGAAAGAGATATATTCTCTTTGTATCTAAGGATAGCAACGCACAGACCAAGGAGACCAAGGGGTCTTGTTGGTTGAAGTAAGACTGAATAAATTGTATAAGAAACCAATTATTCATATTATATTATATCTCTATAATATTCTTGCTCAGTCTCACAAAGTTAAAATTACTCAACAAAATGTCAACATAAGGAATATTATACCAAGTGCCGCCATTTAACTTAACAAATGAAAACTAATCATTAATCACAGCTGGAAGCGGGTAAGTAATTGTTAAGACAATTACACAATTATCCACCGCGTAGGCATTAAGATATCTGAGAGTTTACTTAATAAATCTCTTCTATTACGTCAATCCGATTCTTTGGTGAACCTCACACAATAAATAATTTTCATTTAAGTGTATTTAGATACCTGTTACTTTTTCAATTGGCGATATAAAAGAGTGTCGTTAATGCTGTCAGTTTCCTGCAGGTAACTTCTAGGTAGTTCTAGTAGTTTGTAGTTGCTAGGTTCAGGCAAAGGGTTAAGCCTATGAGAACATAGGTTCAACCCTTTGCCTGAACCTGGCAACTATGTCTGGCAACTATGTAACGTAAATATCGCTTCAGTAGCTTAGTAAATTCACTAACACTTTGTGACTTTAATGACAAACTTAACTTTGAATTTTACTACATTGTTGTGAATTTAAGTGACAATGTTCCGCTACAAATTAAAGGTATATCGGTAACAAATTTAATTACTATTAGTTCAGTACTTTAACCGTGCAAATATAATGCCTGTGACATACTTTCGTAATTATCTTTTATTATTGAGTGAACAAGTATTTGTATGTAAGTGATTATAAGATATTATAAGGTACTGAAGCAGTTAAGAAAGATAATATTGATAACCTAGTTGCGTAACGTTCGATTTCCTAGTCTCTAGCCATTGGTTTGTATTGAACTTTTGTGCGTACAAAAAGTTTATATGTATGTGTTTATGCGTTTCTCATATCATGGCGTTCGTTAGAGAAATACCCGGCTCCTTGAAAGGTTTACATGGGACATGCGTCCTCCACGTGAAGAGGTCCTTTGAGAGCTTTAATCTAAATCGGGATGGGATATGGCGGCAATGGCCATAGTAGGGCTATTACTGCGTATGGGCTCTAATATATTTCTATGAGGATGCGTGTTTTTAAAATAACGGTATAGTGGTAATTATGGATGGTTTACGGCGTTTGGTATGATTACAGACTATTTTATTTTAATATTACTACTTACCCGTCCGCATTTTAGTACAGTTTAGGCGGATATTTTTGTATTATAATAATTTAACAGGTATGACCAATATTTTGCGTATGTCTATATTCATATTCATGAAGCTTTATGTAGCTAGTTTGCTCAAACCTTTACAAGAAAATAAAACATCGTCACGTCCATCAATCAATTATTTTATTACATACGTGTTCCTTTAAGACGTCAATCTTGATCTGTGTATCCAATTTTGTTGTTATTCTAACGCGAAACAGCAATTGTATAACTGTTGTTCCTACTGACGACGTTTAAGGATTATAAATGTATATTATTAGAATCGGCTTCGGAGTTAGTAACAGTACTTTTTTTTTGGATGAAAGGTACCTTATATCCGTTTTGTTCCCCTGACAACGTGTATGCTAAATTTCATGATGATCTGTCGAGAAATTAAGGCGTGAACGCGTACAAACAAACTAACATTCACATTTATACCTAATATTATATTTAGGATTTAGGATAAGGAGTGTTATCTCGCGTTTTGTCAAACGGTATAACGGAACTATATCTATAGCTGCTGTTCCATATTTGGTCCGAATGTCCAAATTAGCTAAAAACGTGGGCATGATACACCATTATAAGACGGATGTCTTGATACAGAAAACTTAATGGAAACTAACCTTTTTAACAACAAAGATTTTAATAATTTACTGACACCATATATCAAAAGATTCAATCAAAAGCTATAATCATATTGAATACTTCCTTCATTTGCTAGATTATTTTTTACTTAAATAATGTGTGTAACAAATGTTTCTATTTTATGCAAATCACATTAAGCCTTAACATTTAGAAACTCATCGTTTATCATTTATGTTTTTTAATCGTCCTTCAAATGATGACAGGGTATCTTCGTTTGAACTCGATTTATATTAAATACATTTTTAAGCGGTTTTGAAAGAGTGTGGGTATTTTAATGTTACAATATTTTAGCTTTGCAACACAGCGCCACCTTAAAAATATTTTGTTCTTCATATATAAGTATATAATTCTTCTGTATGTCACAGAACTCCTCCTAAACGGCTGTACCGATAAAGAAATTTTTTTGTGTGTGTTTAGTTAGATCTCCGGCTGGTTTGTATTCACAATTAGGCTGTAGAAGGCGTTGCAGGTAAGGTAACGTTCAGGCAGGACATCGTCTATCGGATCCGCTTGTTTTTATATATGTTGGTTTTCTACTGGACAAACTCCCTCCTAAATAATAATAGTAACACCTTTCACACTGACCAAGTGCTGTTTAAAAGACTATCTTCATAAAATATGAAGTCACGCGGCGCTATCGTGATAAGAAGTCAAACAGGTCAGTAAAAGACATGTTTTAATCGTCAATAATAATTTCATAATGTGTAAATTAACTAGTTTATCTTGGATATAAGAAATACTTTAAATATATGCAAAATAAAGTATTAAACTAGTTTAGATGGGTCGCTAGGATTCAATTGGATTAATAATAATATAGAATATTAATATAAATGGTTGATACGTGGTTGCTGAGGTCAGATTTTTAAATAATATTTGGTGAGATGATTGAATATCAATTAAGTAAGTATGAAATAGTGTCGATTGACGACAAATGACAAAGGTTTGTGATATTATCTGTGTGTGAGGTGTAGTATTATGTAAAACCTAACCCAACTGCAACCTCCAACCTACAGTAGATAGCCAAACCTTGTGTTGTGTTACTGCAATGAGAAAGGTTTCCAGGCTCATTAAGAAGAAGCAGTGTTGTCAACTGGATACTATAGTAACCTTTCTGTATTTTTCTTCAACTAAGGGCTGTATGACCATACTTATAACTCGACTCTTTGCAATAGGCTTAAAAGTGCTCTCTTAAAATGCTAGATTTTAAAAGACAGTCATATTTACAAGCGGAATTTTCTACTGACCTTCCTAATGGTAGGCCACTTATTCGGCTGCCACTACAGGCAAAAACATATATAACAAACATTTTCTAACATTACTGATTATTACTAGATAATTGGATAATTTCTATACAAGGTTCATTTAATTATAAAACATATATTATAATAAAATAATTATATAATCCTAATCTTTTACATTTTGGCTAAGCTTACTTCATCCATATTATTACGTCTAAGATCGTCATACCGAATGAGTCTGAAATGAAAAGCTAGAAAGTGAAAACTACAAAACAAACAGACCTTGGCGTTGAAACTGACGAAGATCTCGAGAGATTCGCCTTTTTTGGCTTAAACAGTTTATGGTTCCTCAAATCCATTTTAATTTCACAATAATATATAAATATATAATTAAAACACACACGTAGCACGACCACTCACGATACTCAGACACTGGTAACTAGTATTATTAATTAGAACACTCTATTGCAATCTAATTATCATAAAATTTCAGGTTTTAGCCTTAACAAAGTCGTTAGAAACGAATTGCATTGTAACGTTGGCAAATCTTACTCGCGGCTATTCATACGGGGGAACGAGACGCCGATACTGTTTATAGTAAGAAAGAAAGAATACGGTATACTGTCGTAATTTCTAGTGTCGTAAGCGCGTGCTTCTGTTAATTAAAATATGGGTTTTAGTTGTAACTAAGGTTTGAAGATTTGTAATTGACATGAATTAAATTAATTTTGTGTTAGTTATGTTGATTTGTTGAAGATGTTTGTTTTATTATTATTTTTGTTAATACTATAGGTGTCAAACTAATTATAAATACATTTACTTTACTGTTTCACGTATAATTGAAAAAAGTATAAAAGCTTGCTATAACGACGCCACATCATATTATAGGTATTAATTTAATGCTTGTTCGTCTACGCGCAAGCTAACACGTAAGCACCAATACTGATCACAAGGTCACGAATTCGATTGTATCTGTGATATGTTTATAATCAGTAAGATTTTGGCAGAATTAATAAACCTCTATCCTTTAAAAAATATATACAAGCACATAGCATTTTGTTTTTAAAACTGATTAAAAGGACGAGTTCGAACAATAGAATTATTAAAATATTAGAACTACATGCTCTTTTGTTTTAACAAACGAATTTCAAAATACGCTTCTAAAAGGTTATCTGATTAAAGTGCAACGTCTACTGCAGAGTAATAAAAAATTACAGAGAGCGTCTCAGGTACAGTATATTTTTGCAATCTAAAATTAATAAACACTTCACGTAGAATTTATATCTGGATGTGTCATTTTTTGTAAAGTGACACCTAACTTGTGGATTCGGATTTCAAAGAGTGGCCGATCTGTGTTTTGTATTAACGCTGCATCTACTTAAGACAATACAAAAGAACAGGACAATGTTGTCCTTGAATGTCATGACAATAAGACAAGACAGTGAAATTCCTTTGCCTTGTTATCAGTAAATATGGCTTGTAATCACCACGGTTATGGTAACGCATCCACATTATATTTCCCTCGATCCTCTCGGTTGGTTGCAGGTTACGACTGCATAAGTGTGAGCAGGACTTATCAATCTTCTTATACGTAGTCAGTTTAAGATTAGACTCATGTTTAGCGTAAAATATGGGCGGTTATTCACAGAGCTAATTGAAAAGTAGGAAGTGTCCTGCCTGATCTGTGAAATCTAAGGCTGTGAGCATGCTAAGTGTGAATTATAAATTACTCGCTTGAATTAAAAACGCTACCTATTAAATATTATTATGAAAGTAATATAATAGATAATATTTTTAACTTCCTTAATATAATTTCCTTTATATTTGAAATCTAAATGTACTAAAATAATTATTCGTTGAGTTTCAGGCAAGGTAGCGATCAATTTTTTTTAGAATTGGCAACAATTTATGATATGTCAAGTATTGCAAGTTATGGTAGCCATTTGCTATGAGGTTCGATGCACGCTTGTTTACTTTCACAATAGTATGAATGATTTTTGTTATGATAAAGACGTTGTCGCCTAACAATATAATACTTAAATGTACATCTTTCTATTGTACATTGTACGCCACTGCTTAGATATTATGACAAGAGAACATTTTCTTTTAGTCATTAATATTTGATATTAAACAAATTAAATATTTTTATATCTGGCATTCACTGAATAGGGCACGGTGATACATTTATACCAGTCCAAAACAATTCAATTCCTTAAAATTTCTAAGCCCAGCCCTACGAAAATTGAAATTGCTAAGCCTGTATCTATACAAAATTAACCACAACCAACGTCACTCTGTACCCGCTATCGCTATCGCTCCTCGTCGCACAATAACAGCAACCGACGCGCAAAATAGAAGTTAGTTCCCGATCCACGTCACAGATAGCGCAGTCGGCTCCTCTGACGTGACTATGTTAAATGATATGATGTGATTTGAATATTCTAGGAGATGGTACTGTTATACTCTATGCGAAAATGCGAAATGTTCTTGTTCGCAACATAGTTGGAGCGTGCTAGCATTTTTTTTCTTTTAGATGGCAACCGCGTCATAATAGATATGAAGTCGCATAGACTAGGAATTTAATCACTAGGTAAATATGTGTTTGTCAGTAATCATACCAAATCATGTATTGTCAACTAGGTGGTGTTACAATGATACGGGTGGTGTTTATAACATAGTGCGTTTTATAACGCATATTATTTAGTTTTAACCGTATCAACGAATGTTCTGTGTCTGTGACTTTATTAAGGCTTGTGTCAGATCCTAGGTCAAGTCCAATGTCACTTTCTCCCGGTCGACCAAAGTATCATTAGAATTTTCTGTAACGAAATATACGGTCGTGCGAAGGCTCAAATTTGCCCGATATGCGACAATAGATCTCCCAATTACGAAGCATTTAAAGCGTAGCTGGTTATGTAGTCTTCAAACATGTACAGCAGTGAGTCTATCTATTTTTATATATCAATGTCTTATTTAAAATGTATCTATTATACGTATATCAAAAATCGCACGAGAAAGCTTTCTAGTAAATGTATCTGTCACTTATGTACACTTTCGTATTTTAAAACATTAACACAGCTACAATCATTGCCAACAAAAATAAATAATGTAGTTAAGTACATTACCTCTTACTTAAACCGATTAAAGTACAAATTATGTATCTACGTCAATAGAACAGAATTACACGGCTGAGGAATTCAAATCTTTTTTTTACTGGCAACTTCAATAGCCTAAAAAACTACCAATTTCAATGTTGCAAGTTTGTTATACATTTTTGAGTTATCGATTGCACAATTTTAACAGCTCGGCATCAGTTCATAACGACTCAAAACAAAAAAGTGAAATGGAATCTATTCTATTACAGTTCACTACACAAGTAGATTTGACGTTTTGTTTTTAAATCAATTAGCTTAAGTAATTCTTGATGTAACCACAAAATGACAACAACGATTAATATTTATTTTTCGATGCAAGACAACTTCCGTACTAGGGATAATTCTAATCCAGATTCAGAACAATTTTGCGGATCACACGAATTGCGGATCACAAAAATTTTCTTTCCGTGTGTGAGTCGAATCCAAAACACTCAGCGCCGAGGCCACTTTGCCATCGTGTGGTTAATTGTGTGTTAGATACATATTTTTATAGGGTATGGGGCATCAAATCATAAGAAGGTAAACTATCACTTGGCCTGGCCGATGGTAGACGGTTATTAAATCGTACCATACTATGCTGCTAGCGCAAGAGACAAAAATGCTAGAAAGCCAGTATTCAACGAAAATTAGTTCAGAAATAGTTAATTCCCGATATCTATTAGTAAGCGGTATGTCTTTTTTAAGCACTTACATAATTATATTCTCTATAATCTAATGCTATCTTATGTAAGTAAACATTTTCAGTGCCACTGCATCTTTAAATATCAACATTCCAGCCTTGGTATTTTAAATGGACGCTAATATTTTTTGAAGATTTTACTCGCCTCTGCATTTATTACATGCAAATCATAAACCAATCTATCATATTTTAATATCGTGCTATAAATCGGACAATGTAGTGTTGCAATACTTGTATCAAGCCGCCGCCATTTTAACTTAGTCAATAACATTTTATTGGTAAACGTAACAGTTACCATAGAGTAACTTAATAGCGTACCGTCTGTAAACGTTAGTCAACGATTGTTGACAAGTGATATATGTACCGACTTATGAAGCGCTTAGCCGGTACTTTCCTCGCCTGTCATACTACCCCCCCCCCCTGTACTATTGTAGTTCGATCGAGCTTTATTTAGAATTTATTCGGTAGTGTGACCTTGCCAAGGTCGCCTTAACGAAAAGGCCTCTTGAAAAAAAAGAAAATAATAATTTACATATCGGTCTCTATTTCCATCAGGACTCACAAATGTGACCTATAACTACAGCACAAAAATATGGGTGTAATATACTTCTTCTAAATGAATCAGACATCAAAACAGTGCTGTTATAAACCTACCCGATCATTTATTATTTAATGTCAGAATATAATTGGCGAAGATGTCTTAATAATACTTTAATAGGTATGCACCTTTGATAGAATCACAATCTTTTTTGTTAGTCTGTGAGGCAAACTAGTTATAATGCATTTTGAAATATCAACTGGTTGCTTAATTTGTATCTATAAGCTAAGCCCCCTTGACGATCAGAGACAAGGGCATCCTTACTTAAAGATATTCACGACTTGATCCGATCATAATGATAAGGATGCACCTATAAATTAAAGTGAGAAGAATATATTTATAATCACAGACTATTTCCTATATATTTATATACAGTAGGTACGTACCTACCGATTAATAGTTTGCGATCTGGCCTCTCTTATTCAATATAGATCATAGTTTATTTGTTTTATATTTTATTTATCGAACAGGACGGCGTTCGCGATTTTTATTAGTTGCCTATGTTATTTGCCAGTGTATTAAGCTATCTCCGCGCCAGATTTTATTAATACGATTTCTGTAGTTCAGCTGTAAAAACGAATAAACAGATATACTTCCAGGAAAGTTAGTTTAGTGTATATAATATAATAATTGGCTATTTTTGTAGTGTTAGTGTTATATGATATAGAATATAACTAATTTGCTTTATATTTTTATTTTATTCATCTTTAGTTTCCAACAGAAAAAGTGCAAGAGTATAGAATGTCTCAGACGCCAGTTTTAGATAGGTAATAGGTTTTTAAAGATACCGCTTGGCGAACAATAAAATATGTTTTAATCAGTTTCACATTTTATAATACAATAATATAGCTTTTCAATGCCGTATGTATAATATTATGTAACACAAAAGTTCAAAAGTTAATGTAAGAAATCATTATTATAATACATAGTTTTATTTGTTTAATAGTTTAAATCTTTCTATTAAACTGCATTCTTTATATTTATAAAATCAAAATAAAATGGAACCATAATTATGCGAATTGCAAAAAGAGATATTTCTCCATTTCACTTAGTTGTCAGAAAAAGTCATCAAGTAATTTAATAATTTGGACTTGTTGTTTTTAGAGACCACTGTAAAAAGTAACATAAAAAGAATCCATACCACGATATACGATTCACTCATTAAACCGAACTAAAAATATTAATAACGCACCAAAACAACACATAGGGCTTTAGACCATATCTATAAATCACACTATTTTTGACATACCATCAACCCTCTTCAACAGTAACCAGCTAGATTACGGATATAATTCGAATCTATAACAGTTTTTAACTGATAAGAGACCGCTATCCCATTCGTGCAGACTCATCAGCTTAACCTCAATCCATTACAAAAAGTTTATCTAAATCCCAGCAGTTTTGGAGCATGAACTTAACACACAAACACACTCGGCCGGCGTGACAGTTCAGTACCGCACCGTTATATTATTGGACGCGTGTCCTGCATACTGATGCCCCTATTGATACCGTAACTGTACCTTATGCTTCAATAGTTTTAATGGCTGGAATAGAATTTAGAGCTTCAAAGCCAATACAAAAGATATTGACTGGTACATAGAATTACGCTAGTATGAGCTCAATTGGGTATTACACCCACATTTCGTAAGCTGCTTTTGATTCCACGTAATAATGAGCGGGGCTTCTCGTGATTTAGTCTACTGGTCAATTTCCAGACTCCCAGCTGCTACTTAATAGTTTACTAACAGAAAAATCTAATAACACTTTGCTCGATTCAGGAAAGTTTGCAAACTTATGCTCAAGATTAACGAGGTAGATTATTTTTATATTGTATTGGTTGATTTTTGGCGATATTCTGGAAAAAGGACGGGTTAAAAGTACCGTAAATTTTCGAAGGTGCATGATGAGTCATTAAAAAAGAGCTATATACCAGGATCGTAAATTTTAAATCCTATTCCATGGTAAGCAAAATGGCAAAAGGCAAGGTCTTTTCGATATATAAATGCCGGATAAATTAATTATAGTGTGCTCTAAAGTAAATGTTGAGGAAATTGTTCAAGGTACGGCACATTGCAGAGCAGATTTTAAAATTGGAACTAGTTAACAACCATATGATCACTTGCTTTTATAACAAGAAAGAAACTTATAAACAAATTATTTATGCTCTCGAATGTTCGTGAAGTCTATCAACCGAATTCAAATCACATGGTTAGCTATGTTTAACCTATTTTATACAGGCCTATGCCTATGTCCAGTGGTGGTATAGTTTGGTGATTAACTACGTCGTCGTGGTGATTAAGGAAAGTTTCTTAGAAGCAAAAGTAAACTCATTCATATTTAATAATTAACTTCCTTATAAAGCTTCAATGAGTGCACATCACGTGTATACAGTATTACCTCAGTGGATGACATTACGGTGAACTATTTACAATGGGAACCATATTGTGGAATGCCGCGCATGCGCGTGAGCTCATGACACAAATGGCGGAGCTGTGATGTGCGTTGGGAAATATTGAATGGAACGTTTATGATAAGTTATTTATTATATGACATATGAAACCTATTAAAAGGCTCTATAGACGTTTTGTACTACTAAGATATAATATGTACTTCTATTAGATGCTAAGCAGTTACTGTAGTTAATGCAATATCTTAGATATCATGTAAGTCGTTTAGGTCTCATAAAATCTCGTGCTGTCAACAAAATAATAATATTGAGCTGTGTCTCTGCTGGCAAGAAGTACTGGTATAATAACCTTTTTA
The DNA here is from genome assembly GCA_963675205.1 of Catocala nupta. Classification (NCBI taxonomy): domain Eukaryota; kingdom Metazoa; phylum Arthropoda; class Insecta; order Lepidoptera; family Erebidae; genus Catocala; species Catocala nupta. The sequence goes on from OY776080.1 coordinate 20,832,927, forward strand.
CTATTCCGTCTGTATCATATAAATGGTAGACAGAATAGTAAAAAAGTAACATTAAACAACAATATTTCTCGACAAAATAACGTGAGTTGCCAGAGCTTGCCCAATTGTCTGTATCCCATTTAATGGTAATACGTGTCATATCCTTAGTACAACAAAATTTTTACGGAAAAAGTACATTGTTTTTAAACCATAGATATATGGTAAGTTAGTTTTATATTGCAGTAACACACAAACAATCACTTAATGAAGTACCTACAGGTTTTTTATCTAGATTTTTATTCAACAAGCCATGAATTACCTCCTACTGACATCGCCTCCAGATTTTTAACTCTACATTTAGGATCGCGTGGTAGAGATCGAAGTAAAACACTTATTGTACCTTGTAGAGACGAGCCGTCTTATATCTGTCTCAGATAAGTGATTGTATCAATTGTTTTACACGCAACAGATTAATCTTGTAGAGCATTTTTTTAGTTTTACTAAATTGGACTCTTGAAAAATGTCTTTGAAGACGTTAAGTAGAGTGCGAGAACAAGAGAGCTGTGATAAATGTCAACAAATAGGTATGTTGTTTGTATAATTAATCTTGCTGGTAAGTTAGGTCTACTCTAAATAGATCACATACATTCTGGAGAATGGTCAAGTTAAGAGTATTATTAACCTACAAACGTGCATGTGATAAGAGTGAATGACATAAGAGAGATATGTCAGGATTCTATAATCCAGGCATGTAGTCTTTACCTACCCCTTGAGGAACAATCGTGAGAATGTCTGTAATGTATGTTTTCAATTTTACATTAGTAACGATTTTTTTAAGGATATGTTTTTGCTTTTATTTAAAACAACGATTATATTTATTTTTAGGTTACTAGCGGGTTGCATTTTTCTTAGGAACTTTAAACCTAAACTAAATGTTTTTCAAGTAGATAGTTTACCTTGTTTACCTAAGATAACAGTTCATATTTATTACTCATATAAAACAATGTATACACAAATGTGACTTCTAAAATGGCTTTAATATTAAATGTAGAGCATTTAGAACCTTCTAGACGCTAATATCCTGTTAGCTATCACCTCATTTTTATATACGACGCAAATTTCACTTGATTAGTATTCGTAAGGGTCTATATCACTTGTTTGTATGCGTGGCATGTAATCACACGTCGCTGCTACGTCATCGCACACACACACGCACGTGGAATTAGATAAGAAGTGATGGCATGCCTAGGCTTTACATTCGTACTGTAATATTTTAAATAATAGTCGTACGGTGAGATAGTTAAATCACCACTACCAATGTGGTATGTTTTATTGGATAAATATCGTCATAGGACAAAAAAAAATCCTAATAAATTACGACACAATGACTTCATAACTTTTTAATGTTTTTGTCACAGCTTGTCACATTTCTGAGACTCCCCCGTCCCAAGAGTGATGTCACATATTTTACAATCTCACATCACATTTTTTTAAATTAAAACATCTATTTCTAAATTAGTTTTATTTTCATTTAGGAATTCCCACTTTCCCTCGCCTAAAGCGAGGTAATACTATACTTATATATGTATATTATATTTCGAAATGTGACGTCACGAAATTTAGGACCTCTCCTACCCCTTGACACACAATGTCCCACATCGTCGATCCCCTCCCTCCCGCTGAACGTGTGATATAATTTATGGACGGCCCCTAATTATTTCTGACTTTGATCATATTATTATCTTCGTAAAGTACCTACCTATTCGATATTTTAACCTTGGGCTACTGCAGTTTCACAGAATAATCGTTTATTGATTGCGCCGATTTGTGCCTATTGCTGTATAAGAATATTTTTTACTGTTCAAATAAATACAATAATAGCTGTGTAATAGGTACGCTGAAATATAATTAATCTTATGCAATACATTTAGTTGCCAGCGTATAACAATTTGCAATTTAATACATCTCGTGTCTATCAAATTATCTCATGACATACGTGGTATAAAAAAGAAATATTTATGAGCTTCTATCTAAATACACACACACGCACAACCATATAAACATTTACTCACACCCACGCAAAAAGTACACACACAATGACATAATATTAAATAAGAAATGATCTAGCTAACACGTAACTACGCCCGGCGTTTATGCTTTATTTTTTAATATATGCTAATTGTCATATTTGGAATGTTATATATTTTTACGTAATATTATAAAGTGTTTTATTAATATTTTGCATATATTATAGTAGGTGTTAATGAAATGTGGGCAAATTTTTAAAAACGTAAATTACTTAATAATTGTTTATAATGAGAAAAGAACCAAAGAATACCAGTTATAGAACAGAGTTAAGAAGCGTACCCAGCCAAAGAAAACATGCTCGTCCCCTGTAACGTGGGAACTTAATATATGTAGCTGCCAAATGTGTATGTCATACATATATTTACGTTAGTCCCTGGGTTTGCATGAAGTAATGTGTATGTGTCCATATTTAAGTAATTTTCTAAGTATTTAGCATGCAGTAAGTTATCAGAATATCCTGGAATTCCTAATAAAATATGTATAGTGTAAGCTATGCTTGTATACTGGATAATTTTAAGATATTGACACTGAAGATTTAAATAAAATATTTATGAAAACAACTATATCGCACGCTTAATAAAAGAAAGACTATTTTGGATTAAACAAATTTAAACTCTATTGCAATTACAATGGAATTAATATAATATTAGAATGTGTAGTTCAAATTGGCTAACTTTAAAATTTCGAGTAAAGTCGCTGTTTTATTGAAGTTGTGGCAAAAATTTCCTCAATACATCGATAAAATTTTTACATATTCGATCAATACAATGACCCTCTTCTATGACCACCAATCGAGCAATGCCACCATTTCAATTCATTGTCCACACTCATAAAACGGAACAACACACACACTCACAAATTACTAACACAGACCACGCACACATGCAAACATGCCGTTCCCAGAAACATTATTTGTGTGTTTATATGCAAGGTGCATGGGTGCATCGATATTGAAGGGCCTGCCTTTGTCGGACATTGATTTTAGTGCACGCTTCCTTAGTAGTTACCAATATTCCAAGAAAAGGTGTGATAGGTACCTGCAACAAATAAAAATGGTTCATTAGATTTTTCCTTCATGGTGTATGGACGCTTGTTATTCAGCTTCTAAAGCTTCTAATCCTTTTTCTTTGCTTATTACTGATGACGAGAATGAACATTAAGGCACAGCGGAACAGCATCACAATTTTCTGTACAATACATGCCTATACATACATGACATTGTGTTCTGATGAAGACGATACTATCAAAAAGGAATCTTAAGACTGCCCAGCGCCCCAGCACAGCATAAAATGGGTGTATTGTTTAGGCAATAAAATCATTTACAAAAAGAATTATCTGTACACTGAGTAGTTTTAAATACTTCAAAGATTCATAGCTGGTGTCTATATTTCTAAAATATTTTATATTATGATATTTAAAAAAGACCACATTTGGCTGTCATACGTTACCTTAGCATATTACGTCATATATTTTTGTTCTCATGTAACGAAGATGGGACGTCGAGTTTGCCCATGGCGGTAAGCTTCGGCGATGGCATCTTGTATATCAAGAATACTAATAAAATAGAACAGAAGAGCTGTCTGATCGTTAATCGTTCATAAATCATTACAAATTATGCAACGATGCATGGCTACAAAATTTGTATGCTCATGTATCGATCACTAGATACTTTCACCATAGCACAGGGTTGTACTCCACTTGTAATATTTATAGACTATCTGATCTAAGCCTATGTAAGGCTAAGTTTATACAATAATGTCTGAATTAGGTTAGATATCGGTTGAAAAATAAAATGTACCTAATGCAAAATGTTGTACCATACCATATTGTAAAATACCATTACCCAAAAAGTATCCTTTTGTTTCAATCGCCGAAATTACCAATTATCTTTTTGGCTTTAATTTCTGTTCCTTGAAATGGCCCAAGTGCTATTTTAGAACTATCTAATTCTAAAATTGTAAATAGTATTGTATGTAATTATGATGTAATTAAAAGAATTTCAAGACCTTGTAATGGCATATGTATAATATTGTTAAGAATATCACAATTATAATTAATAGAACATGTAACTCAATTTTCGTTCCCAAATTCCTGCCTGGCAGTACATCAAAATTGACGCTTCGGTTATAAACCGGCCAATTTGAGATAAACCGCTTATCGCATCCAAAAACAGTAATCAGACATCAGCTCGAACTATCCGCTTGTTAATTTTTTTCTCATAATGGCGTCCATCACAGACGTCAGAGCTGGCTCTCGAATGATTTATTTAAAACCTCTTATCAATCAATAATGTACTTTGATAATAGAAAATAAGGCTGGATTTAAATTGTAGCTTTACGATTAGGTGCGTTAAGTGTAATAGGTTGATAAGTTTGATATATGAGATCAATAGTGCCGTGAAAGCTGGCTCGATTTCATTTATGGATTACGTTCTACGTGTATGGAAATTTATGAAAATGTACGTGCACGTTTGTGAAATACTTTGAGGAATATAAATTAAACTATATATCTGATAAATGTTTGGTATAAAAGTGACATACTAGCTATATTTATAGCTGATTGTAAATACTGATGATGTCATATACAGATTTTACGTATGTACATAAAACTAAAATATTTTCCTTTGTTAATCTATTTTATTTAAGGTGTTGTTGTCTTGGAGGACATATTTTCAAATATTGTATACTAACTTTTACCCTCGCGTTTTTGGATAAATATGTCCTGTGCGTAAAAGCGTAACAAACAAATAAACAAACGGACAAACAAATTTACAATAAGCGTAACAATAAAAGTCACATTTGAATTTATAATAATAAGTTAGATTCGGATAGTCCCTTTAGTGTGTTGTATTCAACATTTTAAGACGGAACATTTTGATCATGAGATGGCTGAATGAAATAGAGTCATTACTCTTTCACATAACACTATCATTGACCAGCTTATAGTTCAATGATTGGAATGACAATCACGTTGAGTCATTTCAATTCGGTTCCGGTTTGTTCCGGTATGCATTTCCTTTCGGATGTCACATTACTCAACATACGATTGATTTATTGTGTTAACTAATAGGTGAAACTCATTAGTACCAGGTGTTTTTGTTTGATGACTGAATAAATATACATTTATACTGATTATATACTATATAATTGCGAAAAAAAAATTAGCTGTTTCATACATTTTGTCGATGTCAAAGTCCAGTTTTGTATGGAACAGCTGTTTTTTCCCGCGATTTCGGCAATGTCTCGGAACAAAAGTTGTTCATAATAACACGTATAATCACCCCCTGAGAGGTTTTCACTATACTAAGAAACACCCAGTATAGGTATTGTACATTAATAAAGTTATGAACTACCTTTTTAGGATGTGGCATAGTTTATGATTATCCTTGTTTCTGATCGTTTACAAAGTGTATTGTGCACATATACTGTTACTTTTTAAATATTGAATTGATTCTTAGCCTTTTTCCTGTCCCGTGATAGGTACAAATAAAAATCCTTTGTTATATATCATTATTTATTATGTGACTGAAAAGGGAACCTGTTAATTTGGTCATTATAGTATATAGGGTATATAGGTATATATATAGGGTATTTTCCTTTGAAATTTATTAATATAATAAGATTGACTGGATTATTAATTGCCTTTCCAAAGGGCCGAATAGCTTACAAAAATTGTATTCCATCGCCATAGTATATATATATAGCCTATTTAGACCGATTACTGTGCAACATTTTTCTCTGTTTGTGCTTTGTGCTATTTGTGTTGTGTAAAATATTTAGATATTTTTAATTAGTTCCGTTTGATAGCCAACGTTAAAATAGCATATTAATAATATTTTTGTACCCAGGTATATATGTATATAATTTTATGCATTTACTAATACATCGTTTAATAAAAATAATTTACAATTTGTGTTTTTGAAAACAACCGCTTTGATAGCCGTATTAAGTTTAATTTCAATAACAACTTCCTATTTTACTTCAAGTATAATCCTAAGTTGGCGCCGGTACATTTCACGGTCAATACAACGTTATTTGATTTTGATGTTATTAATAAAACATCAACAGATGTCACTGTGACGCAAGGGCCGACAGACAGCCAGACAACTAATCGCTCACTGACAAATCGGCCGCCGACTCGAAAGCCGATTAATAAATCATTTCCAACATATCTTGACCGCTAAGAATAAAAATAAAATATACTCTTTGTTTGTACACTGATAAGTATAACTATATGAAAATAGCCCTGTTTTTAAACTATTCCACTGCTTCTGCTGCCCACACGGGCTTGTTGTTCGTAAGAGAAAGGATAGGCCATAGTTCACCACGCTGGCCCAGAGGTTAGCAGACTTCAGAAGCTAACATCTGCTACTAATAATTAATTATTTAATACGCGCATAACTTTGACAAGGTAGAAGTGCAGGCCATGGGATCAAACTCGAGACCTCGGCGTGGCAGTAAGTACATTGAACTATCTACATAGGATTCAATTGTCAATTCAGGCAATGAATTTAAGGTTTTAACAGGCAATTCTTTGCAGCATGTGTCCAAAACATAATTGACAAAATTATTGGAGCATGAGTAGACCTCTGTTTGATATGTAATATTAGTCAAAGTCAAAATTCATTGATTAATTTAAATGACAAAGTAACACTTATGAACGTCAAAAGGTAAGTTACTTAAATGATGCAGAAAGTGAAATCTGCACAGTGTGTCGAAATGATAAATCTTCAAGCAAAAATATGCACATAATATTTCATCCAACAGATTTTACATAAATATTGAAGCAGACGTGACTGGCCGAAGCACATCAAAATTGATAAGCCAAAAACGTATAATTTAGTAACTTAATGTCATAAGTCAGTTATGTCACAAATGAATCACAGATACAATTAGGTACACTCTCTGTTGCGTAAGGATGCACCGCACCTTTCACCTCTCGTGCACTGCTGACAGTACACGCTGTTAGTAAGCTTAATGGTTTTATAAGTTCGACATGTGTAGTAAACAGAGCTTTTCTGTGTAGTATAGTTTCTGAGTCTAATGCAGTATGACGTTCTAAAGGATGATAATTTCGCAGATGTGTGTAGTTTAATTCGTCCGTCGCCGTGCGTGGGTATCCAGACACAATTCTTTATGTCTCCGTATGGCAAAGCTGATTCAATAAATAGAAAACAAACGAAATATAATTAACCCATAAAATTTGTATTTGAACTTGTTAGAGTTAGACAAATATACACAAAAGTCCAATGTTTCGTCATTTGACAATCCAAATAATAAGTCGATTGTACGCGAACATCTCGGTAAGAGCAGCTCCCTTCTAAATATTTGATTTATGACTTAAACACCGTGGTAACTTAGTACTTAACAATACAATAACTTTCTTCAGAAGGATGAAAGTTTCGACACCAATTTAGACACGAGCGTGACACAGTGGGCTCGTTGAAAACATCTTGGAAATAAAGAAATAATGTCGTGCTAAGCTGTGCATGAGCATTTTTTTGTCGGTTATGGGGACGGATTCGTTTCAATGTGCAATAGAACAGATTTATGAATTATCATCTTACTATTTCTTTAATGTGAGCAGTTCTCTAGTCTGCGTTATTACCAAAGAATAGAATACGGTAAATGTTTTGTAAATATATTTATATAGCCTGTACTTATATAAAGCACACAAAGCACGGTGTGTTGCACCAACATTTCGCCAGCATAGTTTTAGGTCGTTGCTTCGTGCTGCTACTGAAAGTTTACTAACAGAAAAACCGAATAACATAATGCCCGACGTGGGAACCAAACCCTCGACTTCGATTGCATGCATACATATATGTAAGTTCTATAAAAATATTCATCTTAATTGGGTATATGTCAAATAAATCATTATATACGCATTTATCTATTCGCAAAAAAACATTATCTCTCAGATATTTATAGACTTTCTTGTAATACATACAATAGATGTTTAGACTATTTTGTACTTTATCATTTGGACTATTAGGTTCATAACTATTTGTACCCATACGTCACGGTCTGTGCTTCCATACTACACGGCTATAGTATTTTAAAACGAATTTCTCCTCTTTTCTCTTACTTTCCAAGTTGAATAACCGAAGTTAGCGCATCTTATAATTATGCTGATATGAATATGTATCAAGATATTTATAAATTCATATTATGTCAGAGCCATGTGAGATTTCACCGACATGTGCGCGTTTGAGTATTTTAATATGAGTTATTATGTTCTGATGTAGATTTATCATCTAATTAGTTATATAATGTTGGAATTATGAGTATCTATCAATTAGTATAACTATCATGTCATTATTTAATTACCTATTCGTATTACAATCAGAATGGATTTAGTACTTTTACCGGTTTGTTATTATATGTATATATATTAAAATCAATTGCATGTGATTGGCTGTTGATAATTCAGTTAGCCAATCACAGCTGTTGGCATATGGATTGATCGTCCGTAATATAATTTTTGTTTCGATCAGCCGTTCAGGATCAGAGCCTATCAGCCTTTATTAATAGCACCATCGCCAAAATGGCGGTATTGTCGTGATGTTACATCGCGTTTTCACGGCTATATGCGTGCACTCAATTGCTACATTAAAATCACGTATTTAAACAATTACATCGATTTTTAATCGCAATTTTCCGATTCTTTGCTTGACTTCACAAGTTCAAACGGTGCACTGAGCGTTAAAAAAACGATTTGATTGCTTTAATTTGCTTTGCTAGTATTTTTGTTTTGTTCGATCGTTGTATACAGTAACGTTTGACATCCCACTTTATCGCTGGGTGTAGTGATCAAACCCTCATATTAAGTCAGCTATATTTATACGCCACGTAAAAAAATGCGCTTTTATAAGTCTACCTGGCATGGACCTAGTGTGTACTATTGAGAATTCCCTGACTAAAACGACACTGCCCCACCTATACCTACATCGAACCCGAGGCGATAGGGTGTTGCGTTATTATTTAGACACATATCACTTGCACAAAGAAGCAGTCCACTTAGTAACTAAAATTCAAATCATTTATTAATAACATCCAAAATATAAAATTATAATTTAGAATGTTAGTTTATTATATTTTCACGCTTTAACAAGTATCTCTACTTTATCATAAAATTTCGCATACACGCTGTCAACGGCACAAAAAAGGGCATAGCGTTCATATTATAAGACTTATTATTTTAATTATTTGTTTATTCCTGTCTTTAACCCTTAATAATAAAATGCGGCATAGTATCAATATATGAACAATTAACATTTTGATCTGAACGGATCTAAGATCGACTAGGCCAAGGTCTGGCGACGATCACACATCCAACCACAATGTAACCTTTGCATCTAGAGCGGCTCAATATAGTCGTGTCAATTACAATCACTTTACACGCACATAGAAACGAATTATATACTAAGTGATATATATTTTGTCAATCAATTTATTTACCTTCGCCACAGTACTTCTTTTCTGAATAAAATGAAATCACATTAATAATATTAGTTAGGATACCAGCTTCTGCCCACACTCAGCTCATGAACAGTACTAATTTCTAAATGAGACCCTATGCTGTTGTACTCTATATTCTTTTCTGTACCCGTACAATTATTTTCCTAAACCTCACTTAATATAAATGCGAATGTGAGTTTGTTTATTTGTTACGCTTACATGCCTTAACTACTTGACCGATCATCGTGAAATTTCGCATAAACTTTGTCAGGGGAACAGAAAACGATATAGGGTTTCCTTCATCCAGAAAACTACTTATCTACATTTACACGAGCGATGTTGTGGATAAAATATAAAAAAATATATTTGGTGAAATTTTTGGTCTAGAAGCACTTGCTTGACGTATTGAACATATTGATAGAACATTGAGCGTTGTTTTTATGTTTTAGCTGTTTTGTCATACCTAATAAAATCTTAGTTAAATAACTTTTAACTTAACTCTTACTTCTCCAGAGCATAAGTTTGCACAAAACATAATAGATAGCGCGAGTAGTTTATATAAGATTTCATGTTAAAAAACAGCATGTGATATATGTGCGCTTGAGTTGTTTCTGCATTAACATTTTAGTTCAAGTACAACCACATGATTTTCGAAATATATAAATATTGTATTTAAATATCTATACTTATCTTTCACCATTTTTTGAGCGGAAGTATACAATCTTATAAAAAGCAACCGGATGTTAGACTGTTACGACAACTCAACAGACATTTTAAAAGTTAAAATTCATTAACGTCAGTAGTATATCGGTATAGGCTAAAGTTCAAACTAAACTTATATAATTTTTAGTTATTTTTGATTATTGAGTTTATATATTTTAATTTATGTTTCATCAATGTTTACCTAGGCGTGTATATTAATGGTAATAATTTTTTTAATATAACTTACAATATTTAGTTTTCAATTTGAACATCGATAAGTTTGACTTTATACAGACATTTTTTAATTATTTGCTCGTACTTGATTTAACTAACATTCTAACAGAAGACATCCAGACTCGGAACAGCCGAGTCTGGAGTATATATTTATGGATCAACCAAACCCAACACTAGGCGCAGTGACAATGGGAAAGTGACCACTTTAACTACTACGCCATACGTAGAATGTTCTATATTTTAAATTTAAATAGTCTGATATTGTACCCAACATTGGTTTCATACTGCCAACACTTGAACAAATTAATTAAAAAGTATCCAATACTCGGCGATATTCCGATTGCTGCTGATCGAAAGTCGCGCCAAAGGTCGTCAGGTGTTGCCAAAAAAAGAATAAACAAGTTCTCAAAATGTCACGCAAACAAAATCGCACGAACACAATATTAAAAACAAACTCCGTGCTAGCCAGTGTCACCTAGCAACACAAACAATTTATTAAGAAGTGGTATTTTAAAATAAGAAATAGAACATTTTAATTAAAATATTTATTGGAATGTGGTTTGTAACCTTTTTATCTATGTGCCTATTGCATAAAACTTTATGAAATTAATATTTTGTAAGAATTAAAATGATATGTTAATAACATTTACAACGAAAGGAAATAATATTATCACCGCCGCCCGAAGCCATACTTGTTTGAAATCAAATAATACTTGATCACTTTCTTCATAATAAGGTTGCAACCGGTTGTAATATAAGCTTTAATTACACATTTCAATAATTACAATCGAATAGATATTAGATATCGATATAACGGTGTCTGCTTCTTAATTAAATTCGATTCTTAACAAGTACAGTAGCGATGTGACTATAACTATCGATATATCTCGTTGAAAGAGGACTAGAGCATTTATTTGTAACTGTCAATCTAGTAAGAATCATCGTGATTGAAAACACGAGAAGAAAAGAAAGTTACGTGTTCCTACAAAACTTTTAACGAACCTTAGTCCGTTCTTCGCTGACAACAAAATGTTTATGAATAGATTGAAATAGCACAACAGATTAGCTTTAAAATAAGCCTATAGCCTCATAGGGCTGTCAAATGGATCTTAGATGTACATGTCCAGTATTGCGTTTTCTCTCATTATAAATAATAGAAATGAGAAAGAATTAATTAATTTTTCGTAACATATGACTTCGTGGCATATGACATTTAGGACTTTGCTAGAAATTATTTGTGCCGCATATCAAGCAAATTCATAGTTTTATACCTTCCAAATACACATTACCAATAAAAAAGTTTTACGACTTGTATAAATTAGAATCAATAAAAGTGATATTCATAAACTACAATACAAAAAGACATTATAATCTTCTATTAATTTATGTTAATTCTATAATAATAAAAATGTTCTACAAATTCACAAGTCCATTCAGCAATTACGTGATTGAATTATGTAAGAATATGTTAATTATTCGATGAGTCGTATACATTCTATGTATTTATTCGATATTTTTGTCCCAAGAGCATTATCAAGCCCGGCTAAATAATTGGACTGTTTTTGAGTTCAATAGGTTTCTAAATCGCCACTTCTGTTCAAATAGTACTAGTAGTAGGATGAATACAAGTTCTTTTTCTAAATTCAATGTAATAGAGCATGATCTACATAGACTTCGGTCTAATATACTTTATTAATTGTTTTATATGCATATTACATACATAACACTAGTGAAAATGACGCTTATAAAATAATATCCGTGTGTTTGAATCAAAAGCAGAAAATGAAAGTACAGCTAAGAATTACATGTTGCTGAAAATTTCCTGACAATTAATCCAGTAATAATTTAATTTAACCAGAAACCGAGGACCTAACTATTATAAATTACGCATGCGGCACTGGGCAGCGAGGTAAAATCTATATATCATTTAGTGTTCATCTGTGATATAAACGCAATCTATGCTAATATATTAAATTCGAAAATTTAATTTTATATTTCAAAGTTGAAAAAATGTTGAGAAATATCAAATTTTATGAACGTTTGGTAGAAAAATTAGCTTTAAAGCTGATTACATTAGGACCTAGGTTTAAAAAATCTGCGATAGAATACGAGAGTAACAGCTAACATAATAATAATAATTCGATTTCTTCGGCGACATTCTTAACGAATTAAATTGAAGTTAGCTCTGGTTTTTAAATATTCAGAAATGTCGCAATCGGAGGCTTTTTAATCATCCAAACAAGAACAGGTTTGTAAGATCCGGGTGATTATTTTAAAACTAAAGTATCTTCTATTATATTGTGATTTATGTAGTTATATCATTAGAATAATATTTTGGTTACAACTTTTATTGTCTCTATAAAATGTGGGCCAGAAGCTAATATATAATTTTGGAAGTATATATATTTACAACAATATATATATATATATATATATATATGTATATGTATGTTTATCCATTGTCTAGTACCCATAGTACAAGCTCTGCTTAGTTTGGGCTAGATGGTGTTGCGTGTATGTGATAGAATATTATTATTATTTGTTTTGATATTTGCAAAGTTGGAAAATGTCCTTGAGTGAAATAGTGCTTTGCTAAGTTTAGAGCAAATCATAAAGAACACCCAAACTCGAAGACGTTATCTATGGATTGAATCATTCTACCGTACGAGGATTGCACATGTCCGTAATTAGCATTATATGATAAGACAATCCATATTTTCTTGCACACGACGAGGGTAAGATATGCAACCTAAAGCATACGCGCAGGTTCTACGCATCGGGAAAACGATAGCAACTTGCGTAAAGATGCCAGTACAAGATAGCTACTTGAAGAGTAGAGTCGCTTGGGTCGATTATTAACACAAGTTCCTCAACTTGCACATGGCACCTGATGTGTACAAGAGTAATAATTATTTGTAATTATTGTTCAAATAAAATCTCACTTTTATTTATCATTACTTCAGCTAATAAAACTACTGCTCCAAGGACTCTATGTTTTATTTCCTCACATATAATAAACGTATACATGTACATACATTCAAGATCATTTCCGTGGCAACGATTTATTTCCCAAAAATTTTATTTGTAATACATTTAGTTTAGCTAATTGATGGTCAATGTTGTTCCTAAATCCTGATTCACATATTTTATATACTTAGTGAGTAACAGATAAATATCAGTCTTGTATATAAGCTGTTCTACTGCTGGGCATAGGCCTCTTCTCAGTATGGAAAGGTAAACCCAGTAGTCCACCTCGCTATCCCAGTGCGGGTTGGCTGGTTTCAGTAGATTCTTAATAGAGATCTCTCTGAGATGTACAGGTTTCCTCACGAAGTTTACTTTACCATCAAAATGAGCAGTCAAAGGTTGAACTTGAGACCTCTGCGTGGCAGTTCATAGTTCTATACAGGCTATTGCTGTTCCCACTAAGCTATCATATTCACTATTTTATTTACTATTATATATATTTTTTTTTATTGCTTTTGTGGCAGACGAGCATGTGACCCACCTGATGGAAAGTGGTAACCGCTGCTAATGGACTTCAGCAATGTCAGGACACAGCAAAGCTGGTACCTACTGTGAAAGTTGAAATTTTCTATTATATTTATAAATTGGATATATTAACAACAAAACAGCCTGCTTTTTTAATATATTTGTGTATGTTGTTTTTATACGAACATTTCCGGTCAAATTATCGCAATGTATTAACTTCCTCAGATTTTATTTTTAGCAGCTTACATTAATCCTAAAGATATTAGTTATATCGTTAAGTCTTTATTAATAATATTAATCATTCAATTTGCAGAGATGCTCATTATACCGACGATTCATTACGAAATCAAAGGATTTTAAGTGTGTCTGAACACCCGGCTATGCACTTCTATTGGTTACAAATTTCTCATACTTTACAGGTTTGTTAGACTTTTAAGATCCATTTACCATATTATGCAATAAATAAGATATTTCAATTTAAAACATTGATCCCCAAAATTCGCTCGCTAAATATAAGTCTGGATGAATCAGGGTTTGGCTCAGATGAATATATATATAAAGTATGTATATATATATATACTTTATGTAAAGACGCTATATTTGCCTTTAATTAATGCGTTCCTTAACACAGAACACGGCCACTACGAAAATAATATTAATCAATCAAAGGTAGCCTATTAGAAAAGAAAAAGAAATCATAAAAGTACACAATTTTATTATTTTATTCAAACCTAATCAAAACTAACTCCCATACTACATTGCTTCACAGTATAATTTTAATTTGAAAAACATGAACATGCGTATAGATATAATGAAGAGGAAAGCACTTTAATTAAATCTTACCTCTGGTATTTGTATCAAATACAGGTAGCAATGAAACTATTAACTTCTAACGATGCTGGCATAGCTTATGATAGAAGTGGTATGGAACAAGTAGTGTTTACAAGTTTAATAAATCCACTTATACTGCAGTAATTGTCGATTATTGCCACAATTGCTATGGTTATTATTTTTTTACCTACGGTGAAAGTGTTACGTGTAGTTATACTGATAATATAAAGAGGTAAAATTTGATTTTTGTTTGTTTGTAGGGATTTAACTCAAAAACTACTAAACTGATTTAAAAAATTCATTCACCATTATAAAGCTTTATTATCACACACATATATATATATATATATATATATATATATATATATATATATATTATGAAATTATGTGTTATTAAAATTGTACTACCAAAATTTCTATAAAACTGGGTTTCAGGATTAATTGAAAAGAGGCAAGTACCTACCTCGAGCCGGATACATATTTATTTGTTTATTGTTTCTAAATCAAGCTTGGTGTTAATTTCTCGTTTGCATATTTCACATAAAGTTGTAAATTATGTAATTTATTACAATCCATTAGTTTGAATATTTTCTGACATTAAAATATTATTAGAAATATATTTTAATAATTTTATTTAAGACAATATTTAGGTATTTCTTAGACGCTACTAATAATAAGCTCAGTTGTCTATATTTTATAGCTAACTTCTCCGCCGAGAAACGTGTCAGATCTCTTGACATTTACATCCCTACATAAGTTATAAAATCCTCTGCCTACTTTAGCCTCGGCAAGGTATTTGCCTGTCTGACATTTATACGATATTCTATTAACACCAAGACGCCGTCAATGTTTACACAACACACGATGAATATTTTAATGTGACGTTGATTGCGCTTTCAACGCTCGGCAGTCTCCGGCAGATGTCGTCAGTGGCCGGTTTCGCAACGAGGCGCGTGCGACGCTAATACTAGTGGTGAAAGAAAACAAGTGCTTTGTGTGTTTTATTCATTTATAAACAGACGCTAGATCTTTTGAAGGCGGCAGTTTCAAGTGGGGAGGCCTCAAGTTTATCTCGGTGTAAGCATAAGGTGCTAAATGACGAGTTGTTGAAACTGAAAGTGGTTGAATACTTTTATGGTAAAGTCGGTAGTTGCTGTTTATAACGTGTTTCTTTATTTATTTCTTCTACCATAAACTTGAATCGACTTGATACTTTTATTAGGGATGTCTGATGAACGACTAGCAATAGACTATATAGTAATAACAATATGTATATGAAAAATACGTAAAATGAAATGGAAATGCAGTAAAATTCGTTGCGTATCTAAAAAGGTCTCGAGTTTAGTTCGGCCAAAGTGTTATTCAGATTTGCCTATTAGCAGTGTTTTAGTAGCCATATGTAGAAACACTGGTCTATGTATGGCTATTAAAAAGGTTCCCTACTGAGTGAGTTTCAAGCACATATAAATGTTGAAATCTAAGTACGATATATATAAATATATGACTCTACTTCACCCTTTAATTTAAACTGGACATATCACAACGGTTAATCATGGGTGTGATCATAAAAATCATAACTGTATGTTTGCCATTACCCGTTGATTATTCCCTAAAAACTTAACAGCACATTTTCTTACAATATAACAATCATATTAAAAATAGTTTACCTATTTAATTAAACTTACAAGGTAATACAAAATTCACATCAACGTATTAAAAAACTCAATAACAAGCAGTATCGTACATTACATTTTACACCTCTGAATAATTAAGCTCATTTTTGTAATGGCTGTACTGAAATTACATGTTCACACAACTTGAACACATCAATTTTTATAACACCGTGTTAACGAGCTATGTAATGAGATACATGGACTCATCGTTGGCCGGAGGGGTTGGCAGATACCAAGGATTTAATTATCAACGTACCTGATATACCTACATCTTTGCATCCCTACATTTTAATCATAAACTGCTCTTACTAAATTTTAACTGCACCTATGGCGGAATAGTTCAAGTGGTCACCTTACCATTGTTATTGCGCCGAGAATTACGGGTTCAGTACGTTCCATACGGGACAAACTTTGAGTTAACCAAACCAAAATAGCTGTTCTGATTCTGTGTTTACTTTGTGTCTGTTGTTCAAATGTTTCTAAATTTCCACGCGACACAGAAATTGTTTCTATCAGTAGTCCAATGGGTGTCTTTTTTTTAAATAGATACAAGTAAGTATAAAAATCTTGCTCGTTTGCGCATCAGACACATATTTGTATAGCAAAAAAACAGCTGAATTTTCTGTTTAATGCTGCGGTGAAATACCGAACTATGTAACACTCATGTTTCCCGAAGAGTAACGAAACTTAAAGTAGTACTACGGTGTTAAATTATTATCTTTAATGGAAAAAGAAACAGTCTGTCAGACATACATTTCCTTAGCAATGTATATGTAAGAAAGAAAGCAAGCATATTGCTATCCATTGGGCTGCAGTAAAACAAAAAAATGAGCTGTATTTGGTACAAATTAACCAGTTCGTCATTACTGCTAACATAACATTGTTCATAATTGTATAAGTACTTATATGATTTCTTTGTTGCTATCTACTGAAGCCCGACTAAGGTTAGTTAACGATAAGCCTGTACACAACTAATAATAATGTTAAACACTATTAATTACACGCAAGCCTATCAATCACTGGTTTCTTGAAACTTCAGCTTTGACATTAGAAATTCAACCTAAAAGTAGCTAGGCTTAGGCATTGATACAAATATATGTTTAGGTAAGCGATAAAAGTCATATTTCTTTTACATACGTTTGCTTTTCCTTATGTAAAGAATGTGAACGTCAGTGAAAATTCGGTCTTAATGCATAAATCAAACTCAGTTAGAAATTTCATAAGAGCTACTGCTTAAAAACCAAGACAGCATAAGGAAATTTCTATCAAAAATTAAAAGTGGTGGAGAGTTTACATAAACAAGCTACACCTACTCGTCGAGTTAGTATAACGACAGACAACAGTAGCCTCACAATGTGGTGAACATTAGTCAAGCCATTAAGCTAATTTAGAGAATTACAGATCGATTAATAAGTCTATCATTAGGCCAGCTCGATAGCATATAACATAGTAAGATCAATAAGGTTGAAATTAGCTTGCTGTATATTTCGTTCATATCCTACCGGAATGAGCGTTTCTAGCGAATCGGAAAAGATAATAGTTTGAAAAGATATACAGAAATTACGTTCTTCCGTCGGCCTTAATATTCGGCAATGTGTGAGTCAAACAATGCGTTATTTGTACAATAATGTAGTTGTATTCTGTTTTGTAAACGCTTCGAATATTTTATATAATTGCTAAGTAGCGTAATAATTATTTAATTTACAGTTTACATTTTAAATATGCTGGTAATACAGTATGGAAGTATTCAACGCATATGTTATTTTCATAATCTGATTAACAGGCGCGCGCTTTGTTTTAGCCGTTTTATAAATGACATGTAGTGCCATCTATATCCTTACTTACATAACATCACTAATGCGTTAACGAGAATGCCTATTCCTATGAATTAGACATAACGTTCGAGGTATTAAAAGTTTCAAATTTCACCTACATAAATACTGTCCTGTACTTTGTTTAACACAAGCATTCTAGATTGAATGGATAAGATAACTGGAATACTAGCAATTTGCGAACCAAATAAAAAGCAATCTCCAAAAACAAAAACAAAATTAGCAACTAAAATTTATTTTATTTATTTAAAAGACAACTCCGCGACTAGGAGTAAATCCTGTATAGCGGGGAACTTAACAAACATTCAAACAACAGACACAAAGAATACCATTTGTGGATGAGACAAAATTTTGTCATATATGCGATTCGAACATACAATACTTGGCGCAGAGGCAATGCAACCACTTGAACCGCTACGCCATGCGTGCAGTCAAATAGCTGCTAATGATATATAGACTGCCACATATTGCTGTAATTTTTGAACATTCAATTTGTGTCATACTTTTTCACATATTCTATCATAATTTTTATTGCTCCATTTTATTTTGACGTAAAGAATGGACGAATGTATACTTTTAATTTATCATAAGATTATTTAAATACTAATAATCCAGACAGGCGTTCACAATTAGTTATGAATGTAGACAGCGAACAGTAATAAAATAGTAGTAAGGTTTATCTAGGCTATGCTAATGATTTTGATACATGTATTATGTAAAATGATTCAAATCTATAATTATGAATAAAGGAGAAACTCTTGAATTGTTGACTGGCGTATCAACGCATAGCTCTATCTGAAAGGCTTACAAAATTTGAATTTTGCGCAAACATTTCTTATATAAGGTAGACTTCTAATCATTTTCGAAATCGATCTGCTAAAGACGTAGATAGCGCGTTCAAAGTTTTTATGAAAAAAAATTATATATATATAGTCTCACGTCTATGTATATCTCCAAAGATACAGACGTATAACATAATTATGATATATGTAGCTATAGTTATAAGTACCACGTAATATAGGAGGCCCTATTTTCGTTAACCAGGCACATGACTAGATTTCATATTATTACTAAGAATTTTTTAACAGAACATTGCAATTTGACTGGAACCCATCGGGAATCGAGCCCTGGACCTCACAAACTTAAGCTCAAGCTTATGTCATAGAACCAACAAAGCAGTTAGTATAAACCTCTCAACCAATCCAGTTATTAAAAATACGAAAATACAAAAAGGCTATTCATACAAAAGAAGACTATCATAATATCAAAATTTACGTTTTAAGTAGTCTGGTTAAGCTCGGATGCCGGGCGTCCTAGCGTTGGTTGAGAGGTTAAATCTATACTTATATTAAAATATCATTCCTTTTTTAAACACAAGATATCGATCCAAAAAGGATTAAAACTCAGTTAAGTTGTCACCAAATGAAAAACGAATAAAACATTTTAATGGATTGTTGTTTATCGTGTCGAAATAACCACAACGCTAAGTGCACATGCACTGAACTACGTGCGAAGCAAACACAATCCAAAGAATCACGTGACTAGCATGTAACTATCAAGATCGCATTAAGGATAAATGAAATATAACCCATTTCTTTAGACGACCTTTTTATGGCATTAAAAATATAAACCAATACCTATATCCAATCATGTTAAAGTACATTGTGTTTAATAAAATTTGTTCTTATTTGACAGGGACATATTTCTGCATACATTGAACACAATGAGCATCCAATCCCGAAATTATTATTCGAGAATCACATAAGCTTTTGTATGAAATGTTCAATGAATTCACGACACACTTTGGTACCACTATAATATGGTCTACTACGTAAAACAAAATCCTATTTATCCAAAAAAAGTTAAAATGTTAATGTTTCCTCAATGATCGCATAAACACTTAATTGGTAAAGGATAATGTACTTAACATTTACAACTACATTGCACACAGCTATTGACCCCGAAAATTTTTCTAACAAAGCATACACACATGCAAAAACACATTCATACACACACACATATACACACTTGTTCACAAAATCAATAATATAATACCTACATTGACATGAAATACAACAAGTGATCTATGACCGGTGTTCCACATAGCTACTGTGCACACAGAGATAATACACTCACACATGTACACGATAGCGTTACACAACCTGACGACGTGTCATTGCGGAGTCGACAATATGATGCCAGTAAACAGGGTTGGCAACAAGTTTTATTTTATTTATTGCCAAGCAATAAAAAACGTGTTTTGGTAATTTTTTGACGATATGTGATCTATAGAATTTTTTCTTAAATAAGCATTCTTAGAAATCTTAAAAAATATGCAAAAGATATATTCTAATGCAAAAGCCAAATTTATATCAAGGTGTGAATATTTTTATATTATTAGGTATTTTACTTGATGTCTATCTCGTTTTTTTTAAACGAAGACTTCGTTTGTAAGCCGTAAAATCGTTAAACACGGCGATTGTAACAACAAATTATTTTTATATTCTCTTACTTCTATAGATAATTGATAGTTCACTTGCAAAATCTTAACACAGTAGAGTTACAGTTCTATCCTTTATTACTTGTACATTAAAGAACACTTATCTTTTAATAATGAATCCCTTGATACACATTACTAGCTATCTATACCCAAACTAACAAGAACATTGTTGACAGTTAAATAAATACAATGTCAAGCCAAAGCGGTCACAGATCAATACACACACTTCTCTACGATCGACAGCCCTAAATAATAACGTTATTTGTTAATCCGTAACAAAGCGGTTAACCGGCCCATTAGTTCTTTTGTAAGCTATAAAATTGTAGCTTGAACTTTATATAGCTATTGTATTAAAAAACCGTATGTGGAAACATTCGGGCGGGGCTGTGGGACCCCTGTATCAACAAGCTTTCTCTGTTATTTATTTGATGACATATATTTAGCATTAAAAATGATGACGTGTGTGTATGTGTGTGTGTGACTTTGCCTTTTATTATGTTTGTTTTGCACTTTCGTATGTTGATTTTTGTTTTAGGAATTATTTGTGCGCTTTTAGAGTGAAAGGTATGTTTGAAAAATTGTTGTCGCTTTTTATTTTATTTTTGCTCAAGTATAGTCTGTCTAAATTACATTATTTATTTATTACGTTTAGTAATCTATTATAAATATATTTATAATATGGTATAAATATGAAGTGCCCTTGAATTGTTTCGAAATCAAAACATTTTTCTTTACAAAAGGTTAACACTAATTTTGTATATCCCTGTTGTAGGTGAATACATTTTACCATTATCTAAAAGGAAAATCTATTAACACTTTGGCGAAAAGTAAATATATATCCTAGCTCCTTAGGATCATCTGTAAGCTAAGCATAAAGATTCACCGCTGAGTCGTGCCGGCAGAATGATAATTTTACTGCATTATTAAAACACCACAAATCTATAGTCACCAAAACTCTATTATATAGTTTTATGGCTCTTATATTGTGTCACGTTTATCGAATGCAAGAGACCTTAAGCATGACACCAATTCACATACAAATTATTATCGATGACATAATCACAGAACAACGTTTAAGTCAACATGTGGTAACTCTACGGACTCTACGGACTCTACATTTTTAACAGGCTTGAGACTATGCGTGTAAACGCATATATCATTTGAATATTTATTTGCATAAAGTAAACTAAGCCATATATTTAGTGCAATAATTATTTCCTACACCTATATAGTTCCTTAATCACGTATCACGATTTTGTCCAAATGGGCAGGCAGAAATGTAAGTATCACGTCCACATCTTGTTTTACTTCGTTATATTTTGGGATTCAAGTCAAAGTAGGACATAATTCTAGATACGCGTCTTTCTCTCTAAATTCTAAGACAGATTTGTATTTAACATAAAAAATTAATAATCATTTAAGCATATATTAAAATTAAGATCATAAGTCAATTAAACTACATTAAATTATTATTCAATTATCAGGATCGTAGCAAATGGAAATCCGTAGACTCTGTCTACCCCAATGGGAAACAAGCGTGAATCTATGTATGTATGTAAATTATTAAATAAGAAGATATTATTTAATTAATTTGCTTCCTTGTATTTTTAAGATTGCTATGAAATATTTTTAAACTGCATGGTATCTTGGCTCAATAGGCGCGCTCTCCATCATGTGGAAGCTATAAAATACCTGTCGAAATGTACAGTCTAATATGAACGTTTGACATCAGCTTAGTACATATATGTATATCGTCTAAATATTTTTTGAGTCGTTTATATTTATGTATATACACACGTATTGTTGCAAAAATAGCTACTCAGATTGCAGATTTTAGATGCATTTAAGATTTTATGACTAGCGGCGGCTACATGACAACAATTCTAAATTGCTAGCAATAAAACCAGTAAGGTACTTATGGATGACCTCTAAAATCCTGTTTGCCTAGAAAAAGAAAAATTGTCTAGACACATTTTCTTTTTTGCATAATAAAATTTAGTAATTTATTTTGTTATATAACATTTAATAATAATAACCTGATTTGGGTAGCATTTAAAATAAAATAATAGTCTTGTGAAAAATGATTTTTTGATACATTTGCGTGCTATTCGAGAAAACGCAACGATCGTGCGAGTGAATTTATAACACGCGCATGAGTTGATACTGGCTACACTTTCGTAGCCCAGCGCTACGCATACAAAAGACATCAACGGGTTCACAACTGCAATTATGTTTCTATCATTATCATTTATTTCTATTATTAATTACTAATAATAAAAGCTACCATCTTCACACTTTTGTATTAAATTTCAAGTACTGTTTTTTTCCTACAAGAGAAACAATTTCGAAATTGTTTCCGCGCATTAGCGAAACGAGACGACATTGTGTAACACACCAAACGGCAGACAATTACGCGACGTCTGATTAAAATAAGCGAAAAAACACTCACCGCTTGCAAAAACTGTTTGGTTGTAAGTGAAAGTCGGTCCCCGGAACGGGACTGCGAGTGGTGGTAGATCACTTTAAATGCACACAACACTGAGTACACACTGTAAATGACATATGAAACACGTAATAAGTTTTCTGGATGTAGAGTTGGGAGTTTAGCTAGAATTTGAATTTGGCGCGTTTGTGCGCGCGGCGGCGACGGGCGCACGTAACGGCTGGCGGCAAGAGACTGCGCGCGCGCCGCTCCCACCATTCGCCCGAAATACTAATCACCTTGCTATCGAGACTGTGATTTAGGTCCATGTTAAGAGATGTAGCGGTATCTGAGATCTGATAGTGTAAAAAGGTGAGTAAACCTGTGCTGCCTTTTATAACAATCGGATATTTTTCATTATAATATTTATTGAATTTAACCAGGGTGGCTGGAGTATGTTAATGAGGTTTAAGCAAATAATACTATTCACATGGGCTTAACAATTTAAAGAATGTTGGATATGTTAAGTATCAATATGATAAGGTAATACAAAAATACGCAAATATGCTTGCATTTGAACAGTTGTTTGGTTTTTTGTTTGTTTGTACCAAAGCAGTTTACAAACATGTATTTACAATAGGGTGTTTTATGATAAAAAGCATAATCCAATTCTAATGACATTTAATTGTGATAATGCATAAATCTGAACAACTTATGTAAGTAGCAAGCATATGGTAAAGCATACAGGCTCTATATTTTTAATTTAATTTTTGAATTCAGCTTAATATATGAGAATCAATTACCAAAATATCAGTTTATCATCATTAATCTTCAGCGTTTAACTTGCGCCATACCCCACACAAGGTGAGACGGATCTAGATACAACGTGTCATTTTTTCCACAGCTTTAAGTCTTAAGGTCAAAAATGACCCATCTGAGGTCGGGGATAGGAAACAATCCGTGACGTCACAAAACACATACCAATGCCAAATTCGTCATCAATTACTTGGTGATTTCTAGTGGAAGTCATTTAGTATTCAGGCTTTAGGCGACCTTGCGATTGCGGAGGCTTGGGCGAGAATACACTTGCGTTGAGATAACATGTTGAACTAAATACTTCACTTTAAGTGTGTGTTTGTTTATCGAATACCGATGAAATAAATTCTGATGTGAATATAATTAGGGTTGTTATCTTCTAGTAACAGAATATCCAAGTTACCAAGCTATTACTAGTTAACAATATTCTTCAATAATATTATCTTCTGTTTACGCGAATCTTATTCATTGAAATTAAACTACTATATACGGATTTTATCGCGTTGTTTATTTATCACTGTATTACATAATTTTGAAACTATTACACTACTACTACTATTGAATTTTACTAATTTATAAGCTAATAAAATTATTTAAACTATTAAAACTATTTATATTTAGGTTTACACTTTCCCCGACGTTTCAGTTGCTTTTCAGCAGCCATGGTCTCGGGGAGCTCCTCGTAAAATTCGGATGCTAAGTACGCTTATCCTATATAACATACATACAGTGGCTCATGTTGTTACAGTTACATATTGCTAATTGTCCAATATCAGAAGTGTAAGCAAATGAGGAAAACGAAGACATATTTCAGACTCCATGGTATTTTTGAAAGAAAATCTCTTTATTTTTAATAATACCTATTTGTCATTATTTATTGTGCAGAGTTCGATAATGACAAGTGACCAAGTCTTGCTGAGTAGGTATTATACATTTACACACATTTAACTATTTATAGGTCACACAAATTTGTGTCATATTGAAAGTTTGTTAAGTTATGAACAGGAATTCTAGTACACCAATTGATTTAAAAATAAACACTCACTGGAAAAAACGTGAATGCCAATAAACAATAAGTATGAGTGTCATATATAACAATAAAAACATAAGCTTATGTGCCAATTATAGCGTACATGAACTCGAATGTCACGGACGTGTAGGTTCGCTTTCGTACAGGATATCCTAAACTAAATCCGTGTACTTATTTACAGAACATTAGGCTGCATGAAATTTTGCGAATGTACTAAGACAATAATTTTTGTGTATCTCACTAAAGTTCAAAGTTCATAATTTGAACTTTAGTGAGATATCGATCTAATGAGAGTAAAGTTCAAATGGTTGTCAAATTCCTGGGTTTAAGTTGGAACCTTTTTATCAGCCCGCCTTTATTGCAATTACTATCATATGCATTAGAAACTACCTAGAAATAAAATGCATATATTTAGAAATATCTACGTTTTTAATTGGCTTATTCAGTAAACAAGCAAACTCGTTAAAAGCCAGGTAATGCGTTCAGGTTATATTTGTAATAAATAGAGATGACAGTAAAAGGAAGAAGATATACAGAGATGTGTCTCTATGTATTGTTTTCAGCCACCAGTTTGCTATTATTGTTAACATAACAAGCAAGAAAAAGTTGACTACAAACGAAATGTTCTTTGTGGCATTCGTTTTAATATTTATATATTGAATTAAATGTCACAAAGAATTTTCAAACACCGAATTTGCATCGAATTTAGAACAAATACGCATCGCTAGTAGCAATGTGACTATTTAAACTATTGTGCCATCCGTGCAGTCAAGCAATACGGATATTGTTTTTATATTTTCACGGACATTTCCGGACCAATCAGAGAGTTCAATCACACTTAATTACTTCAATAATTTATTTTCCTATCTTGGAATTATTGCCAACATTACTAGTTGAAACTATTATCAATCGGAATTGCTATTTAATTTTAATAGCTATTAAATCTCATGTGATTCTCGATAACTGACCACAACTTTCTGTGACCTATTGATAAGGAAATCTTCAAAATTAATTCATTCTAATATCTGTTCCCGATAGAATAAGTAGTAGTATATTGTATCCGTGTTTCGCAATATATGTTTTGATAAAGAACAACTTAGAAGGTCCCGTGCGAACGATCCACCAGATTAACGAACGCTATCAATGGTAATATTTATGAAGGCTGACAATTTGCAAGAAATCACATCTGTTACTCCATAACGAGTGCGTACGATGTGATGACTTAAACACTGCGTCGTTAGTGCAATCAAAATAAAATAGTGTAAATATATAATTTTAAAATCGATGGTTAACAAATCAAAACATCTTTGTAGAAACCAAAGGAAAACGCAGAAGCATAGTAAATGGTTGTGCAAAAATACCATTAGTCTTAAGAAAAAAAGATGACTGTATACTAAACCACACGCTTGTTTATAAAATCATAGTTAAAATAACACTAAACTGGTATGTTTATAGTATTATTTAGGGAATTATATGATTCATCATAACACAATATCATCGTGCTCGAATGTCTAAGACAGAGGTGTATTACACTAACTATATTTTACTTTAGTAGTCTAGTCATTTTTGAATTCGTAGTGAAAATTTTATCTTTATCTTAGTTCTATTGAAGTGACGTTCAAGTTTTAGGTGAAAATGCAAGTGACTTAGGTATGGGATCACGACTTTTTGAGCATCTGTGCCGATTTCCTCAACTCACTCAGATTATAGGGTTAGATTTCTTAAATAAAATACTTATTAAATAGGGTTTTCTACTAAAGCCTAATCCCGAGTGGATTGAACAGGAATATTGCAACCATTGTAACTACCCCATCGAATTTTAAGATTTCGGCTCCAGTATCTACTTACTTCATATATTATTCTCACACCATTCCACTCTTCTTATACGAAAAGCAGTGACTTGGTTATGTTCCTTTGACATTACTTCTGCAATACTAACACAACTATGTAAAGAAGCGTCGATTACTGTTTAGTCGGCTACTGGCTTGTCGTAGTTGTAGAATTTGTATATAAATGGTTGTTAACTTTCCTATGTTGTGACGCAGCTGTGAGCATGACCTACGAAAACGCTGGTCTAAGGCTTGGAAAACAACTTCAGAGGTGGCTTAAATACTCGATAATGCTTTGAGAATGGAACCCAGATTATCATTTTCATTGGTTGCACTCACGGCAATGCCACAATAACAACGAGAGAGTCAACAACCATTTGTATACAAAGTCTTACTTAAGTAATCATCAGAGCGATTCCTAGTATATGATTCAACCGCCGAAGAAACTATGAAACAAGTAGCAATAATTTCCCATTTAAGAATGTATCACAGTGACCCTGATATCGGTGATCTTGGCACACTAACCTAGACGTTTCCTCCGAAGTATTATTCAATCTCTTTCACTTCCTTTCCAAAACATTACAGACTGTTATGAAATGATTAAAGTCTTCATTAAATCACCGTATTGCGTCCATATGTAATCAGTTGCATTTTGTTAAGAAAATATATAAGTAACCAAAAATATACCTAAGTGTATTATTATTGGAAAGAATTCTTAAAATATTGACAGATTTTACCGCAATCTATCAGGTTCTATAAAAAAAACTGATACAGCAGCAGCATAGCTTTTCATTGTACAACTATTTCTGGCTTCGCTCTGTGACAAATTATTTTTCGACAAAAGATCTCAAAATCACTTTACCCCATGATTATTGGAATCAAAGCCACAGCCATGTCACCGTTTACACGTGTGGGCTAGTAAGAAAAATAAAATATATACGTTGCATATTTTTACTAACTCTTTATCTTTAGGCTTTTGTAACCTATCTTGCAGATGTTGAAAATATGTCAATAAAATACGACTACATTTCATTTGAAGGAGACCAAAATAAATTACGGTATTGTTAAACATTTGATATTCATATTATGCCGTAAGCATTAAAAACACAACAGATTCAATAAAACAAATTATAAAAGAAAAATATAATCTAGGTTATCTACATTATTTTTCTACTTTCTATAGAAACGAATCTAGACAGTTGGTAATGATTTGACTTTCACAAAATATTGACTATTTTTTAGAGATAGTGTCAGTCTGCAGTAAGACAAATTATTAAATTATCGTATAAAGTGGACACTTTCTCTGTATCAAGTGTAATCCACTTAACACTACTACTGTGTCTACTGGATGAACATTCTTGTTTAAGAGGATATACATTGAATATTACCAGTCTAAGTAGACCTGACTGTGCTTAAAAAACGTTTATAGTTTAACTCTTGAAAGACGTATGTATATTCAGAAATCTAAATACTTACTCTTTTTATCCTGCTCTTACTGAAATAGCATTGCAATTTTATTAATATTAAATGTCTTACACATATGTAGAAGTATTTTAAGGATTTAGATATAATAACCCCATAAAGATAATTACTTAGTATCACAAGTTAATATCTTTATACCAAAATTTTATTAATAAACACATTGTTGTGCGAGAACAAACATAAAGATATTCTTACAAAGACCGCTGGATATGTCTTAACCTTCTTTTACAGAACTCCTTGCTATTTCTGCTACATTAGTAATTTAAGTTATCGCTTCGCTATTGCACGTGCGAAGAGTCTTGTCGCTATAATAATACACGAGATCCAAATATACAAGATCAAAGTTAATGTTTGTGAAGTCCTTTGTGACACATGAAATATACCTAATCCGTGATTTATCTTTTTAATGTAATGGAAATTCATAGTCTCTGCCTATCCATCTGGGAAACAGGCGTGAATCTATGTATGTATGTTAAAATTACTAAACCTTAAGTAAATCTTAATAATTATTTCTTTCTTCACGGAGTCATCAAGAAGACAAAAACTTTCCACCTCTATGTAAGTTGTACGATCAGTCTGACACCGAGTCCCTGACACGAGTCTCCTGCCTAGTCCCACGCGAGTCAGAGCGGCAATTAGATAACTCACACGATGAGAAGTGTCATGCTGTGGGATGACGATACAGAGAAGTAAAGGTGTTTCAGACAGACGGCGAGACCGAACGTGTGTTTTACAATTTGGGAGAATATGAACGTTACAACTATATGTACTGAAATTTTATAGTAATATATATATATTAAAATTACTATCTAAGTAGCGGTAACAATTTTCGTTTTAATAAGTTTTAGTAATTTAATTATTGAGATATAAGAATAAAATATTATTATCCAATGAGAGAAAATAAGCTAATGTAATATATTACAAGTAAATAAGTGTTTTAACTTTTGACCGCCTGTTAAAAAGATTTGTTTAATTTTTCCTTAATAACAAATAATTCTGACCATCAGAAACCGGCTTCTTAAAAGCCCGTATTTAAAAATTGTTCCTAAAGATTTTATAATAGGATGACGAATAAAAACCACATTCTGAAACCGCAAACGTTCATGGCACTTCTTAGTGACAATAAATCATACTTAATAAAAATATAATTTCTCATAGTATTTGGCTATGGCTCGATGGCGTAGTGGTTATTGTAACTGACGGCCACGCCTGAGGTCGCGGGTTCGATTACCGCACAAGTCAAACATTTGTGTGCATGAACATGGATGTTTGTCTTGGTCTGAGTGTTTCTATGTATAATATGTAAGTATTTACAAAAAAAAAGTATATATGTATGTTTATCCATAGTACAAGCTCTGCTTAGTTTGGGCTAGATGGTGTTGTGTATATGTGGTAGAATACTATATTATATTATATATTAGAAGCTCTTTACTTATACTTCATACAATGTATCAGTGTATTTATATTTATTGTTTGAAATTTAGTTTATAAACGTATCGTTAGGAAAATTAAATGTAAATTGGTCTTCTAAAATAAAAATACCTATATCATATTATATATCATATTAAAATTGAATAGAAATACTTTATTTTAGATTACGGTAACAATATAAATAGTTGAATTAATCTTTACAGTAAAACCCACAGATTCCTCAGGCGATTGGGTGGCTGTTTGTTCTTTGTGTCCGTTGTTTAAATGTTTGTAAAGTCCCCCGCGACACAAGAATTATTCCCAGTGGGAGGAGTCAAAAAAATAAAAATTAATTAGTCAGACAAATATAAGTCATATATATTTGCTTTGTTTAGTTCTCATCATGCATAAGGGACTCTCCGTCTAAAACTACAGTAGCCCGAAGTCTATCCTATAGAAAGTCGCAGCCCAATAAACTTATGCTATGAGCTTTCTGGATAGGCGACATGTTGTCAGCAGTGTGACTAGGGAGGTTAATGATCAGCAAATCGAAGAAGCGTTAATGATCAGCAATTACCATTTGCTACCATAAAATGAACTGCGAAAGTCTCCTGTAGTTAATTTTATGGTAGCAAATGTAAATTGCTGATCATTAACCAGGCCTGGTACTTAACACGCCAAATCTCATTGTCACTAAAATACTTTACTGGCAAGCGTACCATCGTCTTTAGTGGCAAGAAATTTGTTATTATACTTCTCGCGATATAGGAATCTAACCAAAGATTGAGGTAATCAAAACGCCCATGTTACAACAATTTTTTTAATAAACCTAAACATTGCACTTGGTGCTACTGGACTACGTGACGCTAAGAATGCACACACAATTCAAATCGTCACGTAACTAACCAGTTACGAGTAAATCAAGATCACATTAAGGATAACCTTTAAAGGGTTAACTGCACTATTACCCATTTCCTCAGTGAACCCTTTCTATGGGATCAGCAACACCTGATAGTTTTGTGTTACCATCTTAGCTTTATAGAAAAGTGAACTTTAACTTGAGGCATTAAAGTACAAATTGCACAACAAGTACATTCGCTCCTACGTGCGCATTCGAACGTATGACGCGCGAATAGTGTTGTTAAGTATGAAAGGTACTTAAGTCATCGTGCTTGGCATTGGCCTACATGTCGCAGTATCGATATTCGGTTACAACACTAGGTGACGAATACACCTCCATAATTAATGTGTCGCTGGTTAATTTTAATTCTAATATTAATGTCCCTGACATTAGTATTACATGAAACATCTTGATTTGTTTTTAAATAGTCAGGCATTTGTTGGGAATGTAGACAATTACGATTAGATTAAATGGAGATACTTGCAATATTATATATCTAGCGTTGAAAATTGTGTTTTATTTCTTTTGTATAAGATTAAAAATTGAATGATATATGTAAGGTTTTCAATGTTTTGTTATATCTTTTTGCTTTCTTGTTTGTTGAATGGGTGAATATTACATATATCTTGCATTGAAGGTTTATTTTTGTGTTATTTTAATGCAGATAAGATAGGCTAATTAGTATCATAGATGGTATCATAATGCTTAAATGAGTTACATAAAGAAATATTTCATCTTACTTCGACGCAAGGTCGTGTTTTGTTTTCGAGACCCAGCAACACCTTTTAATAAGAAATTAGTTAGTTTAAGGAAAATGGCCTCAATAGAAGTTTTGTTAGCTACAAAAATTCAAATACAATATTACTAATTTAGAATAATAATACCAATAATATTATCGTTTATTTTGATAATTTGGAAGGGCAAAACCTACATCCACGTTTTTTTACCAGATCAGAGACATTCTCGACTAAGGCCAAGGTAAGAGTGCTCTAAAACATTTTTCTTTATAGTACGCTTACACTGGCCTTTTTTTCCATGCTTTCGTGAACACGCATGAAGAATGTGATGAGCGTAAATAAAGCAAAAGAAAGATATCCATGGATCGTAACACGTAGATAATCCGTATAGACTTTGTCTACAGGCAAATTGCAGCTGGCAGTCTAGCACGCAATACATTCATTGTTTTTAGGGAGCGAGAGAGTCTTACTACATCTATACTTCATCAGCCATGGTCTCTGATCTCGCGTTATAGGTGGCGAGCTTATTACCGGGTACCAGATACATTTCCAGATTCCAACCTTCAATTAAGAATTTTGTTACAGAAAAACTCAATAATTCTTTACTTAACTCTAAAATTAAGACCGTGGTTTAAAAACAGAAGTCGCAAATACAGCTGCTGTTTCAACGAGGCATAATAATATATAGTGTATTAAACCATACTGAAAACATTACAGTCACCGCCATTGCCGCTTCGCCAGGTGTTGTGGGTCGATCTCCACACGAAAAAAATTGTGTGTTCCACAAATAGTAATTTCAAGTCTGGGTTTTTAAGTCCCCCGCGACTCAGTAATATTCCTAGTGCGGAAGTTGTATTTTTATTATGATCATAATTATATTAAATAATTATATTGTGCAAATAAAAACATTTACGACGCAATGATCACGTAATGATAATTCAATTCTATCAAAAAGGACAAATAAGTAATTCCCCCAAACTGCAGTTTCTTCTCAGAATATGTTAGGTATTTCCGTTCTCTGTGTTGTTATTATAACAAAGCAGGATGTTCCTGTTGAGTAATTAAATAGATGACGTCATTAGAATATTTTGGCTGGGCCTGATCAAATCTTAAACCCAAGATAAAGATTTTAGTGTGAAAGAAAATGATGAAGTTATCCTATTCTAGATAAAGGTGGCAATAGAGCATATTGCTTGCTTCCGGGTAAGCAGTTACTGTGCTCTTTAAACATGTACCATTCCAGAGGTTTTCTTTGTTACTGTTCTTCACAAATAAATTGCGGTACTCCTGACTCTATAGGATGGAGAGCCAGGAGAGATTTTACTTGTTACTGTTACGTTCTGCACAAAAGGATTCGCGGCACTACTAACACTAGGGATAACCACTGGGCTCTTATACTGATAACACAACATCAAAATTTCCTTAAAGGTAATAAGTATAAGCGAAGAGTTTTTAAGTTATGGTAACAGGTAGTTGCAGCAATAAACAAGTCTTTATTTTGGCTGTGAAGTTTTCCACCGTAAAAACTGCCCCACTTGTATTCAAGGTCGTCAGACATCAGTTGTGCACTTCGTAAAGTTTTATTAACGCTTATTATCCAAATATGCATATTTATTTACATTAATATAAAAAATGAGTCTATATTTGCATATTGTTGTACACGTACCATAATAACCCAGTACCGAAACCGATATCTGTAGATCACAACACTCATTAACTTATATATATTTATAAAATACTATATTTTGTCCGCGATTTTGCTCGCGTAAATAAGGTTATGTTAGTAATAGTAGTCTTTTCTGGATGAAAGATTTGCACCACTGGCAACGTGTATGCGAAATTTCACGGTGATAGGTCGAATAGTTAGGACGTGAAAACGTAACAAACTAACAAACTCACATTCGCGTTTATAATATTAATTAGGATATGCAAGAGCCAAATCAATTGCAATTGCAGACATAAAATGTTTTCACGTCTATCCTTAACTCGTTACTTTTTTATATTAATAATGGCGTCTAGACCGAATTTCGTTTACGTTGGCCAGTCTTAACGGAAACTGGCTTTCTGCGCAGGTGATGTTAGGTATAGTGGACAAATGTGTTGCGAACATATGTAAGTGCAATCTCTATTAGCTAACTCATCTCTCATAGTCCGATGGGACAGCAGTCCGACACAACGATCTGACGAAGGCCAACGGCTTTACGTAGCTGCCGCCTTATCTCAAACTACATATTAATTGTTACAAACAAACAGTCCATCTAACAAATACTTGCAGCTATAAACTATTACTAAATATATATCTCATGCGATACAGATCCTTAAATATGAAGTTTTTATGCTTTCAGTATAATGATTTACCTAATACCATTTATCTTTCATACTACTGGACAACGTGTTCTTTCTCTTAAAATCAGGAACAAAGAATAAATTTATTGGAGTATGATCGAGATAAGGATTTGAGTGCTAATGCGGCCTTGCCGTAACTGTCATGTATCTTCAAAAGTTATTTATTACAAATATAATGAAAAACAAACTTAATTAATTGCTTCTTAGATAGCTATGATCTAAGAATAATGATCTCATTCAAACAAAATTTTTGATGACCATCGCTTTTTTGTAGGGCAAGATCATTTGCTCACAAACCGGAGACGCCATCGTTGATACGTCATCGTTATGAGCCTAAAGGTGCCAGTTCCAAGACAGAGATTACACAGTAGGTTAAATATTTTAATACCTACAACATTGGTAACATTCACAACTCCTTCAGAAGCTATATGGATATAAGGGATGCAAGTGATGTATTTTTATTGCAAAAGCGAGAACAACCAACAGACAAGATTTTTGAATGATCCAGCAACGTTGATGAATGTACTGTGCAATATAGTTCACCTAATATCTTTCTTTTAATATTATGATTTTTTTTAGTTAGCACCAATGGCACTAGCTGGCACTGTTTTACTTTTTATTGCTATAACTGACATCTATTTTGGCTAGAAACTACCATAAAATAATAACCAAACATGGATTAGCTTTGCGATTCTGCTGCAGTCAATTTGATAAAGCTTATTCGCAAAGAAACGCATATCTATTTTCATACAACGAAAATGTAAACCCATAATGCCGAGCGAAGCAGGCTATTAGTAGATATAGAAAGCAACTTACTCAAATAATTATACAACTTTTATATTTTATAAAGTAGGCAGAAACCTATTAATCATGAAATAATATTCCTTGCATCATATTAGCTTACGGTCTATTACCTGTATGGTAGCAATCATATTTTTAACTCGGAAAAACCCATTCAGAAAGACAGTGACGTGAACGCCAGGAGAGTGGATATTCTTACCATCATTCAAGTATTACCTCTAAGGCATGAGAGTAAGGTTGAATATTGCTTGAATCATATTGAGTATCTGTACGACCTTGGGTAATCCTTAGTAAAACGATGCTTGTAGGCACAGTCATAGTTTATTTATGATAATTGAGAAATTACTTCGCGATTGGCTTGTTGCCATACATACTTGTTGGGTATTTACATTTTTTCTATAGTCTTGCCGTCTAAAATTATGTTAATAAGAGGAAGCGTTGCGCCTGTTATATGTTTTGTACTAAGTTTCACGGTTTTCTTTTAAAATATAGTTTGTATTGTTACTGCTCCACTCTTTTAGGCCGTAGCTTGGTTTTATATAACCTACTTCTGTAATCAGGTTATCTATAATAATATTTTTTTTCTAAAAGGGTTGGGAGTTAGGTTAGGGCGGTCGGATGGTGGTGCAATGAGGTCCTTCTGCGAGACTGTCATCTCGCAGAAGGAGGCGGCGGAGCGGGGGCGTGAGGAAGATCCTTACGCCCCGGACATCCACCACCGGAGGAAGGGGCGCAGGAGACGCGCTTATGTCGCTCTCCTGCCCCCCACCTAAGGGTTCTGGGTGGCAAGGCCTCAGGGGACCCTGCCACCCGTGTGTAAGAACCCATAGAGGGCGCGCGCGGTGTTCCCGCGCGCCTTCTTACGTCGAAAGGGGAGAGCAGTGAAATGCTCTCCCCCGGGGACGAGAGGAGGTCGGGTCCAATTGACCCGGCCGGCACCCACACAGAGGGGCCTGCTATGGATGAATCTTTTTAGACTCCCAACTGGCCCCCCCATTGGGTGAGAGAGGGAACACCCCAGGTTTTTTTAGTGGGTATACCAGCACTCGGTTGGTGAGTCCCACACGCCCCGCCGGTGCCGTTCCCTAGCCGGCGGGTAGTGCATCAAGCATTTTTTCCTGAGCATAAAAAAAAAAAAAAAAAGAGCGGTCGGATGGCACGCCACGATCGTGGCGGTAAGTCCCGTGTTTGAGGAGTGGCTGGAGAGGCGGCATGGCGCTCACCTTCCGGCTGACACAGGTACTGACTGGCCACGGTTGTTTTGGCCGGTTCCTGTGTCGTATACGCCGGCAAGAGACGCCCGGTTGTCACCACTGCGGCGACTGCCGTGACGTTGTAGAGGATACGGCGCTGCACACTTTGGCGGTTTGCCCCGCCTGGGCATCGCAGTGCCGTGATTTGATCGCGGCAGTCGGATCGGTTGCCCTCTCACTCCCGGCCGTAGTTCAGTCTATGGTCCTGAGTGAGAGGTCGTGGAACGCCGTCGCCTCCTTCTGCGAGGAAGTGATTTCCATCAAGGAGGTGGCGGAGCGGGAGAAGGAACGTTTAAACCCTCTCCCCAACCGCAGAGCCGGGCGCCGGAGGGCGCGCGATGACCTCCAGCCACCCTGAGGTTTGACTTGGGGATGTCGGGCTTTGTGGGCCTGCCCGCCATCCGTTCAGCACCAGGTCCGAGAGGCGGCGTGCGTGTTCCCACGCGCGCCTCTGTTTCGAGTCCGTCTCCCCTCTAGGGGGGAGACAGTAGGGAATATTATAGAAGTGAGTCCTTTGGGTAGGTATCTTCGCGTAGTGGCCTGCCGTTTCATACGGCGGGCCGTAACCTCGGCGGGGTCGCGACCGCATGCGAAAGCGATTCGCGCGGCCCCGTCGATAGTGGTTTTGTCGAGGAACACCGTGGTAGGTTTAGTCGGTATTCCGGGAGGTACATTATTTCTTTTCCATCTTTCGTTTACCCCGGTGAGTCCGACATAATCCCTCCGCCCGCCCCCGCGGAGGGATAAGCGTCTTTGCATTTCCCCACGTAAAAAAAAAAAAAAAGGGCGGTCGGATACACAAACACTTTATAATAGGTATATGTTAGAAATAGACTACAGAATTCCGCTTCATTTTGCACGCTCATTGATTGAGGTTATTCTTAACCTGCATTTTTGTTTCAGAATATTTCCGATTATTCTTTTCATATTTGCCTTATATATTATTATTTTTCTTTTGATAAACACCCTAGCAGTTTAATAAGCTAATGTGAGCGTATCTTTAGATTTACAGAATTCTTCGAGTCTGTTCTTGAAGCAGTTCAATGACGCTGCCCTCATCACAGTAGCAAACCATTCAGTTTTATAATATTGAAGGCGATGATTTATTTGTTTACCACGATCGTTTAAGATTTTTTGACCATCCTTATACAATGCGAAATTGCGAATTACAACAGAGCCTCACCTAGATAAAGTGCTATGCTGTGGCCAATATTCATACGGTCCGCCTGGTGTTAAGTGGTATCCGTATATGGACGTGCTATTTTGCAAATTTGTGAGTAGATATTAAAACATATATAATGTACGGCAATCGTTTACTATCAGATGGACCGTAATATTTTGGTAAGCTATCACGACTGTCTTGGTGGTCTTGTGAGTACACGCTTAATCTTTATGGTGAGGTCTCGATACCCAGGAATAGTGCTGGGATTTGCTCCTCCAAATTTATCAGATATTCATATAAAGCGTCTGGATATAAATGAAAGAACCGTAACCTAAAGTATGTAGGTGGGTAGGTAGGTATGTAGGTGGGTAGGCAGGTATGTATCCTGGCACACTTACTTACGCCTAGTAAATAAAAATGTTCATATGATAATTATGCATTAAAATGCATTTTAAAGCATTTTTTTAAAATTGATGACAACCACTAGTAGTACTTCCATCTTTAAAATGAAATAATTTTCTTCTTTTTATTTTTACGACTTCCGGATCACGAGTAATGCCTATATCGCGCGGAATATAACAAACATTCAAATCAAGGTTAAAACCCTCCTAGACATAGTAGCACTATTTCTAGACCTATATTGGAATTGGATACGAACGGTCAGTCGCGACGCAATAACTTAAATCACTGCGATATCAGTGCAATCACCTTAAAATAGTTTACTTTCATTCAACAAATTATCAATCTCGTTTAAATACCAATTCTAATTATCAAACTAATTGCAACTACATCAAACCTGAATGATTTGACCATAGAGATAGGACGGTGAATCGAGTAGCAATTGAAATCGAATTAATTAAATCGAGTTATCAATCGAGCTATCATAAGGCGTGAGTCTATGTATGTATGAGTTATCAATTACGGCTCCATAGCTCATTAGTGACGTGCTCGATAGAGTGTTTTTTAATTTGGAAATGGAATTGGAAAGTATACATTAACTGCTTTTACTTGAACTTGTTTTTTTTTTTTCAAATATGACGGTATCAGCTCAAAATATATAGCCGAGTTCTTGCTGATTTCATGAAGAGACTGAAGAAGTACTCTGACAGAATATACATATATAGTAATATTTTTCGTTCTGCTAACAAATATTATTTTCATAGTTATCTGTTCGTTTTCTAATATTATAATGCGTATACAATTTAGTATGATGGTAAATAAGTATTTATTAATATATCTTTATGAAAATTAAAAAAATATATTAATATGGTTATTAGTTTTCCTCTTTTTATGTAAACAGGAATTGTTTGTTCCTCTATTGCATAATAATTAGATATTTCTTATATATATTGTGACTAAACAAAATAATTCTCTGAATATTATCATATTGTAATACATATTATATAATCTTACGTTTAATTATGTAAGACATATTTAAACGAACTTAAAATCGATCAAATCGCTAAAGTACATTCCAAAATAGATCTTATTATAATGCATTATGAAGCATAATCCTATTACACGGACGCGCGTCAATTTCACCACGCCTCAGTGCGATTCAATTTAGAATAAAACAAAGGCATTATATTTATGCGCACATCAATTAAATTAGTTAATATTTAAGAAAATTGCTGTTAATTATTAAGAACACATTAATATCACACTGGCCCACAAGGTTTTGGGGAAGAGATTTTAAGAGCCGATAACAATTATTCATATCGTGCAATATTTTATTGTTGTTTTTTCTATACAGTGTAATTTTATTGCAAGATGTATACAATGTGTATACTATATACCTATAAATAATTTTATATATTAACCCCTTAAAAGCCCCTGTAGCACCTAGATGTACAAAAGTAAATGGCCCCCGTTTTGGTCGCGTGGTATGTCATTAATTCATAGACTACCTATGCTATTCTGGAAAATTAGTGAAAATGTTAAAATCGGTTCAGTCCCAGAGTTATGTTCGTACATACAAACTAACAAGTTGTACCTTTTTGTAATGTTAATGTAGATGTGATATCACTTGTGAGTTACTGCTATTTAGAAAGTTATCTATACCTATATTTAGTTTTATTATCTTGATAGAATACAAAATGACCTATCGTGGTTTATTTTACATATAAATCATACCCGTTCGGTATTTTGCCGTATATTAATTCAAAAGTGTTGCTCTATAATGTATCTAAGAGCTGCCGATAACATTCCAGCTGCGACACCAGTCGTATGGCTATTACACATTCCTCCCAATATGTCTTGCTCATCATGTACCAAATCCCATTTCGGACGCTCAGTCTCGTAAATATTTGGAGGCGGTTGCACGTCTTTGTCTGACAGACTGGTTCCAAAACATCCAAAGTCTACTTGAAATTCTAGCAGATCATCTATCCATGAACGCCGTAGAAACTGCGCATGACCTTCTAAAGTACACAGACTAATCTGCTCCATAGACAGATCAGGTATTTCAAATTCATTATGCGATAAGTACTCAGCTTCGTTATATATTTTCGAGCAGAATTCGTCTATATAAAATTTGTCTTGTGTTGAAGATATAATGACACAACCACGTGCAAATCTAGCCATAATTAAATACATCAGTCTATGCGTGATTCCGTAACCATAATCTGTGCCGTTGAGAACTGTTTTGACACAAGAATGGTCGATCTTACATTTGACCCATCGCATTTCATTATTAGGAGAAGTACGTGACAAGGCACTAATGCAACTATCCGAGAATTCCGGACTTGGGTTATAGTTGTCGAAGTCATATACCTTATACGCGTATACGGCCCACTTCGAATATATTTGTTGCAACTCTCGCTTCGAATAAAATTTAGTTGTCTTGATTAAGTCAGTTTTGAACCTTTGCAAATGATTCGTCCATACTGCCTGGCCATCAGAGAATAGCTCCGCTATGTAGCGTACAGGTGCATCCGAATTGCTTCCTTCTGCGTATCTATCCAACATCAAACTGAAATATTTCAATAAATCCTCGTTCATCATCAACACTTTATTCAATCGAGTTTTTGTTTTTACTGGTAATTTATCTCCTTTCACTTGATATATAGTGTTTAAATTTAAATTGATTAGAAATAGGCCGAATCCGAAATTCATGTCGGCGTAAAGCCTTTGTTTATCAACAAATTGCTCTATTTTTTCCAAACTTGCTAAGTATCTTTCTAAGTCTTCTTTTAGGGGTAAATCGTCAAGGATTTCCATCTCTTTGTATTTCTTATCGATTTGCGATGTCACGTCTTCTATTAAAATGATAACTGTGAACGTACACAAGAATGTCGCTATTATACACGGACGAGGTAGTATAATTGATTTAGATGTCATTATTGTGTTCAGCGCAAGGTTTCATGTATTTTTAATACGGAGACGTCTAGTACGTCTAATTTCTGATGAAGACTAACTGTGTTTTTAATGCTAACGTTGTTTTTATATGACGTGATAAAGATATGCAACAGTGGGTTTGCTGTCTAGGTGGTGCAGCGGTAGTAAGTGCTACTGGTGTAAATAAGGTCTCGGGTTCGATTGCCAGATCGAGCGAAGTGTTATTGGACTTTTCTGTCTAGAAATTCTCAGTAACAGCATGTAGTCTAGGCCTGTGCCTGGAAGACCAGGCTCGCCTCCTATTATGTATGATCTAACACTATAGAAGCTGGATAAATATGGATGTAAAACACGCCTGCTTTCCCTTTTGGGAATGTATTTTAAGAATGTATTCTTTTTTGCTTACATTTACTTAATTGTTTATTGCTGTGTTATTTTGTCTAAGATTATGTTACGTTGATCCCGTGGTGCAAGTATGAGCGTATACACAATCCAAACGACTAAGTCCTAAGTTATGTAACTATGTTATAAAATGTATAAGGAATATCTGCCCTTTTGGATTTTTTGTAAACGCTAAGGCTCTGCGGATACCGAAATTTCTAGATTTAAGTGTGGGTACACATACATCTAAAATGGTTGTTAAACAGTAATTGAGGAAACATCCATCAACTATAACTGTCCTAGAATAGATCAAGATCTACAAGATGGTAGGCCTACTGTTTCTTATTATGGCATCTCTGTTCCCTAACCCCCATATATTTGCGCACAAACTTGTGCACTATAATATCTTTTGCGCAGATGGCCAGTCTCCGTTAGGATTGTCTGCGGTGACCGAAATTCGGTTTGGAAGACATTATTATTATATTATGGCATCACATTAATGACGACACTTTTCGGAACAGCCGGTAATGCTCGACTGATAACCCTTATTTCTTGCGTCCATAGGTTACGGTAATCACTTCCCATCGAACGGCTTGTGAGCTTACCACCTTACTTAACTTAACCTTGACCGTTTGCCATTACACATCTACATTCCTTATACAAAATATACCTAATGGTTAATATACATACCACAAACGCAAAACATAGTTTTTA
Organism: Catocala nupta; assembly: GCA_963675205.1. Classification (NCBI taxonomy): domain Eukaryota; kingdom Metazoa; phylum Arthropoda; class Insecta; order Lepidoptera; family Erebidae; genus Catocala; species Catocala nupta. Next base: position 20,874,338 of record OY776080.1, read on the forward strand.
CTTTCATTAACACATTGAAACTAAAAGTTCGTACAACTAATTAATAATCATTCAAGAAGCACGAACTGAAAAAAGATAATGATCATAATGACAACGATTCAATATTCTATTGTGGCAAACAACAGAACTTAAACGTTGACCTCATAACTTATGCTTGCAAAACCTTCAGCACATACCTACTTAAACTAAGGGGTGTTATTCGTGTCGCAAGATGCTAAGCGCACGCGCCGATCTAAAATGAAACCGTAAGTCACGATCTCACAATCAAACCATTACCTGAAACAAACGAAAAAGAACCTTATTAGTATTGAAATAAAGCTCACAAACTTATTTGGTATCTTTTATATGTGTGTGGTTATAAAATGCCCTATATAGAGTTACTTGAATAGATCATTGCGAATTACAAAACTCTCAATGGCTGCTGTTTAAGCTCATTATTTCGGTGTTAAATAGATTTTAATTTAGTACATATGTCTAGATAGATAGCTAGATAGCTATTTATTCGTCGTAAAAATAGTATCTTATATGATTATACCTAGTAAAATTTTAAATTAATTTAGTTACAATTTTGTTACGTGTATCAATGAAAGAATAAAGATAGTCCCTATGCCTATGCACGATCCTGTTTGTATGCGAGATTTCGTTCAAGCTCGAGCATCCCGCAGACTCAGAAATTGGTGCCGCATAAAACATCAAGTAAGATCATGAAAAGAGCATAACGTATGCTCATGTAATTGCCTGAAGCGAATTCTGTATTTGGTTTCCTAAAAAGTCCTGTGATATCAGCAGGAGACTAGTGATCTAACTAAACCCTAAGAGCATGATGACTCCTTTTTTGATTTGAAGTTTGGATATTGTAAGCGTCCCTAGTGTACAGAACTGCTTACCATCAGGCAGTTTGTATGCATGGAGTCATCTATGATCATGTACAAACATTTATGTGTTTAATTCCTTCACGGATGGCGTAGTGGTTTAAATGATCGGCTTGCCACTGCCACTATACCGAGTGTTGTGGATTCTAATCCCAAACTAGACAAAAATTAGTGTGATCCACAAATGGTTGTTCAGAGTTTCGGTATTCTTTGTGCGCGTTATTTAAATGCTTGTTAAGTCCCCCGCGACACAGGATATATGTCTAGTGCGGTAGATGACTTAAAAAAAACAAAAAGGTTGAGTATGGATGCTCTTAACTTGTGAATATAGTTAAATACGTCATCTTTTGCCAAAAAGTATAAATTCCATATGAATATACACTCACAATTATCTCTGATGTCTCTAGAATTGAATTACCGAACAATACTCGTCAATGTTCTCTTGATTATGGTCATCAAGAACAGATTAAACTCTTTAAATAGCCGGAAATGAAATAACAATAAAAATGCATAATCACAGATTCAAAAGCGTATATCCTGATCGATAAAAACGATCGATCGTATTACCAATTAATGACAGTATTACTACAGATTAAGTATTATATAAAAGTCATAAAATATAACGTTAATGTTTAAAATTTTACATAATATCTGTAAAACTGTTGTGTTATATAATCAATGTGATTTATCTTTGGAGAAATTATGCAATATGATGGCAATAGCAAATGACTTACAAAATATTACGGTGTTATGTATCGTTTAAAACATGGGAAATGTAGGCGTTGTTTTGTTATAAATCTACGATTGCTTAAAATGTGAAGCCGTCTGTCTGTCTGGAACTCTGGCCGATAGACATTAATGTGCCCCTACTAGAGAACATAATGTCGCTAGTGAAATGTGGGTATAACAACAGCCACGTATCCCTTTAGAAATACATACAGGTGTACCCAAATATACCATTTTTGGTAATCTATACTGATACTATAAAGCTGAAGAGTTTGTTTGTTTGGTTGAACGCGCTAATCTGAGGAACTACTGGTTCGAATTAAAAATTCTTTTAGTGTTGGATATATTTATCTAAAAAGGTTATAGGCTATATAAATTCACGCTACGACCCATGGGGGCGGCGCAGTAATCATAAACGCGGGTAAAATGTATGCAGTTTTTAGTATTATATTTATTCAGTTGCTAGATTGGTGTATAGTATTTTAACTGCCTCCATGGCGCAGTGGTAATTAACGCGACTGCTGTGCATTTAATACCGCTGCGCCAGTGCGCCGTGCGGGTCCCGGGTTCGAATCCCGGGTCGAGCCAATAAAAAGTGATTGGGGTTTTCTGTAAAATATCTCAATAGCAGCCCGGAGTTAGGAAATTGGCGGTGTTAGACACTCCCGTGCCTCAAAAAGCACGTAAGGCTGTTGGTCCTGCGCCTGATCTCCATCCGGTCGTGTCGAATTACCGTCCCATCGGATCATGATAGTTAGGTAACAGAGAGTGCACTTGTGTTTGCGCACACGCTTGTGCACTATAATATCTCCTGTATCGATGTCCAATCTCTGTTAAGATTGGCCGCCGTGACTGAAATTCAGTCTGGAGGACATTATTATAGTCTGAATAAGAGAACCTATTTCTTTTTCTTACAAGACGACCTAAAATTTCTTTTTTCCTTTTTTTTTTTTACTCAACTCCATCTCGCCCAAACTAAGCAGAGCTTGTACTATGGGTACTAGGCAATGGATAAACATACATATATACTTTTCTTTTGTAAATACATACATATTATACATAGAAACACCCAGACCAAGACAAACATCCGTGTTCATGCACACAAATGTTTGTCTTGAGCGGGAATCGAACCCGCGACCTCAGGCGTGGCAATCGGTTACACGGACCACTACACCATCGAGGCCGACTTGCATAAACTAAATCAATAAGGCTTAGTTAGTGAATTCCAGTAAGTACTTAATCTTAATAAGGTTTTATGGGCTCTTACGCCATGTGTACTGTGACTTACCCAGTCACTGTGATAAAGTGGGACTACATAATTATGTTGGAAGCAATTCTTGTATTTTTACATTTAAATTGTAAACTGTATCGTTGGATTGTAACCGGAATGAGGTGGTGTTTGTGCATAACAGTTATATCTAAAAGAACTAATTGGATCAACTTTTAAATGGTATACCCAAAACAACTTCTCTCAGAAGTATATTTATTGTAGGTGCACGTTAGCTATTGAACGGATTGTGCTTGATGTGGTTTCAAGTTTACAAGCTACAGATTCAAATTAAATTTTAAGCCATGAGCAAAAGTAAAATGTTTTCTATGGTCCAGCAGCTTACAAGCTGGTGAGTCAGCCAATCCTAGAGCACTATAGTTTGGTTTATTTATTTATTTATTAACGATAATATTACAATAGGTAACTATCAAAGCATTATCCTTATAAATGGACGGTGTTGTACAGAAATGATCCGTAAATAAAAGTTATGCTGTTTTTAAACATAAGTTCATTTTTCTTTTGACTGTTATCCTACTACACCATGTTATACATAATTTTTTATAAAGAATTGAATATTGATTTTTGCATTTTTTGATGTTTATTCAAAAGATCTTCATTCTTATAGTTTTCATACATACTTGAAAGAGCACAAAGGGCACTCTTAAAGGTGATGTATTTTAAGCCGTACAGATTTCCTACTGAATGTCTTTATTCCAAAGCGGTCAATTCTTCGGTCCTTACAATCAGAAAACTTTATGTTCTCCAAATTGTGCTGAAAGTACATAAAATGCTCGCGTATGCACCCAGTACTCGCAAAACGAGAAGAACACCAAATGTAGTACCACCTACCCTTACGCATACGGTGCAAAGAGACAGTACAAAAGACAATCCGACAATCTTTATAATAAAATTAATAAAATCCTAAACCTGTTCCCTTCGACATATTGTGATTGTAAAAAGTGCTTAACCGAATGGTTAAAAGTTATGACCTATGATGGGGTAGAAGCCTTACTGCATACTATTGTCTATCTCAAGGTAGCGTAATGGGACCGCTCTTGTTCATTATTTATATTAATGATTTGCCACTTGCAATTGATCACCCAATGATGCTATTTGCTGACGATAGTACAGTTACTATATCTTGTGATAATTATGACATCTATGAATCTGACATAAACAATACATTTAAATTTATTAATACATGGCTACAGAACAATAATTTGAAAATTAATTTAAAAAAAACGAATATCATGCATTTCAACCAAAGGACCAAGAATTCATCGAACATCAGACTACTGTATGAGGATAGTATAATTTCGGAAACAGATACCACTCGTTTTCTTGGATTGATCATTGATAAGAAACTAAACTGGAAAGGTCACACTGAAGCACTGTGTAAAAGAATAAGTAGTACAGCATATGCCCTTTATAATCTCTCACCTGTTGTAAATTCAAATGTATTATTATCTGCATATCATGGTCTTGCGGAATCTTTATTAAGTTTTGGAATTATCTTTTGGGGTAAGTCTACAAATAAAGAAATGATTTTCAAAATGCAGAAGCGCTGCATTCGCGCAATGTTTCACCTTCAAAACACAGATAGCTGTCAGCCACTATTTAAAAGCCATAAGATTCTGACACTTCCGTCATTATATATAAAAGAATTAGCAGTGTTTGTAAAAACCAATCCGCATTTGTTTCCACGGTTGTCTGACAAAGTCATACGCAGTCGACGTGACGTTGACCGATTGTGCGTACAATTTTCAAAAACATCTTTAATGCATAGCAGTGTATTTTGTATGGCACCCATTATTTATAATAAAATACCAAATTGTTACAAACAATTAAATATCAATGCATTTAAATCTAGTCTTAAAACAGTGCTTATCCAAAAATGTTACTATCATATCAATGAATTTCTAAATGATAAATTTTGACATTGACATTTTCATAAAATTTTGACAATTGACATCCTTATAATTATTATTTTTTTGAATACTTCGTACGTGACATTTTTATATTGTTAATATTTCATTAATTGTTATCAATAATAATTTCGAGACATTTATTTATGTTGCTAATATCTCATTAATTGTTATCATTAATAATTTCGTGACATTTTTATATTGTTATATTTCTTTAACTGTTATCATTAATAATTTTGAGACATTTTTTTATTGTAAATTTGTATTTCATTAATTGTTTAAATTATTTTTTTCCCTTGAATTTTAACAATCTGTGCACTATTTTTATTCTAATGCAAATATTGTATGCTGGAATGGCAGGACATAGTAGAAATAAATAATTTTATGTGAACATCTACTGTACCTATGATCCACAATAAAGTGATTTGATTTGATTTGATTTGATAATTATACTAAAACTCACACACCCACACACACACGCATACACATGCACACCCCTTCGCACACACACACATATACACACACATGACTTACTCAAACACCATACTGCCACAGCCACAAAATGCCATGTATTCTTTCTTTATTTTAAACAGGTAAATAAATAAATAAATACTCTGTTGTTATGTATTACACATTTCTACATTTGAATGATTTGTGAAGAACGGGGCCTCCTAGCACAAGTAGTAAATAAACAAGTATTTAATATACTTAAAAGGAGAGTTATGTAAGGTAAATTGTAGTAGTATAAGATACTGAAATAAACTATTTTATTTTATTATTTATTTATTATAGATAAATTAAAAAAGAACCCCTGGATCATTTCTGCACAACACGGTCCTATTATAGAATATGATTTTGAAACCCTAACGTAATCACACAACATAATAGATGCTAGATGTAATTGGACATTTCAGTTATGAAATTGTTATCGTGAATGTGATAGATTTGCACGTGGCCTCAGGTTCGATATCCGAATCAGGCAAGATGCTATTTGATTTTTCTGTTAAGGCAGAGGGCAGTGTCTGGAGCTATTTCCGTTAGCCGCCAATAGGTTCGTCCCTTATCATTATCTGGGACCTAAAACTACAAGAGGCAGGTAAAATACGTAGATACGTGTCAGAAAACAAGCTGGTCTATATTACGATGGATCCAAACATAACTAGTTATACTTAAGTATTACATCTGTCCTTAAATAGGACATCGGCATGATGTCATACTGTGTGATGAAATCATAATCTTCTATATGATGAGATGATTATTATCAGTTCCATCAATCATAAGAATGAACAGATCGATGATCTAGATTGAATTTAATTATTTATTTATTTCCTTATTAAGAATAATGTATTCTTCAACATTCATCTTCTTCTCCCTAGCCTTTATTATTCCCAAGTCACACTTTTCTGGTCTAACCGGATTTGACTGGGTATCAGTTTTTATACGGAGCGGCTGCCATCTGACCTCCGTAACCCGAAGGCTAACGATACCCTAAGGCTAGACCAGTATCAGGATATTATAGGGCACTGACTTCCCAATAACAACTGCCATAGATGTTCATGGCAGCCGAGACCGACGGCTTAACGTGCTCTCCGAGGCACGGAGCAGGCGATAATTGTCAATCAATACGCACATAATTTCGAAAAGTCATATAACTTCCGAAAGTCTGAGGTGCGCGACGTGATTCAAACCCAAGACCCTCTGCATTGCAGTCTATTGGTCTCTCCATTGAGCTATCGCTGCTTCAACATTAATATAATGTTTGTAAAAAATAAAATAGTAATAATGTCATAATGGGCGCCTTCTGACATGTGAAAATGCAAATTTGTAATAAACTTAATTTTAAATTAATTTAGTATTTGAATTAACTTTGTTACATTTAAAGATTAACGTTAATAAGTAATCATTTTGATCGTTTAGATTTAAATAATGAAATGTCAAGAGAACTATTAATTTAAATGACTTGGAAACCCTTTAACTGCTTCCGTATGAATTAAGTTAGTTAAATTAATATTTTCCAAATCAACGCGATAATTATTTGACCTACTTATCTACGGTATGCTTTATCCAAATCAGTGTAGTACATTATTAGTTATAGCTTGATCTCTATTCGGTATGGAACACCATATAAAAATAACCGTTATTTATGAACTCCACGTTCATAAATAACGGTTATTCTTTTTTACAGATACTGATGTTAATGAAACTTGGTCGGGTTTTATTATGATTCTAAACTACCCACTTTAATTTGACGTTCATTCGTGTTGATTTAAAATTTACATGAGTGAATGTTTTTTGACTTTGATTTAAAAACGTTTTAAAATATTTATTATAATTTTTGTTTCGCTTATTTTGAACAAGATAAAAGTGACGTGTGAACTTTGTTATAAGCTAAACTGGAGTAATCATTAAGCTGCTTTCCACGCAAACGAAGTCGTGGGCAAAAGCTAGCTTAGCCTAAGAATTTAAACATAAACTGCTATTTAGAAAACCTTAATACTTTGTTCTCTTTTTAAATCTTTCTCAGAAGTTCACGTCTGCCTGCCAAATTTCACCGAATTCGGTTCACCGAATTAGTCGTGAAAACATAACAAATGGAGAGACAAACAGTATTTTTAAAACACGATTATTCGTAAAATTCGCACACACTTATGCCCCTTGGCATAAGTGTGCACATTAAATTAAAAACTATTGTTATATTTATTTATAAACATATAATTTGGAAGTCGATAAATGTGATTAAATCTACAAAAGCATTTGAAAATGCTAAATAATATTTAAACGATCAACAGTGTGGCATAAGGGCATTAACTATGTGTAATAAATTATATAAAATAAATTCAAAGAAATTTAATTTCTTTTGTTTGTATAAAGTGTAGCTTTATACGAATATATTAAATATTTTGAAATTAAACACTTAATACGGATATTGTCGCGTTGTTTATTTTCACTTTTATTACATAATTTTGAAACTCTAACACTACTATTATTAAACGTATAAAGTATTTAATTTCAATGTATAACATTCGCGTAAACTTAAGACAATATTATATTAAATATTATTACAAGGTACTCGTTTCGCCCAAGATTGCGAGTTACGCATGCCTTTCGCCATCTTGTTAATACAAGGCGATAGCAAATATGCCCAGTTTCCATAGAAGAAAGACATCATTCCTTATGAGGCCGCTAACGAACAACTGCGGTAAAGGGTATAAGTGTGTCATTTCTGGTAGGAGCACTGTACTAAGATTTACGAAATTCTATAATATGCATGACATTTAAGACTGTATTATATTGCTGGTAGGAAGTAGAGTACCTAGCAACCCTCATGATGGTAGGAAACCGCTGCTCACGGCCATGGCTGTTTTCTTGGTATCTTAGAAGCGGTTTCAAGGAAACACAACTAAGACAATGCCTACGGTAAACCACATAAGTGACAAGCAAGCACTTAATAATAGCCGTAAACCTTCAGCCTATGTGAAAGAGATGGCGGCAGGGGTAGAAAATAAATTTTCCTTCTTTTGAGCAAAGAGAGACACTGACCTAACGAAACGCAACATTAAGTATACTGCTCCGTTACATCGATATTGTGTGAGAGGGTAGTGGTTTCTCGGCCCACAGCCCATTTATTTTGTAATTAGCATGGCTCTACTACTCGTTAATATAATTTCCTTCAATTTGTAATATATGATTTAGGGATAAATGTATCATACTGACTAGATTATGCCCGCGGCTTCGTTCGCGTTAATCTAGGTTTGGCAATAAATACACATACATATATGTCCCTTGCGAACAGTAATTGTTTTGTGGATGAATGATACTCTGTCCTTTTCTGTACTCCTGACGACATTTAATCAAAATTTCATGACTATCGGTCGAGTGGTTAAGGCGTGAAAGCGTAACAAACCAACAAAAACACATTCGCATTAAATTAATATTAGTAAGGATAAACACTGAATCTTAGCTTACAAGAAGAATGTATGTATTTCTGTCCAGCTTGTACTTACATAACTCCCAAAACAAATTGTGTGGTCCTTATCAGGCAATGTTTGTAGTTTCTCTTATTCGGCCCCCATTAATTAAATCGCCAAAATTAGTGTTCCAGGAAGCTAACCAATATTTTCGCGTAAGCTTTACGAGATCTGATAAGATTCGACCTTAAATTAACCCTTGCGAACACTGATCAGATCAAGTAAGAGGCGTTGTTGATTCAAGCTGCGTACACGCATAAATCACGATTTTAATTAGAACTCTCTATAGTAAGAATTTGATTACTGTTTAAATGTTTTGATTAAACTTGAATCCACCGATTATATTATTGTATCTATAGATACTAATAATATTTTAAAGCTGAAGAGTTCGTTTGTTTTCTGTTTAACATGCTGATCTCTGAAACTACCAACCGGATTTGAAAACTTCTTATTGCATTTAATAGCTAAATTCTTGAGGGAGCTTAGAGCTATTTACATAACATCACGCTACAAGCTATACAGAAATCATAAACGTGGGTGAAATTGCGGGAGACAGTTATTATAAGTAAGTATGTATATATAATAGTCTATTTTTACCGTTACATGTCTTCATGGTAATTCATATCATAATGATCATAGTATATTACTAGACAAATTCATTAATATGTCATCGAGTTATCATAGTAATAACGGTAACTATTATTTGCTTCGATCTCTATCGATAAGAGTGCGGTTAAGTATAATTTTAGTTCTTATTGCTTAATTATTTTGTCGTCGAATAATGTATGTATTTTGACAGTGAAGCAATCAAGACTCAATGTTTGCATTACACCTGAATTTTGAAAGACAACGACGTGTAAAAATTAAACGCTTGTCATGTGATTATTTTTTTATTGATTTACTTGCAGATACTGGGTGTAAATATTGTTTGAAGCTTGAAATCTGTTTTCTTTTTAATATGCTGTTGGTAAGCATACATTTTACTAATACACTTTACTTAGCAATAATAGTATTACAATTAAAATCACTTTCTAAATACTTTACTGCGGTTTAATTTGTTTCATATTTGCATTTACATCAAAGTTTGGAATACTTTTCAACAGCCATGGTGGCGGGCAAGTTTGTCAATGGCCATGATAACATCCGTTATAAGGAGTTTAAAAATAACGTAAAGAAACAATACTATATCTATCCGATTAAAGAGCCACACAATTTATGTATTATTTGTATTTAATTAGTATTGATAGAATTTCTCAAAAATAATACTCAACCAACCTTTACATGAAAGATTTTAGACTGCTTTTCGGAGTCTGGCAGTAAATAAATAAATAAAGTAAATTTTATAATTTTAATGTCTCCGTCAAGAAATTCTCCGAAGATGTACAAAGTCTGGTACTGTACTCGTTAGACGGCAATAGAATCCCTTTACGTACGACCTAAAACCATAGTTGGTGAAATGTGGGTATAATTTATGTCAGCGTAACCAGGTATACAGGTGAAGAACTATGTCGATTTTAAAAAGCAAATGAGAACAGTATATGTTTTGTAAATTTTCTTTTATTACATACATTACACAGTTTGCGTATTCGGAAACCATAAACGAAATGTTGAAGTGCGTCGTGTCGACTGATGTATCACCGCGACGGGAGCGCATTTAAAAAGCTATTACTCTCAACACGGGCCCAAATGAATCCTCGATTTGTCTTAAAAAGACTTGGAATCGATTAAAAAATTTGATTTTCAATATACTTAGCTTATACTATGCAGCTACAGCGATCAGCCAGATCGAGTTAGTGGTAATGATTCGTTAACTAGGTTTATTACTTTTTAATTATCAGTGTTTTATCTCTCATTACTACGAGTTCTAGATAGCATTAGCTGACACACAAGTCTTTCGGTAACAGTTTTGTAAAATGAAATACAAGTACGTATTGTCTTTAATAAATCTAGCAATATAAAGATAGATTTTTATTTTAAAAAGGTGTTTCTCGCTCTTGTTGCAATTCCTTTATCACGGGTTGTTTAAAAACATTTATACAACGGATATAAAGGATATCCAGACACGAAACAAAATCTTTGGATCACACAATTTGTTGTCACACAACACTCGGAGTATTGGTAGTGGCGATCACTTAAACTAGTAGTTTAGGTGGTCACCATCCGTGCAGCCAATATGTTACAGATATTATCATTTTCTGAGAGCTAGGTATGTGTAACTATGTCTCATGCTTCAAAATGTTGCAAATCTAATCATTAAAAGCGCATTTGCTTGCTTCTGAGGCACTTTTAGCTTGGAGTGAATATAATTTTGATTTATTGCAACGTAACGTAAGTATGTTTCGGTAGCGTTTGATCGCAAATAAAAATCTCACCCGCTATACCGATTGCGATTAAGAGATACTTTGTTATTAAACTTTTATTTTATTCGTATTGATGATGGAACAAATTGCAGTTCATTTTGTTTCGACTGGTTTGTTCTGAAGCATACTTTCCTCGTTTTATTATGGAATAAACTTAACTGATTATAAACAACCTCTGACAAAATTGATCGTGTGTTTTCGTGCCGGTAAACGGTTATAGGTATTTTCTATCAAAAGGGTCCATCAGAATATTCTCTACCAGTCACTGGCTTTATATCCTAGTCGCGATCAAGAAGAAGTTGATATGGTGTCAATAGCATCCTCTGTAAAGCATTTAAACTTTTTCTTTCGATTTAAGTCAACATTTTATTCCATGTAGGTCTTCAGATTTTATATAAACGTAGACAATAGAATATCATTAATTTGAATTAGTAATTGCTATCAGCAGATATCTGATCGCTCTTTGAAACTATTGTTCATAAATGACGTATTCAGTAAGATGATTTATTTATCGTTCATCGGCTAGAGGTCTAGAAATGAGCTTAATCAAAGTAATAGTAGTCAAGAGCACGAAAGCATTAACGCATACATAGTATTTAACATTATTTATTTTAACGTCATTATGATTCTGCACCGACTAGTGCTCGTAATGCTTTTAAAGTCTTTGAGTGTAAAGCAGTTAGTGAATATAATAAATAATAATATAACATTTTCATCGCATTATTATTGAAAAAGTAAATATAATACAAGTAAGTATAAACCAAACCATATATAATATATAAGTGTAAACCAAAAATAAATAGTTTTAATAGTTTAAATAATTTTATTAGCTTATAAATTAGTAAAATAAAATCAATCGTAGTAGTAGTGTAATATTTTCAAAATTTTGTAATACAGTGCTAAATAAACAACGCGATAAAATCCGTATATAATAGTTTAATTTCAATGAATAACATTCGCGTAAACAGAAGACAATATTATATAATACAACATCCAAAATTTATAATAACCTAAACCAAAAGCAATAAAAAATATTCCTACCATTTTTAGTGATATAATTTTTATTGAAGCTAACATTACGAAATAGTAACATAAACGGATTTTCCGCTCTTGTTTGCATTTCGAATAATCGGAAAGACAGAGTACACTATGTTAATGGTTTAGTTTATAATTGCTTTGCTTTACGTCCTCAAATCATTTTTGAAACTAGATATATTATAGTAGGTACTTTCACAATAATAGACTTCATAAAGTAGGTTCTCACACTATTTAGTTATTAATAACTGCAAATGTGTTGAAAATTGACTCAAATAAGTAGCGCAATAGATTTGGAAAGATCTTACGTGAAGCGGATAGCAACCATTTGTACAATTGCAGTTTAACTGTTTTGCAAAGGATTTCCTTGAATCGATTTTGTTTTAAAACTGATAGTAAAGCTTTTGGGTCTTTACTTTGCTTACGCTAGAAATATAAGTGCTTCTGTTCTATATATAATACCATTGCTATATATGCAATTATTTTCAATAAATATTGATATCCATATGTTAGCTTTGTACTGAGAATATTATAATTGTTAAAAGAATCAGTCGCTCGGAGCGACCCCGGACTGACGTCTCACGATTTAAATCAGTTCGCGAACAAATATTCTGCGGGTGGTTGTCGATGCTTCCGCAAATCATCTGTCTTCCTCCACGAATTAGTGCAGGGTTGTACCTTCAAATAAACTGGTTCAATATATTTCACCTTTAATAATAATATAATTTGCAATTATGCATCTGTAAAGATTTGTTGACCCAATAGCACAAGTTTCGCTTATATTTGTGGTAAGCTTACATATAGGGTGTCTCAGAAGTCGACGTCAAGCCAGAACTGGGTGATAGACAAAGTCATAGTAGTTATCAGAAAAATATTTAAAAAAATCTAACACATATATTTTCAAAATTATAGGCATTTCAAAAAAATACAAGAAAGTCAACAGCCTGTGATGGTCTTTTAACTCTAGTTACTACAAATCTGCATTTATTTTTAATTTTATTTTTATTTTTGTAATCCTATGACTACTAACTACTATAACTTTGTCTAACATCCTGTTCCGGCTTGACGTCGACTTCTGGGACACCCTGTATACATATTTATGTGTTTCTGTTAAGAAATTCTTAGCAGAACGGAGACTGGATATGTGTTCGTGAAATTACATTAATATTACTCTGGAATGATGATTCATAGTGCTTAAGAAATAGCTGGTATAATACCTGTATGATCATTGCCTTTCTTCGGGGACGTACAGGATCATTCTATGTTCGAATCATACGCTAATTAATTCCTTAGTGCTTCTTAGTGCAGGCATAGATGAGTTCTTCTAACTTACTTTTCATTCTAATGTATGTATATAATAATACCTACAATGTTCCATTAAGTACATTGTAAATTTTCATGATAGGCACTTTTAGAAAATGTATACCTTATACTTAGTAAAGGTATAGAATAACGTAGCCAAAATCTCAACATGTAAGTAGACCTAGCTATTTCCACGTTTATATTTAACTGAGTTAGCATTAAACTAATAATTAAAAGTAATGACATTTAACTTAGTCAAAATCATAGAAATTCATTCTAGATCAGGTACTAATAAAATGTAAACATTGTACGATAATAATATAATCAAAAGCCCATATTGACAGAACTCATTTTGATTATTAATTTGGTATGTAAATATTGGCGGACCAAGATGCTGGTGCCTTAAATTATTTCAAAGATTCAAATTAATATCGGTATCTTAAGTTATTTCAAAGGTTCCAATTGAGGTCACTAGATGACACTAACTCAGATCTTAATATAATTAACAATTCTGCACTAAAAACGCGTCGCTCATTATATTATACTTTAATATCATCTTCCAATACGTGGAGTATTTGAAGCTTAGATAAAGGTATAACTGTATTACCTATTTTAGTAGATAAGAGTTACGTTATGTTATAATATTGTTTGGCGCCCCACAACCCTACGTTTCGTTACACCGTCGAACAAATTGCGTACAAGTTCTTAGAACCGAATAACAGCCGAAACGAAAGTACAAATAATAATTATTAATTATTATCATATTTATCGTAAATAAATATTTATTGGTGACGTGTACAAAATTTATTGGCTCTTAATAAAGTAATACCTAGTGCTTTTATAATGAAGATATTTATAATGGGGTATAAATCAAATGTTTTCGTAAGCCGCCATAATTGAATATTTATTGAGTCAGCCGGTATGGTGTTGCCGCCGGCAGCTTGCTTTTTTGTCGATTTTTGCCAATAACATGCATTATTTTAGCATTCATTATATTCCTTAAAAACATTGCTGTCATAATATTATTACGATAATCATCCTTTCGGCAGTTTTCGGCAGATGCTTAAGCTTTTGAAGAGTGATCAAAAAGAAAATAAATATGTTTACAACATAATTTTATTTATATTAGAATCTTCCAATAGTGGAAATTAGGAGTTGATCCTGATGGGATAAGAGAGATTAAATATTATTTTAACGCAGCGATTTTTATTAATAATCATGCAACGCATAGCACTTTATGCGCATATGCAGTAACGTACTATACATATATAAATACCAGCTGTTGATTTCACAATACAAATTGAATCTTAGCTGAAAAATTAATATCTCAATCACTATGACATCTATTGAGTCGAGTCGTTACAATAAAATATTATAAAGTAGATATATCGCCTATAGGTATATTCCCAAGGAGTTGGGTGAAATAGTATCATAATGGTATAGTAACTAGATTCGTTTACGCACATATATCGTCTCCAACGATAAATGTGCCAAACTTGATTCTTGCACAGACTTGATTTGGCACACAAGCTGCTATTTGAGCACTTCAACTAAAACTATGTGTGATACGTTTATTTACACAATCCTGTTTCCGGAGGATGGATTACGGATACTACTACGGATTTCCATTTGCTACGACCCTAGCACATATTTTTTGGTTTCCTCCTACTCTTCACGTTATTCGTGAATGCTCGGCTTAGAGCTCGTTCTAGCTTATTTTAAAGTACTCTGAGCCTGATCTTCAGAGTATTTTTGATCTAAAACTATACCGTCATATTTTAAAGCTAGAACGAGACAAAGCTATACACTTTCAAAGGCGTCGTTTCGCTCTTGCACATGCGGTAACAATGATGTATGAGGTGACGGTAAGACCCTTGATTAGAGAACGTTCGCCTACTGCCCATATTCCAATATGCCTAAGATATATACGTAAAATTTTATACTAAGTTTAAAATTTTATATTATGGTAATAAAAAATAAGAAATCGTACAATTAACCATCATGTCATACTGTCAATGTGTGACTGCGGTATTAAATAAAGATATTACAAGGAAATGACGTAATGATTGCTCAAGTTCTGCACAAACTCAAGTAAATAGCATGTAAGTAGTGTCATAAAAATGTTCTCGGACATGTGCCATCTACAAAAGTATTAAGTAACATGCAAATATTTCGACTCACTCGTAACATGACGGCTCTATATTGGTGAAAGACGAGATCGATAGGAGGTATTGTTTATGACACCTAGATTTAATTAGGGAAATTTAGTTCTCGTAAAATAAGAGCGTACGTTTTGTTATCTATCTAAGGCTGACTGTTAGAACAACTCTGTCATAGGTTGTGATTGAAAAATCGATGTCCAGAATTCTTTCTGGATATTCCTGTTTGCGCATACGATTATGCCACTGGGCCAGCGAAAAACAACACACATGTTAGGGAAGCAAATAAAAAGGAATTTCATTGTATGCTTAACGGTTTATTGTTCAAAAAGTTAATGTACACGACAAATAAGAAATTTCTGTTCGCAAAACCGTAGGACGGAGCTGAATTTTCGGATGAATCTTATCAATTTTCCTATAACATTCACTTGCACCTCTATGTTCATGATCTTAAAGTTCATTTTAGATGCAGACATATGTAGAAAGTACGTTGGTAAATGAGTTTATTTGTTTGTTTATAAGGAAACGTAGTGTTCGGTTACAGAGACGATATTTTGTCTTCGTGTTATTATTTCGACGGTTACCGTTATCGAAGGTTGAGTTACGGAACGCGATGGCTATTTATAGAAGTTTAATAATTAATCTGGAAATACGACCGCTGGTGATAGCTACCTGAAAATAATATGATGAACATATTATGATGAACTAAATCTAGACTAAATCGATACTCTTCTTAACAATTATAGTACCAGTGTCAAGCTTAGAAAAAATGGTGGACAGAAGCAGTAGTCTAAATTAGATCGTCAAATGGTCATGATAATGTCGGATAGTCTAATACTATCATAGGGTAATTTAAAGAACTGCACCAGTACTAACTGAAGAAGAAGTGATAAAGTTCGAAAAGTCAGCACGAAGCACTGGAAAAGATATATGTATAATTTTATGAAAAATATTCTATTACAGAACTGACTTCACAGATGGTGCAGTGGCTTAATTAGTCGTCTCGTCACTGTCACTGCGTCCAGTGTTGAGAGTTCGATCTCTACACGCAACAAAAAGTTTTGTGATTGACAGACAGTTATTGTTTGAGTGTTTTGAATTTATCCCGCAACACAATAACCATTTCTAGTGTGTAATAAAAATATTTTAAAAGGAATAGGAATGTAAATTCGTTTTAAAATATCGATTCTCAATTTGCGTGCTACTGGCAAGATACGTACGTTAAAAAGAAATACTGCGGTCCAACGAGTGCTTAAACCGATTCACTAAATATATACAGTATACGAAGTTTAACGAAAAAGTGCATCCATTAAAAGAATCGATTAATCGAACTGAGTTAGATATGCCTGTCAATAAAAGGCGTGCTAGAGTCAAATTTCGCCAATTAATTTAATAATAAGGATAGTTATTATTCTAAAAGCTACATGAAAACCAGAAGAGATTACAACCTAAATTTAAAACCCTTAAGATCCGGCATCGAACCTTGATTTATTTTTCTCCCGGGTACCGTAAGACCGAATTCGGTCAAAGTGTAACTGTGCCATACCACCCGGGGTCTCGATGTACGATCCCGCTCTGTCCCGACTTCATCGTAAATATCTTGACGTTCCCGGTATCGTAACAGTATCCAAAAGTATTCTCGATACAATCACGTGTTAAAGGTGTGTCGCACTGTGTCTGTGATTATTTATATTGGTTAAAATATGTATCGAATAGATATCGTCTGCAATTCAATAAATTTTATACAATATGACATATGCAACAAATTACGGAACTGTCAAAATAGGTAAAGTGCGTAGTTATTTAAACTGAAAATTGAAACAAACAACGATAAAAAACTATTGTAACATTGAATAAAATTATTTTAATATTAACAATGCCAATAAATTCGAATACTATTCTACTACTATATGTTGACACCGGTTCAAAAAAGTTGGGCAGAAAATCTATATGTTTTGGGAATCCGTCAAATATTCTAAAATACATTCGTCTCGTCGAATCCTCTTATTTTTCCTATTATATAAACCTGCTATTAGTTTCTTTATATGGCGGGTGTTATTCATTTCTGCTCAACCCTTTAGGTTAGCACCCAAAGGGTATAAAGAAGTAGCCTCTGGTTCATAAATTATTTTCGTTCCAACGTTCTTTGTAAGTTCATCACATCAAATAGTTACTTCTATTTGACACTAAGAAAAACAAAGTAACACTGCCACATTTACAACATTATGAAGGACAGTTTCACCAAATATTTATAAGCTTACAACATAATGTACCGGTACATCCAAAGAGAAGAGTCAATAAGCACTTCTCACGTGTACACTCACCCGCAAAAACCACGCGAGTGCACAATTTAAAGTTGTATTTCGTGAATATCATCTCACAACCGGGAATTGGTCAAGTGATACAGTAACAAGATTACGGTACCTTAAGTATTTATCGCGCGGCTTAATTTTGTATTACAATAAATAAGGCACCCCTTAACTCGCGAGCCCGGGTCCAGGCTCACTGTCAAAAATATTGATTAATTTGACAGGTGCATATTTTAAGTAAGATACATTTAGGTTACGTCATATGAATGTGAATGTGAGTAGTGACATGTAAAGGCAAAAGTGGATAGTGGTGTTAAAGATTCTTACTGTAATTTATGCATAGATAGAGGAAATAATTGATAAAATCTTGCAGAAGATGAAAATTTGTATTTACTAATATTTAAAAAAATTAACTCCTACCCTAGAGATAATTCCTGTGTCACGGGAGACTATACAAACATTCAAATAACGGACACAAAGAACAATCAAACTCGGAACAACTATTTGTAGATCACACAAATTTTCGTCCCCTGTGGGAATCGAACCCACATTACTTGGCGCAGTAGCAGTGGCGACGCGACCACTTAAACTAACTACTACGCCAGCCGTGCAGTCTCATGAGTAATGTAGTACACACAAATAGGAATTGGAAAAAGGAATTAAAATCATTTTCATACAATACTATATAATTATGTGCTTTTTCTTGCCGTATAAATGATTCTCTCTTTTTAACAGAAAATTGTTTGACGATATAAGTATGTATATAAATATGTCAAAAAATATTTAGATCGAATAATCCTTTGTTTAGAATACATAATTAGCTTTATAATTTTCGCATCCTGTCGTACTTTTAATTGACATATTTGTCTTTCAAAGTGATAATATTACATATAGATAAGCAATCAGCAACATCCTAAATCATTTTAAGCAAATATATCTCCTGAGCTTCAAGTAAATACAGACTGACGACATCTTCAGAACTTTTTCTGTAGCATAACGTATGCTAAGTTTGTCGTCGAGTCGACAACGAAAATTTATTTTCCTTTACAATCGGTTCGCAAAAATTAAAATGACAAATTACTTCGACTGAATTGTATTGGAGCTTAGTGGACTGATAAAGGCTTTTACTCCAAAATTGAGCGATAGCATTCGATTAAGCCGTAAGTACTTAGCATGACTGCACATTCTTGCCAAACATGAAATGTAACTCATCTTTTTTTAAATTTAGGAATTTACAGAGATGGATACCAGGCGATATGTAAAGTTCCATCCGATAAACTGGTTCAGATAACTTAAGAACCTTTAAAAGAACCGTACGAATGCTACGTTGGGCCAGCGTTAAAGCAGGACCACTGCGTAATTCAGTGTTCAAGTCCCTGGTCGGACTGAACTTTATTTGTTTTTTACGACCAGGAATTCTGAGTAACAGGCCAGTGTCCCGAATGTCCAGTTCCACTATGGGTACAACAGAAGCCATTTAATGTTCTGTGGCTACGGATATATACGACTAACCCACGTAGTTAATATATGTATATTCATTTTGCAATGAATTGTGGTGATACGGCGATGAGAAATGAGATCGGAGAGTCTTAGACCTGTATCTATGATAGACAACAATAAGTTATATATGCATTGCTTACATGCACAACTCCAAACCCCAATTATATTGAACTTAAACGGTGAAACGTATTTTTTTTATATTTAATTATTTTAAAGGTTTATTATTTAAAATATATGTATTAAATGTTAATTATGTCGCGACATAAGTTTATATCGATATATTTCTATCTTATTTTATCGTCATATTGATTTTGAAATGGAATAAATAACCACAATTAAAAAATATCATGTAAAGGATGTACACACATATTCACTTCAATACCAAGAAAATGTAACTAACTGTAAGGAATCAAAGGTTTTCTTTACATAGCCTTAAATTTACTTCTGCTCATACGTTCTCAGAATTTGCATATTTCAATTCATATAAACAAAAGCCAGTCGTTATCAAGATGACCGAACAAATAAATGTCGGACAAAGATTTGAACCACACACCAGTTGACCCTTGCGGCTATCTTGAAGCGCACGTAAGCAAGTAGGTGTCGAGAACTTGCGTCCACATATCACATTATTTATTACATTATAAACGATATCGGGGATCGCGCGCGTTTTGGACGCGCCCCGGCTGTGTGATGACGTATCTCATATTTATGGAGCATACGGGCAATGTCGCCGCGTGTAGGCCGTGATGCATGGCCGCCTAGTGCCGATGGATGTTACTCACCATGTAGCACCCTATAGGGGAAGTGGTAAAGCACCCTAGGGATTCCCAACATTTGCTTTATACAGCTTCAGTATGCGGAAGTATTGACAGTCCTTTGAATGATAGTTGTATGATTTCTTGATACTTGTGGCTAGAATTCTTGATTTTCCTACTGTTAAACATATTACATTCAAAATATGGTAGACATGATGTAGATGTTTTTATATTTAATGAACATGTTTTGGGTTAAATACAATGGTTTTGATTAAATATTTTTATGGAGTTCTAATTTTACATCAATTAGGAACGTAATAATGACTGAAATAGACATTCAGAAAAATACACGTTGAGTATCTAATATTTTTTAGGGTAAACTAGTCTATCATGTGACAACAAATTATTAAAAGTCACTAATAACAGGAAGCAGAGATAGAAATTAGCAGTATCAGATACTCAAAAACAATTAAGAAAAGCCATTATTTTAAAACTATTATCTTGATATTACAAACAATAATAACTTATTCTAAAACATATTCACGTACAAAAAGCAGTTGATGTCAACGTCTATATCCATCGATATTGAAAGGGCACAAATAAGCCAGGCTTGCGCCGGCGCATACACGCGGTGTTAACACAAAACTTCAAAGGGACAGGCAGCTCAATACGAATGCATACAATGCACCGCACCGTGTTGTCACTTGCACACTTTGCATATATATTGATGATGGACAATGGTTTATTTCCATGATCACAGACTGGAAAAAATATTGTATTCTTTTAGGGGCCTACTAAAGATCGACTAATTTTAAAATTTTACTTTTCTGTGAGTTTAAAAAAAACTATGTGACTTTTTAATACTTAGATAATTATTATTAAAGAAATTGTAGGTAACCTATTCAGTTTACCTACAATTTCTTTATTAATAATTATCGTAATAATTTCTTCCGAAAAGATCGTAGTACGTTTCAGAGAATTCTGAAACGTATTACGATCTTTTTGATCTTTGTAATTGCCAAATGTAATTAATATATTATAAGCATATTTCTAGTATTAACAGTTAAATAAATATTTAGGCTAGTTATTTACTTCATCAGTAAATTAAATTGCAAATGATTGCAATAAAAAAATTAAGACATCGTCGCTTCTAAATTAAAATATGTATTTGGTTTCATCATTTTATTCGTGAATGCAATAAAACACGTTGTTACCAAACAGGTAATTTCTTTTACATGTCACGACATAGAACTGATTGCAAAGCATATTGAGTGATAGTAAACTATCACTCAATATGCACACACTACTGTTAATAGTTTTTGTCATTACTAATGTTATATACCTATTTGATACATTTTTAATTTCCTATCAGTATAATGTATTATTTTTATTTCTGTTACTAATATTAAGGTAAGGTCTAAAATATTTAGATTATAAACACAATATTTCGAATATTGTACATACACATACACACCTTTGATATTGTAATATGCCATGTATGACGTATTACTAAGATGCGCTGGTACCCATAACACAAGCTAAGTTAGATCTTACATTGGGTGTCAAAGTATAACAAAAACACTTACTTTGTTTGTTGTTAATGATTGTACATCAATATTATTTGTAAGTATAGAGGAATTGTACAACATTTTAAGTAAGCTAAATTATTATTGATATTTTCGCTGGAATCGTATTGTTCAAGAATATTTTAATATCTGGCATTTCTATAAAATGTCTTATTAAACGAAAGTATACCCCGGAGTGCAAAATCTATATCTTGGAAGCAAGTATTGAAAAACAGTATTATTGTCAACAATATATTTTTCCATAAGTGGAGACACTTATGGGCATTCTTGATGTAAGCAAAGCGCAGCAGAGCGTATTCCTTAGGTGACGATTTTATATATTCCTTTCAACTTAATAACTCTTCCATTATAAATAAATTTCAAAGACACTATCAGTACAACTCTTTAGGAAACAGAATTATGTTCTTGAAATACTATTTGTCAGACAATTCAATGTGTATTTTTCAATAGTCTCTACAATCGGAATGCAATATAGGTTGTCTGAGGATGTAACAGTAGCGACATCTATCTAACAAATAGAAAATACATTACCATTGAATAAGCAAGCATTTGAATTGAGAAAAAAGGCCAAGTTATAAACAAAAAACACAATACCACAAAACATTACCTACTTTAAATATTTTTATCTTTAACTTCTGAAATAAATTGAAGTGCTCGTGCCACCCAAGAAACAGAAAACAAAACTGGATGTACTGTCGACGACCTCAGATATTCTTTACGCTAGAAATATTAACCGTCGCTACGAAAATGCCTCCAGAAAAGATATAAATAAATGAATCAAAAGCATATTTATCTTACGTTATGGTGTCGTGTGACGTAATCAACTCTAATTTACAAATATTTGTACACAAAACCGTAATATGGTTAATTTTAGACCATTTCCACTTTGTTTTTCTTCTATCTGAAGTGAATGATGCAATAAACATCGTATAATAATATCATTGAAGTGAGGAGATAGACAGATAATCACGTGACGTGCATCTTTTCAACATTCGTCGCCATTATGGAATAATGTGATATGTTTACATGGAGTGTTATCTAATTGTCATAATTCACTCAGTCTGGCCCCATTAAATATAAAATTAGAATTAGTAATACTTCAAATAAAATATGCAACCTTTCAAACTAATTGCGATGGATCTTTTCAATACCTTTAAAATCTGAATCTAGATTCTGAATACATTTATATCCTAGCTTATTAAGTCGCAGCGGCACACCGGAGGCCAGTCACTATAGACTTTTAATTATATCTGGCTTTTTGACTGAAGACTTGACTGGTTAAGAACGCATCTTTATGTCATGTAATATTAAAGACCGGATAAATTTCAAAAAGAAAATTATGTGTTCAGAACTGCCCAAAATTCTACGCTTACCATTCAACGTAACCTAAATATGTTAACAGGTTAAGTTGGCTTCGCTTTCAGGCCGTATTCGTAGTCCGCTCTATTATATTGTCAATTGGGGACCTCCACGCATAGTATACAATTACAAGATGTGTTCATCGTTCTGCAATCTGTCAGTTAGGCCCCGCGCTGTCGCACTATAAATAAAGAGAATTTATTCACGTGCAGCCCACTTAATTTATAGCTATTTTGGACACAATGTACCGATGTGATATCCTACTGTAGAACCTAGTAGCTATTCATATATTGTTTCCAGATTTATGTAGGGTTTAATACATTGTCTGTCGTTTTAGTTCAATGGCGTAGGCGTAAGCTACTCGAGTCGGAAAATTGTTTTAAGACTCATCTAATAGACAATAACGCTCCGGCACAACATGAAAATTAAGATTAAAGCCACAATTCACCCTCGATTTTAGTAAACAGACTGCTGATATTGTTTGCATACTAATTTAATTCAATTGCAAGTATATTCTCAAGTACGTTAGAACATGCAAGAAAATTAGCAGTGAGTCAATTAAAATACTTATTTTAATAGAAGCGGAGAATGATATGTATAATAAGCCTTAAAAAGTAAAAGAATTCACAAATGGAAATGAAACGCTCTCCATTTTAACAAGTTGATCTTTTTTTAAAGAATGTATTAATTTATTAGTGTTTTAATTATATATCGTTGAAAAGCTCACTACACAGAAGGATTAACCACTCTACTTATCCTGGTTGACCTCTGTGCATGGTCACATTGACAGAGCAACTGATTTTAGATTGGCTATTCAGCGTCTTTTATTTGTCCTTAATTGGTTGGATGGTTGATCCGATTGCGTAGAACTCGTATCCACTTTATTTATAGAATTTTTCTATAATGTACCTAATTGCTGCCCCTAACATTGAAATTGCAGTGCCGGTTATAGGAGTACTGCATTGTCCACCCAGTATCGGGATACGTCTGTGTATTACCCAATGTGTATTATCTGGTCTATGATACGGTTTCTGGAATCCCGGTGTGTTCAGCCATCTTCCGAAACATCCAAATTGAGATTGGTAATTAAGAAGAGTGTTTATCCATGACCGTCTGAGAAATTGAACGTGACCTTCAAGAGAACACAATGATATTTGTGATGATAATAAATAAGGCATCCTCGAATTATGCTGCGTGACGTACTGTGCTTCATTGTACATCGTCGCACAAATACTGTCAATCAATTCTTTGTCTGTCAATTGATTTATAATCGTACACCCACGAGAAAATCGGGCCATTATTAAATTCAATAACCTGTGTGTTAGTGCGTACCCGTAATTGGTACCGTTAAGTAGCATTCTAGTGCATTGACTGTAGTCAGGATCACAATGCTCCCATTGCGAGTCGAAATTGATATAATCACCGGCTCCTACAAGCTTGCTCATACATATAATTGACTGTTCTGCAGTTGGAACTGAAATATCGAAATCGAACACTTTTTCAACATACGCCGTCCACTCTGAATATATGTCCTCCAATTGTTGGCTTGAGTAAAATCTGGTGCTTGACAACAAGTAAGGGTTATAATTTTGCAAATGATGTGACCATGTTTTCTCATTTTTGTAGAACAGTGCTGCTATATACACTTCTGGTAGTTCTTCATCATCAGTTGACTCGATTATTGAATCAACCATCCGCTGAAAATTTGATATGATCAAATCATTCGTGTTCAATACTTGATTCAAACGAGTTCTTATGTAATCAGGTAGTCTCGTAAACATTTTGTGAACTATTGATCTTAAGTTTACATTGACTAAAAATAAACCGAAACAAATGTGAATATCAACGTAATTTTTATTTTGTTCTGCGTATTCCACAGCTTTTTCTAAGCTTATCAAATATATTTCCAAGTCGTTTTGTAGCGGTAGATCTGAGTAGACTTCTCTATAATAAATTTCAGATCGTCTTGATGCATCAACATGTTTCATACAATGACTAACTGCGCAAATACACAAACAAAAAAGTATTAAAAACCGACGAGGTAGTATTGATGTCATAATTCTGTTTACTGAAGGATTTTTATAGAAATTTTACTGTAAAGAGATTGCACCGTCTGAATTTTAATTAAAACTAAGAGTTGTTATTCGACGACATTGTTTTTATTTCGAGCGATAAGGTTATGTTAAAAACAAATTAGGTACATGATAAGTAGAGTCATGCAACAATTTCTCAAATATAATTTCAAAAAAATTACAATTAAACTGAATGGAAATAATATAAATTAAATTCCAAAAATAATGGCAATGAAAGTAATTAATATGAATAGAAATGATTAATAAAACCGGGATTACATTTTTGGGTCGGGCGGTTATTGTTTGATTTTTATGTTAGGAAATTCTAACTAATAGCCTAGAGTCTGGGAGTTCATATAGTTAATACATATCCGCTTATCCTTTCCAGATATACAAGCATGACTCTCTGTAATATAATATTACATTACCTTATGTAGAATTAGTCAAAAGTGCTGAGTATTACAAATAATTCCTTTTTCGTCGTCACTTAACTGTACATAATATTTTATGAACAACTAAGTCCAGGGCTTATTCACTATCGGGTATAACAAAGTTGCAGGTGGCCAGTTTAGTCGCTTAGCAAAAGTACAATGCGTACTTAAGATAGCCCCTTCCTTATAGTTCTGATTCAAGTCTTTGGTTATAAATGATAATGTCATTTAAACTATATCTTTGAAGTATATGCAAATTTCAAGTAAAGGTAATAATCATAAATTTTGCAATATCAGCACTTTACATAATAGAATATTGAAATTTTCATTCTTCAAAAGCGTGCAGTGCGTAGCATTTATAATTTAGACCCACGAGTTTCTCTGAAAAAGCGTTTTAAAGAAATTAGTATACTCACCGTTGCGTCGCAATATATATTTACGAATATTATGTTGATAAAACATAATATTCACTTATATAATAAGAATAGTGATATTCACAACTTAAACACTAGAAATAAGTATAAGTTAGTAGGTCCGTATCATCGTTTACATAAAGTTCACAATTCATTTGCGGGACTCAGTATACGCTTTTTTAATAAACTACCGATTGATATTATAAATTTACCTTTACTCAAATTGAAAAGTACTGTTGATAGTCAGCTTATCCGGAAGGGCTATTATTCAATCAATCATTACTTAAATGATAAAAACTCATGGAACTAGTTGCTTTTTTTCATACAGGATTCAGAAAATTAATGTATGTATGAATGTAAGTCAATTTAGTTATGTGAAGGTACTTCGTGTTTATTTTGTAATATTCAAGTAGCTTTCTTTTCTTTTAAACAAATGTTATAAGTATTAACCTAAATTTTGTTTTAACTACATTTGGTCACAAAGTGTAAATGTATGCGTCCTTATTACTACTGTCTATTACAAATGGCTACCTACTGATAAATATTATTTCAAACCTCAAATGCTTCTTACATAATATTATTAACTTTTCTTTATTTTTAGTATTTAGTTTTATATGGACAGTGACATATGGCATAATGACTGCAACACCTGGTACATAAATGAGTTGTAAAATACGGAAATTATAAGTTGATGGCGATTTATAAGAGTGGCCTTGAATTTCTTGCAGGTATCTTCTCATAGGCTCAACCTTTTGCCTGAACCTTGCAACTAACACAAATGTAAATGCAGTAAATGTAATAAACTCACTAACCCCTTTGACGTTCATAAGTGTTACTTTGTGACCTAAGTGAATAAATGATTTTTGACTTTGACTTTGACTTAGGTAATTCTATTTTATCTGTCTTTTAGAAAGATATCAATGATAGAAAAATTTTATACATGGTACCACATTGCTGTTAATTTTGGAGTATTTTTATTATAAAGTATGGAATACATTAGGACATCAGCTTCACCACATGCTTATCATATTACAAACATTTCAAGGGAAACATGCGATACAATTAGGACACCGTCACTCATTATGAATATTATTATGAATTTATTTTTAAGTAGAAGCATGTACACCGTTCTTTATGATTATTATACACTAAGTTTGCTTTTTATTGTTAAATATTATAATATATCAGAGGAAAAACGACTTCGAAACGGCACTTGAAACAGTTATACTGGTAGTAAATTGGGTTCGGAGTAACAGCGCGGCGTCCGGAAAGGCAGCCGGCAACAAGCTCACTTTCTATCATAGGTGACCTTATAGGTACCTTATAGGTTACCTTATATATAATTAGCGAATTGTGGTAATTTCCACAATAGGGTAGTCGACTATCATTCTTATTATTTAACTCTAATAGCCTTACCCAGTCTCCAAAACAGAAATCATTCTTGCTATCTCCTCCAAAATAAATAAGCTAGAAGCGTTTCAAATCTGGTACCAGGGATATTGACAAATGACAAAAAAGAAAGCACGATTTCACGAAACTACTCTATAACCACAATTTAACGTAGATGTTTGAGGGAAATCTGAAGATATTCCCACTATGATGCACATTTTTTCTTACTTGCAATCAATTTTAATACTGTTTGGACAAAAAGATTTTATTTGATTACTATTTGCTTGCTTTAACGGTAAAGGAAAACATCGTGAGGAAACCTGCATGTCTGAGAGTTCTTCATAATGTTTTCAAAAAATATGTGAAGTCTGCCAACCCCTACTGGGCCAGCGTGGTGGACTATGGCCTAACCCTTCTCACATTGAGAGAGGCCCGTGCCTAGCAGTGACACAATTAATACAGGGCTGATATTATTATTATTATATTTGCTCTTGTGTGGAAAATAATATACGTACAATATCAAACATATGCAACTACACTATTCCCCACCTCTTCGGTTCGAAAGTATACCGACGTAACCTCATCACAACTTCGTCACCGTGTGTTTTTACACAGATAAACTAGACTGAAATTCTATACACCCTAAAGAACCTAGTCTAATATGTATATCCACCAACTTATCTAACTTATAGCAAGAGTAAAAGATCATTTATAAAGTGTATAACATTTACTTCACGTCAAGATAACCTTAAACTGCTGCGGCCATTTTTTCGCATTTTATACTCACAGACCGCTTTACGAGGTGAAGAATTCCTTGTAAGCTGTATCAATTGTATAACACTTTACCTACTGCGTTAATATAAACTTCGCACTTATTGTCTTTCATTGTAAAAACCATATATGTCAGTGAGAAAGGTTTTATAGAAAATATAGTTCTGGAATATTAACATTCAAATTTCAACTTTATCAGAAGGGCATAGAATATATTTTAGGTCTAGATTTTTTACAGGGTCCTGACAACAAAAAGTGCGTATCAAAATGTTTACTTTGCGCATTACTTTTGAAGCTTATCACTTTTATTGCCCATAAAGCGTATTAATGGCAAGTTACTTGTTGTAAATCCCATTGCCGTTTTAAAGGAGAAGTCATTTGAAATTACTTTTGCTTGTGATAACGCCATGTTGTAAGTGAGAACAACCCCCTTAAATTTATGAAGATAATTTTGTTTTATATTTATTTATTGTTATAGAAAAGTAGATGCAGAGTAAATAAAGGCGTCGCCGTGTATAAAAACATGTTCATTTATTAGCAATATCTTTTACTCTTGCACATCTGAAGATATACAGTAGTATTAAAACCTTTGATAGAATAACAATGCTGATTATCTAAAATAAATAAAATCATAAGAAAAAATGGCAAGCCAAGCATTTGTAAACGATGATTATTGAGATTTTACATATACACTTATTATTAAGTGGGTATGTATTCGACATTATTCTAATTAATGGTCTGGGTCATACCACCCTCTATTACAGCAGTGTTATTATAATATTACTTTACAACTGCACAAGTCAGCGCTATACACAGTGTATAGTTCTGTCTTGTGCTCTCGTAAAGTAGGAGTAAACTTTCTGTAATACTGCTATGAGAAATAATGTTAAAGCTCCTGAAAACCTTCCTAAAACATCACTGTTATCATATACAGACTCTTCATAATTTTTTATTGTAATGCACTGAAAATCCTATCTCAATCTTTGACTCGCTACTGTGCAAAATTATTTATCTCTTAGCATTATACATTTTTATCGATATGACAGAAAAAAACACTGACACCAACATATTAACATTTTTATTTGTTGCGAATTTCAAAACTGTCACGTTACATTAAGAACCAAACTACAAATTAATTACAATAGGCAGTGCTAATAATACACTGTACTGTAGTACTGAGAGTGTACTCACAACGATGAAGTCGTTATAGAACAAAATAAGTAAATTGATCTTCTTAATAATAAAATCATCGCATTTAATATGAATTTAGAAATCACAGGTATATTAGATGACAAAAACACGCACATCGCTCATACAAAACATATATTATAACGGTTCACGTTATCGCAACAAAAACAATGTTAAGTACAACCAAAAGCTCTGAACACTGTCCACTCCATCTTCCAAGATAAATGAACGAGATTGTCGCGTAACAGCTGACAATGTTTAGGTATACCTAACCGAAAAATTACCAGTCCTTTTTATACCTGCCAAATCAAATGTCAATTAAAATTCAACCTTATAGTGATTGTTAATAAGACACAATTGTATATGTACAATATAAATTTATCTTTGTGTAAATGGACAACGCCCCGAGACAAGATCTGCAAAAATTAAAATGTAACAAAAAATGTTTATACAATGAGATATGCTCCAGTCGTCCTATCAAAGAAAAAGATCCTGTAGCTGTTTTTAAGGATTGAAAAACTCTCGACTGTTAAATGAAAAGTTACTTCTTTTTCTTCCTCCAAATACCTTTCTTAAGTACAGCCCTAAAATTTATTTTAAACACAATGGAGCTGCTTTAAAATACCTAATGCTGCAGTTTCAAAATTTATTTATACTTATACTGATTATAATCAGTATCTAATTAATTGATTTTATGTTTCACACATCAATCTTTAATTATTGCGATTACCATTTCCTAAACGTATTACTTAAAATTGTAGTCATAAAACTAGTTATAATTAAATGATAAGAGTCATTGTATCGATAATAATTAAATAGTTAATAACTTCTAACAGTCAGTGTTCAAAATTAATTACTTGCTTATCAATGTAACGCAACGGCATTTTTCTTTAGATAAAGAAATATGCATTTGTTATCTCAATCATTTGTTTGATGACAAAATATTTTGATAAACCTTTCCTCATGATGAGACATATTTGTGGAATTTCCGTGTAACGGGTGGTGAGGTGACAGACCCTCAGACGCTTTTAGATTGTATAATAAGTGACATAAAAGCTGTATTTCTTAATATTTTTAAAGCGTACGAATTATTTTAGGACTTTCGTAAAACATTTGTTCATATGTCATTGTACCCTACCTTTAGATATAAACATACACTTTATAAGCTGTTTTGTAATCAAACGCTTAAGAATAATAGTAGACCTTAAAATATCAAATATTAACAAACTTCACTAGTGTCACGCGGACCGGTCGTGTCACAGCTCACAGCGGCTGCGCCCGCGGTGGAGTGGGAGCGCAGCGGCGGCAAATAAAAGCACGGCTACGCCTGGATCACGGAGCTTCCGCCTGCTGCCGCCTGTCCTAAAGTTAAGAGGTCCACTGTGCTCCTGCCGGACCTCGCACCGAAGCCTTTTCTACCAGAACCACGCCCTGATACTAATTGTGTAAATCTACAATTAAAGATCGTGTAATTGCGAATTATAGTTTTTAAATTATCCCCGCTTCCTTGACTTTCCTGGTCGACCACGTTCTAAAAACGTGGTCGACTAGCACTACGTAACACTAGTATAAAATATCTTATTTAGGGTATTTTTTATGAACCAGATATCTTACTATATTCGGACCCAGAATGCAGCCCTGTGGGATCTCATACTAAAACCTCTAAGCAAGGACATATTTTAGGTCCTTACCAGATTATACTTGGCAGACGAATAGTAACACCAAAAGAATTTGACATATTAACGAGTGAACTCATTCAAAACTTACATACTCTACATAGAACTACTCATTTGTCTACACGAATGCACATTACACCAGTTATTTTAGTCCCACCTAATAGGAAAATGAGTAAAATGTTATAATTGTTTAGTTTTGTCACATGCAATATAAAAATATAGATATTATTATATGTCATGTATCATATAGCAAATACCTCGAAAATAATTAAAAGACAAATATCTTTGGCAGCTTTTTTTAATATTTACGTAACATGTATTACAACTACAAACTACTGCCATCGATGTCCTTTTTTAGTATCAGCGGACTTTAAATACTTTTTAACGAAAGACCCAATTTATACTTGGACTGCTCGGCACACAATTTTTGTGGTTATGCAGATATGAAACTCATAATACTCGGAGCACTGGCAAGAGGTAAAGACACTAACGGCTGAACCCTTTTCGCAAGCCGCAGCAGTTTTAAATGTTGTTATTATGTTGTATCATTTTTATAAGCTCAAGCATGAGTATAGATTAATATTATTACAAATAGAAATTGGAAGAGACAAAAAATATATTCATATTGAAATATACGTACATATTTTAGCATATTAATTGACGATTCACCTTTGCCAAGTTTGCGCTCAATAATCAGGAAATCTAACTAGTCATTCATAAAAAAAAAACATGTTTCTGTGATCCCGAGTCCAGTAATTCTTTCCTTACTTAACAAATGTTTAAAAGCAACGCCTTCCTGTCCTCTACTGCTATTATTTACCTGCGACTCACCATATAAACGGACTACAAAAATTTGTTAGATGCTGTCATCTTGCGGTAACAAAATAAACATTTTAGGTAAAACAAAACGCCGGGTACTTTGACCTGTTTGTATTATACTGTGATGAGTCAATAAGGATAAAATGAAATTCTATTTTGAGGCTTTTTAGGAATTTTATATCAACTGCAATTTATGTGCCAGCTATGTGCGCTGTCGTGTAAGGACACAGGTTGAAAAAAAACAGGCAACATTGATCCATTTTTTAATTTGCATATTACAGATTTAGCTAGCTACAAGCTTACTATCCTCGTGCGACAAACTAGTTTTTTAAAAAGAGTAAGGTCAATTTATACGTACTTGTAGCCTATCTTTTGGTAAAATTTCAACTAAACGCCAATGTATCACAAATTAATAATACATTTTTTTGTTTTAAAAAACTACTTAAACATTTCGGATTAAGGGTAACAAGTATAACCATCCAAAACCCTTAAATTTTTGTAACATATTTTTAATTTGTGTTGTTATTCCTTTAACCGTTATCTCCTAAACACAGGCTATCCTGTAGCCTATCTAGGAGAACAGTTCTCCTCCCACACAAAATTGTAGATCCAAATTTGACTGATAATATAACCTGTTATTGTAAATACCCTACAATCCTTTTCGTGTAAATAATGTTATTATCATTTATTGACACTCCCACAAAAATTACGCTTTGTGTCATTTAAAGTTATCGTAGCAGATTAAAGTAATATTTCTATTTATTTATTCATAAAATACAACTTGAAAGCGGCCCGGACATTAATTGTAAAACTATATACTAAAGGTAATAATTTAGTAGATTTTGGGAAATACGATTTTTACAGACACACTAATATAATGCTAATTGTGTCATGATGTTTATTGACAGAAAAGCTTTTACAAATGTCATAACTGTTCTATCAATAGACAGTGCATGTTCACCAAAAACAAACTACACAGAAGCCGTTTAGTCACGAGCTGCGCACCGTACAGTACGCCCACACAATTTTAAATACAAAATTTATCGCGAGATCTTTATGCGTAACTGTCCAAAAACGTTGGCGAAACAACACATAAAGAATCAATGTTAAGGCCGATGCATGACAGAGAGCTAAAGAGGTGTAGGATAGTTAGATAAAATAAAATTGTAGCTAACATTCTACCGAAGGGACTGTTAACGCAAATATTCATTCGTTTTAAAATATAAATTTGTCTGGGCTAGTTTCATAATTTGAAACTTAATCTAGAATGAAATACAATTAGATAACGAAGAATAAGGGAAGAGGGTAAATGCTTACATAACATATAAAAAAAATGTGGGTGATTAAGACGGCAAAGTGAGGTTTTAAAAATGAGAAATAATGAGAGATGACGTAGAAAATTAAATGATAATCTTTGTATCAAATGCAACAAAAACTCAAGTCATTTTGTAACACGGCCACATCAAAATATAAACAAAAATAGAGAACATATTTCGACAAAAACAACAACATAAAGATAGCGACTCTGTATGTGAAATAATCTGAAAGTCTAATCGTATCCAACATTTTAACAACTACCAAATCTTTGATTCTTTGCTCGGCTCATTGCTTTGTCTTGTAGCCAAAGCACTGGGTATTGAGAATTTGGTCTCTTGTGTAGAGCCTTTGTTAATTCCAATTCTTTTCTTTCTGCTTTTATAGTTATACTATAAAGCATGTAAAATATATACATATATACACAAATTATTCTCAAGAAATATAAACTAAAGAGAAAAATAAAACAACAAAATTAAAAAGCGTCATAATATTCCTCCGGATCATCGTGTCGTCAATTGGCAACGTGCCCAGAAGACTGGCAGCATTGCTACGTTGAATGGCAATACTTATTCTTTGTGCACAGAAAATACCAGCCATCAGTCACGCGAAGCTTCGATCAGCCGCTTAGCTAGGTCTCTATAAACAAACCTAGCACTTGGACCCCATGGCCCCAGCGTTTCGACACCAAACGGCTGAAATATGTACTCACCAATAAAGTTTTGATATTCATGCCGTTTGAGCGTCTCCGCTGATGCAGTAGCAGCACCAGCACAACCCGCTAAACTAGAAAGATGTAATGGCGCAAGGGTGTTGACACAAGTTGCGTCCCACACCCAAGGCCTACGCATTTCCCATGGCAGTAATGACATACCATCTGTCTCTTGCCATCGTCGCGTACCAAGTCGCCGGCGTTCCGGCTCAGCTTGAACCTTAGTTCAAGCTGAGCCGGAACGCCGGCGATGACAAGAGCTCGATGGAGTATGTTATTCAAGTTGGCGTATCATACGACCAGCACTCCTGCTGTCGACGGCTTCTCCACAAAGACACCGATGCGGAGAAACACAAGAAGTACCTAAGCGCAAACTAGAAGCAATGCGGAATGTCGTATCGTCCAACATGGTACCTATGTTAGACGACAGGAATGCCTGACGCCAAAGGCCTGACTCCCAGTCCCCCACAGTCAGGAAATAAGCACGTTTAGCAGCAGAGGACGATGTATTTATGAGATTTTCTCGAACTATGCTGCATAACAGCCCATCCCAATGTCTCTGAGAGAGTCGGTTTTTGGATAAATCAGTGCCTGGGCGTCGCTTGGCGTGCTTGGAAGTCTCCAAGCGTTCACGGCGTCGATCATGCATAGCACTTAAAAAAATTAACCAGTGCCGGTGCCAAGATTTTCCTGGTCAATTCCTCTGTGCTATGAACCGAAGACAGGAACGCTGGTAAACTTATATCAGTAATTTTTCGAATGCCAAGACCACCTAAGAGAACAGGTAAGCTCGCTTGTAGCCACACCCGATCGTTGAAGGCCATATTTAAAACTTTTATGGATGTTCTGTATAATTGAATGAATTTTTGCTAAAAGTGTCAAATATTTCTAAAAATGTGAAGATCGAAAGACATGTGTAAATCTAGGGACGAAAAGACTAAAATTACTGGCCCAAGAGGATCACTTTACTGACAACCAACGGCTGATTCCAAAAGGTTTTCCTTGTAGATTAATTTTGATGGATATCTGTAACACTGCCAAATTAACTAATAAATTTTAGAGGTGTCTAATTTGACTTATGTCAACAAAGTGTCACTTCACTGAGTTAAAGGCATTCTTTAATTCAGTGTTTAAGTTTCCTATTTATATGTATAGTTGTTATGTAGTACAAATTTCCACCCACATCACTTAAGCCTTATTTCGTCAACACTGTTACCATACGCACTGGCACCACATCTCTGGGTTCTTTGACCTACACGAAGTGCCAAATTTAGTCCGATATCAAATGTTTTGGCTCATTCGCTAAATTGAGTTTATTTGTCTTTTTGTTGGTCAAATTAATGATTGGTCACTCATTCTTAGGACCTTGTAACACGTGTGTATCAGGCTGAAAAGTGTTCCTTGAGTTTATCTTCAACGATAAATTAATATTATATCAGCTTCTTTTATTTAAAATTACTGTTATTTTCTACAACTTGCATACGTGGATTCTATATAAAATGCAAACCAAATATTGTGCCAAAATAGTGTTTTATAGAGAATGAAATGTTTACATTATTAATTATGTAAATAAATTAATTTTACACAATTTGTGTTCGATGTAAGTTCGTTTAGTGTCTTCCCAGATACGTTGCTACACTTCACCATAATAATAATTATGGTTGCTGTTTTTAATATAATTTAACAAACCATATTTGTTATAAATTAAAGCAACCACACATGTAAATGGTCATCAAATTGAGCTATCAAAAGATATCGACGTAATAGCTTAATATGAAAAATAGAGCAACCATTATACAAAATGGTAATTTTATACAAAATAAAGCATCATGATGGCTTTTGTTGACATATAACATGTTAATCGTTTGACATATAATATATTTCACGATGAAAGCAATGGTTGCGTTCATTTGGTGCTATTGGATATTTACTAATAAATTTGCCATTTTTTATGTAGAAAATTCCTTCGTTGTATTTTTTTTCATTCGTTTGACTTGTTGTATTTTTTTCAGGTTATGCTTATTGCCTAAGTAGACTATCGGCAGCAGAAGATACCAGAAGTAATTAAAGGTCCGATTCCAAATTCACTTATGTCTGTCTGTACTTATTGTCAAGCATAGAACAAACCACGATAATATCTAGATAGTTTATTTCATTGTAGTTTAAACTGCGGCTGATATTAGAGGTTATAGAGATCGGATATTCGGATGCATATTTACCTAGTAAGTGATAGATATATTAATAAATACAAACAATACACATAAACTGAAGTCCGAAAAGTAGTAAAATCGTCACACGCACTCAATAAAAATAATACAATGAAAAGTATTTTCATTAGATATTGAAACGATTAAATTAGTGGAGGGGCATTCATTTTTACATTAGACGGTATCTAACACTATGTGTGTATTAATGTTTTCTTAAAGCCCTGACCTTTCATTTCAGTTCTGGTTTTTTATAAGGGTAGTCTCTCTACGTGTGTCAGCAAGATCATTAACAATCAACAAACAACGCGTAGATGTAGATATTCATTTAATTACTAAATTTAGAATTTTAGATTTATAGATATACAAGAATCACACAAATTCTAGTTTGCAGTGCATCTACCCTAATAGAATAACTTAAACAAAAGCACCATCAAACTAAGTAAACGCGCAAAGATTTACATATTAAATGGAACAAATCTGGATTCAGTATTAAAACATAAATTTTCACTTAGCTCCCTTATCTCGTTCCATTGTTGAATTCAGAGATAGGTCCAATTAAAAATTTGTAAAAGATAGCACATATCGATTGCGCTAAAAGGCCACCGGTGTTTCATTAGGGCCTTTTAAATGTATGTATGGTTTTTATTGTATCGCCTATTTTACCAGTTTAACTTCGGTATTTGTATAGAAGCACGGTATGGCTTTGACTGCGCCGATTCTTTGAAGATAAGAGATAGAATCGAATATCTATGGATCGTTTTAAAATGTTTGCGATTGTTTCGATTAATTCGATGTGGGTAATAATCGAACAGAGTTTTATTTGTTGTTTTTTTAATAGGATAGCTACCTCGTTGTATAGGATAATTGCCTGTATTTGATTTTGTATGTATCTAATTTTATAAGTAAATACAAAAAGCAACATCTAAATTGGTTATTAATACTTATAATTTGAAATTTAATGTATTGCAGTATTAGTATATTACAATTTTCTTCTAACGCCTGCATTTAAAAATAGGTTACGTCATATCATAGTATCGTGCACCTTCTTTCTATTTAACCATCATTTGCCAAATTACAAATCAATTTAAATCTAACAGATTTTTTGAAAAAATTAGCAATATAAATGTAATCAGGTATCTGAGTCATTTTTTTTTTTAGTTGCCTGGAAGTCGGCACTATGTTTACTGCAAATCGTGACATCCAAGGTACGATGTTAAGTTATGTGTGACAAAATTCTCACGTGTCGTGGATTTGAACGCAAGGTCTCTGACGTCTTGGTAATTTAACAGTCGACTTACTAGGATATGGCTGCTCTTATCATTTCCCTATTATCCGTGTATTAAACAGCATGTATCGAACACTGCGCGTAGGCCACCGCCCACAACAATCCTAACTGCTTACACAACCAGTTGCAGTTCTGCAACCGATCGCTTGAGCACTGTTGACTTCGGATGAACACGTATTTATATTGATTATAAATCTTAACGCGAGATTTGAACATGAGATGTATACAGGGTGATGTTAAATTTGTTTTAATCCACCCAAGAATAGAACGCGAAATTAACGTCTTTTATTCTTAAACAACCACACACGAAGAAAATCCAATCCCGAAACAAACATACGTAAAACACAAAAAATAATTGAGTGTTGTGGTAGTGATAAAGCGTATAATTAAACAACTGCACTATTAGGCAAGTTATCGATTAGAGTGGCTGCATATTATGCCAAGGAACTCTAATAAACGCGTAATACGCGGTCCTTTAGAAGGTGGTAATCTGTCCCCGTAATAAACTCCCCCCTCTTTGAAGCAAATATGAACGTATGTCTGATTGTTCGCTGTTGTCTTACATCATGTTTTGTGCGAGAAGCAATGATACTATTACAGCTTTTTTATTTTCCCCTCTAGACTGAGGTGAGCAAGGTAAGGTGAAACTACGGAACTCTTACCTACCGAGTGAAACGCAGGAAAAGTATATCTGTTGCCGTTTCTAAAGCTTACACTTAGGACTCTCTTTGGCATGAGACAATTTATAAACAGGATCTAAAATTATTTGACTACACGAATGGCGCAGTAATTTAAGTGGTCGCTTTGCCATCGTCACTGCGCCGAGTGTTGTGGAGTCGAATCCCACAGGGGACAACATTTATGTAATCCTTAAATGTTTTTTTCGAGTCTAGCTGTTCTTTGTGTCCGTTTTTTGAGGTTTGTTATATTCCCGCGATACAGTAATTATTCCTAATAAGGTAAAGAAGGAAAAATAACACTATAAACAAAATTATAAACAGAGTTTTACTACATATTTCTTCGTTTGGTTAGGCTAAACTGTAGTCACCAACGTATCGCCAATTGAGGTAAGCCCTTACGTAATAGCAGGTGAGCTACTGCCATCTGCTAAGTACAGTTTCAGACGCCGAATACTTGCAACAATACCTTTGATTTTCTCAGTAGCTACACCTACTAAGAGATCCTATTGATCTACAGTTAAATTATGAATACAGACAATTTAATTCTCATTAACCACCTTGTAGTCAGAGAGAGCTTATCTTGTTATTATCCGACTACGGCGAAGCCAAAAGGAAGGGTAATGATTATGGCAGTCTGGGTATGTATGTTTGTATGTTCCACCGTAGCGCCTAAACTACTGAACCGATTTTAATAGGCTATATAAATTTTAAATTCATCCTTTTGCGACCCCTTTTTTACGTGACGTGTGAAATAGGCTATATAAATATTAAATTCGTCCTTTTTAAACCTTTTTTTTTACGTAGTCGGGTTATAATTTTAAACTTTTTCTTGTATAATACGCATTCTACGACACAGTGTCGCGGCAGACATTATGATAATTGGAACAACGTAGATTTTCTTCATTTGGCATCTCAAAACCAGCGTCTCAAAATATATTTTCAAACTCTATCGATGAATTTAATAGGCACAATGTACTTATTAGCATGGCTTGTGGCAATCAATACAACTTTAACTTTCTAAAATATTTACTTACGTTTTTACCATCAGTTTATTATGGCTACTACTGACATAGGAGAAGATCTAGATGCATATGAAATTGATTGCCATTTGATTAATGAGGCAGAACAATGTGAAGTGATACTAACACCCTCTTATAATTTTAAGATACTTACACTAAATATTAGGAGCATTGCAAAAAACTTTGACAGTCTACTCACTGGCATTAAACGTCTACGAGTCAACTTAGATATACTATGCTAAACCGAATGCTGGTTAAACGACAATACCATCATTCCACAAATCCCTGGGTACTCTTCTTACAAAACCAATAAATTTATTAATCAAAACGGAGGTGTGGTATTCTACATTAGGGACTTGTGGAATGCTGTAAGCAAAGAACCAGTTCTCGAAGACGCCAATAGTGTTATTATAGAAATACCTAATGTTGTTACAATTTTCGCAATATATCGCTCACCATCCTTCAGAAGAGTTGATAACTTCCTAAATTCGCTAGATGCAAACCTTGCATTATATGACGACAGACGACCATTCATCTTAACAGGTGACAAATATAAATATCGGCAGCATGTCTGATGATAAATATTGTACAGAGTATATGTGTCTCCTGGCAGAATATGGACTATCACCTGCTATCACCAAACCTACTAGGTTTTTCTATATTAGATCACTACTTCGTGAGAACTAAAGACCCAGTAAAGGGTATCGTATGTCAATTAGACCTTACCGACCATAACCCTATTTTGCTAGGAATCAATAGATCTAAAACTCACACTGCACGTCCCAATCGCGTTGTCCTATAAAGGGACACCGTGGAAATCAAAAATAACTTAGAAGAAATAAAGTGGACAGAACTATTAGACGAAACAGACGTTGATAAGGCTGTAAAGGTTTTTATGGACACACTACTAAGGGTCGTAGACAAACACACTTACAAAGTTAAGATTAGCCGAACTAAATACAACCTAAAACCATGGGTAACCCCCGGCCTAATGCGCTGCATGCGGCACAAAGATCGTTTACACTTACGTGCAAAAAATAACCCTAGTGACCCTGTAGCTCAATTAATCTACACTAGATACCGTAACTTTTTTGTGGAACTAATGAGGAAAGTTAAGAAAACCTAAAAAGCTGTGGAAGGCTATTAAAAAAATATGTCATATCTCCAATAAAAACTCGCAATCCAATAAATTGCTTTCCCTTCCCGGAACGAACAATTGGAAACAATCCCTGAACTTATCCAATGATCATTTCTCTACCGTCGGACAAAGCAAACACAAAACAACAACAACTAGCAAATACAATATTACTAATCAATAACGCAGATGAAAATATACTAGCAGCTAACACAACAACTTTAGACACCCCATCTAACTCTTTCTTTCTCGAACCTACGGACACTACAGAAGTGGAAGCTATGATTAAGAATCTGGATAACGATAAAGCCCCGGGCATCGACAATTTAAGCAATAGTCTGATCAAATCTATAAGAGACTCAATAATTGAACCACTAACTATTATTTATAATATAAGCATAATTTCAGGGCAGTTTCCCAGTGATTGGAAAACAGCTGTGGTTTGCCCAATTTTTAAAGCCGGTGATGCAGACTCTCCAGAAAATTACCGCCCAATCTCTCTTTTAGGAGTCTTCTCAAAACTTCTAGAGAAAATAATAAACAAAAGGCTTACTAAATACCTTGAAGAAAAAAGTTTAATCTCAGCAAATCAATTTGGCTTTCGTCAGGGTAGATCGACCAATGATGCAGTGACTAGGTTAACTTCTTTTGTGGTATCGGTGTCTTCTTAGATCTGGCAAAAGCCTTTGATACTGTCTCCGTGCCGAAACTATTAAAGAAACTGGAAAACAAAGGTATAAGAGGTATTCCTTTAGAATGGTTCAAAAGTTATCTGACGGCGCGGAAACAGTATCTTAGAGTCTCTGGCCAACTAAGTGACTCCAGAAATATTAATTATGGTGTGCCACAAGACAGTTTGTTAGGACCTAGTTTGTTCAATATATATATAGATGATATCCACAAACTACTTCTCCCCAATTCGGAAATGATTTGCTACGCGGATGACACTGTTATACTCTTTAGGGGTGCAAACTGGAAAGAAACATTTGTCAGGGCAGAAAGTGGCATGGCTACAATAGCGAATTGGCTTAATAACAACCTTCTGACGCTTAATTTAAACAAAACCAAATTCATGTGCTTCCATAAAACTGCCGCTTCTGCTCCGCCTACTTCATCAAAATTAAAGTTACACATATGTCACAACCCATCCTCTACTAAATGCACTTGTAGCATCATCGATAGAACTCCTGAAATCAAATACCTTGGTGTCATGATAGACCAAAAACTTAATTTCCAAATCCACATTAACTCCCTTTCGAACAGAGTAAGAAAAACTATAAAGATAATGAGACAACTAAGATATGCCGCCTCTCCAGAAACACTTAAAATTACTTACTATGCACTGTGTCAATCACTGCTCATCTACTGCATCCCCTGCTGGGGTGGAGCAGCCAAATCACACATGATTCAATGACTCCTAAGTGTCCGGAAACTTTTCATATACTTTATTATTTTACCTGTGCACAAAACAGTTATTTCATCTCCGGAATATAACGATCTGATCAGCCGTCGTCTCTTTAGAGTACCTGTACCTGTATGTCGCACTAAATTTGCCCAACGCTTTTACCCGTTCCTATCAGCTTACGTTTATAATATTGCTTCCAAATGCTGTGACATACGTCTGAATACAGCATCAGGGACAAAAATAAAAGCCTATGAATGGTTAAGTAAACTCACTTATGAAGAGACAGAACAGTTGTTAACCACGATAGCATAGAACATATTTACTTATTTATAATATTTAGAACTATGTTTTACTAATATATATAATAGTATTCCCTATATGTGTTATATTTATAGTTTAATAAGTATATAATATAATTAGAAATTTAAACGTGATCTCTTAGTTTTAAGTATTTTAATATTCTTATTTTGTTAAATTGTCTTGGTGTCTTGCCTTATATAGTTATAAACACTGTTTTACTTGTTTCTATTATAATTATGTAATTACAATTGTGAAGTGCAGGAGCTCTAAATCTCTATTGTAACTACGTTTGGCTGGGACCCCACGATACAGGCTTGCCTAGTGTGGGGACCGCGTTAAATATTTACCTGATAAGATCTGCTACACTAACTTTATATTTTGTTAAGCACTTTTATAACTTTTTTATGTTACAAAATAAACTACTTTTTCATTTTTTTTTTCAATATTCAGACTCGTCACAGCGTTTAATATTATGTGTGGATCAAATTGACTACACGGACTGCGCACTGATTATGGCAGTATCTATGATCCGCCCGCTCTGTGTGTTGAAATGCATTTATTTATATAATATTGTCTTCTGTTTACGCGAATGTTATTCATTGAAATTAAACTACTATATACGGATTTTATCGCGTTGTTTATTTATCACTGTATTACAAAATGTTGAAAATATTACACTACTACTACTATTGATTTTATTTTACTAATTTATAAGCTAATAAAATTATTTAAACTATTAAATCTATTGTAATAGTGTAAACCAAAAATAAATAGATTTAATAGATTAAATAATTTTATTAACTTATAAATTAGTAAAATAAAATCAATAGTAGTAGTAGCGTAATATTTTCAAAATTTTGTAATACAGTGATAAATAAACAACGCGATAAAACCCGTATATAGTAGTTTAATTTCAATGCATTTATTTATTTATTAAATAGCACGACCACATCATACATTAATTAGTTACATAAAATTTGGCTAATATTATGGCACTTACGGTGTACATAACATTGGCTGGTTAAATGTTAGATGTTTACATTTTTATATAACTATTAGGTATAACTTAATCTAATTTTAATCTATTTAAAAAGGTTATACCATACTAGAATAAAACAGTTTTAGCAATTGAGCTTTGGATTTGCTAAACTAAAAACGTCAATGTTTGGATAATATTACACTGAATAAGAACTCGGTGTATAGGTGATTGCCGACCCAAATTAGTTCTACAAAATGTTATATGAAAGGTTCTATTGGTTTTATGCCAAGGATAAAAGCGAGGAATAGCCGGTGGTACTTTTTCTAATAGATAATAATAATATTCTACCACATACACACAACACCATCTAGCCCAAACTAAGCAGAGCTTGTACTATGGGTACTAGACAATGGATAAACATACATATATACTTTTTTTTTGTAAATACATACATATTATACATAGGTATATACATGTTAATTAATTTATAAAGAAGACACAAAAGGCTAATATCCGTCGACGACTATACTGACTGATCATTATAAATTTGGATAGCCGCTGGTCATATGGATTCCTATAAGGGAAGCCACTGCAAGAGAATGCAATACTTCTTGTAAAGCTCTTTGGATGCTTTCAATCCTTTGTTAAAGACAAAAGAAAACGTTTTTGTTCTGCACGGAGTTCAAACCTACAAAATTTGGTGCAGCAGCTGTGGCAAGGTATCAGCCAATTTAAAATTCAAACATAATTGATACCACACCTACTAGCAGTTATTCAGTTTACACCATATTCAAATACGTCAAATTAACCTAACCGAACATAGAATACCGTGACATCATTGAGCAAAAACATGGGAGTAACAGTTTCAATGAAGCTATTGACATGTTCTAAGGCCATAAGAAGGGCCATAGTCGTGCCGTGGGCGGCTCCAACACGCGCAATACTTATATCGCAGAATAAATTGGCTGTTTAGTACAATAGTGTCGAATTCTACATGACTTTATTCTGATACACAATGTGCTTACTGCGAAATGTCTTTTATTTG
Source organism: Catocala nupta (assembly GCA_963675205.1). NCBI lineage: Eukaryota > Metazoa > Arthropoda > Insecta > Lepidoptera > Erebidae > Catocala > Catocala nupta. Next base: position 20,918,304 of record OY776080.1, read on the forward strand.
AAGTGGTTTCTTTATTTTTGTTTTCTTTACAAATATAGAATTCTCTATGTCTTGCTAGGCTTTAAAATGTTGAAACGATATACAAAGATATATGGATGTATACTGACTCAGAACGACTGTAAGGATCATATAATCGTTAATTGTAGCAGCTGTAGCCTAATAAATAAGACGTTGGACTTACGATCTAGAGTTCGTTGGTTTAAACCACAACATGTCCACTACTGATGTAAACCCTCAAGCAGGCTCCACGAGATTCACAAGGTCACAAGTACTTTGTAACCCAAATTGTTGGGATTTTGTTAAGTACATATCTATGCGCGTACAGATGAATCTCTTTTATTTCTCTAGATAGATGACTAGAGTGTAGCTAACTTAGAATTATTTTTCCTTTACTACAGGAAAAACACCCAGACGCAGAACAAAAACATACTTATAGCAAAGTAGCAAATTGGCGATAAAAAGGCTTATAGAAAACTAGCAATTTTAACATAAGCAAAACAATAACTATTTTACAAAATTTTAACGTAGACAAATACTACATTGTTGACGCCCCAGTAAAACCTAGGTAGAAAAGAAAACATGGCGGATTTTGATTTGCTGGAAGCCTGACATACCTTCTCTTGAATATTCTTTTCTCTGAATAAAAATAATGACGTTCGAAATCAAACAAATGGCCAAATCTTACTTCGTTGAAAGGAAAAGAATGTTAAAACCAGAATATCTTTATTTTATGGTTATTCAAATAAATGTCCGTCTGAATTCACTTTCAACAGGCCATAAACTACCACCAACTCGGCGATTAATTTTACATTGATGACTTCAAAGACTGACTCATGCATATTTACTTTAAAATAATTGTAAGGAATAAGTTTGCCCACTTTAATTCCAAAACAATAATGACAGTTATAGCAAAATATTGAATAAACGACATTTTATCAGAGGGGCAATTCTCGTAATGAAACTTGTTCAAACTTGTATTCCAATCTAGTCATATTTATGACAAATGCCACAAATGATATTTTCAAAAATTAAAATGTTCGTAAAATTATTAGACTTTATTAGACTAGATCGTAACTCTAGTTTTAAAAAGTTTTTACGAGAATTGGTTTTAACAGTTGGTATTTTCCACAGAACACCCATATTATGAGTAAGTACCTATGAGTAATAACTACGAAGTATTACGTGGACCGAATTAATACATTCATTTTCTGTTTAAACTGTTAAAAAACGTTTGACTATAAAAAGATCTTCAATGCTATTAATAAACTATAAAACTAATCTTACAAATATATCCAAAGATTTATGTACACATTCACAAAACCATCACAGTAATAAAGTAATTGTGTTTTAAGTTTAATATTTTTATTTACATAGGCACACGTCTATATCTTCAACGGGTTAAACAGAAGTTAATACATCCAGATTTCACCAAATATAATTTTAGGACCCTTTTAACAGGCTTTAAATAAAATTCCAGCCCCCGTGTTGATATTAATAATTTCTTAACAGAAAACCGCAATAGCATTTTACTCACCCCAGAATTCGAAACCTGACAATGAAAAATAAGCGCAAAACAGTTTAAGCAAACAATACTAAACATTTATTAGACATAGGCACTAGTTTTTTATTAGCTGCCCTCGAGGTTCTAAATCTTCTAATAACATGATCTTTCCAGAGAAATAATGAATAAAACGTAGCTGGTTACTATCCAGCCCATAAAATCCCTATGCAAAACATCACATCGATCGATCACTTCGTAAAGGAAGGAAAACCATCAAATCCACATTTGCATTTATAATATTTTGTAAGATTATATCACGCCTTCTAAGTATTCCCATATTACTCCGACGCCATGGGTGGCACGAACAATTCCTAAAAATACAAAGGTATTTTATAATAGCATCCTCAATACACAAGCGATAGTCGGGTGGAAAACCGTTGGACTGCCAGGCAGAGGTCTCGAGTTCGATCCCGAAGCACGGGTCTCTGACTTTTCAAAAGTATGTGCGTATCAAATACTTAATTATCGCTTGCTTTAACGGTAAATGGAAAACATTGTGGAAAAACCTGCACGTCTAAGAGTTTTCCATAATGTTCTCGACAATATGTAAAGTCTGCCAACCCGCACTAGGCCAGCGTGGTGGACAATGACCTAATCCTTCGCACACTGAGAAGAGGCCCGCGCCCAGCAGTGGGACAGTTAAATACAGGGCTGATATTATTATTTAAATATCCTCAACACTTTGCAAATAACCATTTAAAGTAAACACGTACCCAGTGGTGTCGAATTCCGTTCTAGTCACGTATCTAATACCGTTTCGGTATTCCATCTGTCACAACATGATGTCACCCGATATTCCCACATAGTAATGAGAATAGGTTATGCAGTCGTGTTTTTAAATTACATACATAACATACATTATATTCGGTACGGGTTTTGCATTTAAAGTTTCGGTATGTCAAATGTTAATACAATTACTTAATATAAAAAAGGGTTTGTTATATTTAATTCTAGACGTGTTATAATAACAATTATGTTTATTAATCTACTAGCAGTTACCCAAAACTTCGTCCGCGTGATATTTTTTTTAAAGTAAGGATTACGCGGAACTTATATAAAAGTAGCCTAAGTTACTCCTAATAACTTCAGCTATCTGCTAGTGAAAGTCCCGTCAAAATTGGTCCAGCCGTTTCAGAGATTAGCCGGAACAAACACACAGACGGACAGACAATAACTTTAAAAATATTTTTTGACCGAAAGCTTTTATTTTGATATTACAAACATACACTTCAATTTTATTCATTTGTATAGATGTAAGCAAATGCTGAATCAAACACTGATTTTGATTTTTAAGAAGGCTAGTATTCTTTTTAATCTTTTTCTCAGGCGTCAACAATGTGCCTGTTTGGAGTTAATAGGCATAATTATCTCCTATTACGTGAGTCCTGAGTATAAATAGGGACATGCAGATATAATACACCTTGGACTAGATCCTCCCCAGAATATGCAGCTATGACGCAAATATACTGTAAACTTAAAAAATATTTTCAAGAATGACGATTATTTTTTTCAGTTTGCTCCTGCTGCTATGCTACAATGATGTTAGAAGTAAGATCGCGTCGCTAGTTCAAAGGCTGATTGTTGTCAAACCCACAAAATCTCATTTACCATTTCAACACCTCAAGCAAAGGGCTGCTGCATTATGTATTTTTTATTATGGAACTAAATAAAAGGCGCGATTGCATAAATTAACGGCAGCGAGTACTTTTCTTTTTATGAGATAAACAAGCATACAAATGGTTTAACGATAAGCGGATACTGTAGCCTTTGACATATTGCGATAAAAGAGGTAACACTCGTGCGTTGTCAATTCTAGAAACAGAAAATTGAAAGAAAATAAAAGCAAACGCAATGGAAGTGTAGACATTTGGGCCTTAACTTAACTTATCTTGTGTCTAGTCAGTACAGACCGGTGACACTTCAACCCAGTGGGATCTTTTGTGTTGACTTCCCCAATAACGACTGCCATAGATGTTCATGGCAGCCAGGACCGATGGCTTAACGTGCTCTCCGAGGTACGGAGCAAGCGATAATTATCAATCAATACGCACATAATTTCGAAAAGTCATATAACTTCTGAAAGTCAGAGGTGCGCAACGTGGGTTCGAACCCGAGACCATCTGCATTGCAGTCTGTTGGTCTCCCCACTGAGCTATCGCTGCTCTCAGCCTCCGCAACTCTTACATTTCGGATGAAAAGTGTAAGTACTTTTATGCTGGTTGCCTGTAATAGAGTGTTCATTTTTCGGAAGGATCAGCTCATTGTTTACTGCGTATTTACTACCATTACCTACGCCATGTTTAGGTTTAAGCAGTCACCACACTACTGCCATTGCTTCAAATATTGTGGAGTTGATCCCCACCACACAGAACAAAAAATTATATGATCCTCAAATACGTAGTTATTCCAGTTCGAGCCGGCACTTTGTGTTCGTTGTTTGAATGTTTGTTACGTCCTTGCGACACAGGAATAAGAACTAACGTGGACGTCGTACTTAAATAAAAAATTGTGTCTAAACTTTGAAATTAAACTAGTATAAACGGATTTTATCGCGTTGTTTATTTGACACTTTAGAATTTGACAATTTAGAAACTATTACATACATACTACTACTATTAAACTTTACTAATTGTGAAGCTAATTAAATTATTAAAACTATTTATATTTAAATTTTTATTAACGATAAAATAGATAAATCTTTTGCTTTATCAAAATTCAATTCTTTGGCTCCAAACATTAAAATTATTGATAAAGTTTCTTTTCGTCTTCTCGGGTCTCCCGTATTCGAGGAGTCATTCGAGTCGTTCATAGATGAGAAGATCCAAAAATTTTTTGTGAAATTTCAGACCGACTCAAAATTTATATTCATTCGGCTTATACAATCATTCGTTATTGCCTCTTCGTTCCTAAATTTACACATGCCCTCCGATCCTCTAACTTTTGGAAGCATTTAATACTTTTGGATAAAATTGACAATACTATTCGGCATACACTTAGCAATATTTTAAATTTGGCCATGAACGACCGAGTGTGGCTCCAGGCAACCCTACTAGTTCGCTTGGGTGGCCTCGGCGTTCGCAAAATTAGTGATGTGGGTTTACCGGCGTTCCTGTCTTCGGTCCACTGCACTGAAGAATTGACCAGGAAAATTTTAGCTCCCACACTGGTTAATTCTGAAGTGTCGTGCAAGTCCGACGCAGTGAACGCTTGGAAAATGATCTGTCCAAGCTCTGATTTGCCATCCGACCTATTCTCTCAGAGTTGGTGGGACGGGCCGCTCTGCAACATGGTGAGAGAACATCTCATGAACACATCTCCTAATGTTGCTGAGCGTGCCCGTTTATTGGCTGTAGGGGAGTGGGAATCGGGTCTTTGCTCCAAGCACTCCCATAGGCAAGGCCAACATAGGCACTATGTTGGACGACACAACGTTCCACATCGCTTCTTGCCTTCGTTTAGGTGCTCCACGTGTTTCGCGGCATCGATGTCACTGTGGTGAGGCCGTCGATGGCCTTGGCCACCATGGCCTATCATCTAGCAGGAGTGCCGGTCGTTTTTCGCGGCACGCCAACCTTAATGACATTATCCGTCGTGCTCTTGTCACCACCGGCGTGCCAGCTCATCTTGAACCTAATGGTTTGGCACGTGACGATGGGAAGAGACCGGACGGTATGTCATTGATGCCTTGGAAGATGGGTAGGCCCTTGGTGTGAGACGTAACGTGTGTAGACACCCTTGCGCCATCACATCTGCCCAGCACCTATTAGAAGATTGTAGTTTTCTTTTTTAGTTCTGATTTATAATATTTTAGGTATAAGTAAGTTTTAAATAATTGTGTTTATATTATGTATATTAGTAGTATATTATTTGTTGATAATAAATATATTTTATATTTAAGTTTACATTTTCCCCGACGTTTCGGTTGCTATTCAGCAGCCATGGTCACGGGGAGACGAATAATTTAATTAGCTTCACAATTAGTAAAGTTTAATAGTAGTAGATAGTATGTAGTATAATAGTTTCTAAATTGTCAAATTGTAAAGTGTCAAATAAACAACGCGATAAAATCCGTTTATTGTAGTTTAATTTAAATGGTTATTCATTTAAATTAAACTAAACTTCGCGTAAACAGAAGACAATATTTTGTGTCTAATATCTACTATTGGTACCAGTGCAATTTTCTCCTCAATTTAGGAACTTTTATTTCAAATCGTGTGGCTTAATAGTAAATGTGGGATTTTACTACCAAGATTTGACACCAAGATAAGTTGACAATGACATTTATTTGTGAACTGGCACTGATCAAGATGCATCCCAGCGTTACGTGTGTTGCATGTATGCATCGACGGCGATGACATCCGAATTTAACTCGATTATCGCGATTTTATGACTCGATGGAAACATTACATGAATGCTAACGCAGCCTAAATTGGGAATTTTCAGTGACTCACACTTTTGACTGGGACAGATTATGTAAAGTACATCGAATATATTCCAAAAAGAACCATGTGATATATATATATATATATATATATATATATATATATATTGTTATACAACAAAAAACACCTTAAAATGAGTACAAATTAAGTAAAGATAAAATCAGGGTGAATTTAAATATATATACGTACTTTTAAATTTAAATATAGCTTTAATATTTTCAGTAAAAGTCAGTACTATTCTGAATTCTACGGTTAAGGCGAGACAGTAAAAAGAAACAAAAAAGGGGAATGGCTCTTAAAATGTTTCTACGAAAACACATAAATGTAAAATACACATAATAATCAAAATCAAAAGCTATAAAATAAATTATATAGTTTCCAATGAATAATAATTGTTATATCTACATACAGGGTACACACGTTCCCCGTGACCATGGCCGAAAAGCAACCGAAACGTCGCCGTCGGCGTCGGGGAAAATGTAAATACAATTTAAATAACTTAAAATAGTGGTAAATCTTAACAGTAGTAGTTTAATAGTTTTCAAAATTATGTAGCAATAGTGTTTTAATAAACAACATTACAAAATCAGTATAAAATAATTTAATTTCAGTGTATAACATTCGCGTAAACGTAAAACAATATTATGTAATAGTTTGACTAAATTTGTATACAGATAAATACTATTCCTTTATATTAAAAGTAAGTGTTTGCGCAGTTTGTTCGTTTTTTTTAATAAGTGTATATCAGAGGTTTCCAGACAGACCACTTTCAAAATTTAGCTGGTTCCGGTGGACCCCATGCAGCTAGAAATTTAATCCGCCAAGTAAAATCGGTATAAAATTAGTATAAAATAAAAAATAAACATCAAATCTCTAAGAGCTGAGCATTTTTTTTTATACATTCTCGGGTCTTCCGTGAGTGGTATGCCTCAAAATATCCGTCGACCGATGTTTAAAAAGTAACAGTCGCTGATCTTCTTAAAATATCATTGATAGGTGAAGTCAAGCCAACGCCAACATTTTAATTCTTCACTATCGAAAGCAAATAAATTTTCGTGGACCGAGCGTCCCCTTACGAATTGTGCCAACGTAGATCCCCCTCGAGTCTCCCGTGGACCCCTGGGGGTCTACCTGGACCACTTTGGGAACTACTGGTCTATATAAATAGATAGGTTCAGTAACAGAACACCTACAGATGCACTTTTGCATATATACAATCAAAATAAATTCTAAATTGTACTCACGAGAACATATTAAATGAGCCCATCTTATAACGAAATCCTTTTTTTACCACTTCATAGGCAGTTACCAATACTACTGAGGATATTGTTCTCATAAAAACATAAATATCATCAATCATTTTATCAGTCTAATGTAATCGATACCTTTCAAAGCATGTTTAACAACTAGACACTAGCAATCGATTAATTACAAGCTAGCCATTACCTTGAACCTTCTCAATCCTAACTGTTAGATGTAATACTACACATTTTTTTCAGTACGATTAAAGATAGTTTGTTTTGTAATGTAATGTAGTTTGCCTTAAATAAACCTATAATATTCGGGCACGACCAAATTCAAGAGTACATGGGACGGAATGAGATGAGACATATTAATATTTTCTTTATCTTGAATATTGGAAAATATAGTTCGAGGAATAGAGTGCTCATGAAAAGAATCAGTCAAGAAATACGGGGCCACTCTTTGTAACCTCAATTTTTACAATGTCTTGTCTCTCCACCTGTCTATCCGTTATTATGTTTTTCTTTAATAAAGCTGGTGTGGGTGTGCTATCATATTTATTTCAATTACAGAAAATAGACTGTTTAACCGGTACTTAATAATTGTGACAAAATTACAGCTCAAATGCGCATTTTAGTGCATAAAATTTTTATGTAACATTAAATAACTAAAATTTTATCGAGACAATTCCTATTGCTCCATAACATGGAGTTAATATCACAAGAGTCTTCTTAAAGATTTACACAACATATAAAACATCCCTACTTCATTAGCAATTTTTCTAACCTTACGTAATATGGCGCCTGGTTTTTATATTCCATCGAATACTGAAGATGTAGCATGATATTTAGCTATAGGTTACAAAAAATACCTAGAATACCTCGAATACCAAATCCCTGTTTCAGATACGAGGTGTTTACGTTTATATTACTTTTTTTGTATTAAATTAAATTTGTTACAATATTCTAACGACAAAAAGCTACATCCAACAGAACTTTTTTTCTTGAAAAGGCAGCAAGAAAATTGTTTAAATATTTGCCACTTGTCCGATACGAGCCTGCCAATTTGTTCAATCGTATCAGATGGACTAAACCAATTATAACTATTAGCAAAAACTAATTGAGTTATACTGTATGTTTATTTTGTAATAATCATCTTGTCTGTCTGTTAAGTGATGCCTTGTTACTTATAGAGAGGTGTTTGGAGTCCAGGTGGTTAGTGTTGTTGACCTTATGTGCGAATATCTTTTATGCAATCTCTAAAACAATATAGTGTTATAAGTGATGGGCTTATTTAAAATCAGTTTATTTGCTTGAAATACATTGATCAGTAGTAAGTTTAAACACGCTTTTAAGAGTTTCGTCTATAACTAATATGAAAGCTTGAGCTTACCCATGCCTGAAGTTTGGTAAGTAATAAATTTGCAAAGACTCTTGAGGTGCGTTGTCAACGAGAGGACAAATTTGATATTTTCCCCATACACTGACACAAGTGTTCACAGCATCTCCTAATAATATTAGCCCTGTATATAACTGTCCCACTGCTGGGCACGAGCCTATTTTCAGTGTGAGAAGGGTTAGTTCATAGTCCATCACGCTGGTCCAGTGCGGGTTGGCAGACTGCACATATTTTCGACAACATTATGGAGAACTCTTAGACGCAGGTTTTCTCACGATGTTTTCCTTCGCCGGTAAAGCGACAATTAAATATTTAATACGCACATAACTTGTGAGATTTTTTTATATACCTATACTTGGTATACGTGGTATACGTGGCAAACGAACAGACAGATCGCCTGATGGTAAGCGATTGCCGCCGCCCATGGACACCCGCAACAGCAGAGGAGTCACAACCCCGTTGCCGGCCTTTTAAATTTCCCCCCTTCCCTCCAGGAGAGGGAAGGGTGTTGGGCCTCCGATACCCTCACTCACTTGACGAAACACAATGCAAGCGCTATTTCACGCCGGTTTTCTGTGAGGCCGTAGTATCACTCCGGTTGTGCCAGCCCATTCGTGCCGAAGCGTGGCTCTCCCACGGTTTCCCACTGAGCTATCGCTCCTTTCCTACATTTTTAAAGGGTAGTATTTAACTGTTCCTCAATTTTTTGCCTTTTTTTCACCAAATATACTAATTGCACAGCAAAATATATTTAAAGAGATCAAACTGAGTCGACGGCGCCTCGCTTCGCGGGGCTCCTATTTTTGGGTGGGTTTAAGAAGGAACCTAACATAACTTAACCCTTCCGAGACGGAATGCAGTGATTTGATGCTTATAGATGCTCGTTATGATATATTTTAGTAAGCATATTTTGCTGTGCAATTAGAATTTTTGATGGTCATTATATTAATTCCCATTTTTAAGGATAAACAAGTTATATTGCCGGTGTTGCAAACACCTTATAGCCTACAGTGATGTGATGCCGCTGATGTGTTTGATTGTTGCCTTGATAGTACAAAATCGTAAGATTCAGCGATATAAAACTATTCTGTAGTCTGTCAAGTCTAAGAATACCCTGTCGGGTATTCTTAGACTTGACAGACTACACTACTAAATAGATTTAATTATGTCTAATTAAATCTATTTTGTCTAGCCATCGGTGTGCCGCTGCAACTCAACAGGTTATTTACAATCGCTTATCTTATTTTAAGTCATGAATGAGTTACTTTATAACAACCTGTTATACCGTGAAAATTTTAAATTCTCTTTCTATTTTAATACCTGTCAAAATGACTATACACCATCTAATGGTAAGCAGTGGTGTAGTCCTGACCTGTGAAGGAGAGTCGCGATCTCTACTTTGACGGCACAACGCATTATTATTGCATTTATTATATTAAAGTTATCTAATTAGTTAGTAGTAAGTAAGTTAGTAGTAAAGTTAGTAAGTAAGTTAGTAGTACCTAGGTTAAACATAAGCATACTGATAACAACTTGCTTAACACATAAAAAAAACGCCTGATCGTTAGCTGTCCGCAAAACACAGCTATATACTTAACCACACTCGCTAAAACCTGAAATTAACTGTGAACTTTCACTTTTATTTACCTAGTTATTTGTTACACTCGACATTAATAATCAACAACTCATCTCATAATGTCCTTCTTTTGTATTATTTTATATACAAAATCTTTTAGTCAATAACCCAACCCAATACCCAAATAACAAAGGAAAATCATGGCAAAAGACAGTAACGCCATCTATCTATGAATGGCCAAACTGTCAGTCAAAGAACTGAACAAAGTAAAAGTGAAACCTTGCACCGTGTGGTTCCAAATAGTGCCGTTAGTTTAGTGGCGGCGCGCGCTACGCTAGTGCGCTGATCGTACCGTAAGTACCGTTATATAATTTTATGAATGACTTTTATCGATTACTCAAAGTAATAAATATAAATACAATTTTACGTTTATGAGAACGGAGCCATAAAAATATGATGGGTTGCCCCTGGTGGGACTTGTTTTGTGGAGAATCAGGGCTGAAACTACATTTACCTGTACCTAAATCCAGACCTTCAATGAAAATGAATAGCCGAAACTTTCGACCGAACGTAAAAAACTTACAAAGAACTGACTTCAGATTTTTTATTTAAAAATAACAATTGCTGTTGTTCGGACTACGGCAGATAATCAAGAGGTGACGTGTCAAAATTCAGGACGTGTTTTGGAATAAAAATATTTCACGATATTATAAACTATAACCTTAGGCATAAATAATTTATGGTACCTACTGCTTAGGAATGGAGCCAAAGAAATTATATAATTTAATACAATATATAACATCATCCCTATCATCCCCACAGAACATTATAAGTATTAAAACTAACTTATACTTAAATAAGATAAAACAGAAATAAAAAAGAAAACCTAATACCCTCTAATAGGCGTCATAGAATTCCTCCGCTATACAATTTAGTTCTATTCATGGATACTGCGCTTATCTTGTAAAGGGAATCCTGTAAAACTGATGAGCCTGTAATCCTGAAATAATCTGTAAAGCTTACCTTCTTTCCCGTTTCTTCCTCTTGGTCGTGCTGGTCCCCTTGATGGTTCTGTACAACGTCATCATCTTGGCCGCCATATTGCTAACTTACACTGATCACCACACTATTGTTCCTTCTCAAATATTACAATTATTATATTAAGAACTTATTCACTTATTATTAACATTATTTTTATAAACACTTATTTAATTTATATTCACTCCGCAGGATTTATCTGGAAAAAGAGAAATTGTTGCTTTAATTAAGTTCATAATTTACGTTAATTAATTTAGATACATATCTATACTAATACTATAAAACTGAAAAGTTTTATTGTTAGTTTGTTTGTTTGGTTAAACGCGCTAATCTCAGGAACTACGGGTTCGAATTAAAAAAATATTTGAATGTTGCATAGCTTATTTATCGAGGAAGGCTATAGGCTATATAACATCACGCTACGATCCACTGGGACCGTGCAGTATTTATAAACGCGAGTGAAACCGAGGGTACAGCTAGTATTTTAATAACATTCTATGTTATACATAATACCTTGGCATAAGTATGTCTTTCCCTGTTTTAATCTTTACCCAATGAAGGCATCAAACCGAATTAAATATCTAAAAACATATACTTAGCAGTAAGTTTATTAAATAGTAGTCTAAGATAATTTGTTTTATATGGATCTTTATATTTTCATCTTATTTTAGCTTGTGCAACTACCAAACAAGACACCGGCTCGATAACCGAATAGAACAAAATGTTATTTGGCTTTTGAAGTTGTACAAACATTGTATTAGCAGCATGTAATATAGAAGTACTTTAGCAACACATCCAGGTGCGATACCGCAATTTTATAACATTGTTACTGCATCCGCAAGAACAAGACAAAGCTATACGCTCTATACGCTATCTCATTCTCTCCCATGCAATAATAACGCTATAAGATATGCTGTTACAGCGCCTAGTAATCAAGCTACACCTAGTCAAGATATTGGGTACTTAATGCATTTATTATTACTATTAAGGGTAATACACTGTTAATTACGTTCCAGATCATAAATGTTACTCCACTAAGTAATACCAGTCGCCGTTACATAATCTACTTACCATATTATATTATACGAAATAGAGTGGCCATAGTCTAGTCAGAAAGCGTTGGACTGCAAATACGGAAGTTTTGAGATCAAACTTATAGCTTACTGATCTCTACTGAGAGCAAAAATATTCTATGTGTTGTTATTATCCTGGACAAGGTATATATGGGTGCCTAGTTTCAACCAAATCTTAAATCTAAGAAAATACTGACTAAAATCTTCGTCTACACCGTGTGTTGTGGATTCGAATCGGCAAATGGTTGTTCAAGTCTGAGTGTTGTTTGTGGCCGTTGTTTGAATGTTTATAAAGCCTACTACGACACAGGAATTGTACAGTGGCCATTATAAAAAATAAAACTACTTGTCAGCAAAAGCAGTCTATTAAATTGAGCCTAGGATACGTAATACGACTACTCTTAGCTTAAATACTTGAGCGAGTAGAGAAAATTTATACTAAGGCAAAGTAATCCATCAGGATCAATAAGCAGAGAATCTTAGTTACTCTAAACATCAGCTCAAAATCTTAGTTGAGCGGCGTGTCAGCGTTAAATTCTTGGTAGACCATTAAATATCCTTCGCGCCATTGAACTCATTTTGAGGCCTTTAATTGTTCTAAATTACTTTAACACAAAAATATAGGTACAATTAAAACTAGCACAAACATTTCAAATTATGTTAATAATCCTGCAGCATCCGGCTGTTTTATTGCGATCTTCAAATAAGATATTTAATCAACCCAATTTACTAAGCGCAGCGTTACACACACACATTAAAATAATATGGCTACGAAACGATAATCATAAAACCATGTTTCAGTGTTTTATTACAGATCATAAAATACCTGAGTTTCTTATCGAGATTTCAATGTATAATTGTTACTATACAATTATTGTATGAAGGTATTATGATCGAATTGGTTGCTAAACCTACTCGAGTGCTTAGTGCATGTAATTCGTGTTCAGATCGTGTAATTTGTGTAGAAATCGCGATATTCCGTGAGAGGATATGTTGGTCTGTAATCCGGTGATTTTTATGAAAACTATTCGAATGTAATCATCTGAGGTTATTAAAATAAGGGATTAAATATAATGACCATCAAAAATACTAATTGCACAGCATAGCGAGCAACTATACGCCTCAAAACATTGCATTCCGCCTCGGAAGGGTTAGGTTATATTAGGTTCCTTCTTAAACCCACCCAAAAATAGGAACCCCACGAAGCGGGGCTCCGTCGATTTAGTTTCATTTCTTTAAATATAATATGCTGTACAGTTAAAATAAAGCCAGTGTTACTAAGAAGGCGTTTTAAATCTTCTGTCTTCCACAAGAAATAACGCAATTTGAAAAAAAAGGCGTTTATCATAGGAAAGGACTGTCTTACTCGCAGCGGTACTATATGCAACTGCTGTGCATGAGGTCTCCGGCTTCGGTTTTTCTGTCTAAAAATTCCCAGCAATAGCACGGATTCTGGTGCTGTAGCCAAAAAACGGCAATAGAATTGCCCACTATTACGTAGGACATTAAAAAAAAGTTGGGGAATGTTGGTGTATACATCTCCGCTTAAAGCTATGTAAAAGATATTATTCATCTTTTTGGTCATTTGCTGCTGTCCATCGTGCCTTTTCCAAGGGTGATCTTGGATAAACTTAGAGGTCCTAATGATTTATTAACGTCTTGAGCTGGAGCAACTATATATCAATTGTGTCAATTGATATTCTAGCAATTGACAGATCCTAGCATTGCTTCTGTTTGAGTTTGCTTTTATAGCCTTAAGTCTCGTGTTCTCTTGAAAATAATTTTGACTTTGATTTAAGATTGTTAGCAAACGAAAAAATTTATAAATATTAAATTCCTGCTTTATATTATAAAATATTTTATTTTACAGCGAACATGTTGCACAGTCTTATAATAGATTTATTTTAGTCTCGATTTCATAAAGAAAACTGGTTATGACATTTCACTGATTACACCAATAATTCGTTGAAATTTGATAACATATAAAAGCGACCCGCTGATTGAATCATTTAACCTGACTTTAGATATATTGATACAAAAGAAAATCCAAAGCTATTCGATGAAATTATTCGCGAAAGTGACTGGGTCGCTTCAGTCTATTATTGCTAAAAGAAAGTTATTGTTTTTATTAGATTGTATGTAGATGTTTACGAATCAAATTGAAAACAACAAATTAACATACCAGGTCATAAAAATTAATGGCCATTTCTCTGGATTATATTTTTTTATTATTTCTGCCATTTAATAAAGTTGATGGGTACCTTGGTATTTTTCTCACATAATGGCATATTGATCCGGTCTCGGGATTGGTAATAAAGAAATCTAAATAAAAGTTATTCAAGCTAGGTGTCGATATTACTGTGAATGTTTTCAATCAATCATTTTAATACGCTAATAATTTACATGCATACATCCCGGAAGGGTAGACAGGCTGCGGATTTGAATTTTCTACCAACCTGGCCTACGGCTCTTGCTTCGTTTACTTGCATTACATTCTTCATTCACGCATCGGTATACTCTTGAGCGAGCCTTATTTCAGAAAGTCTTCGATCTGGTCAGAGACTGTGAGCCTAGTGGTACGTCTTTTCTTTCTGTTTCATTCATATTTGCCTTATATAGTCCTGGTTAATCTTTTGTCGTCCATTCTCTTCTTGTTAACTGTCTAAATAACTGCTAATAAACTGTCCCACTGCTGGGCACGAGCCTCTTTACAGTATGAGACACTTCTCATAGACATGGATATTAACCACCGTCCATGGCCGACATAAAAATTGCTTATTGCCAAAAACATTACAACAATGTAAAGATATACAATGGCCCCACACTAGGCAAGCCTGTCCTGTGGGTAACGTGTCGATTACCATTTACGATTAGGCACATTGCTCGGTCGACATTATGTTATTTTAATTGACTTGTACTATTTTATTTTATTAACTTTACAAAACTATCTTATATAAACAAAAGGACAATATATATATTAGAACAAAATATAAAAAAATATATATATTTTGAAAGAAAAATATTGTTGCTATATTCTAATTTTAATAAAATATAATACACATTATTATTCAAAATTGTATGTATAAATTGATATATCGGGCACGCCACGATCGTGGCGGTAAGTCCCGAGTTTGAGGAGGGGCTGAAGAGGCGGCATGGCACCCTCACCTTTCGGCTGACACAGGTAATGACTGGCCACGGTTGTTTTGGCCAGTTCCTGTGTCGTATACGCCAGCAAGAGACGCCCGGTTGTCACCACTGCGGCGACTGCCGCGACGTTGTTGAGGACACGGCGCTGCGCACTTTGGTGGATTGCCCCGCTTGGGCATCGCAGCGCCGTGAGTTGATCGCGGCATTTGGATCGGTTGCCCTCTCGCTCCCGGCCGTAGTTCAGTCTATGGTCCGGAGTGAGAGGTCGTGGAACGCTGTCGCCTCCTTCTGTGAGGAAGTGATTTCCATCAAGGAGGCGGCGAGTGGGAAAGGGAGCGCTTAAACCCTCTTCCCAATCGCAGAGCCGGGCGCCGTAGGGTGCGAGATGACCTCCAGCCACCCTGAGGTTTGACCTGGGGGTGGCGGGCTTCGTGAGCCTGCCCGCCATCCGTTCAGCACCAGGTCCGAGAGGCGGCGAGCGTGTTCCCACGCGCGCCTCTGTTTCGAGTCCGTCTCCCCTCTAGGGAGGAGACAGTAGGGTTTACGAGTGGAAAGTGCCTATATTGGATAGATCTTATTGTGTAGTGGCCTGCCGTTACACACGGCGGGCCGAAACCTCGGCGGGGTCGCGACCGTATACGAAAGTGATTCGCACGGCCCCGTCGATAGTGGTTTTGTCGAGGAACACCGTGGTAGGTTTAGTCGGTATTCCGGGAGGTAGATTATTCTTATTCCATCTTTCTTTTACCCCGGTGAGTCCGACATAATCCCTCCGCCCGCCCCCGCGGAGGGATATGCATCAATGCATTCCACCACGTAAAAAAATATATTTATAAATAGATATATAAATTATTATATTTATAATAAAGGTACATATATATTCAATTTAAATGAATTAGTAGATTTTCGGTGTCGTCGTATGTTAAAGAACTTTGCCACTTAAAACTTTTACTTTTGCCTCTTTTAGAGAGCTTTCTTTAATTGCACAGAATTTCGCTATTATATTATAGATATAGCGATCAATATAGGGACTAGAAAGCCTAGCAAAAGATGTGTTAATTTTTGGAAGGGTAATTCTGTATACTCTACGTTTGAGCATCTGATTCCTTAGAGGTAATTACTAATTAATGTACTTTGAGAAAAGCCCTTAATAAAAACAACTGGCGTACAGTAAGTACCTTACTGTCCTCGTAGAGCCTTGTGTTATCCTAATATTGGAATAGTTTATAATGCATTGCTTTTAATTTTATTTTATTTATTAGGACAACCAGTAGTTGTTACATTGATAAATGCACGTATATAAAAATATTATGTCAAAATCAAATTGTAAATGCACAACATTTTTAGGTGTCACAGCATGCATAGAGACTTAGTGAGATAACAATGATATTACGGTAACTTTAAAGTTATACAAACATGTTCAAAAATGATGTCATATTCAAGTAAAAAAGTATAAAAGTATTGAATTTAGTAGATTTAGTATTGTTATTGCATAATTAAAAGTAAGGTATTAAAAGTAAAGTTTTAAGAGTAAAGTAATTGCAAACAGTATATGCAATAACAATTCAGAAATAAAGTAGGTACATAACATAAGTTTATTGTTTCCTTAACAACCTCAAAACAACTTTTACTGATAATTGTGCCCGTTTTAGCTTTATCAGTGTTGTTTTTACAGCACGACCCTAACTTCCTATACAACATGTTAGTAATGATTGAGACAATGCAAAATAAACGGTCTTCAGTACATCGCTCGAGGCCGACATGTGAAGTAATTTCATAATATTTGCTGTTTTTCGTACGCGATTTGACAGAGAATCTGGTTTCTGTAGTTTAAGTTTTGGTCAATTATCACATCAAGATATTTAATGCTTTGGACTTGCTCTATCGGTATACATTTGCAGGAACTTTGATTTTGGCAGTTATGTAGTTTGATCTGATATGATATGCTTGGGGATGACATAGCGGTTTTGTGAAAACATATATAGGTAATTGGTTTTCTTGGCGTTTAAGGTATACTATAGTAGACATTATGGACCTGTATTAAACTGCTCCACTGCTGGGCACAGGCCTCTTCTCAATGTGAAAAGGCTTAGGCTATAGTCCAGCATACTGGCCGAGTGCGTGTTGACAGACTTCACATATCTTCGAGAACATTATGTAGAAAACTCAGACATGCAGATTTCCTCACGATGTTTTCCTTCACCGTTAAAGCAATAATTTACTATTAAATACGCACATAACTTCGAAAAATCAGAAGTGTGCGTGCTTTGGGATCGAACTCGAGACCTCTGCGTAGCAGTCCAACGGTCTCCAACTAGAATAGGTAGTCAAAATGACTAGAAATCTAGACTTCTTCTATCACACCATCCCCAGTCATTAATTTAGAAATTAATTACCGTATAAGTAATTAAAACACTTGTCGATTTCATTAGCTTGTTTTTTATGGCCGATGACACATCGAAAATGAACCGTAAAGATATGGAGGAAATTATATGAACGCATTACTAGAGCGGCATGGCTATCGAACCGGTTATACGACCTACTAACCGCATGCCTATCATTTGCATACTTCACTATGTCTGCCTATACTAACTCATAGCCGTGGTTTCACTTGCGAAATCCTTACTAATATTATAAATATGAATGTGAGTTTATTTGTTACGATTATAATGAAATTTCGCATACATATTTTTAGGGGAATAGAAAAGGACATAGGGTACCTTTCATCTAAAAAAGTACTGTTACTAACCTAATCTGACCTACATGTACGCGAGTGAAGCCGGGGGCAAAATAAAGCATACCTACAATAAGCAAAAAAAATTATTGAAGAGCATGAAAATCTAGATGGTTGGATGATACGTGGTATGATATCTCGTTCGCACTCCTGTGGTAAAACCCAAACGACCTCATTAATCAGAACGTCTAGAAATTGGACACAAACCAAAATAAGAAGTGTGATTCAGGGAAGGTTATGCCGGCTCCTTAAGTTAAATGGCATTGCCACCATCACCTACCATAAAAAACACAGCGATCCTTTGCTATAACCAAAGACAATAAACAAAGCTAAAACATAAGTAATTACGTTTAAAATAAGTAATAATATATAAACAGAACAATTTTGAAATATACTAACAGCTAGTCTGACCTGAATAGATCATCTTTCCCTTTTATGTTTTGACTCACGAAGATAATATAAACTGTAGTAATTACTTGACAGTTTAGACATTTAGCCAAAGGCTATTACATAATATATAAGAATAATTAAAATATAAACATAATTAAATTATTAACAAATACATAATTTCGCATTGATACTATTAGTAGGTACGATTAATTTGCTTTTGTATATATTAGAGCATTAATTTGTTAGAAAAGTTTTCACTTACGGTACACACGTGAGCAATAATTTCAATTCTGTTGTTTATTAAATGATTTCAGAACATGTTTATTTACAAATTAATTAAAAATGCAAATTATGTTTCTATATGGCTTTTTCTATAATAAATAATGTAGGTGAAAGAAATTTATTAGTGGTTCCAGTATGACAGCTATCATAGATTGGCACGACGATTATACACTTTCTTGTTTTTATAAGTGATATTGACACAGAAAATGTTATGGCAATATTATAATTTATTATCGAATGTGTAATGCAGTAGTCAATTTGGTAGTTAATCATCCACAAGTTTAGTATAAAGTGGTATTTATAAAACATATATATGAAGTCTCATACCTACTTCCCTGAAAGTGTAGGTATAGGTGTATTACTATTTAAATTGATACAAACATCATCACAGTCTCCCATGAAAAGCAGTCAAAACGTCGGGTAAGGTCTAAATATAAACAGTTTAAAAGAATAAAAAAATATTTAAAAGTAGTTAAGTCCACCTAAGTCGAATTTGAAGCTACTTGATTTAAATTCGACATATAGGCAGCTATGTATGTTTTGGATTTCATGAGACTAAAAGAAACTTTTGCGATACGACAATCGATCCCGAAACATTGCAGCGGTGCCACCGAGACAAACGCACTAAATCATGTAATTTTATTTTTAAAAAATCTGTATTTTAAATTTACATATTATTTACCTTATTAATTATACACTAAATAAGCTTAAATATATTCACATAGTCGTATATAAAATAAAATTATATTTTCTTTTCGATTATGTTGAAGGTATTAGGCCTACTATTTTTAAGAAATAAGATATAGTAATTTTCTTTCAAATCTGAAACTTTCCATTGTAGAAAATGCGTTTATCACAAAGATAGGTAGAGGTACTACTAATAATTTTTAGCTTAATAACTTGTACACACGTCGGGGTCACCAATGTAGAGGTTTTCGAAAGTCTTCTCATTGTGGATCACCAAATGAAATAATTCTTGCGAGATATAAATGTATACTCGTTGGTACCAGTTACATATGTATATAATGAATACATAATGTAACTACGACCAGTTAGAGTGGTTGCGGGGAGACTACTGCCACGCGGCACTACTGCATACTTGCGCCTGATTATATAAAACTAACGTGTCAACAGTATCACTACAGTTAGTATGTTTAGACGGACTAGTCTCATGAATTACTTGTCCGATTGTAAGAAAACATTTTGCGTTACATTGACCATTTTTGGGTCAAGGTCATAGGTTAAATAAAATCACACTACCTATGACCCAAAGAAGTAAAATAACATAATTAGAGGTCACTTCATTCGGGTAAAACTGCGGGGTACCACTAATTAATGTACAAATGCTAATTTATGTTTACATTTACATACATTAGCATAAAGTAAGCATTAAATTGTTCGAGCTGCATAACTTTCTTTAATATCCATTCTTGTAAAAATGAATACCTACTCGTACCCGCATACCTGCTTAGATATCTTCATAGAAACACAAACTATAATTCTGGAGATCGTAACTTACATACCTACTATTAATTAATCTGTTATATCTTAGAATACCAGACATCATTAAAATATATTGTGTCTGCCCACCAGTGTGCCGGTGCGACTCAATAGGTTCACGCAATTTTTAAGATCCTAATAATCCATTTCATGTCCTTGGCTTTCTGACTAACAACTTTAAAAAAAAACAGATAGTTTAGTAAGAAAAGTATCGAAATGTAAAATTTTACGCCATGCATTTGCAAACATAGTGGACTGCAATACAATTTCGACGCCGTATTTATTGCCTATGTCTACAAATAAATATATCGTTGATTGGTCGAAGGTAAACTATTTAAACTGATGACATTTAAGACCGCATGGATAGCGCAGTGGACCGCCATCCATAACGCTTACGAAATGTTATGGATTTGAGCCAAGCTCGGTTTAAACAATCTTGTGACTGACAGCTTGACGTTTTGAATTATGATTATGTGTGAAAGGAGATGTTTTATTTTCGGCTATGAAATGTACTATCAGCTAAAAATAGCAAAAAATATCAGGAATCGGAGACAAATATTATTTCCTGAATTTAAGTCGAATTACGTTTGCGCTTAAAAATAATAGTTTTTGTATTATTGTAATTATATTCAATATGGCGGTGGTTCCCGGTCATATAATTTTGTATGCGTTTATAAAACACTAAATCATATCGACAACTGTATGAAAGTAGGTACTATATAATAATGTAAATATTATATAAATATATATGTCAACAATAAATATGTTTTAGAGTATGATTTATTCATTTCAACTATCATACACATCTTTTCAACAAACAATAAACATAAAAAATATATTCATTTATTATAATACTGATTTTTCAGGGTGCACTCCGGAACGAAACATTTTGTTTATTTTTGACATTAACTGTCAATGTCATATTTTTTTATATCATATTACACTTTCCTAAATTTTATTTTTTCCTTTAATTTTTACAAGAATTATCAATTCTTCGGTGAATATTATTCCAGCAAAAGTTCTTTTACTTCTGACAATTTTAGCATTCTAGATTATGTATAAATGTCATCTACCAACTTGTCATAGATAGTCCGCACGACAAACATCAAACATTTTATATTTTATTTTGCGCAACAAAAATACTAGAAATTAATAAAGGATTGCATAACTAAATGTATTAATTAGGGGTACATTTCCTAGGTACATTTCCTATGGATGTACAAGTTATAACCGGAGTCCTATACAAAAGTGAAACATCTCCTTTCTCGTATAATATGTCAAATTTAGTAACAAAATGTATCAATATATTTCAGATTTTTCAGACAGCAATTTTAATCTTTGGTCGATTCCGAAAGTAAATATTTTAGACTTAATGGGAAAGTAATAAAGTGAATTCCATATTTGATATTTTTTATAAAACATAAATAATATTTTACTTACCTACTTATTACTAATTCTCATTTCTTCGAATCACAAGTCGTGACCTCTATTTCCGCTTAACAACGTTTCAATCAATTGTCTATATTTATATTAAGCCATCGGATGTCACTGCTTACCACCGTTTCAGTAGAACTACACATATAAGTAATGCATTACTGTCTTACTGTCATGTCAATCTACGCACTGTTTATAATTTAATATCGCACATCCGCCTAACGCATTTCACTCATAAAATATTCATTTCTAACCACCTGAGAGAAACAATTAACGTGGAACATCATTAGCTTACGCTACGACATTATTAAGTTGACTAGATTCGATAGATAATCATTATATATATAAAACAATTAAATATTTTATGCTATTTTTCATTATTTTATGCAATGGCAATATGATGTATATGTTAAACATTTTGTTTATCTGTTAACAAAAATTATAAATTTAAAGTTTGTTTAAGCGAAGAACAAACGAGTACATTGTCATTCAAAAGCATCTATTAATGTGGCGATACTACATTTTATTATTAAAGCCCTCGTGATGCTTGCGGTGGAGATCGCGACTGCTGTGCATGGTTTTAGGTTCGATACCTGGATCGAGCAGAGTTTTACTGAGATTATCGGCCAAGAATTGCAACAGCCAGTACGAATTCCGAAACTGTGCCCTGTTCTCTTTCTATTAGGTACTACCTAACACCATAGCTGACGAAATGCGTGTTTAATATACCTTTGGGTCCCCTTTTAGGGTTATCACATTAAAGCAAATAATTTATGGCCAGTTAAGTTTTTTTTTCTACTATGGTGGCAAACAAGCATACGGCCCACCTGATGGTATGTGGTCACCGTAGCCCATGGATGCCTGCAACACCAGAGGCATCACTTGCGCATTGCCGACCCTTTAGGAAAGGAAGTGGGAAGGAGAAGGAGCGGGAAGGGGGAAAGAGAGTGATTGGGCCAAGGAAAGACAGTAGGAATACTGCTATATCCCGTCGATATTGTGTGAGAACGTAGTCCTTTTCCGGTCGAGCCGGCCCATTTATGCTGAAATCAGCGAGGCTCTACTTACTACTCTAAAATAAGTATACATAAGGTGGTGTTACAATGCTATGAGTGCTGCTTATAACTTAGTGCCTTGTGCAAGCAATGCAATATTGAGGGCAAACAATAATTCATAATCAGTATTATAAAACTAGAATTAATATATTACTTAGTAAATAACTAAGAAATATTAATAAATGAGAATTAGGTACAAATATTTTTTTCATTTTTAAAGGCAACTGCTATATACATTCAAGTAATGGACACAAAGAAGGGTGTTCTTTGAATAAACATTTGTGGATCTGTGTGATCCACAAATGTTTGTCCCGTGTGGGATCGAACGCAGAACACTCGACGCGACTTCAGTTGCGAGGCGACCAGTTAAACACTATACCATACGTCCAGACAAAAAAATATATTTGTCGGAAACGGTAATTATTAGTACGGTTACGAAACGCGGCACGAGAGTCAAGATGGGGCAGTACTGTTGCGATGACGTCAACACGCAGCTCACTTCGTGCTACGACAAAGCCTACTAAAGAGAGGCGCACGCAATATTGGACGGATCTTTTCCACCGTCATCGAGTGCAGATCTCCTCGCTAGGAACTGTCATTCGTTTCGTGCAAGACATTCGTGTTAATTTATTGTGAAGTCATACAGGGTCCATAATTGTATCCAGTTTAAGAAATCTACCACCTGTAACCACATTATGGAAAAGCAATAAAGTATTGAAGTATTGAAGTATTGAAGTCAATAAAAGTGATTAGTGTGCATTTATTGTTTCACTTTGCTCGATTACCCTATTATACGCCCGCATTATGTCTGTCGATGATGTTACTGACGCACACTCTATCCGACATATTGATGTTATGTATAAACAATCCACAAAATAAATTTAGACGCGATGTAAGCTAAAAATGTATCGTTGTCCGCATATCTGAATAAATACCAACAAACTATCAATGGCATGCTCGCACTGTGTTCACGTTTGTAAGATAATGAGTGTAAAATGTAGTGAGAATGAGACACGCACTCACTCGTATTAATCGTACGCATTTATTTATGTATACGTAAAAGTAAAAAGTAATTATCATTTTAATTAAGTTTTCACCACGCTCTGATCTCTTTCTGATTTATAGTGTTGAGTAAGCACTTTATAAGACGATAGCTTCTTTAAAGTATTGATAGTTGATTAGGTATTCGTCCACTGTGAATTAACTATCCTAATCCTAACTAATATTATAAATGTGAATGTGAGTTTGTTCGTTTATAACGTTTTCACGTCTTAACTACTCGACCGATCATCATGAAATTTCGCATACCCATTGTCAGGTCTACAGAAAAGTTACATATTACCTTTCATCCAAAACGTACTGTTACTGACATAACCTACATTTACATGACCGAACGCCATACCGCGTATTGTAATAAAACAATCTGATCCGACTTCTAGACAAGGACTAGACAAGAAAGTTGTGAAATAAAAATATATATAATATGTATATCTGAGCAGAATAAATTATTTAAAATATAAATGTGTGAATATATGCATTTGAATTGATATTAATATCTTTATAATGTTTGTGCATTTAGATATGGTTATAAGGATTATTGCAAAAATATAATTTAAATTCAGACTAGAAATTAAAGATAACCTAGAAATCTAAATAAGATAGAAGCAAACATATACCAAATGAATAATATTATATTATATTATATCATTTATGTAACTATTTTTACATAAATACCCAAACTTGGTCCGAATTTGAAAGGATAAATACAAACATATTGTTGTATATGAATTTTATTCACAATTAGCAATAAAACGACATGAAAGTTTAAAGAAATTTCGACCAAAGATTTTAAGCCACTCATTTATTAATGTTCTGACTAAACACCAAAATATTTGTTGTATTCATGTTAACTACAGTCATTCGTGCCAATAACAATTCAATCCGACCCAAATGGGTGACGAGATTAGCAAGATTTAAGCCCTGGAACTCAAGGTGGGCAATTCAGAAAACCTTATCTTTATGTCAACAGTCCCACAAGGCGGTCAAGACTCCACTACCATAACAGTCAACTAAATTCCTACGTACAAAATCACCCGGTGGTAAAGTATTGCACCCGTACCTAAAACGCCTGGCAATAGCTAAAATCAATTTCAACACTTCAGTCATACAGTTACAAAAGCTGAGAGCAAACATTCCACAGGCTGCCTTCATAATTGGTATAGCGCTAAACCTTAACTAGTGTCGTAATGGCCGTCAGCAAAGATCGCTAAAACCGGTACTTCATGACGTCTAGCCTTCGGTTCTCGGATCTAGCAATTAAGGCGATTAGTTAAGGTGGTTGCCTGTGCACTGACATTGAATAATGCCGGTTTTGTCTTTCGTCGTTCATCCAAACCGAACAATAACAACAGTCTAGTAAATTGGTATATGAACATCCAAAAAAAAAATCACACAAAATCAGCATCAATCAACTTTGGCGTAGCAAGCGTCTAAACACTAGAGCCACTACTTATAATTAGGCGATCCATACGCTTAAATTACCATTTTAGTAGAATAATTTATGAATCAGAATAAAGGTTACTCAATATCGTGGTGAATAATATTTTAGTGACGTTGATTACTCAATGTCGCGATGTCCAGTCACTGCAGTGGTAGGAGGAGAACATTACTATTGTTCTTACTATATGCTTTTTAGTGTCCTAAATGTACAAAATCAACATTTAAATAATATCTTGGTCAGTACTATACACAATGAAGATAAAATTAGTTATACAAAAGAAATTGCTAGTTCCAATGTCCAATGCAAGTAAAGATTCTATAGGATTAACTGATATATCGTACCAAATATATAAAAATCTAGTAGCAAAGCTCTATAGTATATGTAGAAAATCAACACTAGTTCAATGTAGCGTCTCGCAGGGGCAACTGACGTCATTCGAACATCAATAAGTTCATAAAATAGACTCAAGTGATGGACGATACATACAAATATATTCTTGTCGTTAACTGACTGTCACGTTCATAGAACGGACGGAATATATTAGCGGTACTTCAGTTGATTCATAAGCGTCCACTGTGAATTAACTTGGTTTATTAACTATATCTAACACATTTGTAATAACTTGACCTTTATTTATATACGTTGTTATATATGACTTAGCCTTTATGTTCCTAGATGGGCAATATATCATCAGCTATGTAATTTATTGTAATTATGGTGTCCTAACTAATAACATAAATGTGAATGTGAATTTGTTTGTTACTCTTTCATGCCTTATCTACACAACCTATCATCGTGAAATTTGGCATAGGTACATGTTGTCAGGGGTACAGAAAAGGACATAGGATATCAGGCAGGTAAGGCCATGCGGGTAGAAGGGACTTGCCAATTAAGGGAATGAGTTTCTTCTGAGTATATATTCTCAGAATTTGAAAGATTATAACATAACAACTTCAACTTTTCGAATGGTGATATCTATGGAATGGTGATTCTTAGGGAAAAAGTACAAGTATAATTTTTGTAGATAGTTTTATGATCTACAATTTTGTGTGAGCTATATTTTTGTTGAAACTACCGTTTTCGAGTAAAATCCAAATAACCAACAATTATGACCTTTGACATTAAATAACTTTTTTAGCACATATGGGATCGATGGGGACTTTTGACACTTTATTTATACTGGTATAGGTCCCAAGGTCTCTACCAAAATTCAGCTCAGTCGGAGTTTTTATTATTTGAAATGTCTATTTTAGCCGGACTATAACCTAACCTAGCCTACATTTACGCGAGTGAAGCCACGGTCAAAACTGTGACGTATTTAGGACCTTAGAATTTAGTTTGCATAGGGTAGTCAGGACTACCCCTTTAAGGACATACAAGCATGCGTCTATGTATGTAAAACAGGTACTGGATTATACATAGCTTAGTGTAGTGTAAATATTCTTTAAGCCGTGCTCGCAATGCGTGAAGCATCGATCACTGAAGATAGTAGGCTGATTTACTAATTTTGCACCAATTAATTGAATTACGTTGCAGAAAAAATATTCAGGCGGTATTTCTGTATGGTTTAGCAATTTGTTCCAGAAAATTCGTCAAATATAAACAGTATGGTAGGAACCAACCAATATCAGATGCGGTTTATATAATTTTGTATTATTTATAATAAGCGCCAGCATATTTGTAGACTTTATTGTAATTGGTAAACAGTTTTACGAAAACAATACTACTTCATTTTTATTACTTCATCTCAGTAGTAGCTTTAAAGCGTGAATAAGTCGTTGAATAAATAGTACATAAAAATTCTTATGTATTTGCATAAATGATTTTGTTTACTTCCATTTTATGACATTCCATTTCGTTTAGTTTAAATTTTTAAATTTTTTGCTTTAAATTTTTAAGACATTTTAAGTGAATTTATATTTCGTTTTAAATGATTCGGATGAGCGAACGAAATTATTCTCGTTCGCTCATCCTTCATCTCAATATGATTCGGTTTCATTATTCAACTTGATCTTATAACCTGTGCATTATGATGTGCATATAATCATAGCCATGTCCTAACCTAACGAATATACACCATAACTACCAAAATTACACACGAACTATTTAACCCTTTCGCAACTATCTGAGTAACCACAGCGTTGCAAGAAAGTGGTCACCATGACTCACAAACTTGTCTGATCACACTCGGCTCTTGTCGACACAATGATAAAATATCAACAACCAAAATTATTATTCAGTTTTGCGTTAAATTTTAGTGGTTCCGCCAGTTATGCGAAATTTATTTGTCTTTATTTATAGATGTTGGACCCAAATGGGAGGTCAATGGACGAATAATGTAATAACTTGTAAGTTATTCGGAAGATAAAGTTAATACATGGATAAGTTAAATTTGTCCACCATTTTGTGGTAGTGAGTAGTTGACGTATTCTGAATTTAAATACAACTTAACATACCGAGAAGACCCCTATAACCTTGTAACAAATAAGTATTAACTTATTAAGCATTTCCATGGAATGTCATAAAATCTCTTAGTCATAATTATAAACAAGACTTAAGTGTTTTATTTTTAGTAATGTACCCTACATAACTAATTAAGTAATGAAAGTAACATGAAGACTACCTACATTTCAGGACACAGACGCAATGTATTTTTTATTATATACTTTATTATATATATTGACTTATTATATTATACTATCATTAGCTAATTAGAATTAAACTTAGCTAGATGTGACAGCTACTAAGATTGTTCGAAACCTGATGGACTGAAAATAGCTTACTAGACACATAAACGATTTTTAGTTGCATGAAATATCACGTCATAGGAAGCTTATGTAGAATTAGCCCTACATAACCTCGGTATGCCCTTTTTGTAAAATTCAATGCCTTATTCTCTTGGGAAAACCATAGCAAACAAGTCATTCCACAACCTAAGGGTTCATTGGAGAAAGTTTCTTCAAAACCGCTTGGTACGCGACCAGTTTAGCTTGGAAGTTAATGTCTCGATCTTAAAATGTGGTTGTGGGCATCATCGCACACAGTTCCTTAGAAATCAGCCTGTATTCAAACGGTACAATAGAATAACTACTTGATAACGACCTATGTTCTAAAGACACATTCTGCCGTATCGCCGTTTGTACTTGATTTTACCCGGCTTTCCTCGTATTAACATAGATCTGGTCAATAAACTCCTATCTCTCGAGAACAGTACTTTTTTTTCATCACTTTCATGAAAATCGGTCAAGTAAAAACCGTAACAAACGAACTCACATTCGCATTTATAATATTAGTTAGGAGCTAGGATTGCTTATACATAAGAAGGCAGAATTCCTTCTAAGCAAACAGTAATACTCATATGTGGGGTCTTATACCATAGTAGGCGTAACTCGTCGGCAAATTGCGTGAGATTATGAATATAAGTTAGTATGTATTTGTAAAGGAAAAATTAAATTTATATTATTTACTGTAAGAATATTATCAATTTCGTTAAATCTCATTTATGTCTAAAATATACAACAAAAATGTAAAAGAAAACCTAAAACCCTCTAATAGACGTCATAGAATTCCTCCGCATCACAGTCAACTGATATTGTGCCCAAAAGACTGACAGCAATGCCACGTTTAATGGCAATGCTTATTCTTTCCGAAAAATAAAGACCAGCCTTCTGGTCACGGGTCGCGTCAATATATATAAAAATAAATAGGGGTTTAATACCGCTTCCAAATACAGAAGGCTCCTAAAAGATTATAATTTATTTGAAGTATTGCCAGTAAGTATACACACTCGTTGATAGCCAAATAGTTGAACACTCGTTAATCATCACTTTCTGTTGTATTAAGGCTAAATTCCGAGGATTAATTAAACGTATAATACGATTTATCGTCTAGTTACAGCATTGCCTATTCTACCGATATTCTTTTAAATAATGAGCAATTGAATGCCTCGTTGGTCCAATAGCATTAGTGTACGCACTTGCGCAACGTTCTATTTGCAAGACACGAGTTCGATTTTTAGGTTTCTGAAAGTATAAAATTTAAATATGAAATTCGAACAAACAGTCATGCATGTCAGTCGACTATCTCACTTGTTTGTGAACGTGATAGTATTTCTTTATTGGTTTATAAAGTGTTACAATAAATAAGCGTGGATAATGGAGATGGCATTTTCAATGGAGACACCCCTCTTTCTACATCATGGAAACGCCCCTCTTCCTACAGATATACGGTTTTCTAAAACGTAGGTGTACGGCGGGCGAAGCGGTAGTGAATGCTCTACACGAAGACTCTGGTTCAGCTCCAGAGTCGGGCAATATATTATTGACATCTTCTGTTAGAAAATTACACTGGGGATCAGTCATTTTGCGGCATGGTAAGTTGAAGTCAATTTTGTGTAAGTTTAGTATGCTGTATACGAGAAAATATCAGATTTGTTAAATTGACACTAGTTTATGAGATAAGACTTTATAACTATATGACTAAAAGAAAGTCGAAATAAAAATACAATTAGAAGTGGCTATATAATAACGACAAGAAAACTTAATACATATGCTATTAACAAAATATCATAAAAAAATATATTAGAAGAAAAACTTTATCTGTAAGTTCTCGTGTGAGCTCACGGGATCTGTTACAAGAAACACCTGGACGCCGAGCTTCAACATGTCAAGCAAGTACTGCAAGACAACAAGCTCCAACAGCCGCGCCGCTGTCACAGATGCCGAGAAAAGCCAGCCACAGTCGAGCGCCAGCCTGCTATACTGCCTTATGTAAGGGGTGTCACTGACAAGATTGGCTACATCTTGAAGCGAGCTTCAATCAACACATACTTCAAGCCGCCAACGAAGATAAGTCAATTTTTACCATCCGTCAAGTGCCAATTACCTTTACAAGATGCAGGTGTCTATAAAATAGATTGCGACTGCGGTCTCTCATACATTGGTCAAACCAAGAGAAGCATAGGGTGCCCATGCTTCTCTTGGTTTGACCAATGCATAAAAGAACACATAGCTGACGTAAAACACAAACGCTCGTTGAAGTCTGCTGTGTGTGAACATGTACAATAGGGGACCAACCACTACCTGAGATTTGATAAACCACAGATTCTCGCTAAAGAACACCGATTCCTACCACGGATGCTTCGCGAGGCTATTGAAATCAAAAAGCATCCCAATTTCAATAGAGAAGATGGTTGGAATGTACCACCAGCTTGGGATCCAGTACTTCAAATAGTCAAACCCCAGAAGAAACAAACCACAGCTAGACTTCATGATACTTTGAGCTCATTCTGCGTAAATAGAAACACCAATAATTAAATTATGTTCGGGTACTTTGAAATAACTACACTGGAATATTGAGACAACTACCATCTTAGTCTCCCCGTGACCATGGCTGCTGAAAAGCAACCGAAACGTTGGGGAAAGTGTAAACCAAAAATAAATAGTTTTAGCTTATAAATTAGTAAAATAAAATCAGTAGTGGTGTAAAATTTTCAAAATTTTGTAATACAGTGCTAAATAAACAACGCGATAAAATCCTTATATAGTAGTTTAATTTCAATTTATCTGTAAGCTTATCTATTGTGTTTATGTTCAGGACAATCCCTTATTAAACTCAAGTAATAGTCTGGCATCATCATATGGCTGTCCCATCGCCCTTGGTATCTTTATTTCATTGTTCTAATGTCCTGATGGAACCGTTCTTTATGTTGAATATCTCAAGAACCAGAGTCAATCCATACAAAGTAAATACATTTCGGGTATGACCGATGAAGACGTTTATTAAAACCAGTAAGAAAGTTAATGCCGCAGAAAATATATATTTTGTTGTTCCCCTGTGTTATCAGTAGCAGCACGGAGTCCCGGACTATGCCAGGCAGATAGCAATAGGTTTGCCTGATATAACGTGTTACTTAAAATCATAATTGACTAAATATGGAAGTAACACACCTCAGGGATATCTCTTCTTTGGGGATATCTGCATATGACTATATGTATATGTATGCTATTTGAAACGAGTGATGATACTAATCTGATGCTTCAAGGCATGTTAAGCCCATCGGTCACATTTTAGGGAGAAACATATAGTCACTTCAATACAACCAGCGTTAACAAACCTACACAAATTCGCGTGCGAACAATTTCAGGTCAAACTCAAATATCATTCGAATAAAATTCAATTCGAATAAAGAAAATTGTATTTGGACACCATTCGAATACATAAAATTTTATATGAATATGATATAAAAAAAAATATTAGAGAATATAAAGAAATAATCAAAATCACATCGCTAATTAACAATAACAAGGAGCAGTCGGAAATAATTATAATTGAGGATATGATATAACTTCACGGATAATGCAGTGGTTAAGCGCACGAGAAATAAATTCTACGCTCTACTTTGCGCTAGTTGTTTCAATAATTGTAAAGGCTAAGAGTGATAAAGAATAGTGGCACCCTCGCTTAAACTTAAGTCAAACTAAAGTAAACCGACTAGAAACGAAAGAACGCGGGGGTTTAAGCTTTGCAATGCAAGCCTGCGTAAGCAATGGTAACGATATAACGCTTAGTAGACCATAAGCTTAATTGCCCCTTTGTAATTTAACCTATTGAGTGGCGACGGCATATCGGCGATCATATAAAATAGAATTTCAAGAATTATCTTGCGCTATAATTTAAAAACATGTTTTTATTTAAAATTTTATTTTTTGTTGTTCCTCATTATTATTTTATCATCATAAAATTATTTATTATATTGTATGTCACACGACTGATAATTTTATTATTTTTAGTATAAGTTAATTTTTATCTTAGCATTACGTTTGAAGTTTTTATTCCTTTGTACATTCCTTTTTAATTTCTAATTCTTGTATATATTAATTTTCATAATATTACTTACTTTCATCTAATTATTTATACTTTCTCTTTTGGCATGTTCTGATCTCTTGTAATTGAGAAAATATGAGATCTTATTTTAATTATCAAGATACTTTGATTGTGATATTGTATTTCTTGTAAGAGATCCTTAATAAATAAATAAAACAGACTGCTACTAAAAATACTACTAAAAGAGGAAAGCCTACAACACTAGCCGCATTGTCAGTGACCACATGGCCACTTGAACCACTACGCCATGTAAACAATGGAACTAAAAATATTATTGAAAATAGGTATATAGCGATAAGTAAATTTATATAAAGACTTCGGCCGATAACTCCAAGGTCATTGACCGAAACATATACAAATAATACATTATTTTTACAATACATTACGCTTGCTACATTACTAGGAACCCTCAAATGATTGCACGTACGTTCAGCTTAAAGGCCAATTTTGTGTGTCGCTCTTAACATTCAACCCGTACCGACACATCCTCAGCCCATGATAGGAATATAATTATGCAACCAGCGTAACACGACCCGCCTCCGAAAACAAACAGCTCGTATAGAGAGTCCATCAGCTACTGGTTGTACGTTGCATCATACCGAAGGAAGGTAGATTTTTATAAGGATGTTAGTGAGTGCGTTTCGTAAGATCTCGTAATCCTGTGCAATCAATTATGGATATACATAATTAATCTGTGGTTACTAAATGTTTGACCTATGATTTACCATTGTGAAACACTTACTTAATTGTTTTGATAGTCCGGTTAACTGTACCATGGATAATTTATTTTATCCGTAGTCTGGTTGACCGGACAACTGAACTGTACTACGGGTAATAAATCTGTGTTTTTTAATAACTGGCATAAGTTGAAATTCAAACGAGGAACAGCAAATTGAATCCCAGGCTAGTTGGCATCTAGCTGCCAATAATAACTTTCTTATTTACTTTACAGCGTGTTAAGAAACATGTACATATGTACATGAATGCTTGCAGAATTTTCTCTCGTTTATTATCGACCCTACGTGGATGTGATGCGGTATAGGTAAATACTACAGAACCAGAATGCAAGATTAATTAATTATTATCTATGATACTTGTACTCGACTATGATACTTGTTTACTCAATTCGACCATTCAGATTTAAAAAATGACCTGGCTATATACCATTCAATAGAGTGGAAACAAACGAAGAAAATATTTACTAGCCTAGCATCAACTTTCACTCGTTAATGAACTAATCTTTCCAATCAATCAATGACGCGAGGGCCGCTATAAAGAAACTCACACACACTTTTTCTTAGGTGAAAGTAATTATTTTTATTACTGCTACATATGCTGGCACTAAAAATAATCCCTCAGTCGCAAAATAGGGCATTTTCCTTTCTTTAGAACGTTATCTATTGCCCACGGGTTTGCCTGTGTGAATCCCTGGGGCACGCAAACCGGAATAATAAGTATATTTTGCTTTAATCCAGAACATGATCTATCTGTGTGTCGTTTTTAATTTAAATCTATTCAACTGTTGACTATCATTCATTCAAATACCAAAAATAAAGAAATGTACTTATTATACGGATATTAACGTGCTTTTTTTTAATATCACTCTAGTTATATATTTTATAAAGATCTGACTTATCAAATTTGCGCTTAGCACGACATTTTG
Source organism: Catocala nupta (assembly GCA_963675205.1). Lineage (NCBI taxonomy): Eukaryota > Metazoa > Arthropoda > Insecta > Lepidoptera > Erebidae > Catocala > Catocala nupta. The sequence continues at coordinate 20,952,227 of OY776080.1, forward strand.
GTCGCTATTGAGCAGCCTTGTACAAGGGACGATTAAGATGGTGGTCATCTCATTATTTTGAAGTATCAAAATTATATTTATAACATTACATACATACTTTCACATTATAATACAAAGTAGGATTTAAAGGATAAATAATAGGAGGACGTGAAAATGAGACTACTCAAAAATAAAATAATATATACGTAAATTTTGTTTTCTAATTGCTGCAATTAGATTATTTAGTAAAAAAGAAGAATATCAAAATTACTTAATAATTTAACAACTTTGCAAAACATAGGCACAGGTCGTGCACCTTGACTGCCTATACTTATCAAATTTTCGCTTTCATCACATTGCCTTCACAGTAATAAGGTAATATGTGCATATGACAAATAAATCGCAGCGATCTGCGTACGATTTCGTTACTCGCATTATGTACAGATTGCATATTCATCGCGTGTGTCCTCCTTACCCCGTGCACTCGGACTAAATAGTGAGAACACACGCGAAATGTGGAGTAAGACTAAATGAGATAACATAGTAACATTTATGTATTTTAAAACTGGTGAACCAAAATGAAGAAATAGCTTTTTCGTAATTATACTTCGCTTCTTTGGTGCTAATCTGATATATATATATATATCAAATTGAAACTGATTTCGTTTTCTTATTTAAATTAATTATTTTAAGTAGCTTCGAAATATAGCTTGAACCAATGTAATTATATTTTTTTTTATATTTGGATGTTTAATTAGCCTCTAACTAAAAAATTTGTTTTTGATTTTGCCAGTTTTTTGATAATACGTAATAGCTATCGAATGTATGCGAAATAATTGAAAATAGTTCAGTTAGATTATTATTCTGCACGAAATTAGTTCTGGAGGTATATTAAAGATTTTAACGTAAATGTTACAAAGATAACGTTTAGAATCGGACTAACGATTACAAGCTGTTTTATTATAAAGATAAAGTTAAAAATATATGCCATAAATAATTAAACTATGTGTCATGAAACATAAAAATTTAAACTATGTATATAAGCTAATATCTCTAGAATGCCAAAAGACACACGCAAATACCGATCGGTAATCGAAGGTGCCTCTCACCTAATGTATTCGTAAAACAAAATGTGTTTTTGTTCTATTTAACCGAATATTTTAACTTCTTTGAATCAACTTATGCTAGCCTTTGAATACAGTCTAAGCGTGGCAAATTTCTGATCTCAAACGGAAATCATTCTAGGCTACCATGTCATATTTTAGATTCTAGGTAACATTACACATATTTTTCGATAATTGATGCAACTTTTAAAGTCAGAAGTTAACTGATGCACACTAAATTATCATATAAAATACTTTTAGCGTTATGCATTCTACTAGATAAGAGACAGAAATTCGATGTCATACGTAAATATGTTTAATATGCGAAATAGTATTACGTATGTCATATTTAGACTATAACCGAAAAGATACGTACTTTTCAATATATTGATATAACTAGCTGACCCACGCAACTTTGTCTGCCTCACATAAGAGAATTTTCCCAGTTCTTGCAACATTCCTCATTGATACTCCGCTCCTATTGGTCGTAGCGGGATGTTATAGCTTATAGCCTTCCTCGATTATTAGGCTGTCAAACACTAAAATAATTTTTCTATTCGAACCAGTAGCTACTGAGATTAGCGCGTTCAGCCAAACAAACAAACAATTAAACAAACTCTTCAGCTTTATAGTATTAGAATAGATGATTATTAATCACAGAAGTCATAAAAACTACATTAATTAATAAATTGTCGTCATCATGCCGCGTACAAACTGATTAACATGACAACGTCGGCTATACGTTATTACAGCTAGTTTTTGGTCGCTCAATAATACCAGATTTTGCCCGCGAATTCGTTCACTCCGAAACAGTACTTGTTCCTTGATGAAAGGTACACTTTGTACTTTGCTATACTCCTGACATATTGTATGGTCAATTTTATGATGATTGATTGAGAAGTTGAGGCGTGAAAGCATAAAAACAAATAAAGAAACTCACATTCACATTTATAAGATAAGTAAAGATTATATTCAATACTTAATAAAAATAACAATATACTGCTCAATGCTCAATAAATTAGAAACGGAGATCTCACTAATGAAATCAGTAAAATGCTTAATTGCGGAAGATAAAAAAGCCGAAACAATTCTTACTTCCAACGTTAATGTAATATATGTTTTATCGTGAAATACAAATTAAGACATAAAATATGTAATCAATATAAAATACCATCTTATATTTAAAATCGAAAATATCTTTCCGCTTCCTAAATATTTGCATTAATTTGCACGAATGCAAACACAACGATTTCTCCATAACATTGAATAAACACATTATATGGCTGAGTGTATTCTTAATAGAACTGTAGTGGTCTTCACTTTCCAAACGACTGTCAAAGACAAATAAAGGTAAATCTCAAATACTCATAACAATTACGCAGCCATTCACACCGTTCAGCTCCATAAAAATGATGATATAGTGTCTTTGCTTGCTACGTTAAACAAAAAAATTGTGTTTTATTTTTCAAGTAAGAACCACAAAATAGAAGAGCGTGTCTCAAGTAAAATGCGATAACGGTGATCCCAAACATAGAAAGAACGTTTTCAAATTGCAATTATGCTTATTCAAATTACATAGCATGTCTTTTAAACATGCACAACATTTTAGTACAAGAATGAATTCCTATGCATACAGAAAAAGCTTACGTTCTTGTTTGAGGTATCCTAACTAATATTATAAATGCGAATGTGAGTTTGTTTGTATGCTTTTTACGCTTTCACGCCTTAACTTCTCGACCGAAAATAATAAATAAAATTTCGCATACACGTCGTCAGGTAAACAGCAAAGGATACAGGATATCTTTCATCCAAAAAAAGTAACCTAACCTACATTTACGCGAACAAAATCTAGTTCTAATTATTCCAAGTAATTTATCAAAGTATTAATTGCTGTGTAGCAAATAAACCGCAAATAAAAACACCAGCGCGTTTTACTTGTACAAACATTTTCCGACGCATCACTAATTATTAAAATATAACTCCAATAGAAATTATAATTGATTTTTAGCGTAATTTCTATTGTGCAACCAACATCTGCATTTCCATTGCGGTGGAGTCACTGAAGCCGGCTATCGCAAACTAGGTGACAGAAAGCACACCTGGCGCTGCTGCAAACGCAATGTATCAAATTCCGCTCAACCACCACTATCACCTTGATTAGAGTCAGACTCAATAATTTTAAAGGAAATAAGAGCTATATCTAACAAATTTGCTCCATTAGAAGGTTTGAAAGAAGAAATTTATATATTACGTTCAGAATTTACAGAGTTGAAGACCTCATTGAGTGAAGCAAGCAAGGCACTGAAAAATGGAAATGCCCGAATGACAGAAATAGAAGGACGCTTGCTTCATGTCGACAAAAGTACAGGATCTAATCACCACAATACAGCATCGACTAGATCAACTAGAGGACGAGTCTAATGAAAAGGAGCAGTGGTCAAGGATGAATAACGTCGAAATCAACGGTCTTCCACAGAGCAACCATGAAAACCTCTTTGAAATAGTGAATAATATTGGGACCTAGACAAATTCTTCTTCTTAGTCGGGCACTCTTGTCAGAGTGGTCGTGGCTATCATTGATGGACAGGGTTGCGGCGTACTGACATCATTTGCCGCACATCGAGCGATATCCCTTCATACCTGGCGGTTACTGGCATTGCGAGCACACTGTATTGCGGTTGACTGTGTAACTTTGGTGATAAGGTCGATCCAGCGCGTTGGAGACCGACCGCGGCCTCTCTTGCCTTCAATGCGGCCCTGCACCACGAGTCTCTCCATCGAGTCCTCGTTTCTGGAGATGTGTCCAAAGAATTTTAGTATTTGTAACTGCACAATCGACGAAAGCCTGTCTTGTATGCGAAGCTCTTTGAGGATGGAATTATTGGTTCGAAACGCTGTCCACGGTATTTTTAACATGCGTCTCCAACACCACATCTCCAGAGCATCGATTTTTCGGCGATCTTGTAGCCTTAATGTCCAAGTCTCAGCACCATAGAGAAAGATTGGAAATACCAGACACTTCATTAGACGAGCCTTGGTATATTTTGTTATTCGGTTGTCTTTTCATATCTATCCCAATCGCTCTACTGCCGACCTTGTGATAGCGGATCGGCGCTTGATCTCGTCTTCACATCCTCCAACGTACGATATAGTGGATATTACCAAGATAAATTACCAAGTCTCTAAAGCCCAGATCAATTTCATTACTTGGGTACCAACTCGTGAAAAAGATCGCGCAAAACCAATCATAGTATGTTTTTGCAACAGATACGTAAAAGAAGACTTCTTTGTCGCAGCCAGATTGGCATCCAAGAGTTCCCCTTTATTAGCGACACAATTTGGCTTGCCAGGAAACCATCGCATTTACATAAATAATCACCTAACCACGACAAATAAAGCCTTACTGGCAAAAACGAAAAATATCGCATCTGAAGCAAATTTCCGCTACGTCTGGGTCAAGCATTCAAAAATACATAGGTACTCGTAAAAAAACGATACTTCACATACAGTGGTGATAAAAAGTGAAAAAGTCTTGTTGAAATTAAAATAATCTCACGATCTGCATCGTTAATTATTTCATTTTGTTAATGTGTAGTAGAACAAAAGCGTATATTTTAGTTAAGTTTGAGAAACGTTTATCTAAGAGTGCTACTTGGAAATTCTATCAGTCACTGTGTTACCCTATAGTGTTGTTTGAATTCTGTTTAGTGATTATATAGATAGTGCCCGCATTGGTAATCATAGTAATATAAACCTAATGGCCACTACCTTACGTCTTAATCTCGAATGCATGAATATGTCATCTACGACTAATATTTAATGTGCGTTCTTTTGTTTCTATTCATAACTCATTAGTGGTACCCGTTTCGATGTTCTGTGTTCGTAGACACTGTCTTGTTGTGCTCGGAAAGATCTAGTATTAGTATAATAACAACTACCTGCATTATAAATTATAACAGTGATAATTTTAAATATTTATCGTGTAATCTTTTTTTCTTTTCTTGACTTACATCTTGTTAGTTATATTATTATTACTCATTCATAAAAAATGATTAATCTACGTATGTATTATCAAAACGTCCGAGGACTACGTTCGAAAACTAATACTTTATACCGTAGTGTTTGTGCAAACTCATACGACATTATAATACTTACCGAAACATGGCTATTTGTTGATATTCATTCTAGTGAGTTGTTTGACGGCCGATACGTTGTATGGAGAAGGGGTCGTGATTATTGTAGAACATCACAAAAACGGGGGGTGGTTTGTTAATTGCTGTAAATAAAAGTCTAACCGCCGTCGAGCGTAATGCGTGGTAAACTACAGCCGAAGATTTGTGGATAACTATTGTATTGAAGAGGTCCAGACCTGCAGTAAGTCACAAAATTCATATATGTATTCCTATATCTATGTAGGGAAAATACTGGCAACTCATATAATACACAATTACAAAATATCCATCTTAACCTTCATTCACTTGTTATGTCTAATCCAATGGACACTTTTATTATATTAGGCGATTTCAACTTCGGCAATAGTGTGGAATGGAGTACTGTAAACAATTGCAATGCGGTATAACATACGAGTATTCTTGTCAACATTTAATTAACTTTTTTGACACCATTAACACTTGTAACTTATTAGGTACAATATAATAATGAGCGAAATATAAATGATAGATTGTTAGATCTCGTATTTTCAAACACAAATAAAAATGTTTATGAGTATAATGAACCACTTGCGTTACCTGTAGACACACATCACTCATAATCAGTACTGATTTCACTGGATTCAATAAATGCTTTGAGAAATCTACTATAAAATTTATTTTTTATAAAGGTTGATCTAGTTAATTGGGCCACATACCTTAATACAGTCTCTTTGGACATGGTCGTTAATCTTTTTATAGTAAGCTGTATGAGCTTAGAGATCTTTATATTCCAATTAAAACATACTAAGGCGTTAATTAAAGTGCTTAAAGAAAAATACAAATACCATAGAAAGTTCAAACAATACGGTAACATATCAGACTACAATACTTTCTCGTTATTGTGCAATAGAGCCAAACGTTTAGAGGAACATTGTTATAAACAATACCTTCAACATACTGAAAATTCAATAACGGCCAACCCTAAAGCGTTTTGGTCCTATAATAAAAATAAAAGAAACTGTAACAACATACCGAATGTCATGCACTATCAAGGCAGTTCAGTAGACAATGGTGAGGATATAGTAAATTTGTTTGCTTCTTATTTTCATTCAACATACGAGCAACCGGTTGCACATAACAACAGTAATGTTCATGCAAGCACTAATTATACGCATTCAACAAATTTAAGCTCTATTGCCGTGACACCGGATAGTATACTACTGCTCCTCAAAGGTCTTGATCCGTCTAAATCGGGCGGGCCAGATATGATTCCTCCTATATTTATCTTAATTTGTGCTGATAGCTTAGTAGCTCCCGTGTGTATTTTATTTGAAAGATATCTAAAACAGGGTATTATGCGAAATATGTGGAAGTCGGCTTATATTTCGTCAATCTTTAAAAAGAGACATAAAGCGGACGTTGAGAACTACCACCCTATATCTAAGCTGTGTCTGTTCTCCAAAATTTTGGAGCGAGTAGTTTTTGCAGAAGTTTAGCCAGCACAAACCAATCATTCGGTAATGAGCAGCATGGCTTTATTTAACAACGGTCCACTAACCTGCTTATATGTAATGACATCATATCAGATGGACAATATGGAAAGACAATGTGCGCAAAATTACTCGTGATACCTTGTAGACTTGTTTTAGAAGGTTATTATGTAATAAAGCTTGTGTTTTTGTAACAGGCTGCCGCGTTGATCAATAGCCAGAAGCCTGTGTTTATGTGTACAGGAACATTTTATCAACAGAATGGAGTCTAAAATAGTATCACGCAGACAGCAATATACTCATCTCTACTACGGGACTTTTACATAGATGGCAAAATGTGAAATTGAAAATGTTGAGATAGTTTATATTATCTTAACATTTAGCAAAATGTAAAATATGATACACAATATATAATACACGTAATACAACGGCATGATACTATTATACGTATGCCCGCCTCAAAAGTAAGTACATACATAGTTTATTAAGGCCAAAAGAGCGAGAACACACTATTATAAAATATTATGTAAGAATATAGCTATATATTGCAATGGTATGATATAATGTGAAATCACAATTAGACGGTTCCTATTCCCGCTAGCCGTCCTTTAACCGGTGGCGCTGAATAAATTTTACATATGTATAAAGATTTTGATGATTGTCTTTGTTTAAGAAGATGCATAAAAAAGATGGATGATTTGTACTCTCAACAAAAGACACAATGCGGTCACATTAAAAAATATATAAATATAAATAACTGACCTGACAATAATTGATGTATTATATATTATATATACATTTATGATTCTCGTTGTAATTACAAATTGCGTTCACTGTTCGGCATGGGATTCCTTTCGACCACGATGAACGCTTGAGGATGTTTCTCTCAGGCTACCACGCTAGCCAAATGCAGATTCGCAGACATCATGTTATCATTTATTTATTTTCTTCACATTGTTTTCTTATATATATTTATATAATTTTAAATAAATTTATACAGGGTGTCCGGTAATTAATGGATAACCTGGAAATGTCTTATAGTGGAACTGATGGCCGTTCAGGAAAAAATATGAAAAAATCTATCCTAACTACTACCTGAGATATGTGTTTTTTTTTTATTACCATGTTTAACTTTCTTGTATACTACGACCATAAATGAATGGAATCCATCGGTTTTTTGTTGTTTTATTATTAAACACTAATTATGCTAATAGATAGACAGTCAAAAGTATGCTATGCTAATATAGCTTGCACTTCTTAATATATATATTTTTTTTTTCTTTTTTTCTGAACGGCCTTCAGTTCTCCTATATATAAGCCATTTCAAGGTTATCCATTAATTACCGGACAACCTGTATATTGATTCATTGTAAGGAAACATAAATGGGTTAAAGAACCATAAAATAATATCTTAAACCAAACAATATGGCGTGTCAAATAAAAAAGGTCAAAATTTGCTAACAAAAAATAAATATAATATACATATGAGAATAACGGTGCTATCGGTACTATACCGTCAAGTCATCGCGGTCACTTTCGATCGCTTGCGCAATGACGCATCTGCATCAACATCAACTACATTCCGAAGTTCGCTTCGTGCCATTTTCTCATTCGTCACGAACAACTGTTGTTAATAAAGTGCTGTTAATTGCTATTGTCAAGTTTGCGATTATTTTCTGTGAGATTTTACTCGTTTTAAATGTTTACATACTCAGCTTATTTGAATATTTAGTAATATTTTAGGATAGTATCTATATCCCATCTATAACAACGTACATAAGTAAATTTGAAGCGACATTGATAGTTATTGTAGATAAGGTATTTTATTTTTCTGATGTTGTTCTTAAAAATAGCCAACTAAATAGTGTCAATACAAAATTAGGTAATAAAGATAAGAAAAGCACAGGCTTATACTTGCTTAAAACAGAAATGCACACCAGTGAAGTACTTACAGGAGACCACGAATCGCCCTACAATTTTTAGGTTTCCAGAGCTTTACGGTGCGCGCTGTGCTGCCAGCAAAATGAACTAGTAGTGATGATGAATGATGGTATTCCACTATCTTGTCCTTCAATAATATACCGGAGTGAATGGGTATGTTCGATACTTCTAAAGAAAACTATTATATTATACTTGTATAATAGTCTCAATATTGTTTAGTATTCAAATGTCTATTCACATTACTCATAGCCGCGTCACTTATCATTTGCAATATTTGTTATATGTTATTGTTTTGTCTATTTACCTACACGATTTCTCATACAGAACAGAAATATGTGTAATCCATAAATATTTCGAATCTTAGTACTTCGTGGCCGTGACTTGAATATTTGTGAAGTTATTAAAAAAATACGCACAGCTCAATTAACCGTAACAAAAATAATTACGACTAGAACACAACATGTTTGACTAAAGCATGATCATAATGGAAGCCAACACAACTTAAATACACATTCAAATATTATGTAATATGTACATTACTATTTATATTAATATATTAACCCCGGAAACCTTCGGTGCAAATATTGTAATTTATTCGGTAGTTTTTGAGTCGTTCGAGGGAAATCGTTAAGCTCATGGGGTCTGAGCGCTTGTAACTTTTATGGAGAAGTCGCAAAGCATTCGATCGATGCGTCGCATGATCAGTAGAATGGTAATTTTTGGACCCAAGGCATTAGCATTGACTTATAAGCACATTACTTTTTGACAGCGATGCTAAGGTATTTCTCAACGAATTTTTTTATATTTCTTTTTTTTTACCTCTCTTTAGTGTATATGTAAACAATTAACTTACTTATTAAAATTTTGAAAAATAGGGTGTTGATATTAAAACATTAATATACACGTTATTTTAGTATGAACAAAATAGCTATTTATATAACATATTTGGAGAAAGAAATATCGTCCGTACAGCCGTATTGCCCATATGTGTGAGGACACGAGTAGTAGTTTGGGTAGTGGTTTTGGGTAGTTTTCAAGAACCTCGTAACACATGCCGTTACTAATCACCTGTTTTCTAAGTTAATCTACAAGTTACTTTAGCCCCGAGTTCTGCTTTTAGCCTAGCTTATTTTAAATCTAGCAAACACTAGGAATATTAAAAAAAATTGGTTTTATTTTCCTACGTTTTTATTATGTATTATTAAAGTATGTATTAACAAATATGAATATACATATTTTACGATAATGATCGATACGTCGTGACCAACATGTTAAACAACGGAAAGGATAGCATGAATTAAAATAAATCCATAAATAATAAAATTGTAAATTCAATCAATCAATTAATATTGCAACATACATTTCTATGAAACCGAGTAGAGGTGTATCCTATTCATATTTCGCTAGATTTGTTTAGGTCTAATGTAATAGAGGGCTTTAGTACAGCCATCTACCGAGTATAATACCAGACTATGTGCTACATTAAACTGTTTCTAAACATAACATTTTGAGTATCGAATCCGAGATATTGCGATTTTTACATTCACAAACAGCAGCCATTTGCGCAACTGAATATTGCATAGTTCCTCATAGGTATCATTTACATTACATTTATGCTTTGATACTAAGTACCCGGGATTACCCGGCTACTTAGTGCGATTACCTGATCCGGCTATTTTTATTATTAATTAAAAATAGCCGGGTCAGGTATAATATTATTAAGTGGCTGCTGTTTTTATTCGTTTTGTTTTTAAAATATATTACTGCCACACTAAGAATAAATCTTATGTCGCAGTGGAGTTTATAAAACTTATCGGAGGTGACCAATTAGTCAACGCAAGACTCCAAAGCTTGGAGCATCGTCATAAGGTTGCCAGTCTTTCGGATACATTTCGGAAAGTGTGCAGAAGAACTGCATAATTTGATTCCTCCTTCCCCATTCTACCATCGGACGACCAGACATACAGACCAGCGGCACAGGTACATGGTGGATATACCACATTTACGCATGAAGCGCTTTGCTTCCACTTTTATAATGCGTACCACAAAGGAGTGAAACTCACTTCCTAAGTCTGTGTTTCCCGATGAGTACAATCTGGGTGACAAGTCGCGAGTGAATAGATATCTTCTAGGCAACCGTGCTCCATCGTCGTCTGCATCTTCGCTTAACATAAGTTGAGATCGCGGCCATACGCAAGCCTATTACAATATTTAAAAAAACAAACAACGGACGCAAAGAATAACCAGGTAGATAGTAGATTACACCAAAAACCAGTAACATTCGGTGCGGTAGTAACGCAGTAGAACATACAGACTAAGAACAACAATTTGCAGACCACGCAAATTACACCAACAACCTACAACACTTAAACCAGTACACCATCCGTGCTCCTCGTAAACAGTATCTAATGTGACGTATATAAGCCAATGTAAGATGTAACTGTATTCTATACACAGCTACGTTATAAGATGCTGTACAAAAAAACTGTGTTGTCATCAGTTTCCTACCTTCTCACAGTGTTTACCTAGCTTTGCGGTTGCTTTACGGCGATCATTTCGTAACACTAACGCTACAAACATATAACGGCATTGTATGAGCACTTTACTCTGTGTACGGATCATTAAAACCGCTTTTTAAGTAAATGATATGAGTTACGCTTTTTAACTAGCCGTTATTGCATTAGGTTATTTACAGTTCTTTGTAAAAAATCAATTACCGAGGAATAATCTTTGTGACGTGGGGTTTACAAACACTGTAACACAAAGCGCACAGACTTTGATTAACTATTTATAAAGTTCTTTAAGTTTTGACTAGTGCAGCGATGGTATTTATTTATTTGAATATTCATGAAAGTTTCAAATATATTTCGATTTGGTGGAAGATCTGATCTGATCTGAAGATCTGATCTGATCCGATCTGTTTATTTGTTACAAACATGAGTAATACAAAATAATATGCATGGTGTTAAAAGATATCTCTACAAATATTAGATTATGTTAAAAACTGTATGACATATGAAATTTAATTAATCATATCCAATATTTCATTATATTCGATTTTTATCGATCGTCCATCGCTATAATTTTGTCGCAACGTTGATAGTTATATTAGATTGTCAGTAGCATTCTTATTCTTCACCCGAGCGTATATCCTATATATCTTGGGGTGTTATTTCAGATTTCAAATACATTGCCCTCATATCCTTAGCAATGGTTTTCCTTCTCACCTATTCTTAAAATAACTCTTAAATGTCGTTAGTTTCATTTTTCGCTCGAGTTATCAAACTGGTGCACTTGGTATTAGAACTAGCAAGATGACTTAAATCATCGCGTCGTACAAACAATAGAAATAACAAATTCAATATAAAGTATTTGTCAAAACGTTCATTTATATTAAATGTTAGTAGGTCTGAGTTCAACCAGTAGTTCAAAAGGTTGCACTGTAGCTCACGATTTACCAACCAGAGTTCAAATACACGCTGCATTGTTATGTTCTAATATTAACTAACTGTAGGTTTATTTAGTAACGACATTTAAACGCATCTAAAAAGTACTGAATGCCTTTTTTATCCAGTAGCCTAAGTATGCGTACAAACAAAAGGTCTCGGGTTTGATGTCCGAGTAGGATAATCTTGGATTACTGCCAAAAAAAATCGTGTAGCCCAACGGAATGTTGAACTATGTCTCGTAGACTAGGCTCGCGCATATTTGATAAATACCTACTACAAACATAACATCCAAAAATATGGGTGTAGTAGATCTGTGCCTACCTTTTCGGGAATAAGAGTGATTCTATATACATATTATGTATGTATGTAAATAAACGTGTGACTGGCTGTTTATTTGAATTTCTTTATTTATACTAAATGTACTAATATTATAAAAAGTAAAGATTTGATCTTTCACCATTAGAAAACTATATTATGACCGAGTAATAAAGACTATATTTAATTTTTAAAAAGTGCAATACCTAACAGAACCTAACTTACTTTTGAGCGAAGCCGCGGGCAAAAGCTAGTATTCAAATAAAAATAATATGCCACAGTTAGGTATGCAGGCCTTATCTCTCACTTAAAACCATTACTATCCGAAACCAAACTATTGTGGTTCAGGTTGATAATATATGTGGTCACCCAACATATTAGATAATAGAAAGTGCATGTCTATCACTCAAAGCATGGTTCCGTATTAATGCAGAGCTAGTCAATAAAAATCATTCAAATATCATTTTTAAAAGTTACACTCACTATTTTTTCTTTTTTTTTTGCTCGTCAAAATGATCACACTCCGCCTGATGGTAAGCAGTCGTATGGTCTAAGAGTAGTGGCCTCCACATCGTCCTCATAGCAGCCGAGGCGATGTTGAGGTCTCTACTTTGACGGCCTGAGAAGATGCTTTTTCACGCCCCGCTTAAAGGACTCAGGATTGAAGGAAGAAGGAAATACGTGCCTTGGCAGAGAATTCCATGCCTTGATCGTTCGGCAGAGGTATGAGGACCCAAACTTGTTGGTACGCATTCTAGTCGACTCCACCGTGTAAGGATGGCATCTGAGTCCAGCACGCGTTGTTCTGGATAGGAATCGCTATGGATTACTTCTCTATTAATATTACGAGGACATACATTTCACAACCTGTCTTTTTTTAAAGATAAGTAAAGGAATCTCCAGCCTTGGGAATAACACGTATGTTACGAAGATCTTTACTATCATTTAAAATCAACTAAACTCAAAAATGTTTGTTATGTCCCCCACAATACAGGAATTATTCCTGGAGCGAGAGATGTCTTTTTACAAATAATAATAAATTATCATTAAATTGCGATTTTCTTATTATTATTGCTGATAATGTTGGGTATAGTCATTTTTGACTGCACGGTTGGCGTAGTGGTTTAGACGGCCGCCTCGCCGCTTGACACTGCGCCGAGTGTTGTGGGTTCGATCCCCACACGAGACAACACTTTGTGTGATTCATAAATTGTTGTTTCGAGTCTGGGTGTTCATTGTGTCCGTTAGTTGTATGTTTGTAAAGTCCCCCGCGACACAGGATTTAGTCCTAATGCGGGAGTTGTCTTTTATAAAAAAAAAGAAAAAAACTAAAAGAAAAAAGAAAAAAGAGGAGTCATTATTACATAACAGAATCAGTAGAATCACGCAAATGTTTAACGACTTATGTCGCTGACTGATTCACACAGAAGTCTTATTTGTGTCCGTTGTTTGAATGTTTCAGACTCGGAAACACTATTTATGGATGACCATTTGACTCGTGTGCAGATCGAATCCACAATATTCGGCGCAGTGGCAGTGAGAAGGTAACCAATGAAACTAAGTCATCCGTGCAGTTATAAACAACGAAATTAAACAATAATCAAACTTGATTCAAATTTATTCAGTCTGTAGATTGCACACTAAATAGGAACACCACTACAGTAGGTACTCTGAAATATCTACACGTTAAAACAATGAGACGACCATTGTCTTAGCCTTCCCGTGACCATGGCTGCTGAAAAGCAACTGAAACTGTTTATAATTAATAAACTAATGCACTGATTCTAAAAAATGATTCACTATTGGCAAGTTGCTATAGTCAGTATTAACATAATACTTGTATAGCTGATCCGCGCAACTTCGTCTGCTAAGAGAATTTCCCCTGTTTTCGCAACATTTTTCATTGCTGCTCCGCTCCTATTGGTCGTAGCGTGATGTTATATAGCCTATAACCTTTCTCGATAAATGGGCTATCCAACACTGAATTTTTTAATTTGAACCTGTAGTTTCTGATATTAGCGCGTTCAAACAAATAAACTCTTCAGCTTTATAATATTGGTATAGATAACATCACGCTATAAGCCACGGTAGTAGCAGCAATCATAAACGTCAGTGAAATCGCGGGGTAGAACTATGTATAACATCCGCGAAAACGTAAGAAAATACTACATTATGTTTATGTATGAGGTAATCTAAGATTGCTTTTATGTTTTCTCATATTCATTTATTTGATGGTTGCGGTCGATCATGACTTTCCTTGTTTGATATCCGCATCAGACAAATGTAATGTTTGCCGGCAGGAAACTATCACATGATTTCTTTATTTCACAATGGAGCCCTATTAAATTAACCACAACTTGATAACAGTATTATCATTGTTAAATATTTAACGACCGCTCCATCCATTATACCGCTTTACTTAGTGCGAAGCTTTGGAGCCGGTAAGTTGTAATCGTTTATTTTACATACAACGTATATATACATAACATTACGCCTGCATCTTAAATATATAAGCAGGTGTGTACACTATGTATTACTAGTTTTTCCCGCGGTTTCCCTCGAGTAAATGTAGGTTAGGTTAGATAAGTAACAGTTCTTTTTTCTGGATGAAAGATACCCTATGTCTTAGTCTGTATCCCTTTCAACATGTATGTGAAATTTCATGATGATTGGTCAAGAAGTTAGGGCGTAAAAGCGTATCAAACAAACAAACTCACATTCGCATTTATAATATTAATTACGATACCTAACCTAGGGCACCATGCTTAATTGCGGCCTCCGGAGCGGAGTCATACAACTCTTGCCTATCCCTCTTTAGAAATACACACTTGAGATTACTGTATGTATAAAAAAGTTAATTTACCAAAATTCGCCAGCTAAGCTGATATGCCTGTATTAGGAGTGAGTTCGCATTGGTAGTGCAACAGGTGGGATTCAAACCGACGACCTGTCTAGTATTGGATTGACTGACTGACGTATCAACGTTCAACTCGAACCGCAGGGTCTATAAACTAAACATTTCTCACACAGGTTTCAAGCATAAGTTAGGGTTTCGAAGATGCTTTTAAAAGATGCTTTAATAAATAAAACTCATTTACAGGTCCAACAAATAAACTTTGAAAATGACGACGCTCTCTTTGGATAGTTGGATGAAAGCAGAACCTCCAAACTACATCACAAATGTAGACAAGAAGCATGCGTACTCCGAGGTGCCTTACCTTGGCGACTATCACTTAGTCAAGCTACCCAACGCCGCCAGTAATCTTATATATCACGTTGATTTCTGGGGCGAAGGCAGAATAGAAACCGAAAAAGGGACGGGTGGTTTTACTGACTGCTACAATATCAACCATCCATTTCAACTAGTTACCAATGGGTCAGACAAAGGACGAAAAATACCGAACCGTATACCCGTAGAAAGTTTCACGAATTGTGACACCAGCAGCTACATTAAAGATAATTCGGTTATTCTCGTCACAGTCATGGGGGCTCCTATAAACACTAGCTGCGCTGCAGACATAGCACGAATAATACATAAGATCGTTGGCAAAGTCATCGTATATGGATTTGACAGCAGCTCACCCGATATCGCCAACCTCGCCGGAGAACTCAAGAATAAAGCGATGTTTTACTGTCCTGGCTATAAACTACCATTAGAACTGCAAGGTATAACACTACACGGTACTCACATGGCCTTTCTAAATGTTACTGTACTTAAAGATGAACTTGTAACACTCGTCGAAAATGCTTCTTACGACAATGCCGTCATCGTGAGTAAAAGTTTAAAAAATGGCAAAAGTGGTGATGTTCTCAAAAAAGTCATTCAAAGACTTTTTGATATTAACAGCAAGAACATAATGGTGTACGCTTATAAACTTTGGATCGGTGGAGCTCAAGATATTGTTATCGAATACTTTCCTGTCGCTTTCAAAGTTATTTTGAGCGAGGCAAATGTGACAATCGTGAATAAAGAATACCAACAAGCTATAGAATT
Source organism: Catocala nupta (assembly GCA_963675205.1). Taxonomy (NCBI): domain Eukaryota; kingdom Metazoa; phylum Arthropoda; class Insecta; order Lepidoptera; family Erebidae; genus Catocala; species Catocala nupta. Next base: position 20,968,649 of record OY776080.1, read on the forward strand.
GGGTGACAAACTAAATGAAAATGAAGAACGACGTGGGTGGGCGGTCACTTACGATAATACTACTAGTAGAGTGACTTGGAAGCTCACTCCAGTCTGGTCTAATGATAAGGTCTCATTTAAAATGTACAACACCGAATGTGACATGTATTTAAGATTTGATACTAGAGCCGACAACATGGGCGACAGACAAGTGTGGGGCAAGAAATCCTCCGCTGAAGAAGCTGAGACATATTACTTAGAACCAACGATGCTGGGTGGAAAGGTAGCATTCTATGTAATCAACTCGTTGTATAATCAAAGCATAAAACTGCCATACGTTGCAGAGGAGTCAGGAAACAGGTGGCTATGGGGTCATAACAAAAATACTGAATGGGGACAAAGGGTGTATGGATATCAACCACGTTTCAGATGGATTATTGCACCGAAGTCTGAGTAATCTTGTCATTACACCAATAATTAATGACCTATCGTCATGTACATTTATATTTGGGGGTTAGGTCTAAGACAATTGGAAATACGCCCAGTAGCGTAACATGTTGTATGCGATGCTAGTACTACAAACTTGTACTCATTCCAGTAGTCTTGGTTTACATGTTTACCTATTCACACATTTTTATTCTATTAAATAAAGTTATTATTGACGTGTATTTTATTTACTAAACCATCGTAATATGTAATGTCCGTAACTACGGGGAAACCCGCTTCGGGTTACCGTTTTCACGAGACCCGTGATATTGAAACCTGGCTGCTCGTATCGGTGTTGCCCTTAGCCTTGAAGGCCTGTATGAGTTGGCGAATTACTGTTTTGTCAGTCCGAATATATAATATGGAAGTATTTCTGGCAGACGACATTTTTCATCATAGTGATCAAAATTCACCAAATCCAACTACCAAAAGACCAAATTTAACAAATAATAATAATTATTATTATTACAACTTTTTTTTGCATTCTGCCTACTATTTCTGTGTAAATTTTAATTGTGCCACATCTCTCAGCCTTGCGCTCTTAAAATGTTCAGGATATATTAGTAAAATTATTTAAATGTTAAACGGACCGACAGCTACTTTAAGATTTCTTTTATAATCACTTTAATATACGTAACTAAATCCGTAATAAATTATGTCATACAATATAATTAACGGCAACGATTATAATGCGCCATAAATTTGTATTTAAACCATTTACAACAAGCTTTCTTACACATTTTAATGGCAAAGAGCCCTTTGCACTATATATAAATCAATTTAGTTAAGTGGTAGAATTATGTAAGTAATTGGTTCATGTTAACGAAGCTTTAACTGCATTGTCGTAAAAAATATATTTATAGCGATTTTCAAAGTCACTTAATTCTTCTGTGTACGAATTATTATATTACACAACTAATCGTTAAGGTACTACTGAATCTTGAATAACACTGTCCTCGGGCAGGGAATCGAGCTAGGTACTTAGCTATCTATAAGACCGATGCACTGCTATTCATAACACTGGATGACTGAGACAATAGTCAAATAAATAAAAATAATTTAACGAATAATCAACTGTTAAATTATTTTAATTTCGCTCTTTATTATATTTTTATTTATCTATGCTTGAATTGATTTGATAAGGTTTATTGTACTCAAATAAATTGAATTTTAAATCGAAAAAGGCACAAAATACTACACAAAGCCAAAAAAAAATGCTATTGAGCCAATCCAAGAGATTGTTCGTTATACTGCTAGCCTATCTTACAAAACACAATAATACTCATTGTCCAACTTAAAATGTAACCCGACATGTATGCGACACCACAAGCAAGTGTAAGGAACCACGCTTAGCATGCTAAATTATACGACTATACGTGCTTTCCGAGGCACGGGGGTGTCTAACACCGCCAACTTCCTAACTCCGGGCTCGTATTGAGATTTCCTAACAGAAAAACCCAATAACTTTTTGTTAGCCCGACCCGGGATTCGAACCCAAGACCTCATGCACAGCAGTCGCATTCACTACCGCTACGCTACGGCAAATATAAGTAGATAGCGATAGCCTAGTAGCCTAGGGAGACCTAGTTACCAGTTAGTATCGAGATATCGAGAGGCTGTCAAATAAAGCTGGTGCCACGGCTCCTTCAATCCCGAAGTGCATCTCTGACTTTTCGCTGCTGTGTGTGTGTTAAATAGTTAACTATCTCTAGCTTTAACAGTGAAGGAAAACATCGTGAGGAAATCTGCATGTCTGAGAGATCTCTATATTGTTCTCGAAGACATATGAAATCTGCCAACCTGCACTGAACTACCGTGGGTGTCTTATCCTACTCACAATAAGAAGAGGCCCGTACCCAGCAGTGAGACAGTAGTATACAGGGCTGATATTATTATTAGCAATTATGTATACCCTGCCTCATGATAAACGCTTACATAACCTATCGACAGTAGAGTTAATACCCACGTTACAGCACCTGTTAATCAGAGCCTCTTCTCTGACAGCGCAAGAGTCATAACAAAGAATAATCTGGTGAGGATACAGTTTCCCCTTAAGAGTCTTAGAAATTCCTGTAATTGCGGGGTAAGAAGTGTTTCTTTTAGTAGATGAGCCCGCTACGGCCATTTTATTGGTGACAGTACGAACAACTCGGCTTTCTTTTCTTCCCAGAGAAATAGCAATCACATAAAACAAACCAGCGTTAGAATACCAACTAGAGAGTGAGATTTGAACGTTCATATACCTATGCAACCTTTTGCCAAGTTTGTCACATTTATAATATAAAAATAGAAAATCACAAATTTACACAGCTGTTCTTCCTTTCAATTTCTTCCCATTTACACATGGTTTCTTAAAATCTCTGCTTTAGTCGAAGAGTTATTAAATGTGCTATGTCAAAACAAATATGCAGTAAAATTGCCATAACACTCGCAAAAGTACCCATACTATTTTACAAACACATAAGCAGTACCACCAAACTGTCAGCACTAATTCCTCAGCGCTGACTTAGCACCACCTTAACATATCCACGAAAGGAAAGTATAACTGTTCACACCGACCTGTTAACAAACGGACAAACATTACATGCAGTATTAGATAACCAGAGATGATTACACATGACGACTGATTACTTAACAACTTGATTGAATGATTGATTCCTCATTAACTCTGCATACAAGTTTAGCAATAATAGGGTTATTGAGGTTATATTATCATAATTAATGGATCGTATTAATCTTCATTATAGTAAGGTGAAAACCAAAGTGTATTTTGTAAGTAAAAAATAATGTTTTTTGCCGTTGATTGCCTCGTATGCAATTGAGTATGGTGAAGTCACTAATTTTATTTTCGAGTAATGTTGTGTTACTGGATTTTGCACAAACGATTTTTTGCGTTTCAGTCACTGAATTAAAATGTACTACGTAGTAGAGAGAGTGAGAAAGAGTTAACTAGATCATTCGTAACACACGTTAGAGTGCATGCTCTCTAGCTTACTTAGTCTAAGCCATGCACTTTAAACTAGTACATTTGAGAACAAAATGAATTAAGCAGTCTCATAAATTATAATATGAAGGCTGACTTTGAATATTAAAATATTGCTCTCATGCTTGCGTTTTAGTGAACGCATGGCTCAGACTAAGTAACTTAGAGAGCATGCACTCTAACGAAGCATACATGAGCTATTAATATACGTGACAGCTAACACAATTAGTTTAAATGTAAACATTCTCTTATTTTTATACCAATACACAATTTAAGTCAATAACAAACTAAAGGCAGTAACATTTATCAAGAATAACATTAGAAATAAACTGAACAGTCTGCTCATTTCTATAAAGTGAAGATTTCATATTTATCTGGTTTCTTTTTAGAAACTACATAAGTTTTCATTCCTTTTTTACGACCGTAAGTTTTCTCTCCATTACACTCATTGTCAAGACATCTCTTGAATAGAAAAGCACGTTACTGTAACAACACTAACTGACTATACGATCCCGAATTCGATACGTCGATTATTTTTATATCCAGAAAATATCTATAACATGTCTGGAATGTCATTATTAGAATGTTACTTTTTGACACTATTAAACTGGTAAACTACCAAACAAGCCATATGGATAGTAAACGGTTAATGTAGCCTGTTACACCAAAGGTTTCACGCATTGCTGACGCTGTAAATAAGCTAAAAGTTCTAAGTCATTACATTGCTAAAGCCATGGACAATTGCAACGAAGAATTTAATCGGATATTCGAAAATTGTCAACATCCGAATGTTGACCAATTCTTTATGTCTGATTATAATTCAAATTATAATCAATATTCGAAACTTTATTTGATGATGAGTTGATAGATTGTGTTTCGAACGCTTGTCGATGATGTTCTGTTTAGCCTCGAATGCCAGTGAAGATCTATTTTTGGTCTTCTCTTTGCTACAATGTTTTTGTATGTGTCAGCTGATGGCAAAAGGCTTGTTTTTAGAACACTCCATGGGGCTATTTGCATGCATTCTTCTTTAAGGTGATATGCGAAGATCCGCTTTGCCCTATTTCCCAATTGCTCGTAAAAAAGTGGTTCACGTCACCTGAATACTGACTGCGAGGGCACAGTGGTAATGAATACGACTGCTGTGCTGTGCTGGGTCGATTCACTTGTCGGGAAAACTGCTATTGAGTTATTCTGTTAAGACATTCTTAGCAGTAGCAAGAAGTCTGGAATTGTGCCCGGTAGACGGAATAGAGCTTATCGGTGTCTATCACGTGGAGCCTAAAATGATAACTGGCTAAACTGATAACACACCTCGGCCTACCTCTTAGTGTATAAAGACATGAAACTATGTAATATGTAACACCTCACCTTTTAAAAAGAGGCGTCCGCGATATATTTGCAAATATTAATAAGAAAAATAATCAGTCCGCTCTAAGAGTTTATGAAATAGTTCCTTTACATAAGACGCTTTGCTCAATGGGAGTATAATATCTTCCGATATGAACGACGTAACTAGTCACTCGGAGAGTGTCATAATGAGTGAGTTTAATGACGATTGCATACGTTATACAACGCGTAGCTGTAACGTGCGGTCATGTTAATCACTCGTAATATGCCCGTAATGTATAACAATAAATATTGTTTTCAGTATATCGAAACGGCATATATTCGGGTCGGTATATGCAGTTTAGCAATTTGTTGTTGAACTAGAAAACCAATTAAATATATACGTACGTACCTTTGGCTTTTATTCGGTGCGTAAAATCGACAAAACCGCTTTTAATTCAGACGCACTTGGCTTGTAGCGCTTAACGCATTTCCAACGGTATCGCACGATCGATTTTGCTATACCACTTCACCAAGATTTGTAGATTCGAATCTCGCAGTGGACAAAAATAATAGGTTTCACAAATAGTTGTTCAGAGTATCCGTTGTCTGAATATTTGGAAAGTCTCTAGCAGGTCTGTCTTGTTTTTCTGGCCATTCGTTTCAAGAGCGTAAGATGAAAATTTAAAAAAATTGTCGGCATTGGTCATCACTAAACTCTATCTTGATAGTGCAACAGTAACAAATGCGATTGATATGCATGAGATTAAGGCATAATTCTCAATAACACCTTTAGACGGCAATAAGCTCACCCCTATTACGTTGCACTCAAAAGCGTAGCTAAATTTAAGTAAAATATTTATGCTCAACTCTTCAGAGATATACATAGGCAAAAGAATATTTTAACAAAACTACCTCTAGTTATGTAGATTTTCTGTATATTTTTTATGTCCTAACTTAATATCATCCTGAAATTTCGCATAGGTACACGTTTTCAGAGGTACAGAAAAGGACAGAAGGTACCTTTCCTCCAAGAAAATACTGTAACCGAGAAAAGCCGCGAAAAAGGTAGTAATTAGGTACTTGTTAACACAGTTTATAAGGAACAAAATTCTACGCCTTCATAATTACCTAATCTATCTCACCTTAGCGTATTTTTTTGTTAAAATAAAACGCATAAGTTCACAAATACTAATTCCAATTTCAAATGTGCGTTAAATGTATTCAATTACATTAATTATTTGTGTCGTTTCTAGATATAATTGATAGAATTTAATACATTTAACGCACAACTACAAGTTTACAGTAACTAATCTTAAATTGTATATCAAATTATTTGTTACAGTGAAAAAATATAATCTACGATTTAGTCAAAATAAAAGAATAAAAAATACAACTATAATTGGAAAATTAATATCATTTGAATTTATGAAAAACCTAGACATATTGGACAAAAACTATTAACAATATTTATGATTTTACACAGAAGGATAAGAAACTAAAATGATCACTAATTGTTGGTGTGCTGACCGCGGTCTTGTCACGACGTAATTTTTTATCAGATTTTTGTTCAGTGACGAGCGTGCGAGAATCAATAACGACGGACTACTAAATTGTTTAGTTATATATTTAACTAATTATTATGCAGACTGAGTCAGTTGACCGATGAATGTTGACGAATACAAATAGTTTATGTTCTTGTACCAGCTCATTTCTTTGAGATACAGAACTGACTGTATTAAAATTATACTTTGGTTATTAAACTATTTATCTTATCGGTCTCGTTGAAATTCCAACACATTTAACCCGATATACGTCAAAAATGCAAATAAAATTTCTATAAAATATATTTTATTTATTTTCTAAAAACAAAGTACGTATTACTTTTACTTTCCTTTAGCACTTAATCACAAGATAACGGGATTATGTGCATACTAAAAATATATTTGATTTATGAGATATTTAAAATACAAACTAGAATAATTTAAATATAAACAAAACTTAAAAATTAGTATCATAAAATAAATTTTATAAGTTAGACAAAGATCTAATATAGTTTCTTTTTTAATTCAACAGTGCCCACAATAGCTCTACATGTTGTCATACCTTTGCAAACAGTGAAACAACAAATACACAAATACTAATTACTAATTACTAATTTGACTGTACAGATGGCGTAGTAGTATAAATGGTCGCCTCGTCACTGCCACTGCGTCGAGTGTTGTGGGTTCGAATCTCACACAGGATAAAGCTTTGTGTGATCCACAAATTGTTGTTACGAGTCTGGGTGTTCTTTGTGTCCATTATTTGAATGTTTGTAAAGTCCACCACGACACAGAATATATTCCCAGAGCGGGAATAGTCTTCTAAAAAAATAATATAAAAATACAAAGCACACCCAGACTCAATACTTGTGGATAACAAAATCGACACTGATATAGACATTTGTTTTAATTGCATACTTCTTAGGTGGCAAACAAGTATATAATTTGCCAGCAAGTAGTTACAGCAACGGTCTAATAGGTACATACATATACAAATGTCTGGTATACCCCGTGTGTTGCAGGCTATCCAAAAATGGATCCCTTGACACATAAATAAATTGAATATGGCTTATTCCAAAACTGTTCATTTTTATATTTGCATGAAACCTTTTATGTTTTGCATAATCCATTTGTGTGCACAAGCCGGATTTTATTCGAGGTCATAGTTTATTTGAAGTATCATCAACTGGTCTCCGCAACTTTAGACAGGCGTGACTGTTTGCCTAAGAAACTAAATATTTAATCAAATAAGAAAACTAACAATTAAAATTAAACATGAGATGTTAAAAATGTAAGCCAAGACCCACGACCAGCCCAACGACATGGGGAAAATGGCAGGAATGAGCTCCGCGCGGAATACGACAAATAAGACGTTGTGAGTCAAATTGGAAAGTGTTATGTGCAGCAATGGACTACAAAAGGCTAATTATTAACTTAAAATAAATTATAATAGAGTTTATTATTTGTTTATTATTGAAATTACTACTTTATACAACTTTTATCACGGTCTATTTATAAATACTTACTCTACTTTTATTAGAATATTCAATATTTATAATGAAGTATATAATTTTATTACCTTTTATATAAGAGGTTTTAAAAGCTAGTTCTCTTTTAAAAAATATTATTTTTCCAGCGATATAAAGTTTTGACTGGCTCCTATAAAAAAAGGTACGCATTTAATATTTAACTCCCATAATATTTCTTGTTATATGACAGCATTAAAAAAATGTAACGTACTTCAAAATAAAAGGCCATATGAAATAATTTATACTGTGAAAGCATACTATGTGTATTTGCACCTGAATTTTGAATCCCGACATCCCTACACCGCATCCCCTTTTTTAATCTATTTTATTGGTATTTTTAATGTTATTAGTTGTTTTATCAAAGGTTTTGTTTTAAAACCCTTTTATATGTAAAATAATATCTTTGTATATATATATAGGTATTGCGCAAAAAATATTGATGCGTTAAAAATATTTATAAGTACTAGCAGTCAAAACATAAATAACTATGATTACATGTACAAAGTGTAATTTAATGTATACATGGTACAAAGATTATATTTTTTAAAGTAACAAATCTATTAATTCCTAAATACTGCTGTCATAACTATTTACGTTTTGCACGCGCGTGCTGTTTTTACTTGATAATAGCAAATAACGGGCAAGTCAATTTATTTAACAAAATAAATTTATAAAAAATATTCGTAAGAGTCACTTACACAATTATATCCAATATTCTTAATTCTTCAATAGGTACGTCCACGAAATAAGAACAATAATTAATAATAAACACAAAATCACCACACTCGTTCACTGAAACACTCGAAAGAAAATTCTCGGAAAAATTCACTCGTACAAAATTTTCGCTTATAAATGCATTTAATTAAATTTGAACTTTAACACGTAATTGATAAAGTACTATTTCGCTAGTATTGGTATATGTAGCGATGGTCGCGTTTGATGCGTGTGAGCAGCGTCGTGTGCGCCGCTAGTTTGCGCGTACGCACCTGTGGCCGCCCACAGGGCCGTAAGTGGGTGACATAGAATGCAGGTAGGCCGACAAGTTAGATTTTTTCGGTGGTTTTAGAAAATCGAACAGTTTAACTTGCGGATTAAAACGGATGCACTGTGAAAGATTAGTTCTAAGATATTTTTGTAACAGTTAGATAGTAGATTTATACGTATGGCAAAATGTGCCGCAGCTTATAAACGCTGGTGTTGCCAGAACACCAAGTATATACCCTACAGAAAAAAATTACGCTACCAGTCCAATAAACATATACAGCGTCAACAGTGAGCCCAGCGAGATTCCCAGCTGTTCCTTAACGGGTTCGGGCAGTCCTATTCACCACGGGATCACAGCACAGAATTATTTATATGCGAACTTCTGTAGTGGCGGCGGAGCTAGTTCCTCAGTTAAGCTAAACTGAGAAAATATATTTCCGTCCTATAGAAAATCGCTGTATATGTATGAGTGTATGTATATACAGCCTAAAATTTGATGTTGTTATTTGATGCCAAATTTATTATGTATAGTCATAATAAATTTGGCATCAAATAACAAGGGATAAATTAATAACATAATTTTGTTTGACAGGAATGAAGCCTATGATAATATTTTTACGTTGACAATACCACACTTGAGAATTGGTAACCTAGAAAATAGCTTATTACCTAAAATATTAATTATAATTACCAGAAATTCTACCGTCCTTAAATATTTACCCAAGTTTCTACGTTGTATAAAGAAAAGCACATCAACGTTAACAAGATATTTTAACACTTCTCCCAAATTACCCCCGTGTTAACTGTACACAAAAGGCTGTCACGCTCCGTGGACATCAAACATACTACCATAATTAGACGTTCAACTTTCGCTCACTTTTAAATAAATTATTCACTATCACTACTATGACCAACAGCTTAGAAAAAAATATCCATTATAATCTGAAGAGAGAAGAATTTACTGCCTCGTTGATCCAGTAGCGGAAAAGCGTGCGCACACGCAACTGTCAATGATCTGATCCAAATTCGATAGCAGCATTATTCGGTTTAGCGGCTCCGACGCAGAATAATAATCAAATAGTAGTCTCTAGATTTGTGCCCCGTAGATGACTATAAGTTTGGCCTTATTACGTGAATCTTTAATGTGGCTAAAGAAATGGATATTTTTACTCCTCTTTTTTATTTTTGGTGCTTTAGAGTATGCTGTTACTATAGAATTACTGAAATATGTAATATTAAAGATTCGAAAATGTATAAAATGTGCTTACCAAAAGTTTAACTCTGAGGTTTAACTTAAAGTATACGCTACTTTAAGTTAGCAAAATAGCATAAGTCTATATAATGCGTAATAATAACATTTACTTACGCTGCGCTATCGAGGCAGTTGAAGCACACCTATGTTCAATACTGTAGAGAAACTAAATACGATAAAACGGTAATAGAAAATACTTTTAACATTATTCCTAAATATTATTCTGGTGAACTTTATGATCAGGTTCCCAAATATTGTATAGCTTCTTCTTCTGTTCCAGGTAAAAGCCAAATACGCTCCTTAATTTTCCCTATACTAATAATGTGGCAAACAAGCATGCGGTCTACTTGACAATAATATGTACCTACATATAAAATTGCAAACATCCATAAGAAATATATCTACTTACACTACCATGGATGTTTGTAAATTCACTCGCTAGAAGTATAAGCTGTTTTCCAACCTTTCTAAATACAGTCCATTTGCTAGGAATACTGGCAAGAGAAACAACCTGTACAGTCTTCTCTAAGAAAAATCATTGATTTCTATAATCACATTGTCAAACTGATAACTTTCTGTAAACTCCAATTTATTTGAAAGCACTGATGAGGTGTGAAACCGGTATAACTTCTTATAAATGTCATTGACATCTTAAATTCAAATAAGGTAATGATATGGCTGATTATAAATCTATTTTATCTGACTGTCATTTGTCCAATGATCGCAGACGCGATTGTTAATCGTGAGAAATGAATAACGAAGAAACTCTTAATTTTGGATATATACACAATGAAAAAGTAATAGGAGAGTTTTGACAAAGCGGAGAATCGGAATCGAAATTTTTGCATCCCTTTCCGGGGTAAAAGAGAGCGCAGAAGGTATGTTACTCAGAAAAAGATGAAAAGTTCCGGCTCCTACCTACTAACTTTACCACAGTATGCCACCTTCCTGCCTCGAATGAAAGGTTAGTCACTGGAGCTGGAACTACTTCAGCAAAAGGGTATTGGAACCTGGAATAACCTAACTGCGATAGTTCTCTACAAAAGATCGCACTTTAATAATCAAATTTTCTAGATTACCAAAGCTCTTAAGAAGAACCAGTGACGTAAGGACCAGGTGGTGGCAGCGCAGCGATTCCATTAATCTATAGGGACTAAAACCCGTAAGGGATAGCTAATCTAACCAAACCATCAGAAGTAACGAATAAGAATATTCATGTTTAGTTAGGTATTATTTTAAAAAATCGTGTAGTTAGTTCAATCTATATCTATTCATACAATGCGTGACACATAGTCTCATGCCTATAGCCCGAAGGTCTAGGCAGAGTTATATTACATCCACATTTCTCAGCATTGTAGTAGGTCCTACTTGATAAAAGACTATCCTTTTGCGGATTACCGGGCACAGCTCCGCACTCCGTGCTGCTTCTGAAATGTCTCGACAGATAAACTTAATAACACTTTGCGCGACACACGAATCACACGCGAGACCTCATGATAACAGCGGCTCTTTTTTCACAGAATCTGGAAAATATGATCACACTTTTAACTAAACGTTGCTCATAAGATATAATTGATCACAGCCATAAAACCAAAAAATCTCAATATTCACATGCAATAACATTAGAATTGATGCGTCAATTATTACACCTATCTCTTTCACCAATCACTTGCAATAAAACAAACAGCTATTACCAGTAGTTGTATAACAGGCAATATCACAGTTTCACAGCTTAGCTTTGGCCTCCCGCCCACCGGCGACTTCTTAGACAATATAAACCGTTTGCATAATATGATGTACTTGCATATCTATAACGTTCAAATATTTTGTATAACTACATGTGTATATTAGGCAGATGTCGTTATTTAAATTATCATAAGAATACATCGATCCTGAATATTCTAGAAAAAAACCTCTAGGTGGTATCCAAGCAAAAGAATTTTGTTAGAAAAACCTTAACAAATGCATTGGCATTTCTAAGGCTTTTCTAACAAAAGTCTTAGGTACTCTTCTTAATAGTCACGGAAATTATAGACCTAATGGTGGATGAAATAAGTAGTCAATTACAGAGAAATCACATTAGGAATCGAACTAGGCACTTTTGTCGCCCACTGACCGTATCCACCATTAGCGCAGCATACTTTCGATATAATTGCTTAACACTATGCAATTATATATACTTGTTAGACTTTGTTAGAGACCCGTGGCACAATCGATGTGAAGTTTTCAAAATTCCATTTTTATTTTACTATATTTCAAGGTTGTACTTTATGCGGGTAAGTAATAATAATCCACCTAGATGATGTCCATGTACTGCCAGGAAATTATAATGAACCTAGGTTCGTTTAAAATCGTTTTAAATATGTCCAGATGAAAATAATGAACGAAACATTTATGAGCGTACTCAAAATATTTTTTATTAAGATTATTCGTTATTTCTTGGGTATTAAGTAACCCACGAAATAACTTTCAATCCTAATAATACATATTTTCAGTTATAAAATATGTACAGATGATAATAATAAACCTAAAATGTATAAACGTAATCGAAACATTTATTGTTAGAGTTCATCGTCATTTCTCAGGTACATTTAAGCTACACGAAATATTCTCGATACAAAATAAATATTATTTTATGATGATGTTACTTAATTATTTCTTGTACAGCAATTTGTCAGTTGCTTAACACACCCAATTATATAGTCATGCTAAATGAATAAATTATTGCGTACTTACGTGAGTGAGTAAAAATAAATATTACCAATACTGTTATTAAACTATAATTAAGTATGTGCTACCTATAATATGCGACCACTTGTAAACACATCATTACTTCGTTCAATCAACCGGTAAGTCCAAATATAAAGAAACATTATGAATGGCCATTCTAATACCGAGGTGAAGATACTTAATATTTTCACTTGCAAATCTTGCCATTATAAAACCTATAAGAGAATGAAAAGTCTTTGTCTATGTGGTACATATAAATATACCCATTTTGCTCGCATTTATGTAGATTTTGTCAATAAATTTCTATCCCTCGGGAATAGTACTTATTTTCTGAATGAAAAGTACCTTATGTTTTTTTGTATCCCTAACAACGTATACGCAAAATTTCATGATGATCGGTCGAGTATTTAAGGCCTGAAAGCGTAACAAACAAAATCACATTTGCATTTATAATATGAGTTAGAAAACGAGAGGTCACATCTATTTTACCTTTCTTCTAAACTAAAAGTACAACTTTAACATTTTTTCTGAAAGGTAGGCCAGCACGAACATTTTGAATATTTCATTAAACGCATGTCAATTGCTGCGATTGGCCGACTAAATCAGCAACAGCCAATTACATCACTTAACATAAGATTGATTATGGAACGTCGTTGATTAGGTATTTAGAATCCGCATGTAAAGATCGCAGTAGTATCACCTTGTAATTTTATCACTTACATTTCGAGGATTTACAGAATGCCTTATCTTCATAAGAAAATAAATTCTCGCTATTTGATATGTGACAATCGATCTTTATTCTTTGCACTGTCGAGCAGCACCTCTATTTTTCCGATAGGTAACATGCTAGTGATGTTCTAATACTTAAGCGTTTATAAGCTACAACAACCGCTCACCAACACGTAGGTTCACCATATGGTTCTTTTCTACTTTAATGGTAAAATAATGAGATCGAAATGATTTCTAGCATTTCATCGAAGCCATTTAGGATTCACTGCCTATAAATGTAATTAAAATGAAACTTTAAATAACATTTATAGAGTATACTAAATGTTTGTTCTCATGTCAATAAATAATACGAATACAAAATTGACTTCGCATAAATAATACAAATACAAAATTGACTTCGCATAAAGAATATAAATAAATTCGTGACGAATTATTCCACCTGACATTGTTTAGAAGAATAAATTAATTAAAATACTTTCTAGAAAGTTTATGTTAGCAAAATGATTTGTAGCAACGCCGAAGGTTTTGCTTTCGGTCGTAAAATGATAAACTTTATGATTGGATTCCTATAAAGCATTATAGTTTCGTGATGGGTTTTAAGAGTGAGTTTGAACTAAATACTTTTATAAACTGTTGGCCGTTAGTTGCATATTGTTTGTGCTAGTTCTAGTCTAGTCTTGGGCTACAGCGGCTGACCGGTGACCAGACAGACTGAAAAACAATATGTCTTTTCACTATGTTTTGCAATTATATCTGGCATTCCAGCAACAAATAGCAGCGATAGTAGGGGAGACCAACAGACTGCAATGCAGAGGGTCTCGGATTCGAACCCACGTCGCGCACCTCTGACTTTCGGAAGTTAAATGACTTTTCGAAATTATGTGCGTATTGAATTGACGATTATCGCCTGCTCCGTGCCTCGGAGAGCACGTTAAGCCGTCGGTCCCGGCTGCCATGAACATCTATGGCAGTCGTTATTGGGAAATCAGTGCCCTATAATATCCTGATACTGGTCTAGCCTTAGGGTATCGTTAGCCTTCATGTTGCGGAGGTCAGGTGGCAGCCGCTCCGTGTAAAAACTGATATCCAGTCAAATCCGGTTAGACTAGAAAAGCCGACCCCAAGTGACTTGGGAATAATAAAAGGCTAAGGGGAAGAAGAACTCCAGCAACTGACAGATTAAAAATGTTTTCCATAATAGATATAAGCTGTAATCAACTATGAAGTAACTTGACTGCACGAAGGAAGTAGTGGATTGTGTAATCACTTCGCGTTTATGAATGTGTTGATTATTGGCAGTTAGACTGGATAACAAGAAAATCTTCTCTTGTATCTTTTCTTGTCTTAGATATACATAAATAGCAGTGTGCTATTTCTGTGTAAGTAAAAGATGCACAATAACAAAAAAAAAATAGGCAGAATGAGAGTGGTGCTCTTTATAGAAGTACATTTCTCATTCTATACTAACGTTTATCATAAAATCGCTATAAATAGTTTAAATCTTTATTTAAAAACAATGTAATGTACCTATAATATAGTTACTTATGCAAAATCATAAACAGTCATAAACATTATTGTACAACAACAACGACTTGTCACTGCCTCCGCGCCAAGTGTTATACGATTGATCCCCAAATGGTACAAAAATGTGTGTGAATCTACGTGTTCTTTGTGACCGTTGTAAGATCGCCGGCGAGTCTTATTTAAACAAAAAACTAACTATGTGCTACATAGTTTTCAAGCATATACAGGGTGTCCGGTAATTAATGGATAACCTAGAAATGTCTTATAGTGGAAATGATGGCCGTTCAGGAAAAATATGAAAAAGGTCTATCCTAACTACTACCCGAGATATGTGTTTTTTTTTAATTACCATGTATAACTTTCTTGTATACTACTGCCATAAATGAATGAAATCCATCGGTTTTTTGTTGTTTTATTATTAAACACTAATTATGCTAATAGATAGACAAAAGTATGCTATGCTATAATAGCTTGCACTTTTTAATATATATTTTTTTTAATTATTTTTTTTCATTTTTCTGAACGGCCTTCAGTTCTACTATAAGACATTTCAAGGTTATCCATTAATTACCGGACAACCTGTATGTATATATTTAGTAAACCATAAGTATACATAGTTGTGTGCATATACGTGGGACTTGAAACTATTGCTAGTGTTGGATGTAAAACATCTCTACCTATTCTCATCCAAGGATAAACCTCTCTTAAAATGTTTTACGTTTGCCTAGATACACTCAATATTAAAACAACTAGTCGCGATGTCGCAGTTTGTCGCTAACATAAAACAAAACGCTAATGATTTATTATTGCACGACATCCGTCACTGTATTCCGTAGTATTTTATAAACACCCATGCATGTACTCGCAAGTACAATGGATCGTAAATTAGCTGTAAGTAAAACGAACAGTAACTTTTATTACCGGATAATAGTTAACTGTCTAAAGTACTTTATATATTTGATTGACACATAACCGGCCTTAATCCGCTAGTAATACATTTTTGATACAGCTTAATTTTGTTTTATGTATCCTACATAAACGCATTGTCGTTTAAAAGGAGGCGGAGGGTTAGGGTCAGATAGTCTGGATAGTAAAAAGTCTGAGTAAACAAAATGACTAGATTGCAGAATGACTGGGTAAGCAAAACGTCTAGGTAGCTAAAAGACTGAATTTTAGAATGTCCGTGTAGACAAAACGTCTAAGTTTCAAAAAGTCTAAATTGCAGAATGACTCTGTAGATAAAACGTCTTAGTTGCACAAAGTCTGGGTTGCAGAATGTATAGGCATAATTGCATAGTCGCAATTCCTTAGTGACAATCTGTTGAAACAACAAAATGGCTTGATAGCGATAAGGACCACCCATCAGGAATTAAAAAACACTAAAACACCAAAATCCGAGGCGGATAGATGGACTGTGGGAAGACCAAGTATTGACTTAAAATTTTACAGTGTTACTGTATTTTGAGTATAATAACACACAGATGGCGTAGTAGTTTAAGTGGTCGGGTCGCCACTGCAACCGTGACGAGTGTTGTGGGTTCAAATCCCACACGGGACGAAAATTTCAGTGATCCGCAAATGTTTGTTCCGTGTCTGGATGTGCTTTGTGTCCGTTGTTTAAATGTTTATAAATTCCCCTGCGATACTGGAATTATTCCTATATATTATTGGTACGGACCCGGAGCCTAAACAGCATAATTATATATATGCCGTTTAGAGCCCAGCGCTCTACTGGTCAATAACCCTAAATATACCAATACACATAAGCTTCAAAAATAATTAATTTTCTCATACATATAAATATCAAATTGCGCCTATTTCGATACCAAATATTAACTAGGTGATTAGCCTATTACCACTTAACAAACATATTACTGATAATTCACCGAAAAAAGTCTACTGCTTTGCCGATTCAGGAATTGAACTAACAAGACATTGATTTACGACTGTAATAAATCAACCACTTGTTGCTTCTAAAACACTTTTAAAGAATTATTAGAAGCATTTTTGGGCATTACCTTCCTGCGTAGCGCAACGGTAGTGGATGCGAAAATTGTGCATGAGGGTTCCCAGGTTCAATTTTTGGGTCAAGTAACGCGTTATTGGAGTTTTTCGGTTATAAAATTCTCGGTTGTAGGCATAGAGTCTGGCGCTGTTCCCGGTAGAGATCAATACGCTTGCCCTGTATTATGTAGTATCACAGAACATAGCTGGCAAAAACTTATTTTAACATATAAGCATAGTTTGTTTTTGTTTTGAATTTTTATTGCTTTTTTGACCATGTATATTCAATCATTTAAAGGGATAGTTGAATTGACTGAGAAAGATATCCATCTTAAATTTATAACTTCGCCAGTCATAGCACACCCAGTTGTGCAGGCTCAACTGCATCTAAAACAAAAATACGTTGTGAGCAAGTACGTATATTATAATTATTTAATTTTTAAGCTTAAGTATGTTCAATTCAGCAGTAGGCATATGGTATAATGGTTGCAGTTTCCTACAAATATAATTTGTAAAATAAGCAGCATTGTAAAATTGGCGATTAAAATACAAAATTCGTTTTTAAATTTTTTGATTTTTATTCAGTCGTAACCAGGGTTCTTCATTTCAGTTGTTACAATGTTTATAAATAGACATTTAGTTTATTAAATCAATAGTTACGAAAAATCTCAACTATTGTACATTTCATAAAAAATTATAATAATTTTAGCCATCTATTTTAAAGAATGTAGTATTTTTTCTAGTTCACTAAGTGATCCGAATCTTACACGAACACATACTAGACCTAACATTTCTTGCACAACTGTTCCGAGCCGCTAATTAAAATTGCGTCCAGTTTTTAACACAATTCAAGCAAAAACTTGTACTACAATCTCATTTAATAGTTGCTTAATACAAAACTATGTTTGGTACCGAAATTATAAATTGTATATATGTGGGACAGCTAATCTATACGAAAAGGGAAAATTTTAAAGATTTTACTTTAATGAAAGTATAAAACTTTAATGTTTTATTTTTCAACAGTTTCCAAGTATTGACAAACTATTTGAAAGATAAATATTTCTAGTATAAGTATGTTTTACCCGGTCATCTAAAGCCCCCTATTAGGTAGGACCTATGTACATTAAACCACCTCACTCTAACGCTTCTGGGATATACAGACCTGATGTGTATTTCACACAACGCGGTACCTACTAATTATTGTAAAGTGTGGTATAACACTGCCAACTGCCGAACTGCGGGCTTCTACTGAGATTTCTTACTAGAAAATCCCAATAACGTTTTTGTTGGCCTGACCCGGGATTTGAATCCGAGACCACAGGCACAGCAGTCGCATTCATTACCGCTGCGACACTCAGGCAGTTGAAAGATATAACGTGATTAGAGAAAGTTATCAATGTTTAACTGATAATTACGCATGAAAGCCAAGAAATACTAGTGATATTGTAATTTGTTTGTATAAACCAAAGTTAATTTATATACAGTGTTTAATACAAATATTTAATTTAAATAGTAGCTACTGGTTTACATAGGGAGGTGCCTCATTAGTGCGTTGCATTGCGTCGTCGCAACGGATCAACGCATTGTATGCCACATCTGCGCTGCGACGGAACACTCATACGCTGTCCGTCGTCCCACCGGAGCTCCGACAGCGCAGCGCAGCACCCTGTCCCGCGCTTCGTTTCTCGTTCGTCGATCCGTTAAAACGTCGCATGCGACGATGCAATGCATTAATGTGGCATATCACCAAAAATATATGGAAAACGATGCAGCGTCAACGCTGCGACGACGCAAAGCAACGCAACGCACTAATGAGGCATCACCCATATCAGGAACAAAGTCAACGTGACGTTTTGTTAACAGTTATATTCTATAAGAACGCATCTAATATATTTTACAATCGTCTGCAAATTCTTTCACAATAAAAAAGTATGTATTAACAACTTTGTGACATAAACATTTTATCAATAAGAAATCAAATAGCCCATCAATGGTACGATTTGAAATAATATATCAATTCAACAATCTTCTACTCTATTGTTCAAAAATAAACTCAATCCAATTATAATAAGGTAGATTTTTATTTCAGGATAGATGTGATCATTAATAGATTCACATCATACTATATCGGCTAGGTTGAATGGAAGTCTGTCGCGTTAGTAACGGGATCGATGCCTTATTGGGGAAGCGACCGCTCGGCCCCGGTGCCGACGCACTCAATATTTATTACTTACTAGTACACTGTGAAAAATTTATTATCTAATGACAATTAATAATTAACAAAGGCTATGTAGCGATAGGCCAGTAGGACATTGATGTAATCCCGAGGTCCCGAGTTCGATCCCAATCACCTCTGACTTTTTGAAGTTATGTGCGTATTGAATAGTTAATTATCGAACGCCTTAACGGTGAAGGAAAACATCAATAGGAAACTTGCATGACTGAGGGCACTATATATACTTATATAATGCTCTCGAAGAAATGTGAAGTCTGCCAAATCGGATTGGGCCAGCGTACGTAGACGGGTTAGGTCATACCAAACTCTTCTCACACTGAGAAAAGGCCCATGTCCAGCAGTGGGACAGTATTATTTTATGGAATAACATAAACATTTATTTATTGAGATTAAAGTGTTACAAGTCGTTAGAATCTCCTGATCCAAGTTAAAACTATGCTGCTGGGATGTTGTTACGTTGAAAAATATGTGAGGGACCTTTATAAGAGCTATAAAATACAAAACATTAGATTTTAGAATTTTGGTCTGTCTGTATGTTTGTACGCGACTCATGCAAAAACTACTGCATTAAATTGAATGCGGGTTTCGCAGTTGTATTACTCGAGTTCTAAAATCAGGTGCATGTTTCTTGATATGCCGCCTAGAAGTCGGAAAATGTAGATAGGTATTTGCTTTCAATCTGCACGCTAACAAAGTGGCGACAAACCTAATATTATATAATAAATATAGGCGTCGAATATAAAACCGAAACCTTTTACGAAATGAAATCAAATGTCATGCAAAAGATAAATAACCATTGATGACTGAACATTTTGCTTTCTTCTTCTTTAGCAAACGTTTTTGTAATTGTTTTGTAAGTTTTATATGTTTATAGACATGAAACATTGAAATTAAACTCATTTATTTTATCTGAAATAACTACACTGGAACATTGAGACAACTACCATCTTAGTCTCCCCGTGACCATGGCTGCCGAAAAGCAACCGAAACGTCGGGTAACGTGTATATATAAATAGTTTTAATAATTTTATTAGCTTAAAAATTAGTAAAGTTCAATAGTAGGTAGTAGTAGTGTAACAGTTTCTAAATTATGTAATACAGTGTTAAATAAACAACGCGATAAAATCCGTATAAATGAGTTTAATTTCAATGAATAACATTCGCGTAAACAGAAGACAATGACATGGAACATGTTTTATTAATTTCTCCAAGTAATTATATGTATATACTGCTTTCATTTTGGATTCACATGATTATTGAGACTTAGTTCAGCCGCATTCGCGGTTAGGAAAGTAAGACAGCTTACTGATATAGATACTGCGAGACTAGTATATTTTAGTTATTTTCACAGCGTTATGTCCTATGGCATACTATTGTGGGGTAAGGCAGCTGATATTGAAACAATTTTCATTCTTCAAAAGCGTGCAATACGTAGCATTTATAATTTAGGCCCACGAGTTTCCCTGAAAGAGCGTTTTAAAGAAATTGGTATACTTACTGTTGCGTCGCAATATATATTTACGAATATTATGTTTATAAAACATAATATTCACTTATATAATAAGAATAGTGATATTCACAACTTAAACACTAGAAATAAGCATAAGTTGGTAGGTCCGTATCATCGTTTACATAAAGTTCACAATTCATTTGCGGGACTCAGTATACGCTTTTTTAATAAACTACCGATTGATATTATAAATTTACCTTTACTAAAATTTAAAAGTGCTGTTAAAAGTCAGCTTATCCGGAAGGGCTATTATTCAATCAATGATTACTTAAATGATAAAAACTCATGGAACTAGTTGCTTGTTTCATACAGGATTCAAACAATGTATGTATTATATAAGTCAATTTAGTTATGTGAAGGTACTTCGTGTTTATTTGGTGGTGTTAAAGTATCTTTCTTTTCTTTTAAACAAACTTTATAAGTATTAACGTAAATTTTGTTTTAACTACATTTAGTCACGAACTACCTTTTCATGTCACAAAGTGTAAGTGTATGCGTCCTCATGCCATACTACTGTCTATTATATATGGCTACCTACAGATAAATATCATTTCAAATCTCAAATGCTTTTTACATAATATTACCAACTTTTCTTTATTTTAGAATTTAGTTTTATATGGACAGTGACATATGGCATAATGACTGCAACACCTGGTACATAAATGAGTTTTAAAATACTGAAATTATAAGTTGATGGCGATTTAAAAGAGTGGCCTTGAGTTTCTTGCAGGTATCTTCTCATAGGCTCAACCTTTTGCCTGAACCTTGCAACTAACATAAATGTAAATTGAGTAAATATAATAAACTCACTAACCCCTTTGACGTTCATAAGTGTTACTTTGTGACCTAAGTGAATAAATTATTTTCGACTTTGACTTTGACTTTGATCATGAGCAAAATTTCAGTTTTCAGTTTTAAGTTAGGAATTATACAGAAGTAAGTTTAAAACAAGTTAAATTAATTTTTTCTTAACTCTCAAATAGGCAATTAAGTGAGTGACTTAATACAAGATTCTAAAATTATGGTAAAATTCTCTCTAATATAATAATAACAACATCAGTCCTAGTGTATATGTATAAAAATCCCAGGGCTTCGTGTCTTTTCACTCAGTGTCAAAAGGATTATGCCATAGTCCACCACGCCGGCCCAATACATAAGAGCAGACTTCACATTGCTTGGAAAACATTGTAAAGAACTCTTAGACATGCAGATTTTCTCACAATGTGTTCCTTTACCGTTAAAGCGAACACCAATTAACTATTCAATACGCAGGTAACTCCAAAAAGTCATCGGTGCGTGCCTTGGGATCAAACCTGAGACCTCTACATGGCAGTCCTTCGTCGCCTACTTTCTTTTTTTTGCTTTAACGCATACCCCTCCGCGGGGGTGGGTGGAGGAGTTATGACAGTCTCATCTAGGGAAATATGATGACGTTCCGGTCATATCGACAAAACCATTTTTCTTTGACCCAGGAAATTTTTATGGATATCCCATCCTCCGGGGGGAGAGGGTGGTTATATGAGACCGCCCCTGAAGGGGGTCGGTATACACAGTAAAAACCTGGGGTGAGCAGACCCTCCACCGACGGGGTGGGGCGGGATGGGGTCGCGTTATCAATCACCATTCCACACCGGTGGTTGGCCCGGCTGATGGTAACCGGGCCTCAACACCTGTGGAGTGGTGGCCTTGCTCACCAAGGCCATCCCCCAGACGTGTGGGGCCATGCAAGCCGGTAAAGAGTCCCTCGACTATGTACCAGTGGCCCCCACAGTGTTCCTCAACATTACCTGAGTCAGCGAGACCGTGAGAATAAATTTTACATGCAATCGCCACCCCACCGCCGCGCCGTGCTGAGGTTTCGGCCCACCGCCGCGCCCCGCCCGTGTGAAACGACGGGCCCATACACGATTCTGTCCTACCTAATAATAAACGGTCTCCTGCTAGGCTATAACTGTAAGCAGCTCCCTCTTATAAACAAACAATAAGTTCATTAAAAGTAATAATACTTAAATGACCTCAGTTATAATTACGTAAGCACTCATAGAACAGACAGGGTATAAATACATAATATTTATTACGATTGATTTCATCCCACAAAACCTTCAATTGTATTCATGGATGTACTATTATAGATTCATTAAATAAATATTCTTCCTGACACCAACATATTTGTTTATATATATTTGTTATAAGAATTTACACTGGGTCCGAACAATCGTACTAAGAAAACAATTCATTGTAAATCTTTCCAGATGGAATCTGTTCATGATATTACTAACGGACGAGCGGTCACTTTCACTGACCAGCCATTATCTGCTACTATAATCACGCTATCTTCTCGCAAATCGTATTTCTCAAAGTATTTTAAACCTTGGAGCAAGCAGATAAAGTTGAAAATACCTCGTAATAGGTTGCCAAAAACAAAAAACAAGCAATTTTGTAACTAGCTGGGATTTAAAAAGAAATGGTTGTATAGTCGTATTAGTAATTATGTTTGTTTTTTTAATTTGAAGAAGGTTTATGACGCTGCTGGCTGTCGTTCATGATTTCATCCAAATGACGACACGCAACGCTATCTAAAACTGTTGCTTGGTTTCGCTTTTTTTTTGGGCTTGTAATCAAGCCACATAGGCTCGATTATAAGCCCAAAAAAAAAGCTTAATCCTCAGAAGTCAACGCGACATACTGATAAACAAACAAATAAATCATAAACCACCCTATTTTCTAAGTGAATGAATACCAGAATATAAAGCTATTTTATTACGAGTCTTTGATATGTCTGTGTTTCTATACTAATATTATAGGGAGAAAAGTTTTGATTGTTTGTTTGTTTGTAACGATTTAACTCAAAAACTACTCAATCAATTCTAGAAATTCTTTCACATGAACTATATTTTCTTTTTACGTGTAGGTATGCATGCATTTGTATGCATATATCCATATTCACAAATTAATTTACTTATAATATCTATTTAATCACTTAAGTCATAAATATATATAATAAAAATTGCATAATAAATTACCGTATTAATAAAATCAATTACAACTACATCAATACGAATAAATAATTAGATTGCAATTATAAACGGCCTTAAATAATCACAATTAATCAATTGTAATCAATTATAATCAATCATATAATCTGTGACCTTGTTTAATCAAAATCGCCAATCTATTTGGTTCAGGTCATCCTTGTTAAAATTGATGACACCATATTATATATGGTGATGATGACCATGCAGGTGCATTAATGTGGTTTACTTAAATACGATGCAAGGACACCTAATTACATATTTTGAGCATATTGTGCGAGTGCGACACAGATAGCTAAGCGAAAAATATATTATTGAGATATTTTTGGCAAAAGTAGAATTTCTCTACTTAAAAAAATGCACAACATATTCATCTTGGATTTCAATTATTAACATATTGAGTCGTAGCGGCACATCGGAGGTTAGACACAATAGATTTTTAATTATGTCTGGCATTCCAAGACTTGACAGGTTAATCTGTCAATTGTTGAAATACCTAATATAATTTAGAAACAAATTTGTCAGGACGCTCGCACATAGATAATTTAATACTAACACTACATAACAGATACATACAATCGCGGGCCGCTGCAGCTCGCTGCGATAAAAACTCTAATTGCTGGATTGGATACATAATGTTACCTAATTGGGCATAGCAAGAGGAAAAATTCTAATACAAATAATAGCTTAATAAATTACCAAGCGTCATATCCCAGCAAAGAACTAAAGAGTGGTAGAAAAAATGAGTAATTCTTTTATACAAGAGCTAGAGGACAAAATAGAGTTATATTATAGCCTCTTTATCTCTTTTAACAAATATAGACATAACAACCTAAATACATAAAAGACTAAATACAGACAAAATGTCTAATATCTATATAAAAAGACCCGAAAGAGTTGGCAGAGATATACCCAAATTTCACCAAGGATGGTTTTAGGTCCGAGATAAGGGAGCGAACCTATTACAATCTACCAGGCACATATCAAGACAGTGCTACTTCTAAAATTTCTTGGTAGAAAGCCTCAATAAAACGTTGCCCGATCCAGGTATTTATTCTAACATCTCATGCTCAGCAATCGTATCCTCTACCGCTGCATCACCGAAATAGACTATTTCGCCAATACTAATATAATTATACATATAAATAACAATTTCGCAAAACTCGAAAAGTAGTCGATGAACTGACTAAAATTTTTAAACAACGTTGCATTTTTATCCTTTAGTGGCCAAGGGAACAAGACAGTAAAGTTTTACTTCTACTATTTACTTCCCTAATTATTTGCGTGCTTTAAACAAAGCGTGGTCAAGTCTAGCTAGTAGGTACTTTATAAACATATCTTCACATATTTGTGGTGCGGTACCCTTAAGATAAAAACGTGTGTACATTTAAGGAAACTTGAATGACCTGTGAGCACTAAATGAGCAGATGGGCTTGACTTACTCGCTGTGAATACACATTCTTGCTACGATACCAGTACCTAAGAATTAAACAATAAATTAAGTCGCACTAAAATCCGATGAACAAATGTGCAAAATGATGCCTTTATTTCGCGATTATAGATTGCTAATATTGTTTTAAGTTTACGCGAATATCACACATTGAAATTAGACTAATTTATGCCGATTTTATCTAGTTGTTTATTTTATAAACACTTTACTACTACTGTTAAACTTTACTGCAATTTTAGTATACATATAAACTTTTGGTAAAATATCTGTGTAGAACATTACGCTAACTACATCCTAGGTGCGTAAGATGCTGAGTTATGCAAAATGTTATCTGTTTGAGTTAGGTAATGTTTACTAGGGGCATAGATTCTGGCCACGATCCCGATGAAACACAATACTCCCCTCCCTACTTTATTAAATACATGCATATACACGCCTAGAGCCCCAAACGGATCGGCAGAGGTGTAATTCATCTACATTTTGCCAGCTATGGTTTAAGATACCACGGAATAGAATTGCCGTCTATGAAGCGCAGTTCCAGACTCCGTACTTGAACTTTATCGAAAATCGAACCCCATGGCGGTCGAAATCACTAACGCTGTACCTACCACCAAGGCAATCTTGTATTTATTACGTAACTGGCATAATCTGTCAGAGATACATATACATCTGCGCAGCCCTGGCGACTTAGGAGCGTGATATTATACCTATACAGGGTGTCCGGTAATTAATGGATAACCTTGAAATGTCTTATAGTAGAACTAAACGCCATCCAGAAAAATGAAAAAAATAATAAAAAATAAAAATATATACATGTATATATATATATATATATATATATTAAAAAGTGCAAGCTATATAAGCATAGCATACTTTTGACTGTCTATCTATTAGTAAAGTAATTAGTGTTTAATAATAAAACAACAAAAAACCGATGGATTTCATTAATTTATGGTCGTAGTATACAAGTAAGTTATACAGGATAATAAAAAAAAAACACATATCTCAGGTAGTAGTTAGGATAGATTTTTTTCATATTTTGTTCTGAACGGCCATCAGTTCCACTATAAGACATTTCCAGGTTATCCATTAATTACCGGACACCCTGTATGCAATTCACCATAATCGATAATTGCCAAAAATAACTAATCTTATTCTATTATATATAATTTTATTCTGGTTTTTCCACAGCTAATAGTAATAAATTAAAGTAAATTAATCTTATTTAGCTACCTACTTGCGGGGAGGCGTCGCCATTAGCATAAAACATTAGTAAGAAGCTTGCTACTACTACCTACAGTTGTTTTGTGTTGTTTACATCGTGACTCAGCGGGAGTCCCACGTTTCCGACTAGAACTTGTATCTAAAGAAAGTAAAAGGTTAACTGAAACTGCTTTCTGCAAAATAAATACATGGTGAATTCTCGAATACTAAAGAAATATTATTATAACTAGTTTATTTACGGGAATTTGTTTATTTGAAAAGGATATGCAACATATGTATTTCCAATTTGGAAGGAATTAGATGCAATGTTGCTAAGGTTCTAAGTTATTATTTTTTACTACTTAGATGGCAAACAATCCTACGGCCCACCTGATGGTAAGTAGTCACCTTAGCCTATGGACGCCTGCATCAACAGAGGCATCGCTTGGGCGTTGCCGCCCCTTTAGAAAAGGAAGAAGGGAAAAGGAAGTGGGTAGGAGCAGGATCGGGAAAGGTGAGAGAGGGTAATTGGGCCTCCGGCACTCTCACTCACCGAACGAAACACAACAGTAGGAATACTGCTATTTTCACGTCGATATTCTGTGAGAGGGTAGTCCTTCCCCGGTCGAGCCGGCCTATTCGTGCTGAAATTTGCGAGGCTCTACTACTCAAAAGCTAAAGCTCCAAGCTACTTAACTACAAAAAAATGCATTAGAATGTAATTCTCTACTGCCTTAGTAGTTCATACGTGACGCTGGGACAAACATACAAACCAAAAGTCAGGTAGACAACACGCAGAAATCGCGGTCATAGCTCGTTTTCAAAAATATCTGCAGTGTAGAGATATCATTTTTAACCTATTTCAGACGCCAGACTGAGGATTTCTTGGCATAAAACCCCATAACACTTTGCTTGAACCGGAAATCAAATTAGGCACAGGCACGCACTCGCATTTACTACCACTGCAACACCGGAGCAGGCAGAAAATTAAACATTTTGATTTGAAATGTCATGTTTTGAAATCAACAAGGACGTAATATTGTCTTCTGTTTACGCGAATGTTATAAATTGAAATCTGTTAATATCAGATTAAAACTGTTTTTTAAATGCCAGTTTTAGGCACTACTATTTCGTTAGTCAATACAGATTCCCTACCTGCCAACAGGATCTGACAAAAATAAGTTTAGAATAAAAGAATGAAGTCCTAATTTAGTTTTAGACCGTCCTGACCTTCACAATGTCATGACCTAGACACAAAGTTAGGCAAAAAGAGCAAACTTTTTACTGCAGTTGTGGTCGATGCATAAAGATGTAAAAAGCAGACATATTTTGTTCAAAATGTCAAAGGTTACGCAACTGTTAATCAATTTATTATTGAAACACTATTATCTTCTGTACATCTTGGAGATTAAGGACGTCTGTGTGCGCTTTTTGTCACTATTTGGGTGTATAAAGTACACGCGATATAGACATAATTGCTTAATGCAGGCGTATATTTTATATAAAGCAACCATGGCAAAATAAAAAGAAAACAAATCGTCGAATAGACTTGCGTGTATGTATTATATGATTTGTTAATACAAACTCTTTCTCAGACAAAGCTACCTATTATTTTTCATTTGGTAATCGAATAAGTAACCACAGATGTGGCTTAGAAAATACGTCATCATTTGTGATTTCGTGACATTGCTGGCGATTGAACGATACATAAATCTATCACGAAAAAATCTATTTTTTAACGTTACGTTTGCAGATATACTATAAAATATATTGCTGTGGCTAGAATCATATTGACTGAATATCGAAGACAATCATGAAGTCCTCAGGTGTTGGGGCACGCAGAGCACGATGTAAAGTAAAGGTGTCGTTTAGGCTACACCGCTCAAACAATCCATATTGTAGTCGTTCGTAAATCTTCGCCTAATCATATCTTCTATGAGTCTTTCTATGATTCTCAGATTATTTAACAAATAGGTGAGTTAGGGATACTCCTTCCCTTCAAAGGTTTACCTCGCTTTTAATGGCTAGGAGGTCAACGGCTCAGCAAGATCAGTCAATAAATATGAACTGCAATTATGATAAAAAGATCACAGCGCACCTTAAATCACGAGCTCATGATTACGAGTAGAAGTCTTTTGTGAACATAGCATCTAATAGATGATATATTTTAGGCTTGATTATTTAACTGTAGTGTCTACCTGTCGTAATAACGCAAACGTATCTTTGACACCCACGAAAATATAATATAATAACATAATTCCACAAGGTTATATTTCTCTATTCACTAAGATTAAGCTGTATTGGTGCATCAGGGTTAAGCCAAAGATTATTTTCAGTTAAATCCAATCAATTTTACATTATACAATTCTGTTGTCATTTGATACACGCGGTAATCCTCAGCTTAAGGGAATGTTAATTATATTTTATTGATTAAAAAGTCGTATTCAATTCTCTGTACTGCAACCAAAATTAATCATTGTATCAAGTTATTAAATATTATTAAAGTAACCTTTATAGAAATTAATGTACCAATAAAGGCTGCCTCTAATAGGATAATACCTATGTAATAAGATTTTACGCTAATATGCAAGTTCTCTTAGATCACATTAACAGACTGTTCTCTGCTAAGAAAACTACGCTCTTTTATCTATGCTAATATTATAAAGCTGAAGAGCTTTTTTGTTTGTTTGGTTGAACGCGCTAATCTCAGGAACTACTGATTCGAATTGAAAAATTATTTAAGTGTTGGGTAGCCCATTTATCGAGGAAGGCTATAGGCTATATAAAATCGCGCTACGACCAATAGGAACGGAGGATCAATGAGAAATGTTGCAAAAACGGGGAAAATTCTATTATATTAAGCAGACGAAATTGCGCGAGTCAGCTAGTTTGTAAATAATTATTTACTTTATTATAAACTATACATACATATCATTTATAGTTAAATTCATATGGATATCGAGAATGATTCTTTGACACATTATTTCTATTTGCGTGTTAACTCTCAATAACACTACATCCGGTATGCGATAAAAGTCTCGCCTTTTATTATGTGGGTTCTAAACGTGGCCAGGACGAATGCCTAAACCTAAAGGATATAGCAGTGTGATATCATATTATGTTGAATATATTAAAAAGACAGTGAACTGGTTGTCAACTCCCCAATAGTGACTAAGGTTCTGATTGAATCAGCTTTAGATATAATAAGTCTGACTACCCAATCATAAAGTCAAAGCAGGGCTCATACTGAATATCTTTGTTCATTACCTTTTTCAATTAGAATAACTATAGTTATTATCTCACCTTTGTGGGTAAATGAATGAGTTCATTCTTTATTATATTTTGAAACTAGATTTTGCTCATGGTTTCGCTCGCGTCTCTAACCTCGGAATAGTACTTAGTATTATACTATTTTCTGAATTAAAGGTACCCTATGTCCTCTTTTGTACCCGCGACAACGTGTATTAAAAATTCCATAGTCTTAAAATGTCAAACTTGTGTATATTGAGTCGTTCCCTTTAACCGCCATGTCAAAAAAGCAAAAGTGTTCTCTCAGCGCCAAGCTACGACCATATCCTTTAATTTGTCATGTAGACGTGACCGTGGCGTGCTGGACACATTGTGACACACTGTGACGGTCAAAAGTTAAGGCGTGCAAACATAATAAACAAATAAGCTCACATTCCCATTTATAATATTAGTAAATAAGAATAAACATACGCAGGCGCTACATCATTTCAATCAAACGATTTTGTACGATGTGTCTAAAACTGCCGAAGAAAATTTTGTTTCATCGCAGATGCTATCATAATTTTGGTAAATGTTATAAGTTATTAATATGTGAAGAGATACATCATGTACTGCCCACACGGAGCGCACAATGGTTATGAAATTAGAAGTTTGTGTCAAGGTGAGATGACGCGTCATATATTTACTTTGCCAATTGAACAAATTGATGTTACTGCTTATATAACTGTACATCTTAAATTCGCTGTTAATTGCCTGTAGTATTGCCTACATCGTAATGCAGGCAATGTATCTACCTATCTTATTGAAATTAAACACTTTATACGGATTTTATCGCGTTGTTTATTTTACTTTAAACACTGTTATTACATAATTTTGAAAACTCTAACACTACTATTATTGAATTTTACTACTATTTAAGCTATATATTTTTTCTAATTAAATCTATTTGTATTTAAGTTTACACTTTGCCCCGACGTTTCGGTTGCTTTACAGCAGCCATGTTCACGGGGAGACTAAGATGGTAGTTGTCCCAACGTTCTGAAGTGTAGCTAGTTATTTTAAAGTACCCGAACATAATTTAATCTTTGGTGTTCCTATTTACGCAGAATGAGCTCAAAGTATCATGAAGTCTAGCTGTGTTTTGCTTCTTCTTGGGTTTGACTATTTGAATGACTGGATCCCAAGCTGGTGGTACATTCCAACCATGCTCTCTATTGAAATTAGGATGTTTTTTAATTTCAATAGCCTCGCGAAGCATCCTTGGTAGGAATCGGTGTTCTTTTGCGAGTATATGTGGTTTGTCAAATCGTAGGTAGTGATTGGTTCCCTGTTGCACATGTTCACACACAGCAGACTTCAACGAGCGTTGGTGTTTAACATCAGCTATATGTTCTTTTAAGCGGGTGCCTATGCTTCTCTTGGTTTGCCCAATAAATGAGAGTCCGCAGTCACAATCTATTTTATAGACCCCTGCATCTTGTAAAGGTAATTGGCACTTGACGGATGGTAAAAATTGACTTATCTTCGTTGGCGGCTTGAAGTATGTGTTGATTGAAGCTCGCTTCAAGATGTAGCCAATCTTGTCAGTGACACCCCTTACATATGGTAGTATGGCAGGCTGGCGCTCGACTGTGGCTGGCTTTTCTCGGGATCTGTGACGGCGGCGCGGCTGTTGGAGCTTGTTGTCTTGCAGTACTTGCTTGACATGTTGAAGCTCGGCGTCCAGGTGTTTCTTGTCACAGATCCCGTGGGCTCTCTGAAACAAAGACATTCCCACGGTAGCTAACTGTTTAGGATGGTGGTGAGATTCACCGTTTAAGTACCTGTTTGTATGGGTCTTTTTCCTATACACAGTGTGGCTCAAAGTATGATCAGGATTCCTGATGACAAGTACATCTAAGAAAGCTAATGAATTATTTGCCTCTGATTCCATAGTAAATTGAATGTTATTATTAATGGAATTAAGATGTTTTAGGAATACTTTTACACTATCTGTTGGTAATATTGTGAAAGTATCATCTACATACCTCTTATAAATCCTGGGTGTGATGGTGGTAGTCTGCAAAGCTCGAGCCTCGATAATATCCGTATAAAGTGTTTAATTTCAATGTATAACATTCGCGTAAACATAAGACAATATTATGTTATACCTATCTTATCTTATCTTGTGTGGGGGCCAGTCAGTACAGACCGGCGACACTTCGACCCAGTGGGATCTTTTGTGTTGACTTCCCCAATAACGACTGCCATAGATGTTCATGGCAGCCGGGACCGACGGCTTAACGTGCTCTCCGAGGCACGGAGCAGGCGATAATTGTCAATCAATACGCACATAATTTCGAAAAGTCATATAACTTCCGAAAGTCAGAGGTGCGCGACG
The DNA here is from genome assembly GCA_963675205.1 of Catocala nupta. Taxonomy (NCBI): domain Eukaryota; kingdom Metazoa; phylum Arthropoda; class Insecta; order Lepidoptera; family Erebidae; genus Catocala; species Catocala nupta. The sequence continues at coordinate 21,000,782 of OY776080.1, forward strand.
TGGGTTAGAACCCGAGACCCTCTGCATTACAGTCTGTTGGTCTCCCCACTGAGCTATCGCTGCTCTATGTATCTACCTAAAATATAGACCGAAGTATATTACCATATTGTCGGCCTCGATGGCGTAGTGGTTAGTGTAACCGACTGCCACGCCTGAGGTCGCGGGTTCGATTCCCGCACAAGACAAATATTTGTGTGTATGAACATGGATGTTTGTCTTGGTCTGGGTGTTTCTATGTATAATATGTATGTATTTACAAAAAAAAAAGTATATAAGTATGTTTATCCATTGTCTAGTACCCATAGTACAAGCTCTGCTTAGTTTGGGCTAGATGGTGTTGTGTGTATGTTGTAAAATATTATTATTACCCTCAAAACATGCAAAATTTTTGATAAAGAATGACGAAGCTCTTTTTTACATACATATGTGTACATATGTCAATATGTAACGGCCTCGGTAGCGCAGTGGTAGTGAATAAAACAGCTGTGCCACATTCGAATCTTAGGTCGGCTCAACAACAACTTAGGATTTTAACAGAAATTCTTTAAAGCAAGAAAAATGAAATTCTTTAGTCCAGGGGCCTTATTACAAAACTCTTATTTCCAGGCAGTAGGTATACGGCGCAAAGTAAACTGCCTTACAATTTCGTATTATAAACGTGCTAACTCCAGCCAGTCAGCGGTCACGTGACAGGTGATCGAGTATTGCCTGGAAAATACCGTATTACGAGCTTTCATTTGACATTTCGTTTCATAATTAAAATCGCCATATTGTAAACAAAACAAACCATTCAGTTAACGCTAAGCTGGAGTAACTTTTTTTTAATAGCTACATTAATTATTGCTTTTATTTTTATGTAATATACCTAGTGGTGATATTTCATCACATAGCATTGCTCAGCCCACAGTGTCAATTGTTGTAAAACAAATAACATGATTATTAAATCAACCCCACATCCAGGCAAAATATATTAAGTTCCCAAGAACATCTCAAGAGCGCAGAGCTAATATTGTAAGGTATAAAATGTTGAAATTGATATTGTAATGTATAATATGAAAGTAGGATACCTATTGTATGTTAGTTTTCAAATACACTTCTTATTGCTTACAATTGTATAAAAGCCAACTATGCTTTACAGGTTTTTTAGTAAATTTGGAATGATAGGCACATTAGGTACGAGAAGGAATTACATTTCCTCTTCGTGTTACCGATTGAAATTTTAATGTGACGCCATGATAAATGCTCTACTTACATTACTTAATAAAAATTATAAAAGAAAATACAAAAATCTTATATGTAGGTACATGTGTTATGTACATTTTTTATTGCTTTATTTATGTATAAAATAACGTTTTTCTATGGTAAATCAATGAAATTCAGTCAATTTATTATTACCTATGACCCGTAATAAAACGGTGGAATTATGTCCAACTAGTTGTACCACGGGGATAGGTACCTAAGTTAGTTTTTTTTTTGTGTAAAGCAAATGAACGTCTACAAAACAAATGACTATCAGAAAGAGCATGCGATTTTCCACCTTATTGACATTACTCAGAATTTATCATTTTATCAACGTATTAATGTCAGAAAGCAAGAAAATATAAAAAAGTCTGTCATAAATTGTCAATAAGGTCGATAATTGCATGCACCTGTTTTTTGTAAGCACTATCGATGGCTGATCATTTTCTAATAGTCATTTGTTTTGTAGACACTACTAAGCTTTGTAGACATGTTCAATTGTTAAAAAAATTACAATTTGTTTATACATATTAGGTACATAATATTGATATCAAAAGTAGATAATAATTATGTAGAGCAACTTTTAATGTGTATCTGGAAATGACATTTCAATCGGCAACGCGCTACGAACTGAAACCGAATATAAGTTACTTATATATTTTGTTTAATGCTGCAAATATAATAATAAAATTCACGATATGATAGCATAAAGATATATTTGTTTTATTTTTGCCTAAAAATAATAGTTTTAATTATATTATCATAGAAAATACGATAAAATTAAAACCGTTACTTACCGACAAATATGTATGTCATATTTTTGAACGATACACTGGCAAGTCACAAATCGGCCAGCGACAAACTAGCCAGCATGAAGACGATTTACTATTCACATGTCATAAAACGAAACAAAACCAGGCAGTTATTTCAATTGCCTGACAGATTTTATAAAAGTTTGTAATAGAGGCCCAGATTTAGAAATTTGGCTGTGTGCATACCATGCCATTGGTCCTCTACCTGATCTCTCTTCGATCGTGTCCGATTGCCGTCCCATCGGACTTTGAGGGCTAGGAAATAGCTTTCTATTTCCTAACTTGTTAGTGTACTTTGGACTATAATATAATTTGCGCAGATCGCTAGTCTACAATTAAGATTCCACAAGTTCACAAATTTCTACACCGGATTTTCCCCCACCTTTTTTTTTTCCTCTTAAAGGCCATATTTTATATCTGCATGACATTTTAGTAGTGGCATCGCTACTGCAATTAACACAGAAAATATTAAAATTGACAACTTTTTTGTGGTATTTAAAATAGTTGTATCGGGTCTAGTTGATTTTATAAACATTAAAACAGTAAATACAAATGATTGTAATCCTTCTTTCAATGTTTGTTAACTTTTCCATTTGTGATCAATAGTGTAGTGCCCTTAACACGAACATTTTTCGGCATCGTACAGTTAACTTATTAAAATAGTAATGGTAAATTTGTTGTATAGGAATTTTTATAAAGCTTGGTAGGCCTTTTACCAACTAAATTTGAAAGCACGAATATGCAGCGTTAGCTTTCGTATAGTTAACGAGTAGTTACGGTGTACCAAAGTAAATAAGACTCATCTTTTGCCAAGTAATAAATTGTATCGTAATATGTGACTAATTATATTGCCGCTCCTCTCTTCTCGCTTTTACTACAGCTTTCCTTTCTTCAACAGTATGTGATAAAAAGCAAACTATTACCAAGCAATATTAATGATAGCATGATATCAATATATTCAATAATACAGCCCAACCCACCCCGGAACTCACACCTTTACGACAGGAACTTACGACCCACGATCGAGCTTGCGACCTTTGAACCAATCAGATAGTAATTATCATAAACAGATCCAACTAGTAAAACTCCACCTATGTTTTAACTATAAAACGCAAAATAGCATTATTACTATAGAGAATTTCATACACCATACATTCTACATAGCCTCACCGAAGATGTAAATAAAGGTGTAATAAACCCACAAATCTTCAGGTCTTACTGTCTACTGGATACAGCCCCGAAATCTGAGGATCTAGTAAAAAAATTTTTGACGAAAGCACCTAATTACATTTTTCCCGCATCGTTCTAAGAAACCCGTGCTCAGCAGTTGCATTCACTACAGTTGCACGACCTAGGCACTGTCTGATGCAGATTTTAGTTAGCGTCTTTATCCTTTCCCACATATTAGAGTACCACCGTATTACCATTTACCAGCTTCAAAACTATGTTCTATGCTGTTGCTTTGTACTTGCTAGAAAAAAATCCAATAATAATTGGGTAATGTCCTCCAGACTGAATTTCGGTCACGGCATCCAATCTTAACGGAGACTGGCTGTCTGCGTATGAGATATTATAGTGCACAAGTATGTAGGCAAACACAAGTGCACTCTCTGTTCTCTAACCCTCATGATCCAATGGGACGGATAATCCGACACGACCGGAGAGAGATCAGGCGCAGGACCAATGGCTTTACGTGCTTTCCGAGGCACGGGGGTGTCTATCACCGTCAACTTCCTAACTGCGGGCTCAGATTTCTGTTAAGAAATCTCAATACGAGCCCGGAGACCGAGCTTTGTTGGCCCGACCCAGACTTCGAACCCGAGACCTCATGCACATCAGTCACATTCACTACCGCTGCGCCATGGAGGTAGTCAAACAATTAACAACAGGCATACTAACTTTTTCCGATAGACCTAAAAAAAACAGCTGAACTGTAATATAATATAGCATTCATTTTTATAAATCTTGACGCGCGTTTATTGTCATCAGTACTTTATTAAAACTAACATTAACTTATAATATCAATCAAATAACCGTCAAATAAATCAAATAAATGCAGAGGCATATGATTAATTTTAATCAAGTAGATTTGATGAATATATTTATAGACATTTAATCAAAACAGTACGTCATCAGGAAACTTCGATGCCACATCAATTACAATTCTGACACGAAAATTGCCGGCCATAGGCTGTTTATTCTCACCTTTATAACCGGAACATTATATTTAACAATTATTAACTATTTTGTATTGAATTATAGCACGTTTTAATTTTTTTAACTTAATTTAACGGCGCAATATTTTATGAATAGTAGCATCTCGTTGATTTTAGCATGAATAGGACGGCTCGACCGGCGAAGTACTACCCTCTCACAGAATATCGACGTGAAATAGCAGTGTTCCTACTGTTGTGTTTCGTACGGTGAGTGAGAGTGTCGGAGGCCCAATCACCCTCTTGCCCGCTTCCTGCTCCTTCTCCTTCCCATTTCCTTTTTTCCCTAAAAGGTCGGCAACGCGCAAGTGATGCCTCTGGTATTGCAGGCGTCCATAGGCTACGGTTACCACTTACCATCAGGTGGGCCGTATGCTTATTTGCCACCTAAGTAGCATAAAAAGAAACGGCGCGGCGCGTAAAAAATGATCATTGTAAAGATATCAGTATCCTTTTCGATATTAATTGATTAATATCGTAATTTCGTAAGTCAGATATTGGAAAGTTTTACTCGAGAAAGGATGAAACATTTGGATGTCAGGATTCTTTAGCTACTTTTGAACAGTATAACGAAACTACCAGTACCAATGAAACAAAGTATAAAAAGTACTATACTGGTTTTTATATCTTACGTACTCACACTTAGGTAAATATGCCGAAAGGAGTTACCAAACGTACATTACAACTAGGTACATTTTAGCAACTATATTTTAGATTCCATTTATATAATTAAAGACGAGTCTACTAAGTTCTACCTGGCACATTGTCAATATCCACACAGTTACTTGCGATTAGTCTAAAATAAGCATTTAATTGAGCCCGGTCGTTATCTATGTATATGGGCTGTAGGTTCGATTCCCGGGTCAGGCAAAATCATTGAAAATTCTGTAAAAAAATCTCAGTAGGAATAGGGCGCCCAACACTAGACACTGCAATAAACTCACCCCCTATTCGCGTAATAGACCTAAAAACTATACATAGCTTGCGAAATGTAGTTATTACACCTAAGCCTATATATAGTGAGAGTCACGCCTAAATATAGAGACTATATAATATGTATGTACTTATATATGAATATTACGATAGCCATATAAACGTTTAAATTAACTTTTATCTTGTATATGCATAATAAACTTGACTACTACATATAACGATCGGGCCATACACAGCTTGCATTTACGTCACTTGCTCAATAAGCCAATTAAAAAACGAAATACTTAGACCAAAATTATCGCAACAAATTCACCGAGCATTCTATTTAAATAATTAAATAATTCATTTCATTAACTTTCGTTTTCTCTCTATTTTAGCGAGAGAACAACGACTTAATGCCTTCGTCCACCTACATGTGCATCTAACAAGGCTCCCTAACGATGTACTAGCAGTATGTGTCGAATGCTAATGCCCACGCCCACGAGACAAATGCAAGACTAATTGTATGTAGAAAGGGAAATGGTTGGCCCGCTTGAATGTTAATACAACAATAATTTAAATGCGCATAGATGGCCTTCACTGGTATGCAGATTGTTGTATAAGAACATTGGTTAAGTAAGGATTGACTTTATACTACCAAGCATACGACCAGCCCAATGGTAAGTAGTTACAGTGTTCTATGATCGCATGCAAAAAAATAAAAATATTAAGCATTCCTAGATGTATTCGCAGTGTCAAATAATCGTACCATTATATATACATAAACTAACAACACTAAGTTAAGTTAAATATTACTTGGTGATTATGCAATAGCAAATCATACATTATATTTGTCGGCCTCGATGGCGTAGTGGTTGCTGTAACCGACTGCCACGCTTGAGGTCGCAGGTTCGATTCCCGCACAAGTCGAACATTTGTGTGCATGAACATGGATGTTTGTCTTGGTATGGGTGTTTGTATGTATAATGTGTATGTATTTACAAAAAAAAAGTAAGTATAATATATGTATGTATATCCACTGTCAAGTACCCATAGTACAAGCTCTGCTTAGTTTGGGCTAAATGGTGTTGTGTGTATGTGATAGAATATTATATTATATAATATATATAATACTTATGGCACGAGATCAACAAGGCGCTCAAAAATTTACTTAGAGTAGAAAGCCAATCATCAATATACATTTTTGAATATTTGATCGTGTATATTTGATCCTATAAACAAAATCGTTAAGATAAAACGAAAGCAAAACGTCAATCGATGACCATCAGCACCAAAATAACATAAGGTAAAATAAAGCCGACACTTTATAAGCCTTCAGAAAGACATGGAAATTCCAAAACTGTCAGTTTCGATACATCATCATTAACTCATTAGCAAATAAATAACATAAATACCCACACCTTCGTCGAGATGGTAATCAATTATTATATTCCATTAACATGTGAAATATTTTAACAATAGCATTATGCAAAATTATTCGATATCCTTATCGATTGTATCATCGATATTTTTCGGTATTAGTCACAACAGTCATACCTAATCCAGTTGTTCTTTTAGCTAATCAACTTATAGGCGTTACCAAACGTTCAGATCGATACTGTTGTTATTCGATTGAATGTCTTGTGAATTTGTTCACAATATTATGTTGCTTTTGCAGCTTTGTTTCTTTATTTATTTTAATTTAATAATAATGTTTGCCCTATTAATAAATTAAACAAAGAAATAAATATTTTGTTTAGTCCACCGTCCACCGCATATGGTGCGTTAGGATTATATGAAGTGACGGTTAAACATAAAATTACTACCATAAATTAACAGAAATTAAATTAATCCTTAAAAATTATATCAGCTTTGCAACAGCGTTCTAAGTCAAACTCCCAAATGCATATTTACATTATAAACTCGTCCTACACTGCGTATTAATTTTAAACACAGCTGTCACATATACAGGGTGATTTTGAAATCGTGTAATTCCTTTTAACCACGCATTCTACTGGTGATATAGAATAACCCTGACCATATTTTTTCTTAATTAGAATAATGGTTTCGGCAAAATTAGAGTACAGATGTTTTTCATGAAATGATTTCAAATTGTCATATTTTAACCACCTGACACAATCTTAATATTTTACTAATTTAAAAATAATAACATAACAATAACTGATGTCGTAAATAATAAGGGGCAATAAAAAGGACCGCCCGTTATTATTTACGACATTAATTATTAATATGATTTTTTATTTTAATTAGTAAAAAATTAAAATTGCTTCGGTTGGTTAACATATGACTATCTGACACCATTTCACGAAAAAAACGGAATAATATTTTTTCAAAAAAAATAATTCTAATTAAATAAAAATATGGTCAGGGTTATTCTATATCACCAGTAGAATGCGTGGTTAAAAGGAATTACACGATTTCAAAATCATCCTGTATACATTATCACTACTTAATATTAAACAAAGTGCCCCGCCGCGTCTGTTCGCGATAAACTTAAAAACTACTGAACAGATTTTCATGCGGTTTTTATCAATAGACAGTGTGATTCATGAGGTCAGCTTAGGGGTACAATTTGTTAAGGTATTGTACTACACGTGCGAGGCCGAGGCATCAGCTAGTTATAGATAAAATACAAATTCGAGTTCAGAGAAAACAGTAAAGAAACGTTAGTAGTTATCATAAGTACATAGCTATGTTAAGTTATGACATCAAACATTGCCTGAAGACATTATTAATGGTTTGAGATTAGCATCACGCACCGATTAGTCACACCTTTCTGTATAGTAAGTAAAGTCAACATTATGGGAAATTATGCCTGTTGATTGTTATCATTTCGTTACTCTAGAGATAAAACAAAAGTCTTTGGGGATTTGTTTTGCTGTCTGTTCGTCTAAAAATACAAACACACGGATAATTCAGAGGAACGCTTAAATCATTACGTGATTACTTCCGCCGACAGTAAACCACAGGTATTTTGCTCGAACTTGGACATACAAAATCATACGCCTATATGAGCAGATAAAGCCCAATGGGAGACTGTTGGGCTGTCACGCAGAGGACTATTTTTTTTTAAAGCTCCTGTCGTCACAGTTTGTTATGCTTATTCCCCTGACATGGGGATCAGGGACCTTATTTTCGTTGTTTATTAAATGCAAGCTTATAATTATTCTTATTTCTAGGTTACATTTCTTTTTTTATTGTCATTTATCACAGAGTTTTATTTTCTATCTTAGTATTACTTATCACTCCATTACGTTACTATGTGTTTGTGTTTGTTTTGTTTCTTGTGTTGACTTTGCTTGCAATTTGCTTACAGTAGTCTATGTACGCAGAGGTCTTGGAATCGACCTTAAAGCACATATCTCTGACCTCTTGAAGTTATGTGCGTGTTAGATAGTTAATTATCGCTAGCATTAACGGTGAAGGAAAACATCGCGAGGAAACTTGCATATCTGAGAGTTATCCATAATGTTCTCAAAGATATGTGAAGTCTGCCAACCTGCACTGGGCCAACGTGAGACAGGTTTTTTACGTATGTATATAATAAACGTAAGCGATACTTATTGTTTCTTAAAATTGTCTAATACATCTAACACATCGGCTTCGATTTCTTTCAGATCAAGCTAACTTTTCCATAAATGGTAAGCAACTTATTCCACAGGTCAAACGAACCAGCCCACTGTCCTTACTTCCAAGATGAATTCAAATTCAGGTTTACTTTTAGAACAAACAGTTTGTTTACTCATCATTACCATAGGAGAGTACTCTTCAAACAAACACACCTAAATGTACCCATAAGAAACTGTGAAAGTACAACAAAATATACAGTAGAAATTATCGTCATGTTCAGTGAAAGTATTATATTTACAAGTATAAATAGCAATCATCATGACGAAGATGCGATCCAAGGACACAAGGTCAATTTTAAAATGAAGTTTTTAAATGTCAAGTTCGATGTCGACGTCGGCAATTTGTATACTATGTTCTCATAGTATGTGTCATCATTGGCATGTGAATATATTATTTGCACAACTTGAACTATGACCATTAAACAAAAAATATTTGTAGGAGTGTTAGTAGAATTTGTATAGGAGGATCAGATAGGTGCTAAAATAATTTATTAAGGCAAAATAAATATAATATCATTTATCAACATTTTATTTTGAAGTTCTTTATGCTAGGTAAGTTTTAAGTAATTTGTCATTTTTTATATCAAGGAGACGCATTAATACCATTAGTTTTTATTAAAAGACCACCTGTTATGACACGACATTGCTACTAATATTTAATACAGAAATAAATTTCTTGGTAAAATAATATAAAATTAATATATTAAAAATAGAGCGCAATTTCAGGTTTGTCGCAATAGTGAAGGTTATTAAGTTTGAAGAATATACATATATTTAAATTGTTTAATTGACTTAAAACTCTCCTAGCAGACTTAAATTGAAATGCATAGAACTTTTAAGTGATTATAACAGATTAATATACAACGTGACTTTTGGTTAAACGATTTAGAATACTTATAATGATGAATTGAATTCAATTATTTATTTACGAGTACGTTACAAGTTTGTAATCAGACATTGTAAATATTTTTCAGGACCAAAAAATCTCTGAGAATTTTGTTTCAGTTAACAAAAACTTTTCAACGACGTTTTATAACCAATGGTTACTATGTACTTAAATCAAGAATAAATTTAAAATAAACACAGCAATAGTCACGTTATATCGAAATAGTGCACAAAGAAGTAAAGTACAAGGATTAAATCAACTATTCTAATACAACATTTAGTGCCTAAATATCTACAAGAATTGACTCTAAACTCATCTGTAGAATCATCTACACTTGCAACAGCAAAGCGACCCCTGCCAGCGTCCACTTAGCCGGCTTGTCTTTGGTTTTCAAGTTGAACGTCCACACGTAGGTGGGACCGCGAGTACGCGTCTTGTATATGGGGCACTCGTACATGTTACGTAGATCTTGCTTGTCTTGAGTTATAGCCTGGCAGAAAACTATTATTAATAAGATATCTATTATATTGACTAACACATTATGCCCGCAATATCGTACGTTTCTTTTCTTCTAAAAAGAACTTAATATATATATCGTTATAATCAGTCCCTAGCACTCTAACGCTGATTATGTCCCTTTAAAGAATATAAGGAGACGTATCCAAAAAAAGAGGCGTTTGGATTGCGTCTTTTTATTGGATACGTCAGCTCTTGTGGGAGCGTAAGTTTTTGTGTACGTAACACTTCCTATTATAATCATACAGACGTTTTTCATATCAGTGTAAATAGCTTTAATAAATATTTAAAATAATTCAAAGATTCAATAGCTTAAATATATATATCCCTTCACCATTTTCTTTCATTTAGCAATTTCATCTTGTAAACCTATAAGCAAGCTTTACTTAGCTTCTACCTTGCTTATATTTTACGCAACCAATAAGACCCTCAATTCTCTGAATATATCTCTAGATACGTTATTATTCGTTCTCGCCAAGGACTACTTACCCTAACATTAATGACAGGCATTGGTGGAAATAGATCTTTGAGTTTAGAGTCCATGATGATACCAGCTTTTTGGTCCCACCGAGCTCCTTCCATCAGCAGACCGTGAACATAAGCGCCATCGCGCGGACCGGCTCTTGTATCAGCCACCCTATTAGAAATAAGTGTAGTAAGAACAAAGTAGTATAGTTTTAGCGTATATAGGTATGATTCCGGTCATTAGTTTGAAAAATGACACATTGATATAATTATATAACACACAATTAAATGAATATTGGTATTATAACAGTTAAAGTTACAATATTATAATTCGATTCGGCATTTTACGGTGCTGTTGATTTTCTTAATATTCAATCAAATCATAATTTAATATATAAACCATTATATTTTACTGCTGCCGATTTGTATAACCATGACTTTATCAATACATTGTATAGTGACACAAACTAAAGACCGGACTATACAGATGAATACATGAATGAATATTTACAAAACGATGATCCTGTACAGCTTATTATATATGCATATTATACAACGCCATATTTGATCTCCATTTTTACAAAATAATCTATCCCAGGTTATTACGTCATCAACAATTTTAAAATCTAAAACGAACAATTAAGCTTACGATGCAGAAGTAGCATCTTCAATAAACAATAACTTAATAGCATTCGCGAAATAAAAACAAAAAGTAAAACTAAAATAATTTTATATCGCAGTAAACAGCTTTTAATTGGTCTATTTTTATCTATACCTACCTATATTTTTACATTTACATTGTTTTTCTAACGTAAGCAATCGCTAAATATTTATGTAGTTAGGTTTATAAACTAACCAATGGTATTTATATTATTTTATTTTAGAACTTTTGAATGCTACTGCTTCTGTAGCAAAAGCTACTTTTACTTATTGTGTGCCTTTAATATAATTGTATGCGTGTATGTATTAAATTTTGTTGTAAGCCAATTCTGTTTACCTACGCTACGAAGGCATCTTAACCTCTGTAAATATACTTAATAATCCATTTAGTAGCGTTGATACTCACCAGTACCTATGAAAAGTACAAAATATTGGTAAAATGTAAATACATATAATAAAGATTAAATACAATATATATGGATTATTAAAACAAATAATACACGTTCTAACCCAAACGTATTGATAGGTGACAAAGATGATAACTCGTTAATATGACACGATATGATGACACTTAATTATTTTGTCTGTTTGATGGATATAGTTTTTAGAAACATGCACTAACTCGCACTTTTGCGAGAACAATGTGCTGCGTCACCTGAAGGAGCTGTGTATACTCAACTCTCCGCAAGAATGCTAGCAACATACAATAATATTCGGTTGATCTATCTTGTAGAGAGAAGTCCGACTGATGAAGACCAGTCGGTTTTCTCCAGGTTTAAGCCTTCACAAATCCATGAACATGTTTTATGTGGCTTTGATATTCCAGAAATATTTATCATTTATAAAGACTTACAAGGATAATAATGATTATAATCCACATTTGTTACAAAATGCTTACTAGAAGTTCCTTAACATGAAGCATCTTCTTTGTAACCTTTTAATTTTCCATATCTTTAAAATTTAGTCAAAGGTATCATGATACCCTGTAACAACTGAAATATTACTATTTCAAAAACATTGTTTCAAACTTACGTAAATTCTTCTTTCATCTTCTTAGTGACATCACACTGTAGACACATCTTGTCAAGCGGCAGTTCATACCTACGCGCTGTACTCTGCATGATCGCCGTCAACAAACTTTGAGGGTTGAAGAAACCACCTAACCAAACTGATGCTGGTAACTGTATCATACAAAATAAAGATGTGTATAGTATAATCAGAGTTTGTTTGATATGCACGAGTCGACCACCTAAAAGAATTACTACAAAATCTTGGATGAGCAAAATGGAATACCGGGTGCTGTAGTGCAAAATGGAAATACCATCAGAGTACTAATACAGGCTAAGTGATAAAGACAAATAAAAATTAGAAAAAATTGCAATTACCTAAATTCTTATAATTAAATTATACTTACAACAAAGTCTGTAGCCCACGTCTCCAGTTCTCTTAACCTCAGTGTTAGATCTATAAACCATGCAGCCAAACCGAGCAGTGATGGGTATGCACGACTAGTCCAGATAGCTGGCACCTAAAAAATAATTATCTATGTTTTAGTAAAAACGATAAATATTCTTAATGATAAAAAGAGGAAGAAGCATGACGAATTTATACCTCATGACTAAATCTAAACATACTATAGAAGTTTATATTGTGTACTGAAGTACTATTATGTAAAGGCATTCAAATGTTTTCATAGTGCAACAAAATTATTTTACATGTTAAGATTGTTATTCCATGGTATGTACCTTTTTTGAGACAAAAATGATTATTACTATATTTAGTATATACTTATACAAAAATACATGAAGTAACTCACTTGGTCCAAGAACAGAGCATTTTCCAAATCCTCCATATCCGATGTGATTGTTAATTCACCCTGTAATAGAATTTAACTTAATGTAATAGAAGTAAAATCTTATTATGTCACCAATGAATTATTATTTTCAAAGGTTGTTTGTTACATCTATGTATATTTTCGTCTAAATTACCTTTAGACCTAAGTCCAGTTCCCTAAGAGACCTTTTCATCTCTCCCGTAAGATAGTTCATTCTCTCGCACTCCTGAAATGCCACTATGACATATGGGGTCCTCTCTTCTACTTTGCCCATTATCTCCGTCATGTTGAACTCTTCCGGTAGCTTCTCTATTATCTCGTCAAGCATTTGCTTTACCTGATTATTTTGGATCATTATTATTCTTATTATAATTTTTATATACAGAATGTCCCAGAATTTGACGTCAAGCCGGAATCAGGTAACAGGCTGAGTTATAATAGCTATCAGAAAAATACAAAAAAAAATCTAAGTAATATATTCTAAAAATTATAGGCACTTTAATAAAAATCAAAACAATCTACACCCTGTGATGGTCTTTTCACTCTTGTTACTACAGATATTTACTTTATGAATTATTATTTTTTGTTACGTATTCTCGAATCATGCTTCTTTAAATTTTTTTTTGTTTTCTTTATATTATATAGCTCTCGATTCTTTTCGATTCTAACTTAGACTGTTACCTGATTCCGGCTTGACGTCGACTTCTGGGACACCCTGTAAAATTGGATGGATTGAAATTATCTTATAGCAAAATACAAAACACTTATGATATAAATAAAAATAACATTCGATATAGCAAATTTTGTTTATCAAAAAAGCCAACTCGATAAAGCCCTCGACTACGATCTCAATTCTGTTTGTTCTAACAGGCAAACCTTATCAGTATTTGATGTAAGTTATCAGTTATCTCTCATCCCACTATATCAATTAATGCTGAATCGCAATGCTAATAAACATAACAGGCTACTTTTTGTCAAACACTAATGTTGATACATACATTCGATGTTACCGAGTGGTAGAATAAGCTATGTTGATCTGTCTCGATCTGATCTCGCATATACCAAAACTAAGATGGCAGACGGTGCGCCTGATGGTAAGAGGCTACCGTAACCTATGCAATATGGGTATCAGTTAAGCGTTGCCGAGTCGCAAGGTCTGGAATTGTAACACAAAGCCAGGAGCCAAACACCTTTTGGTTGTATTAAGTTAGTTTCTAATTCAATTCTCCAGATTTAAGGAATTGTATCTAAATTTTTTACGTTATCATTTTTAATTCCATGCAGAAGATATATGTGTGTTCGCAGACAGCATTGTTCGGTAAAAGCGGCGGCACTGAACGTCTTAAAGACTAATTAAACAAATTTAAGTTTCTTTATCAAAAAGCACACCTTATCCTCTCTTGTGACTGTAGCAGCGCCAGACGCCTGCGCATCTCTAGGCTGCATCTCAAATATAGTCCTGAACAAATTTTCCGACGTTGTCGTGAGGAAGCCGATCTCAGCATTAGGATGTAAGCCGTACAAATAAGGGGATTCTGCTGGCATTGCATCTTCAATATATTGATGATAGCCAACGTAGTCTGTATTCGGAGGTGCTGGAAAGCCCGGTGCTAGTTGGAGTTCACCATCAACCTTAAATAAATATAAGATATTTTTATGTCTTCATGGTAATTAAATTGATGTCAATATTACGTTTACGCAAATGTTATACATTTTTACATAGTTTTAATCATTTAAATTACTTAAATAGTAGTACAGTTTACCAGAAGTAGTGTAATAGCACAGAACATAGAAGAGTAGTTGTAATAGTATCAAAATTATGTAATAAAAGTGTTTTAAAATAAACAACACAATAAAATCCTTTTAAAGTAGTTTAATTTCAATTGATGCCAATAGGTTTTTAGTTTTGTGTTCGTTAAGAAGCCAGCTGGTGTTCTTAATGGTAAACAACTGGTTAGCTTTTGTCTTGCAAATAATTATGTAATCACTTGGCATGCTACAGGCGTAGGTATCTTTGATATTTTGTATCGAAAAAATAGGTACCTCAAATCTCTATACAATTTAAATTCGGCAGTCCATAGTAATATTGTATATGCGCCTGTAAGTTTGTTTGTTACGCTTTTACGCCTTAACTACTCGAACGATCGTCATGCAATTTCGCATACATGCCAGGGATACAGAAAAGAATCTTTCATCCATAAAAAGACTACTCCCGAGAGAGCGAAGACGAGGGCAAGAGCTAGATTGTATAAAAAATCAAAAAATTAACAGTTCGTAAGCTACATCGGTGTAAGAAAAAGATATTTTTTTTTTGCATAATGTATAGGTTGGGATTATTTTTGGAATCTACATATTTCACTTAGTCTAATAAACGATGAGCGTGCTTACCAAGTCTGGCTGCATTAATTCCTCTAAATAGGCATTGCAGAGTCGCCGATCCCAATCATCAGTGATATGCCCTCCGTACATAATTTCACCGAATAGATATCTGAGGTCTTCCCATGGTACTCTGGAGTTAGCCTCCAAATAATTGTATAAAACAAATACACTAATTGTAAGGTCACCTAAAACAAAGACATTAGAAATGGTTAACTCAGTCCAACTTGGTCCACAAAAGTACCACTTTCATTTCGTTTCCCCAATAAGGAAGAGTTCCCGAGACTCACATACCTCTTGCAATACATGGGCTATCAATGGCGCGGAGACGATAATTAGCAGGCTCGCATACTTATATGCCTGCGAAATTTTTACATACCAGCAAAAAGTAGTAATAATTATATGTTTACGCAGGTAGTCTAGCTAAAAGGGTTGTGTATCCCTGCGTGAGCAGATGTATTCGTACCGTTATCATTTTTTGAGAACGTCAGTCTCTTCCACTCATAAAGAATAATAAATGTGCAAATGATACATACCAACATTAAACGGGTATATCTTGTTCCAGCCTTGAGGGCCAAACTTTCTTCTTTCTGCTACAACAGCGTGGAAGTAGCACAAGGCGAACAAAATCGCTTTGAACTCCGCCTCTTTACCGCACATCTCTAGCGTCTCTTGGTTAAAGTTATCCAGGGCTTTGTGGATATTGGCCTTGAAATAAATAATTGAACATTTTACTTACACATAAGACAATTTTATTAGCGCATAGGAGAATTTTACAAACATTGAAGCAACAGGCACAAAGAACATCCACACTCACCAAATTTTTGTCTCCAGCCCCTCCTAAGGATAAAAAGCGAGAACACACGGAGCACTAGAAGTGGAGCCACTTAAACAACTGCACAATCCGTGCAGTAGAAATTCCAACAAACTTTAAGACTTTATAACGCACCTGCATTCCCGTTGGTGGTTCGTTAGTGATCTTTATACTGGATTCTAATATGCCCTGCGGTATGATGTGGGCCGCCGGAGTGGGTGCCGGCTCAGCAGACATGAATAGGCGGAAATCATTGTGGCAACCATTGGCAAAGCTCTCCATCTTTTTCTCTAAGCTTGGTAACCACTTCTTTACTAAGTGGATGTTCTGAAAATATTTAACTTTGTTGATAATGCTGACCCGCGAATAATCATCACCGTGGTCATAAATCTCAGAATATAGAAGTATAGGTAAACAATTACGAATGTTATAAAATACAGCCATTATTTACTATTTGCAATTTAGTAGGAATAGCATTAAATTTTATTAAGTATAGTAAGTTATTAAGAGAGAGTTTTCTTTACATATTTCTCACAAATAACTGCTGATATATGCTTATTCTTAATTGTATTTTAATTACTACTTATTGACTCTGCAATTACCTGCAACACCACCCAATGGCCTTTGTGCAAAGATTCGTCCATAGCCTGTTCTGCAACAACCTCCTGGCCCTGACCCAAGGACACATTATGGAAGTTGCCATTGTCTGCTGTAAAGCCCATAATTTTGCCCAAAGCCTCTACGTCCTTCAGAGGGTTGACCCCAGGAGACAAAATAAAGAATATAGGAGTGGTTGGGCTCGTCTCCTCGAAAGACTTACTGAATTCTACTGTACGATTTTCTACATATTTAGCGCCCATTTTCTCTTCTATGTAGGTACTAAAAATTAATGGAATAGTGATTTAATTTAAACATAATATACCAAATTTTACCTGCTGCACGGAGTCGTAAGTACGGTGTTGGTTACGCCAAGTTTTTAGTTACCTGCGTCTAGTGTTAGTGTAGCAAATACAGACCAATATATTGACTTTTCATGGTGGGCTAAAATATTGAATGTGATGGGTAGTATTCCCATTTCTTCATGTCTAATTAGCAGTGATCGGAGTAGGTAGATTGAAATGGGGTCATTGATCCGAAACGTATATATTAATATGGACATTCCTCCGGAATTGGTGGATTATTAAAAAAAAACCGGAACTTATGTAGGAATTTTATTCTGCCAGAGTGGAAGGAGTCATTTGATGATTTGCCATCCTCAAAAAAAGGTAGGAGTTGTAATAAAATGAGCAATATTATTCTTTATTATTCTTCATATTTTTTTTAACGGCACACAGTCACGATTTGACAAAACCCAACGACCAATCAGAACAAAGGATCATGGGTGGTACAATAACCGGTTATCAGAACAATGCGTACGCCCGCCGACGACATGCCAGGTAGCTCACTCGTTTACTTCGGTTCGTAGAGTGCGCATCTTTGTTTGTTACTGTGTTGTGAAAACGTTACTTGACCCTGGCTTGTGTACATACTGACTTCTGGAATCTGCTCTAAACCACGATTTGGCTCGAATATACGGACTCAGATTTTTCACTATTGAATTGGATCTACATATTTAAACCAAGCTTTGGTAAGTAATATTTTACTAGTTACAAGGAGTATAAAGCATGTTTGGATGTACTATAAGAATATTTTTAGTATTGTGTTTGTTCGCTTAACCTGCTGAACATACCATGAGTCTTAATATTGTTAAATCTTTAATAGAGTATGAACCAGTGAGCTTAGTGCGAAACAAAATTATGATATTCTAGTAATGTAGTCGCAATTCAGCTAACTCCACTATTAACCGACATTTTACTGGAATCCGTATATAATTTGAATGCCCTGTGTCCTCTTGCAATGTATTGGTAAAATAAATTACTATAGGCCTTATCTACTTCTCTACAAAATATTCTACGTAACAAGCCCTTTCATTTGATATATATATATATTGATGGAATTGTAAAAAAAAAAAAATTGTCCGCCATCTTGTAGCGGCAGCCATTTTGGATTGACAGGAAGAGGGTGAAATTTCAATGACTAAATTTGATCCACGAAAAATAAAACAAACGGAGTAAGCTAAATAAACTAAATAAAATGTAATTTTTTCATGTCTTTGTTTTAGGTGATATATACGAGGTTCCATCTCTAAAACAAAGTTCAGATATGGCAAACGTCAAGGCTGAAACTGTAGAAAAATGGATATCCGGTCATCCCGAACTACTTTACGATCACGCTAGTGGTACAATATACTGTTCAAAATGTGAAAGCCATTTGAAAACCATAAATAAAGGAAACGTTAAAAGACATATCGAAGGAGCAGTACACCAGGGAAAGTTTAAGCGGCCCGAAGAGGAATTTTATTTCGATCTTATAAAATTTCTCATTTTGTGCAATATTCCGTGGTCTCAGATGAAAAATACTACTTTTCAAGATTTCTTTAAAAGATATATGTGTAGTACCTGTTGTTGTACGTGTACTAATCGTACTCTGCCAGATGAATCACAGTTACGGAAAGTTTACTTGGACAAGTTTTTTAAGAATAAAATCAATTCGATTCGGCAAAATTATAAAAATGAGAAACTATGGATATCATTAGATGAAACGACAGACTTTTTAGGTCGCTATATAGTCCATTTTTTAATAAAACCATTACATCCTAGCAATTTGACTAGACCTTATTTGGTAGCATGTAAAATGCTAACTGTAGTTAATGGACAAACAATCACGCTATTTGTGTTAGAATGTTTGGAAAACTTTTGGGAAGATTCTTTTGAATCGAAGGTAGGTAACATTCTTGTCCTCTGCACTGATAGCGTTGCATATATGCTGTCTGCAGGACGAAATTTAAAACAATACTTACCTGAAATGAAGCACGTAACATGTTTGGCGCACTCTCTTCATCGCGTATCTGAGCAAATTAGGTTAGAATATCACGATGTTAACATTTTAATAGCAAATGTTAAAAAGGTATTTTTGAAAGCCCCAAGTAGAGTCAACATTTTAAAAGAAAAATATCCAGATTTGCCGCTACCTCCCCAACCAGTTGTTACAAGATGGGGCACTTGGTTAGAGGCAGCATTTTATTACGCTCAAAACTTTGAAAAAATAAAAGAAGTATTATCTTGTTTAAGCAGCTCTGATGCGGTATCTATTCGAGAGGCAAAAAATATTATAGAAAAAGAAAATTTAAAAGAAGATTTAAATTACATTAAAGACAATTATTTTATAATTCATTTGTCTTTAAAAGAATTGCAAAAGCATAATTTATCGTTGACAGATTCACTTTTAGCATTTGACAACGTCAGAGATGCTATAAATCAGTGCAATTCAGAAAATATAAAAAATAAAATAGAACGTGTTATGGAACGAAACCCAGATTTAGACACACTTAGAGAATATAGTGAGGCCATTGAAAAAAATGAAGCACATAATTTAATACCTTTTTTAAAATTTGCTCCTTTGACATCGTCAGATGTAGAACGGTCTTTTTCCATTTATAAATGGACTTTAGATGTTAAAAGAAATAGGTTGAAAATAGAAAATATAGAGAAACTCATAGTTATATATTTTAATTGTAAAGATCAGGATTACCAGGATGCTGACATTGTAATCGATGAAGATTAAAAATGTGAATAAATGTAAAATGTACATATTTAACAATAAACAATCTTGATTTTTATCTTTTTTCTTTATTCTACCCCTTTTTTTTGGTCCTAAAATCTGACTAAAATCAACCTGTTCCTTCGTATGCCCTTTACGTTTCAGAGTCGTGGTGCATCCTTAGAACAGTCTCACGACCCCAGCAGGCATTGGCCCTCTATGGGGCCCCGTCATTTATTCTACCCTTAATGCAAATTACCATGACCCCTATGAAAATATTTAAATTTAAGTGCAACAATTTATGTCTATCTATAAAAGTTCTAGCCATAAAAGGCTAAAAATAAAAATTAAAGCTTCGATCGGAATTCGATTGTTTTTATTATTCAACAGATAAATAATGAATTAATTTAGTTTTGATACCTTCCTTTAAATTTTGAATTGAGTAGGAATAATATCACTACCAACATTAACAATATTTAATTGAATCCGGAAATACCGGAATTACTTTCCGGGAAAATGGCTTATCCATGTTATTCTTTCTGTGTGCATTTATGATACAAGTACCAAAAATCAATCTACCTACTCCGATCACTGCTAATTAGTATCAGAATGCTTATATACTTACGCAACTGCATACGTCATTCTATCAGGACGCAATGCTCTCATCATACATAATCTCTGAAGCGGTGGCTTATTTTTCCACTCCTGCAAAATTCGAAAGTACACAATGATTAGCTACAACTAAATTAATTTAATATCAGTTAAAACAAAGGGTTATACTCATTTACCTGAGGAAATTTTTCTCTCTCGGGACATTCCAACTCAACAATTTTTTTCCATCTTTTCGGTGATGTTTCGATGTCTCTATCTAAGTTTCGGAACTCCTCCTTACTAGCGAGTGAACAGATTCCACCCCAGCTCTGGTTAGACAGAAAGTCCACTGGACTGGTCACGTGGGGTTTTATTGGAAATCGAAGGAAAAAGTCCAACTCTACCGGAGATATTTCTTCGCTCATTAAAAGAACCTGTTGAGGAAGAATAAATAAAGCCCATATCACATTGTAATCTGCCCTTATAAAGCAATTATTGTATTTATATTTAATCATATTTACTTGAAAGGTCATCTGCGACGCAAATATAAGTTTATCACATTCGAAGAGACCTCGCGATGTATATTGGAACACAGAGTAACTGATACAATCGATGAGATTTTTGATGCGTTGGCTCACTTCATCAGCCGGTTCCGCACGAGATATCGCTTTTTGAAACACTACACTGAAAGCCTGAAATTACACATACTTTTACTAGAAGCAATTTATAACTCCTTAAAAAACACAAATACTACTATAGCAATGAGCTTTAGTAACAAGTTTTATTTAAACCACTGTCTCTTGGTACGGATAAAGCTCTTAGGAATTTAAACCCAATATATGTTGGGTGAAAGAGCCTATGAAAATAATTTACCTTCAAAGAAAATTGGTAAATTGGGTTTATTGTATTTAAGTCATTTAGAATGAAATATAACAAAGAGGCTCTCGCTGACGCTGGTCTGTAGAACTCACGAGCTTCATCAATTTCGTGAGAAGTAATTTTTGCTTCAGCTACCTGTAATAATAGATCCATATCAGTAAATAGTACACTTTACTCATACTTCCCTATTATCAAGAATCATAATCAAATTGATATTATCAAGAAATTAGCATATATAATTGGCCAAAAAATATATTATTAAATACATATGTACAGGCGTAGTAGTAGGTTTCATAATTTTTTTTATTAAAATCTTATAAAAATATCGTTTTCTAAGTTTTTTAAACAAGAGTAATAGTTTAATAAGCATTTTATACAAGGGTAAGAGTAATAGAAATGGTTGAAATAATAATATTACGCTTTCTATTAAACTTTCGCCACGGCTATTTTTAATCTTAACATTTTGTTTATCTGCCGGAACGTATAAAAATTGCTAACTTACTTTCTTCTCGATATCCGCTGCAGTTTTCTTCGTAGTTTCCAAATTTTCTACTAAAGCAGTATCGCCTAGAATGTCATCACCTGCCGACGATAATCTTGATAACAAATCGTCTTCTAAACTCTTTAACTGAATCTTAAATTGATTCTGTTGCTTCGTTAAGTCTGCTTTGAGTTCTTCTAAATCTGGCCTTTCGGCTTTGACGACTTCTGCTAGAAGTTGGTCTTCAAGACCGTCTCTGGTTACAGTAAAGTTTACTAAAGTGGTTTGTGCTTGCATTTCAGGTTTGTAATGTGGATTTGCCAGCTTAGTATGTAAGATCAGCCTGAAGTTAGGACTGTACTCTACTTCTTTGTCTCCTATTTTTATTGCTCTGAAAGCAAAAAAGTAAACTTAGTAAACACACAAATTATGAAATCATTAAAATTTTCTTACTTAGGTAACATGGTGTTAATAACACTACATAAACTTATAATACAAAGTGAACCATAGTATATATTTTCTGAATTGTGGAAGCGTTTATATTTATAGACTTTTCCAATCGAGCCAGCCCATTTATGCTGTAAAAAGCAAAGCTCTACTACTCGGCGTAGATTTGAAAATGCTACTCTTTGGTTAAATCTAGATATAAAATGACATATACCTTCCCTTCTTGATCAAGTTTCGCCCAAGCAACGGATCCAGTACGGGATCCACGGTTTCTCCGATGTTCTCTAATAACACTATTTCTCCTTTTATGATAGCTTTCTCTATTGTATCTAAGTAGCCTTTCTGGCCCAAACGGATAACTCGCAGCTTATCGCAATACTTCTGTTTAATCCACTTTACACCTTGGAGCTAATGAAATGAAAAATTTAATAAAAACAATTGTTATACATATAGTGACAGCATATTTTTACCCTGTTGAATATTGAATTTTGCTTGCGAGACTCGATTGTGTAATGTAAGTATAAATGTTATGAAAATGATTTTGCTACCATAAATATTGTTACTGCAGAACAATAAAATATTCTTCCTACTGCTATTAAATTTTCTTTTCATTACCTTGTCTATATTTTTATTGAGACGCGGTAATCGATTAGTACTACGTATATATACAATAATGCGTCTGAATACAATACACAGTGCTAAATACATTGATATTTATAGGGAAATAATTATCTCACAGCCGAGTTGCTAACGTTGCATGCAGGTTTGAAGCTTACCTGGGGATCAATCATAAGTGGCCATCTATCAGAATTAGATAGAATTGTGGCGTTTTCAGTACTCATTCTATCGGAAGGTAAGCCCTCGTTTTGCCACATTGCTATTGTAGTGTCATCAGTAAGCATCGTGAGAGGGTCCAGACCTTCCGTAATAGGTATTGGGGGCTAAAATCATTTGAAGAAAAATGTTCAGTAAAATATTGTTTCATAATCCTATCTCAGATATGAAGAACGCGTTTGTACTCCCAAGTACCTAGTCAAGTATATAAATAATAAATTAATTTTTAAAAAAATTTTAGGATTTGTCTCTATAAATTATTAGTATTTATCGACCTCAAAATATCTGATCGAAGGTTTGCCATTTAAAACACGATTTCCAGATTAGGGCATAATTGCTTAAAAGACAGACTATCTAAGTATACTTACCTCTAATGTTTTTAAGAATACAAGCCAGTTTTTATGGAGTAAATCTAATCTATATTGCTTCGTAAAGCAACCGACATATGAAATGAAGGCACATACGAGAAGTATGTCACCAGGTAACGTCGTACCTTGCTGCTGTAAGCTACAACAAAAATAAAAACATTACAGAAGTATAAATAAAAATAATTATCATGTGGTCAAGTGTTAAGTTTACGTATCGCTTTTATAGAAGTAAAATACCTTACGTAAAATGGCACCTGTAAATCACTGATACACATTTTATGACGTTTATAGGTCCTAAGAAGTGAAATATCGTCGTTCACTACGCACATTATCATACTCCGTAATATTTCAGATATTTCTCTAACAGAACGTTCCATACACTTTGCTTGACTCGGATATGAAATCCGAAAACAGACTCACAATAATAAGCAACCTTCAGTGGACAGTTTTGTCCCAGAATCAACTGTCATAAAGATAATAGTTATATCTTCTATGTACCTATTAATACTCTATCCTCGATCAAGAACTGAATATGTTTACCTGTTGTGGTTTTCAAAGCAGCTAAGCGACCTTATAAATTTACTAAAGTAACTTCTTACATGTTCTGTGAAAGTAACAGTGAATCTTGTATTACCTAGAAACAGCTTCAGCCCATCGTACATTTTCACTAGCCAGGCCATTAACTAGTCTGTTAGCTAATTGAATTATAGCGTTAGTGGCATCCGCTTCTCTTTGACATTTCATCTTCTCAGACGTTGCCTTTTCAAATTCGGCTGTCAACGCAGCAAGAAGCTCTTCTAAGGACTGAAAGAATTAAGCGCGTTTTGAAAACATCTTATACATACACAATTGCCTACTGTAACAGATAAGTTCTCATCTGGTAAGATGTGTCCGCGCAAAGATAAGGCTGTGTTTCCTTAGCATTACAGAAGCAACCCAAATAATTTATAAATGTAAACATTCTTTACTTACAGCAACTTTAGCTTTAATAGATCTCAGTTTCTCGGTAGCGGCTGCCAATTCAGCATTAGCCGCTGCCAACGCCTTTCTTTTGGGCTCAACGTCACAGAAAACTTCATAAAACTTGATGATGTTTATTACCCATGCACAAAGACCGGCTGCTGCGCCCGACTTCGATCTGACAAATTCTAAATAAAATAATATAATTTAAATCACGTAAAATATATAACCAGATCCAATGACTTATAAAACAACTTCAATGGTAATGAGATTAATACACATAATAATTATAACACGAAAATGATATGTTTATTGTTATATTCTTAAACTTACCAGGCTCAAACTCAGAATCTTTTAAATAGGGTTGTATTGCTTTGATGACATCAGGATGAATATTTTCCTTGTCGTAATGTACAAGAGCTTCTAGAAACATATCGACTTTTGCCATCACCACCTAGTACAAAATAATAATGTTACAATTTAAGTTAAAGGAATGTTCGCTAAGTATGACCTGCTTTGTTTAAAGCTTTAACAACAAACAACTACTGCCATCATGGACATACCTTGGCCGCTTTCCAGCTTCTATCTTTAGGAATCTTCCCACCAGGAGCTAATAAGACCATCACAGCAGCAGTAACGTTAGTTACTGCACCAGGCGGCGAACCAAAGGATTTCAATTCTGTAAGGTTAGCTTTATTCAGTGTGTTTAAAGCTTCTTGAGCCGCTACCAAGGCAGGTTCGGCCTTTATTAAATCTTCTTCGCAATCTTTCTGTTTCTTTGATACTTCCTCTGCTATTACTCCGACTTTCTCCTCCTCCTCATCAGCTAGAATGTAAAAAAAGTGATAGAATAGTAAATGGGATTATTTTAGTTAGCAATAAGTTTACCTGTTTTAATGTATATTTCAATAATACGTATGTATCAAAAATTGTCGGGGCTACAAACTGTAAGTTCATTATATTAAAATAAATTATAATCAATTGCAATATCTTACCTAGTGCTTTTTCACTTTGCACCTTAGCTGTTTCAACGCCAACCATTTCAATAAGCTTATCAGCGGCTTCGTTTTTCTGCTGTAGTTCTATTTCCTGTACTGCCAGTTTTTCTTTTAATGCGTCTACTTGACACGCTGTGCACCGCAGCTTCTCCAAACCATTCTCCAGGCTATGATAAAGACACTATAGTTAGACATATTTTCAAATTTCAGTAATTTTTAATTATTTTGTATTAATATTAATTTTCTGGAAAGATTAAACTGCTTTATACGGATTGTACCGCGATTTTTTACGAATATAATAAAAAGGCGAAAAGAACGCGATAAAATCCGTATAAAGTACTGCTGTTAATTTACCGTTCAATCTTAGCCCGAAGTTCATCAGTTTTATTATTAACCAACTTGGCATACAAACTGATTTGTTCCAAATAACTTTTGGGTGTTGTGTAGTTATATCTTCTTTCGTTGGCCAAATAGGCTTTCGACATTGTGTTCACCGACGTGTGTACGTATGCCATAAATCTTGATATTGAATCTCTAAGGGTTACCTGTAAACGGCATTTGTTTTGAGCTTATGATCAATGTAACAAATAAATAACTAAAATATTTTAAATGTCATCATCAAATTTTACTTTTACAAGTATCTTATACTATTAACAAGAGATTCAAATTATTTAAACCTATGTTAAACAAATAAATAAACTGTAAGTAATTTTAATGGAGAGATGTTAGTATCTTTGTACCAAATACACAGTCTGCTGGTGACAAAATAATATCGACGGTCACTTTAGCATCTAGGATGAATTGAATAACAACATATTTCAAATAATAATAATTTCACTATAGGCCTAGTTTACTACGCCACATATGGATCTAGTAATTAGAGCAGCCCAATCACGTTGCCTTGGAGTACGCAAAATTTTATCTAGCTTGAGATAAAGTTTTAGATTTAAATCTTGTATAAGAGGGTAGTCTGATGATTTGAAGATAAACTTACCGGCAGCACCTGTAACTCCTCCAAGAACCTCATAGATACAGACACTAAGGCTTCTTGAGGCCATTCATGAAACCAATTAATGGAAGTACAGTTAATAAGCGCTGGAAACTTCCTCGACCTCACTCTTAGCGTGGACCCGACTGGTGAGAAGCAAAGCACCACTTTGAGCTGCTTCCGTACTCTATCAATGAAGAACTTCCAGCAGACTTCTCGGGTGTCGGGTAGACCGGCGCCTTTGACCTTGAATAATACACAAATATAGAGACCATAGCATGGAGGAGTACTTATGTACAACAGGAAAACATCACAGTTACTAATAAAATCTCAATTGCACATAATATAAGACACGTAATATCTTAACCCATACATAAACGAAAAGACGTAATGAGAGAATTATTTTAGCTTTGTGTGTCCCTGACACACATTTATGTATTACTACGTGAACCATATTTTTTTATAATTTTGAATATAATACTACCAAAAGAGAGATTCTAAAGCCTGGTATGACCTTTTTAAAAAGGGGTTTTAAAATTATCGTCTAAAATAATTTTACCTCATTCCTCACACCAGCCAAAATGTTCTCAATTTCATCATCAGGGAACAAGTCAGCCACTTCACCAGACGCTAGCAAATCATTGATGAGTACCAAGAACTGTTCGTTCGCCACTTGAGCGTCCGTCATCAGAAACATAATACCGACATTCTTAAGACCCGTTTTGATATAAAGTTGCGATAGCTCGTTCTGGAAATACAAACATTTTTATGTGAAGAAATTGTCAAAATCATTACTAGAAAGTTATTAAAGTTAGTAGATGAACAAAGGGAGAATTCCCTGGGCACTTCAAGGGCATGCCCAACATTCCAAAAAGAAGCCAAAGTCCATCGGCGCTACAGGCGAGTAGTACTATGGTTTTAAGTAAAAAAAATATCAGGGATATTCGGAGTCTTTACTAACATTCAAACAACGAACTCAAAAAACATGTAGACTCGGAAAAACTATTTGTGAATTACACAATTTTTTGGCCGGTGTGGGATTGAACTTACTCGACTCAGTGGCACTGACGAGGCGACCACTTGAACCAATATGCCATTCATGTAGTAATTGAAATTAATGCTAAAGTTACTTTATATTACCAAATATTTGTTAGCAATAAAGTTACCTTCAGATCCGAGACACCGTACCCTTTTTTCAATTGTATCTGAAGAACCTCCAAACTCGCTATAAACGACGCCAGTCGAGACAAGGATTGCTTCCCTGAACCACCTACACCCACCAACAATGCACTTCCTCTTGGGCTCTCCAGAATACGGGATATTCTAGAAAAATAAATGCCTTTTATTCATATATTATAATAATATTATAATAATATTTTTTATAATAATATTTATTTGCAAAAAACAGATACTTATACAATTTGACACACTATTATACGTACAGTTAAAAAAAGAATATACATTGTTGTTACAAATTGTGTGTTGACTCCAACGCCTTTGCTAAGTTGTTACAGCAACTTGTATTAAAGGTGTTGGGCCCGACCCTTGGGAGAACTCTATTTTTTATTACATTTCTTTTTTGTTTGTACATAAATGATACGTGTTAATCGATAAATATTTGGATAAGTGTATGTTTGTAATTTGGCAAACAAACATTTATTTTACTTTATATGTCTTATTTTGTTTTGTGTGTGTGTGTTTGTATGTCTGTATGTATGTGTATGTCTACATGTGTGTATGAGTAGTGCGTGATTGAGATTATGCAGTAAAAAGAGCGTCAAGTCTGTAATAATTTTTCCGTGTCATTGTAGTTAATAGGCAGTAGCCAATTTTTTAATGTGTATTTTAGCGATGAATTCGGAAGTGAGTAAAAACTTAGTATTCTATTAAGTTTATTATAGAGATGAGGTCCTTGGAAACACAGTAGTCTTTTTGTAGTGGTGTACCGACTACAATAGGTTTAACATGCTTTATCCTTACGTCTTTTGGTAAGTGTTTGATACGGTGTTTTTTGATGTTGCAGAAGTACTGCATTTAAAATAAACAATTGTCTGACTGTTAGTAATTTACAATTTGTATACAGATCTGTAGTAGGGAAGAGAATGGGTCGAAAAGTGGCGACTTTCAGAACTGCTCTTTGCGCTCGTTCGAGTTTTAACATGACCGTTTTGGGTGCCATACCCCAAACGGGAACACTATTATATTATCCATTACATTTTATAGGGAAAATCTATTTCATAATTCTACTAATCTTGTATCATTAATATATTTAAGTATAATAATTGCCTCCAGACCGAATTTCGGTCACGGTGGCCAATCTTAACGGAGACTAGCCATCTGCGCAGGATATATTATAGTGCACAAGCGTAAGCGCAAACACAGATACACTCTCTGTTCCCTCACTCTCATGATCCGATGGAACGGTAATCCGACACGATCGGAGAGAGATCAGGCGCAGGATCAACGGTTTTACGTGCTTTCCGGGGCACGAGGGTGTCTAACACCGCTAACTTCCTAACGCCGGGCTGCTATTGAGATTTCTTAACAGAAAAACCCAATAAATTTTTGTTGGGCTGACCCGGGATTCGAACCCGAGACACAGCAGTCGCATTCACTACCGCCACGGAGGCAGTTAAGTATGATGCAAGTATACACTACTTGAATCATACAGATAAATAATTCGACCATCGGTCTATAAGTGAATTCATATTATTGTTATAAGTATATCAATGCACCATATAAATGTCAGAGATAAGTAGCAAAGATGCACGTAAATGTGAAAAGCAAACTTAAAGAGGAGAGTACTAAAGTTTTACCGGCATATATGCATCATAGCATCTTCGAATAACACTAAGTTCATAGCGGCGATTAAGTCGTTGTAGCTTGCCATTGCTTCTGTTAGTAACTTGCTTAACTGCTCCCACGACATGATGGGCATGTATTTAGGCTCACCTATACCACCTGCAAAATGGCAGTAGATGTTTGGACGTTCGAAAACTACCCCTTCATCTATGTCCTGGAAAATACAAAACATTTTTTGAGTCACAGCAAAATCACGTCTTTATCTACAAACTGATGTAATGTGTGGTGTATGCTGTAGTGTTGTTAAAATATGGATATAGTAGGTAACATTTAGGTCTCTCGGTAAATCAGACCAGTCTACCAACTCCTGGGAATAGACCCGAACTATTTTAATCCTTAACTGTGGTGGTAAAAATGTTAAGGTTTCTACTGTGCATACTAAGGGTTATTGCAGGAAGGTATTAAGGCTGCAGCGACTGCAACGGTTTTTATAGACAGAAAGATTAAACATGGATCAAATGGACCCAGGACTACAATTAAGGGTTAAGCAGACTAAACTTTATAGTAACTATAAAGAGAGATAAAAACTATAAAGTTTAGTCTGCTTAACCCTTAATTATGTGCTGTACGAAAAGAGTTTCCGTACAGCACATAACCGGTGATAACACTTACCTCAAAATTCTTCTTGCAGATGTCTACTTGAACTTTAAGAAAAGCATCAATATCCTTATCTTCAGTAAGCTTGTCGCCATACACTCGACTTGTTTCATGTAACCAAAGTCGAAGTAAGTCTGAAGGGTTTTCTAAGCACTCATTTGTACTAAATAAGAAGCCCTAAAAATGTACGATAAATTAGTTAAACCTTTCCACTTCTTTTCCTTTAACGTCTAAGAAAATTTGCCGGGACAATCTGCGTGTCTGAAAGTTCCTACAAAATATTGTCGAAGATGTATTAAGGCTGCTATCCTGCACTGGGTAAGTTGACTATGTCCTAACCCTACTCACACTTTGAAGAGGCCTGCGCCCAGCAATGGGACAGTTCATAAACAGGACAGATATTATTGATATTATTTATTTTAAATAAAAACAAGGGCCGTATTAGGAATGTCACAGGGGCGTTACAAATATACAATAAAATTAACGGACACAAAGAACATCCAGATTTATAAGAATATTTTTTATGACACAAATAAGACCCGTGGGGGATTTGAAACCACAACACAAAACGCGGCGAGGCACCAAGTTGACCTATGATATGCGTGCTATTAATAATATAGAGTCAATATAGACTAGAATGACTAACCTGAAATATATTTGATAGATCTCTCAAGTTAAAAATGTAGTGGAATTTAATTGCCGTGGGCAAAAATACTTGAGATACTTTGTTATGCAATGTTATAGTAGCAGAAACAACGTTAGCTGTAACAATAAACAACATAATTATTACATAAAATTAAGGCATGATATCGATTCACAGTCACATATTAAAATTATGCAATGTTTATAATTACCTGACAATTTTGCAATAGCCGGATTAATCCTTAGCTCCGGATTAATCAAATGCTGACTTAAAATAGAATGATAAATATTGTTCAACGCTTCATTGTTGGGAAAACTGATTGCAAACACGCAAAAATGTCGCTGTAATCTCGGATTAATAGTAAAACTCCCAGACGTGGGATTCATACAGGAAACGTACTGAGTATTGTGGATATCTTTTAAAGTCAGCTTGGTACGGTCATACCAATGGTTGTAATCCATATGCTGACGAATGATTGTGTGGGGCTGGACTGTCCCATAAGAGTCTACTTCGGGCATGTTCATGTCGTCAATAAAGTATATCAACGTCTTGTTCCCTGGCGGGCCATAGTTTCGCCCAGCTTTCTTTTCAAGTGGTTTCTCTAAAATCTTCTGTAGCATCTCCGATGACGTATAAAAATTGAACGGTACTGATTGGATTGCATAGTTTTCTGATAACCTAAAATGAATATGCTATATATTTTATAACATTACACTTAAGCCAATGACTATAAACAAACAAACAGCTGTGTAAAGAAACAAAAAACATATCGGCGGCTTAGTCAATGTATATACATGGCTATAATATATAGCTCTGAACATCTACAATGTCTTTAGAATTTATGTGTTAATTTATTACGATTTTGCAAATATATTATTATTTTTGGAGTGTGTTTGTTAACAATTTTTTTTTGCATTTATTTACCGCTGGCCAATAAATGAAAAAAAAATTGTAAGGCACTGGCCTTATATAGAAAGATACTATGTTGAATTTAGCATAGCCATGTAGCAACTACTTACATTTGTAACTTCTCATTGACTAATACTGTTTTACCACAGCCAGCACCACCGACTAACATAACGGGATGCTTGTTTTTCATCAATAAGTCTAAGAAGTATCTGATCCTAATTGTTTCTGCCGTTGGCACTAACACAGCCTAGAAGAATTATTTGTTAATTACTTCACTATTATTGAAGACAAACATACGACTATCGATTACCATCATTTATAATATCACCTGTAAAGGAATATCTGTGTCCAACTCGAATTTGGGAATTTTATCAGTCCACGGAGTAAATTGCTTTGTATCGTGATCAATGTAAAAGTCAAAAACTGTTCCACCAGGGGGAAATTTTATAGTTTTAAATTCATTTAGCCACCATTTCGTAAATTCTGAAATAAATGTTAATAATAATATTTTAGGGCTATATTGAACGCTGCAATAAGTTTATCATTGCATTATTAAGAAATTATAACTCACCAACTCTGTAATCAACAGGGCCTTCTTGAAACATTGCTGATCCGAAAGCCCAAACACATGCAAATACAAAAAAGATATCATGCCACTCCTTTGGGCATTCTGCAGGCGTATTTTCAGGTACGAATAAAGAGTTTAACAAATGACAGAGCATTTGCACATGAGCCATATCTACAATAGGCGTAATCTTCTTGAAGCGGGTACGAACTGTTTCCAAGCATGAAGGAATGTATTTATCAAACAGAACTACTAAGTTAGATTTCTCCGCCGGTATCTTTCGTGTCTCTACCCAACTTGTGACATATCTGTAAAAAATATACATTGATAGGTCTATTTTATGTTTTTCTTGGCCGTATGTCTTTTAAAACTAAAGATTACCGTAATGATCAATGTCATACATTGATCATTACGGTAATCTTTAGTTAAACAACGGTTGCATACGCACAGTTCTCTTCTGGCGCTTCTTGCTTGTGGTAGAAAACCTTTTTATTACAAGAGTTACTTATTTAGCGGGCGTTTTAGCTGGTTAGCCCACATTTTCCATTTCATATATTATTATTTAATTTATTTATTGTAACCAACTTAAGTAAAGCAAAATACTTACGGATTCCATCCTAAATCTTGGGCATTAATATATAAAATACCAGCTCTTGACACGGTAGCTGGTGTTGCAGTTCTCAAATTCGAAATCTCAAACATTAATCTCATTGATGGTGTAAGTGCTATTCTTTCATTACTAGCCAGGGTCAATATTTTATTATCATCCATCACGGTGTTCAGAGATTCAATCCACATCGGATCGATATCACCATCTAAGACAATCCACTTCGGATTTTCTCCGGGGAGATTAGCTTGGTCTCTCATTATCACTGAAAATAGTCCGTCTTTCCATTCTCTAGTAGCTGGGTTTATAATTCCGAATAATTCGTCGTTAGTCACAGCCTTGGGATTTAGATCATTAAACACCGGCTTTTTTCTAAGATTCTGATATGTTTTGAAGAGCGTCTTCCATACTTGAGTCTTTCCTGTACCAGCATTACCAACTATAAATACCGAGTGTCGTACTTCAAGCAATTCTTCTAACTGCACGACTTTTAGTATGAAATTATCTTCAGGTTGCAATGATAGATCCATGGCAGCTTGTTTGACAGTCCTTTCAAATTCTAGGTCTCGTTTTCTGGGTACTTCCAGGGCCGGAAACAAATCTCCAATAAGCCCCATGAATACAGGCATGTCATCCGTCACTATTTTTGGTATGTTGAAATCTCGCAGAGTTCTCATCAGAACTTCTTCTTCAGGTCTGCCAGGGTCACCTCTCTAAACAGAAAGAAAACGTATGACCATATTTAATAACGTACGTAGCTTTAATGTTTACGAAATCTCACTATCCTCGTTACTTACCTTTAAAGATCCAGCAACAACGAGTACAGACTTAATTGCTCTTAAACCCCAATCATAATGATCTTGTTTAGACAGTAATTCCTTACACAAAGTATAAAGTGTAATAAACTTTCTAGCTAAAATCTTAGCTTCTTGGAAACCTTCAGCTACCAACATGATTTCACAAATAAGTTCAAAATCAGGCACAACCATCGCACATGGTCTGAATAGTGCTTTTAAATTCTCAGGTAGCTCAGTACGGCCCGCGTAACCAGGGTTCATTGTAATGAAAATGCCTACAGAAGGCACTAGGACTATTATTTCTCCCATGAAATTGAATTTCTCCTTTTTGTCTCTGTAATGCAGTAAATATTATATAGAAATGCACTGTACAATATAGTATAAATGATCAATTATTCAAAAAATAATGTTTAACTTACCTTATAGCATCTTGTACTGACTTCACTTGTACGGCGACGACAGATAATACTTCAACAGAAATCCTGTTAAACTCATCAAAACAACCCCAGGCTCCTGTCTGCGCCAATCCTTTGTAAATGTTCCCGCAAGACTAAATAGAAGATATTTCTTCGATTATAATTTATTTTTGGTGACATTCGCCGTCTGCCATAGTCTTAGTCATAATTAATGTCCATGTGCATTAACATGTACTAATAACTGACCTATCTTAAAAATTATGGTACAGTTTATGTGATTAATTGAATTTCTTCTTTTTATACAGTTTTCAATAGTACGTAACAGTGATCGTATATGAATAACTCACACTTGCCTAATGTAACATACTGTAGCATTGCATAAATGATATGAATAATACATAACAGGAATAGATACGCCCATGGTCAGTTTACAACTACAGCTGGTGAAACCTAATTAGGTACTATACCTATACAGTAGTTCATCAAAACATTTATTGCGTAAATGCCGGTGACTTATTCCTTAGCAGGTAAAGGTTTCAGAGAAAGGCAAGAATACACTTAACCACAAGTGTGTTTGTAAAATGTTATGTGAAAAAATAAAGCAAAAGAGGTGAAGAGTTTAATTCATAGTTTCTATCTCTGAGTAAGTGGATCGAGTCTTTATGTATGTTTAACCTGACAATGTCGGAGTACCAGGCATGACTGAAAACCTATTGTATACTGCTGCTGGTGTGCCACTGCGACCCAATAGGTTAATTTATAGGATAATATAATAATGGTGGTTAAATTACCTGATAGTCCATTTGTTCAGAACAGTTGAAAACATAGACCATTATGCCCAACGCTCTGCCTAAGTCTTTAGTTGTTTCAGTTTTGCCCGTGCCGGCAGGTCCTGCTGGACCGCCGCCCATTATCAGATGCAGGGACTGGAAAACATCAACAATCAGTACGTTTGCATACTATCTTTGATTGTAAGGATAGTGTAGTGGTTTAAGTGACCGCCTTACCCTTGTGCGAGTTTAAAAAAACAACCACTAACTAAACAAAGGAGACGGGAATAATTCAAAATATTTCGTTTTAGTAACAACAATGTAATCAATATATCGTGTGATCCTTAAATATGACCAAAACTTTCTATAGCACGATAACGGCTACGAATTAGGTGTTTAAACAATGAATGAACCCTTCGATCCAGGTTCATGGACAAAAATCTTCGCGTGGCATTACTGTACCTTTACTGGCCACAAGTAAAGTTAACGGTTGCACAACAAAAAACGCAGAAATTTTGCTTGTTTTTTTAGATTAGAATAAAAATCTAAGCACTCTGATCTATTATCTTGATACGCCTATACTACCGGTATACATTTTGCGACAGACAATAATATTTTCTAAAGTCTTACCTGCGTCAATGTTATGTAGCACCGATCAGTCAACGGCGTGATGACCAATCGAGGCGTATTTCCTAAGTACTCATAGCTGTATAGAAACTGAGCGTCGCAAATGTTAGCGAAACAGTGTGTTTCCCCCTCGTCCCATCTAAAGAAAATACATTGATATCAAACTCATATGTCAGATCATACAAAACGCCTAAAATAACTTCCTGATTAATACGATTAGTTAAGACAATTTGAGTGTTTTAAAAATATGTTGTCTGTAGTAAGCATAGAACAACGAAAATTTATTTAAGTTTGTATAGATGGACTTAAAGAAATTTTCGTTGTAACCATAGCCATAGTAGCCATAGGGATATAACTGTTCATTACCGTCTATCAAGATAGACGGATACGGATACGGTACGTGATCTACGAGACTATGAAATTGCTGTGTTACAGTAATGGACTAACAGAAAACTCCAATAAGATTGTTGGTCCTATTGGAATTTCCTTGACCTTATCCTCAAAGGAAATCGTGATTTCATTTAAAGTATTAACCCACTCGAAGATTACGCTTTATGTAATCATCATCACCAATAATATACATATGTACATGACGGCGATTTACGGTCGAAATAGTTAATCAGATGTCTTGTTTGCTACAGTTATGTTCACTTCGTGGAAAGTGCCGTGATCTAACTTAAGAGAATCGCTATAACACATAATGGTATCAATGTAGTTGTAAAATAGCACACAAACCCAAGCTAACATTTTAAGGAACTCCAAAGAAAGTAATGAATCTTAATTACTAATTTGACTTTTATTTAATTTGATGAATGGCTGTGATTAACACGTCAGTGTTGTAATATTCACCGAGGCGTATCTTCTTAGATATAAACGTAACATTCAAATGCGCTCATAATCTTTTATTTTCAATTTTACTAATAAATCCTTCGTATGTAGTACTGTAAATAATCATTAGCTACGCTTGTTAATGTACGGTTAGACTATTACATGAATACACCTGCACGCCTATTACTTTCCACAGCCTTAGGTAAAGATGTAACACACCAACTTTTAACCAACTATGTTTGAGTCCTACGCTGTAGTGGGAGAGATAAAAGCCATTTACACAACTTAATTAACGAAAGTTTAGAAAAACTGATTCGAAATATTGATCTATAAATTCATGCCATCGTAAGCCTATCCAAAATCAATTTACAAAAATGGTAATGATGAAAGTGTAAATAAAGACAACCTAATACTAAACAGTGCAGATGATTCAACAATAGCACCGGACACCTGTGTCTTAGCTGCGACTGCCATTGGAAGGCCGAACCAGCTTCCACTTTCCCTTGGATCATCTTACTCACTACATCTCGAGAGTGTACATCAATAGTACAAATTGTCATGATCTTCTGACGGTCTTGTTTACTCAGCTCACCGATCAACAACGAAATTAAAGTACTCAGTTGAGACAATTGTTTTTTGTAATAATCTTTCAAAGCGTTGTCGTAACCTTCTTCAAGTCTTGCAAAAGCCATGTTCACTTCGGTGGTCCACCAGATTTGAGAACCACATAAAGACACCTGAGCCATGAAATCGAAGAGCCACTGTTCTCTGGGTTTTTCTTCGTAAGTTACAAACGCTTCCCCGAAATAATGACGAATGGTCGATCTCATTATGTCCTGGAGTCGGTTCAGCCAGATTTCCACCTAAAATATGGCGCTTATATCATTTTAATTTAATATAAATACATATTTATTTCTTTATTTGGCAATTTCTTATATCAGTTGGCGTATAATTTATGTGTATATGTGTGTTAGATCATTGTGGTTTCGTCGTTCGTGACATATCATCTTGATTACGTTAAATTCCATTCATATACTTACAGGGCCAGTGCAGTCACAGGTACCATGAAATGGCACAAGCTCACCGTCTTTAGCTATCATACCAGACGATACCTTCTCAGTTGGTACCTCAGATTCTATAAACTTTAATTTTGCGATGGAATCGAATAGTTTTGTCAAATGTCTGGAAAACACATTAAAATATGTATTATTAATACATAGTATTACAACAGTAGGTTGCAATTAGTAAAATTAGTAGATTTGCAATAACATTAAAAATAATGCTTATTTACTAAGTGACTGATAAGGAAAAATAATGTGGTATTAGATTAAAACAGAAAGATAAAGAGTTAGCTATATATATTTATATTAAATAATCAAACTATCCCTTTGCTAGACACGAGAGTTTTTTCTGTATTTAATGGATTACGCTCTTTACTATAATTAATTACATGACAATAATAATCTATAAAATACCAACCTTATGACCAAGTCGGCTTGATTGCCATTAGATAAAATATCCAGTAAGTCAGCGGAAGAAACAAAGTAAAATCTTGGAAACGCCAGTCTCTTCGTCTCTAAGTATTCTGCCAAGGCCTTTTCACAGATTATAAGGTCTTTTTGTATGCCATCCAATTTCTCTACCAGACCTTCTTTATTAGTCCCCTTAACTACATTGGGTGTTTTAGCTACTTCAGTAGATAATATCTAAAATAGATAAAGTTAAGCAGATTAAACGGGACTTCAAATATATTACAATAATAGGCCTCTATTAGTTACATAAGTATAAAGCATTCAAGGTATTTCAAATAATTTCTTACTTTAAATTCTGCGTCAATCCTATCAAATCGTGCTGAATCATCAGGCAATTGTTTCCTGATATCCTCAGAGCTCATGAATATGCTCTCTAAATGCGTCCAAGTCCTTTGTACTTCAAACCATACTGTGATCACTTGATCTGCTATGGAAAGTTTCTGCTGCCATCCGGATACCTCCTCTAGGAAATATGCTATAAATTTTGATGTTATCAAATTTTGGAGTTGAACCTAGAATGTATAATGTTCAAACTGTTGTATTAATATAGTAAATGGTCAATCTAATATTTTATAAAATAATAGAAATCAGAAATATTTATTTGTAAACATAAGTAATACATGGGATGTTACAATTAATGCATATGTCCGTCTATGTCTTGCATTGAAGCGTACAAATTTTATACCGTAATTATATGCTTATGCTTTAAACAATAATATTTTAACAAATTTTACATTAATTATAATAATAAAATTATTATATAATTATGAACAATAATTAATCAAAAATACGGCACTAAATAATAGTTTATTGGATTCATCCTTCTTAACCTTACTTTAAATCGGGATATTTTAATGTTTCGGCTCATATCCTGTGCTTTAATGTGGGAATAAGGCGGTTTCCATACTTATAATTTATCCTACAAATTATTTCCTTATCTATATGGACACAAATATTACTCTTTAGTTTTACCACAGCTTGTACATGATTCGAGATAATTAGGTTCACAATGAGGAATTATAGAGCATATCAAACTACAAAACCAGGCGCAACGTACTAGCTTAAAACTAATTATACTATGACGTCACTCACTTGATTCTCCTCTAATGTCTCAATAAGCTCCTCACTGGCTCTAAGCAGTACACAGCCAGTTCTGGGATGCAATTCTTGTTCAAATTCCAACTGACTCCAAGTAGTGTCTAGATCTTTCAATACCTTTTCCATCGACATCTCTTTTACTGCCTTGTCTACAATATTTTTTACTTCTTCCTCACATTCGTGCAAATTCAGAGCTAGTAAGTCCGCTAAAGTTGTATTTAGATCCATAACGATTCTTACCTGTTTATTGCAATAACAACAAGTAAATATTATAATATCGTATATAACATGAAAATATTTAATAAAATATTGTATATACAGATTTAGCTTTACTTTGATTTTATGTCAGTTTTATTATGTACCTTTTTATTTACTTACCCAACTGTGAGTTATTAAAATAAATATATGAACTAACCAACATTACAATTATCAAGATATTTATCTATATACAAAATGCTTTAAAAGAAGCAGTGTGTAAGTTAAAAAGAAAGTGCAACATATAAAGAGAAAGGGATAGTTATAATCAAGTAAAACTTAAAAAGGTATAACTATTGGATTGTACCGTACTACAATATTAAAGTACACTATACACCCCGCAACAAATTCATACTTACAGTGAGTTCACGTGGTAATGCTGCTAAGCTCTGTGAATCACAAACATATTTACATTCGCATAACATAACAATCAATCATTGCATACATACAAACTTTAAGATTGTATGATACAAGATGCAGGCAATCGTAAAACTGTACAGTTAGGTGAACATTTCATTCAAAGCAAATGCATGCCGCCATCGAATCAAAGACAGAGTTGCCATCGCCATTTTGAATTAAAAAGATCTCAGAACCGATACATCTAACATTTTTTAATTTCAAACATGTTGTAGTATAAAACACACGATCTTTTACAATAATTAGCTCATAGAGTGCCAAGCAAGAATAGTAAAAATAAACAAATGGAATGCCAACTCAAAACGACCATGCAAAATGCATAAATTTACTTCAAACTTCTCACCTATCCTGGTCTCGAACGTGCTAACACAACATTCAAGTTATATTTACATTTTATTTAGTTTATTTACATATTTTTTATTTATTTATGTTGTCAATTCGTTTAAAGTTCACCTTTGTTGTACTCATCAATTGGTCCCAATGTCGTTCCCTGATTGCAGGATTTTGAAGTTCGCCAACCGCTCGCAAAGATGTCAACATATTCTTGACTGTAGATTCCAAAGTTATGTATGTGTCCCAACTAAAAACATGAGAAGCAAAATTCTAGCCACCTCCACGGCACGAGCATTCTAATTATCGCCAAATATTAAAAAATAATGTTTGGAGTTCTCTTTTATTATTATTTTCTCTACAAGGGACCTGAGCTTACCTTCTCATTTCCTTATCCAGTAATCTAATCTCTTTGGCAAACTTCTTACATTCAATGTCCATGTTTTCAACGTCAATCTTTCGCCATGGCGTAGTTTTCCAGTCTTCAATGCTAGTCCTTACAATGTATACGTAATCCCAAAGTTGCTGTAATTACATATTAACCTTGAGTATTTTAACCTCCTAGTTTATTTGAACTGCACTTTACAGTGAACATAAATATATAAAAATTGGTATAAAACCCTGGTAAATAAAATAAATTGTACCTGCGGTAAACATTAGTATTAACAATCCATTAAGTTGAATACGACTTAATTTAGCTTGGACATATCTAACGGCGCTGCACACTTTGGCGGTTTGCCCCGCCTGGGCATCGCAGCGCCGTGACTTGATCGCGGCGACTGCCGCGATCAACTTTTGAGTAGTGCCTATCTTGGGTAGGTCTTATTGCGTAGAGGCCTGCCGTTTCATACGGTGGGCTGTAACCTCGGCGAGGTCACGACCGCATGCGAAAGCGATTCGCGCGGCCCCGTCGATAGTGGTTTTTTCGAGGAACACCGTGGTAGGTTTAGTCGGTATTCCGGGAGGTACATTATTTCTTTTCCATCTTTCGTTTACCCCGGCGAGTCCGACATAATCCCTCCGCCCGCCCCCTCGGAGGGATATGCGCCATGGCATTCCTCCATGTAAAAAAAAAAAACTTAGACATATCTAACACTAGCTGACCCGCGCAACTTTGTCTGTTTCATATAAGAAAATTTCCCCGTGTTTGCATCATTTTTCATTGCTGCGCCGCTCCTATTAGTCGTAGCGTGTTGTTATATAGCCTATAGCCTTCCTCGATAAATGGGCTATTCAACACTATAATAATTTTTCAATTCGAACCAATAGTTCCTGAGATTAGCGCGTTCAACCAAACAAACAAACAAACTCTTCAGCTTTATAATATTAGTATAGATAATGAACTATATAATTGTAAGTATGCAAAAAATATATTATTCACCTTACCTTCAACATTCGCAATTCCTTCCTACATTGTTTTAACAATTTAAACTCAGGCACATTCACTTCAAATAACGAGCCCGACTCTTGAATACCTCGCATCTCTTCTTCTAAATACAGCAATTCAAAATCTACTCTCGACATTACGTCATACGGGTCTTCACAGTCATATCTGAAGAACTAAAAATGGATTATTACAATCGGTTGCTCTACGAAAACGCCATTATTCACTAGCAGACACATTTGGATATCTAAAGGTAAAATTGACTGTATCACTTACCTCATATCGTTTGAATACTTCTCTGTAGTAGATAACATGTGCGTCAAACGTAGCTATTTTCTTTCTAATGCCAGATACTTCGGCTGCTTGCAATGGCGCTACTTGTTGTTTCACAGTTAGTGCTAGCTTCTTTGTCGCTTGCCATTGTTCTGGTAATTCCTGTAAATAAGAGTAATAATTACATGTAATTTTTAATTTAAGTTTTGGTATTTCCATTAAGCCAGGTTACAAAATAACATGAAACTATTTTAGCGATTGATGGAAGGCATATTCATACATACATATATTATATCACATATCATAGTTGTTTTCTTATGCGCATCACATGTTACATTTCCAGATGCCATGCTACTGCTGGGAATCTCTTGACAAACAACCCAATAAATCTTTGCCTGACCCGAGAGTTGTAACTAAGGCAATTCAACATCCATTTAAAAATGGTGATATATGCTTACCTGCAAAAGCACATTAACTTCTTCTGGTATATCCATATCATAGAACTTCAGCAATTCAATGGTTTCGGTTAAAGGTTGGAACATATCATCGGTAGTCACAGTGCGATCTTTCACGTGCATCAGGTAACCCATCACATTGACTAAAGCCTCGTAGTCACCTTCGGGTACCGGTTGCAGTAAACCTGGAACAAAATACTATTAGTAGCAATACTATAATAGCCGTTCTACGAATCTAAGCAAACATCGCAACAGACTATTATAATTTATTGCGCAAATATAAAATATTACAAACAGAAACTAGAATAAAAGATTATTCAGTGGTGTCATTTTCTTACGTAAATACCTATTAGAGAGTTAACAAAATGAAAGAAATGATCTATGAATATTTAAGACATCAAGTTTCTATATGATTAGAAAATACCTTCATCTGCTTGACGTATGAAGTTGCCCAAATCACTAAGTCTCGATATTACGTTGTTAACTAAATGTTCTTTGTACATGTTCCCCCATTTCCTGACAGTGTTCAGGAGTGCTTGGCGGAATGGTCTCATATCCACCTGGAAATATATAAGTAAGTTTTTATACCTTCATTACTATCGAGCTGGCGATCCAAAAATTATGAGTTTATATTGCATCATAAACATGAAAATAAACTCTCTAGCAAAACTCAGTGGTAGTGGGGTGTAGTTCAACCATTAATCTTTGCAAGAGTTTAAAGACAATAAAATGCATTTATGTATGTATGTATGTAAAATGCGTTAATATTCTCAATAATACGCATAGAGTCGATATCGTTAATTTTATTATGCGATTATTAGCTTTTTTATTTTTATTGCCATCTTTGGCAGACGAGGAAGTGGTCCTATCTGATGGAAACTGGTAACCGCTGCTCATGGACTTCAGCAATGTCAGGACACAGTAAAGCCGCTGCCTAACGTGAAAAAAGAACTCTCTTTAAACCTCGTTTGAAGAAGGAGTAACTTTTCATGGAGAGGGGAAGACGACTTGAGATCATGCTCATATCATAGTTGTTTTCTTGAGAACATGGTTTATTGTTATAATGCTATTATATATAGTATAATATATTATAGTATAATATTGCTTTTATGCTAGAAACAATGGACTACTAATGGAAAACGCGAGTTGAGGCTTACCCTATTTCTAAAAGGCAAAACAATACAAAATTTAGTCAAACGCATTCGCAGCGAAACGATTCAGTCAACTTACCAAAGTATTAAGCTGACCGATTCAGCCAATCAAAACACTTGACATGAGTTTGATTTTGACGCTTTATTGATTAGCTTTTCAGAAACTCGGTGCTAGTCTCGACAAATTACTAGCTTAAATATTTAAGATACATAATAGAACAAGATTATTTTGACTTACTTGAAACCAGTTATTAAAAACTTTATGGGAATCCAGGTCTTCTATCTCCATAAACAAATTCTCGAAATGATCAATTTGCTCCCTGAAACCTTCCATTTTAGGAGGGCACGGTGTTGGTACTGGCCCATCTTTTTCTTCTGACCCAAGCTTATCTACTTCATCAGGGGTTAATATTCTGCCGTAGGTGAGAAATATTTCCATTACCGCATCTCTTTCTTCAAGCCATAAGTAGGAGTAGTTCTCGAATGTCTTACAAAACTCGTTAGCGTCTTCAATTACCTGTAAGTATGTATTCAAGTTATAATCTCACCTTACCAAAATATTTTTTTTAATGTTGTGGATCATGATTTCTATGAATAACATAGTTAATTTCTTGTTTAAGGAATTTAACGGTACATTGATAAATGTGACATTTGAGTGTATTGCAATGGATCCATATCAACTTTATCTATAAGATTGAAAATCTACGCTCGCCAGGTATTATAATTAAGATTTTCACCTCGCCACTACCAAAGTGCCAAGTACTGTCGGCTCGATTCTGATACGAAACAATACTAATATAATATTATAAATTTAAACGTCTTTTAACAAATAGATGTTCGAAATCTGGATGTACTAGATTTTTTGCATATTTTTATAAGTCCCCACAAATACGTTAACAAAATTAGTTAAACTTACCCTTTCGATACCGCTTAAAATCTCTTCTTTCATTTCGATAACGTCTTCACTATGGACTATTTGTTGTTCATATGACTCAGCTTTCTGTTTATCGATCCTCTCTATCAAAGTGGACATATTTATAACATCGTTTATTATGCCTTTCAACAGTGCCGTAAAACCTTTTTCGTCCGTTGGGTCT
The DNA here is from genome assembly GCA_963675205.1 of Catocala nupta. Lineage (NCBI taxonomy): Eukaryota > Metazoa > Arthropoda > Insecta > Lepidoptera > Erebidae > Catocala > Catocala nupta. Next base: position 21,044,957 of record OY776080.1, read on the forward strand.
AAACTTGGATCGAATACCATGTCAGGATCTAGAAGTTCTAATTGAGCTTCGAACAATGGTGCTAATTTGTTGTTTGGATTCATGTGTTCTGTTATGTATCCCAAACTAAAAATAATAACAGTTGTATATAACACATATACCATATTGGAATCAAAGTTAACGTTATTCAATATTTGTTTTATTGGATTTAGTGCCAGTAGTGCTAGACGAACCAACGGCCAAGATAATAACAAGCTGCTTATAAAAATGGCTACGTTTCCCTGACATTGCTAACCGTAAACAAGGTGGCATTGAAGCGATCGTTCTGCGCTATCTGAATAAATCTACCACCAGGCAAACCAGTCAAAGCCGGTACTCTCAATTTCGATTCTGTTGCTTTTACTAGCCATCTGCCACTAAAAGCGACAAAATCGAAATTTTGACTAAAATGCGAATGTGAGTTTGTTCGTTTGTGTGCTACTTGCTTTTACGCCTTAACTACTCGACCGATGCTAATGAAATGTCGTGTACGCGTTGTGTATAAAAAGACAAACGGTAGCTTTCATCCAGAAAATTGTACTGTTCTCGAGGGATAGAAAATTTACATAATCTACATTTACACGAGAGTGAAGCCGCGGGAAAAATCTAGTAACTAATATAATAATAATAATAATAATTTTTACTGTTATTTTAGATACACTAGTGAACGGTAAACAAAATATTCATACAAAATAAGAGGTTGTCGTTGACGGCTGTGCTAGTTTGAACTGTGTTACAGCCGCCATCGCCCTTTACCCTATATGATTATTTGTTTAACGCATAATTAAGTATGATGAGTTTGTAAATTATACTAATACAAGGCTAAAATAATTTTGTGTAAAAACATAACATACGAAAATAAAAATATCTAAAATAAAAAGAGAAATAATTAAAAACAATACAGAGTATAAAAAATTTAATTACCACAACGTTTCAAAGAGTGTGTGAATGTGTATATAAATAGTACTTGTTTCGTTAAAATTTAATTAATAATAGGACAAGTTTGCAAGTATATAATAAATCGACACATTGCGATGAAGAAGTACCTGCAAGCGATGGTTTTAAATAATGACTCTTCCATCAACGCATCTATAAAGGTGACATAGTTCATCCATATCTCACTATTTTGATTGTCCTGCATATTAAACAACTGCATATTTTCTGTAAGCAACTCGTTGATACGTTTTGCCGTGGCTTGTATTTCACTATACCGCTTCTCTTTCTTCTCTTGGCGCTCTTCTAAGTTCAATAAAGTATCCTAAGAAAGAAATAGGTTATAAAAGATACAAGTTTATCCATGGAAATTATATTTTATTTTTATTTTTCAATTTTTATTTTGTACTACTATTCACACTTCGCATCATAACTCCAATTTTACCGGCGTAAGATAAACTTTGGTTTGAATTAATGTTGAACAAAAAGCCGCTAAAGAATCCGTTCTGTAGTTATTGCATTACGCTTAAACAAAAACATCGGGTAAACACATATTTTCCGATACCGAAGCCCATTCTTATATTTGTAAAAAAGACGCACTAGGTATAATTCCTGTGCCGCGAAGGTCTTTATAAACATTCAAACAACGGACGCAAAGAACAATCAGACTCGGAACAACTGTGGATCACACCAATGTTTGTTCCGTGTAGGGATCGAACCACAACACTCCAAAGGCCACCACTTAAACTAATACGCCAACAGAGCAATTATTTTTAAAATTTCTAATTTATCCACTTATTCACAACTTTTATAATATTAAGATTTATATACCTTCTTCCCTTCTTTGCGTTCAAACAGGGGCTGAACGGACCAGTCTTTCATAGTAGATTTGATTTCCACCAAGTTGTCTTGAATTTTCGACATTCTTTCATACAAATTGCCTACTAGAGTATGTAATTCTTGTAAATAGCCCCATAAATCTGCAAACAATTAATACAATAAGATATATTGGACGTTTTCCGAATATTACTAGTCAAGTATAACTTTACCTTTGGAATTCCAATTGAGTTCATTCTGGGCCATTTCAATACGTTGATCAATCGCTTTTATCTCTTCCTCCACTAAATCAAACTCAACTTTCTGACTGTTCTTTCTTATCTGATTATACCAGTCAATAGTTATTCCCAAATTAATACGATACTGTCTGTATGTTTCTTGTTTCTCATACAAAACTAGACCTTCAGGTGGTATATCATTTGCAAAATCTTCATTCGTCCTCAAATGGTGAACTTCGCTCAAAAGATCTGAAAACTACAAATTATCAGGTTAGCAAACATTTATTTTATCGTAATGCTGAATATATTTAAATGAGTTATAAACTAACCATTGGATGAAAATTCAGTACTAAATCTGATCCTTGCCGGGCAAGAATCATGTTGTTAGATTTCTCCTCGATAATTTGAGCAACGTTCTTTGCCCAGTCGCTGAAATATTTTTTCTTGAATTCATTTATTTTTTCAATTAATTCCGCATGTCTGATGAAAATTTTTTTCGCTTCATCCGTACCCTTTATCCTAAATTACGGTAAAATATTTTAAAGTACTTATTATAAAAAAGATATGATAAAAGCAATTTTCACTTACAGTGGTCAGAAAATTGGTGTATTACATAATCTTAAGCAATTCAAATAAATCTACCTTGAAATACACAAAAAAATACAATTCCACATATAGCAAAATTTAAAAAACACGAAACCTCAATTGATTATAAGTAAATACAGAAGAAAATAAGCCAGATAATCAGCTTTCGCAATTTGCCCCACCCAGCTTTACTTACGGGTGCGGCAAATTGCGAAAGCTAGCTATAGGCTTCGAGATCCTTGTAGCTAGCGTAGTCATAAACAGGAGGCCGCCGGCAATCGGAGGCATGTAAGCATCTACTTCCATCATTCCGTATTTTTCTTGACGTGTGCTTTGTTCTTGGAATAATTCCTAAAAAGTGATATTATATTAAACCCTATTTTGGCAATTTTAATACATAATTTATTTTATATATTTATTTTTTAATGTTTTTAATGTTACTTACTTCGCAAATAACAATTTCCTTTTCGAGCATTACAATGATTTCTACATATTTGGCTGTGAACTCATTCCTGATTAGAGGTCGATCCAATACCGAGCCGACCACATCGATAAGCTGAAATTAAACACATATATTACATGCAACTTTTGCGGTGGTATTAATTTGTTATTGAATTTAAGTTGTAATGTAATTTAATTTAAGTAAACATACAATGAGCATACCTTGAAGATAGATTCTAAAGTCGAGCAATTATCAAAAGACTCGACCAAGACGGTCGATAATTTTAGATCCAAATCGATTATGTTGTCTTGAAATTCTTTAAAGTCTTCGTTAAATGTTTCATCATCAGGGTCTAACACATCGTATGATTTAGACGCAAAACCATGGAAATAAGCGTCAAATTCAGCTGAAATCTCTCTTATTTGACCCCCGAGCACTCTACCTTTCATCCCACCTATTTCAATTTTCTCCAATTTTTGGAATTCTAATACAGTTTTAAAGAACCACTGAATGGTGTTCAGTCTTTCGAGGAATCTATTCAGACGCTCAAAAACTACATTAGGGTGGAATGTCCAGGGAATCACTCGTCTACCCTCGAAATATTTTGGTAAGTTTTCTTTGAAATATTCAAATGTTGTCTTGTACTTCTTTAATATAGTAATGGTAATTTGAATCCGTTGAGTAGCTTCGTCTATGTCACTGTGAAATAGCGTTGTTGGATCAAGGCACTTCTTAGCCTAAAAGTAAAAATATTATATATAGTCTTAAAGCCTATAAAAGATTATTTATAAGTAGTTTCTTATGAACTAATTATGACTCGTCATTTATAAGAAAGCATATCGTTGTTAACTCAGTTTTGTTGCCGATATAAAAAATTGCTTTACTTTTTTTTCATAGAGCAATCACCAACGAATACCAAAAATATTATAAAATACGCTGTAATATAGTAACGGTTTCGTGTATCCGCAAGTTTGTAAATCGTGATATCGTACACGCGATATTTGTTTTTATTATCCAAATATCCAAAATTAATAATTCATAGTCCTAGAGAATATCGCAGGTTGGTACCGAGTTCACTTGCTCCAATCTATGTAGACTGGTTCACTAATCTTAAAATTAAAGCAATCTTAGGAAGTCGAAGTGGTCTAATACACGTATGTGCCATTTAAATGTTGGGCAAGAATGTGAATAACTGAATAAATTAAATATGGTTCGCCATATGAACTATAATTACACAAGAACTTATTTCGTAAGTTATCAATAAATGTTACGTGTCCCTTACTAATGGATATGATCGAGCAAGTTAAAGCATCAATTTTTATTGTTTTATTATTTATGTTTACTGTCGTATTTAATTAAACGTGAGCGTAGTTTACATTTTAAATTGCCTTTAATGGAGTTTTTATTGGCTTAGTTTCACTAAGTTCGTTAGTAACAAAACTCATTATAAATTTACACACGTATTCGACTACACGCAGAAAGGGTATTTAACATAGTGCCAATCATAAACTAGGATGATTGACATTCGATTTACTCACATCGCCATGCAAGTGGTTTATTCCTATCTAAGTGTATAGTATTTTACTTAATCAAGGAAAACGATAATTAAAGATTTGTTGCTCGCAATTTCAAGAAACTAATTGAATCAGGCATAAGTCTCCCATCTGCTTCTTAAATAAAATTGTAAGATTTGAGATCTTCTTACATCTAAGTTTTGAGAATGTACGTTTTTGACTTTGTGATTATAGTCCTACCTACAACTTAAGAGAAAATGAATTCCTGTTTTAATATGTACTAATTTATAATAGCGTTTTGTTATTTCTTACCTGGTATATAAGTAAGTTACAGATTTGCTTGAGCAGCACGATCAACTTGGACGAGCTGCAGTAATATTTGGAATCCCTCCACACCATACAGATAACGTGGAACAAAGGGCGGAATAAAGGAAAGCACTCTGTAAAGTCCGTATCTTCCAACGCCTGGAAGTGCCTCTCCAACGTACGGAGATAAAGGTCTATTTCACGAGCTTCAGCAAGAGCTGCAATTACAAATAGTGTGATCTGAGAGAGTTTAAGCCAAGATGAGAGCGCACAGGAACAGTTTCGTGCATCGACACATAAAGCGTTTAGTCTTAAGACAGCCTACATATATCACAAATATTAAATTTATGATTGAATATTTATTGCTCAAACACGCTCAAAGTGCTGGACTTTATGACCTAGATTAATAACTGATAATAAAATAATATTTTCTTTTATGAAAGCCATTTTATTATGTAAAAGTGTTACTATGCGATGTTCTACTTTTTCTATTGATTGCTATTATAATATTAGAAATCCTCTGGTTTGTAAAGATAAGTAGACTGTTTGTAAGCAAAGTGTTTTTGTAATGGTTTAATAAAGACAACAACCATATCGAACACCCAAACCCTAAACAAACACAAGTGGGTCCTACAAATAATTGGACCATATGGGATTCGAACCTGCAAAACTTTGCGTTGTCGACTAGACGGCCGCTTGCGCGCTGCGCCATCCTTGCAATCAATAATCAGTCATTTCGGTGTTTTGTAATATTACATAACTGAATTCTTTATATGTAGAAACATATACATTAACGTCTTGCAGTCTAGTGTTTTTGACTATATAATACCCATGGGTGTTATATAGTCAAAAACACTAAGTGTACCTATAGTTAATGCACCCAATTAAGTAGGTTCGATAATATTCAATAATATTTTTAAAAAAGCGTCGTTGCTTCTTTCATTTAAGTCAATTAAAATTATTTAAAAAATCTTTTTTGGTCAAAAATAATCTATGTGACATCCGATGTCATCGCATCGATTATTTTACAAATCACAAACACATGCACTATATTTGGCTAACATTATTTGCTACGTGCAAGTTAAATTTATTCACCGAAATTTTCGTATAACAAAGTACAGCTTAGCACGAGTCTTAAGAGCTGACATGTTATTGACCTTATTTCATACAAACCTGAGACGATATTCTTGAAAAGTCTGCTAAAACAAGGGTAGTAGGCAGACGTAGTCTTCTCCAGTATGACGGCCATGCACCGGACTCTCTCAGTGCGTAACTGATCGTATATATAGTTCAAGTTGCTTAGTCTTGACTTCCAGAAAGTCAGTTCTACAAGACATGTATAATTATAAATAAGGCCACATTTAACATAGTTGGTAATTGTGTAACTACCATTTTTGTCACGTGTGGGATTTGAACCCACAACACTCATCGTAGTGACAATGGCGATACAATCACTTAAATCACTACACTAATCGTGCAGTCATTACGATTTAAGCACTTTTTGATACTTGTAAAATTATAAGGCAAAAGATGAACAATTCTAAAATGCATTTATATTGAAAAATTGTAACTTCCACATAATAAAGCTTTAACTAAGAAATTACCAAACCTGCATACTTTTACAGAATCCATATTTTACCTTTAAGTATAGATCTGACGTAACCTTGCACTAAATACAATACCAGCCTCTATATAGCGACAGAGAATTGTCTAACATGAAAACCTAGCTATTTAATTTCAATAACCTCATTATATTTCAATAATGCAAACTAACCGACACTAGGTAACGGGTTCTGTCCATTTTCAAAGGCGAAGGCGGAATCTTCCATCATGACATCATTAATCTGCTGCGCCCACTTGATGACTACTCCTTCTATAGCACTCTTGAGATAAAGATCCACTTCATTACCCTTTAATAACTCTTTCTCTGCATCGTGGACTAATTCTACTCCAACTGGCATTGGGAGAACCGTTTGACCGCTAACCTTGCCTTTGACCTACACAAAATAACTTTTATAGTACTTAGTTGAAATTCTTTAATGAATTTTCTTCAAATTTATTGGTTGGAATAAGCAAAATAATAAAGAATTCAATACGTCAAGGTTACCTAAACAAAAATATATGACAATGTTCATTTAACTTAATTAAAAATCATTAAGGTAAATAAATGCCCTCGTATCTGTTAAAAAGCGTCGGAAATGTTAGGGTTTTTATAAAGAGTTATATAAACAAACCGCGATATAATACGTAAAAGTAATTCACGTAAATGTGCAACATTTGCGTAATAGACAGTAATTACATTTTATAGATCTCTGGTGTAATCTTATTGGAAAATTGTCTTTCTCTGTCGTAACAATATTAATAACATGGTCTTACTAAATTGCTCACTGAAACCAAGTCGGTCATGAAGCTTTTATGTTAGTTGAATTAACATACATATATGTTCCACAAAAAATAATTTTATATTTGGATTATGATCGAGAAAGCAACTATACGTTGCTTGTTCATCTTAACTTAATAACGTTATCATATATGTAGTTGTCTTTATGATGTGTTAAAAGTATATCCTATAAAAATATAAAATAAAAATCATTATGAAAAGGGTTTGATTTCTCACCTCATAAACAGTGCTTTTAAGGTTATGAATTTGCTTAAGGATATCTTGAGAAACAACGAGAGGCCATCCTTCATGATTCAATGGATTAGACAATAGAGGAACGAACACCTCATCTACTAGGGCAGCTAGCTCGTCTATTAGTCTAGGCGCCAGGTCACCTAAACATACAACCAATCTTATTGTTAGGCGAAGAAATACCAATCATTAATCACAGTCGGTATTCATTTTAAGCATAACCGAACAAAAATTAACTTACCAAATATGACCATATGCGCACAGTTCTCCTTCGGAATGGCCTCGGGCTTTTTCTTTACGTAGTAGACAGCTTTGTTCTTCAGATAGCATGGAAATGAGATGACTGGTACCAATTGCAGTGCATGTGTTAGTACCACGACCAGCAGGAGAGGGTATGGTTTGTCTACGAAGTCTATTAACGTAGACCGGTGTTCTTCGAAGCCCAGTACCCTCAACCATTTTTCTGGCTTTAGCTTTAATGATTTTACAGCGTATGAACCTATGAATTCGAAGCGAGGGTCTTGGTTCGACGAAGATGGACCAGGTTGGTCCATCTTTTAAGATGCTACCGTCACTTTCAAGCCATTTTGAGAGCCTTGTTTCTTCTTCGGCGGTTAGAATGTCTTTGATAAAGTACGGGCTGCTAAACGCAGAGCCTGGCAAAAGGCAAGTCACGCAAGTCCCAATGGCTTGCCATTATGGAACGATGTCTCCTTTGTAACGAGCCATCGGCATCGCTATACTAAAATAGATTAGGGTACGGTGTACAAAACCGAACAGAATTCACAAGAAAGCACGATATTTTTATATATTTATCTATAAGTAATTAAGTTGCCTGTTATATTATATTGTGGTTGACGGTCTATTATAAGGATATATGTTTTGACATATAAAAATATATGATCTAATTCATACATTGATTGACTGACACCTGTATGTTATCACCTAAAATGTAGGCTGATAATATTATATTAGACACACATTTCGTCAGCTATGCTATTAGGCCCGTTATTTTTTTGGGCGAGTCTGCTACCGCTTAGGCACAATTCCAAACACCATGCTGTGCTGAGTTTAAGATAAATTTTAACAGAAAACTCAATAACACTTTGTCCTGTGCAGTAATTGAAAACAAGACTACTATTTATACCATAATTTTAAGGTGGCACAGAGACATAGAACGTTATGTGATATGCCCCCAACACAAAAAGGAAGACTCTATAGAGATCAACGCTCAATTCTTCTTAGTTTCTTAGTCTAAACAAATTTTATTTTTAATTTTGATATAATATTATCCAAACAATCAGTTCACGGAATATCGGCATTTGCTATCGGTACTGTGGTAGTAAGTGGCATGAACGCGTACCAGGCTCAGCGCGCGCCACCCCGCACCCGCCAGCAAGATGACACTCGCGCGACGTCGTCGCCCAGGAATAAGGTCAACTGTCGCTTCAGCGTGCCCTTAGGTCTAAGCTATAAGCGACTACCATGAGACTACCCAATAACAGAAAATAATATTACCTAACGTAGTTGCAGAAATCCATCTAGATTATAGTGAATCGAGGCACCGCCTGACACCAAATTCAATAAAATATTCAAGGCAACACTTTTTATCAATTCTGCATTTTATACCAAATCTAATATTAATATGGTGCAATACAGTTATGCCGTGGAATAGTCAAACAAATATTAAGTATATGAGTGGCTGCAATATACTTAAGACAAACTCAGGACGTTCTCTTATGTATGTCAGACTAACGATAAGTACCTAACCTTTTCTTATTTACCAAAGTTGTAGGCAAGCAGCCTCATGAGATACGACGTAAGTCACCTTACTCACCTACTTAGATACCTACTCATAGTCAGGTCATCTCGATCAACTCACTAAAACGGATCTTATCAACCGTACGCGTTATATACCTACAAAAAGATTGATACATGGTGCATACGATATTCGCTTTCTGAATATAGCTGAAATACGGTTTCTTTCAGGTCGTAGTCTGGTTAAATTACTATATTATCTAAGTATTAGTAGTAGACGTGACAGCCCGTTGTTTTCAGATTCAAAGCCCGGGGTAGACAAAAGTTTTCTTTAAAAGATCCGGTAATTGATAAGTGATGGGCGGATTGCATCGGGTGTATGTTTCACACCCAGTCTTGCGCCTGAACCGGTCGTGTTTAATTGCTTGACAATCGTACTTTGAGTGTGAGAGAATAGAGCACTCAGGTTGCGCAAGCACTTGTGCCCTATACTTTAGGTAATCCCGTTCCGATTTTCCGCCGTAACCGAAATTCGATCTGAAGGATATTACCTATTAATAGACGTGAAAATAACAGCATTAAAAATAGACTGTTTACTATTGTCACCTGTTGCCCAGAAGACCAGAAGAGTAGAGGGAGGCTGTTGATTTACACTAGTGTCGATCAATTTGTCCAGTCTTAAAATACCAGACATCATTAAAAATCTATTTGTCTGGCCACCGGTGTGCCGCTGCGACTCTATTGGTTATTTGTGATCACATTATTTACATAGGTAGATATTGTCTTACCTTTACTCGAATGTTATAGGTACATCAAAATTATACTACTTTATACGGCTTTTATCACGGATTATTTGAAAACACATCATCAATAATTTTGAAAATTAATATTCTATTTAGATTTTAACTTTTTCCGACCTTTCGTCATTGCTATTCCGCAGCCAAGGTCACGAGTAGACTAAGATGGTGGCCATCTCATAGCCTTGAAGTGTAGTTACTTCAAAACTTTTATTTCAAAGTACCCGATCATAATTTAATTATTATTAGTGCTCCTATTTACGCAGAATAAACTCTTAGTGTCAAGAAGTAAGGGTAAGTAAGGGCTTGGCTCAAAATACACTTCTCATCAGAAAAATCGAAACACCTTGCAAGTTTATGTTTTGTAAGGATTATCAGAAAAATGTGTATATTTAGGAATATAATATGAGGTTTTCAAATCCTAATGTTAATGTTCTAAATTCAAATTAAATTTTCATAGGTTTCGTATTTTGTTTATCAAGTCATTTTTACCCTGTATGAAGTATGAAGGAAATTGATAAAACAACACACGTAAATGAAAAAAAGCTAAGATACGTTTATTTAATAACTTGTATTCCCCGAGCTCTTATTACTGCTTCCATACAGTTCTTCATCGATCGGATGAGAGTCACGATCAAATGTTGTGGCATTCTAATCCATTCCTCTTGGATTGCATTTTGCAGCTGGCTAAGTGTTTCTGGGGCAGGATCTATTGCACGAATTCGTCTCTTTAATTTTTCTGATGAGAAGTGTAGTTTGCTAGTTTCAAAAATATCTAAAATTAATGTTTCTGAATAAACTACGATGAAATCCGAGTAAAGATTTTTAATTTCAGTAGTCTATACTGATTATTTAATACATATCGCTTATATTCCTGGTATATAAAACATAGTATCTCTTTTAGGTAAAAGAGATACTATGTTTTATATACCATATTTAGGTATTTATTGCAGTTATCATGTAGTGTCGCATAACTTTATATGACGCATTTGAATAGTAGCATAATCATTGAAACTTACTAAGGAAGACAGTAGTCACGTATCTTTCTATTTTTTATTAAGAGAATATTCTTATTAATATGAATTCTGTTTTCACCAGGCACACCTATTACATTATACGCAGCAAATGCTGCAGTAGATTTGATATAACAGAGAATGCTGAACAGTTTCGTGTATTATAGAACAATTTTCATTAATGGTTAAACCAGATATTTTACTACTGATTGAAGGTAACAACATTAGATATCAAATAAAAGATTCTTGCAAAATTTCTACGTTTTCCTCCGAACCCAACCCGCTTTAGCTCAAGCCTTGACGCAGAACTAAAACGTTTGCTGAAATACTGAGTTAATCGTTACACAAACAACAATGTATCTATAGACTACCTTTGTAAGTTATGAGCTGGCATGTCGACCGCTACTTATTTACTTAGGTATTGTTATATAATCGTCTTTTATGTTTACGATACTTACCCAATAAAACAAAATTTGGTTGCCTTTCAAGCACGGAAGAATGTTTCCTTGTTATAGAATACTTTCTTTTCAAGCTATAGCCGTTAAATTCATTTGGGATCTCGGTGTGGAAGTTACGTAATAAAAAGAGATTAAAATTATTTAATTAACTATATTAAGTATGCATTGTAAAAATAAGCATTCACTATTATATATTAGCACAAACCAGTTCGTATACAGCCAATTAAGGTTTTTGGTAAAATATATTTCATTATTAATGTATTTTGTCTCTAGGAGCTATATTAATTATATACATATAATTATTGGAGGAATAATATTTAGGCGCTGGGCAGACGGTAGGTAATGGCAACGCATATGGCATCTATGCTACGTTGTACACTAAGGACAAGTCCATCGCCGGATCACATAGTACCCGGCGGCGGACAAAATAGACGACTTTTCTTTGTCGAAACAGTAGTTAGCAAGCGCTATTGCAGACGGCATGTAATCAATTTAGTCGGAACGCCGCGCTTCATAGAGTTATAGTTCCCAGGAATTATTCGCGATAAAATTTTCTGTTGATATGCCGTGTACTTTGAATTCATGGAGACCGTGCACCCATGCGCGTTGAACGGGTTGAATCTGTCATTTTGATCGCTGGATAAAATATCACCTGCCCAGCGACTTACGTCAGCAACCCTTCCATGTAATTATTTTAGAGCCTTAGTTTGTATTCACCAGCGTAAATATCATTACTACAAATAAGTTATGGCAAATCTCTTCAACGCACCTTACCCTTGGCCTTATTAAAAATGAGATGTTTATCTCATAAATGCCATTTTCAACTTATTACAATATTTACTTACCCATAACAAGTATATAAGATATAGATCCTCCTTGCCATTTATGGCAATCATTTACTTTCGTTACATTGACTTCAGTTTAAAAATAATGTTATATTTTATTATACTTTCAGTTCTTGATCAAGAAAGCTAAATGTTAGATTAAGGTAGATTTGATTCTAACAAATAAATAAGTATGTTTCTAATTTCATTAATTCTAAACCAAATTATTGTAACTAAAGGAAAAAGATTTCTACTATATTTCATATTTGATATATTTCTAAGTTGCAATATATCTACTAGCTAAGTTTTGGTTTCTAAGTAATAAGGGGCAACTACTGAGATCTACAAAGAAATACGAAGTAAATATTTTATAATACATTTATTGATAATGACAGCGATGGTTGACTCGAACTTGCTACTTGGCAAAAATATTTCCACTAGAAGTGAACTATTTTTGTATTTAAATATTAAAATCTCTTTATTATGCTTTATGTGTATAGTAATGAAGATGCAACCATCTATGCTACAAAGTAGCTGCCTATGTATCACAAAAAAGAATTAGAAATACATTACTTTGTCATTTATTTATTTTACACTTTCCAATTCTGGCAAATTAATTTACTTAAATATCACCACTACGCTAAAATAAAATACATGCAAGTCACAATTTCATAAAATAATAATATTACATTCACATTCGTAAAAGCGTGTGATATTTTGAATTGACTGCGAATAATACACACAATTTTCTATAATGAAATAATAATAAACAACAAATTATTTCATTTACCTAAAAACTATTTGTTTAAAACAAAAGCACAGCACATGGTCAGCTTAATTTCTAAAAATTAAATTAGGACCTACGAGACGCTGCTTTTAAGGTCACTATTTGCCTAAACCTAGGAGCCCTAGTGATTCCGATACACTAACTCGACCACACGTATCTTCGACGCTTTGCTCGGCCTCGTCGTTTCACTCAGACAGTCCTTTGCCCGTGTTCTACCAAACTACTGGACATAAGCACATCGAGAGTTTCAAAGACACATCCTACTATATTTGAAAATACGTATATTTCATTTAGATTGTTTAATGTCGACTACACATTGAGCTGTCCTAGTTAGGGCCAGATTTATTTATTACAATGGTAAATATACTTTTACATTCAAAGTCAAAAATCGTAAAATGCAAAATAAACGCCATTAAAGTCACATTCTGTAGTTAAAAATCTAACTAATCATCGATAAATACTACTGAAGTCTGCTAGAACGATAAATGTATAGAAAAATGGAATGTTTTAAGTACGACAGTCTAATAAGCATTCGATAAATGTAAATCGTGATTACTCTATGTATGTGTGACAATATGATGTCAGTCAATGCTTACAAATAATTTGGCCGCTGTTCCATTGCGAGGCGCCGGGTGACGTCACAACTCTGACGTCATGAACTCGTGTGTCCGCCGACCGCGGCGAGGGTCACTATGTCCCGGTATGCTCACTATGGAATTGCGGCCCCACTAAAAATTGGCATTAAATTCTCGAGTGCATACTTTTGAAACAGCTGTTTTAATATTTTTGAATAACATTTTATATCAATAACTTACATTTAAATGTAAATATACATATGTTTATAGAGGTATTCGTTGACGTTACATGATGGAACATGGCGTGATGGTGTAAACGCACAACAAGACATTCCATGATAAGTTGGGTATGCAATGTATGTTTCAACTATGCTATAATGTGACGTCACAGAATAGCCCTCGAGGAATGGAGGCAAGTGGCGGACTATGAATGAACGCTGAGAGTGGAACTTACAAACACTAGTAAATAACCAGGCGTGTTACTCTATTTTGTGTACTCATTTAGTGTACTTACGATTACTTTACTAAAAGGATGGAATATACATTAGGTGATCTAAGACTATTGCTCCGTATTACCACGGAGCGAACAATGTGGACATTACCTAATACGATTACACGCGCACTATGCCGCTACAATATATCTTGATAATTTATCCAAATTAGGCATTATTCAAAAAATTAAACTATAACTTCTCATATTACTATCATGGAGAGAACATCGATTAAGATTTTTTTGTTTCACTAATTACAGATAGATACCTCATCATTTATTGTTCAAATATGGATGGAGATAATAAATTGAGGACAATTTTTCTAGTGACATTTTTTAATTTACAGAATGCTGATTCACGACTACATTTACATAATTTTCGAATATACACAACCTAATCGATATAATGTAATGGGCGCAAGTGTGAGCCGAGTGTCGACTAAAAGTCGCATCACTACTGTCAAAGACATTGGCGCCAAAAATGGCGCACGTTATTAAAATTTTAATATTAGAATAGAAACCATTGTTACGAGTATTTTAATCGAATTTAAGCAATTAAATGGCAGTATTCATTAAATTTAGTTACTCGGTCATCACCTGCGCCTTACAAACGGTATGTTAATGTTTGGGCTTCGGTTTATTCGTCAGTGGCTGATGTATTAGTGTACTAAGTACAAAAGTCTTTTACAAGGACGAAGATGTAATATTGGACGATTTCAATTAACTACTTGAGTTACACCTTTAAATAAAAGGGGCAAAAGCAGGCGTCAAAATAAAAATACGTAATTTTTTATTATGTGGCAAGATACTATCACAATCGAAAATGGCAATCGTGTGTTCAACACAAAATGCGCCTGAGCAGTTTGAAGTATAGAATTAGAATATTAAAAATGATCGAGTGTAACGTGTAATTTATGACGCATATTTAGTGGCTTTTAAATCTCACAGAATCAATGTGAAAAATGTGATATTGAGAGTATTCAGCAACCGAAATTAGTTGCGTTAAAACAACACGCTCCACCTTTCATTTCATAAAATGTTATATAAAATGCAATAGTGAAGAGAAAGAGTAAAACGTCAAAATCACAGAAGTTATATTCTCAGTGCAGAATATAAAACTGTGCGAGTCACACGAAGCGTAGAAACTACTCCATGAGCTAAACAGATAAATAAGTATACATTACCGTAACGACTATCACCACAAACTATACAAAAATTTATACAAATAACTTAATGAACAATAGTCAATCGCCGATTGCAAATAATAATACACACACAAAATTCACATATTTACATGAATTCCAAAACTGATAAAATTAAAATGATCACATATTAATAATTTCATATTTATATTTACAAATATTTGAAAATAATTTCATTTAATACATAATACAATAAAAATAACTATTGTACTCGACTACACAAGCGGTAAACCATGCAAATGTAAATGCACATTGAATATCTAATTATATATTTTATGGGATTTTACGTTTGCACCTTGTCACTTGTGGAGGTCGCTGTACTAACAGGGCAGTCCTATTTCCGACGTCATTTTCCTTTAGGACGTCAGAAGTTCCTATCCGGAAACGTTAACATTGTTATCTACGTAATTTTATTGACATAGCCAATAAAACCGAGAATTTGTTTCCCCAGCTTCGTCCCCGACAAATAACAAACGAAGGCGAACAATATTGCTTGTAAATAAACATCTACAATACATATAAGCACCATACACGTTACATGACTGCAACAAAAAATGCGGATACTATGATACAAGTAGTGTGGGACGTTAGTTTAAATTCGGTCCGATACATTGGCGGCTACGTCCGCGTTCTGGGAGGTGTGGAGGGTGTCGGCGGATCGGAGCGAGCGATGTATATCGTTGTATCGATCAACTCGCTCCGTGTGTGACAATGGTCTATTTGCTAATCCTAGTTTTGGTGCCGACGGCGTTTATGCTGTCGCCGCGACTCCTTGATCTGTGTAAGTTGTGTAGGCCTTCTCCTGAAATTGTAAAAGTAACATTATAAATTGTCGTAAGTACAAGGGCATAGTTTACTTAACCAAATGAATGTATCAACATTAATTTGGTCAATATGCGATTGTAACCGAGAATAATAACGAACGATTTATTCGTTATCTACATAAGATTCGAATATTCGTTGGTCATTTCTCTGACCTCCTTTTTTGTTGTTACAAAGACTTCAATAAACATTTGTTTCTTGTTTGTTCATGAAATTTTTTGTTGGTTTTGGTTTCAATTTATAAAATTCTTTTTAAGAATAATAATTAATAAAACCAGATCATTCAAATATATTTACAAACGATATTGCAAATACAGAAAATTAGAAATGTATGTAGTACCCTTGCTAGTGGCGCGCTTGAGCTCGGTGTCGCGGAAGGCGCGCGCGGAGCGGCCGCGGCGGTCCTGCGCGAGCTTGTCGGGCCGCACGAAGATGCCGTGCCGCGCGCGGCACTCGAAGTACCGCGTGCCGCCCACTGACCCGTCGTTTTTACCTGTCACATACAAACAAATCAAAACGATGTACTAATGAAAGAATGTTGCTGTCTACTAATTATATAAATAAGGAATATAATATATAATGTTAACAAATATTATAAATATAAATATGAGTTTGTTTGTTCGTTATGTTTTCACGCCTTAACCACTCAACCGATCACCATGAAACTTTGCATACACGTTGTCAAGAGGACATAAGGTAACTTTCATCCAGGAAAAATACTATGCCGAAAGGATAACATTTCTTGGAAAATCTAGTAGGCCATACTTTAGATTAACACTTATGAACTTTTTATTCCACTATGAGATCTCCTGCAAGTTTTACTGGTGATGCTGCGGGTCGAAATTAGTACAGAAGACAGTTAAAATTCAAGTCTAATAATGGTAACTAATATTTACCGGTGGGCGCATCTAGCTCGACGCCAATCCAGGTGCCGGTGGCGAAGTGCGTGGGCCCCGCGTACGCGATGACGCCGGTACTGCTGCTGAGACGTAGTTGTACGCTCTCGCCGACCGTCATCCACGGCTGCAGCGACGACGACTCGCTCATCGACTCGTCTGTGTCACATTGCAATTAGTTTCAAGCTTGTAAACATGTATTTGTTAGGTTAGTTTGTTTACCGACTAAAAGATCACTACACACAGACAGCAGAGTCGGAGTGGTACCAATGGCAGATTTCTTGTATTATAATATTTTTAAGATAACTGCCGCACTATAGTGTGTTTCAAATGCGAAGTCCCTTTTGTCACTTCATAGCACGTAGCTCTGCACATTTCATATAAATTGCTATAATAAACAATGATTACTTATGGTGCTAAAGACTATTTAAAAATAATTAGAATCCATACTAAACATTATGTAATTATTTCCCAAATATAATCAACTAATAATTTCTATTGATTGATTGATTTAAACATCAAAATAAAATAACATTTTACTACAATACTATGGTTACGCACTAAAGTAATTTTTTTACTTTCAGTCATAGTGACGCGACAATATGAATCGGGTAAAATCACTAATTCGAGGTAAAAGCAATTGTCCGAGAAATACTTTTTAAATTTGTATTTGGTATTAATTACTATTACGTTGCAATGTACCTTAAATCCCATTCTGCAAACCCTTAATCACTTTATTTATAACTTTGATGTAACTATTCTTTTTCGTTATGTCAAACTTAGATGGACTCCTTTTTCGTTTTTCTGTTTCTATCATTTTTGTTTCGATTCTAAACTCACGATTATAGTTTGATTGGAAAGTTAATCGGTAATCAATTTAGTGATGTGTCGATTGAAACGGTCTCTTTACTATCGCTGTTCAATGATCATCTGTCAAACGGGACATCGTATTTGAAACGCTCTATAGGAATAATTCCTGTGTCACAAGGGACTTTACAAACATTCAAGTAACGAACATAAAGAACGTACAGATTAGGAAAAACTATTCGTGGATCACACAAATTTTTCTGTTTGGGATTCGGACTCACAATATTCGCCGTAGTGGAAATGGCGAGGCGACTACTTAATTCACTACGCTAAATGTGCAATAAAAAATATACCATTTTAACCCATTCATTGCCCAAATTTCATGCTATGAGTCGAACAAAAAATCGTTCGTGTGCCCAGAACTCGCATCCAAGTCATGTGATAAGTGATATTCACTTCTCTTGACGATTCAGTTGCTTTTAAAAGGCATGGTATATTAATTGTGTACACAGTATTTTCATTGCAATGTATAGCATCTGCGTAAACGTAAGACAATATACAGAGTGATTTTGAAATCGTGTAATTCCTTTTAACCACGCATTCTACTGGTGATATCGAATAACCCTGACCATATTTTTATTTAATTAGATTTATTTTTTTTGAAAAATTATTATTCCATTTTTTTCGTGAAATGGTGTCAGATAGTCATATGTTAACCAACCGAGGCAATTTTAATTTTTTACTAATTAAAATAAAAAAAACATATTAATAATAAATGTCGTAAATAATAACGGGCGGTCCTTTTTATTGCCCCTTATTATTTACGACATCAGTTATTGTTGTAATTATTTTTAAATTAGTAAAATATTAAGATTGTGTCAGGTGGTTAAAATATGACTATTTGAATTCATTTCATGAAAAAAATCTGTATTCTAATTTTGCCGAAACCATTATTCTAATTAAGAAAAAATATGGTTAGGGTTATTCTATATCACCAGTAGAATGCATGGTTAAAGGGAATTACACGATTTCAAAATCACCCTGTATAGTTAGTTTATTTGTTAGGTTGGATTATTACTCGATTTGGGTTTAGTGGAACATATTAACGTTTTAATTTGGTAAGCGTGTGTATGTATGTAGGTATATGTAGGTGCGTACCATCTCCGATCCGCTCGGTGGAGGAGGCGGGCGTGTCCCGTAACGCGGCGGGCGGCGCGTCGTGCGCCGAGCGCGTGCGCGCGCCCGCGCCCGCGCCCGCGCCCGCGCCGGGGAACGACGCGCGCGCCGCCGTACGCGCGCTTCCGCCGCCCGCACGTCGCCGCACCACCTGTTACAAGGAAAAATCATGCTGTTATTGCTATTACTTCTTCATTCAAATCAAATCTATCGATATGAGTAAACTTTCGTGGTGCACGTTAAAATAATAGAATAGGCGTTACATTTTCATTCAATTTCAAAAAAGGGAACAGTTGATTCTGGCTCCATATATATATTTTTCATGCATATTACATTATAGGTCCGTATCTCTAATACTTTGCAACTGATATGAATGATTCTGTTATTATATGATTGATTGATTTAATGCCATATTCATTTCATTTAGTATAATGTCATATTCATTTCAATAGTTGATGACGAGTTTTTGACAAACAACAGCTATTGAATTTCTAAATACGATAATTGTCATTTAAAATTAACAACAACAATAATGAGCACATTACCCGACAATATATTATATATATATAGCGAAACATTGTCTTCAAAATAACTTTATATTACGATTATAACCATCTGTCATTTTACTAATCTAACTGTCTGATTATTAATACAAAAACTCCCTCAGAACTAAATTGAATACATTAATGTAAAGTCAAGACGTGATAAGGTACGTACCTTGCCAGCGGGCAGCTGCGTCTTGACGAGGGGCTGGTCGTGCGGGGAGAGCGCGGCGGGCGCGGCGGGCGCGGCGGGCGCGGCGGGCGCGCGGGGCGCGGGCGACGCGGAGTCGCTGTCGCCCAGCGACGACGCCTCGCGGCTGCGCTCCGCCGACGGGCTCGACTGCTCCGAGCTCACCGACTCCGTGTCGGCCTCGCCTGGTTACATACCGACTACATTACACACACATTCTACTTAAATGGTTCATTTAAACATGCTCAATTTACCTAGTCCTAATTTAAAATTATTGAGAAGTTATACAAGAAAATTGAGCGTTTATAACTCGTTTTAAAATAAAGTAATCACAGTCGCACTTTGTCCAAAAATAAAATAGAACGATGTGTTTCTTTTTGGATTAGGGGAAGGTTGCGATCATTGGACTAGCTCTTTCATTGGACCACCAACATATTTCCAAAACTGTGTAAACTAGCAACACTTAAACTAGTTGAAACGTGACCGTGGCGACTCAATTGCACTCCTCCCTTACCTCAGTGACGCTGCCGGCACGTGGCTAGGAGTGATGCGTGTGATTGTGTTTGGGGCAGTCAAAATCTAATTATTTCACTTTGAACTATTCGACGTAAGTATCATTGTATTTATATTTGTCTGCGTGCACTGCTATGAAATAGGTATTAGACAGTTTAATTGTGATTCCATGACTGTTATTCAATTTAGTCTAATCATGACCACGTATTTTTTAGTGTTTTTTTTTTTCTTAATGAGTACCTTGTTGCTATCAATGGACCTCATGAGAGTTCCACCGTTGGAGCGGTCCAATCATAGCAACTTTTTATTGTATTTTTTTGGTTTATGGGAATGCCACGAGTATTTCACTAATTATGGAAAACACAGAGAAATCATAATAAAAAAATTAAAAGAGTGTGTGTAATAGTGTACACAAATAAGAAGTGAAAAAAGTTTTCCTGCTATTGTGTTGTATTCAAATTTAGTATTCATATTTCACATAATAACTTAATAAAAATTCAAAGCGGTTATTCAAATATTAATAATAATAATTTTTTTTTGTAAAGTTAGTAGGAGTGTGGAGTGAATCTACCAGCTTTGAATTCCATATTCAACAGATATCTCCTGGAGCCAAGGAGTCGGAAAGCACAAATCGGCATGGAATTAACTTCGTCACCGTACAAAACTGCCCTAGACGAGAATGCAAAGGTTCCAAAACAGAAGAAACCAAAACTGTCCACAAAAGAACCTCAACCGTCAACCAGCAAACAAGTTAATGAGAATATAGAAAATGGTTTTGCAAAATCTGCCTAAAATGTGTAATTGAAGACATGATTCAAAGCATGATCTGTAAAGCCGTACCTAGGCTTGTTGATTGTGTTTGTGTTAAAAAACCAGTCAAAAAGTACCTGTGCCAGGCCTCCTTCACTCGGCCGTACCTACAGGGATAAGTGCCTACACATTTTTCGCGGCTTCCAAGCCACATCGCCAGTCGGTTGTCACCGCTCGCGCGCAGAGCTCGCTAATACTTTATTAGACTAAGTTTAAAATAAATGATAATTGCTTAAGTAAGTAGTTACATACCTAGACTAAGAATTTACCAATAGCCTGAGTAAGTAAGGTGCAGTTACTTATTTATACCTAGCGAACAGACGAAAAACACTTCCTAAGAATTCGTCAAGTTAACTTGAAGTAAATTAACAAAAAATATCACTAACGATTAAACAAGGATATATCTAGGTTTGTTTTCATTTATTAAAATTTACCGTGTAACCATGCATTAAACATAGGATAATTATTTATTATTACGTGGTCAAGTAGGTAGATGGACGATGAATAGATATTATAGTAGTAGCGGCAAGTCGACAACCCTAGCGCGACAGCTAGCGCGTCACTCCGCGCCAGACAGCGACAGCGTTATGTGTTAGAAAAGAGCGAAAACGGTTAGGTGAATATCGCGTTAGGCACTGAGTGCTTATGCGAGCTGAATTGCACTTTGTTGTTTAGTAGCAAGAGTCGCTATTTCTATAAATTGGTTTGCGAAGTGATCCTTCTGTACGTTAGTACTATATTTATTCTGTGCCTGTGCCCTCATTGCACAACATAGACAACAATAAAATTGCAAATGATGTCTATGTTGTGCTATGAATTTGTTTGCTTGTCGTACGCGTATTTTGCAATATTCATAATTTTATAATGATTAGTTGCCTCGATTGGATCTCTAAAACAAATTTCTCGAAGTCCATTGATGGCAACCTGGTGGTTCAATGAAGGTGCTCGTGGTCCACAGAAGGCAACGGCCCAAGATTTAGTTTTCTTCGTATAAATCAAAAACTGTAAGCCCGAATTAATTGTGTGTTTGATTATTATAAATAAAGGTCCCACGAAATAAAAATAATAAACGGCTTTCATTTTATCACATACTTTTTGAGATATGATGTCGTAAACTTAAGTGGTCCGGTGATAGCAACCTTCCCCTAAGTGAATAATTATCCGACGAGCAAAACATTCAAAATACTTATTGTTTAGAAGTCCAAGAATAACCTTAAAGATCTTTTAAGAATAAGGCACGATTCCTTTTTCTTTTTTGGTTAAATATTTACATACTGTCATAGTTTAAATATATTATACTTTGAACTAAATACATATTTGCCAACTCATTGCTATTACAATAATTCTCCTCGGTAATTATTATTCATGATATTGTAGAATGCGCCTTCGGGTAACAAACTACAGTAGATAACAAATAGTAGCATTGTAACGACATAGCAGACACAGAAAATAACTATCTAGGAAAATTAATAACTTGTAGTAATAAGCTTGTACAATAGATATATCAGTTATATCACTAACCAAAGGAGTTATCGTGCGACATATCATTCGCCGTGTCATTGGACTGCTCATGGGCCGCGTCGCCGTTGAGCTGCGAGGTGTCCGCGCTTTTACTCTGACTAGTGAGCACCGCACTCTCCACCGGCAGGGCTCCTAAAGGATCGACCATCTGTCCCTTTTGTTCCTCCTCCTTCGCAGCCTCCTCACAGTCCCTCAAGAACGGGTTAATACGGTTTCTAGATCCGGGTGTAAGTACTGGGGTTTTCGCTTTCTCATACAGCGAGTCGTCTAATTCATTTTTAGATTCGACGATATCATTTTTCAAATCGTTGATGTCGTTTCGTAGCTCGGTGATTTCATTCCTAAGGCCGAGCATGGAGGTCTTGGTTCGACTGATGTGTGTGTAGTCCATAGTTTTGTCGAAGTCGGGTGTTTCGTCGACTGACATGCTTCGGATTGATAGCGTGTCGTCGTTTGTGAGGTTTGTTGATGATACTGCTTGTGACCCTAAAATTGAAACATATACTGTTAATAACAGATATAATAATTGAAAAAAATTTGTGATTGGCTGCGAGTGTGTGTGTGTGTGTGTGTGTATGTGTATGTGTATGTGTGTGTGTCTGTCTGTGGCATCGTAGCTCCCGAACGGATGAACCGATTTTAATATTGATTCTTTTGTTTGAAAGGTGAATTAGTGGGAGTGTTCTTAGTTATGTTTTATGAAAATCTATCCAAGATGGCCGCCGACACAAAATGGCGGATTACATATTTTTCACAACTCCCTCAATATGGGTATTAAATGAAAGGGCTTGACTATTAGAATACTATATACTATGATAAATTTCAAATCCAAGATGGCCGCCACCACAAAATGGATAATTTTTTTTTTCTTTTCGCAACTCCCTCAATATGGGTATCAAATGAATTTTGTGTCGGGTGTTTATTAAATTTTAATTTATTGTTGGTGATGAAATTATTTAGTTAATAAATGTAGCATATACCAATACATAGAAACCCATCTCTATAAATTATTTATATTTTTTGTTATCTTTATTTATTAGACAACGAAACAAATCTGATAGCAGTAGTTGAATGATTTTTATAATGGGTTTGTTATTCGCCAAACAAGACAAGGAAGAAAAATGGCTTACAAGATCACTTACCATATCCACTGGAGGATATTGAGGGTGAGTTCTTGTTCGGTACACGCTCACACGCGAGCTCGTGAAGCGAGTCCAATGTCTTCGACGTGGGCAGGAACCCACGGGGAGTGGCGCGGCTGCGGGTACGCTGGAAGAAAGTACACATATCATTTAGGTTAGTTTTCCGTGTATGTGTTTTTTAAGACTTCTACCATAATAGGAATAATTTCTGTGACGCGTAGGATTTTAAAAACTTTCAAACAAGGAACACAAAGTACAACCAGACTCAGCACAACTATTTGTGGATCGAACCAAAAACACTCGAAGATATAACGGTTATAATCGTTAAATTTTGCTTCTGCCGCTATTATTGACCGTTGTTGTCTTTACTACAGATATTTTTACGTGTAAGTCAACGGACAGCGAGTGTATGAGAGAGTGAATATCTACATTTTGTAACGCTATTAGCACCGACTACGACATGTTTTGACATAAAATCATGGTCTGATTTTTAAGTAAACTTAGATTACACAATCTTGAAGACAACATTGTAAAAACATCATTTATAGTCAACGGTCGAGTGCATAGTATGTATCTGCATACTGATGAAGATATCAGAACAGAAGAAGCATTTATGCAAGTATTGACAACAGAATGAGTAACAGCTGCAGGATGGATTGCCGAAGGCAATATTCTATTACTGGTAATTAATAAATTATTGTCCATAATCAGTACCACGCCAGCGATATCTAGGACAACCGTGGCCCATCTAGATATCGCTAAAGTTCTACAAGAGGAGAACAGGTCAGAGCGCTTCAAGCCAACGCTGTCGAAACAATTACAACTCACAAATCGAAGAAAGTGACTTTTCCTCGTATCGGCGACGAAGACACGTTTGGTTTCTGACCCAACGCAGTAAGCAAGTTCACAAACAACTCCATCGAAATATGATGAAGACAAAGGCATGATGACTTACATGTGACCTCGGCGTGGTGAGTTCGTCTATAGGCGCCGACTCAGGCTCGGAGTGCGAGTCTTCGTCGTTCCTGCGCCCCGGCTCCTCGTGCAGTGTCGTCATGCGTAGTCCCAACTTGCCGCTCGCCGGAGACGCTGTAATAACATCACACGTTCAATTTGCTCTTCTATCAATTATATTCCATGAGGCAATTATTGTTGAAGTAAAGTTACATGTAACTTTGTTGAAATAACGAAAAAGTAGAAAAGATACACAAAAAGATTGAACACTCTAAATTAGAGGTGAATATGGTGTAATCAGAAAATATTTTAATGTGACTACAGCGTTATACAGAAATACCTAAACAAAATATTACCTAGTTTATTAGGTAACATAAATTTGCAAGTGTGTGAAGTTTGCCCCAAGTCGGGGTAGCTATAGTATTATTGTAAATATTAATGTATCGATAATATTAGTTTTAGAGTTTACAAAAAATATTACCTATATTATTAGGTAAAACTTTAAAATATATAAAGTATGTAATCCGCACACCCAGATGGATGGTAAAATCCATAACATTCAGTTGTAAACACTTCTTTAAATTAAACTTTAGCTTTTACAATTAATGTTACATTATGTTTAATTATCTCTTTTCTGTTACACAATACGCAAATATATTATTTATGTTACAAAATAATTAAAGTCAAATAATAATCAGCTGTGCATCTTATAACAACTTAGAAAATAGTGCTGTGCCTAGCTTACTTCCATAAATAACCAATATGATTAACAAAAATTCACCATAAAAATGACGTTTAACAAAATAACTCCGTTTAAATGAAGGCGTATACATGCTTGAGATTATACAATGATGTTCATGCCAATGTCCTTACTATGAACTAACTAGCTTACTATGAAATGTAGCAAATAAAAATTAAAACTAATGTTTACACTTTACGATGTTTAGATTATTTATTTCAATATCTAGCATGTGTGACGTTAAAAGTCATCAAAATATATGTACAAAATGCTCTTACAGTTTAATCTGCAATATAATTTTAAGTCATATCTCGTGGTGATAAACAACTTTCAAAGTACTTCAAATGCATTAATCTGCTATGGTACTATGGTGTCAAATATGTAGGCATATAATTCCCAGAACTTTCCCAGTGTGGTGACAGATTGCACATTCACACCAGGATTAACCAAAATTACCACGGTTATAACTGATTAATTTTTAGGCAAAAATTCACAATATTTTGTCAAAGATACTTTAACCGCCTTTAAATTTAATCTATTTCGAGGAGTACCTTTGCCTGCTATCCATATAATATAAGAAAGAAACGTTTGTTATACTTCTGAAATAGCATTTATTACAATGGACTTTTAAAATTCCAACATACTAAAAGACAATCAAAAGATAATACAATGACCATTATAAATAATATACAAAACATTTAAATAAAATTTCCAATTAAAATAAAGCGAACTACGAACAAAGTGATTCTACGACTGAGTAACTTCACGTACACTTGTTCGGCGTCTGTAGTCGCAGTGAGTTCAGGTTCAAATTCAAGTTTAGGAACGTGGGCCGGGCTGCAATGAGAACATCAACATCTTCGTCAGTACAAACACACGTTCATTACACTAAATACAAAGTTTCGTCACTATAGCCGTCTATCTAACACAATTTTACTAACATCATCACTTACTTAACCCTCCAACACACAAGAAAATACAAATAGATAAATAATGACCAGTGGTTTTGAGGGTTAAAGCAAAACAAATAGTCGTTATATCTAATATTAGTCGTACATTAAAGAATAACAATATGTAAGAAGAAATATTTACAAAATAGTATTTAAGAGTATTGCAAAAATGGACCCATGTTTAAGTTTAGCCCACACGCCATTAGCGCCCATCTACAGTACACTTTAATATACTCCACAATTACAACATTTTCCTATAATAACTATTTATTATCAGGATACAAACACACAATAATTATTGTTATACTACTGTAACCGACTGTGTGGCACATATTATTCACATAATCTAATTAATCACTTAACATGTGTCTAATACATTCGTAATCAAAACGTATGTTAAACGTACTTTACATTATCTTCTATTACATGCTTCTTACGTCATCTATCCACTTGGTGACGTTCCTTCAATATTTGTCTACGTTACATGCATTTTGCTCCTAACACACACACAAACCTACATCCAATCTTATTAGACTATTACTACTTTACATAACTACTTATACAAAAATAGGACTGCCTTTCAAGTTTTTACGCATCGCACAATTGATTGAATGTACAATAATCAATATTTGGCTGCATTTTGTTCATACCTAACATTTAAAAGCAATATTATATCATGTCTAAAGTGAAAGCGTCGTTCGTCTTTCGAATCCACAGCAAATAGATCAACGTAGAGGAAGTGGGAAGGAGAGGAGAGAATCCACAGGTCATGCTCGGTCCATGCAAATGAAAGAGACACGCAAACAAACAGACAGTAAACACAACGACAGAAGCTCGATGCTCGAAGCTTGCTTTCTCTAGTAGCCAATACAGGGTCTAATTTTATCAAAATGAACTCAGCGTCGTCATTTGTTTTTGCTCGACTTTGATATGCCAATAGTATCAGATGATTCTTTACAGCCAATCAATGGGTAACATACAAAAACAAAAATTTCTTATGAGTAACAATGATCACAACACATCTATTTAGTTTTTAATCGTTCGGTTGCATTCGTCTAATAATTTCGCAATACAGTTGCCATTCCGATTCAATACCATATTGTTTTCACTGATTACCTGATAGGAACGAGCCTGAAGGTAGCGAGGGATTGAGATACAGAAAATATAACGTTAGTTTCAAAGTTTGGGAATCGTTTTTGTGCTCCTGGTCAGCCTTCTTCTTCAAGATTTATTGTAATGGAGTCCAACAGACGCTAATAAAATAATTGAGCATTACAACAATAATTTTGGTAAAAAGAAAATTTGGTAATCGACTCCATTTGCATAAAAAATCTCAAAAGAAAAGGATGCATTACAGAAGTGACAGTATAGTGAACTAAAAACAATTCACACCAAAGAACATGACAGAGATAGAGAAGTGAAGGGGTTGAAGAGAGAAGGGGGAGTTATCTGAGCCATAGCGTCGCCACAAAGCAATTGGAAAATAAAATAATGTAACAGAGAGAGTGAGATCATGAAGAGTGGATGTTCCAAGTACTGTCGTGACAATTTTGTGAGGATGAATCGCCTGAATATCTCTCAATATCTCACCTATGTAAATGTACGATAAGATCTTAGGTACAGTTCTATACTAAATAGTCTATCGTGCATCGATATCTGTACATACTAGGTCAAATTTATGGTACGTATTCTACTGAAATGCACTAAATATCGTCCGTCTAAAAATACGATTGACAATTGTAAGCTCTTATGAGTTAGATGCGCTATTGGTATGCACGTGTGCAATTATAGCAAATAACTCGTTTAATCAGTAAATTAATTTAAATATTATAGGCATGACAATGTATGGGTGACAAAGAATGAATCGGAAATAGGAGTGTGTATCTTGTACTGTAAGAAATATATTTTAGTTCACAACATGGAATATCAGAGTAGTAGTAGTAGTAGTAGTAGTGCGGCAGTACCGGCGCGTCGCGTAACTCACCGAGTCCGAAGGGCTTGGCGGGCGCGGCGCAGTCGGCGTCGGCGAGCGCGGGCGCGGCGTACGAGTGGCGCAGCGCGGCGCGCGCGCGCGGGCCCTCGTCCGCCAGGTCGGCCACGCTGCCGGAGCGGCCCGCCGCGAGCCCCGCCAGCGACTCGAACGACGAGTCCAGACGCATGATCTGGATAAGTTACACCATTTTGTACGACACGTTTTCAACTTACAAAATGCTGGAGATAAATTAGAAATTAAAATAGGGGAAACGTTCACACAATTACAGAGTGCCGCTTTTTCGTTTTCACAGTAAGCGCTTATGATACACGAGTACATTACATTTAAAGCGATTAGTCAATAAAAGTTTATCGAAATAATATTAAGAATTATAACATTTATTATTATTATAATTTACACTGGTAATGATATTTTAGGATCTACGACAGAATCCTACTAAACTACTATATAACAAAAAATGCGTGGAAGTGCCAATGTGAATAAAAAGATATGAAAATAATCAACCAATGATGACGTAAATCAATTTAACAAATAATAAAAACTTGTAAAGAGGCTAAAAATATCTGAAAATCTTACTCCTGTTTACATTTACAACACACACTAACAAAATTAGTTAGTTACGAAGTTCGTCATGCCAAAAATAGACAGTCAAATAAACGTCAAATATGTAAACAGTAGCAAGGAGAACATAAAATATAATGTAACATAGAATGCGAGTGTTAGCGTATCGTTGCAGCCATGCTAGACTCACGTTGTTCCCAGTCTTGGCGGCGTTCTCGAGCGCCTGCGACAGCTGCCGGTGCGTAGCGACAACACACAGGTTAGCAAGCGTACACACCTATTTGCTACATTTGCTATGCAGGGTCACAAGTCTGTTCACGCCCGATATGCACCAGTCATAGGCGACCCTCGCCCGCACAAATAACAAATACCCCTAATTCAGCGAATGCGACTCAATATTTTACTTACTGTGCGTATGCGGACTAAAGGACTTATTCGTATCACTCTATATCGTGGTTCTGGTTCGATGTTCGTTTTTGTAACATCTGCAACGCATCGCTGTGCTGGACTTCCTACTCTCCGTGCCTGATTCCAATCGGTACACTAACATTATCAGTATTCACTAAAATACTAAACATATTTTATTTCCCCCGAGAAGTATCAACTCTATTTGGGAGTTTAATAGAAGATTTTGGTGCATCCCAACCCTGCATAGCAAACGTGTTTTTACTATTTGACTATTCTTAATGAGTTATGTTTATTTACAATGTGTCTGTACGACATTATCTGTGAGTTACTGGCGACATCGATTGTGTAGCGTTATAAGTTATCTTCAGTTCAGCGTTTGTTCAGCTTGGAAGCTTTACAACATCCATTACACAAATAAACTTACAGGTAGAAGTAATCGCGTCTGGAAATTCGATTACAATAATACACTATCATATTATTTAACAATTTGTCGGCATCTTATACACCACAGTCTGCGGGTATTTAATAGTGAGGTCGATTTTTCAATCGGCAGATATATTTGCCAAGGAATATATTTGACAGATTTTCTGTACAAAAGCTATAAAATCGCCTAAATAGTTCCTCAGTTAAGGTGTATCTGGGTAATTGAAAATCAATGTGATTGGTGCTACAGACTTAAAGTAATGAATACACTCAAAGAATCGACATTTGGTAGTGTGTAAGATGCCTTAGAAAATCAGCAGACCTACTATATGACACTGGTCTTCAAGTTCCTATGATAATTACTTATTAGCGTTTGTATTTCGCTTGAATGTGCTTTTCAAAATCTACCTACCGTGTACCTAAGTGCTTCTAGCTGTATACGTGTGTGTCTATATAAAACTGTGTTCTCGTCCGAGTACAAGTGTCCCGCTCACCTGTGAGAAGTTGGGTACGGAGGCGGTCTTGCGCATGGTGATGGGCTGTCCGCGCGCCTGCTCCAGCTCCTTGACGGCGACGCTCTGGCGCAGTCGGTCCAGGGTCAGTATGCTCTCCACGGCACTAACGCCTCGAGTGTATTTTTCTGAGGAGATTTAATCATTTATATATCTAGTCGGTTTCTAAATGTTTGTGTCTGCAAAACTCGAAGAGTAGTAGATGGATTGACTGTAAATTTTTACAAAAACTGTTATTGTTATAAGAGAGTGTTTTATATAGTTTTTATCCAGAAATTGTCACGGGAACGGAAATTACATTACTTTCCTTATAATTAATATCACATTAGGCCACAGTAAAGCGTGGCCAGATTGTTAATAAAACTGGTGTTTTTTTGTTTTAATTACATAACGAGTTCTATATATTTAATATAAGGAGGGACAATAAATACTTTCTTCTATTGTTGTTGAGATACGACGAATGCATCGACGTTTGATCGTTTGTACGTTTGTCGATTTTACGTCCAATTCGCATTTTGTGCATTATATCGTTATCTTTTACTTGTCTCATATCACCAGTTTGACAAATCAATCGTCGGCTTATAAGAAAATAAATCTATGTCCAAAATGGACAACTAGAATAATACACATGTAGTAAGGTAAGGTATAGAAGAGTAACCGATGTATGTCTCCCCGTCGGCGGCGCTGGTCTCGTCGCCGGTGGCGGCGATCTGCGCGAGGCTCTCGCGCTCCTCCAGCTCCTCGCTGGCCTTGGGGATGTTGGACACCACCTCGTACGTCACGCCCGTGCTCGTCAGCTGGTCCGTCCTGTCCACGTAATAACTAACGCTTTGTATATCACATGACTCTAGCTGAGTGCCACCACGCATCATATACGCTGTCTTTTATTGTATATGCTTTTTGGGTCTATCGTCTTATTTGCTGTTTGGAATGACGATACCGTAATAAAATCTAATCAGACCTTATTAGCCAATTTGGATTAATAATATAAACATTATATGTATATGCCTTAATACGATTGCACTAAGGCATATACTGAGTGTAAGGCACAACGTACCGATAACTGAAATAGTAGATGATTTAGACCATTATTCTGAATTAAAAAGCGTTGGCATTTTCTCCAGAAACAATCAATTCTTTTCCTGCCATTTTACAGACTGTGAACCATTACATAAAGCATAAACCATAAAACTTATAAAAAGAAAATTATACCACATTTTATTAAAATGCAGTAATGTAATTAAATCGTCGTTTATGTGCGCCGAGCGTAGATGTCATTCCCCACTCGCGCGCGCCGGCGCAAGTGGTGCCTTGCACTGGTAGTGTGGTGGCTATGTTGACACATAAATCTAAATACTACATAGCGTCGCATAGTTTCTCACGAGCAATTCATGCAGAGACAGTCGTCATATAGACCTCGTTACCTTAAGTCGTGACCATTGTTAATTTTTTGAAATAAATAACTTTATATTTGGTAGACATACGACCTAACATTTATCTCCAGCACACAACAGCCCTAACACGCAGTTAGACTATACAGTGCAAACACTAAATAGCAAACCATTACGTACCGCGTAATAATGTTAATCAATATAAAATCTTAATATTGCATTTTTAAGATAAATAAAAGTTTGCGTCGAGATAAGTACCCATAGAAAGACGTCTTGTTAAAGTTTTCGGTACGCCGTCCCTTACATAATATATTTACCTAGTAACAGAACAGTAATAACATTTTTAATAAGATGTCGACATGATTACAAACAAGTGTCATTAACAGAAATACTAACTTTCGTTCAAAATTCTGCCGATTATTTTATTCGGATACAATTATTTAACTTTAAACAAATTAAATATTTCCATCACCGATACAAAAAAATACAGTTTAACTTTTAACTGTTGCCATACAATAAAGGACATTACTAAAGCAGTGCGGATATATGAACAATACGATAACCAACCTGACAATTTTCTTCCGTATCCTGTCAGTGAAGCTCTGCCGCTTGTAAATGTTTAATCCTAATCGTTTTCTAAGTATGAGATCCATTGGAGCGGGGTGCGACAGCCTCACTGTCGTCTTCAGTATCAGGTATACGCGCTCGTTTGCTGAAAACCATGCCACATTTTATTTGTGTATGTTCTATAAATCTTTTGTATTTATACTAATACCTATTATAAAGAGAAAATATTTGTTTGTTTGTAATCGTTAAGCTTTAGAGCTTAACGATTACAAACAAACAAATCTTGCTGAAATAATTAGTTATTTCTCCCTTAGAAAGCTACTTTATTCAGAAATAACCTAGACTATATAACATGACTCTACGAACCACGAGAACGGAGCAGTTATGATAAATGTAGGTGAAACTAGGTGGCAATTATCTGATTGGTACCTGTATAATCGCAATGTGTAATGGCAGTATATAGTAATCTTTCTTACTATATACTGCCATTAAAACATAGCCTAATTACTCAGGTATATTTTAGGTTCAGGTATATTTGTCGGCCTCGATGGCGTAGTGGTTAGTGTAACCGACTGCCACGCCTGGGGCCGCGGGTTCGATTCCCGCACAAGTCAAACATTTGTGTGCATGAACATGGATGTTTGTCTTGGTCTGGGTGTTTCTATGTGTAATATGTATGTATTTACAAAAAAAATGTATATAGGTATGTATGTTTATCCATTGTCTAGTACCCATAGTACAAGCTATGCTTAGTTTGGACTAGACGGTGCTGTGTGTATGTGATAGAATATTATTATTATTAATATTATTATTATTAATATTATTAATATTATATTATTGTTGTTTAGAGTGTTTTCTCTTCTCGAGCTTTGGCTCGGTATACTGAGTACCCGCCCTGAGACTCTCAGGGAAAAGGTGGCTCAGTGCCCCCGCTAACAAAAACTGTATCTCCTAAAACTTTGCTGACTATTGTTGATGTGTGTATTGCTGCCTGTTTTTGAATTATCGGAATGTTTATGTTGGAATCTAATTTGCTACAATATCTGTTTAGGTTTTTGGCTATTACTCCGGTGGCTCCTACTACTATGGGTATTATTTCTGTGGGTGTTTTCCATAGCCTAGTTATTTCTTTCTTTAGTGCATGGTATTTACTAAGCTTTTCTATTTCTTTTGCTCCTATGTTGTAATCAGATGGTACTGTAATGTCTATCAGGTATGTTCTATTTTCTATTTTATTTATGTATATTATGTCTGGTCTATTGTGTACTATGGTAATGTCTGTTTGTACCGGTATCTCCCACATTATTTTTGCACTCTCATTCTCTTTGACCTGCGGTTGCGTCAGGTGCTCTAGCCACCACAGGTCAGCGACCGGGAACTTGTGCTTTTAGCTAGGATCCAGAAGATGTATTGTACTATATTGTTGTGTCTTTTGGTGTAGTAAGTGCCGGCCAGCTTTTCACATCCGGATATAATATGTTGCGTGGTCTTGTCTTTTATTAGGCATAGTCGACACTTGCCATCAACTGCTCGTTTTAAAATATCCCTTTCATGTTGTTTGGTTACTACTGCTTGATCTTGAATTGCAAATATGGATGACTCATGCGATGGCGATACCGGTTGTTTCTTAAGCCACTGGAATGATTGTACTTTATCTATATTTTCTTTCTCTAACACTGCCTTGTAAAATTGTCCGTGTAAAGGTTTTGCTTTTATTTTGTCTATTCTAGTTTTTATTACTGCTTGTTTAATATCTCTATATGTGTGTTTTGCATTTGGACGTAAACCTATTTCTGTTAAATTTGTTTGTGTGTCCTTGAATATTGAGTATTTATCTTTAGTCCTATCGTGTTCTACTATTGCATTGAGTATATAATCTTTCCGTGTTTCTAAATATGTTTTATATTTAATTATTTGTGTTTTGTACAGTGTTTCTAAATTAATTAAGCCTCTTCCTCCTTCATCTATTGGTAGATATAATCTCTCTACATCTGCTTTCTGTTGGTGTGCTTTGTTCATTGCTAACATTTTTCTGGTTTTAATGTCTATTTTCTTTAAATCTATTGTTTTATAGTTGATAATACCGAATGTGTACAATAATACCGGGACTGCATAGATATTGATTGCTTTCAGAAGATTTCGTGAATTAAGGTGTGAGGTTACAAGGTTTTTTACTCGACGGAAATATTCTTTTTGTATCTGTTGTCTAACTTCACCATGATCTATTTTTCCTGCTTCGCTGATACCTAGATATTTATATTTGTCATCTATTTGTAAATGCTTGAACTCTTCTCCACTAAGTAATACATGTCCTTCTCCTTGAAGTTCTTTTCTTCTGCCAGCTACTAAATGTAGGACGTTGCATTTGTTAAGTCCAAATTCCATCCCGATGTCCCTAGTGAATGTTTCTGTGCTATCTATCAAAACTTTCAGGTTAGTTTTAGTGTTTGCGTAAATCTTTAGATCGTCCATGTATAATAAGTGGTTGACTATTGTTTTATCTTTTAGTCGGTATCCTTTGAACTCGTATTTATTAAGAATTTGGGAAATGGGATTGATGCCTAAACAAAATAGAAGGGGGGAAAGTGAATCACCTTGGAAGATGCCTCTGCGAATGTATATAGGATCGGTTGTGACTGACGCATTCGTACCGCGAGCCGTCATGACCACATTCCATGTAGGCATGACCATCTCTAGAAAGCTTCGGATAAC
This sequence comes from Catocala nupta, assembly GCA_963675205.1. Lineage (NCBI taxonomy): Eukaryota > Metazoa > Arthropoda > Insecta > Lepidoptera > Erebidae > Catocala > Catocala nupta. The sequence goes on from OY776080.1 coordinate 21,079,975, forward strand.
AGGTGGACATTTATAAAGGTCTAATATTCTGAGTAGCCACTCATGCGACATGCTATCAAAGGCTTTCCGATAGTCTACCCAGCTCATACTTAGATTTTTTTGGCATCTGTGTGCGTCTTCGAGTATGGCTTTATTAATCATGAGATGATCTTTGCAACCCCGTACTTTGCGTCTGCATCCCCTTTGTTCTGGAGCTAAGATGTCGTTTTTGTCGCAATGTATATAAAGTTCGTTAGCTATAATGGAAGTTAATATTTTATACATAGTTGGTAGACAAGCTATAGGGCGCCAGTTCTTCGGGTCCTGTGTGTTTTCATTTTTAGGTATTAAAATGACTTGTCCTGTCGTAAACCAACTGTCAACGGGTTCGAGTCCTCTTATTATTCTATCAAATAGTTTGGCTATATATGTGTGTGTGCTTGTTAGGTATTTAAGATAGTAGTTTTGTATTTTGTCTGTACCTGGTGTTTTCCAGTTTTGAGATTTTCTGATTGCTTCTTTAACTTTGTCTACATCTATTTCATCAAACGGGTGTTGTTCAATATTTTGTGCATTTTCTTCTATTTCTGATATCCATGTAGCATTCTTATTGTAAGAGATGGGATTTGATAAGACCGTAGTCCAGAAGCTTTGTACGTCTTCTTTTGCTGGGATTTGGATCGGGGTATTTTGTGTATTACTAAGGGATTTGTAAAATTTATGTTGATTTGACGCGAATAGTTTGTTTTGTATCTTCCTTTCATTTACTTCATCATACCGACGGAGTCTACCTGCTAAAGCTTTTACCTTCTGTTTTAAAATTTCAATGGTATTGTTTAGTTCTTCTTGGTTCGTAATCTTGTGTTTTTCGTATAGCTTTTGTTTAATATTTGCCATTCTTCTACTATTAGCACCGCTTTTAATTTCTACTAGTCTTCCTAGTTCTTTCCTAATGTCTTCTATTCTTTGTTTTAGTCTTCTTTTCCAAGGTGGATCTAGTTTAGGTTTATGTACGTTTGGTGGCGTGTATGGGGTTTGTTAGTTTAATGTTATTAGTGTTTTAGCAGTTGCATAAATTATGTCATTAACTTCACGTAGTGATTCGTGTGTGGTTAGAAGGTTTGGTAGGTATTTATTTATTGTATTTAGGTTACGTATGAAGTGTTTGTTAAAGTTTGGTTTGGGTAAAAATTGTCTGTCTTGTATTGGTGTTTGCTTGACTTCCGATAGTTTTTGCAAAAATTCGAGTATAACAGGATCTTGATCTTCATTGACTTCAATTTCTTGAACTGTTCCATTCTCTAATGTGTTGTTTGTCTGTTGTGTGTTTGCTTCCGATTGCACGAGTGTGAAAGTTTGCTGGGTGTTTTCGTATGTGTGTTGTGTCGGGGTGTCAGGTTGCAATGTGATATCATGTTGTTGTGTGTCAGATAATTGAGGAGTTGGTAGTGGAAGTATGTCTGTTGTGTTAGTATTCGTGTGTTGATTCGTATCTAATTGAGTGCGTGATTCGGATATGTCCGGAGTTGAGTGTGATGGTTCAGCTCGTCTTTTAATATCTTCCAGTATCTCTGTAGAAATACATCTGCGTGATAGTATACTGCGCACCTGATTGGAAAGCGTGTTACCAGTGAATTTCCTAGCTTTTGGATTGTGTGTGTTCCTGTCTTTGAAAATTTTCTCGAGTCGTTTTATGTAACCTGACCCTCCGAGTCTAGCCCGGTAATAACAGAACATCAGTTCTTCCAGTTCTGCTTGTGACCACGTTCTCCTCGCATCATCTTTAATTGAACTTGTGGTCGACGTCAGTGTACCGGCAGAGCTTGCGGGAGACACCTCCCTACTCCGCAAAGTAACACCGGTAGTTTCATCGGCTGTAGCATCTGGAGACTCCCTAACCCCCCTGTCCCCGACTCCCGACCAGCCGGTGCGTCGAGAGTCGCTGGCTAGCATTCTGCCACGTCCGATACCAGCAACGAACGTGCCCCAGCGATCGCCCCCGGGCAGCGGCCCTATACGTTTTCCATTCGAATTTTTCTCCATGTTTTATGGGTTACCTTTGCCATGTTAGCCGCGCCAGTAATGAGTCGCGTGTCCGCCCCCCACGTGAGTCAGTTGTTCGACTCGGACGTATGGTTGGATTTTAGGGGGCTTAATATTATTATTATTAATATTATTATTATTAATATTATTATTATTATATCGAACATTTATTTTAGAAAATTATTATTAGTATCGGGTCACTAGTTTTATGGCGGCACTTCACATGGCTGTTTGTATTTGCGTATTTGATAAATTTGACAAATAATAACCATGCATAGATTGGTTTGTGTGGCAAAGTATTTGCCTTTCTTGCCTATTTGATAAGTATAGCAAATACCAAACACGCGTTACTGCGAGCTTGTCGGGTTTTGGATGCACATCAAAGACATTATCAAAGACGGCAAATAGGCTAATACGCAACTAAACCATCCACACAATAGCCAGCGTTGGAGGTAAGTCATGACAATTTCAAATGCGCGGGCTGCCAACTTGACATCCCGGACCGTCGCGTTGTCTTGAAAATTAATTTTGTGCATACTCAACATCCACCAGCGCCTTGCTCTCCATGATCTTTTTAGAACCTTGTATTTTTAATACAAGGCATATAATAATAGCATACGTATAAATAATAAAATCCTGCTGCAAGTTTGAAGACGTCCATACTGTTGGTAAATAATTGCCACTGATCATTCAAAATGTTTGTGTATTTGTTATTTGACTCCATGTGCAGACGGTCATAGTTGCCAATATCTGTATGTTTGCCTATTTGTCAAATATTCGCCCAAGTACAGCAAACACCCAATACCATATACAAATAGCCATGTGAAGTGCTGCCTTTAGAGATTAACCTCACATACAAAGTATCGACGCACGCCATTATTGCATTCGAATGCAATCATACCTAACGCGATACCTACTTTGCGTTGACAAGAGCACAGCGCGCATATCTATGTACTGTATTTTCACTACATTCGAATATTTTCGATTGTGTTTGTATGCATCTGATACAAACAAGCTATGCCGTATAACTTGTTTCTATGTAGAGGACCATTTTTTACAGTTACATCTAAGTACATCAATGGAACGAAACAATATGTTGTGCTGATATGATTGATTTACTAAACAGTTCGAGCCTTTTTAACATGATATGACCATCGACATGTTGTTCGGTTCAAGAGCACGATGTCCTATAGTTCGAGTATGTCCTATAGTAATCCTGGTAAAACGAAGTGTACCTTCAGTGATGCGGTTGAGGTACTGCGAGTCGTGTATGGAAGAGTCCCAGGAGGCGACGGCGGACACGTCGCGGTCGTGGTGGTGCAGTATCTGCAGCTCGTAGAACTTGTTGCCGTGCTCTTTCGGCAGGATCGAGTGCAGACCCGCCACTGTCACTTCTTCGCCGCTAGGGTGCGTTGTTAGGTCATCCGCTGAGAATATATTGTTAGGATTAAATTAGATTATCAATTGCATTTCTATGTTACTACGTCATGTCATAATACAAACAATTGATCAAGAATTTTGTGAAATTAACCTTAATCCCGTACTTCTAAAATGCTGGTTGAGGCGATGATTATGAATGGAGTAATGAAGGGTTGCTTTATTTTGTCTTAATATTCCTCGAGCAAATGTACAAAGTGAGTTTTAAATATACGAAAATAAACAGTAAAATAATATAATGACCATGTTTTTTCAAATGTTAATTATTCTTACCGTTGAGATCAAGGAACAATACAGGGATGTGATGTTCCATCCCGAGCGGCGGCACCCACGCGGCCGGCGCCCCGGGGATAGGACTGCCGGGGCTCGGCACCAAAACCTATGACAGATATTGATTTATTTAAATAAATAAATATCAGTTGCGAGTTCCTTACATAGTATAAAACATTTGCATGAATTTAACTTAGCACAAGTAAGAAATGCTATCTATTAATTGTTATTCCGAGCCTGGGTGTGCCTTTGGACGGTCCAAATGCACACCCAGGCTCATTGTTGTCTGAATGTTTGTTTATACTTCTATAATTTTATGTGCAAATCTTGTATGTAATCCCCTATACAAGGGAAGCTTTATTTAAAATAAGAAATTAAAATATTCATTTAGAATTGTAATAAGATGTTAACTTACAGCATTCCTCTCCTCAGTGAGCGAGACCCATTGCTCGACAAGCGACTGTTCACGTTCCATGTCACGCTCGCTCTTCATCGACGGTGACATGTTAACTAGTTTCTGTTGACAATTTTAATTATAGCAGTAAAAAAATGTATGTGTATAATTGCATCACTATGACACATGAATAATAAGTGTAAGAAGATGTGATGCTTTTAGGCATAAGATGTCATATTAGATTATCAAGTGTCGGAGCCGACATAAAATTCTAGAGTGTGCTAGAGTCTATTCTTTTACATTATTCCTATAGTGAGAATAGGATTGACATCTATACATACTAAACCGCAGCTATATTGAACTATGACTCGAATTGTGCCACTGTCAGACTAGTATAAGCATATTCCAGCTTAAGCTAATGTTTATAGTTTGCAGACGTTTTTATGAAAACAATCGTGGAGGAGGGCGTGGCAAGGCGGAACAGGAATTTAACGGCTAACCGTATGATTAGACGGTACTTTCTGTTACGTTTTCTAATCATTAATAGACCTTAAGATAATGTATGAATTAGTATAGCTAGGCTAGGGTAATAGTTTATACACTATTTGACCAGATACAAGTTACTGATATGATTGAACTTGAAGTTGTTGTAATTAACAAACCTGTAACTGTGCGTGTAAATGTTGTCGCCGTCGGAAGAGTGCATCGCTCCATCTTTCTCGCAACACGGCTAAGTCCTCGTCCTGATATGAATCCAGTGGCATTTGTAGACGTGACCTGAATGAAAAATTATTAATGTACATTAAATATTTAGATAAAAAAAATAGGTACAGAGTTAGAAGATATAGAAGTATTTAATAATAACGCAAGTATTTGTACAGTACAGCTGAATATTTTTCGAAATTGGTTGTGCTGTTTTAAATAGATTTATATTGTTGTGGTGGAACATAATACATCACACAATGTGCACAAATACCATACAATAATCCAAATATTTTTTCTTAAATGCATTTACAGCATTAAGAAACCAACATTTGGTACTACTACAGAAACAAATAATCAACATTTACTACATTACCTACGCTGATTTTGCGTTTACTTTAGAAGTATGGACATGTCTAATAGTTCCTAAACAATATGGTCTTTGAAATCAGTCGAATAACATTAGTTAGGATGTAATGGACGTCGTAGTTATAACTAATAAATGGTCCATTAATACCACAAGTGTAGAGTACAAGTAGATGTACCTGACGGAGACGGAGCCGACCTCCACGCTGACGATCTGCTGGCACACGAGCGGCAGCGTGCCCGAGTTGTGCGCGGGGCGCACGCGCACGGCCAGGCGGCGCTGCTGGCCCTGGCGCACCTGGTACACGCCGCCCGTCCACACGTCGTTGCGTTGCACCACCTACGCACGCAATGTGCATTACATTTTAATTGACCGTAAGATATCAATATCAATAAATATACTTGTTCTATTTCTCGGTATATATTATGTGTTCAGCGTCGATATCAAAATCACTTTTGGGGAGCGATTTTCTAGGCCGATGAGATAGGGAAGCGATCATCCTACATCAAAATTGTTTTATAGAATGTATGCATCTGAAACTTGTCCAAGAAGAACGCAATATTTTAACGACAATTGAAAACAGAAGAGGAAAGATGTTTGGCCACCTTATATGACATGATGACTTCATAAAAAACATCATCGAAGGAAAAATGGAAGGAAAGAGAGGAAGAAGCAGATCCAGAAGGAAATTTATTGGCCAAATAAAGGAAAAGGCGAAGGTCATAATAATTATAAGGAGTTCAAGGAATTGGCCGTAAATCGAGAAAGATGGCGTATACACTACCAACAAGAGCAAAGCTCTTAAATACGAAGAGATGCTACAACAGCCATCGAATCATACCCATCAATGATATCTATCGACCTCAGTCGAGGAAAGGTCATATATGATTAACAGTTTGGTAGACAAATAATAAAATGGTGTACAAATAACTTAGTCGAATTATATAATTAATGCTAATGTTTTTATATTACGTGGCAGTTGGACGGTTGCGTTGCGCAGACCGGTGAGCAAGACTCGCGCGCTTACCGACAGCGCCTTCTCGACTGACATAACCACCAACATAATTTGACCTATGTCATAACATGTGCAGTAAGTACTGCCTCCATGGCGCAGCGATAGTGAATGCGACTGCTGTGCATGAGGTCTTGGGTTAGAATCCCGGGTCGGGCCAACAAAAACTTATTGGGTTTTTCTGTTAAGAAATCTCAATACGAGGTCGGAGTTAGGAAGTTGACAGTGTTAGCCACCCCCGTACCTCGGCAAGCACGTACAGATCATGAATCATGAGATCATGAGAGATAGGGAACACAAACTGCACTTGTGTTTGCGCACATACTTGTGCACTATAATATCTCCTGCGCAAATCTCCGTTAAGCTTGGTCGCCGTGACCGAAATTCGATCTGGTGGACATTATTATTATTATTAGTAAGTGCACTTACCTCAACAGGCGCATATTCGCCCTGATCATTGAGCTCATGTATCTCAACCCAGAGTTCGATCTTGCGCGTGAGTTCGGTCCAGCGGTCGGCGAGCGAGCGCGCTTTGGCGAGCTGCTGCTGTTCCACCTCCCAGTTGCCGCGGGCGCGGCTGAACCCGGCCGAACGATGTCCCCACACTTCGATGGACAAAGCACCCTCTGCATATAACAAAAAGGTGTTATAAAAATATTAATTTCAATGTAGTACAGTAAAGACGTGACATTAAGGTAGTAAGGCGAAATGAGCATCATATTTAACAAACCTATTGATAATGATTACGAGTATTATATTATTATTTTTATTTTTAAGATTATGCTCGCTAAACCTTAAGATTCCTTTTATAAATGTTGCAATTCGGCTATGAAGCATCACGCATAAAATCGCATACAAATAACGTTGTGTTGTATACGACAAAAAAGAAGCCGTGGCTTTTTAAAATGAGATTTTCCTTGCGTCAGATTAAGAGTGGCAATGATTCTATTAATTATGATCTATCAGCATAGCATTTGGAGAAACGTATCAATCTTCTGTAGGATAACCGCTTACTATAAAGCCAGACCTATTCGTTTACTACTTTAACAGAAGGTTTAACTCACCAGCGCAGTGCTCAATAAACTCCTCAGTGAGCGGTATCGTGAAATCCTTCCTGTGGTCGAACCTAAAGGTGACCTGCGGCTGGTGGCGCGGCGAGGTGGGCGCTGCGGGCGCGGCGGGCGCGGCGAGGGGGGCGAGGGGCGCGGCGGGCGCGGCGGGCGCGGGCGGCGGCGTGTCGGCGCTCACGACGGGGGGCACCACCACGGGCTCGGCGGACACGCTGCCGCCGCCGCCGCCGCCCCACACCGAGTACTGGCAGAACACGAAGTGCGACAGCGAGGGAGGGAGTCCCGTCGCTTGCTTTATAGCTACGCGAATGGTCACCTGTTGTAATACAAGCGGATAGTAATATTCTTTTTAAATAAGCTTGTGATTTACTGAATATAAACTAATACTACAATACTTTAATATCACCAAGTTTATAATAGATTATATTCCAAAACGATCATGTAGATAAATTGATTCGTAAGCTTTTATTTCCGCTGTCTTCAGTTTAATCTCTTGGCTAACACTCACGGCGCCGGGGTCCAGATACATTGTTTTTTGTTGTATCTGGTTTCTAATTGATAAGTTAATTGAAACAGAACTATATTTTTAAGCAGGCGTTTGCCTTAATTTTGGTAAACATAAAAATGCTATCTATCTTTAAATTAATTTGAGTACAAGATTTATGTATTATATATTACTAGTTCTTTTTTTTTTTTTGCTCGCGGCTTCACTCGCGTAAATGTAGGTTAGGTTAGGTGTAACACCTTTTCCGAGGCCCTGTTATTTCATGGGCCTCGGCGGGCGCCGCCACCAGATGCCCACATCATAGTTGGAGGGGTCCGCATCGGGGTGGAGCCGAGTATGAAATACTTGGAGCTCTACCTCGACGGCCACTGGAACTTTCGCGTCCATTTTAGCCGCCTGGCCCCCCGGCTGATGTCGGCGGCGGGAGCGCTTAGCTCTCTGCTGCCGAATATCGGGGGGCCGAGTGTCGTCTGCCGCCGCCTCTATTTGGGGGTGGTGCGGTCGATGGCCCTCTACGGGTCGCCCATTTGGGCCGGCACCCTCGATCGCCGAAACATCGCCCTCCTGAGGAAACCTCAGAGGGCGATGGCGATCAGGGTGTCACGGGCGTACCGCACCGTCTCCTTTGAGGCGGCGTGCGTCCTGGCGGCATCGCCGCCCTGGGATTTGGAGGCGGAGGTCCAAGCGTCGGTGTATCACTGGCGCGTGAACCTCCGGCTCCATGGTGAGGAACCCACTAACGGGGCGGTGGAGACGCGAAGGTCCCAGGCTCGACTGGTCCTCGAGGCCAAGTGGGAGGAGCGACTGGCCCAGCCCCGCTACGGGGTGAGGACAGTCGAGGCTGTCCGTCCGGTGCTAAGGCAATGGACGGACAGACGGCGCGGACCGCTCACCTACCGGCTTACTCAGGTGCTCTCCGGACACGGCTGTTTCGGAGAGTACCTGTGCAAGATAGCCGGTAGGGAGCCGACAACCATGTATCACCACTGCGAGGAGTGCGACCGGGACACGGCGCAGCACACGCTGGAGGAGTGTCCGGCGTGGGCCCCGGAGCGCTGTGCCCTGGTCGCCGTGATTGGCCCCGACCTCTCGTTGCCGACCGTCGTATCCATGATGGTCGGTGACGACAGGTGCTGGGGTGCAATGAGATGACAGTCTCGCAGAAGGAGGCGGCGGAGCGGGGACGTGAGGAAGATCCTTACGCCCCGGACATCCGCCGTCGGAGGAGGGGGCGCAGGAGACGCGCTTATGTCGCTCTCCTGCCCCCCACCTAAGGGTTCTGGGTGGCAAGGCCTCAGGGGACCCTGCCACCCGTGAGTAAGAACCCATAGAGGGCGCGCGCGGTGTTCCCGCGCGCCTTCTTACGTCGAAAGGGGAGAGCAGTGAAATGCTCTCCCCCGGGGACGAGAGGAGGTCGGGTCCCATTGACCCAGCCGGCACCCACACGGGGGGGCCTGCTATGGATGAATCTTTTTTTTTAAAACCCCAGGTTTTTTTAGTGGGTATACCAGCACTCGGCTGGTGAGTCCCACACGACCCACCGGTGCCGTCCCCTAGCCGGCGGGTAGTGCATCATCAAGCATTTTGTACTGGGAACAAAAAAAAAAAAAAAAATGTGTAACACCTTTTCTGTTAAAAAGGTGTAACTGTACTTCGGGCACGCCACGGTAAGTCCCGTGTTTGAGGAGTGGCTGGAGAGGCGGCATGGCGCCCTCACCTTCCGGCTGACACAGGTTCTGACTGGCCACGGTTGTTTTGGCCGGTTCCTGTGTCGTATACGCCGGCAAGAGACGCCCGGTTGTCACCACTGCGGCGACTGCCGCGACGTTGTAGAGGACACGGCGCTGCACACTTTGGCGGTTTGCCCCGCCTGGGCATCGCAGCGCCGTGAGTTGATCGCGGCAGTCGGATCGGTTGCCCTCTCGCTCCCGGCCGTAGTTCAGTCTATGGTCCGGAGTGAGAGGTCGTGGAACGCCGTCGCCTCCTTCTGCGAGGAAGTAATTTCCATCAAGGAGGCGGCGGAGCGGGAGAGGGAGCGTTTAAACCCTCTCCCCAACCGCAGAACCGGGCGCCGGAGGGCGCGCGACGACCTCCAGCCACCCTGAGGTTTGACCTGGGGGTGGCGGGCTTTGTGGGGGTGGCGGGCTTTGTGGGGGTGGCGGGCTTTGTGGGCCTGCCCGCCATCCGTTCAGCACCAGGTCCGAGAGGCGGCGTGCGTGTTTCCACGCGCGCCTGTGTCGAGTTCGTCTCCCCTCTTTTTAGAGGGGGACAGTAGGGTTTACTCGTGACGTGAAGTCTGCCTATTATGGATAGGTCTTGTTTTGTAGTGGCCTGCCGTTTCACACGGCGCGTTCGCGCGGCCCCGTCGATAGTGGTTTTGTCGAGGAACACCGTGGTAGGTTTAGTCGGTATTCCGGTAGGTACTTTACTATTATTTCCATCTCTCTTTTACCCCGGCGAGTCCGACATAATCCCTCCGCCCGCCCTCGCGGAGGGATATGCGTCATTGCATTCGCCCAAGTAGAAAAAAAAAAAAAACGTGTGACAGTACTTCTTTTTAAATAAAATATAACCTATATCACTCTGTGATAAATATCTTTCTAATGGTGAAAGAATTAATAATATCAGTTGAGTAGTATTTGAGTTAAACCCTTAGAAACAAAAAAAACATATTTTTCCTCATTATAATATTATATTTATTTTAAAGGAGGAGTTACAGCTACTAACAAAACATAAATAACGCCAAGGAACGAACCTGCTGCGTGGCTGATTCAGCCGGATCGTCATCATCCCGCATGTCTCCGGAACTGTCAGAAGCCGCTTCACAGATTCTGTCCTGAGGAAACTGGCCTGATACTCGACTTATCTCAACCTATAAAAACAAACATATTATTGTCTTCTGTTTACGCGAATGTTATTCATTGAAATTAAACTACTATATACGGATTTTATCGCGTTGTTTATTTATCACTGTATTACAAAATTTTGAAAATATTACTCTACTACTACTATTGATTTTATTTGACTAATTTATAAGCTAATAAAATTATTTAAACTATTAAATCTATTTATTTTTGGTTTACACTTTCCCCGACGTTTCGGGTGCTTTTCAGCAGCCATGGTCACGGGGAGACTAAGATGGTAGTTGTCTCAATGTTCCAGTGTAGTTATTTCAAAGTACCTGAACATAATTTAATTATTGGTGTTTCTATTTACGCAGAATGAGCTCAAAGTATCATGAAGTCTAGCTGTGGTTTGTTTCTTCTTGGGTTTGACTATTTGAAGTACTGGATGTCACTGACAAGGGGGTGTCACTGACAAGATTGGCTACATCTTGAAGCGAGCTTCAATCAACACATACTTCAAGCCGCCAACGAAGATAAGTCAATTTTTACCATCCGTCAAGTGCCAATTACCTTTACAAGATGCAGGGGTCTATAAAATAGATTGTGACTGCGGACTCTCATACATTGGTCAAACCAAGAGAAGCATAGGCACCCGCATAAAAGAACACATAGCTGACGTAAAACACAAACGCTCGTTGAAGTCTGCTGTGTGTGAACACATACAACAGGGGACCAACCACTACCTGAGATTTGACAAACCACAGATTCTCGCTAAAGAACACCGATTCCTGCCAAGGATGCTTCGCGAGGCTATTGAAATTAAAAAACATCCCAATTTCAATAGAGAAGATGGTTGGAATGTACCACCAGCTTGGGATCCAGTACTTCAAATAGTCAAACCCAAGAAGAAACAAACCACAGCTAGACTTCATGATACTTTGAGCTCATTCTGCGTAAATAGAAACACCAATAATTAAATTATGTTCAGGTACTTTGAAATAACTACACTGGAACATTGAGACAACTACCATCTTAGTCTCCCCGTGACAAACATATTCTTGAGCATACATATGATCACTATTTGAGACTACTTGAAACCAACTATTAAAATAAAGAACTGTTACAGACACAGAGAGGGTACCATACATTGATACAATAAACATATATCATTAAATTTGGGTTAGGTCAATATTAATTTAATACTTTTTTTTTCATGCACACAACACCATCTACCCCAAACTAAGCAGAGCTTGTACTACGGGTACTAGACAATGGATAAACATACATATATATTTTATTTTGTAAATACATATATATTATACATAGAAACACCCAGACCAAGACAAACATCCATGTTCATGCACACAAATGTTTGACTTGTGCGGAAATCGAACCGGCGACCTCAGGCGTGGCAGTTGGTTACACTAACCACAACGCCATCGACAAAGCAAATAATGTTAACTAACCTGCAACCTGCCGGCAACTTCGCCCTGTTGGCTGATGATAGGCGTGTGGTAATCGAGTGTGACGTCATGGAACAAAGCTTCCAGAAATATGTTAGCGACGCCGATCAAATTATGATTCTCCTGCGATTCGTAGAACGGATCCAGTGCTGTTTCTTTTATTTCCTGTTGCTGAAAATTATTATAAATTAAGATTAAAACTGTAATTTAACATTTCGATAAGAACTCATTTTTTTTTAATTATTTTACATAAATGATAACCTTTTAATCTGCACTTGGTTGCAGAAGCAGGTTGATTATGATCAAATTCGTGGCAAACATCAAGTAAGTAAATGCATGTCTTACGCCTGGTTTCTGAGGCAGATCAACATAAAAAAGTTGTTAACTGACGGTCAAGCACGTCTACTGCTTTAATTGGCTGACTACTATGGGTTTGATTTTGACACGTTTTGATGATCTATCTATACTCAGTTTTTAAGTACATGCATGCTTCGAAATGTTTAAATAATGATCTCAAATGGTTGGTATACCTCATCGATATTGTCTTCTCCCTGGCGCTGCTGGCGGCGACGCCAGTCGTCGTACATATCGCGCATGTCCACGAGCTTGTTGTCCAGTTTCTCCATCGACCACACCTGACCGCTGCGGCCCGGACGCTTTACCATTATCGCTGGCTCCGACACGAAAGCGCCTCGCTGCAAGAAAAGGACTTATAAGTTTTGTTACGGTACATCATATAAAAAGTTAGTTATAATATTAATGTTTTTTCTTCAGATAAATAAATACGCGGCGTAGGGTGCTGGTGAAAGAAATATTTAAATTACATTGTCGACGTCAATAGTAACACCTACGAATGTATGTCTGTCTGCGCCACATAAGAAAATTTCTCCGTTTTTGCATTGATGCTTCGCTCCTTTCACGATAATTGGGCAAAAAATTTTTTAAGGGCTGGGCACTTGAAACTTTTTCAATTTGAACCCGTAGTTCCTGAGATAAGCGGGTTCAACTAAACAAACAAACAATCTCTTCAGCTTTTTAATATTAGTATATAGATTATTCGTAATTTTTGAACTAGACCCGGTGTACCTATATTTGTTAGTATTTCGATGGTCGAATGTTAAGTATGACGTACCTTCCTGTTGGGGCTGAGGTTCTGCGGCGGGATCTGCAGCGTGACGCTGAAGCGCGTGTTGCGGCGCATCTCCTCGGCGAGGAAGTTGGCCTCCTGCACGAGCGCGTTGGCGCGCAGGATGTCGGCCTTGAGGCGCCCCAGCGAGCGCTTGAACGTGTCGTCGCGCTCCGCCGCCCAGCGCTCCACGCGCGCCGCCGTCGTCGGCGTGCACGCCGACATCTTGCCTGCACACGCACGTATATAGTGCACGTCATATATAACAACTGATTATGCTCTTCTAGCGGAACTCGCGCAAGTAGCCTGGCATACCAATAAACATACAACTAACTAAATCTTTATTGGAATATGTCAATGTAAAAATAATTAAAAATACTACATTGATAACTAGTTTTTGTAATGTGATCAAAATAGTGATCGACGATGCCTGTTTAACGAAACCGTTAATACTAGTGTACCACAAGGCTCCGTGCTATCCCCGACGAAAAACGTACCTGCGTGATCAGTTCATCAGCAATTAGACGAAACACACAATGAACTAAGAAAAATACTCTATACGGACATAAGACTGACAAAACCCGCTGGTTAAATTTATTATTGCTATCAATTTAACACTGGTGATAATATTTACTCTAATTAGTGCTAAATAAGAACATAACATACCTAGTTTGAGTGGATCATATGAATATGGCGGGTAAGGTGTCGACGGTGACAGTATGTTTCTCAGCTGCTGGAACTGTCTCTCGTATTCTTGTCTCTGCTTCTCAAGTGCCACTGAAATTTATATTACAAGATTTAACAAAAAGTGAGTTTTATTTAAAGCTAATTATTCCATAAATTAATTATTAAGGCATACCTACATTAAAAGTGAATTGTATTAACATTAATTATTGCTTACTAATTCATTAATTACCTTTCAGTTTAAAGAGATGAAGGTGCCTAAATATGTAGAAAAACGATGCGTAGTTTCAAAAACACTCCAAATAATAATAAGTTTATTTATTCCTCTCTTCACAAAGAATATTAGTACAATAAATTGGTTATAGTGTATGTAAAGCTATTTTCTTTGTGAGAGATTGTAGTCTATAATAGAGATAACCCTGTATGACAGATCTCCAGACCCCCACCAGAATATTCAATATTAGAATAAAGAGATACATGCAGCCACAAAATATGACTATTTCGTAATTCCTAGTGACAATAATATGTTGTTAGAGAGAATGAGCAGTGTGTGTATTTGTGTGTATGTATGTGCATGTGTGTGTATGCGCGCGTGTGTGTGTTTGTTTGTGTGTGTGTGTGTGTATGTTTGTGTGTATGTTTGTGTGTGCGTGTATTTGTGCGTGTGTGTGTGTGTGTGTGTGTGTGTGTGTGTGTGTGTGTGTGTGCGTGTGTGTGTTCGCGTAATTTATAAGTATTTAGTTACAACGGTATGACCAACAGTTTTTCAGTATTCTCATAATCTAAGAATTGAAGCCACTTAGATAGGACTTTCTTGCATTGGTGTTTGGTAAGTGGATATATGGATAAGAATCGGTTAACTTAGTTATATAAACACCAAGGAATGTGAAATGTCTAAATAACTCAAAAGTGTTCAAGATTGTCAACATGTTAAGTTGCTGACATTCTAAGAGTCTACTCTAGTTAATGTCATTTGAAAGACTGGGAGATCATATCACTCATAATCACCTTGTTTATCCTCTTCGTGTTGTTTCTCCAGTCTGGATATAGCGGTCTGTATGGGATCATTACTGAGTTCATTGAGCATGATCTCGTCCCTCGCGAAGTTATAGTCGATCGGCTGTGCGGGGGTCTGCGGCTCAGACGCCGCCGCTGTGGAGTGAATAGAATCTTGTTCTAGAACATACAATGTTAGTAACAAATGTTAGAAAACAAAAGCAAAATTAAAATACATAGCAAAATAAAACGACGGAATAATTATAATATTAATTCGATAATTGGAAATCCGTAGTCTCTGCCTACCCCTCTGGAAAACAGGCGTGAATCTATGTATGTATGTAATTCGATTATCCAGAATTATCAGGTGTTTCGTTTATTTGTCGTCACAAAAAATGTTTGGGAACAAATAATTAAAGACTTGGAAGTATAATTACTGTCTATGCATTGTATGTACATATCTAATCTCAATAAAGATGTATGTCATACAATACCATCTGGACCTGTTTTGCCTGTTCAGGTCTGCATATGCTAACTGTACACAATATTGAATTTGGAACTTATCAAAAATACTTAATCTGAAAGTAATATAATTCGTAAGATTTGTGATTGATTAAAAAAATTACATATGACGTGACTAATACCAACTGATAAATCATAATGAAATGATGATTAATAAAACAAAGCTATATATATGGGCCAAATTAAATACTAGCTAGACCTGAAATAAAATGCAAAACGCAGCATAAAATAAATTATATTGGTTCCTAACTTACCGGCAGCCTTCGGGCAGTTGACCCTGAAGAAATGATGATTTCCCCATAGTATTCTGTCTGCGTGGCCCAGCCTTACTCTCGATACGACTGGTGTGCCATTGACGAAGCATCGCGCAGCACCGAGGGGCTCCATATGCAGGCCGCCGCCTTCCACCAACAACTGACAGTGTGTGGGCTGGATGCCCAGGCCCGATAGCTGAATGTCAGCTGAACTAGCAGCGCCGACCAAAGTACGATCCTACAAGAGGTAGCAGTAATATTGAAGAAATCGAATTTTCAGTTATGTTGGATTTACGCTATAAATTTAAATATCGATCATTTTTGAAATTCTACTATTAATTAATTGAGAGGAACAAAAGAAAATTCTAGAAATTCTACATTTAAAACTCACGTATCTAAATACCTATTCCTACATTATATCGTATAATTATGATTCATAACACAAAAAATAAAAAAATAGAAATTCATAAATATGTAATAACAAACAGGTATGTATTGTATTTATGTTATGGGGTCGTACCTTCAGATAGTACACAAGTAGTTCGTTCAAGGAAGGATCGGCATTCAAATTCACGAGGTAGTACTTATTCTTTTCCACTTTGATGCCACTGGCTTGTACACTGATGCCCATTTTCTCCAGCGCTTGCTGTCGTTCGCTTTGTACTCGACCTGAAAAGTGAAATAAGTAAGTAAATCTTGTTATTGTAATAGCGCGTTCACATTGCTACACTATTAAAATATGGGTAGTTAAATAGTAAACCAGTTGTCGGTATAAATGTAACGTCCAAAAATTAACTTATTGATGTACAAATGTAGAGCCTTGTTAATTTCAGCATGAATGGGCCGGCTCGACCGGGGAAGGACTACCCTCACAGAATATCGACGTGAAATAGCAGTATTCCTACTGTTGTGTTTCGTTCGGTGAGTGAGAGTACCGGAGGTCGCATCACCCTCTTTCCCCCTTCCCGCTCCTTTCCACTTTCTTTCCTAAAGGTTCGGCAACGGGTAAGTGATGCCTCAGATGTTGTATGCGTCCATAGGCTACGGTGACCACTTACCATCAGGTGAGCCCACCTGTTGGTATGTGTATGCTTGTTTGACACATTAGTAGTATAAAAAGTAGTAGTAGGGGACTTCTGGACGTACGGGTCGTAGTGGACGTTTGCCACGTAGGGGTCTCAAGTTCAATCTCAACGCACGCATCTCTGACATTTTGAAGTTACATGCTTATACGATAGTTAATTATCACTAGTTTTAGAGGCGAAGGAGACCATCGTGATGAAACCTGCATGTCTCTGTCCTCCATAATGTTCTCGAAGATGAGTGAAGTCTGCCAACTTGCACTGGACCAGCGTGCTGGACTATGGCCTAACCCTTCTCACACTGAAAAGAGTCCACAGGAACAGTTCATCAAGGCCTGATATCATATTATTATTATAAAGGTTTGATTATGACACATACCAGTTTCAACAAGCTTCTCTTCCCAGGTCCTGGACATCTCCTTCATTAGGTGTTCGCTCTGAGCCAACTTCTCATGCACATCCTCGCCCATCGGTGACCCCTGAAAATCGATCTGTTACGATGTGCAAGATTTATATTAGGAAATTAAAGAAATGGCATATTATGAAATAAAACTTAAAATTAACATAAAATATAAAATTAATAAAAGAAAAATCTTAAAATAAACAGCATTTAAAAGATGCACAAATAAACTGATACACTTCATGGGAAGGCCGTTTAATTGTCACGCTGAGGTCTCGAGTTTGATCCCGCGCCAGACCTTTTGTAGTTATAAAGTGTTTGAAATTGTTAATTATCGTTTAATTGACGGTGAAGGAAAACATCATGACGAAATCTGCATTTTCTCGAAGATGAAGTAGTAGGAATAGACTATGCCTAACCCTTCATATACTAAATGGAGGCCCAGTGCACAATGGATCAGCTTGTAAACAGTGTTAATATTATTATCATTTTATGAGTTGTTGTGACCTCATAAGACTAAAAAGCATACGAATATGTAAATAACTATTTAAAAATAACTAAAATATAGGTATAATTTAGTTCAAATCAATTTATACAAAAGATAGCAACAACTCAAAAATAATCTGATGTCGTTAAAATAAAAAATAAAAATTAGCAAGACACAGTGTGACACGATATAATGTTAGCTTTAATTAATTTTCTACAAGCGCCATGATAAGACGTCAGGGGAATACTAATCACGTTGTCCTAGATCCTGTCGTAAATCAACTCTCAGTCCACCCCCTTGAGATTTATGTGTTAAATGGGGCTGTCTGCATATTCTATGTTCAAGAACAGATTTAATATTTTATTGCCTATGTTGGCAGAAATAATTACGTATTAGTATTACGCAAGGCATTCTGTATTAAACTGAATGTGTGTTTCTACAACTAAATGTATGAAGTGAAATTTATTAAATTAGTATAGAGAACTTGAACCCCAGATAAAGAAGAATTGAAAATGCGACTAGGTCATTTGAGTACATATTATATATGTACAGCGCGCAAAAGGTTGTAAAAAGTTAAAATGTTTGCTTAATCAAAACACTTTTCCCCTTTTTACAGCATGAATTTTTGATAAGCGCTTTTCCAATAACGTGGACCCTAAAACCTAATTTGCGAAATGTGAGTCTAATTCATCAACTTTTCGACAATATTTAGTCTCAAGACTATGTATATTTGAAAACAATGAATGAATAAGCTATCAGTTAAGTTCTACACATAGTCAGGGCATGTTACACGATTCTCTTGAGCGTATCGACCGCACGTGTGAGACAGGTCGCGTGACGTATGTACATTCACGTCCACCGCCACACGTGGACTACATCTTGTTCCTGTTCGTTCACTGTCTTGTAACAAACGAACGTTACGCCGGCACGTGTAACTCGTATAGGTTGCTAAGGGATTATTCATATTTAAGGTGCAGTCTCACGGCGCACACATAGGTACACCTTAGGGAAATAAATATGTGAACATACAAAAGATATCAACGCATTAATAAAAGTCGTGAAATAGATGCGCTGGGAAAAGATAAGGATTCTAAAGGCCATAGCACACATATCAACTCGGAAACGTATCATCATCGTATCAATCGAGCCGTGCAGTATTCTTTGTATAAAATTCCCTACTGCAACGCACACTAATCGGAATCGTAACATAATCTGTTTGCCTCGGGACAAGCTAATACTAATATTTAAGGAACTCGTGTAATTAATTTTTACGCTAGGCTTTACTTTTACAAGTCTACGCAATTGTTGGTGAGACAAAAGAATTAACATAAAAAAATAAAAGAAGTCATGTTACGAAATGTTTGTGTAAGTGTACCCCACATTATCTTAATCAAGTTCCTATTGGGATTTAGTATCAGATTAAATCTCACCGTGGCATGTTTGAGCATTTCCTTGAGGGTTTCGACCTCTTGGCGTAGTTCTCTGATAATGCGCGCGTTGGGATCCTCGTTGACGACCGCGTGGTTCACGATGCGCTTCGCTCGGTCCGCGTACCGAAGCGTCGATAGCGTCTCTTCGTAATTGTCAGCAGCGGGCGATACAGTTGCCACCTGTAAATTAAAAAGTAAATTATTATATGGCAAGAATACTGCATCTCTTCCTACATTTATTCACCCGATTTCTTTGCTTCTGTTTTACACCAAAAATGGAATTTTCGGAACAAAACAGTTTTATCTCAAAAGCAATGTGCCAAAATGATAAATAACAGCATTATTACATAAACCTAACTGACCATACATCAAAAATTAATATAAGACCTATATCTTCTCTAACAGTTACCAGATCATCACGTCCACATTTCATCTGCAGAGCTAAATTCACACATTATAAGAACGCAAATCGGGTACTGTGCATAATCCCAAATTCTGTACGGTCATTGCTATTAAGAAGTTTTCTGGGAGAAAACACATCTACCCAAAATATGCAATATATGTAGTATTATTGCCTCATTATTCGAATAAATTAAAATCGTTTAATTAGCACAACCAGCAGCAGGCACTCGCTCCAAAATACATTTCTAAAATGAAAGAGCAAAACATAAATCAGTTGGTTATCTTTCCGACCTGAAGAGATGCTTGGCTGTTTCAGCGACGGACCGCAACAGATTTTAAACTCGATAAAACAAATATATTTGTATTCTTTCACGAAATAAAACGTACATTTCGCTATTGTTCCTGCAAAATAATACAAAGTAAGGCACTTGGTCGCGCCGTTATGATAACAGACAGAAGACGGCAAACAATTGAATGAAACTGTGTTTTATAAGTTACTATAGATAAATAATTTATTTGTTAGATTTGACAAATACAGTCATACAGCATCTTATAATTTTGACTGTGCAGATTGAAATATTAACAAGGCCGATCGCACCATGGGTAAAAAAATTGTTATATCCACAAATATATGCGTTCGTTTTGACGTATATATACTTTGTCGTTTTGTCAATTTTTGTTAAGTAATCAATACATAACGCGAATATAATTGACAAAGAGGAGACGAGGTCATTTAAACAAGAACGCGATTAAATTGTAGATCAATGCAGATGTAATGTGCAAGATAGTTGAGCTCCTCTAAGACTGCGTGATATACGTGACATTGTGGTTTCGCTAAAAAAGAAAATATATTCTGTCTTAGGTGACATACAGTAATACCTTAGTTAACCCAAACGTTATTTCGAAAAAGCTAGATGGGTTTGCTTACTAAGTTCGTTTAAACATTTAATACCAAATATTGGCGGTACTGCTAAACAAATGTAATCATCTACATAAATTAAAATTATAACAAATGTAAACGAAATAACTTACAAGAGGGAAAGCACAAAATGGCGAAGTAAGTTACAAAAGAGCAGTTGTCAGTTCAATGTGCACGGGTTGGTAGTACATTTTTATTCAAGACGACGAAGCATGAGTGTTTCGAGTTAGGTGGTGACAGTGACTCAAAGGATGCGGCGGCCCGTGGGCTGAATTTGAATTTATTCAGTCTGCAGCCTAACTTATTTGCATTATCTTTCCGCTTTAAGAGCTTTTTAAGTGTAAATTGATTAAGCTCCGCATACTGTTACCTCGTTAGATTAGGTTTGGAGTAAAAGTTCTCGTTAAATTGTTTAGTTTAATGCGTTTCGGTGGAGTATTCTGAAAACTTGAGCACTTATGTAAAGTTTTTCTTTATCTAATGAAGTTCAGGTAAATACCTTAAATTAAAAGGAATGCGCTACTGTGTGCACTAGTTTCTGTTACTCAAGGATAAACTAAATAAGATTATGATACTTGAATAAGCATGTTTTAAAGTGATCTATAGATTATAACCATTCTTGTATCAGTATAACAAGGCACCCGAACATTTCTGGCAAAGCAGCCTGATTAGTCTTCAGAACAACTTGATTAAGTTATCTATTTATGAAAGCCAAGATCGGCGACTGTCTGGTACTATGAGTCATATACGCTTCTTCTAGACTTCTATAACCGTGCACTTCCAACAAGTGATAGGATAGGGGAGATGGGAGGGTGGAAGAAACAGGCGGACATCAATGCCGTGGATAGGACAACATGTGCGACATCGATATTACCGGGTCTGGTACCCGTGTCATCTACACCGAAACCGGCAAGTGTCCGATTAAAACAACTTTTTAAGATTAATGTTTCTTTAGGATGTGATTTATCAGAATTTCGACTAAATGCCACCTCGAATAAAATCCATGCTATCTCTACTATATAGGTATGTAGCTCTCGAAATCCTACCGAATCAGAAAACAGACCCATAATTTCGTCACACAGAAACTTTTAAAGGCACATCAGTCTTACTGATCCTAAAATTGCTGCCGTGAGAAAAACTCTTATACGAGTTATATTTTCTTTTTACAACTTACAATAGTTTGAAACTATCACAAAATGTATTCCAAGTGTCATATACTCGTAACTTATCATAACAACAGTCAACGGCGATTTTATCGCATAGACCCACGTAGAACCTATTTTAGACGCAAAGGTAAGGTTTATTTATAAACTAAAATATTTGAAGACAAACATTTTAAAAATAGTATGGCATTTTTTATAACGTCGCCATATGTCGCTCAGATAGTTGTTTCTGTCCTGCATTATTTATTTCAACCTTTTTGATTCTTTAGCTATAGCAGAATAAGTTTTTTTTATCACGATGGTAATATGAGATTTACAAGTATTCAAGCATTGGAGACAGAACACCCAGACTGGAAACAACTATTGTTGCACCATACACGTGGAGGCAGTGGCAAATGGACCAATTAAACCTTTACACCAACCGTGCAGTCAATATCTATTACTGTACTCACCATGACAGTCTTGCTGTTGCCGCCGAGGTTGTCCTTCAGCAACCACGTGAGCACAGAATCTCTGTACGGCACGAACTTGTCTTTGTTTTTGCTACCCGATGACTGGTCGGCTAGCTTTGATATCACCAGACCGAGGGTTGTTAGAGACCTGCAAAGAAAACATATTAAAGCATGTTATTATTTAAATCTTCATGCTTAAAGGGTTAACCAGAAATGTTTTATATTGAAAACGCAAAATAGGTATGAACAGAGTCGTAGGATGTGGAAAACTGAAGACTCTGTAGCACTGCCAACAAGTGTAAGTGCTGTTCAGTATAGAAATTACGTTTCTACTAGCAGCGATAAAAAAGGTCGTGTATCTACGTATAATAAAATACGAATATATTATCATTATCCTACGCACTTACGCAGCTACGAAAACAGTCAAATATACAAATGCTAAATACTCAATAGCCACAACATGAGACTTACATAATTGTGTTTAAAAGACGCGGTGTTTTGATTTACAAACAGGTATATTACGAACACATCTCGCCAGATGTTTAAGGTGTTACATTATAGGCCAGGCTATTTCCGTCTACTGGTTATGTTACCTGACTTTGTAGTTCTATTGAACGTTTTTAACAGAAAAGCCCGGGAACTTATCAGGCATAAACATACGCGCAAATTTATGCACAAAATTTTTAGGTTATTTATATTCAAACATCAGTTACGCAAAACATATGGACCAGAAGATAAGTGATCTTCAGATTACATCTTGTTAACTTTCAAAACAAAATAAAGACGATAAAATTTAAAGGCAACCGCAATGCAAAGAGAGCCTTAATTATATCTTAATCTGCAGCCTCTTTTTTATTTATCTACATAAATCTGCATTAAGGAATCTGAGATTTCCTCTGTTAATTATGATTTGAGTACAAATGATCATTTGAACTGCATATTTATTTATTTATTTATTAAGACACGCTTATTTATAGAGCGTGACTAGAATAGAAAATATGAATAAAATAATTGTTTCCTGTTAATCATAACCTAAACGAGGTGATATAAAGTTTTGTTGTATATCCGAAATACCGTTAAAGAATGCCAAGGTCGTATCATTATTATTTTACAGTTAAATGTTACCAAATAAGTTTTGGAATACATGCTTATTGTTGACACTTGAAGTTGTGTTATTTGGATTTATAGATACACTTATTTATAGTAAGCCTTACTTATTAATGTTAGAGCCTTCTTTCAGCCGATCACCCACGGCGCCGGTCTTCACTGCCCTCTCCGATCCAGCTAGATCGACCAGCGACAGTCTCGCGACTTTCTCGCCGCTGACGCCGGTCGCAGCGTCGGTCAAGGTCTGAGTCAGCACAACACTGAAGACAGCGTGCGACCGGGAGGATTCGCTGTTCATGTTAGTCGCGGCAACTGTACGGGATTTGTTGCCTTCGGTCATTAGGTTGTCGATGTCCTGTTGACAATGATTAAATTAGATTAATTACCTCTTGTAAAATATGTACAATAACCAATCGGGCCATCTCTCTATTCTCATCTCTATTCACATCTGCTTATACAGAACGAAGAAAATGAACTACCTTGGATATAGGTATGTATTCTGTGGATAGAGCTCCTATGTATGTCCCGCAGGTGCAATAGCATACAAAAAATAAGAAAATATAGATAATATAGAGTATTTACTCTAACTTTTCTTAGAAGACATATCTTACGCATTTTTTGTTTTGTTGTTTTCATAATATTGATTGGTGGTGTGTACGCAATGAAGCAACAAACACTCAAACATCCAAATATATTAATTTCATAGTTACAATTGTAGGATTATAAATACATGAAATCAAGGCTTTCACCTTTATAAGTAATATTAGCAGATACTCACTGACACACCGCAAATTAAAACGTTAGACACATGTAAGGTAACTATTAGGAAAAGTATTACTGGCAATTGAACATCGCTAAGTTAAAATACTTTATTTCCAATAAATGACTTTCTGATCGTGTAAATGGAAATTATTGGGTTCACTTGAAATGCAACTAAAAGTTCTCTAGTGATTCATAAAATGCACTAAATCAAAACTTGAGAAAATTATTGCAATTGTAAGTTTAGCTTATCCAATTTTAACTAGTTATAAACTTTTCTAACTGTTACAATAAAGTTTGCACTTCGTAGGGTCGACGAGTGAGTCGTAATGCAGTTATATTTTGCGGAAAAATGCGACGTAATTTATATTCAAGAATAAAATTTACTATGTACCTACTACAAAAGACCATCTGTAACGGTTTATGGAATGAATACCGGTAAGATTAATAAAATTTTGATGTGCACAATAAACATTATTCAATCCATACAAAATAAATAATGTCAATGCCCATGGGATGCCCTTATTAAATTACGAAAATATCGAAGGGTATAAGGAGAGCAAATTTATTAATTTATTATATTATCCGAACAATTGTGAAAAGTAAGCAGGGGGACATGAAATAAACTCTTCTTATTATATTTCTCACACATTCCGCATGTGTTCCTTATAATTAATAATACAGAGACACAAGGGGAAAAGGCTTGCCTTGCCATATAGCTCATTAAGCCATGCTAAGCTAGGCTTATTACTAAATGTCGAGATACTCAAAGCTAGTCGAGATACCGCGCAGGAACCAGCTTTTGCTCACGGCTTACCATATAATCCTGTGTAGATATAATGAGATTAGATACTTGGATATAGGTTCTATACATGCCAGTACTGCATAATATAGTGTTATTCGACAAGAAACTTATCAAAATATTTCTAGAATATATTGCATATTTTACGGCATATATTTTATCTTTTGCGCCAAGTGTTTGACGCTCGATTCCATGCAAGAGAAATTTGTGTGACTCACGGGTAGTTGATGCGAACCTGAATTCTCTTATTCTCAAAAAAAAAAAACGTCGCCCTGATATTCGCTCTTTAAAATAAAAGAGACTGTCCTTTACCGTAAGTAGTGACTAATTTTGGTTAAGGTATCTCATTAGTGAATAAATCAATAAAGGCAATTTATAACCTGATAATTAAAATAAATTATATTAGTATTGTGCAGCTCTGCTGTTCCTTTTAAAACAATGTTTTGAGAAGTAACACTTGAAAACTAAGCTATTTTTTGCTTCATTGTAAAAGATTGTTGTTTTACTAATCAAATAATAGTTAAGTATCACTGTTCTATTCACTGCAGAATGCCATTGTATTTATACCTATGTATGTATATGTTTACAATAACCCAACAAAACAAATTGGAGAACCTTGAAGGGCTGAAAATTGTTCATTTAAAACAATCTTCAAGTCAAAAGCTATTTTAATCCCGCCCACGTTGATACCATCCTAAACTTGTTTTGTAAAAGGTCTTGAGTCGGAAAGTCAAGTTTGGATGGAAATTAAATTTCATTCATTGAACGAAGAATGAACGAAGTTACCCCTCGGATGAAGTACTTTCGCACCTAACACGATTTCGTCGAGCCAGTATAATCTGCTGTGTCGCGTGATTATACACTTAGTCGACGATTTACCGACGCTGTATGAGGCTGATTAATTTTTCTCCGAGAATGTAAGTAGCTTTATAAAGGTGAGAAAGTAGCTGGTTTAAAATTGTTAATGTTACAGTCGAGTATTGGCTTTTTGTGAGTTATGCCTAGACTTAATATCTACTAAAGTTATATATGTACGAAATTCTGACTCAGTTTTTAAATAATTCTTGAATAAATGAAATTAAAACATGAAATATCTAGAAAGTATATATTTAGAATACTGTAAAATGGCTCTCGGCTTCGTCACACTTTACGTCACGCTCTTGACCAAGGAACTGCAGTTTGTACCTGTACGAAGAATGTGGGATTTACCGTTCTCTTGATTATTATGAAGTATTTGCTTCCAGACTTGTAGGTATGCCAGGTATGTCATTCGGAGGATCTTACAGGTTAAGAACTCTTGAATTGTTACTGATGCTCGTAATTCAAATGCTTTAGTATATAGAAAAAGAGCTTTTTTAGTAAATAGAGCTGTTTACCAAATTTGAAGATATATTAGAAGCTAAACAAATCATTCATTTGAAATCAAATAAATGCCTTTTATATTTATTTAAGTTTAAATATCATTCAGTATAATCAGATTGAGGAGAAAGACCTGTTATCAATATACCAAAGCGGTTGAAGAAAAATGTTAATTTTAGATAAACAAATTCAGGGGTAGAGGTATCCAATCACCTTCCGGAGGGTTGTTTGCGTCGAGCCAAAAATAAAACCGAAACAAAAACAAACGCGCCAAGACAATTGTACTGGGACTGAACAGGGCTGCCAAATGACCTGATGTGCCGAGTACATGGTTCAGTTCTGGAAAACTATAGCAAACAAGAAAGTAACGAAAAGGAAACTTGAATTATGTCGAATGACTTATATGGTTTTATAGCAATAATAAACAATAGATATTAGGCGCTTAATATACATGAAGCAGCGATATTTTATATTTTTAGGCTATTGGACTAAAGACTGAGGTGTATTTACAAACCTGCGAGACACATATCCGATGTGACATCATCAGGATGTTTGCCGCGATTGAGAATTCTCTATAACATCTCAGTACCCTACCGCACTTATGGACACAGATACCCAGACTTATGGACGATTATTGTTTACATCTCTAATTAATATTGGAATCGATGGAAAATCTATAAAATCCCAATAAGACACGTAATAACGAAATTGTTAATATGATATTAGTTTAACTGTCATGTTGTGGTAACCCTACTACTAAAGTTATAGAAATTCAATTTGGCGAAAAGTGCTTGTTACCGTTCTCTTTTTTTCATTTAACTTCATTGCGAAAAGAATACGGTAAGAAAAAAAATAGGCTACGTTATTATTCGCTACCGTAAGCAGTATCACGTACTCATTTAGTCAAAATCAAGTTTGCTCTATTAGTTATTCATTGGCCAATGTATTTTTGGATTCAATCTGTGGTTACACGAAGACGGGCAGCTTATTCATATTTAATCTTTTCTTTAAATTTAGCCATTAGCGATTGAAATATCTATGGGATCTAAGCAATTTTATTGTTTTGTTAATAATAATAATATTTAAATGCTTGATTATAATCAAATGCTGAATTGACTGGGTAAGTTAAAATAATTACATCCTCAGAAAATAGTTACATGATACCCTGTGTTGTGCTCTTGCGACTAATAGGACGCCTAATGAAGGCGTTTTATTTGATAGAGGGAACAGTTTTTGGTTACTTACTCTGGCAAATGCAGCGAATCCTTTTATGCAGTAAATACCGTTTTGAAGAGGTACCCTAATGGTTATGATCCGTTACGACTATGGACTATAGCATCAGGCACTGTGTGCTAGTAGACCGCCTCCGAAAAAATAAACCTTTGTTAAATTACTATTCCTTAAAATATTAATAATACTGAACTTTTATTTCTGGTCAAGAGTGTCATGGTTCACTATTTTCTTTGTGTATTAAACGTGCAAAGCATTCATCTCGAGATGACATACATATTTATCAACGCGTTTGTGCATCTAATATAAACGTTCTCTAAAGTGACATTGCAGCAATTCAGATTCTAAACCATATTTCCTTCAAGTGGTCATTGAATAACAATCGGAGGGCACGGCCATGGCTTCTAACTTC
The DNA here is from genome assembly GCA_963675205.1 of Catocala nupta. NCBI lineage: Eukaryota > Metazoa > Arthropoda > Insecta > Lepidoptera > Erebidae > Catocala > Catocala nupta. The sequence goes on from OY776080.1 coordinate 21,107,649, forward strand.
TTTTTATTTGATTATACGGTGAGAATAAAAGCTATTAACAAAATATTTTATGCAGTGAAATAAAGAAATGTTTAAAAAGAAGTTGCCTGGTCGCATGTCAAATATAACATTAATCACGCGATAGTACCAATTATGCTTTAACCATCAACAAGCAGCGGCTGTCAACTGCATAAATATTTAATCGAAGGCTCCTGCAACACATTCAGTAAGGTGTGCTTTTCGCTTATAATCAGTTCGCATTAGCATATTAAATATAAGGGGCGGCATGAAGTTCCTACAATCTGGTACAATTTGTCAGGTCGCCATATGCTGCAAGCAATATCAAAACGCGGCTTTATATCTCAATATTCAAGTGAACCGCTCCAAGGGGTAGCCTAGCTGGATCGCAGACATAATACTTGAATAAAAAAGCGAACGCTTTCAATTTTGCAGAAGATTTTATTTTACGCCTCATTTAACGTCTATAGGACCAGTTTGAATAGAAACAGTGAAACATATTAGCGGCATTAAACATTATAAATGCACTTTAATTATGGCTATAACTAAAACGCTCAATTTAAAAACAAACCGAGTCAACTATAGACACTTAATACGCTAGAAAGATGACAATTCACAAAAACAGCTATGCTACAGACAGAAATAATAAATATTGACTGATATTAAATCATAAACAGTGTGATATTTTGTCGGTAGTATATCGGTTAAACGACTTCAATATCCGACCGGACACATTTCTTCAAACGCAGGCAGCGGTTTCAATAATATTGACATAATAAATAAAATCACAAACAGCAAATGCTCACAAATCACAATTTGAAATACGATTATAAAGTTATATTATTTATTCTCAAAATGGATTTCTTATATACATAATTGGAACTGATCCATAAGTAATGAGGACTGGCGTTCTAATATTCGTTTATACAAAATAAGGCAATCGCATTATAGAGCCGTCTTTCCATTAGGTTTGAATTGACAGCGTGAGTGATGGGTTCAAGGTCAGACGTGACGTTGATGAAACCTTCCAATAGCTCCTTACTACAGCCCACCGATGGGATTACCTCGCATTAATCCTCTAGGAACATTAAACCTATGATAATTTTACAAAGAGATTTATTGAGCAGACATATCGGCCAAAGTGATTATTATGTTTCATCCTTCGACCTCGAAAGGATTACGAACAAACAGATAAAATATAAATACGCCAACATTATGTGACGTATAATATAAACTTATATGCCAAATTAATCAATCTATACTTAATTTTATAAAGCTGAAGAGTTTGTTTGTTTGATTGGTTGAACGCGATAATCTCAGGAACTACTGGTTCGAATTGAAAAATTATTTTAGTGTTGGATAGCCTATTTATCGAGGAAGGCTTATAGGCTATATAACATCACGCTACGACCCACGGAGGCGGCGCAGTAACCATAAACGCGGTTGAAACCGCGGGCGTAGCTAGTTCAGTATAACATTAATGAAACATTAATCTATTAAATGTAGGTCACATAAAATAATTTTATTTGTATGATATTAAATAATTTGATAGAGTTATGAAAGTATTAGTCGTAGGTATTATATTCTTAAAACCGTATAAAGATAAATAGTGTCCTTAAGATAATAACAAATTATGAGGCACTGCCAACATTGGCTTTAAAGTTGTTTGTTAACAAATACTCTGGATTAAATTTCGCGTAAGTATACTAATAATATAATTGCCTAAGAATATGAGAAGACAATAATGTTGAGAAAATACAAAGATGAGTAATGAACTTGAACCGTAAAATAACAAGGCGTCAATTCATCGATCTGCAATTCACGCAGTAACAACAGAAATTATCTTTGAGTAAAAGATTATTTGTTACTTTTTCTATAACTTATAAAGATCGATGCTATGTTCATCCCTAAACTTATAATAACAATAGATATAATATAAACAGCGAAGTAACCCAATGAATAAGGTATCGGAATTGCGATCGAGAGATCGTGGGTTCGATTCACACCAATTGTACTACTAACGTGAACCCATTCCTAACACTAACATATAGCTTAGCTAGAGGGGTTAATAAAATACAAAATTATTTGTAACTCAAATCGCTGGTAATGAATCAGCTAAACGTATCTATTAATTAATAAAAATAACAAAAGCTCACTAAAATACTTGCAAATGTGTATGACGTCCATTGTCCTAATATTTGGCATAAACAAAAATGTCCGCTATCATAAAGATAATTCTTATGATAGCGGACATTTTAAGGGATAGTCCCGGATTAACAACTCTACAAAGTAGGCTTATTTATTTGTCAATGTCGTAAGGATATTTTTAAATCGAAATTTAGTTTCGTTTTTCAAATACATTTGATATTTATCTCAATTGACCTATCTTAGCAACGGCAACCTCTTCAATAGATTGCTGAGCACTGCAAATCTGTAAAGTGAAATGTCCCATTACGTGAGATTTGACACTAGGGTTCAATATCACAGGGACGACAAACGGACAGCCCATAAATTTTACTTAACCTAATACATATATTATGAAATTAATCATTACGCTGACTGGATAATTGGACCCAGCGAGTTCACGGCCCAATCAGGAACATCGATCATCCGTAACTGATTCTGTATCCGCTCAAAACATACGAGCGCTTAATAAGGATTATGAAAATGGATTTAATAACAGGATTTCGTTACGTGTATGTGATTTATTTTCTGTTAGTTACTTGACAAATGTTCAAATGTTAAATAATATAAACGCGACTATTTGGACAAATTATATTATGACAACATCACCATGACAGATGCTTTCTTTATATTTTTCTGTAATAAGTAATAAGACATACTGGCTTTTTGGCTAGAAAGAATTTGATTTGTTTTTATTATAAATGCTAACATAGAAGAAGAATCTTCGGTGGATGAAAAAAATCACTTGAATTGGTAATAAGTAAAGCACGATATTCCTGGCCTAATGGATCAATAAAATGAAAAATGTGAGTAGGGCTAGATTGGGTGCGACAGGCATAAATTAGGGGGAGTTTATTACTACAGAGTTGCACGCCTGATTGGAGAGGCAGAGAGTAAAGAAAACAATTGCAAGTTTGATATACCACTTTTGTCTCATTCCTTTCTATCACATTCTACTTGCACATTTGTTGAGGAATTACAGGTAGTCATAACGTGACATTTTTCTTATCCAGCTTGTACCATCTAACCTCTTCCATACCTGCCCTACATAATGTTTGTCAATTTCAATGCGCAAGAATAAAGTTAATAAAGAAAACAATATTAAACACAAATGAAAGAGATAAGTAAGTGTTGATTTGCTAATAAGCCGGTGTACCTATCCCTTCATTTCCCAAGAGTATCATAAGCGATGAAGGGACTGTATCAGACGCACCATACATACCTGTGGTATTAAGGCGCAGGTGATGATTATGGTATTACACCCCAAAGAATGTTCCGTGCCGTACTATACACGAAAGAACTTCAGTTTATAAGACATTAATGATTTAGTAAGTGCATTGTAGGCTAGCTAACCAAAACTGCCATGCTTTATTTTTACAAATTCTTGTCATCATGTTTACATAATTTAGAAGAGTACAGGCATTACACATGCATACATTTGCGAATTATATTTAGGTATCACGATCCAGGGTAGCTGCGAAGCCAAACTCAAAAACCTTCAAAATAAGTAGGCGTGTTACCGCATATATTTTACCGCTTGACCATAGACCACGTTGAAAAGGAAACGATTAAAATCTTATATAAATTAAAATAGTTTTCTTTTCATAAACCTGAAAGTGACTCTGGTAACGTTGTAGTTACTTGAACGCTGAACCGATTTTGTTAAAATTTGGTGTGAAGATAATTTCGACTACGAAGAAGGACATAAGCTGTCTCTTAATGTGAACGAACGTAATCGCAGGCGTCTGTTATTACTATGTATGCAAAATTTTGTAAAGATAATTGAAAATTTACGCGTACACCATTAAATTTCAAAATAACTTGGCTCATTATTGGCTGATTAATTATTCATATACTAAGTTAATACGTAGAAAATGTTGTATTGCATGAGATTCATACAGGCGAAGCCACGGTATGAATCTATGTATGACATAAATCAGTAAACTACAAAAGCTGATTGCTTTACTAAGCATTTCCTTAGTCACACTGTCGTCAAAACGTAATATAGAGACAACGTTTTATATCTAGCCAATGTTACTAGTGTTTGCAATGGAATGTGATGGGCTAATGGATATTGATAAATAGCAGTTACTAAACTTCACTTTTTAAAAGCAAAAAGTAGGTAGCAACAAACATGTAAACTCCATTTACAATAATCCATCATTAAATAACTTTTCATGTAATTTTTAATGGTTGATCCATGTTGTGTCAAGCTTGTTCAAGCTGTGATGAGAATATCTGATAATACTTGTATTTGTTATATATTTTACAAAGGACTATTACGAAAGAGTCTAATCGCCCCAAAATCTATTTAACTTGACAAGTTAGTCTACCTACGAGCGTTATAATGGTAGCGATAAATATAAAGAAGGCTTTCACACAAATATATTTAAGAGTTTTCTCATAAACACTTATAAATACGGTGACCCTCAGCCATCAATCACATGTTTGACCTGCACGAACTTATAAAGATATATAAACTACGCAGCAAAGGAGGGGTGAAATGATTGAATGGTATTAGGGCTTATTTGATGAATCACCAAATAAAAGTAGTGAGAATGTTTAATTGCTTACTATTTACAATACAAAGAAAATAAGATAGATAATTCTTAACTATACAAATGCATAAGTCAGTTATATTATACTGGAGACTTAAAAGTGAGCGAGAACCACGGGATCCACATTTGGGATGGTATTTCGTTCATACTGGAACGTGCCGGCTGGGGTAGTACCTCTTATCTACAGTCTGTCCTGGAAAGTCTAATACCTACAAAGGCTCCTCCATTAAATAGATTATTATTAAAAAAATTAATCAGTGTTAAAGATTGTATCAAACATCTACATGGTTGACCATGCATGTTTAAAGAAATTATTATATTATTATTGGATCAATATTTTTTTATATCTTACCGATCCAATACCGTTAGTTCTTACCGTCGTTTCTGAATAAATCGAGGTTTCTATTGAATAAGCGATTCTTTTTAATAACAGCTTAATATCAGAATTTTTAAAAATAAAATTAGATAGTACTAGTAGATTGTCTTTGCTTTGTATTTAACTCGATAAGGCATTAAAGAGAACTAGCGGTCGCCTAGTGGTCGAAATTCGACCATAATTGATTTAAATTTTAAGTATGATAGTTATTAAAGTTTTATTGTCTAGAACTTTACACTTATAATCTCAATTCATTTAGATTTCGATCTATACAGGTTAATTTACCTATCTTTTTCAAACAAATGATTATTTACCTAACTATACTCTTTAATTGACGATGTTCCTAAACTTGCTACTTTGTTTTCTTTTTTCTTTATTACATATAAATACGTAAATATATTATAATATAAATAGTATATATCATTCTAATCCGCCCAAAGGTTGCCTGTAAGATATTGCTGATATATTATGTCATTGTATATATATAACCATAGTTACTACGAACGCGATTCGACTGCGTGTGTCAAATGCATAGTTGTGTTATGTTTTATTTATAATTAAATGTATTTCTAATGCATATTTTACAAAAATATTAGGATTCGCCCTCCTTCTCCATATGAACTTTAACTGTGCCAAATTTCATACTCCTCCGTCCGCGCAATTTTCGTAAAAAGAGGTACAAAGTTCTTGCTTCAAATATTAATATATAGATATGCTTTATTAATATGAAAAGCTAACATACCATTTCAAAAGCTTTATGTATTATACGCAAAGCGTGCCGAGAACCTTTTAATGTTATTTTGTTATATACGACGTTATTACTAATAAAGAATACACTAAAAAGTAAAAGTTCGTTTGTGAAAACAAGATCAAAAATAACAACATGCTATATAACCAGTTACCGATTTTATTAAAACAGAAAGCTAATTCTTGTCGATAACCTATGGCCAAGGACCGAGAAGAGACCACTCCTTCTTAACTGTTCGATATTTTAATTATATCACGATACCTATTGAGAAAACTTTTAAATATTCGAAACCTTAACGAAATTAGGTAGAAAGATTTATTTTTTAATGTTGGTCAGATTTAGATAGATTATCACTTATCAGATCTTTATTTTAACAGCTTTAGTTTTAATTTTAATATCTTAGATAATATCTTGGTGATACTTATGCTTATGGTCAATTATAAAGTTGTTGAGTTTTTATAAAATGTTCAGTACCAACACATAGTACAGAAATAGTACACGTAAATGAGTTAATTTTCCCCTTTTATACGGGATCCAAAATATAACACAAATATGGCAATATGTGGCTGTAATGCACCTCTACTTTTAGATGAAATACAATTACATTGTAATCTTATAATCTCATCCATTGGACCGAAGATACCAAATATATTTTTAAATCGAGTTAGTACCATATATGCCTAACAAACTTTATTTAAATGAGCGCGCGGTTTCTTACTGGCTGTGCAGCAACCGTTACCTACCAATTAGCTGAGCGTACTATATCCGATTCGTGACGCACCGTTTAAGTAACAACCTTTGCAATGCATTCACAAACTAGACGTGGATTAAGACGATTTATCCGAATAGAACTTTGTTTAAAATACTTGTTCTACGAAATACGAGACAGGTTCAACGCTATTCGCCAAAGCTTTCTCAACTAGAGTATATCCCAGCAAGTCGTGTTTTTATCTACTTTACGACAAATGTTCGTATTCTACACTATAGAGAGAGTCTTTCGTGATAGATAATTTCTTGCTATTTCAGATCAACATAGAAGTCCTTGCATAACTATTTCCTAAGGTTGAATATTTGATATCAAAATGGAATATTTGCCTCTGTTGCAAGATTTTCCAATAAATTTCATTTTTCTCAGAACTTATAAAGTATAAATATTTATTATGTCTAAGGGTAGCTTCATAAGACGTTTTCTTAAATAAAATATTTCAGTTATATTTTCTTTTAGGTTGTAATTTATGAAAAGATGGCCAAGTTTTTATTCTTCGTCAGTTAACAAATAGGCAAGTTTTATATTACAGTTTCAGAAGAGGAATAATTATCAATTTGCGTTCGTTATTTAAACATAAATTACTTAGATAAGTTTTGTTGGTCGGTCTAGTGAGAGAAACGTTAACACAAAAGCAATTGCGATAATCCAGATTTCTATTGCTGGTCGGACAGTCTTCTATTCTAGGAAAAAGATACTCAGTAGCAAAAATAATAATAAAATTGTGATCAATAAACGCTAGCAGGCTTCTCGTAGGTAAACATTTGTCTAAGGCATCCGACGTTGAGGTTTATGTATTTTATGTTTTAACTAAAGTGGCGGTATGGTAGATGAAATTCTGATTAATTTATTTAAAGCACATAAAAAAGGCCATTTATTAAAATGAAAAATGTTTTGCTTTGAATAACGAAGAGCGCTCGCGGCAATAGAATGTTATTCAAGTACAAATACGCGCGTGTCTAAGTATAAAATTGTATTCGTAATAAAATGTTAAAGAAAATAATGAAAGTTATCGAGAATAAAATGACGCAGTCACTTCAATTGAAAATGGATCGTCACGTTTAATTTGAAATGTTGATACCATACAAAGGCCTTTTGGTATTCGATTTTAAATTAGCAGAAATGATTGAGAACCTAATTTTACTTAGAATAAATGTTGCCTTATGAACGAAAGGAACACGTTTGAATGATTTATGTAAGAGACTAGCAGCCCGCCTCGGTTTCGCACGGGTAGTACATAACCTTAAAAAATTATACACCGAAGCCTTCCTCATGAAGCACTATGTCTATTAGTGAAAACCGCATGAAAATCCGTTTAGTAGTTTTTGAGTTTATCGCGAACAGACAGGCAGACAGACGCGGCGAGGGACCTTGATTTATAATAATATATTTTTGAAACAGCAGGCCGCCGCAACTTGGCCGGACCATCAAGCCTTTCAAAGAGGCATATAAATACCTAGCATGATCGCATTAGTGCCCATTATCTGGTATGCAAAACTACAACAGTGATTGAAAGGGTCAGAATTACAAAATTGGTCACTTTGTGTTTTCTTCAATATTAGCAAACCGCAAAAATGAACATTTAATTTCATTCAAAACAAAACAGTACATTTTATTTCGTTTATGCCTACCAAACTTTCTGTCAAGCATAAAATGAACGAAATTCCTTACAGTATTTAATTATTAAAATAATGTAAAAGTTTAATATTCAACTTTCTACTTAACTGAAATTTTACGTATTTATTGACAACTTACTTCAATGAATAATTATAATATGCTTCATTGGATTTTATAACTAAAGATGTTATTGTTAACACTCAGCAAGCATTGACTACAAATAACAAAATAATTAAACTACTTTTTAATATAAACTAATAAATAACAGGGATAACTTTGGTTCGGATTGAAATTTAATTAAGCCTCTGTTAAGACTACAAGTCGTGGTGTTCCCGCCACAGTCAGACAATAAGTTAGCTAATTAGAGCTTCCTTCTTCTTATTCCTATTTAAGAAATGTATTATTGCGGTAGGATGAAGGTAAAATGTAGGGCATTATTAAATGACTAGACGTCCCCGTCGTTTCACCCGCGTTAATATATACCTTCCTCGATAAATAAGCTATCCAACAATAAAATAATTTTTCAATTCGATTCAGTTAGTTCCTGAGATTACTGCGTTCAACCAAACAAACAAACTCTTTAGTTTTATAATATTAGTATAGATATTGGTGTTATAAATTTTATCATAAACTAGATGAACAAATAAGTGTTTAGAAATAAAAACGGCTTGCTTCTAAACATTTTCAGTTGAATATATTCCACAATAAAACTAATAAATTTTACCGAGGCATTCTATACTTTAAGTTTGGGTCCTCATACCTCTGCCGAACGATCAAGGCATGGAATTCTCTGCCAAGGCACGTGTTTCCTTCTTCCTTCAATCCTGGATCCTTTAAGCGGGGCGTGAAAAAGCACCTTCTTAGGCAGTCAAAGTAGAGACTTCAACATCGCCTCGGCTGCTATGAGGACGATGTGGAGGCCACTGCTCTTAGACCACACGACTGCTTACCATCAGGCGGAGTGTGGTCATTTTGAAGAGCAAAATAAAAAAATAAAGTAATCTTAATGGTCATACGTGTATGGTATATCTACATTATATATTGTTATTTATCTTAATAGAATTTATCTTAGACAAACAAACAATTACTACTTATTTGATTGAAGGTACTAGTCGTCTATTTCCTAAAGACAAATTAATTAGATAATCTCAGACAACATATAAATCACTGATAGAAAGTACCAAGACTACATTTATCTATACAAAGATACTGTAAAGACTGGTATGTTTTTCATTATTAGGTCTGGATCGATAAATTTCGTCGACTAAAATTGTGAGATCCTAATATGTGAGTTAGTAAATAAACTTATCAAATGAAATCCTATAACTTTCACATTAAAAGTAATATCGTGTGATTGACAAATGACCCATAATTTTTACTGAACTATAAAATAAGACTTGATTTCCATGAAAGCAATTTTAGATTTACGATCCTTCAAATTACATGGACTCGCTGGGTTATTAGGGCGAACATGCAAAGATGCGCACCATCAACTTTGATAGACACAGAAAACTGATCGACGATGAATCAAACAGAATAGGAAGTCGGATTGAGACAGTAAATATGTGTTAAAAACATTTTTGTTAAATCGCATAGTTTACTAACATCATAAAGTTGAAAAACCGACGCATTTAAACTAGTATTATAATGAGGTAAATCTTCAGAGGGTAATCTGAAATGCCTGAAATTATCCTAAAATTTAACTTTCTCAAATAAATAGCAACACTATCCCTGAGTAATGTAGAGTTTTAGCGAAACCTTGGGCAGCAGCTAACTATATATTTTTCTTTTCTTGAAAAGACAGCTTCTACACTAGGAATAATTAAGAAAGTATTTCCTTAGTATGCTGTCCAATGCACACTTTATATTGCGAAAATGATCGGTCTGAGAAGTCTATTCTCAGACCGATCTATTTCGCTTACAAATATGTTTAAAATTGTCACCCACATATAATTCAATCAGTCAGTCTTAGAACTACACTTGGGTGCAATGAAATCGCACACAACACGTGAACATTTTTAAAAAAATAATATTTTTTGTTTTTTTATTTCAGGAAATACATTTATTTTTAATAGGAGATTAAAGGTTATTTAAATACCTATTTAGTGATAACACATAAGCGGTAATAAGTTTACCTTAATGTCGAAAAAAAGACAATAACAAATTCATCTTTATTGAAAGATTTTTGCTTAACTAACAATGTTCGCAAATTGGGAATTAATTAAAAAAAACACAAAATTACTGGAAAATAAAATATTAATTAGAAGTGTTGCCCCCTCTTGCCCGAATAACAGCTTGATATCGGTTTTTCATAGATTCTATCAAGTGTTTTATAAAGTCTTGTGACATAGCATCCCATTCCTCCTTGAGCGCGTTTTGTAGGTCCTGAAGATTGGCCGAAGCAATATTTCGGCCCCTTATTCTTCTTTTTAAGTCATCCCACAAGTGCTCGATCGGATTAAGATCCAGGCTCCGAGCTGGCCACTCCATCACGGGATACCCACCTCTTGCAAGTATTGTCGTACTATAGCAGCGGTATGGTGTCTTGCATTGTCATGCATAAAGAGAAAGTTCTCTCCAATAAAATTTATTTATTTATTTTGGGAAAACAAACAGATACATATAGTTCTTAATTAAATAATGTAAAGAAAAGATGGTGGTAAGTATGTAACTCACAACGTTATCCACACGTTAATACAATAAGTATTTCGAACTTAATTGCATGCGAGCATATATAACTAATCAAAATTACAAAAAAACTATGTCAGTAAAAGATAAAAAATTATAATGGTATGAAATAAAGATAAAGATATTGAATTAAAAAGAAAGGAAATTAATTAACAATTCAAATTCATCAAAAAATTACATTTATATAAATACAAAGCTATGTAACATCAGAAATCCAAACAATTATAAACTAACAAATAATAGCAACATTCAATAATAATTAAAAAAAAAAAATTAATAATGATCTTATCCAGATCTAGGAACACATCGTTATAATTTTGCGTCAAATGGTACGACATGTTCTTGAAGAACTTCCTCTATGTACTGCTGATATGTTAATTCTCTTGCATGTCGCCCAATATTGGCCCCAGCTATAAAGACAAGCTCAGTTTTAGCTTCGAGTGAGATACCTCTCCAGAACATGAACACGAACCACCGCCGTAAGCCACACGTTCGGTAACGCAACACTGGGAAAATCTCTCTATATGCCTTCCTCGTCCATCATTGGCATGAAGACACATCCTGCACTCATCTGAGAACAGGACTGCTCTCCATTGATCGGCTGTCCTGTGTACATATTCTTGTGCAAATCGAAGACGGGCCCGGCGATGAGCTGGCATCAGTTAAGGACCATTTGCTGACCTATGCGCCTTCAGACCTTCTTCAGCAAGTCTTTTTCTGACTGTCCACCGGCTGACGTCCACTTCACGCATCTTTTGAAGATGATGTGCAAGATCAACGGCAGTCAGACGACGATTTCGCAACGCCGTCGTTACGAGAAATCGGTTGTCGAGCTGTGTTGTAGCTCTGATTCGACCAGATCCTCGTCGTCGTTTATAGGCACTAGTCTCCCGATAGTACTGGTACACACGGCGAACTGAATATTGGCTGATATTTAGCTGTCGAACTACAACACTCTGGTTCTGGCCCGCTTCAATTAGAGCAACGAATTGAGTGGCTTTTTCCGGAGTAGTATCCATTTTCTTCAGATGAATGCAACTGTAGTCAAGAGACGTCCTTTCAGGTTGAGCGTTGAAATGCAAATGATGACGTTTTACTCAAAACATGCCTTTTTGTACATGCAATTAGTCTCGCAAACTGCAGTGAGCTAAGTGAGCAATTTTGGGGTTTGTTGTTGTCTTTTCTTTTCCGCAGTAAGTTAAACTTATCACAACTTATCTGGTATCACTGTATAGGTATTGAAATAACCTTCAATTCCATATTAAAAAATACATATTTCTTCAAATAAAAAGAAATAAACAATATTTTCAAAAAATATTCACATGTGCGATTTCATTGCACCCAAGTGTATAAGTTAGGTTTAACACTGTTGATGATAATTCTCGGTGACTACCAATAAACCTACAGAATTGGTGCTCTGGAGATATACCTTCATGGATTCTAAATGTAGTAAGTAATGATGAATAATATTAATTCGTATAAAAGACGTTTCCAATAAAGGAATTTTAGATAATGTATAGTGCAACTTAGCAAACAGCAAACGTGTCCAAGAGTATCAAAAACTTAGATAAGCATGTTAAACTTTTTGGTGGGGCTACAGGATTTAATTCAACGTGGGTTTTATTTGACTGCACGGATGGCGTATTGGTTTAAGTGATCGCCTCGCCACTGCCACTGCGCCAAGTGTTGTGGGATCCACAAATGGTTGTCTGACTCTGGATGTTCTTTGTGACCGTTGTTTGAATGTTGACAAAGTCACCCGCGGTACAGGAATGAATACAAATGCGGTAATCGTTTTTTAAAAGATTAACTAAGATTACGATTAACTTTACTGTACTAAACAAGTTGCTACAATATCTTTAATAAATATTATTCTCATAAAGAAGAAGATTAAACAATTGGATTACAAGTAAATCCAGTTTTCATGTTAATAGCGTAATAAACTTAGCGAATATTTTCGATAGGAAACTGTCGATGCACGGCGTCGGGCGAATATCGATAGGAATAAAAGCACACGGTAAAGCCTGTCTGGCGGTTCTAAGCCATCTTAATGAAACTGTCGAAGCGGCCAGCCCGCTCGGCAAATGCGATTTTTGCTGCCAATGACCAATTTTTGTTGCCCTTAGACCTTTTCAAGGCTTTTGATTGGAGCGGTTTTATAGTGCTTCGTGAACTTTTTATTTTTTAAGTCTTTTGGACCGGGAAATGAACTAAAAGTAAAGAAAGAGCTGTTTATATAAGAAAAAGAAACATGTTGATTGGACGGTATTTGCCTTCAAAAACCTTCTAATCAAAAGGGCCAAGCAATCGTATCGACTGCAATCATGAAACATTCGTAAATTGTAAACTTTCAAAGTATTTTATGAGGCAATGAAAATTTAATCTGGAAAAGGGAGCGCGAGCATAATGAGCGACAGTGGATCGCAATTAAAGGCAGAAACGAGCTCTGACCTTTCGCTGCGTACACAATTTAACGATAAAATACCCACTACAGCAATCACAGGGTTGAAATAACTTTTTGTATCATTTTCAGTGAATAACGGTCGGATCCATCATTAGTGGCTATTCTTCGGTTAATGGTTCCAACCACGCTTTGTGCCTATTATTTGCGTATTCGGATATATTTCACCGTTGACCTGCTCTTTATAATGACGAGGGGCGCAAATGAACAATTTAACATGTTATTAGTCAATATAGGAATAACCTATGTAGTATATTTACACCTAAAATTAAATATACGGAATTATTATGTTCTTAAATTTATTCCGATGCTTAGCAAAATTGAACATCTTTTACGAATATATAAAAACTTCAGAATTTCTTTCTTATAAAGTATATTTACTACTAAGTTTATTTGTACTTATCTCGATGTTGTCATTAGTAATCCGATCTTCTAGTCTATTTTCAATTGTTTCGTAATTGTAAACAGCTATCCCGAAAACATTTTAAGTATTAAAGTTAAAGAGCACGATCAATAGATCGTTAATATGGTCACTATTATTCAATCAAATGGATTGCATTAAGGAAGAAAGAGAGATAACACTCAATCAAGCAATTCATGGCCTGTAGTAATTCTTTATTGTGTTCTTCAAATGTCCAATATCTAATGTCTTCGAACCACAAACTTGTTCGAAAAGATACATTTCACCTAAGAATGTGTACAGACGCCAAACTTTCCAGTAAATGTATTGAAGAAAACGATGTTTGAAACAATTTCAAAACTTAATGAAAATGTTTTCATATTTTTCGGGAACGACTGCCAACATACATAGTTAAATCATTTTGAGGTGAGAACTATATATTGTTTGAGAATAAGGGTGAAAACTAAACTATGTTAAAAAATCCATGGGAAATGAAGTTGTCAAAAGAGCCATGAAATAAAGTGTATTTCTACGAAACTAGCTGAAGAAATGTCCAGAAACAGGTTGTGTATACCCCAGGTAAATATATAAAAATATATACTGCAATAAACAACAACATAATTAGCTGTTGACGTCATCTACTAGCTAAGATTATGATGATATCACCACGCAATCTAGTAATATTGTTGGTCAAAAACATGATTTTAATGTTTGAAAGAGTAGAAAGAAACGTGTTTTAGGTGACTTCATGCTACTCTAGTTAACCAGAAACAAAAAACATCCTCAATGCAATATGTTAATCGTCTTGTCTGTCGAAATATTATCAATAACGATAACTTCGTAAAAGCGTAAAAGCAGTATTTTTTGAAAACCATGTTTAAGCCACGGCAGTCAGCCTCCCTCAAAACGTAACATGAATATATAATATTCTACCACATACACACAACACTATCTAGCCCAAACTAAGCAGAGCTTGTACTATGGGTACTAGACAATGGATAAACATACATATATACTTTTTTTTTTTTCGTAAATACATACATATTATACATAGAAACACCCAGACCAAGACAAACATCCATGTTCATGCACACAAATATTTGTCTTGTGCGGGAATCGAACCCGCGACCTCAGGCGTGGCAGTCGGTTACACTAACCACTACGCCATCGAGGCCGACGAAGAAGGCCGGTGAAGGTCAAGGATTCAGCAAAAAGTGTTAGGTCGTAATATTCCGTCGTTTATGAGATAGGAACCGTATTCGATGGGCTATAAATAGACGGCTTAGGCAGGTGAGGTGCGAATGAGTACGTTCAGTTCAACCCTTGAGAATGAAAAGTGACGCCGTAAGATGATACTGCGCGGTCGTAATGGAGCTGAGGTGCTTCACATTTATATTTATAGTAGTTTTGTACCAGCTAATAAGGCTATAGCTGAGCCCTGCTGTGATTCATACGGTGCTTAAGTTATATTCAAAGCTTGTGAAGCAATCCTTTTATGAAATGATTATGTAGTGAGCTTTGATGGAAGATTTACAGGTACTTTTCCAAGTTTGGTCAATAACTAATTTATAAACGTAAATATCAATGATGTTGTAAAAATATATGTAGCGTACGCATACACGTGCAAGTTAGATGTTTAGGTATAACAATTATATTCCATAATATATAAAAATAAATTTTAGTTTATCGGCTTATTAGTTCTTTTCTTATGCATCATACTATAAGACTGTGTTTATATTATACATCCACTTTCATCATGTAGCGAGTTCAAATGCTGAACTAAGCTAGTATATTTCATAAGGATATGCACAATTATAACTCCTTAAGGACACGTAATATTATCAGCAAAAGACGCTTGGTCTTACCGCCCTTGACCCTTTGCGCTGATACCGCAACGACCTCTCTGATGTTGTAGTAAACAATCACTGCAGCTTATAAACGGACGGTTCATAAGTTACAATAAGGTATACCTACGCTGTATGCTTATGTGACACCTTACTGGTGAAAATGACAAATACATATAGTACTTATAATGTTGTTACCTGGAAAGATCTAACTGCTAGTTGTGAGAGTCCGTCGACGTAAGGGCCGAGGACAGCGTGCTCGCGCACGCGCAGCGATCGCCGCGTCGTTTCGGGATCCAGCAGGTCATGCACACGTTCGTTGTATATCTCCATGTATGACACTTCCACCTGGTCAATTAAACATTACCATGAAATTAAAGTGTGAAGAATATTATGTATGTATTTTTTTTAAGACCTAAAACTGGGGACTATTTCTGTCATACGCGAGGGCCACGAAGCATACCCTCTAAAGGAATACGCTCAGCACGGCAAGGGCATTAAGCGTCAGAAACAAATGTATAACCCAACGCAATGGAGTGAGCATATATTCATTTGGAACGATATTTATTGACCCTCGGGTTAGCATAGCGTGCAAAGTGTAAGTGGCAAAGGCAGAGGCAAATCGATTGAAATATGTCTTAAGGCTTTAAACGGCATCGTGATTGAAGGGGCTGACTTATATGTATAATTCTATCTACTCGCTAAGTTCAATCATAAGAGCTAAGTTGATCAAGTGAAATTATTAAGTCTAGACTTTGGCTTATGAAGAAGCCTGACTTTATGACATTGAAATAACACTCATATTATAATTGGCTCTAGTTTCCTTTAAACGTTAACTATGATCTTACATCTAAAATACAAGCCAACAAATAGGTTAAAATATCTTTGCACCTTGAAATTTCTCTGAAATTACTTCATAGGAAGTCGTACATTCAAAGTATAAACCTGAAGATGTCTAAATGGTACAAAATTAACATTAGGCCCATTAATTCGACCGCCCAGCAGTTACGTTAATAACAGCTATAAAGAACACAGACGGACTGATTGCGAGCCCATTACCTGAAACCATCATAATAACACGTGGCTATTAGGTGACCACGCCACTTGACGATATTGCAAATTAATGAACAGGGGTCTGAAATACCGTACGAGAGCTAATTATTATGGTCGTGAACCGGCTGTACTTGATACATATAGGTACAAATTTTATATTACACCATAAAATTAATGATAAGGGTTAGTAATATAATATTATTATACACTTCAATAATTATAAATGGTTGTTTATGATTCCCCTTTACCATAACTTTGTTTTAATTGTCTTTAATACATATTCTGAAATAGGATTCATTAAGATTGAAATATCGTTCAATCAATACTTAATATGATTATGAAAAAGAGATGTGGATACTCTAGTGTTAAAGTTTATCTATGCCTATAGTCTAGTACGATTTATAACAGAACATACGGTCATTAAGTCAGGGTAACAGGCTTCACTAGCAAAAAATATCGTTTGCATAAAATCTACGTGTTCAATATCGTACGTTTAGTTTAGATTATTATTCTGTCAAGTCTTAGAATAGCTGACATAATTGAAAATCTATTGTGTCTGGCCACCAGTGTGCCACTGGGACACAATAGGTTAAATTAATAAGTACTAATTAGATACACGCAAAATATACAGAGGTATAACATTAAAGAATTAAAAGTATTGAATGTATGGTGTAACATTATCGGCATTACGCACAAATATAATTTTATTGGTGTGTCTTATTACCCTATCTTAATTATAGACTGTATACGTAGCACGTAAAAAACATTGTACCTTGTAAGTGAGAGCTGGTGACTGTTGCCTTGCGATTCTTTCGAATAAAGAATCACAGAGCCGGGGTATAATGCCGCCTTCATCAGCCCCCGGCGAGCCCATCATCGTGTACGACTTCCCTGAACCTGGACAGAAAGAAACAGAATAATTAGACACAAAAAAATAACCGACTTAAAAATAGATGAGGTTCTCGATCTGACGCGTATATATGTATTTTTTAATTGGGGTTTTGGTATAGCCTTTTAAACTAACTTAGTAGTAGTCTAATATACAGATTTGGGCACCAGCAAGTTGCAATAGACTAGTCCTATATAACGTGGATTTTAACAACATCAGCGAATTGTACGTGCAATATGACACTACTGTCTAATTATTCGGTGAAAACAGGTGCGCTGTTATGTTATGAAAGAATATAATTTGTTATATGTGTATATAATATTAGTATTAAGATTAAAACCATATTTTTACACATCTAAGGTGGCAAACAAGCATACGGCCCAACTGATACTAAGTGGTCACCGTAGCCTACGGAAGCTTGCAACATCAGTGGCATCACTTGCGCGTTGCCGACCCTTTAGGAATGGAAGAAGAGAAAAAGGAAGTGGGTAGGAAAAGGAGCAGGAAAGGGGAAAGAGGGTGATTGGGCCTCGGGTATATTATACAATAATTTCTATGTATTCAGATTACTATTTAATAGTCGCACCCTAAGTCACTGACCCAACGATTTCCAGTAGGCCAAATTCACGTATTTAAATATGTTTACTTGCAGTGCAGTTGCAGCTAAGTTTCGATCAAAACAGCTCTTTTCGTATTCACATAATTTTGACAGCTGATGTTTCAGATACAAAATCCGACGTAAAACTTAACTGCGACTGCATACGGACTGCATCGAAACTCGATCGGTGCGTCGAGATATTACGTGAATTTGGCCTACTGTCTAACTAATAATACACTTTATTAGTATTAATATTCCTGAATATACTCGGCGGGTTAGGCAAAGGTCACATCACAGTGTCATTTTGTCAGTTATTGGTCTCACGTCCGGCAAGCCTATTGCTATTTATTGGGTTCATTTCCAGACTCTTTACTGTTATTGGAGATTTGCCTGCTATAAAAGCTCAATTCAACAAATTGGTAGGTCTATGGATCGAATCCGTTATTCATAATGGTCAACGACAAAAGCTTTGTCACTTACACCAACTAAACTACCGAATTAGTCAGATATTTTTACTTAGATATATTTCAATTAAAGATGAAATTAAGGGGTCCTGCCAAAATTATTTACTATTTTATTAGATCCAGCGTTTATGTGCATCTGTTTTGCAGAGTTCACTGCGACAAGTAACAGTGGGACTATATAGAAGTGTTTATTGCGTAGTGCTCGTAAGATATAAAACGCTACAATTCTGTCTCCTAGAACTGAGAACAGTGCTGAATGTACCAATAAAGTGAACATTAAATCAAATTTTATTGGTCCTTTGAAATTAAACTACTTGTTACGCATTCCATTGCGTTATTTTGTTTACAACTTTTCTGCAGTGACACAGGATATAAATAGTTTTGGATGACATTTAGATATATATACAAATTGTTGTATATTGCTGAGGAAATACCTATAAAATGTCAAAATGTGCTTTACATATTTGCAGAAATGTAATCAGTACTATAAACGTGCGAAGATAATGTTTTAAAAACTATACACAACATTGTGCACGTAGCCAATCCTTTAAGAAAAGAATAGATGCAGTAGCCAGCGAAAAGGAAAAGACCGCACTAGACCGAACTATTTCATTTACAATTTTATGTCTACACTTTTTATTGTTGAGTCTATCCTCATCACAAAGATCAATTTCAAGATTGAAATAAACAACGTTTGTGTGGTACCTCGCAAAGAATTTAACTACATTTTATAAAATCCAATGTATACCTACATACAAGTAGTATTTTATATTTTATGAAGCAATATTCTTCAATAAATAGTTCAATATAATATGCACGTTTTCACCATGAAACAGGTGGTAAACACAGTTTGACAATCCAATTTGTTTCTTCCAATCAATTTGAAACGATTCGCATGGCAGACGTAAAAGCGACTCGTTTGTAAACAAATACTCAACTTCATATTTTTTATTATAGCAATTTAAATCATAACACAAAGAATTTAAAGTCCAATTTTGCTATGTAGAGTTCAGTTCTAAAGAACTGACACTAAAGTTAATAAATAGTCCTTATTTACTTTAAACAAGATTTCAAACTATTGATGTTAGTTGAGCATACAGCGCGCTTCTGATAGTACTATCTTCTATAGTACTGTATAAGTATATCTCGTGCATTGCCAACAATATAAGAAACTGTTTGGCCCAATAGCGCAGGGTCTGTTTAAGAAGTTTTGTCTCTATTTACCACGGGAATACAATACCGTCTAGCAGTAATCTTTTAAGGAATCAATAGGCAATCAAAAGGTATTTATTACCTTTTAAATACTTAATCACGAATAAGACCCGTTACTTAGCATTGTATTAAGTACAGATGTGTTCAAATCGCGAAATCCTAAAATCCTTTATTTTTAGGAAAGCTTCAGTTATTAAGAGATTTCTCGGAGTCCGACGTCTAATACCTTAAATATACATTATACCTACTGAATCAAATACCATCTAATACCTACTGAAGATGCAATGTATGCCTTAAGCTTGACAATCAGTACCATTGTGTACGAAAGCCTGCTGTAGATTTCTCTAATGCGTTCTATGAATGAAACCGTGACCGATCGATTTGTTTTAGCTGTCTGTGCGCTATCACTTATAGCGCTCTACACTTCTACAAATGTACCTAATATAGTGTATCGCGCAAATACAAATCGCATAACGTTGTTTCTCCTTAGGTAGCATCTTCATTTTATGTAAGTTTGTTGCTTTATTTTTCATTTTATACGGATATTTTAGGATAAGTTAGGATATTCTACGATTCATTGAAAATGTGATCTTTATGGTTATTGTCACGCGTTATTTCTAAAGCGGTATTAATTATGCAAATATACGGCAAGAAACTCACCGCCATCCGTTACATAAAAATATATAAGATATGACTATAACACAGGATTTATATCCCAGATAGAGAGGTGTGTATAACAACCACATTCTGCCTACTTAGAGCTATTAAGAGGCATTTTTCCATAAAGGGCAAGCCCATTGCCGACTACCGAACACATTTCGAAACACCGCGTCGTACCGATACAGAGAATATCTAACAGACAAGCAGAATAACACTTTGCCCGACTTGACAAACGAGACTTGAATGTCAAGCTCAGCAATAACAACAACGTATAACATGTAACATAAAATATATATCAATTGTAACTGTGAATAACAACCCCGCATAATATTTGAAAGTGGCCTAATTGAAAATTAGTTGCTCTGAATCGAAAACAGGAATAATTAAAACGAATAATAACAGCCGAATAATAAATCATTGTTATACTAGTTGAACAAACGTTTGTTGTTGAATCGCGTTTGAATTTGTTTGTTATCTCAAGTCCAGAATAATTTCTGCGAACAATTCATCTTCAGATAGTAGCTTACGTTCAAAACAATATGAAGCTGGCTCTGTAGTCTGTCGAGTTTACAACAACTCGCTGCTTGTACAGATTATTATTAAACATCAAAATGTGAAACGTTACGAGAACATTGATGTAGTTTGGTTGGCAAACAATAGTAATGTAATTAAGCTGGAGAGAAAAGAATAACCTTTAATGTAATATTTCTGAAAATGCTCATTACTTTACAAACAATATTGCCTTTGAAAACAGTTTTATTAACTAAAAAGGTGGGATGGGTTTATTATGAAATATATTTGATTCGGGCTCCGATACTGGAACTAGTAAGTATCTAATTATTATTTTAATATACATTTTAGTATAAAATAATAAAGAAAATATAACGTATCGAGACAAGGGATAGCATATAATTATGTATATTCCTTAGCGGTAAGTTGTCATACCCTGACTACATAAAGGTGAAAAATGCCATCAACAGAATGAAGACTAGTTAAAACGTCCAATACCACTCGAACATCACCATCTAGTGGTCCATATGACCCAAGAGACTAAGTTTAAATTTATTTGAGATGCATAATTCTACGTAAAAACTGTCTCTCTGAGCTTCATTCATATTGTGGATCAGATTTAAAAACACGCAGCACTTGTGTGTAATTAAAATTATTTGTGCTAGAACTACCCTTTTTAACAAACAATAAAATTTACGCGTTTATGTCATAAGATAGACTTATATTCAAAGTCATAAAAGCGTTAAAGTTATGCAAAATACATTAACAAATACGTCTAAGTTACTTAGCTAGGATGTATTAACTAATAGGTGGCCCTATTTCTACGTGCGTGTTGTGTGTATTAGGTTTGCGTGTGTAGTGAAAGTGAATGGTGATAATGGACGACACTGGCTTTAATTCATGATACAATGGCTCCTCTAACTTCTCTATATATTGTTCAAGGATCAAATCTCTGTTGATTTGATCCTTGAACAATATATAGAGTCGGCGGATTTCATAAAATGCTTACATTCCGCGACCAAATTCCTAATAGATCCCATGGTCTGCTATATTAGAGCCGATATATAATACACTTTCAAAGAATACTAGATTAAAACTTTCCTTATCAATATCAAGCAAGTGTCGAGTTTCTTACAAGTAAATAACTTTCGCTTATGATACAAACTGTAGTAAACTTGTGTGGAACATTAAACATTTATCTTGGCTGACAGTAAATAAAGACGTATCAGGCGTAACGGTATATAGGCTCGGCGCAATGTTGTATCTTAGTATTAATGTCTGATTGTTGGTGTATTTTCCAGTCTAAGACACCTTATTAATCCATATCACTATATAATAGGTATCTAGTAATATAGATTTATAGGTTCTGCATTTGAATAATACGAATATATATATATATTTCTATTGCATAACCGCATAAGATAGGAGAAGTCAAACATGTGTTGACATATATATACAGGTGTCATCATAACCTGCTAGGTACTTCTTACGACCTATAATCTTGTCCGTTAGTAGTAGTCCATAATACATAAGTTACTAACAGATTTTTTTACTGTATTCCTACTACTACGATAGTCATGGGGAGCAGGAGTTACTCACAATTTACTAGTAATTTTTATTTTATTCCGTGGCGTTTATTCAATGCTGACCAATGAACTCTTTACGAAGATTACCTGTATAACAATTATTATCATGATGGTTTTCTCGTTAGGATAACGATATTTTGCCTTTCTTGATGTCATTATCGTACAAGCAATAAAAAGTCGCATCACTATCACATATTTCGTTTGATAAGTCATCCCTACACGCAATGTCAAAACGCACACTTCATTTCTCATTACTCTGAGACACGATAATATCAAAACTCTTACACAAGTATCGCAGTTTCGCTATCTTATTTTCTGCACCCCTAGTTTGATACGTAGAGTTTTTCACTGTCACTCATAATGTGATTCGCAGAGGAAGATAAGTTTGCAAACTATAAGTTCGCCTATATTGATAAAGCGACGGTGTACTTTAGGTACATTGACAGAAGAAAATTAGAACAAGTCTCGGAAATAATAAAGAAATCTCCGGAACTCAATGATTAACTAAGCTGTTTACAGTATCTTGGCAATAAAAGAGAGAATGTTCCGTATCGTCTGTATCGTCCTGAACGTTTAAGAAGAGGTCTCATAACCAAGACGTTAATATAAAATGAGCCTACATAGATGCGTTACAAAGGGAATGCTGAATGGTAAATCGCAGAGGGCGCTGGGGGAGTATTCAAACCGCATTCTATAGTGCGTCTGTAACGTCAACAGTTACCCAGTAATTACAACCGGCGGCAAGGTTTATGCTTCGTTACCACAATATGCAATTCCAAGTCTTTAGTAGGATTAGAAATACTTCTTGTGATGTTAAGAAATGCATGTTTGTTGTTGTGAAACTGTTTATGTGCAAACTACAAAGTAATATAAGACGTGCTCTGCTTTAATACGAGCTTGTAACCATCTCAGCTGTAACATAACTCTGAACTGAATTAAGGAATACATTGTGTTGTGCATATACCATTTATCAGAAAGATTCGTGATGAAGTTCGTAATTTAATGTCACTAAATTCTTAAAGAGATTTATTAGAAAACACTACAGAACTACTAAATTAGACTGATGTATGTTGTTGACGTATATTACGACATACACACTTAATATACGGCACTAATAAGTAAGTGAAGTAGTTTATTTATATTTACTCTTGTTTTATATTTATCAAAATAACCATTATAGGTACCTATGTATGTAAATGAGAAACTTCTTTTAACTGAACTGAATAACAATAAGCAACCTGCCTAAATGTATTGTTAATAAAATCTTCGAAATATATTAACTTAATATTGTCTTCTGTTTACGCGAATGTTATCCGTATATAGTAGTTTAATTTCAATATATTAACTTTATAAATGATACGGGCTCGAGCAATATGATAAATAAATATATAACTGATACAAAATTAGAACTCGTTCTTCTCATATCTGCCGAGATGTATAGAAAGATATTACTTCCTTATAAGATTTCATAATAACTTGACTTTTCCGGAGAAAGCATACATGAAGAACTTGATGAGAGTGAAGTGCGAGAAATATGCCAGGACCTATTCCATACTGAGAACAAGCATGACACCTACATGTTCTTTATATATATTTCTAGAAGTTATTTTTCCGAGTACATGCGTTTATTCTTATTGAGGCATGTTGAAAGAATACATTAAACAAACACTGTCACATTATAAAATGTAAGGAAAAAAAGTAAAAGCACTTCTTGTCGTCAAATGGAAATGATAGTAGACAGACAAGAGAAAGAGCTACTCAATAGAAATGAAATATAATCTAAAATTATCTTTCTTTTAAAACTGAATAAGTAATGCCTATAAAAAGGCTCTTTAAAATTATCATACTACTAGATTTTGCCCCAGGCTTCGCTCGCATAAATGTAGGTTAGGTTAAGTTAAATTAGTTACACTATTTTTTTCTGGATGAAAGGTACACTATGTTTTTTTTTTCCTGATAACGTGTACGCGAAATTTTATGATGTTCTGTCGAGCGGTTGAGGTATGAAAGCGTAAGAAACAAACTCAGATTCGCTCGCATTTATAATATTAGTTAGGATATGTCCTTTATTGTATATACTATATATCATTGAGAGGTTTGGCAAAGATGTATGTAATTTTGTGCCAGCTCCGTTTAGGTGCCGAACGTGACAGAGAGCAAGCCTATAGCGCTTTTGTAGTGTAAAAATAGTATTACCGTTCGAAGCTCAAAAGAAAATAAGAAAGGCTGCAACACTTTCCCTTGTCGAAGAAAAATGCCTTCGTCTAAATCTCAAGCCTAACCCTCGTCCTCTTTTATAGGAAATACCGTTTGTAGGAAAAATAAAGGTGGCCGGTGCGCCGAAGACTTGTTTTTTTTATTTAGGAAATATGTATATGAGTCAAGAAATCTTAGAATTTTTAACACTGTAGGGCTTAAAATTCAAGATAAAGGTAGTACCACTGTGCCTAAAGCGTGTTTTTTGGAAGAAAATTAAAACAGTGAGTACTACTGACTTAAACATATAATATGAGATTCATTTTGAAAGCGATAGGCTACTGGGAGAACGTTCGATTGCTACACAGAGTTCTCGATTTCAATCCTAATCGTTAATAAGTTTTGACTTTTCGAAGTCATATGCGTTGTAAATAATTAGTTATCGCTTGCTTTAACGATGAAGGACAAAAACGTGAGTGAACCTGCATGTCTGAGACTTCCCCATAATGTTCTCGAAGTCGCCGATCCGCTGTGGGTCAGAGGCCAACGGGGCAAACTAAGACCCAGCCCTTATCACACTGAGAAGTGCCCAGCAGTAGGACAGTTTATATAAGGGCTGAACACAGTTCCAAAATTCGTACTGCTACTGGAAATTGCTTGAAACACAATAACACTTTGCCCGATCTAGTTATCGAACCCGAGACCACACAATCGGCAGTCGCGTTCCCTCCCGTTACGCAACGCAGTCCATGCGGCAGTCCTTGTAATAAAATATTTCACAAAGCACATTATATAAAAACAGTTACACACACAGGAATATTATAATCCATTATAATCCTTGTAAATATCAACATTGGAATAATACGAGTTGAAATATGTTGTGTGTATTGTACTATCTGAATTAAAAACTCTGTTTGTGTAGGTATATTGTATTTAAACATGAGGAAATACATTGTATATGTAATTTATATCGATGTACTCAAAACTGATTGAATTGTCAGAATAATTTGCACTGAAAACTGTTAATAAATGCAATATTTTATGTAAGAATGGTGCAGCAAGTTGTTTTAGTGATCACTCTATTATTACATATGAGTCAACAGTCAGACAAAAAGTCAAAAATCATTGATTCGTTTAGGTCACAAAGTAACACATATGAACGTTAAGGTATTATACAAAGTGGCGCAAAACGTATCACATTAAATAATATACTGCCTTAAGCTGGTTGACATAAGACGGTTAACATAAACAAAAAAACCTATTTGCGCAGAAATTATGACTACAATTAGTAAAAAAGCAAATTGTAGAATGATAA
This sequence comes from Catocala nupta, assembly GCA_963675205.1. Classification (NCBI taxonomy): domain Eukaryota; kingdom Metazoa; phylum Arthropoda; class Insecta; order Lepidoptera; family Erebidae; genus Catocala; species Catocala nupta. The sequence continues at coordinate 21,133,771 of OY776080.1, forward strand.
TTCGTACGAGGCAATTCTTTGCAATTGTCCGTTAGTTATTACGTTGCTAGTAGAAACCTTCCAGCAAAAGGTTACGGAGTAACTACAAAAAAGGATATCCATCACAAAATAAAGATTGCGGGCAATCTTTGATAGTTAATCTGAGTTAAGATGAGTTAATCTGAAATACTGACAAACGCTGATAAAGGACTAGACTCATAGGATCTGATAATGTACACAGCGTGACCAGAATGTAAACAAAAAACAAAACGCATACTCCCAACAAACATAACGCGGAACACATTTCTCACTCGTTTCGAAATCAGTGCGGAATACCACAGGAGCCTTCCAAATAAATCACAAAACAACAAAAGGACGTTACACCATGGATTACGGTGTTGAAACCTCTGAAACATCGTCCCGCCATAACTCTCTCGGACCGTTCGCTGTAGGAATGTCAACTTTTATTACAACGCCTACTCGTATGCGCCGATAGACATTTTGTAGGAAAAATACACGCGACCGGTGCCTTTTATTGGTGGCCTGGTATTTTTATTTTTACGAATATATGGGTCATGCAACGTGGGCATTTATTAATTCTGTACTGGTATCTTCAATAAAAGAATATTAGTAAATGTATTGTATTGTAATCTGTATATAGCAATATCGGAATAATTCGATTTTAATTCACTGATTTAATTTTGTTTATAGTATTGAAATTAAACTACTATATATACGGATTTTATAGCGTTGTTTGCGTTGTTGTGTCTAGCTGTGGTTTGCTTCTTCTAAATATAAATAGATTCAATAGTTTAAATAATTTTATTACCTTATAAATTAGTAAAATAATACAATAGTGTACCCTGTAAGGGCTAACAAAACATCCGATACAAAGCATCTTATCCGTTTAGTAATTTCCAATCTTTAATTCAGTTTTCTATTTTGCGTCGTTGTGTATACATACCGTCATCTAGCGCACTTCTTGTATTATTTCAGTTATATTAATTTCAATACACAATACCTAAAACATCCGAACTATCTCTTGAAATACGTGTGAAAATACAACCTTTTGATGAACAGGGGTAATCCCAAGTTGAAATATCCAGAACTGTTAAGTGGTCGCGCCAAGCGTTGCAATTTACCATTGAGCGATTCGCCGCTACCGGTACGCACAGCGATATGCCCAGAACTGGACGAAAAGGTATTACCAGTGACCGTGAAGATCGAAAATTTGTCAGAGAGTGTTTGAAAAACAGGACAAAAATGTCTTCTGAGTTCGCTGCTGAGTTCTCAGTGGCAAGTAACAACACAATTTCTGCCAAAACGACTCGTCGAATACTTCATGAAGCTGGTCTCAAACGGTGTAAAACCAGGAAGAAGCCATTGATCTCAGACAATAATAAAAAGGCTTGATATGCATGGGCCTTAGAGTACCAACATTACACTAAAAAAGACTGGTCAAATATTGTGCGGTCAGACGAATCAAACTTTGAAGTAAGTTAGATAATATGAATGTCCAAATAGATAAATAAGTATTGTTGAAATATAAAAAGCTATACTGTTGTCATTCATGATTAGTTAATCTCTATTTATTTTGTTTTTGTTTGGTCTTTGGAACCCCTGGTGCTACCTTCGTGCGTCGCCGTAGGAGAAGAATTTATGCCAGAGTGTGTGGTCCCGACTGTAGAACACGGCGCAGGTACCGGAATGACCTGGGTCTGCATGTCTGATACAGGAGTCAGCGAAATGTTTGTGTATGAGGGCCGAAGGGACTCTACAAAATACATGAATGTGTTTGGAATCAGCTTTATTGCCTTCGTTTTTACACTTTTTGGTGACATTAATATGGATGGAGTTAAATTCCAGAAGATAACGCACCATGCCATAAATCAGCCCGCACAATGTCATAGTTTCGTGAAAATTCCATTGAGCTCCTGGAATGGCCTGCACAGTCGCCGGACCTTAATCCTATAGAACATTTATGGGGAATCCTAAAGCGTAAGGTCCGGCGCCACACAATAACAACAAAAGAAGAACTAAAAATACGCCTCCGCCAAGAATGGAATACCATAACTGAAGAACAGTGTAAAAATCTTGTAGGCTCTATGCCAAGATGAATAGCTACTGTGTTAGCGGCTAAGGGTGGCCGACGAAATATTGATTTTATATCAAAGTAAAGATCATTTAAAATGTACACAAGTTGTTTCATTTCATTCTATACAAAACTTTTTACAAAATGCAGTTTGTATAGGGGTGCTCCATACTTTTGGCCAAGGCTGTATATATATATATATATATATGTATATATATGTAAATAAATCCATAAATGTTAATCTAAATTAAAAATACTTAATAATGATAAGAAACAAAGGTAATTTTTCACAAATCATGCGGGCGGATTATTGTATCGAATGGACAAAGAGAGAAAATGCAATTGTTCAGTTATACATCGATTATATTACAATCGATGTAACAAAGGGCAAAGTCCTAAAATAACAATAATAGTAAACATTGAACATATTGTACAACTTATAGTAATGTTAGAATACTTTCGATAGCATATCTCTACGTATCATTACTTGACTTAACATAAAAAATAATGTTACTAATCTTCTTCCAATCATATTATTTTACGCACATTTGATTTTATTAAGGCTATTTCTATATTATTTACTCATTCATATACCCTTAACATATATTTTTCCATATCACGCCTGTATATATCGAGTGGGATATATATATATTATATTCACGTAAAAAGTTCTATAAATTCCATCTTTCCATATAAATTACGTTTAGTTTTTAAATATATTAAGCGTGCGTATGTCAACCAATTAATGATTTGAATTGTGTGTAGTAAACACGGAATGTTTACTTATATATATTATATAGTGATATATATTCCAAGTAAACATTAAGTACCTATTATGGGGCGAGTCTATTGCCAAATACTGAGATGCCGACTCCGTGCTGATACTTAGAACATCCAAAAAAGTCCAATTATTTTTCCTAACCTACGAAACCTTAAAGAGCAATAATTTAGTGCAAACTTATGCCATTCGATCAAGGAGGCAATCACGATGTCCTTTTTGAATGCACAGTCCCGAAAACTATCTAAATTATTCACATAATAACCAATTCAAATTATTATTGGGTTTCTAACTGAATAGAACAGTCAGTATTCAAATGGTCTAGATCAATATTTTGGTTTACACGTCAGTGAATTTCCAATTTGTGTTATAACGTCGTTGACCTGGACATATTAATTAACGAGTATTGTATAACTGATTTCAAAACATTCGAGTACATAATATATACGACCATACATAAAATGTTTAATAACTTTGTTGAGTTAGAGTATTTGGGGTAAAATCAAAACTAATTTCAGTTATTATGGGTTTACTCTCCATCCACCATAACGCAGCATTGTCATTTTCAGATTATTACAATTTGTATAAAAAAATCAGCTTTATTATATACATTCGCTCACTGCCGAATGACTTTCATGCTTTACTACTTTCATGCGTGACTTTCTAGATTCACTGTTGGTACAAGCTAATCTTGCAATCCTTCGCAAGATTAGCTTGTACCAACAGTGAATCTATATAGGACAACTTATTTGAATAACATACTAGAAAATTGACAAACTATTCATTACTTAATTTAAGTTGTAAATTAGTGGTATTTCTATTCTCCAGACAAGGTTGTTTTAGGAGGGAATTCATGTCGGTAGCGCAAAGATTGGTTATATGTACCCAAGAGTTAAACATAATTCAATCAACCTTCTATGAGTCCTATTTTCTTCCCTGCCACTTCTTTGCAGGTATAAAACTGGTATTGAGTTAAGCTCGCCATAGAAAAATGTCATTTGTTTACATTGTGTTTACAATAAAAAAACTTGAAGAATTAAAGATCCATTCTGATGCTCTCAACTTTAACGCTTACGGTTGATAAAGTTGATATTACTCATACCCGAAAATCAGAACTTGCCAAGATGGTTTAATACGGGGAGACAAACAATCCATTAAAAAAGTAATCTAAAATGTTGGCATAACAAAACTGCAGCCGTGACTGTAATACTGAGTGAGGGATGATGGCGACTCTGGCGCCCTTCCAAAACACAAATATGACGTGTCAGCATCATTTTCTACGTCATTCAAAGTAACCGCTCCGAAATTAAAAATCCTCTCCGAAAATATCTTAGGTGTGGCATCTTAGGAAATATTTTTGATGACTAAATTGACATCGAGTAACTATCGTCTTGGAAAGAGATCAAAATATTTTCAGGTTCTATGAATTATATGCAGATGGCAATGTGTTGTCGGGTGTTATGGAGACAAACGAAGTGTAATAACTGTGCAGCTTGGTATATTATATAGTTAAAAGGAATATAATTTTCTGCGAGACAGAAATCTTCCAAAGATATTCCGAATTAGACGTAACAATGCTTTGGAAAAACTATTATTTGTTGGTAACATCTACTACAATTTCGTAATTAGTCAGACAAACAAGGTTTGTGTTTTGAACAGCCATATGGCTTATGATTGGCTTTATTCATTCTAAGACTGCATTTTGGAGCAGTATACATATAATATCATGTCAAAGATATTCGTACCAACTAGCAATAAACATTCACAGTACATACTGCAATTTTGGCTAATTACTTCGTCTTGAACAAAACCTACGTAAAGCAAAATGAACCGAAAACAATGTTAAGCGCATGCCAAGTTAAATATCACAATAGTTAATTCAAACGTGGATGTTACTGGCTGCCAGCCAACTCTTCGATACGATTCGTCAGCGTTATTGAGAGTCATTCTTTAAGCACGCAACCACCTCTATACATAACGCTATGGTTTGCATCACTATGCTCTGAAAATGCTTTTTAATTTCAAGTTTTATGATATATGACGAAAATTACGTAACTTTATCAAGAGCAAGTTACAAAATATTTTATCCTTTATATTTTATTTACTAGTGAGGCGCTAAAAGTTAATTTGTTAGTGAGACAATCTACTTGCTCGCTCATATTGGCCTCATTCAAAGTCGCTAAACAGTTGCCATATGCGCAAGTATTTTTTTACCTGTATATCTTTGGCTACTCTTCAAACAAAATGTTTGTTACATTTAATTATATGAGACTAGGCTTCTAAACTGGCGTATAACCGGCCTAATAAATAGGAATAACCGTAATTTAAAGCCAACACATATTTATCTGACTGCTATCTTCTGTTTGGTAAAAATATTTTCTCAGTTACTAGTTGGCTGCCCCAGGTTAATGCGGAATCCTGTGCGGAAAATGGAAATTTCGTGCCCTTCAACATAACTATGAAACGACCCAAATTTCTCGCCTTTGTTGTACATAATATGACATACACAACTATTTAATCAAGACACGCCGCTACGTAGTGTAGCATGTTTGAAAGAGCCCTTCATTCATCTCAACAAAAAACTTGATGACATTACAAATAAAAAGTCATACAAGAATTTCTCCACATGTGAACATAACAGTACGCGACGACACAATCTTAAAAATGCGTACATATTTCTCACATCAATCATAGTACTGATGCAATCACAATAGACTCATGTAAGACGTGGTGTCATCAAAGCAATCTCTTTAAATGATATGAGAATCTGACACACAACGGCACTGTGCTCATATGTGTGTGCGTGTGGTTAATATTCTACTGTAGATTATCTAAAGGTTTTAGCAAAGGCACTTAAGCCTTTTAACAAAGCACCAGTGGCCTAATACTAATACTTGAAACTGCTTAAAATGTGTAATGAGTAATGACTGAATACTTAAAGGAATACCTGAGTGTTTCAATTATCCAGGTTAAAATTACCAAAGTACTACTTTACATTACGCTCCAGCTACTGGGAAATTACATTTGAGTCTCAAAGTGCTTGAGACGTCTTTGTCGATATTCGTGCTCTTAACGGTACTACTGATCGTGTAATAATCTCACACGAGTATGTGCTTATCTTCTATCGATCGCAGTTGAGCTGCACCTCGACAATTAATGAGCGCAAACACTGAATAGTTAAAACTTGGCCTACGTTTCATCATTAAGGCATGAACTCCTAGCGAGTTAATTAGAGCTAAACATTATCTTATGTTTCGTCACGAGTACAAAATTAAGTACATGTTAATTAAACGTATGACTTTTCATTCTAAGTTGTAATTTCCACAAAAAAAATGTTTCCTCTTAGAACAATTAGGTATTTTGCATTACACACAATAGCTTCAAGATTACTGGACCAATTCGTCTCCTTTTTGCCGGCCGTCTTTTATAATTCAAATATAATGCCGTCATATGTCTTTGGAGGTAAATAACGAATTTCTGATTTCACGTTTCTGTAGTAGGTACTTCAGACACGGGAGAAATACAAGTAGGTATAATGCGATTACACTCGTGCGACTACTTCTGTTTGTAACAGTTATTTTCAAATCTAAACAGAACTACTACTCCAATGACCAAGTACTTGATATTGGTAAAGATGATTCGTCTCGATAAAAATAAATGATCGATAACCAGGTTTTAAATTACGGGGACAATTTCGCAGATCCCTATAAGACGTCCTTTAAAGGAAGGTTCGTCATCTGTGAAGTAGAATCTTTCCATCTGGCCGGACTTCAAAGCGAAGGAAATGGGCGAGACCGACGTGCGGATCCAATCATTTACATCGTAAATACCGAGAGAGGCAAATTCTTCTATCATTGTTGTATACATATGATATTCTAGGTACTTAAAAGATACCAGGGCTTTTTGGGAATACATTCTAATTCATTCATACGTAAACCTTATAAGTTAAATCCACTTAAGGCTTAGGGGTAATAACCCGACTACATACAGTTTCCCTAGTGCCCAGTGCCCTTGAAAATGGTAATATTATTTCGCCTTTATTTGATTGAGTATGTGTGAATGAACTTATACATACGTGCGTGACACTTATAACTAACAAAATCGTTGTATTAGTACTACATACTTAATTTGCTTTTTATTGTAGGCTTATATTGCGTTTCAACAGTAACACATTATCTCATAAACTAAGCTGCATGTTTGACATTTCTACAATATTCTTCATACATAATTGCTTTTAGAATAATACAATGTGTGTCTGGCTCCAATACAACGTATGACCTTCACTTGCTAAAGCATCGTGGCCGCTATTCAACACCTAAATTAATCTTCTTTCCTTGACAAACTCCCTTGCGTAGGCGAAAGGGATCGAATATCAAAATGCAATAACCAACCAATTTATATTTAAGACGTCTAAGTACTTGAACATTGTACAACAAGACACAAAATGTTTCTTAAAGCCAAGCTCATCCCTACCTCATGCGTCTTTATATTTTCCAGATAATATACGTGACTACACATAATACTCAATATTTTTGTGGGTCAACGCCGTGAGCAATGTCACCCTGTAAAAGTCGGAATAATTCCATCATATAGATGGTATCTTTTATTAACTCTCTCGCAAAAAGTACGTTCAAGTTTATACCAGGACACAGGATACAGAATGTAATTAGATTCCTGCTAGTAGCACGAAAATTGCATCTTTAATTTTACCATAGCTACTGACGCCAAAGCCCAGACACAATCATCATGTCTCGATACGATTAAGCTGACAGCTTAGTAAATATTAGGTATAGAGAATTGAATTATATTTAATATATTAAATATCGACGTGAAATAGCAGTATTCCTACTGTTGTGTTTCGTTCGGTGAGTGAGAGTGCCGGAAGGCCAATCACCCTCTTTCTCCCTTCCCGCTACTTCTCCTTTCCACTTCTTTAACTAAAGAGTCGGCAACGCACAAGTGATGCGTCTGGTCTTGCAGGCGTCCATAGGCTACGGAGGCCACTTACCATCAGGTGGGCCGTATGCTTGTTTGCCAACATAGTATGCTCGGTAGACGACAATTGCCTCGTCCTCTCTTACTTGTGACCTGACCTGACCTCGCCAGCCATCATCTACCCATTCGGGGAAATAGGCGTGAACCAATTTGTGTAATAATATAAATCTATGTATGACATTTCTTAAATATTATTTCTAGCAGAGTTCGTGGCATACATTTATTATTCAGCCTTCGAAAATATGCTAGCTACTTTAATAAGGCAGAGTACTCTTGAGTCGTTGTTTAATAGAAACAATAGGGTACCTTATTTAACAGAATAAAATCGCTGTCAGTCTATACCTTGGCATAGATAAAACGACACGAAGCTGGCACCTGCAGTTTTAGGTCACCCGGACGCGGCACCTGCATCAGCCTCTTTGTTCTTATTCCTGTCCTATTTGTTACGTAGGTGCAGCTACGCGGCCAGATAAGTGCTCTGTCTCGTCTACCTTAATTACACGGTAAAATGTTTGGGTTTTCAGAACAATAACATATGAAACATATGTGTTATTTTTATATTATGGTGCATGTCAAATCTCGCCGCATTTTCAACTGGTTAAAAGCCTATTAGAAGAAGCCTGCTATCCTACATTTGACTAACAATATGTTCGAATAAAATCGTTATTTAATGCGAACACAATATGCTTAGCCGTTCAAATCTCGTCTTGTAAGGGATTCGCCCGAATGTTGATACGACACATCCTTCACAATTTTATGACTCGTGTTAAACATATCTACGCACATCGTAGTAGCACCGTAGAGATACGTAGCAAGAAATTCAACTAAAAAATATTTTTAGCACACCAGTCTACGTAAATATTGAGTTTTAGGTATACACTTTCTTGTTTCGTGTAACAATATAAATTCTAAATGAAAATTTATGTGTAGAGTTTGAGCAATAAGCCTGGGCTGAAAGCTTGCCCGCCCAAGTTTCAGCGCGACACCAATACCTACCGGGTCCCTTGCAAATTCACGACGGCAACTTCTCGCTTGTATTTACATTGCTAAATACTTCTAGAATGTAAATCGTGTATTAAACGCCGTAAATAACAGCAATTGTGAAAGGTTTCGGATTATATGTGAACATATTTTCTTCGGGTAAACGTATATTAAATTATTCACGTTGATTCCTGGACGGTATAGCTTATGTATTCTACTTTTCGGACTGTATAAAAGGTTTTGTATATATTAAGGCTACATATATATTAAAATATAACACAATTTTAACAGATTGTATTTTAATCATGATTTTGTGTAAAACGTGTTTAGTCTCGCATGATACGGTAAGAGTACTGTTTTAGTGGAAGAATAATTTTTAAAGGCAAAATAGGCGCTGTTTTACTTTCTATAGATTTTGGATTTAAAGCGAAATAAGTGTTTTAAATGATGATACAACTTGTCTTAAAGTAAAATATATTTTATATTTTGCTTTGAGACATGACGTGTCAACAAATTATATCTGTTTACCATTTTAAGTAAAAAGAACAACACTTATAAAACAATCACAAGACAAAAAACATTGATTATGCATATATGCATAAAAACTCATGTTTTTTTTAATAAATAACGATGCACATATTAAGAATCACAGTGAATAAATAAAAAGTTACTAACAAAATTATACAAATGTGAATATCAAAAATTGAATATCAAAGACTGCATGCTGGGAGTAACATGCTCGTAATAACTTTGTTTGTGACAAACACGTGCATACCGAAGCCGAAGTCCAAGCTCACTACTATACATAAAATTACATCAATAAATAATAGAAGTTCTTGGTTATTACTTTTTACTATATGTATGTATTTTTACTATATTTTTATTTCAGCATTAGTTTAAAAGACTTTTACATTCGAAATAGCACCGAAATTTTTGTAGATTTATCCCTCTTTTGCAATCAGTACTGGAGTGTCACGGAGGACTTTACAAAGATTCAAACAACAGACACAAAGAACAGCCAGACTCGGAGCTTCTATTTCTGGATCAAATATTTATCCCGTGTGGGAATCGAATTCATAATACTTGGGGCAGTGGCGAGACGACCACATAAACTACAACGTAATACGTGCTGTCAATCTACAGTACCAAGTTAGTACTAGTACTCAAAATGATTTACTTATTTTATTTTTTATTTTATTTACTAATGTACAAAAACCGATAACAGAAGCATAATACAAATTACAGTGTTAATAGTACACAATGAGTAAATCTGACATCCAGTTACATTTGTACACAACATTTGCAATATACAGTACATACGTGTAAGTTTACATTAACTTAAACTTTCAAATAACTAACACATGAATTAAACAAAAATATAGAAATGAAACATGATATATATAAAATTAAAAACGAAAAAATATACAAGATTGGGTACATTAAAAGTCACGGTTTGTTATAGTTTAACAGAGAAGAATGAAATGTGCTGAATTTTACGTGAAAATATCTGTTTAAGAGCAGACAGAATTATAGTTTTTACGCATTCTGTACAGTGGGTTATTCTGAGATACATTGTTGTTGCTTGTAGGAACACTAAACAATTGTGGAATACGCACAGATCGCGTTGGTATTTTAATGTATACATTTTGAAGAAGGTTTAAGGTAAGAACAATTTACGATTTTATGTAAGGTGCACAAGTCGCTCATCCATCTTCTACTAACTAAAGTTGTCAAGGAAAATTTTATAATGCGGTCTATATATTCCGGTATTTTTCGCCTAAGCCCATGTTTGAGCACAGAGCTCTTACAAATCGTGTCTGTATGGCCTCTATCCGATCTATATGTATATTATAAATTGGAGACCATACAGGTGAACAGTATTCTACAATACTTCTAACCAAAGAGCAATATAAAACTATTAAGGACTCTGTCTGTTTAAATGGTTTTGCGGTTCGGAGCATAAAGGATAACATACGATTTGCCTTACTGCATATATAGTCATAGTGAGGTCTTAAAGATAAAGGAGTCAAACAACACCCCCAAGTCGCGAACCTCTGTAACTCTCTCAATAATAGTATTTTAATGCAGTAATTAAAGTACAATATATTTTTTTATTTTTGGTAAACGTAATGATCTGACACTTTTTTGTATTTAGCGACATGAAATTGCTGTCACACCAGTTCACGATCGTATCCATATCTTCCTGAACCTCTCGAACCCCGCTGACGCCGATCGGCGTCTTTAGATTTGTACCCGTCAAACCCCGGTGATGCGATAGGGCGTAGAGCACACTCGATCGTGTATTGTTTACGTTAACAACGGCGGGTTTTGAGAGGTGAAGCAGTCACACTGATTAGATATGCGTTTAAATATTTTTATATCATCCGCAAAAGCTAAGCGTTCACTTTTAATTCTGTTTAACAGATCATTAACAAATATTAGAATATATTAGAATAGAATAGAATATATTAGAATTGCGTCGGCCGACGCAGCTGGCGCGTAGGCCGGAACACCCCCGTGGGATTTGGAGGCTGAAATGCTCGCCGAAGTGTTTGCAGTGTGTGAGGCGGTGCGGGAGAAGACGGGTTCGGGAGGGGTCTCGACAGTGATTGAGTGCGCACGCAATCGGGCTCATCAGGGCATGATTTTAAATTGGAAGGCACAGCTGGAGCCGCCCATGGTCGGTTTCAGAACTGTTGGGGCCCTTCAACCAGTATTGGAGCGGTGGGCAGGGCGGCAGCATAAGACCCTTTCCTTCCGGCTAGTGCAGGTGTTGTCAGGGCACGGTTGCTTTGGCAAATACCTACACATGGTCGCTAGGAGGGAACCGAGTCCCGTCTGCCAGCACTGCGACTGTGATGAGGACACGGCGTAGCACACGCTCGAGCAATGTCCTGCTCGGGCGGTGCAGCGCCGTGAACTCATTGAGGTTGTGGGTGAAGATCTCTCGCTGCCGGTCGTGATCAAAGCCATGGTCAACAGCGAGAGGAAGTGGGTAGCGATCGCATCCTTCTGCGAGGACGTCATCTCGCAGAATGAGGCGGCGGAGCGGATCCGTGAAGAAAGTATCCTTGCGGATCCGATTCATGATCATAAGGTTGAATGACGTCGCAATACCAACGAGACAACATTTAGGTAATATTAAATATTCAGAATTTCAACTCATATTTCGATTAAGAAGCGATTTTTCAATAAGATTCTCTTCATGATTAGGTGGCACAAACGATAGAAGCACTGCGTCGTTAGTTAGAAAGAACAAAGAAGTTCACATATGAGTATGATTATCCGACAGGTTCCCAAAGAGGTCGTACCGTACCCATATATAATACCCCCCCTCAATATAGTACCGAACTGTAAGTCTGCCCTAGGTTCGCACCACCAACAAAAGCTAGAAGATCCAACCAAAGCAAAACAATAGATTTATTCTTATTTCAAACTTTAAAACTAGTTTCACTTAAAATATCGTACCTACTCTCGACGTATGTATTTCGTTTTTTAAGTACAGGCCAGCGACGTGAAAATGCTCGCAGCTGCCAATAACTTCGAGACGTGTTTCGAGACGTGTGGTCGGACAAAATATTAAGTTCTTTTTCCTGCCATTTCTGACGTTGGTCTTAAACAGCGGTTAAAAGCTGGTATCTGACTTGGCTTAAAGGAATCCTAGGCCTAGGCCTATCTAGTTACCTAGTTTTGAGGCTATTTATTAAGGTTTGAGCCATCAGGCCAAACTATATAAAGTTAGACTGACGGTTCAACATTTTTAGGCAAGCAAGAAGTGAAAATAACTTACGTGTAACATCTACACGTGAATGGTATACATAAATCCATTCAAAATTTGTTCTCTAACAGCACGTGGACGGTTGTAAAACTTGGAATATATCCAATGTGAGCCAATTTGAAGCGACAACGTGTCCAAAAAATCGTCGGTGCCCGTATAACTGTGGACCCAGGAAGTAATATTCGGGAGGTTCAACCATTATGAATGGCAATGTGCCAACTTGTGTGCGTAAAGTATTATTTACAAACGTAAGGACAGTCGTAATGCCAGTTGAGAAAATACTACTCTGTTTTCTTGTAGACGACGTATTTTATTCTGGTAGTGTTCTGGCTAGCGAATAGAGCTCGACGCGAGACGCTCGTATCTGACAATTATTGTTCGCACAGGCTATTCAGTTGAAGATCATTATACTTTGTTTTATGCATTTATATCAAATGTAAATTGTAATTTTGTTTTCATTGTTTGAATACAACAATGTTTAGAGATAAGGGGCGGACGTAAGCGGAGATTTTAAGGAAAGAATTCATTAAAGTCAAGTCTTAAACAACAGACGTAACTACACAATAATATCGCAGTCAGGTCGTTAAAACATCATAATCCTGGTCTTATTCTTCCTAAGTATACTAAGGTGTTCTTTTTAATTTTACTAGATTTGTAATGATTGTATTCAAAATCAATAGCGCATTAAATTAATGTTATTTGAAATCAGTCGTTTGAAATACTTAATTATAGATATTTCATTAAGCTGTAAGTATCAATTACAATAGTGCTGTTTCTATATTAGGTACATTACGACAACCCTGACATCCTCTTGCTCTTTTATTTAAAAACCGTCCACGTCAGCGCTTTTTCCTGAAAGGTTATTCGTTTGTGATTCTCATCTACCATGTATATGGCTCCTATTAAGAGCACACCATAATATGCTATAGAGTAGACTACCCTTTACATCCTTGAGAATGATCAAAGCAAATAGTACAAGTAAAATCCACAAGCATTAACATCAAAATAATTGCAAACTTATTACTGTCAACATCATAACATACGTACCAACATATAATGCCTGCCTATCTAGAAATTTAACAAATTGATATCACTATTTCCTGTCCTATCCTGTCCGACAGAGAATAAGTTATGTAATAAAATTGCCTATCCTATTACGAGTTTCAAATTCAATCGATATATTTTACAGGGAGAATTTATAGGTACAGAGGAATATATCCTGTAATGCAAAACATTTATATTAAACAAACTATTTCATCAAACATCGTGTACAGCAAATTCAAAGCTCTAGTAGATACAGTACACAATAAGATATACAGAATGGCTCGATAAACAATACACATGCATCGAACAATTGTAAACGATTGCACACAGATCGTTATTGGAAAACGTCGAGACAAAGCCAACGTATTGGCATCCGAATACATCCAACAATATGATTTCCAATAGATTTTACAGACAGTTTATGATCGTGAAATTGTTATTCAAGTACAATACAATGGTAGCTAATGATATTTGACAAGCAGCCGATATTGTTATGTTAATGTTTGTTAGTTTGTTTTACACGTTATTGAACATTAAGCCAATATTATACATATACAGTAAAATTCAAATTCTAGCTAGATGTAGTAATAAATAAATGCGACGAATAACGGCAAATTGTCTTGTCTGGAAGCGCTTTAGTCTTGTAAGGATACTACAGCTCTGTATCTCATTTGAAGTAGGTATAAAAAGCATCCACCGCTGATATAAAGTTACATTTATGAGTAGATTTTTTTTTTGCCTTTGGTTGCAGACGAGCATGTGGCTCACCTGATGGAAAGTGGTAACCGCTGCTCATGGACTTCAGCAATGTCAGGACACAGCAAAGCCGCTGCCTACCGTGAAAGAAGACCTCTTTTTAAACCTCGTTTGAAGAAGGACATATCATAGCGCTCGGGAAACACCGAAACAGGCAGTTCATTCCAGAGCTTGCACGTACGTGGGAGAAATGATCGCTGAAAGCGTACCGTCTTGGATTTGAATGCTTCCAGGTAATATGGATGAACCCTGCTTCGTTGTCGAGTGGTATGGTGATAGAAATGGGCCGCTGGTACCAAATCAAACAGTTCTTCAGAGCACTCACCGTGAAAGAGTCGGTAGAACACGCAGAGACCCAAAGTCTCTCCGTTGCTCCAACGACTCCAATCTATCCGTGAGATTGGGATCATGGACGATTCGAACTGCCCGTCTTTGTAGGGAGTCAAGTGGTACTGCAATGCTCCGACCATCCAGAAAGCTGGCAATCCATTTGCAGAGTCCCTCGGAGATTCCATAAGATGGTAGCTTCGATAGAAAGGCCCTATGCCAGACCCTGTCAAATGCCTTAGCGATATCGAGGCTAACGGCGAGAGCCTCTCCCCCTCCCTCCAAAGCCTCCGCCCAGCGGTATGTAAGGTACACTAGAAGATCACCGGCTGAACGACCATGGCGGAAGCCACACTGGCGTTCACTAATCAGCTGATGATCTTCAAGGTACCGCAGGAGAAGGCGGTTTATTAACCGCGCCATAACTTTGGAGAGCAAGGAAGTAATCGCTATCGGCCTATAGTTTGAAGGAATATTAACACAACCTTTCACAAAAATAGTACGAGTAACAATAATTCATGACTAATAAGGAATACTACGAATACCTTATTAATAATGAAACTTTAACAATTACCATTAAGAAGAGAGAGAGAGACTCTCCAAACTCTTCAACATTATTGTCCTGCACCTTTGGCATTCTGTAATATGAAATCAACTTTTCCCTTTCAATTCCTTTTAGTTGTCATGTCTGTAGTCATTGAGTAACTTTTTAACAAGAAAAGGCAGATCTAAGTTTTGACACTTGTAAAGTTGAAACACAGCGCTGAATTGAATAATTCTCTTCCCTATGAGACTTTTAAACCGCAAGTTATCTTTTATTTTTATTAATATTCATATTCCTTTAAATTGTTTAAATACAAAGAGATAGTACCTACATACCTAATCAAGTAAGCTGTTATAAAAATGAAATGTTGGCATTCGAACTGGTATACATTACACTCGGGAGTATTACAGCTTTGTGAATAGGCTGTAAACAGTGTCCACAAAAACGTATGTATGAGATGTGGCTTATTGTAAGCGTCGTGCCACATGTTCCATTAGCACACATACAGCTGAATCCGTACGTAATTATTACGTACCTATCGTGTAGTTACTGCAGTACTGGTTTTCTATGCAGTGTGTGCTACAGAGAAAATCAGCGCTGTTTAGTCCTAAAACGTTATTAGCGCGGTAACGACTAAATATCGATAACTGCGAAATACGTAACTTTTCAGGAGGCACAAAAAACTGCGCCCTGTAAAATGTTGTTACAAAAACCAAATCAGACCTTTATTATCAAGTAATTTAAATGTGCTTCTACGTGTTTTATTCAAATATTTAATAGTTATTAATTAAAAATATTGTATTTGAATTTTTTGGACAAGTTTTGATGCGCCGTCGCGAGGTTATCACACCAAACTGACTGGAGCTAGTAGTTACAAGGTATGCATTCAAGATCATAGATGACGCTACAAGTATCGAATCAAATTGTCCGTGAAACAAGATTGTGAGTTAAAACTTTTCTTTCCAAAAATTTAATAAAATAAACTAACCTAAAATTACATACCCGAGGTTATCATTCTAAGCCACATAATATGGAGTATTTTATGTGTCCAAATGTGAATCGTAAAAGGAACTTGACATGAAAATCTTTGTATTATACGGCTGATAAATATATTTAGTAAGAACGTATAAAAAGAGTCCTCGTCGAGATGGTCCACTCGACTTTATTCAAACTTCTTAACCTTGTTGAATTGTTAATCATCCGCCCTGTGTTGTCACAGTGCATTTCAGCATTCTCAATCTCAAGACGTCTGTTGAATGATGTGTATTTTCCTATGTAGTCATGGGTCTTGTCCGGACATATCTACTGTATGCACCCAGAGAAGCGGGCACTAATCGTGATCAATCGGGTGCCACAAGACAGTCAACGACGTGGGGGCAGTTCAAAACTGAGATGGCGGGATAACTTGGGACGTTTTCGAAAGGGGCTAGCAGGAATGTTTTCGAATAGAGTGATTTAGAAGGCCAAGAGAGACGCTTTTGCCCAGCAGTGAGGCATAATAAAAACTAAAGAAAAACGAAGTTATTATTATAGTATATCGTCGTATTAATAATAAGCTAATTTTGGAAATATAATAATAATTTCAAATTTTATTATTTGGTAAACTATCCGTTATATTTGGCTTCTTTAGTAAATATTTGACCCGACCGACATTAACCACAGGCACTTCAAACAAACCACATGTATTTAAAGAGGACCGTATCCCGAACACCTCGGCACATTGATTGGTGCACAATGTATCGCGTGAACTGATGGGCCGGAACACAAAGGGCCAAGTGACGTATCTGGGTTAGTGAGCCAGGCCATTCTACCACCGGCTTTTGTTAACCACACGGCAAAAAGAGTAACCTTGTAAGAATTATGGATGATATTAGGAGGGTAGGTACACAGATTAAACAAAATAAATTTGAAGGATTGTGGTCAAAGAATTGTGTATTTGCCATTTTCATGCGTTCCATTTTATTATTTCAAGCTTTTACAAGTTTAATTCAACATTTTTCACGGTTGTGGTTGCCTGAATAGGAATTATTTTCGGGGTTGAGAATATGAAAAATAAACGGTGAAATCACGTTTAGTATAAACTTTATAGCACATAACTTGTTACCCATATAGACCAGCATATTTACTTTTATTAATATAAATAAAACATTAATATTATTATAAACTTTCTCCGTGTAAAACTCTGTGATTTACAATTTTACTATTTAATATTCGGTTTTATCTACTTAAAAGTGTTAAGTAAAAATATTTTCAGTTATTTCCACCACTCGTTCCAATGAACAGATAGCGATAGTTATCCAGCTAATTGCTGCTCTATAACCCGAACTAAGTTAATGGCCCTTTAGGGAATAAAATCAGGGAAGCCTTTACTACTTATAACGCTAGTCGTAACCGGTGAATAAAACGTATTAAAGCGTACATTTAAACTTAATGATAGAACGATACTAGTAATATGTATCTTAAAATGCATCGTCGATAAAAATAAGACATCAATATAATCATATTAGTAATAGATGTTAACGTTACTTATATTAAATAAAAGTTACGTTAACATTTATTACTAATATGATAGACAGAATACTGTGTGAAGATTTATTTTACTGGTATTTGCAAAAAAATAATAGGTTAAAGGCCAAGCGCCCTGTAAAAAGTCCTCTCTAAAATTACCAACGTTAAAACACAGTGCATATATAAATGTGTTAGAAAATATAAAGGCTGTACAGTTTTTCAGCTAACATGCCACGGGAGATTCCGCTCCCACCAAATATCCAATTCATAGAGCCGCCAACAGTTTGCCGGCAAAAACCGCTGTATGAAAATGAGTTTTTACACGAGTACTCGAATATTCTAGCGGTGTAAATAGGGCTGCCAGAACCTTTTGATATACTGCGCCATATAATACTACCAGCAGGTATATAAATAAACTTCTACATAAATCAAAATGGCAAAGGTTTTCCGTAGTCACGTAGCGCTTCAGGCCCGTTTTGACTAAACTCAGAGAGGCTGGGGTCTTGTCCAGTAAATTACGGCTTTACTCAAAAGTCCTGGCCAAAAAGCCGGCGATTTGACCGCTATAGAACTAACGTTAAGATTCGTCCACGATATAGCACAGGTAGGAAGATTAATGTCGTAACATACTCTGACGAATGTTACTAGTGTAGATACGACTAGATAATGTTATTTTGAGAGAGGTCTGGGTAATTACTGTAAGGACCTTGACTGACAGCCCTAAATGCTTCGACTCAGTTATTGAGTATAAATATTCAAAGTTATTCGGCAAACGTTCGGTGCGTGCCCGCTGGAAGATCTAAACGCATGGGATGCTTGTAATGAAATTTTGAGATGAAATGAATATCTGACGGGCCGGATGGCATTGGAAAATAATTTTAGTGGGCGAGGTCAGTTTTGGAATATAACAAACTATAGATGTTAATCGATGCGGCGTTTTGCGAGCACTAGGTCTTAGTTGGTTTGGCTTTGCCTTAAAAGCCTGAAATTTGAAAAGAACCTCGTGTCTTTTCTTTTTATTGCCTTCTTTAGCCGAAATACATGTAGCCGGCCAGACATCATAGATCGACAGAGCCATACTATAAGTATTGGTTGAAGCAGTCAACACTGTAAACAAGCTTTAGTTCTGATAAATGCGTCGACTAAGTTATATTTAACCACTTTATTGAGAACTTATTACATATTTAAACACCGCTCCCGTTCTCGGATTATTTATGTTGTTGCCAATATAAAATACTTCTGGGGTAATTCTGACATAGTTATAAATATAACTAACAGCTTTTTTTAGTCAAAGATAAGTTCTGATAAATGCGTCGACTAAGTTATATTTAACCACTTTATTGAGAACTTATTACATATTTAAACACCGCTCCCGTTCTCGGATTATTTATGTTGTTGCCAATATAAAATACTTCTGAGGTAATTCTGACATAGTTATAAATATAACTAACAGCTTTTTTTAGTCAAAGGTATATTTCTTAACTACAAAAATGAATCAGATATTTTATTGACTTGTACTATGTTGTAACCTGCATCTCTCGTCGCATTGGTCGCAACTAAACGACTTGCATAAAAAACAGCATGGTAAATCAAAAATCAGCAGAGAAAATATGTAACACGTGAACAAAACGCTAGTGACGACTTTTATGCGGTTATTTACGATTTACGTCAACGCTGTACATACTTAATGTAGCATAACAACGTACCTACGTTACCTACGTACCGTTATTACAGCTGAGTTTCACGTAACACGCTAAGTACGCATACAAATTGTTTCTAGTCCTTGACGTTAGGACGGCGAACACGAAAATGCACTTGCACAATCTATATCGCCACGTTACATTGATAAATGCGATTATATACTTACTTCAGATTTACGTCGACCACTTACTGTTACGTAAGTAAAATGAAATTAGTATTGATTTATAGCCAATTTATTTTAATAATGTTGCAGAATCGGATCATGAATTGTGCAGGCTATCCGTAAACTCAACCTACAAGTTATAAATTAGATTTATCGGTGTGGCTTTTTATTATGTTTATTCGTAATAAATCATCAATAAGGTGTAACAAAATTATTTATGGCACATAAACATATTAAATTACCGACATTATTTTACCATCTTTTCCCTTCAATCTATACAAATAAATAAAAATTGAAGTATCTGTTTGCAATGTCAAAATAACAACTTTTACTAAACGCATATATATGAAAGTATGTAGGTATATACGGTACTTATAATAAAAGTAATTTTAAATTTTTTGTCTATCTGTTGGTTCCGGCTAATCTCAGAAACGGCTGGATTGATGTTGAAGGGACATTCAGTGGCATTAATTTTATTTTTTTTAAAATTGGTTTACGAGGCAAATATTTTTTTTGTTGAATTGCACTCCGGGGAAGTCGCTGTTAACAGCTAGTTTATTAATAAAATCCCCAGAATAAAACCATATCAACAGATTGAAAGCGAAGTCCCTGCTTATACCTCAAGCTGCCCAATTGGGATTGCACCAACTACAAGATAGAATATAGAAGAAGAAGCCAGAAAAAGAAAGAAGAATAAACGGGTGTTATGTTGTTGTAAGTAGTGGTTCTAAAGCTCTTTGAGGCTACGATGTGTTCTCAGCATGTGGATAGCATGAATTTGGGGACAGCGTAATGGCTTTATATGTGTAGTTTTGGCATAACACTAAATATGCCAGGTATTGGAGCATCCAGGTCTGCGTTAACAGGCAGGGTTTATGCGTGCGTAAATTGTGAGGATATAATATATTACTAATGATTGTAATCATGCAAAATGATACCGAGTATATATATGACAATATTGCATGGTCAAACTAAAATACATGCTCACATTATATAACACAAAATCATTTACGTCAAAAGCATCATCCCTGAGGGCTGATTAAACTGACAAGGGTGACAAAAAGTGGAAATTAATTAATGACGGTATCAAAAGACGCTGTTTAGCAAGCGGCCCTGCATTGTTTGACATGTACGTAATTGGCTTGCTTCATTGTCATGTCGAAATGCTTAAATGGGGGTTCTTTACAAGGCTTTTGACGTCTTTATAAGAAAATGATTATTTGTCATACGCAAACAACCAACTATTCAATTTAAAGATTTAAAATTACATCAATATTGGCTATTATATTACTATTTATGTATATATCCTGATGCTTCGAGAGTAATACTCGTCACCACATACGCCAACCTAAACCACAAACTCAAACAAACATAGGTATATTGGAAAACAATTACGTATACCGACTACCTAAAACTCGAAGAAAACCCATTCCAAGTAAAACGAAATCAAAATTTATTACTAAATTGTACGAAGCAAAAATAAAGCGTAACTCAAAGATAAACCATCCAATTATGAAAAGGCGCAAACAAAATTAGAGATGTTTAATAAGGTAATACATTCAGAAAGCTTTACGTAACTCCCGGCAACGAAATGCAATTTAAAAGGAAAACGATGTCATTAACTGTGGAATACCCGAAAAGGGGAAGGCTCAATTTATAGACGAAAGGAACTAATTAGCTCCCGTGCTACTTTCCGAATTGCATACCGAATTTACAAGTTAAAAACTTCTAAAACGTGAATTCGAACATGGAACTAAAATCGAATTGAAAGAATCGTATTGGAGTCTTGATAGCTATTTATGTGAGATAGGAGATTTCTGCTCATATTTGGAGCATCGTATAGAAGACCGTAAACAAATAACTTTGTGCAGTGTTCACAGTTGTTGACTGCTTGCTGTGAGATCGTTAAGTTCTCTATTTTACCCGTTAATACCCGTTACATATTATATATACATACAATAATTATATGTATATCATGCAACGCGAAAGTTAAAAGTTATTACACCAAAACCAAGTCACTACTCATTATAGAAAGGCATTAATTTAATTATTGTCGGGTCACCGCCATCGCTCTTCGCTTGGGCCAAGATGAGCTGAGCGGATCAGCGTTATCCATCGAACGTTGAACACCCAACGACTGCATTAACTTTTCAAAATCAATTTCCCGCCTCGCACAGCGCAAGTCCGCCGTCAGGAAATTATCAAAAATCATTTTGCAAACAATTTATTTTGTACATCACAATATTTCCTATGACTTTAATCATAAATTATTGAATACATTTTTATCATCCATGATCAAGACGAGACAGTTTTGTGTCATGTTTGAAAGTGTGTCATTTGTGTATCTAGGCGTTGTCTATAAATTACTTACTAACATCTAGGTGATACAAAAGCTTTAGAATTTCTTTGCTCAGGGAATTCTAAACATGACATTGTCCAGCATTAGCTGGACAATGTCATTTAATACATTACCTTTACATATGTCTATACATATAAGCATAGAATATAAATGATATATTTAAATCAGAGAAGATAGGTAATTAAATTCTATTAAATTTATTACTAGCGATGAATGTTAATAGTGCATTTTCAATAATATCGAGAAACCGCAACGCTGTAGGTACAGAGTGCGCGCTGCACAATTTTAATTGGATTATTGCACATAAAAGATTTTGAAGTACGATGTCACGTTAATTAACATGAAGTAGAATCAACAGGTATTATATGTCTTTTTGAAGGCATAAAAAGAGTTCAGCAGTTTTGAATGCCGGTTTACATAAAGCTACTTCAAATCGACAAGGGAATATAAGCGATCTTTATCTATCACATGCACCGCTAAGTAATTAAAATGTATACCACATTAACAACATATATTTACGGATTATTTATTTTTAACCAATGAAGTAAGTGATCCCAGTACGATTTAGCAAATTTTACACATCTTTACACTATGGAGTACTCTCAGACATGCAGATTTTCCTTCACCGTTAAATAGAGTGATAAATAACTGCATATTAAATATGCACATTACTTTAGAAAAGTGAAGCGTGTACCCGTAGTACACTTAGAGCGAAAGTTTCCATCGAAAAGATAGATCGGTAGGTACATACGCTATCAATCGGCAGTTACGATGCTTAAGAACCAGGTGGCCGATTCAGAATCGTGACTTATAGATAGCCGCGATCCTGACCCCGCACAAATCTCTAACTACCCACTTTAAACGTTTCCTATAGAATCAATTACCGTAGACGGCGGATTCATTACCGTTACATAGACACTTATTCGGTTTAATTACACGATAAATTAGTAGCAAAAAGCGGTTCGTTAGACGAAAACACACGTTCGTGACTTAATGAGGGGGCGAGTGAACAGATGCAACATCGTTTGTCTACAGGCCGGAGTTGATGTTAGAACTTTCTTGCACGGTTGCCTCGGTTAACGTTTATGAAACTCGTATGAACTCTAAGTGAGATAACGCTACGAGTTATATCTTAATGACTTGCGCGGCTTGAAGGGTGGTTTCTAAGATTTGTTTGAAACATCTATGTATATTAGAAATTAATACTTGCCTGGTAACAGTATTAAGTTTAAAAGAGTAGCAAACAGCGTATTATTCCAGTGACGTGACTGACCATACAATCATAGGTTTGTTATTTGCCGGATGCAACGAGTGGAATAAGTCTTATCGAGTTTTCAAATAACGCTGTGCTACTACTAATTGACGAAAAAACAAAGCTTAATACCATATGCCTCCTCATACGGAAGTAAAAACCAAGTTTCTGTCTCTGCACCGAACAGCTTAGCCTGTACACAATTCAGGACATCTGTATTTTGAAATTAAAACTATTTTACACGGATTGCGTCGCGTTGTTTATTTTAGAACACTTTAAACAACGCGACAAAATCCGTATAAAGTAATTTTAATTTCAATGTATAACATTCGCGTTAACGTAAGACAATATTACATTTGTATTTGTTCAAAGTATGCCCACTTTATATATTAATAAAAAAAAAACGTAGCTTCCATGTCTATTTCCTAGGGGAGCCACAGGATTTTTCAGAATACACGGCATGTTCCTAAAAAAGAAAAATAACGAGACACAATGCCTTGGGGCTTAGCTTTAACCGAAATATCACGAATTGTGTGTACATACGTTAAAATAGAAGTATAAAAGGGTCTTATTCTAAGTTAGAGGGTAAAGTGGACTAATGTATTTTAGTACTTAACATAAAACACAGATGAAATGTGGACCTAGACTGAATTCAACAGGCAAAAGTAACTTACTTATTATAAAACTTAAGACATAAATTAAAATGACTATTGATCTATGGACTGTGCCTCAAATTCTCTATTTGGAATTTGCAATGTATAATTTTAAGTTATATTGCGATGACTATAGCTGATATTAGATTTGTCAATAGTGTCGTGCCAGAGTTAGGTAAACATTGTGTATCGGTAGGATGACTAATGATCCTTATTTAATACATCTGCAGCGAAGCGAAATTCATTTTACTGTACGAGCAACATAGGTGATGTTGCTAACATATCGTTACGTATCGTAGTGCAGGGGGGCACTACGATAACTGCTTACGATCCCATAGACCGCAAACTTGTTTGTATTTATAGTAATATAACAAATATTTAACTAACGGCCCTAAATTCCAAAAACATCTCGCACATTCAACTCTGTAGAAAGATTTATGTTATAAACGATTGCACAGTTGCGCGTATTTCTCTAAGAAATACGGAGTATCCAAAGACACAAATTGATCACCCCGAGAATTCACCGCACATCCTGTTTCGGGTCGTAAGCAGTAACAGCACCGAACGCTCGTGCGATGCCAAATGTACCCGAATCGTGTGAATAAGATTAATTGGAATAGCTCTAGGAGGCCGACCGTGAAATTTCTCGCTGACTCTCGAGTCAGATGTGTAGATAAAACAACTAAATTGTTTAAGCCTTGTTCTGAAACGTAGCTATTTATGGCCCGATGTTGCAGCAGATTTACACTTGAACTTTGCGACCTAGTGAAAATATGTGACGGTATTTTAGTTTAGATTGAGCTAAAGATAGGATGGTGGGCGTGTGAATGGGGTAAATGAATAATCGTTGAAAAGCTAATGTATGTAATTTCACCAATGATACACCTTAAGTGTAAGCATGTGCATATCTCCAAAAACAGAGCGTGACTTCCAAAGTACAACAAGTATATTTATTCATTACGGGTTATTCCTTAGAATTATGCACGATATATGGTATTATTCTAGCCCTCTATTAAACACAATTTGATCATAGCTGTCATACAACCTGTATAAAGAATACCCTGTCTTATCACTCGTATGTTTACAAGACGAACTTTAGTAAGAGACATATTCAAATTAGCTAATGTATAATGAACGAAAACAAATTAATCAAAAGAGAGAAGGCAAACTACAAACAGCGGTGTGACGAGGAGACAATAAATTTAGTGGAAGGTAACAAACGGCCGACTTAAGTGACGCACGCTAATGTATGAGGAACATTGAGACGTCACAATGGAACCGATACATCTTGGACATACTTACTATGCTAATTAATTTAAAAAGTCATTTGTTGTTTATTCTTGCTTAATCATTTTGTGAGTTGTGTTTTCAGATTTCAGTTTTATAGTTCTAGATTATCAAACTGAAATCTGAAGTCTTATCATTCCATATTTACGTTTTGCATAATTTATATAAAACGGGAATTAGCATGATCGCATTAATTTCCGTTTCCTATTATGTAAGTCGTTGTCTTAAGCTTCATTGGTCTAGTAATAAGAATGAAAATTCGTGACAGTCTATTATGAGCTGTATACCCGATGCGAGAATTAATCCTGAGTTCAAATATCAGGTGGAACAATTGTGATTTACTGTTACGAAATTCTCTGTAGCATAGCAATTGTGTCTGAAAGATGACAATTACCTTTCTCCTTGTAATTGCTTCATACTTCTTATGGGGCCCTACCTAACCGTAACAATATGGGCATTGACGCATAAACGTTACGTAACATAGCGCCATGACTAAAGTCATAAACATTATTTATATAATGTTTAGAACTTTAGTCAAAAACTCAAATTGTACAGAATATATGGTATGAAATTATTAAATAAGCGATTCCTTGGCGTACTATAAAGTTAACAACACGAACAAAACCGACACTCCATAATCCGGTAAGCATAAAACAAACAGAAGCGAGCAACAGTAAATTCTCCTCCCTCTGTAATTAAAATGGAGCATTTATACTTTTATAAATTAACATAGCATTAAGCCCACGAATCTCTGAAGGGTTAGCCAGAGATTTGTTATCCTCACATCTCGTTAGGTTTATTTATGTCCTACGTAATACCTAGTTGATCACATAGTGTTTGTAAGATTCGGTAACCGTTTAAAATCAAGTGGGTTTGTTACTTAAATACGGCTACTGCTGCTCAGAATTTCTCTTAGCCTAGGTTTCGAAGCAGGGCGCTCATGATTGGCTGGAATTGTATGCGCAAATTTATATTACTGGTCCAAAAAGGCAGTGGTACTTATATTATAATTGAATCTGTTTCAGGCCACGTAGCGTGAAACGTCTGTGTATAATTATCTAAGTGTGCAGAATAATTATGCTGGAGTTTTTTATTAATTTAGCCGCTATAACGCGGTCAGGCACAGTTACCCGTTAATCCGAGTACCGTTTGTCCGAGGTCGGGGTACAACGAGGATGAGAAGCAAATCGTTAGTCAGACATGACCTACTTGTTGTTTGGCTAAATTTCGGTTTATAAGTTGCACTTTTGCGACTCATTTTGGGTATATAGAACTACGAACACAATTGTCGAATGTTAAGGAACTAGGAGAAAATATTAATACTTAAAAAAGCAGAGATTTAATTTCGGGTATAAATATATTAATGTCTCGGTCAGGACTTTTACATGTAGGTTCGCACAAGGGATGTAGCGGATGGAAATTCTTTGACATCTAGGCGCAGGCGGATTTCAAAAAATGATGAGGATATTTAAAGTCTCACATCCACAAATGCGGATGCAGATGCGGATGTCCAAATCGATGCGGAAGCGGATGTTAATGAAAATTGTGCATCTTACTTAATTAAAAGTATCTAATAGAACCTCTGCAGGTACAAGCCTGTTTTTCAAAAATGTTGCTATATCATTTTCTAGTTTTTCTTGATCCTTATCATCACTTGAAGAATCATCGCGCAATTCATCGGTGCACCCATTTTCTTTCTTGTCGCAACCTGTGCTATATCTGGATCCGCATTAACATCCGCGTTGATTATTGCGGATGCGGATGTCCAAATCGGAAGCTCCGCAATTACGGATGCAGATGTAAATATTTGCAACATCCCTAGTACGTATTGTAACTGTAAGTGCTGCTGCAGGTAGTAAACAGGTTTCAGTTTCAGTTATTTATTTGATAAACAAAAATACTACAAGGTGATAGTATAAATGAGATTAGTAAATAATACAACGGAACACGGGTCCTTGTTAGATAAGTATGGAATGCAGAAGAAATAAAATACATTGCAAAGAGGCGAAATCCGCTTATGTTCATTCCTTGCTATTTATTTTTACGAGTCTAATCTGTTCGTGACCACGGGCGGTAAAATGTCGAGTAAGTAAAAATAAATGGGGCTTAATTCACTATACTAGTTTTAATTTCAGAGCTTTTAAATAGTTCTTTACAATGTGTGAAGAAAATTATGCTTTGCAACAGTGTATATTGTGTGAGTGTGTGTATGCATACAGCATACACACACTCACACACATAGTTATATAAATATATAATAATATATAGTTAGTGTAACCGACTGCCACGCCTGAGGTCGCGGGTTCGATTCCCGCACAAGACAAATATTTGTTAGCATGAACATGGATGTTTGTCTTGGTCTGGGTGTTTCTATGTATAATATGTATGTATTTACAAAAAAAAAAAGTATATATGTATGTTTATCCATTGTCTAGTATCCATAGTACAAGCTCTGCTTAGTTTGGGCTAGATAGTGTTGTGTGTATGTGGTAGAATATTATTATTATATTATATTATTATTATATTATTATATATAAGAAAAATATATCTTATATATTACGGCAGAATGAGAAAATTCAAGATTTTTTCTCCCTAACCGACCCCAAGTGGGTCGGCTTTTCTGACCTAACCGGATTTGATCGGATATTAGTTTTACACGGAGCGGCTGCCACCTGACCTTCGCAACCCGAAGGCTAACGATACCCTAACGCTAGACCAGTATCAGGATATTATAGGGCACTGATTTCCCAATAACGACTGCCATAGATGTTCATGATAGCCGGGACCGACGGCTTAACGTGCTCTCCGAGGCACGGAGCAGGCGATAATTGTCAATCAATATGCACATAATTTCGAAAAGTCATATAACTTCCGAAAGTCATAGGTGCGCGACGTGGGTTCGAACTCGAGACTCTCTGCATTGCAGTCTTTTGGTCTCCCCACTGAGCTACCACTACTTAAAATTCAAGATTATCTATTATAAAACTGTAACAAGGTTGTGTCTGTGCATTAGATTTATTTAATTTAAATTTAATACACATTTATAATAAATATATAGACACAACCTTGCTACTAATTATATTAATAAAAAACTAATTGAGGTTAACTAATTAGAGTAGCCTGCATTCGAAACAATATTTCCTAGAATTATTTTTGTTTGTCTGTCTTTCTATGCATTTATTTGTAACTTGACGCAAAAGTCACTAATCGGCTTTTTAAGCGATTTTCAGTATGGTAGCTTGAGGTTCAACCTAAAATGTAAACCATCGACTTAACTCTTTTTTTATAATTCTGTTTAGTTAAAACAGGCGATCTGGTGCATAATGCGGTCCACGTATATGATGTAGCTGAAGAACAAGTGGCAATGCAAATAAGAGCCGACTTACATTAAAAAAGTGTAATGATTTTTTTATTATATTTTAGATTTCATAAATATAACTTAGTCACGGAGTGAAGCCATTCCCAAACCAAAGGATACCAATATTCAAAGAAACAAACAAACAAATGACTTTAAGTAGGTACTAACTGGTGACCCCTCTTTGAACTTGACTTATTTGATCTCGCAGATATAGATAGATCTTTGTGTTCTCCACTGCGTCATAGGCAAAATACGTACATATTCCTACGAGGTAGACGTATATTACAGGCACGCGACGTCACTGGGAATTACTTAGTATTGATATAGTTTTGTTATCTGTAATTTTGTGATGTAATATTCATGATGCGAGTAATATGTAAATTTAAAACTAACATATACTAGGTCGTGTATATAGGCAATGTAAGCAACGGTAAAGCTGTAAACTCATCTTATTTAAACGACCACGGCACACAAGTATTCACATCGGAGGGTCGAACAATAATGAATTTTCGGAACAAATCAACGAGTCAAATGCCCTACCAAGACTCGACTCGGGCAATTCTCAAAACAATTTCTTAACGTTCACTACTATAGACTTCCCTAATCAATTCACAATTTAAATCTAAAATTTATCTCTCTCCTCAGCATATAAATAAACGTAAATAGTTACAAAAGTAATAGGCCATTTGGATTCAAATTATGGGTCAGAATTGAACGTTTTGTATTCAATATTGGATAACGATTGTTCGAAGCTTAGGCTATCATAATTTATAACTTTAAAGCCCTTACCTGCCGTTTGCCGTTTATTATGAAATAACCTGGATTATTGTACTTTCAACAATATTATTGACGAGTAATTTTGATTTATATTAAGTGCAAATTGAACGTAAACAGGTTGGTTTTATAGGTTTGAAAGGTGCGGTAAACCGGTAGATATATAATTGAGAGTATAACTAGTTGTTTTATTGTATATGTTAGTGTTGTCAGGCTATAATTGCCTTTTTTTATTTTTTTATAATAATGTTTATTTATTCATTAATTATACAAACATGTTATCAATAGTAATACATTGTTAATTATAATTAGTCTATTTTCTGGTGAAAAGTCATCTGTGTCCGAACTAGATAAAATTAATTATCTGTATTTCGAACGACAGCGCTCATCCCAAACAATATGACTCTTTATGGATCTTTATGAATACAAACACTGTGTACATAAAAATAATTAATTAACAGAGATATTAAAAAAAATATAATTATGATAATATTAAAATGTGTGTAGAGTTGTAACCTCTCTGTGTGTAGAATGTGGTATGTATGAGTGAGTGTGAGAGGGTGAGTGAGAGAGCTATAAATAACTTTTCAATTTCTTCATAAGTTAATTTCTGTATACAGTCATTAATTTTAACCTTACATTGTTTGTTATTTAATTGCACAACATTAACGATTTTATTAATTTTAATAGCCTATCTTCTTCTCCCTAGCATTTATTGTTCCCAAGTCACTTGGGGTCGGCTTTCTAGTCTAACCGGATTTGACTGGACATCAGTTTTTACACGAAGCGACTACCACCTGAGCTCCGCAACCCGAAGGCTAACGATACCCTAAGGCTACACCAGTGTCAGGATATTATAGGGCACTGACTTCCCAATAACGACTGTCATAGATGTTCATGGCAGCCGGGACCGACGGCTTAACGTGCTCTCCGAGGCACGGAGCAGGCGATAATTGTCAATCAATACGCACATAATTTCGAAAAGTTATATAACTTCCGAAAGTCAGTGGTGCGCGACGTGGGTTCGAACCCGAGATTCTCTGCATTGCAGTCTGTTGGTCTCCCCACTGAGCCTACATATCAGAAATATAAGGATAACGTCATACGTGCAGTGGTGTACACCTAAAATTACGGTTGGAATTATTAAGAAACCACGTTCCCTTGCCAATATCTTAATAAAGCACACGTACAAATTCTGACACTCTAATTATAATTAGATAATTATTAGGTTAATTACGTCTAGATTAAAGCCTTGCCGTAAACAACTCGTGCCATCAATTAGGACTATTAGACATGTTATGAATGAACACTACTGATATGTTAATATTCCGTATTCTCAAGACGACTAATATTTTTATATCAGTAATTTTCCATCTAGTAACGCGATACGCGTAAATATATGTACTACGTCACTAATTTGAAACAAGTGTCCCTATTGTGTAACAAATCTAAATACTTTCAGGGTTCAATGAATCAGGTATTATCATTTAGTGTATTATAATTAGACTTATACTAACATACAAGTACCTGTTAGAGATCATCAAATATCACACTCACACTTCAGTGTGTCCTTGTTTCCTAAATGCCCAGAGTGGATATTGAAGGTATTTTTAGGAAGTTCTCAGTAGCGGCATTGGAGTTTGAAAATGTTTCTGACCCAAAAATATAGAAAATAGCTCATATCACTTAGTGATGAGACTATATAAGTACAAATAAAATATTTTTCATCGCCATCAGTAAATTATTATAGCGTATAAAAACTCGTTAAAAAATTCACTAAATAATAATATCCTCCAGACCGAATTTCGGCCATGGCGGCCAGTCTTAACAGAGGCTGGCCAACTACGCAGGAGATATTATAGTGCACAAGTGTGTGCGCAAACACAAGTACACGTGCACTCTCTGTTCCCTAACTCTCATGATCCGATGGGACGGTAATCCGACACGACCGGAGAGAGATCAGGCGCAGAACCAACGGCTTTACGTGTTTTCCGAACCACGGGGGTTTCTTACACCGCCGACTTCCTAACTCTGGGCTGCTATTGAGATTTCTTAATTGAAAAACTCAATAACTTTTTGTTGGCTCGACCCGGGATTCGAACCCGAGACCTCATACACAGCACTCACTACTGCTGCACCACGGCAAATTCATTACAATCAAAAAAATATACGTACTAAATCAAATTAAGCCACACCAACAAATAAAGGGCCTTGAAGATTAATCTTAATAGCTTTGATAATGTAGAGCAAGTATTGCGCAAAAACGAGTTTTGAAATTACACAGTACAACCGATACAACAGTACGGAAATATTACACCTCGTAGTAATATTGGTAGTAAATTATTGTTCATAATAAATCGATGCCATGATACAGAAGCCAACTATCTTTTTTGTTACATGCTAGTTTTTTTCGTCTCGGCTGATTGATCTTCGAAGCCTATACAGATGCTTAAACTGCGTAGTATTATTATATTTTGTCAGGTAATACCTGTCCATTAATCTTAATGTAAAGTATACGGCTAAAGAATATACCTACTAGGATAATGTACTACCGTAGGTAGTAGATGTATTTTGTAATTTGCGCTGACAAATAATTTAAATATGGCTATAGTAAGTATAGGTGTAGTTATAACCGTTTCTTCTGTTTCGTAGATATAATGCAAATTGACGTTACACTTGTACATGAGGGTGTAAATTTATAGAACCGGAATAGGCTTTAAAGAGTAATGACGTTTTAAAGATACAAGTTATCTCCAGATTCAGAACAAATATTTGTGGATCACAAATAATTATTTCGTGTGGGATACCACCAACCTACATCACTCGGCTCGGCGGCAGCAGTATCCCGCTATGCCATCTGTGCTGTATTATCAAAATGTAAGTTGTTGAATTATCAAAATGCAAAGTGTACTGCGCATTCTGCTAATAGATATGTCACTAGACCCGCATATTTACATGTCTAGCGCCTAAACCGCGTAAACCGAAGCATAACTCATACCAATAACATTTTCTATTACGTTTACTGACTCTCATCAGCTTGCGACACGACCTCAAAAATTTTAATATCGCACTCCGCTTACATTTTTACACACATTTACTTGATACATTAGACGTAAATTGCACATTTTGTTACTCCAAAATTACCTCTCCGCCGTTCGAGCGTTAATATATTTTGTAATTTAATACAAAAATGTAGGGAAAAGTGCGTTTAAGTGTTTATATAAGTGTGTTGACGCATAATACGTGATAGCTATTAGCTTTATACATCACAAGAAGAATAAAAGGCCATTAACATCCTTCAATCGTACTTTGAATGGTTTGAAAGTCTAGACGAGTAAAAAGGTAATACAGCTAGTGTCGGCTCTGTGGGTATAAGTTAATAGGTAGTCGGTTCTAGTCGTTATTCCCCGCGAGTAAGTGCGTCGATGAAAGAATGAATAGCTGTAATAGGACCGTTATAAAACCACTGTCGATTTAACGGCCTGTAAAGACTTTAAGTAGGCTTTTCTTTAGACGCTGTATCATTTTATGGAAATGGTGCCTTGTATCGTAAGAATCATTGCGGTAGCCTTATAAAATGGGTACAAGTATCCGAGGAAACATTTTAATCAGGTCTGCAGAAAATGTTCCATTACAAAAAGTTTATTGATTTTGATAACACTGAAGCCTTGACTCATATCAATGCTATTTTCATCGTGATAATGTTCATATTAAATGAGATTCTGTTTTATCAATGATTAATATTAATCACCGACTGGGCTATAAGATAATTGTACTAATAACCTACATTTGTCCATTTCATTTAATTGTACAATTTCACATTTAATGTGAATTCATTTCACAGCAGTTGCATTGGCATGCGAGTCGAATTTTTATAGCAGGTATATTCTCTGTACTGTAGAAATATTGAAACAAAAGACATAATAATATACAGACTCAAAACAAATATTTACGCATCACAAATCTCTAGTCCCGTGTGGATATCGAACCCAACACTTAACGCACATGCACTGGCAAGGCAGCCACTTAAAACACTGCGCCATCCGGCAATCCATTTCTATGCGATGGTTGTGTATCATCATGCCAGCAAGTCAAGCTAAATATTTGACTTTAATAACCGTTGCCATCAGTCACAGCAGGATCATATTGACACGCCACGAAAAATCAAAGAAAAATTGTGTAAAAGTCCAAAGCTCAACTCAGACACAATAATACAATGACACAAAGTATTCAAAATTCTAGTAGTTCTTCAGTAGGTATTCCAGAGGATTTCCTTTAAAGTCACCAGCATCAGACAATAAAACTTTTAAACAGATCACAAGCCAATGTTTAAATAGACGTTTTGCCGCTTGACGTCACAATTTCCATACATTATGCAGGATAGAGGAACAAATATTGATCGTCGATAAGTTTGACGACGACCAGTCGAATTCGGACGTTGATGCGAGGAAGATATGTACGTTCTTTTGCCAATATTTCTTTTCTGTGTGACGAAAGTAGGTTTACCATTATGCCATATGCGGGATAAGAGATGTTCTATATTCAATGGATAAGCCGGAATGTTTAAGATGACAACAAGTTTAGTCGATGGACCTGCATTTTGCTATCTATCAGTGGGATGTGGGTGTATATTATTAAGTGTGTCAATAAAATAGGCGTTAAACATATTTCAACAGATATAAGGAATATTTGATACACCTAAGGTATTGTATGTTGTACGTGTTTAAATTTTTTAAATCACTTACTTGATTCTAATAACATGACAAAAAGGACGATGTTTCCATTAATCGCTTCCCTTATTATTATTTGCCGACGCTTTCCTTTGCCTTCCTTCTTCTTTCCTCCCTTTAAGTACATAACAACATATCTGCAAATGTTAATATAGTTCATGCCTCGAACAGAACGTCCAAGTTGTAGATGATTTATTATACAGGATTACAATTAGTTTCCTTTATGTTAGTATTACTACCTTGGAAACGAGTTCTATACATTTAAAGATAGAGAAATCATTAATTAGACGATTGCACATATTTATAAGAAAAGAAATAAATGTCGGCGTCCTAAAGAACATAAATTAATGTTATATTAAACTGTAAAATTTAAACCCTACATACTTTCATAAAAATAAAACTCGACTTGGGCATTAAATTTTGAATATGGCAAAGTCAGTCCGTACTACTGGTAAAGACAAGTGATTGATGGCAGCGGTTTTGACGTGGACATTATATTACACTACTATGGAATAAATCTAACTTATACAATATTTTGTTAAAGATTTACTGCCTTAACGGATTTAAGTTTCTCGAGTGGGAGCATATATTAAAAGTGGACCGTTTCTTCATATTCCTTGGAGAAATTTAAAATGTATGTGGGTCACTTAAAATGTGTGAGGTATATTTTTCTAAGCTCGAGAATAGCAATGTGACATTATTGCTCAATACTTTAGCCATAACATAAAGCATAGAATAGTTAAGATCAATTTGATGGAAATGGTGTTCATGGGTACAAAGCGAAGCAAGGTGTTGCGATACCTCCTCTTAAAGCTGAGATTTCGATTAGAAGCGAGCAGCTCGATTGCTCTTACCTCCATCTACATAGATGATAAGTGTCACACAATTTAGTGTTGTTTTCCTGCGATGATTATAGGCTTACCATCGGGTAAAGGAATCGTCCTTCAGGAGACGGTGTACTATCAGCAGGAGGGCTAGTGAGATCTTTGCACCTTTGTCCATTACGCTGAATGAAAATCGATTCCTTCTTTTAAAGGCTTGCAACATGCGAGTGAAATCCTTTGTTGGTGTTGCAGGCGTAAATGGGCTATGGTAACAGTTTACCTGACAGTAAACCTATTTACAGACACGCAGACAACCCACATGACTGTGGGCAGTCTGCGTGTATGTTATGTTATTAATATAAAATAAGGATAAAAACCGACTGATGAATATAGGCCACACTTTGTTTGTGCTAGTCTTCATCATCCTGTAACAATCATATCCAAGTTCAGCTCTTCATAATAGTAGTTATTAATGCGTCACAATACTAACATAAGAGTATTTTTATGCTCTAATATAGGTAATCCTGAATACATTGAAATAAAACTACCCCATTTTCGCTTCTCGTAGTTGTTTACGGTATCTATTTGTTTACATCTAAGGCGATAACCGTTCGCCCGGCCGTATAAAAATAGTCACTGTAAACATTTACGTAACACTTCTTTCGTCTCTTGTTCTTACAGTATACATGTAGCACCGTCAATGTTATACAATAACAATGAGGAAATGCCTAAAAATAATGATGTGATTTACTTTCTTCATTCCAGAAAAGTCTTCTTTGTACATATAACAAACAAGTGCTTACAGAGTATTATAACATTTACTGAGCGCTATTTTCAGGAGGAACATTATAGTCCCTGAATAATGTTATGTTTAACTATTAAACTTTATATCTATGTGAAACAGTTTCAATGTATCGGTACTGCACTAGGAACAATTTGTCATTTGGCGGAGAACACCAGATTAAGACGGTCTCGATACGCTTTCAAATGAAATGAACAGGTTTAGTTCAGTTGAACAATCTAACTTTGAAAACAACTGCAGTAACAGCGTATTAAGATGCAGGCAAATTTCTACACGAGATTACGGTATATATAAACTAGATTTGTCTTCGTTTTACTTACGTGGTTTATGAAAAAATAACTATCGTACAGGAATCATGCATTGTTCGGGGTAGAAGGCAATGTCATTCTCCGACCCATACCTCTCCATCCATAACATCTCTATGCGCAAAATCAAATCGATTCATCGTTGCGTAAAAGAAAGATAAAAACAACAAACACACTAATATCAGTAACGATACGTGGCTGAGAGCTTAAAACGAAAATTATTTGAACAAAATATTTAGTTCGTTTGAAGTTAGCTTACGTTTTCATCTTGATGAAGTCTGCTGGAGGTTTTTATAGTAGGTACATTAATAGTAGTATGATGTCTAGTAAGCGGCACTTTGCCGGCGTAAACAATGGGGCTGTAATGTAGCTGTACCAAGCAGTGAAGGAAATCCGTCCACAGCAATGGACGGTGACGATACTAAGGACGGATGTTACTTGCATCCTGTCTGTCCTTCTAAAAGGGAATTTAGGCTTAATAAAATTGGTCACGGTTAAGACGTGAACGTACTTGTATATATAGCTTATACGTTAGATAGCCAAAAGACAGTGTTATAATTACGTGACCGCGACTAGAGGGTAAAGATTATAACTGCAAAACAATATTGCAGGATACTTGACAATGTTAGGTCGAGTTCAACCTTGGTTGTTAATCAAACAATCAGCGTTTACACCAACGCTCTAGTAAGCAGATTAATTAGCCAATGTGATTTAATCAAACCAGTAAAATGACCTGAAGCATCGTAAACTACAGGACAGATATGTTATATCGCTATCGTCATGAGAAAGTAAAGTGAAAATGATTATGATTTTCCTAAATGAGAAATTTTAAAATTGTAATACTCAGTTATATAGACTGTCAGTTTAATGTTTGCAATAGCCAACAAAAACAAGAAGTATACTTTATATAGTAGATATAAGTATACAGATATAAAATTGAGTAATCATCATCATTATCTCAGCCGAAAGACGTTCATTGCTGGACATAGGTCTCCCCAAGGTTTGCCACACAGACCGATCTTGGGCCACCCGCATCCAACCGCTTCCCGCGACCAAGAGAACTTCCCCTGCTGCTACCTGATGTTTATAATAGCAACAAATAAATAATAATATAGAATACGTAAATAACGTCACAGCACATTAGTACATAAAATAAATACATGTAACACGTTCCAAAGCTCTTTGAACATAAAATTTTAATGCGAAGCATAATTTAACAGCGCCGCTAGGTGTGCTTCAGACGTTGCTGCTTCAGTTATTCGTTTCACCTTATACGTAGTAATGGTTCTTTGAACAAGTATACTACTCTACATGAAAATCATTTCAAAGCTTCGTCTACTATGCAAACTGTTTAATACAAACTAGTTTCTACCCGCGGATTCACCCCCGTGAAACTACGGTAACGTATTCTGAGATAAAAGTAGACAGCTTTAATTCAGGACATAGTGTTAAAGCGTAATTCAGTAACAATCCTTTATAATAAGAAAAGAATATATGGCATGTACTAACATTAAATACTGTATTTAATAGAGTATTTCTATTAGAGGTATTGAGCTATAATAATAAGGCGCTGAAACTTTATAGCCGACCCGACACAGATGCCTCAAAGTGGCTTTACAGAATCAATGTTTAAGAGCCAAGATTCTGACGGTGATTACCATACCCAAATTATAAGCATTTAGTCCTAAAAGCTGTAGCCGCCCAAATCTTAATGTTCCGTGATGATAGTAAACTAGCAAAT
The DNA here is from genome assembly GCA_963675205.1 of Catocala nupta. Lineage (NCBI taxonomy): Eukaryota > Metazoa > Arthropoda > Insecta > Lepidoptera > Erebidae > Catocala > Catocala nupta. The sequence continues at coordinate 21,171,502 of OY776080.1, forward strand.
GGTCTGTCGTAAAATTGTTTGTCTTGTGGAATCGTGACAAGCCCCCACACGTGTTACGCACCATCCATAACACGCCCTGAATATTTGTACTCCGGCTATGATATGGGAATTTATTTCGGCGTACATTTCCTTACTCATGCACGTAGCATACAAATTGCAATATTTGAATACCTATGTGACGTGTATTTTTCTGTAGTGCTATATTTATATTTATTTTTAAAGGCGTCACCTAAACCTGTAATACTTCTAAGAATTTAAAACGATCACAATAAGCTCATATTGTTGTACCGTGCAAGGATCAAACCGACACGTTCGACACATACTGTGCCAAACACGAATGGCGCAGTGATTTAAGCCTCGCCACTGCGCCACCAGTGCAGTCAAAATATATAACGCTATGTATTTTTCCCACATAGTGAAAGACTAACAACTTTTCGGATGAATGTTAGCGGCGCCCAAACAATTTTATAACTAGTGTAAAAAAATGTAGAGGTTCGTTTTATAGTCCGGCAGAATGAATTGTTCACACAAAATATGTCACCAAGATTTTCTATATTGATCTAGAAACATAACAAAACAAAGCTTGATGGAAGGCAGTTGTAATCAATCGAGTGATATCACTGCGTTGTCGACGTCTACAATAATGACGTAACTGGAAGAACAAAGTCTGCTTGGATCTTCTGCTGACATTACATCGCACCTTGTACCAGTTTTATCACCAGCAAACAAGAGAAAGTAATTTACTTCTAACTTCTGTAGAACAAAGTTAATTGTCAAGTAGGTAGGTCTGTCCCATGTTTGAGCTTCGATGACGCAGTGCCCTACGTTTCGCTAGTTTAATTACTGTAGTAAATACAGTAACCGTTTGAAACTAAAATTTGGTTTTATGTGACAACTTCAACAATTTCTCTGAAGCACAAACACAACACACTAGTGAACTGTGCGAATAATTAAGTGCGAGTTTGTAATTAAAGCCCAAACAAGTGGAACACACTGACTGTGTTAGGTTCGTTCGTAATAATTTAATGTACAGTTTCATATATTATATATAAACAAGGAATATTTCAAACATCAGTTTGATTAATCTGATACCAAGGCATGGTAATTATGCCTTTAATTAATATGAATCCGTAAAATATCAAGTATAAATATATACGATAGTATATTCAAAATAGCTAAAAATTCTTGGAAATAACATTATTGTATATTACTTATATAAGACATATTCGTTCTCATTAGTTTGGTAATCTTAACTTTTTTAGAAATGGCAGTTGACTTCAGCGGAAGTTAACAAATACTTATTTATGTTAGAAAATTGTTATTGATTGATCTGATTTGTTTTAATGTCACATAAAATCAAATGATACAATATACTCGTATTCACCAAACGCCAGTTCGAACGAGAGTAACAGCAAAATAATTTGGCAAATATTCTAAAAGCAACAAGCATTGCCTCGTATAATGAGCTCTATGCTCGTTTAAACTAAAGCCGACAAGCTCGGAATGTTATAACTGACACAGGCTTAATGTCTGGACATCATTAAAGTTTTGGTGTCAAGTGTGTCAGTGCAACGTGTTGCGTGCTGCCTCGAAGAATGTCTCTATGAAAGAGAATTTACATATTAAAAGAACATAAATATTTAACCATCGAAAAAAGCGTCACTTGAGTATCATCATACTTCAAGTTTAAGAACAAACGAATATAAAATGTTAAGGTATTTGTGGTTTATTATTGGTTCTATTTTAATTTTGTTATTATCAATTCTAGTTATAAAGAAAGTTTTTTTTTTAAACATTTCACTAAAATAACACAGAGATAAATGCAAACAGTATTTACATATATTATGTTTCTGCATTAGCGTTTAGGATAAAATAATAATGGCTGATTGTAAAACTTATTTTCAAAATAGATAATTTACTTAAACCAGTAGTAGTAACGCATGACGCCTTTTAACTAAACATAATACTTATGAAGAAAACGCTAATTGTGAAAATAAATCAATCACGCAAACTCTGCAATGCTTTCTCTTTCTTGGCAGGTACACTCAGTAACTACAACTAAATATAGTAAGAGTGATATCATTTAACGCGTTGTCCACGATAGGGCAATCAAACGGGCGTAGTCTTATCTACACTATCCACTTCAATAGATTATAGTAATGCTAGAGAGTAACGTTTTTTCTTTACACGCCGTTTAAATGATGTTGTTATATAAGAGCTCGTATAAAACAAATCATTTTAAAAGACCTCAAGAAAGCTTAATAATAAAACAACACTACATTCAACAGAACATAATTTCAAGTGTGGTCTAACCATTTAACTAATACGTGACGTCACGCAGCCATGCGTGTAAAAACCCTTCTCGGACGAGTAGGCGCCGGCGCACGTGCCAAAGCGCCCTTCGTGAGCCATTTGTGACCACGCGTCGGAATTTTTAATAGGATCGGAACAACGATTCGCTGTCGAGGTAAGTGAATCACCATCATGTTCTACAGGACTGTACTTGTCTCTTGTGTAGGTTTTTAAATGTTCGGGCGTATATATGTATGTATTTGCTGAATTGTATTTAGGCATTCGTTTCCTTAAGGCGTCCTATCATGCCCCTAGAGTCTCAAATGTATTATAAGATGTATTATCAGCCGTATAATATTCTATTACATGAAACAAATGGAATAACGAAACTATTAAAATCAAGTTAACTATTATATTTACTAACTGTTTGAATTGCCTTCCAAATAAAACTGTATATTTTGTTTCTCTAACAAAATGACTATATACGTTCACACTACATAAACTTGACCCCGGTACAAGTTACAGTTCACGTAAGACCTTTGTAGGGATGACAGATAAAGGAAGGCAACTTGAAGAACGAGCGCCCAAAACACCAAACTTAACCATAAATAATTCAACAGGCAACGGTTTCAAGCCAAAAGAAAACAAATTAATATCCAGTAAAACAAAAGAATTATGAGCGTTATTTCTCAAATTTTGAATTAATCCTTACTGCATAAGGAATACCTATTGTTCGTCGGCCGAGAGCGATAAACAAGATTAAAATTACACGAGCCAAGTGGGCGAGGCTTGAGTATAAATCTGGAAGGAAAGCTGTGGAGTTGAATGGTTAGTTTATAGTACAAACAACAAAGCACAAACACTAGAAATAATAAAACAACAATACCGCTTTCCGCTTTGAATATCTAATGAAAATGAAAATGACACTGCATAAGCTATAGTCATAAAGTATACGAAGGACGCAGAGGTAAATTCAAGGACGCAAACAAAAGCCGGATTACGCAGGTAGCGACATGTGCTATCCTAAACATTACTTTCATTTTCTCTCGTAAAAGTTAATACCCTTATACAGTCGTAAACACGGGTATGACCCGGACAAGAGAACTGTAAATATTTCTTAGCGTTTTGTTCTAAAAGTAACAACTGTATGTGGAAAAGAGAGTACAGCAGCATTTACACTCTATCCTGAAGTAGCCGTTTAGGAACATACCCTAATACCTCGACTTACGCTACCCCGACTTACGAACCCGGAGTTACGCAATTTTCAAATCTCGTTAATTTGTCTTTTATTTGAGTCACACAACTCTCGACTCTCGATTATAGGCTTACTGCCCCTACAATATTGTCCAGAAATTGACTAAATTTCGCGAGAGAAAATATTTAAGAAGTCAAAGTAGTTTGTTAGATTTTATGAAGCCTTCTACATCAAAATAACTTCAGTTGGCGATTTTATATATGGATTATCTAAGATTCTTTCTTTAGCTTCTGGCCTCAATTAAAATTAATGGTATTATATTTATTTATATGCGAAATTATACCCCGACTTACGAGGTAATCGCTCAGGTGGGACACCTATCGCGTAAATTCGAGGTATTACTATAACATGAAAGTAGCTTTTTCCCACCTTAGTCTTTGATCCAATATGCTGGCAGCGCAGTGACTTGTTAAAATATTTGAACGTGAATGATAATGTCACTATCACCAAAGGGACGGGCAGAAGAATACACTCATGTTTCGTTAAATATTTATAGGCCCCATATAATGGCGGGCGAACCTATTGTCATCTACCGGGCACAGTTCCAACTCCATGCAGCTAGTGAGAATTTGTTTACACGAAAACATACTTTGTCAGACACGGGAATCAATTCTGAGATATCAAACATAGCCATCGCATTCGCTACCACTGCGCTTTCAAAAACGTTTTATGATTGCCAGCTAAGTAGTATATAAAAATACTTTAGTAAACATAATTACTGTTGAAATGTTGTCAACCTCAGTAAAGCAAAAGATTATACAAAGTAAATATTGCAAAAGCACTCTTTGCACACACGGGTTTTCGTATAAATACTCATAAACGTTCGGTAAATAATTCCCTAAACCACCGATCGCTAAAAGGTTTTTAGTGTACAAAAGTATCGTCTGTTTCCCAATTTCTAAGTTGGGAATGAACAGAATATTCTTCTGGGTATTCAAGCTGTCATTATCTGAATCCTTTTAGTAGAATTACGTTTAAATAAAAGTATGATACGGCCCACGCAGAGAAATCGAAGTCGATACGAAGTCCGGTAAGGATAAAAGACATAAAACAGATGCAGCACAGGTATAGGTCTATACTTATTTAATGTGAATAGGAGTCATAAATAAATAAATACATTTCTACATATTCGAAAATTTTTATTAAGTTTCGTATCCTTTAAAAAGGTACTTTAGCTTTGTTTCTTGAGTCAATTTTAGTGTCCATAGTACCTGTGTCAAAATTATGGACTATCCATGTTATAACATTCATTATACACGGTAAAAACATTATATGTTAGTATATTTAAATAAAGCACAAAGTCTATTCATTCGACTATACAAAAGCTGCTTTATTTGTTTCATATCTTTCTTCTAAAGATATCAGTAACTAACATGAAACGTTTTATCTATTTGGTTTGAAACTATATCCCTACGTGACGATAAATTTGTCCATTGAAGCGGTATGTCATAAGTCTATAGAAAACATAAACAATTTTGTCTTGTTCAGTTTCTTGTAACACTTTAAGGCCCTCAGGGCACCAGTTTATCAGACTACGCGCTGACCATCACCAGGACATTGCTCCTGAGACATGAATTAACATTAACTAGACGTGTCTCGACTCTGGCTGTTATATTTTTTAACTGAAACATTCTACATCGCATTGTTTGTTTATTTCTATCGGGAGCAAATATTTTAAAATAACTACTGAAAAAGTCACTCTGTTGTAATATCGCATGAATTTATAGTTGAGTAAATAATAAATAGATTAATTATCTACGTAATTTTATATTAATTTAAAATGCGACACTAATTTTACGCGAGCATGCTTAAGGTATTTATTTTTAACAGATTGGTTTTTAAAGTAAAACAGTAGTTAAACACTACGTTACTACAGATTACAACAGGATTCTTATATTGTTAACAAATCCTAGTCGAATTATCTTCTTGGTCACGCTAGTTATGATCACAACTAAGGATCACAAGATACCTTAGGCCGTAAGCTGACATGCCTCTTTTTACATGATATCACTGCGCTTCAGAAGTTTGATTTAACAAATGTAGCTATGGACCAGTAAGCCCCTCGTTTCATTTAAGTATATACCTACATATATACTAGAGACACATATATATGTACATAAATGAAACGTGAAAAATGTAAAATAAAATATAACTATAACTATTATTATGTACGGTGATGACCATAGCCATAAATATATTTTCATATAACATGGCAAGCTTAATATACCGACTGTTTGAAATGTAAAATCACTAATATTTTCCACAATTGCCGGGAACATTGGGCGTGTTTCCCGGCATCTCATAAGCTGTGTACGGTAAAACAGTAGTTTAGGATAAGGCAGAAATATGTATATATTGGCGATACGGAGTATATGCGACAATATTGAATGCAAGATTATTTCCCGAGCTGATTTGTATCGGCATTCATGTGCACTTGAATTCAAATATCGATATGCAATCTGTAATAAGATCGATGTAATTGTTACAGGTTTTTGTAATGTATTACAATTTATAATGAAATCAATTCGATATTATCAAATACTTAACGATTTTAATAACAATACGAAGAATGTTATTGCCTTTCCTGGCAAGAAATGTAAAACAACCCGTCAAATGACCATAACCCAGGCTATATCTTATCCAAGCCGATATAATCTAATATGGAAAAAAGCTGTTCGCTTACCTGTTTGTCCATACGCGAAGATACAAGCGTTGTACCCGTCGAATGCATTGTCGAGTATATCCCTGCCAAGACATTCGAACACTGTCTTCTGCGATGCAAAGTTCGGCAGGGATGAGTCCAGGGAGTAGAAACAGTGGTCGAACGCAAATGTCTTTGGTTGTTTTCTGAAATAGAAAATACTATATTAGGCACGGGTTGAAATGTCATATTTGCTTTATATTTGTACATGAATATAATATGCGATCTAGTAATAAAAAAGCTATGTATGTATCCTTACTTGGCGCTTGTATTATATTAATTAAAGCTAGAGAGAGATCGATTGAATCAGGCGCTTTGACCCAATTTGTAGTAATCCCGCTTCAATAACATAATATGCTTTGACACGTGTTACATCTACACGAGGCATCTTCGTACCAACTTAGCAGCGTATAGCTGTCTCTTTGATACTAATATTTTGCAGAATAACTATGCAGGTATGATAAAATCAATTCCTTCTTACTTATTTCAGAAATCTGCCTTTTTAGCGTAGGTATCTATAGATTAAATTTTTGTGTATATATTTTTTTCATAAGATTCCCGCACTTGTTTCTGGTCCTATGTCGCGGGACATTTCCAGACATTTTTCCATCCAGAAATGGCACAAATATTTGTCCCGCGTCGGGAACGAACCACAACACTCGGTGCAGTGTGTACCGGCAAGGCGACCACCACGCCATCCGTACAGTCAGTATGAATATTTTAATTGACCGATTAATGAAATTAAACTACAATAGATTTTACGCTATTCACATAAAAACGAAGTCTGATATGTTACTGTAACAGCCCCTCTGGGCGAACACGGCTAACTATGTTCCGGGATATAAGTTTTAATTAATCGCATGTAAAGCCGAACCTCTCCTACACCCATGTTAGATAAACTTATAATATAATTATATGTAATACATTTCCTTGTATATCATGGCTATTTAATTTGTCGGGCTGACCCGGCACGCTTTCACAGGACAACCATAATTTAGCGTTATCTACAAAACGTGTGTGGTTTACTAATCCGTTAACGACTTATGTGTACCAAATTTCCTTTTACGGAATCACTCTAGAAAATTAACCAACTTTATATATCCAATAGTTCCTTTATAAGAGCAGTACATTTTCGGGTTCTGTTGTTGTTAACGTCCAGCGGTAGCGAAAACTTTAACACAATTTTAAAGACAATTGCGTCTTAAAAATACATTTAACATGGCTAACAAATTCTTTTAAATGTTATACATCCAAAAACTCACTGTTGCTCGTCGTTATTAATCATAGTAATATTTCTTTTATTTTAAAGATAAATAAGTAGGGGTAGTCCTACTAGTGTTGTTCTTATGCCTCCTCCAACTATGCTCGTGTTAGGAGTGAGTCCAGGTCGGTATTGCAAGGGTTTACTAAAACATACTTTAATTAATGAAAATTATGATAACAAAATATTTTAGCAAACTGGGATCCAATTTTCTTAATTGTTTTATATAATAAACAAATATAGCACGGTGATAGCAAGACACATAGACAAAACATAGAGACCCATGTGTATGGATTTGTTTTACCTTTATTTTTTATTTCTGACCTGTAAAAGGATGTTGGTAAATATAATCAAAGAGAAAACTTTGTAATATCAGCATCAGTATGAAGTACGAGTAATATTTGTATAATTATGCTACTCGCAAGATTTCCTTTAAGTGTAATCTCACGAATGAAAACTTTTGTAGAAAATTACAGAAATATTCTACTTTGAGTGGTAAAAGAGGCAACAAGTAGCCGTAGCATATGTCGTTACAAATTATGTGTATTCTTTCATCCACTAAAGAGCAACGGGACCCAAAATACGTGAAAGAGTCGGAGTGCTTCATAGTACTTTTCTGTGGTTCAACCCGCCTTTAGACATTCCAGAAAATATAATTCTACTGCGACGTATATAAATTGTAACGTAGGCACTCATAGCATTTTTTGTCGAGACACAAGGCTACTGAAGATAATAACAAAATAAATCCCACTTATATCGTAAATGTAAAAGTTTATGACAATGTTTGGATATTTGTTAATTAAATACGCGTATAACTTCGATCCGGTTTGCCTAAAATTTGGCGTAAAACTATACCATGTCCTGGATTAAAATGTAGGATACATTCTGTACCAGTATGTGTACTAATGGGCTTAACGCAGGCAACACCGTGCGCATAAACTAGTACATAACGAAAGATACTGTAATTGATCTCTCGATAAGGCAGAGTTCATTCAATTTGCCTTTACTATCTACAATAATGTACAGAAATAGAGCCTAGATGCTTAACTAGCCTATTTGTAATTAACGTAGCTTACATAAGATAATCCTGTCAATAATAACTCAATAATTAATTCCCTAATTAGTACGTATCACACATGTGTAATTAGCTACACGTCTGTTTCCTGTAAGGGTGACATGTGTGAAAGCACTACGGATTGCCACTTGCTACGATCCTAATATATCTCTTTTACTTTATTTAGCAAACAACAATAAAGTAATATTATAAATGCGAATATGAGATTGTTTATTTATTTATTTTTAAGGACAACCAACAAAGCATACACTAAAACATTGTAATGATACATACACAGAAATCCATTATACAGGATGTCCCAGAACTCAACGTCAAGCCAAAACGGGGTGACAGGATTGATTGTAACCATGATGAGAAAAATCAGAAAAAAATCTACCCATGCAGTTTGAAAATTATGGGCATTTAAGAAAAACCTAGAAATTTGGTCAAACTGTAACCATTTTTCGGTTATTGTGGTTAATTTTTATTATTTTTGGTAAACTTTGGAACCGTAACCCTAAATAACATTTCTTGATAAGATTATAAGAATCTATGCTCGTGTGTAAAAAAACAAATAAATGATGAAAAGTGATATGACTAATTACATTCTATAAACGTGCAAGCAAATAATGGCGTTAAAATAACAAAACAAATGTCAAATTAAAAGAAACTGATGCACAATGCTTACAAATAAATAATATTAAACAGAAAATTAAATTTTAAATATTTAAATATTGATTAAAAATTACTATAAAATTGTAAATGTCGAAACAGTAAATTATTAAAAAAATCGATAAAACAATAATTATTATAATAAAATTAAACTAGATAAGTAATTAAATTAAATCAAATTAATTCGAATAATTAAACAATTACACGAATTTATCGGCTAATAATGATTTAAACTTGGGCGAGGAGTAGGAGAAGTTTAAAGTGCAAAAATGCATACCCATTTCAAAACTAAATCGGTATAAGGCGATAATTGACGCCATCTAACGGAAATCGATACAAGAACTATTAAGTTGTGTATTTATATCGTAATAGATGGCGATGCACTACTATAGAAATAAAAAGAACTAGATTTATAATTATATGATAACTCATATGGATCAGATCTGTTCCTTACGGATCATAGCCGAGAAAGATTTGGCCAAAGGTCAAAAGGTCTATTGCGCATTCGTGGATCTGGAAAAGGCTTATGATAAAGTGGAGAGTTTTGTCCATGTATGGAGTGAATAGCAACCTCACACGAGCTCTGAAATCTCTTTGTGACGATTCCAGAGATTTTATTTCTTATAAATTTCACCTATTCGCTAAAATGAGTATGTATTAATATTTATAAAACAACACCATCTAGTTCATTCATATTCATTCTAATTCGAATGTTCACAGGATTTTGGACCTTAAGATATCCATGCACTATTACAGGTGACTGTACATGGTAGAAAATACATTTAAGCTTAGTTTAAATTGTTTGCTACTAATTGATTAGTTAAAGTCTTGTATTTGTACAATGGGTTTGATATGTTTATTTATTTATTTATTTTAAGAAAGCTTACAGTCTAATAAGTACATTTGATCAGTTACAATTAAGATACACATGTTGCTAATTACAAGCTTTAAAAATAAATCTTTAATAAAACTAAACAAAAAAGAAGATATTGTTTGTTTGTTACACTCGTATGCCTTAACTACTCAACATGAAATTTCGCATACACGTTGTCAGGTATACAGAAAAGAGCATAAGGTTTATTTTATTAAATACCAGCGCAGTTGCGAGCAAAAGCTAGTATTATACAAAATACTCCTGTTTCATGCTGTATTTAAAATTTATAAAAATTTATCAAGAGCTTTATTCTACGTCCAATTTATACAAATTTGCCTACAACGCAAAGCTCAACTTTTAATTAATACCTTGTACCACCTACGATACAAGAATTAATATGTATATTTAATTTGACTTCTAATAATAACATAAAATATTATTAAGCGTGATGAATGAATGAGTATGATTATGTGTGTAATTTTCTTTTCATCATTACATGGAAATGATAGAATTTAATTTTATAATATAAGCACTGGTTTGAAATAAAAAGGTTTAAACATAGGTAGTAAAATAAATGTAAAAAGCGGTAAACCCTCATCAACTTAATTCTCTTTCAGAAAACTAAGTACTTCAGTATGGGGTCAGGAACCGTCATTGTATGCCTCCGAAACGTTTTCCTAAAGTTAAATCACTTTATCTCTTCCACAGGCAGAAATGCACCAATTCTTAGCCAACTTAAAGCTCTCAGCCCGAACTATCTATTGTACCCGATATACGCTATCTCGTTCACACTATCGGGATTGAACTGAGTCAGAAAAAGCATATAAATTCCCTCAATACTTTTCGCTTGGATTGGATACGGGTAGCATGCCAAAAGATAATGTTATTACTTAGATTTATTGACCTAATTATAGTTTCTAACGATTTTGCGGAGGATGACTGATTTTTGTACATTTCTATCTTTTCACCATTAGCTCTGCAACTTTAATGCGAGCAGGTTCCATCTTATGATTAATGTTCATAAAAGTTGAACGACCTCTGTTTTGATGAGTTTGCTCATATTTCTTAGTTTTGCTAATGTAGTGTTGAGCTAATTTTAGACAATTAGGCTGAGTGTTAAAATGGAATGTCCGCTATAATTGAGTATAATAGAGTCGCACTTACTTTAGGCAGTTTTTTAGCAAGAGTAGATACCTGTTAAAAAACCGCAGAGGGTAAAAGTTAACTTTCGTTTTTTGTGCGATTTATTTTAAGCTTACAATTTGCATTAACATTCCTTAGTTACATTACGACTGAAGAGTAAAAAGGAACCTGACTGAGGGGCAGTGACCTTTAGGCTGTAGTAACTTAGAAACACCCACCACCAGGTTTGCGTGTTAATAAGATATTTAGCACGCGTTCAGTACGAGAGGCTTTAGTGTGGGAACAGGAAATATGTAACTACTATTTGCTTTCAAAACAGCATAACTTATACCTTTAATTTTTGGCAAGCATACCAACGGCAATGGCCTCTTGAATGACGTCATAAACTCTCATTCGCGGTTTACCTACAGGGCGTATAATAAAATTCTAGATAGATTAATTTGTATGGATCTTTATTCCGAGAACTTTCTAGGTACAATAGTGCAGAGCGTTGACCTCATCGCTACAGAGTACTTGAACCCTCGATGTGATACGATAGGTAAATATCTCTAAATTCAATCCTACGAAGTAGAGTAGGATTATGAACTGAAAACAGATGAATAAAAGAACGGTAAATATCTGTATAGTTCGAGCCAATCGCTATTCAAAGCTGAATTCTTTACAAGGCTTGGCTTTTTAGGATCTTTAAATAATAAATACTTTTCAAAAAGCAATATTTTTAGAAAGGGGATCGTCACCTTTTAGTACATGCCAGTATGGTTCTCTCAAACAAATTTTGTTACAATACGCAATGCGTTAAGTACTAATCTGTTACATTTGCATCGAAAGTTGTTTATGCACACCGCTAAGAATTTTGTTGGTTGTACCCGTGGTTTTATTATTTACTCTCTTGAAATTTTTTTGTTGTCCCTTTGTTCTGTATATTGGTGCGTAAACCTAAACGCTTTCGTAGCTGTCGTTTCTGAAGTTATATTTCTATAGTATAACTTTCTAAGAATTCTGGGATCATGACTGTCAGATAGTATTGCTTCTTCTTACGTGAGATCATGGCAAATGCGGTTAGTGTTAGTAATGTTAAAACTAAGCCTAATGTATCGAAGATAATATATAGTGTATACGTATATTAATATTGATTATTATATATTATACTATTACTTGTCCAGACCAATGCAAGGTTACGCCTCCTCTTCTTCTATTTGTTTGATATTTGTATGATGTTATGCTTTATTTTTATATTTGAAATGTAGGATCAGCTTGGAAGTAATAGCAACAGTTGTAATGCAGTAACTTTAACTTGACAGCTTACATACAACTTACTAAAACAACATAGGCATAAAATACATAGTTATAAACAAACACTCGTTACGTCAAACTATATACACATGCAACTGGTTATGACAGAATTCAATTTGCTAAAGCGACTACCACATTACACCTACGAGCATGCACGGCTAAGTAATCAACCTACGACGAAACATGCTCCGCTATTTCTAGCTTAGCGTTAATATTATGTAAGACAGGAAACAGAAAATTACGCAGGAGGCAATACATAAATCTCTATCAGTATTTATACAGCGTAAATAATTTAGCAACCTGTTATTTGTGACACATAGCATTAAGCTTGTATTTCCCTCAAAAGGATTATATTATGCCATTCCATTTTAAGAGATTTGCAATTTAAAGAAATTTACTATCAAACCAGGAGTTGCCTGCATGAGCAGGTATGTCCAATCCTACAGAATACCAGAGCCGAAAGCTTTTGTGTTGTTAGTTCCCAGGACTTTTTAATAAGCACTGTACAGTCAGCAGGTGGATTAGTAACTCTAATGTTTGTCTACTGCACTGAAAACGCAACTATTACTCTTCTACGGTCAGTAACCCGTAAAGAAAATCCCTAAGGACGAATACGTCCCCGGGCAAAGGCCACTATGTAAATATTCTATGTACTTACATGAGTGTATCTATAAAAGCAACTGTAATGCTGTCTACTGGAAAAAAGTTCAATACTAGAGTAAGTCTATGGCAATGCAGATTTGGGCAATGTAGTCGTATCATTATTGAGAAATTTACAAATCACTTTTGGAGTTACACCTATATTATGCAGATCCTGTATCAAGTTGTATGGTTTGCTGTGGATTTAGGATTTTGTGTCATAAATGTAAAGTTCACAATAAAACCCTTAACGTTCGCGTCGCGTATTCCAAAGTATTATTTATTCTGTCGCCAGCTTTACTAAGGATAGAAGTGAATTTATTTTTCCAACTTTGTCTATATACTACTTACAAAATTTATTGCCGGTTCCAAGACAATTAAACTTTTTTCTGGGACCTCATTAGTATCATATCTCAGTATTTTCCATAGTCACCCCTGCAGAACTTGGCTACACAAGTGTTACAGTAATGATTAGATTTAAATGTATACGTCTGCTAGAACACGTACTTCTCCATGGTTATCTACGATGTTACTCGTTAAAGACAATTGTTTAGTGTAGATATGCAACTTTTTAGTAAAAAACTTATCATGCAGAAGATCATAACGTAGCTTCAAGTATCTGTCGATTTTGCTGTCCAAAGATTTCCCTGATAGCCTTTCACTGGCTAATTGCGTTTACGTCGATACAATTGCGAATATGTAACAATGCAAACACGTGACTGAATTCATTAACATGTGCAAAGCCACAGAGATGATTACGTAGCGTTAATAGCGTGTGCAAAAGTATGATGTATAGAATACTATTTTGATAAATAATAAGATATTGATCACAAATTGAATATACATATACATAGAATAACAATATCAGCCCTGTTCGTGATCTCTTCTAGACATGGGCCTCCTATCAGTATAGGTTTTACTCTGTCCAACTGGTGAAGTGCGTGGTAGCAGTGTAACATAAAGTTTATGGCATGCTTTTGGGGTCATTCAATAACATACATTTAAGTTGGTATTAATATCATGTCAATAACCCTACAAAGTAAGAAGTGCTATTTTTTATTTCATTGTCTGCAATTTGGATGTAATCCAAAAATAATATTTTAGTTATGATATTAATTTAAAAGTTTAGTTTATTTATTCCCTTGCATCTATATTTTAAATCAAAGCGTCCATTAACTCAGGTCAGGATTAATAGATACAGTTAAGTCATGTCCTGTTTTTTAAGATATATTTGGGAATATTATTAGTTCATGTTATCAATCTATATAAAATTTAAAAACTATGAAAGCCTAAAATATATTTTTTTTTATAAACTGTCCGAAAATTAGGAATCCTTAGCTTGCCCTTTCTGTAAGCGAGCCCTTCATTTTCAGAAAATGCAAGCTAAAGACAATCGATTATGGCAATGTCTTAGACATGCAGCTTTACTCACGGTGTGCTTCTTCACCGTTAATAATTGTAATTATTTCACATTTAATAAGCACATACCAATATTTGTTAAACGTGGATAGACGTAGCAGTGAACTATGAAAGACTGACTAATTGCTTGAAGTTTCTTAACATTAAAAACTCATAGTTGCTTGTCATAGATCCGTACTCTATTTCTCAGCAATCCAAACACCTCATTAGACTTGGTGATTTCACAGTAAAAATTAATAATCAATTAAATATCTTTAAATAAATTATAAGAGCATTATTCATTACGATCGTTTCGTTTAGTTTTTATTTATACTTTATATACTGTCCATTATGATCACACCTTTCCGTTTGTTATTCACTGTAGTATTTGTACACCTGTCTGTACACTGTCAACAACATCATTTTAAATTGAATGAGATCCACTCGTAGGGTATTTCTGTCCAATGGACATCTGTCAGTCATATGTGTCATGTTCAGTAGCGATTCAGTATGCGCGGTGCGACATTTGAAACAAGTGAGGGAGCGAAAGCTTTGGGTGCGTCATCAGAGAGTAAGTTTGTGCGCCATCTGCAAGGATAAACCGGATGTATGGCGTACCCGAGTTGTTGAGTGTTAGTAGTTAATTCTTTAGATTTGTTATTGATGATAATATTGATAATACATTTTGGGATTTCAATTGACAAACTTTGTTCACGATCTTTAAGTTTTTATTTCTGCTGTTGGCAATCGCCACTCAATATAACTAACTTAAAGGTCAATTTATATAGAACCACACTATAGAAAATTAGTAATGATTTTAATATTCATGTTTTATCAGTTATTTGTAGTATCTATATAATAGGTAATATGCAATACGGTGAACTTATCGATGCGTATACTTATTTGTGATGTCTTTTTTATTTAACGTATCCAACCCATACGCAAGTTCTCTAAGAGCATAAATAAAAAATTATTAAATTCAATAAAATCTACACCATCATGAAATACCATTCTAATATTTTTGACGTCGTATTTAGGTAGGTACTTACGTCTAACGCATACGAATCGCAAGCGTCAAATATGTATATTTGTTCAAGAAAGTGAAGTCGTATATTTTACCACATATTAAATAAACTGAAATTGGATCAAAATTATTTATATATAACACATAAGTATTTATTTACATATAAGGCTTTTAAATGAATAGATATTTGACATTAAAATATATATTATGTAACATGGAGAAAAGTTTTGAAACCTAATATAGTATTACGTTGATAATAATCATACATATGCACGTCGATAGTCATAATACAAATGCATAATAAAGACATAAAACCCCAATTAACATTCTCCTTTATATATACAGAGGAATTAGTATTTATTGTCGACTAGGTTATTTTTGCGAGCGAGCCGATCACTTGCAACCGTATCGATCAGCAGCGAAAGGACCAATTAAACCGCAACGAACTATCTACAATTCTGATTAAACCAAACTTTTTAGAGACCTCTACCTACGTATAGGTAAAAAGACATTTTCCTGTATGTTCAAATACACTAAACAACCAAGTAAAACCAGTCTACTGTATTACCAGATCAAGCATACACAAGCTCATCCGAAAGCTCAACTTTTCCAACGTGGAATTTGGCAACAGTGCCGTAAGTTTGAAAAGACTGCACTGCATATCAAATTGCGGTTGCAACGGTTGTGATTGTCATCGAATATGGCTGCCGGATTGGTTCAAGTAGGAACATAATTGCAGCCAAGATGTTATTGGTTATGTATGCTTAAATTACGTTTGCATAAGCTTCAAATTTGATAGGTTTCACAATTGGCCGTACTATGTATTACATATTACTATTATATTTAGCTCAATACAATGTTTTTATTTTTTTATTAGCCTTTTGTTATGTACTGGGCAAAAGCCTCACCTTTGGACTTACAAATCACTCTGTTCAAAGATATCCCTAGCCAGTCCCTTTCGCCTATACACTTTCCTAAAAAGATAAAGGATAAGATTATTGTATTTTAAAGATGTTGACTTTAGTACTCTATCGTGAGGTTTTCTCACGATCACGACCGAATCACAAAATTTAAGGTCAAGAATATTTTATATATTATCTAGAATATGCAGTGTAAGTTTACTTATATACAAATATTAAGCTAAACCTGTTCCACCATTTTTGCCAGTTGCTAATATGAAAACGGTTTTATGGTTTGATAATATGGAGAAAAGACTTACATCGTCATGTAGCTTAAAGAAGACTCAAGTATTGTTTGAAATAGAATGTCACGTATACGTGTAGTGTACCCCAGCGTAAACAAATACTCCAGTTGACCATAAAACAGTAAATTGAGTAACGACAACACATGTTAAAAATGTACAGTGGTTGATATAAATGGACTGTTTTTGTAAAAAGCAGCAGTGTTAAATTTATGAACGGTTGATTGTTAATTTTATAATATGTATAGCCTGAAACGACAGCTATGAGCGTAAGAAAGAAAATAAATATTTTTTGTAAATATTTTTTTACCGTGAATACCTGCTGTCTACCTTTTCGCTTTACTACTGTCATGTCAAAACCTTCATCCGTAAATATTAATTAGTAACGCTTTACGCCTCAATCTTTTATTCTTTGTTAGATCATATTTTTCTTACAACAACATTACTTTTTACTACTTTTCAATTTAGAATCAACCCTTTTTAACGAAAAAAGACAAAAATTGGATTTTTAAAAAGGAAGTTGGACGGCATATTGTATCTAATAACGAGAGGAATAGAGAGATCGTTTAAATTTTTTTACTTACATTTATCTAATAATAAGTATTAACTCATATGTTTCCATTGTACAAGATGACTGTTATCGTCAGAACATGAGCAATGGCTTTTCTATCAAATATTAATTTATACAATTCTTATAACCAACATTGTTATCGTGAAGGCTATTAATCTTAAAGTCGAAGCAATATACCTCGCGTAATTTTTTTTTACTTGTTTGTATGCATTGACTAATACCCCTCCGCGGGGGCGGGCGGAGGAATTATGTCGGACTCGCCGGGGTAAAAGAAAAGATGGAATAAGAATAATGTACCTCCCGGAATACCGACCAAACCTTCCACGGTGTTCCTCGACAAAATCGCTATCGACGGGGCCGCGCGAATCACTTGCGCATGCGGTCGCGACCCCGCCGAGGTTTCGGACCGCCGTATGAAACGGCAGGCCACTACGCAACAAGACCTACCCAATAGGCACTACGCAATTTAAAGCCCTACTGTCCCCTCTCCCCTAGAGAGGAGACGGACACGATACAGAAGCGCGCGTGAGAACACGCACGCCGCCTCTCGGACCTGGTGCTGAGCGGATGGCGGGCAGGCCCACAAAGCCCACCACCCCCAGGTCAAACATCAGGGTGGCTGGAAGTAGTCTCGCGCCCTCCGGCGCCCGGCTCTGCGGTTGGGGAGAGGGTTTAAGCACTCCCTCTCCCGCTCCGCCGCCTCCTTGATGGAAATCATTTCCTCACAGAAGGAGGCGACGGCGTTCCACGACCTCTCACTCCGGACCATAGACTGAACTACGGCCGGGAGCGAGAAAACAACCAATCCGACTGCCGCGATCAACTCACGGCGCTGCAATGCCCAGGCGGGGCAATCCGCCAAAGTGTGCAGCGCCGTGTCCACAACAACGTCGCGGCAGTCGCCGCAGTGGTGACAACTGGGCGTCTCTTGCCGGCGTATACGACACAGGAACTGGCTGAAACAACCGTGGCCAACAGGTATTGAGTATACCTGTGTCAGCCGGAATGTGAGGGCGCCATGCCGCCTCTCCAGCCACTCCTCAAACACGGGACTTATCGCCACGATCGTGGCGTGCCCGATATCTCACGTCTGTGCCAATCCCCCAAAGTGCTATTCATAAGGTACAACACACACGAAATGGTAATTCAATCCATTAAACTTAACAGCAATTTTGCTGCTAACCTTGTATAGAAACTACACATAAAGCAGACAACGTCCCGTCTAACTTTGGATTGCCCACCCACTTGAAGAATTGCGATACAGCTAGAAAACTGAAGAATTCAAACCTTCAAAATATTCATGTCGTAAGCCATATACGATTTCAAAGTCGACGAAACTAATCAAACCGTCAATACTATTCGTATAGTTTTGGTTTCACGCAATTTCCTTAGATATCAAGTCAAATAAAATCGGACCGTATGAACGAACGCAATAAAGACGAGTGTACGTCGAAGGAGGAAGTCCGCACGCCGCGGCGACAGGACGCCGGAAGGCTGTGCACTGTTTGCTATATAATAACACTTCCTGGCAACAATCCAGATGCTTACTCACAATATGAATGCGGCGGGCTCAGAAAACTCCACCCGTCAACAAACTAAGATGAATTTTATAATACGAGTACTCTGAAGGGTTTTATGATGCCGACTTGACAGAACGGTAGACAATTTACGTCGGAGACGTAAAATAGTGTATTGAAATTATGAAACGCTTTGAAGCTGGTGGTAATAGTAGCACGTGAGCGCACCTTTTATTTAGATTGCAATTTTGTTTGTTCACATTGCCTGACTAGAATCTATATTAGCTACTTTCAGTGAGTTTCACACTCAATCTCTCTAAACTATTTCAAGGTTTTTTAAAGCAAGCAAATATACACTTTCGTTCTGCTAAGCAAATATTCCTATTAGGCAAGAGAATTAAAATAGTTGAACTATTCTAGTCTAGTCGAACTAGTCTGCAATGTCATTTTAACATAACGCGAACGTAGTCAATATATAAGTTTAACCACGAGCCCCTAACGACCTCTGAGAACAGTCGAATATTTCGTACAAACTGCGGTCTCATTAAGATATTTATGATAGTGCTAAAATCAGTGTTCTACGTATAAACGGCCACTACAACTTCAATAAATCGATAGAGAAGGCAGTAAAACGATGTTTTAAACCGGAAACATTGTTTCAACTTCTGGATTATAGGGGAATATTTATAACTCGGTTGTAAAGTCAATGAGAGTTTACAATATTTCCTTCAAGACGCTTCCTAGATTAGAAAGGGGAATGCCCATCTTTGGCTAACGTGTAATTTTGAGCTGCCCAAGATTACACGTATGATAAAAAATATATTGTAATTTCTAATCATTTACCGAAAGAAGATAGCAAAATCTATATAATAAAAAAAAGTTTCGTAACGAAAATAAGTCTTGTTATAATCACCAGTGTTGCCACGGTATAATTTCAACGTAAAAAAGAGACTAATATTATTATAAGAATAGAAATATTAGATGTGATAAAGAAATAGTATAATGGTGGAATATTATTATAACTTTTAAACTTTCGCGTTGCATGGTACATATATACAATATGTCTGTTTACCAGTGTCGGAGACTAAAGGGGGGTGAAATATGTTATTTTTATCGACAAATCACTATTTCAATTTTCTCTTGACCCCTCTATGATAAAATGGACGCCATTTTGTTTTTTTTTTACCTCGAAGCTCGGGCGCCTGTACTGTTTTAATCATTGCCATCGATGTAGTCATCCTAGAAAGACGAAATATGTCTCATTTGAAAGCTAACAATATAGACAATCGACTAATGATACATTTTATTTAATATCTTTTTCATAAAATAACAAAAATGAAATAAAAAATAAAAAATATTTCTTTTCCCTTTTTTTCTTTTCCATGCTAACTTGCCAAGTAACATTTTTTTGGTTGTCTTCTCATAATACAGGATATCTCCTTAATAATAAATTTTACATCAAAGCCTTAAGTAAGATAATTTAGAAGGTGTGACGGTTTGAATATGGCCCTTAAAAACTTAAAGAAATAAACACAACACAACATGTGTCAATTAGGGCTACTGCTTGTCTGCAGCATAATGGAGGACATTTTGAATCGTGGCTGTAATAGTTTTAATGATATTAGAATAGTAAACTATAATTAAAATCGATTTGCTTTGTTTTATTAATCTTTCCCGCTCTAGGGTTAGAAACACTACCTTGTTTTAATCATCATAACTTCTAAACTATCTTAATTAGGGCTTATATGTAAGATTTATTTTGAAGAAGATATCCTGTATTATGACAAGACTACAAAAAAAAGTAGTTTGGCAGGTTAGTTTTCATGAAAAAGATAAAAAATAAAAAAAATAAAGAGAAAAATATAGATTTTTGTTTTTTAATACTTTTTTATTCTTCTATGAAAAAGATATTAAATAAAATGTATTATTATTTGATTGTCGACATTATTAGCTTTCAAATGAGACATCTATCGTCTTCCTAGGACGACTACATCGATAGCAATAATTAAAACAGTACAGGCGCCCAAGCTTCAAGGTAAAAAAACAAAATGGCTGCCATTTTATCATGAAAGGGCCAAGAGAAAATTGAGATAGTGATTTGTCGATAAAAAATACCATATTTCACCCCCTTAAGTCTCCGACACTGATAAACAGACATATTGTATAATACGTAACGGGTATTAACGCGATCATGCATAATGTTTACCTTTTTTATGCTTGACGTTTCGACCAGGTTACACCGGCCGTGGTCACATGCTGACTGGTGCTGCCATGTCATGTCTACGTTTGTGAAGCAGAAGAAGCTTGATCACGCTCACTTTTGGCATATTTTTGTTTGTCCATGTACCGTCACAAACTACACTCACGGTATCCCTAATTCACAGAATACCAACACGACGGCTAGCATACGTAATAGGGATACATTGAGTGTAGTTTATGACAAACAAAAATCTGCCAAAAGTGAAAATGCTCGGTTTTTAGACAATCTTTTTATTGTGTATGATAATAATTAATAATGATGATGTGCGACGAGAGTGTGTGTGTAAAACGTTTATATAAAATCTTGTCATCGGTATAAATAAAAAATATTTTATCTCAATAAGTTTTATTTAATTAAATTCCTTGATTAATATTTTAATGACATTGCATACTATCATTTAAATATGGTTTTAAATATGGGCACTCGTGGCCAAAGCCACTATGGGTAGTGGCCATTCCCCTTTAAGTTTGCCGGTCTACCATCAAACATAGCGACTAAATGACAGTCAATCTTGATCCAACTAAATATAATAACCCCACTACACAAAAATTATCCATACCATGCCATGCCAATTTACCTTAAAATTGGTAATACTATATCGTCTATATTTCAGCATTAATTTAAGTATGTATTATAAAAAAATATTAATAATGCACTTCAGATCAAATTACGGTCATGGTGGCCAATTTTAACGAAGATTGGCCATGTGCGCAAGAGATGTTTAATGTACACAAGAGTATGCGCAATCATAAGTGTTCTCTGTTCTCTAACTCTCATAAACAGATAGGACGACAGCTCCGACATGACTGAAGAGATCAGGCGCAGAAACAACGGCTTGAAGTATTTTCTGAGGGACGGAGATGTGCAACACTGCCATTTCCCTAACTATCAAGAACTAACTGGAACGTTGTTCGACATTTTTTTGACAGTAAACCCTATAACTTTTTGTTAGCCCGACACGAATTTGATCCTGAGATCTCATGCACAGCAGTCGCTTTCATTACCGCTGCGCCACAGAAGCAGCAAAATATACGCAGCGCCAGACACAGTGATTGAACAAGAGGAAAAGAAAATCTATATGTACTTTATCATAACGTGGCAATAAAACATCGAGCTTGAATGAATCTGTGCAAAGTGCAATTTCTAGTTGAATGCCCTTAAGCTTTTTATTTTCTCTCAGGAATCTGCGATTGAAAAAGCAGAAGGCAGTCGACTGTTATTATAAATTTAGTTCTAAGCTTTAAAGAAAATCATTTATTATAACTGTATGTCTAAGATTCCTCCGCCTGATCGAATAACACCGAATCAGAATATAATTAAAATTTAAAGTTAGCAATTAGTTTTAGCTTTATGAGGCAGTACACTGTGAAGGGATTCTGGTAAGTGAATCCATACTGATGTCAAATAGGCTGGTCTATCGTTTGTAAGCATATGCATATGGTATGATAGGTATGATATCACAAGGTTTAGTGATATTGGATATTTTTCTCCTATATATAACACGAGATTACAATAGACTCATAATTATTTGCTTGTCATGCTAGCTTGTGACTGGACCCTCACGTCATTAATAGCAATAGGATTTTTCTTACGTAGCAAACTCCCATGTTACTCAATAGCGAGCTGTAAAGCAGGATAATCAGTATTTTAAGTATACATACAAAATAAGTAGTCTAGAAACAAACAACTAGTGTTCTAACCCTCTTCTAATACTGCATACGTTAACTCCTTTTGTTCATTAACTGGGACCGAGAACTAGTCTAAAACAGTACTCAAGGAAAACAACGCAAGTGCTTTGAGCAACTAATTTTGTCTTATTGCTAGGATACGTCTGAGTTGGGAGCCACTCCAACTGTTTCATTTACCTGCGTCACTGGAGTAATTCCTCATCACTTAAGACAAAATGTGTGTACGTCGAAACTAGAAATTACTTAACCGCCTTAGACACTTGTAGTCTTAGCACAGTTTCGTCAGCAAACTCAGTTCAAAAGCCAGCTTAGCTATCTTAGTTGAGCTAAGTTTATATTTGCTATCGCGGTTCTCATTTAAAGTTCATGTAATAGTTATTTCCGTTAAATGTGAGTTGGCCATCTGAGATAACTACACTTAGAACTCTAAAAAGACATCCGATTTATAATCCATCGCGCCAGACGCGTTCAATGTTTTTTTAAGTATGTACGTACGTAGATGCCTATAGTCAATTTCAATACAACAAAATCAAAAGGTATACAAACGGTTCATTGACTTGACCATAGACATTTTAGTGATGTCCAATTGTAGCGTCAATTGTAAATCAATTAATTACCTAATCGAATCATTCGATTTAATACAACGAAAGACTTAGAAATGACATAAACACTGCTACAATTATATTTTACCGCGATATAATTGTGGCCATCATTCGATGTCCGCAGTTGACCAAACAGAATATAGTAGATATACAGTAAAAAACATTTGCAAGGTACATAATTTTACATTGTAAAAAAAATAACCTAAGGAATAATAAAATTAGTAATGACAGATTCATTTAAATTTAAATTCCTCTAAATACCGTGTATTTTATTGCAAATTAATTTTAACTTTCTTTCTGTTTAATAAATTTCGATTAACTAATAATCAATTACTACAAATTTTACGACATAAACGATTTTTTTTGTCGTACACCTTTATGCAATCATAAATAATATATATTTTTTCATCTGACAAAATATAACCTCACTTTTCGTCTTAGATTTATCAAATCAAATAATTATTTATTAATCAAACGCCAATTGCTTTAAAATACACCAAGATATCATGTGAAAACGTTGAAAATATGGATAAATGTGGAACTTAATCCATTTAGTAAGTAATTATGTGAAAATAACATTAATTTGGTTTGTATACATTTCCATCCTAATGGATTGAAGTCGACTATACATAATGTATAATATTACTAACAAAGAGTTTTCGTTGTTTTTCTCGGAAATCTCGGCGGAAAGAATAGTAAGGGAAAACATTTTATTCGATCTTTAAGCACATTCTTCGCTTCTTTTATTTAATTAAAGATTCTTGGTATACGGGCTAGTAGTTCTTGGAATAGAAAAGAAAAGTTAGTTGGGGAATAAACACTTCTACTTTATTTTGAAGTTACTTTCTATGTCATAGAATCAACCACGCAACTTAACCTTGAGCAAATCGAAGGTGTTGAATAACGAACCGAATATTTTCTACTTCTACGTCCAACAGCAATTGATTGATAGTTAGCAGTTACCGTATCTTACAGACAATTGCTACACTAAGGACTTCAATCCGACTCGAGCTTGTTAAAGTTGAAGGGTAAAGACCACTGGCTGACAGCACGGCCAACTTTAAGACATTTGGTAATTTTACTCACCGCGAAAGGATTACAACATAATCTCATTTGACTGCGATCTTCTGTAGGGAAAATTAATTTACCTGTACAGGCGGTACTATAACTAGACGAGTTCCTCAGGCTAGATCAGTATCTATAGGTTATAGTTTGACTGCTAATATCTACACACTAGATAAGATTTTTACAATTTTGTATGTCAATTGAATTGCGATGACCTTCAAAAGACCTTTATCAGCAATGAACTAAAGATGATCATTATTAGATAGTTGGGTCGCCGTTTACTCGTTTGGCTCTACTACCGCCCGTGTAGAAAGCCTGTAATACTAGACATCACATAACGTCGTAGTGTTATATATTAAATATGATGTATAGAGACTTTACTGTGTTAATTTTGTACACGACTAAAGACCGAGCAAGTTCGTCACTGTTATAATAATAGACAAATTACAAACAGGAAAATATCTATATTGTTTGGTCATACTTTAGTTTATGTCATGTGTCAATAAATTATTGTGTAAAAGTATCTGAGTAACTTGTAATATTAGCAAATCATGAGTTGACGTGCTCTGGACTCATGGATAATCCTACATATTTAGGTACATATATTATTCAAAGTAAAATATTTATAGTATTAATAAAGGTTTAGTAATTTGAAAGTTAGTTCTAAGAAGTAATTTAGAGCAGCTGTCCAAATCAATATGACATTGTTTTGTTTCTAGAAAACCTTTTTACTTAGTGTAAGGTGAGGTATAACTTTATTCCAACTGCTAATTAAAATGTACAGGCTATAATCAAAATGTTATACTACTACTCTGTGTACTTTACTTTACTATAACCTTTATAATATAAGGCTCAAACAGATTTAGATAGCGTTCGAAACCATCAGAAAATTTACTGAGATTTAGAACTAAACTTACAGAATATATGGGCATATACATCACTTTTATTGGATAGTCAGACGAGCAATAAAAGTGGATTCATAAACTATCTACATCTATCTGGTTAGTGCTGAATAGGAATATATCCTGAAGTAAAACCAGTGATAAAATAGCAGTCAAGTGCTAAAATATGTCTAAGTAAGCATTTTGCAACGTATAAATTTCATGGGTTTTCACAACAATATTTTAGATTAATAATAATATCAGCTCAGTATAATATATTGTCGTGCGCTGAATGAGAAATCATTAACTATCGTATTTTATATTTAAGCTACATATGACCATCAAAGTAAAAATATGAATAAAATGTACGAGAAAAATTGTGAATGATTAGACAATTTTTTACCACTTACCCTAATTCAGACCATAGTAATTTATCAATTTAAACTGACATATGTATATGATTCCATAGACAAAAGTATGAAATACAAACGTAATGTGTAAAACAAACGACGTCAATGTACGCTCAGAGTAAAAATATAGGTTGACAAACATGATAAAGGTTGACAGATAAAGCTACGAAATTAGATTTATTGTTGTAAGAAGAGAATCGTGAAACACATATTTATACAAAAGGTAAGATAAGAAAAGCAGACAGAGACTACGTATATTATTTATAAGCATCAAATTAGATTTGGTGCGGCTGTATATTTACACAGCCTTTTATAAAACATGTCGTAAATCAGGTTCGTCTGATCTGAACAGATACTTCTTCACTTAAAAAAGAGAGAGACAAACAATATAAACGGTCGAGGCAGTTGTCAAAGTGAGACCAATTCCGCAGCAGATATTTGTGTGATCCATAGATAGTTCGTTCCGATCTGGATATTTGTATCTAAATTCGCCTTTGTATACATTTATTATACACAAAAGCTGCTGTTCCAATATTATTATAATATAACAACAATCACCAAAATGCAGTGCTCAAAATCGAAAAAGCCAACATTTTTTACTACCAAACATTGAAAACAAACAAAAATATTTGCCGTCGAGATTGATTAAATTCAATAAAGGAGCAGAAAAGTAACGGCACTTCGTAAACATTTCAAAAGTGTCGAAAACTGATCTATAGTGGCGGAAAAAAGAGAGAGAGT
This sequence comes from Catocala nupta, assembly GCA_963675205.1. Taxonomy (NCBI): domain Eukaryota; kingdom Metazoa; phylum Arthropoda; class Insecta; order Lepidoptera; family Erebidae; genus Catocala; species Catocala nupta. Next base: position 21,198,044 of record OY776080.1, read on the forward strand.
ATCCAATTCACAGGTGAGGGTCGAATATTGGGGAAGAGTAATATGGTCTCCCCTTCAAGTATTAAGCTGTCGATTCTGTGAAGTTACACAGTGATAATACGCGCCGATATTGCTACCCCTGAAGATTATCATGTCTGGTACAAGGAACGAGGCGAGTAAATATAGCGAAAAGGGTGTACTTACTACGTTAAAGATAACACTTTGTATACCTAAGGCATTTTTATGTTTACGATATTTTCACCAGTAAAGTTGTTGTGTTTGATATTATTTATTTTTAGCATAACTAGTCAAGTTAACAGAAATGGAATGAAGAAAATGTATTAATGTGCTTTTCATAGATGGCTTAGTGTTCGTCAACGCTTTTTGTGTATCCGCCAAGAAGAGTGTCGCCAGTGATTGTGGTTTAATTTTACGCACTTCAATGAAATAGTGATGAAAACTGATGAACCTACAACTAGTTACTCATTTAGAAGAGCGGCATTTAATACGGAACCAATTTAAAGTTTCTTTTTTGTTATTATAAACATGGGCCTTGTCTATTTCGTAATGGACAACGGTTTTTCATTGATTTTATCAACAACAAACCGCACCAACCATCCTTTTAAAGCAATAGAAATCTAATATAAAAGTGTTTAGTTGCGTAAAGTAAGAGACAATAGCGCAAAAAAGGTATAAAAGGCGTAAGTACAACTTTCTAATGATCATGACCCGTGGATGGCGTACGGGCGAAACATGACGTCAAAGTTGTCGTTTAAAAATCCACATCCACTTCAGAGCTTTTTAATTATGTGATATTGAAAGAGTGGATGACAAAAATTTACTGAAAAGTATATATGGTAATATTCTTTGTCTAGATTAAAATATATAATAGCATTGAACTATTCCGCTGCTGGGCTAGGGCCACTTATTCTCAATGTGAGAAGGGTTAGGCCATAGTCCATCACGCTGACCCAGTACGGGTTAGCAGACTTCACATATCTTCGAGAATAATAGAGAACTCTCAGACATGCAGGTTTCCTCACGATGTTTTCCTTCACCGTTAAAGCGAGCGATAATTATAGAAAATAAAGAACGGGCATGTAAAAAGTACCCTAAACCGACGACCAACCGCCATGAAGAAAGTGATGAGAGTGCATTAAGTATGATCGTAGTAAGGAGTGCTTGTCGATCGTGACGTAACTGCAAAAATACGTGCACATACAACCATGCAGGTAAAACAGGGAAGCTAGGTACTAATAATCATTAAGAAAACTAAAACTCGGATGATATATCATAAAATGGACGTTGGGCAAAGCGTGTAATGAGTATGTATGAAATATATCATTTAATTAAAATCGTCGTCTCATATTTAATTTGAGGTTAGTAAGCTTCTATATTTACAGATTGTCAATACACGCTTACAAAGTGCATTCTATTTTACAGCCACAAAATAATTAATACTAAATTATGAGAACTATAACAGTAATAAGTGAATATTATAAATTATAATAAACACAGACAATTAGTAGATTATTAATTTTATATAAGAGAAGGGATTAAATTGTTAATGACGTCCATAAACGTCCACATAAAAGCGATCTATGTCTAAAATCTCATAAATTGTTTGAATAAGATAGCTTGTAATAGAAGACGTATAGTTAATACTTACTAACAATAGGTATACTTAATAAAAATACTTGTACTTTCTTCATAACAAAGAACGCGATAGTAAAATATCATTTTAATCAGATTATTGATAACATTTTTGCTTTTGTATCCTACCTACAGTAGATGGGGTGGCGACTGATTCAGCGATATAAGCTACGATTTTAAATGAAAGCAGAGCCGATTCAGCGGGTAAGGAAGGAGATCTAAAGAGTAATAACACAAACTACATGTTACAATTTCATCGCACAGTCTGACTTTTAAAACATGCCTTTCAGGCGCAAATCGTCAATCACCAAGTTATAATTAAAGATGTCAGAAAAGATAGTAAATAGTAATATTAATTAAAACTCCCAAATTTGTCGTTATTATATTGAAATATTTATTAAGGTGAATCAGCATTATTGAGACAGACAAAACAATTTTCTGCTCGACAAAATATGTCAGCTGCAAAATTTACAAGTTTATCGTCTGTTCGAATCTCATTTGAATATGAAATAGTACTTTTATCTATATTTAACAAGAGAAATATATTGATGACGGGTTGATGATATTTTGTTATGGGTAGTATGTTATGTGACAGACAGATAGAGCATGGACCTCTTCTAAACAAAGGTAGCTAAGATCACGATATCTTACTATTAAAGCAAGTATTAATTAATTATTTAAGACGCGGGGTCTAACCCCGGCCCTCTGCAGTCCAATCGTGTTTCGACCATGTTATTAAATTTATGTCATGTTTATTAGTTCGTATTAACAATGTAATACTCGAAACAGATTATTCCATAATTTATTCATCTATTATCCTTAGCACCTGCACATGCACAATAAATACAAAACTGTTTTAAAAAATTATAATAAATGTTAATTATATTCCAGCATAGAAGACGGCATCATACAACTCAGTTCATACTAATAATATTTTTTTAAACAAACGTAAGTATTACCCGAAATTTGAAACTATATACCAATCAAGTGTTTTCAAACTTTTCAATTAAGTTAGAAACTAGAACAATTTAACTTATCCGTCTGTTATCAGTGAGTCATCAATAAAGGCGAAACTAGATTATAGAGCCTATTAAAGTTAAAATGAGATTCTTTAAACTCATCGGCCTAAGAGTTTCGATAGTGCAGACAGTAACAATGGGTATGGTAATGACTGGAACTTGCACAACTTGTAATGGGATAAGTTTTCACTTAAAGATCCGCATACAAATGTTTGCATGATAATAAAAAGGCCAAAGTAAGTATTCCACGAGACGCGCCATTCAGGAGCGAAGGTTGTGATCTTTTATTATGTTGACGTTGTGCAACTATTTATTAAAAGTTTCCTGAGAACTTCAGTACCGTGAATGTACGAGGGGACTACTAATCGTGCAGTTTGGGATCTGAACACATCGCCCTATTATAATTTTCTTCAACTTTTATATTATTATAAAAGGACGAAATAGATATACAGCGAATCGCTTCCAAATCTAGTGGCAGACTATAACTTAAAATATTGTATACGAAATTAGCCAAAGGACTTGACTAACATGATGTTATATCTTAACGACTCGGTCAAAGACTTATTAGGCAATGTGTAGGCGAGGCATCGCAAAGGCTAGCAGGCTTATAGTTAGCCTCCCTCGGCATCGTCTATCCAAATGAGGATTTTTTGTTCGTCAATCCACCGCATCGAGTATGACATCATGGCCCCGCTAAAAACATGGAAATTGTCTGTCAACGTTATCAAATTAACGGTAGGAATCAAATATTAGTGTGGCGCAGAGCGGTCGCAAGGTAAACATGCCGCCAGAGCCGTGTTTACCCTTTATTAAGGGTTCGGGCGAGGCGATGACGTCACAGGGCGGCGCCCCGATGGCTCGGCGCGCTTCAACTGAGTTCCCGTTGAAACGTCGCCGACGTGACGGTGACTGTTGGATATGTCGCGAATTTACATTTGCCAAAAGCAATAACAATAAATTACAGTTTTAAGACTCATTTGCGTTTAATTGGTTAAGTTTTACAATTTATACGTCATGAAGAACGCAGCTTATTTTCTGTTACGTTTATACTGGAAAGTGAAATGTAGTCCTTCAAAGGGTCGCTTGGGAACTGCTAATAAAGCATCGAGTATTGCCGGTTGAAAAACCGAACTAATATTTTGTTATATGACTTGTAATTATTGCAATAGACTTATTTTTACCGCTGAACCTAATTCCTTCATGGAGATCCATTAAGAAATCGATGTAAATATATATGTAGATATCTACATGCAAGTTACCTTTCTTATAATAGGTTCAGTAACTTCAAATCTTCCTTCCTTATTTATACTGCCAGCAGCAAGCCCCGAGAAATACATGAACCTGTTATCAACACAAGCCATATTTATAAACACATAGAACCAATCAGAGCTGCAACATTCCATATTTCGCTATAGGAAAAAACGCTCGATGAGTCAGCTTCATGCGATAAAATTATATACAAAGGCTGACATCATTGATAACAGTGTACCGCGACACGAAAACACTCTGCGCGTGTGAAACAATTTGTGCTCGACTCGAGCTCGTTGGCTAATAACTTTGTAGCTAAACAAAATTATTTACGTCTATCATACTCGTGTAACAACAATGTTGAGGATACTTATTCAATAAACTAAGACGCATGAAGAAGAAAACTGGCTGACTCACGCCTGGATATCACGTCACGGATAAACTGTGGTGTATTAATATTCACATTTCGCTAGTCCTGCCTAAAGTAACACGTTCTTGCTTCTTATTTTTGGATTCTGTGTTGATACGCAAACTGGTATTTTAGTAAAACTCAAATATAGTACAGTTAAGCCTAGGGTCGTTAATAAGACTTAAGTATCTATCAACATAAATGTAAACTTAAGCCGTAGGATCAAAGAGGCAGTCAGTCCGGTTTTTTATTCAAGATGCAAATATTGTTAGATATTGATATAAATGCGATAACGATAACTGATTATAAATGTGAGACTGTTTTGCTGCTGCTAATTGTCGTATATGTACCTTATCAGTTGTTTCTTTACACGGACGGAGAAATATCAATTAAGAGATAAGCTCGATCCCGGCATTCGATCTATATCACAGGCAGACACGTTGCCTGCCACGATACCAAAATTCAAACGTCCTTTAGATCGTCATCTATACTTAAACAAGACTTTAGATTGCACGGATGACGTGACGATGGGTCTGTAAAGTGGCCAGCGAAACTAAATTTCCTATTGCGGCAGATATATTTTATGAATTAAGAAATTAGAAGATCATCAAATTCCCATTAAATAATGTATGAATAGTTTGTATAATAATCACTACGGTACCGGTTTTCTTTTTAAGAACTTTATCTACAATTTCATAGGTTAAGAGGCAATAATATATTTGTGAAGGCGAGATATGTATGGTTAAACAAAATAGTGGTATTTCGGCAAATTTTTATGTAACATACAAAGCGGCCTCAAAGAAAAGCATCACTGGTTTGTATTCACATGCTGGTCTCTTTTCCTTTTATAGTCGTTATGATAAAGATCTTTTAAAGTCCACGCTAAAACGGTTTTAATTAAAATGGCCTAGAATGTATTCGCTTTGTTTACTACAAGGACATTTGGTAACGGGTGTTGTACCCTTTGTGGATGCGTGACAGCACTAACAACAAAAAGACAATACCTACCTTAGTTGTGTGTGCTAATGAATTACATATTTCATATTCTTTGTTAATTCATGTACCACGTTGCTATATGCGGACGATGTAACCGGATTATTTTCAGTATCCTCGCTCGAGGCAACCACTGAGTGAAGTATTACAATGTCTTGGAGTGTAAGTTAAAGGGCATATAAATGAGCATCATTTTACACAAATGTGTTGCTGCAATATACCAGCCAGCAGTAACAGACAAATTATGGAAAGCACGGCTATATTTAGCATATGGCTATCGAAACAATTATGCTTGGCATGACCGTTGAATTCATATGTTTTTAGCTGAATAGGCTATAGTAAAACCATTTCAGCTATAAGTATTGCAGTATAATAAGTAGTGCAAAAAGTAGTTGATAGACCTCATTATGTCCATTTGGACATTAACATCGATAAAAAAAAACGGTGTACATCAAACAAAAACAGGCTGAGTTCTGGTGCCGAGGACGACAATAATATCTTTGTACAGACAACTGTTAGTATCAAAGTCCATTTAAATATTAGTAGACCAATAAATACACAAAATTATGCCGAGGACAATTCAGGAACGAGAACATAATTCTACGACACATAAATTAAAATTCCAGTAGATGGCAATAAAAGACGACATTGGAAAATTTCAGCATCATTGAAACGTCCTACGAACAAGGACAGCTGTTTAATAATGAATGAAGAGGAAATATGGGAGGAGGAGAAACGCTCAATTAGAACGCTATATTACGCACATATTGGTAGTTGGTGTAATTAGTATTATATTGTAACAGCTCCTTTTACAATTTACTTATGTAATATGCCTATAAAGTGTATCGTATATCCTCCAAATACGGCCTGAGAGCTCTACAAAATTATTATGAATAATTTTTTACAACGAAATATAATCCTCACTAATTGCCGAATCGTGTTTAATCGTCCTTCCTTTCTATTACAAGATAGCAATATTTTACTATAATTTTAAAACACATCGTTATGTTTTTGTTATGTAAATCCTAACACATATTATTATTAATGCGAATGTGAATATGTTTATTTGTTACGCTTTCACGCCTTAACTTCTCAGGTCGAGTAGTAGGCATTATGAACTTAGGCATAAGCGTTGTCAGAGAAACAGAAGAAGACAAAGGGTATGTCATTCAGAAAAAAAGTATTGTTACTAACCTAACCTAATCTACATTTACGCGAACGAAGCCGCGGTCAAAATTTAGTAATATAATAAAAACATGAAAAAGAAAAATACTAAAATTAAATTATATTTATACATCGCCGTGGTTCTTAAGAGTTAGCAGATAACAGTCTCCGAATACCGTTTAAAAATTCTTATGTCAATACATATAGCCGAAACAAATTACAAAAAGGTTTTAAAATGCAAACAGAGGTCATCATTCCAAGGCTCGAACGTTTACTATAATTAAGGCACGTTAGCCGCACCTATCTTTTATATAGATGCATATATATGTATACCTAATAAGTTTTTGCTATTTGACTAATTGATCAACAGGATAGTTGAATATTTTAAATATTTCAACATAAAACTCGCGTACAATAAGCATTACGAAGAGAAACAATTTTTCTTTTGCTAAAACGACAATGAAATGATAAACGATTCACGTAACATAGCAAGACAACTCTATATACTATCGGATAATGGAGAAATCATTGACGAGGGGCGGGTAGCGATCGTCACGATACTCCACTCAAATTAAAGGGATAAATAGCTCGTGATGGAGAATTTGCATTCATTTTCCACTCTGTCGCTCACGCACCGGTGCTTCGATAATGATATGAAAATAAACTATGTAATATTTTAACATCTAGTAGCTAAATTTGGGAGCACATTTATCAAAAATATTGTAATAACAGAGTATTAATATATATTTACCAATATATCAACAATAGTAAAATTTAATATAAAACCGCCTGGACCACAATAGATTGTCGTCTCATCATTCACGAGCCACCCTTATCAGTTTTATAAGCTGCGCTGATTACCCTTATCCCTTGAGCGTACCCTAACAAGAAAGACGAAAGTAACTCTTAACGGAAAATATAATATTCTTCAACTTCTGTTTATTCAAAGGATTCAAACTTAAGATATTACTTTCGCAAGTTTATTTTAAATTCGCTACAGTAATATAAGTTAGATTATACTGTATAGACGATTTACCATTTCTCCTCAAAGTTTGGCAAATAAAATTCTTGAAGGATATTTTACAATGTCGATGAGATTTGAACACAAACTTTATCCAGAGCACTTACATAGCCAGACTAATCGAATAACAGTTCAAGTTGGTTGTAATCCGATTAATTAAATAATAAGTTTGTTACTGGATTAACAGACCATAAGCCGTCCAATATGCGGCTGATCGAATTAATTAAAAACTCTAGACAAACAAATCACAATTTCATAAAAAATCTAGATGCCTCACGAAATGTCTAAAAGAGAAGTCTGTGTTATGTAATGATGTTATTAAAGAAGACGTTAAACCAAATCTGGAAGTTTGTTTTCGAAACTTTAAGCACACGAACTAAATTCACTCAGGTGCATACCTTAGAGCCGGTAAGTTTCATAAAATGTGCCATAAAGTACGAAAACACGGCGAAGCTTACCCTAAAATGTTCCGTATAGCTGAACGTCTAGGTAATGACCAGCGTTGCATAAGATCGCAGGAGAGCGCAGTATTAAGACGATAGGAGACAGTTATTGCAGTGAAAAATCGTCGCTTACGGCAACGTAACAAGGCATATATTTAAACAAGGATATTTATCAGTGTAAGTACTCACCTGCAGGTAATGTACATATAAGCACTAAGGTCGACTTTCACTTGCAGATAGGTACTATAAAGTGATAAGAGCAGCTAGTAAAATATATTATATGAATAATATGGGAGTATTTACTAAAAAAAAAGTATATATGTATGTTTATCCATTGTCTAGTACCCATAGTACAAGCTCTGTTTAGTTTGGGCTAGATGATGTTGTGTATAGGTGATAGAATATTATATTATTATTCTCTTTATTACTGCTTCTTTCTAATAATTACATTTAAATATAAATATAAAACTATAAATATTTAAAATATAAAAACTGAAATAACCCACCGACTTCGGGAACACGGTCCAAGCTGCCGGTGATTAGGGCCCCAGAGAGAGGAATCTCCTCACAATACGCGCCGTGTCGAGCAGTACTGCCTTTTGGATCAAGGACTTGATCCAGCCATCTAACGCAAGCCTCTGCAGGTGGTGGTCGAGGCTCTTAGATATTAAACTATTGACTGTAATGACTATCAGCACAACGATTGCCGAGTCCACACGCCACATGTCGACAATCTCGTGAGCTAAGTCCAGGTATTTCAACTCTTTCTCTTTTTTAGCATTCACAAGATTCTCCTCATGCGGAATGGTGACATCGATGATCATTGCTCGGCGCTCCAATCGGTCCATCAGTATAATATCAGGCTTGTCCGCCACAATTGTCCTATCAGTGATGATAGACCGATCCCAGTACAAAGTAGCACGACCATTTTCGAGAACTGGATCTGCACATACCTGTAATACGGCACTTCAGATTCCACAAGGTCATACTTCAAGGCAAGTTGCTGATGGACAATCCTGGCTACTTGGTTGTGTCTATGCAAATACTCTCCATTGGCAAGACGAGAACAACCGGAGATAATATGTCTGAGAGATTCTCCGGGCTGGTGACGTGCCCGACATATGTCAACCGTCTTATCCTTCAGGATATATCTCCGGTAGTTGTTCGTCATGACAACTTCGTCCATAATTGCACAGACAAAACCTTCGGTCTCAGCGAAGAGATCGCCGAATTGTAGCCAGAACACCGATGACTGAAAATCTATGTCAAGCCCATTCAGGGCCAGGAAAAAGCGTCCATGCAGCTCTATTCCTTTCCATACATCCCTGCGCTCGTCAGTTCCAAGTATGACAGGTTTGCGCCAGTTCTCTTTAGCCAAAGCAAGTGGGGTAAAGCCCGTATCCACTGCGACTACATCGCGATGCACGCCCACATCAGTTCGGAGAAAATATTCTCTGAGGTTGCACACCTCACGGTTGTGGAGGGTCTTGGCATTTAAAAAACCGCGACCCCCCAACTTTCGCGGGAAACTACCGAACACTACCGAGGAACACGGGTGGTACATTCGGTATGCAGACAACAGTGTACGGACCTTTCTATCCAGGGCATCTAATTCCGTTTGCGTCCATCTGAGTATGCCAAAGGAGTACATAAGGATCGGCATAGCCCAACCGTTACAGGCGCGCACCCTGTTACCGCCTGACAAAAGACCTATTAGTATTTTTTTCAAGCGGCCATAGAAACGCTCCTGCAACGCCCATTTTATACCGTCCTCAGAGATAGGTACCTAACGCCTGTGACATACCCAGATATTTATAGGTTTCGTTTGCAGAGAGAGAAATAAGTCTAGTGAAATTTGAGAGTTCAATGCCATCAGATTCCACAACCCTGCCTCGCTTTACATACATAACTGCACATTTGTCAACACCAAACTCCATCGTGATGGAGTTACTGAAGGTTTCCGTTACCTTAAGTAACGCTGTCAGTTGGTGTCTGGTGGTAGCAAATAATTTTAAGTCATCCTTGTAAAGAAGGTGGAATATAACTTGACCATCTTTCCGCAATCGATAGCCTAGCCCTGAATACTCCAGTAAAGTACTAAGAGGGTTCAGTGCTAGACAGAACCATAAGAGACTCAAACTGTCGCTCTGGAATATACCTCGCTTGATCTTGAGACATACACCGCTTTCCGTTCCGACCGTTCTCCACTGCCTCATAGATGACTTCAAGAAAGTGCAAAAAGTTGCATCAACTTTATACAACTCCAGCACCCTCAAGAGCCATGCATGTGGCACATGAGTCATAGGCTTTCTTATAATCTATCCATCATGTCGCAAGATCTTTCCTAAGGCGGCGTACCTGTTGACTGATGGTCATGTCAATTAGGAGTAGCTCTTTAGTACCACAGGCCCCACTTATATATCCATTTTGAGATACAAACATGATGTTGTTTGCTGTAATATGTAGTGAAAGTTTAGATCTCAAAATGGATGTAAGAAGTTTATAGACCGTCGGTAGGCATGTTATCGGTCTATAATTTTTTGGGTCCATGGGACTAACTGATTTGTAGAGCTGATGGGTGGTGCCAGTGGTCAAAAAGCCAGGCAGCGATCCTGATTCCAAAGATGACTGCAATAGGGATGCCAAGCATGCATGCGCACTGCGGAACCATTTCAACCAGAAATTGTGCAGTCCGTCCGGTCCCGCTGCTTTCCAGTTTAGTAACGAACGAACTGTACAAGAAACAACTTCTGGTTGTATGTTAATTGGCTCCATTTGTGGTATAGTGTCACATGCCCGCCTAACATCCCCAAACCAATACCCCTCTTCGTGGTCGACGGGCGTCGACCAGATACTACGCCAAAAAGCAGTCGTGACTCCTGTATTTGGTAGACAACCATCTCCAGTAGAATCAGGTTTCTCCCACCTTCTGTATACCCACCTTTCATATCTCTGGAACGCACGATTTTGGAAATATCGATCAGCTCTTTTTTGCAGCGTCTCACTCGGCTTGTCCACGCACATATTCTCTGTTTCAGGAAGTCGATGCGTTCTGTAACCCGGGCGACATAATTTTGGGGACATAGGTCAGTCCCTGCGAACGCCCGATTCACATAACGCATCACTCTCGGTCGTGTATTACCCTCCCTGAAACAGATAAGCTTGCCGATAAGTGCCCTGTACACAGCGATACGACGCTCAATCCTACACTGCCACGCTGGCGTAGTATTTTTTGGGCCGAGCAGCTGTCATTATGTCTGGATTTTTAATACCAGCCACTCGACATGCCGCAGCAGCCGCAAAGTACAAGTTTGAGTGTGCATCGCTAAGTATTTCACTGTCCACTAGATAAGTAGGCAGTAATGAGTCCAAGGCACGTAGTCGTGGTCTATTACCTGAATAAACGTGCCGATATTCCCGCAACGTGCACTCCAAGGTACTCCTCAATTGTTCATTGTACTGGGTACTTACGTGTGTAGCCCTGCTGTCTACCTCTTCACTTATATCATTATCATTTGGCCTCGATGCCTCGTGAAGTCTTTGAGGCATTATCTGGACAGAAGAAGTGACGTAACGGCTACTCCGTACGTCGGAGCGTAGCCTCACAAGTGCGGCATCGTCCAACAACCGACACCGCTGGATAGCACGCACGATTGGTCCGATAGTCTTTGAGCCGAGACGTTGATAGCCGGTGCCAAGTCCTGAAACAGAGGCAGCATTCGATCACGGTACGCAATGAGGTTGATTCCTCCCTCTGTTGCCACAAAATATGCCCGCATGACATTTTCATAGATTTAGTCCACTTCATGCGGCGCACATTACCACCGATAGCGGGGGCCGTGTTCCAGGCCGGTAGGTCTCGGGGTCCCAAGCAGGATAGTGGCCGCCGTCTCCCCCGCCGACTTACAAGTGTTGGTGACGAAGGCGGGACAAAATACTCGTCGCTCGAAGGGCTCGACACCTCATTGCACGTCGGGGTCGCAGGTGCCGACGGCTGCGAGGCGGATCTGGGCGACGGGTCTGGTGATCGTTTTTGTGCTGCAGCTCTCCTGGCTCTTGTTAGCATGTCATTTTATTTCGATCTTTAATGTATTATTTGTTTTGTTATGCATTTTTCTTTCGTACATTTATTGTCATCTTGATGTGTTTCTCATTTTATTTATTTATGGATAAATAAATAAATAATAAATAAATATTCTATCACATACACACAACACCATCTAGCCCAAGTACTATGGGTACTAGACAATGGATAAACATACATATATACTTTTTTTTTGTAAATACATACATATTATACATAGAAACACCCAGACCAAGACAAATATCCATGTTCATGCACACAAATGTTTGACTTGTGCGGGAATCGAACCGGCGACCTCAGGTGTAGCAGTCGGTTACACTAACCACTACGCCATCGAGGCTGACATTATTTTTTTTTATTATTTTATTGATATTATTATATAGTGTGGTAATCTGAATTTGTAGCTTTATTTATTAGTTATTGTAGATTATGTTTAATTGTAATATAATAGGAAAATAAATAAATTAATATTTATATACGAAATTACAACTAACGAAATGAAAATGTAACTTGTCTAGTGTTGTCAGTTATTATTAACTAAAGTTCTCAAATATACTTTCATGTATACAAATAATAAGAGGAATTATATTATTATTATTATTATATTTTTATAAAGATTCTATTATATAATACTGACATTAATTAAGGTAGGTGTATTGTTTCCACGCTGATTTATTTGCAATATTCAACTTTATTGTTATCATCGCAACAAATTATCTACAGTTTATACATAAGGAAAGGTTTATATTATCGGAATGCAAGTAATTAAAGTTATACCATATTTGTGAGTTACGAAGTAGAGAAAACGTACTTTTTTAAGAATTCAGATTTCGTGTGCGACTTGTTTTATATACACACGAAGGAGGACATAATTTTAAACAATAACCTATTGAATCGCAACAGCACATCGGTGGCCAGACACGATAGATTTTAATTATGTCTGGAATTCTAAGGCTTGGTTAATTTGGCGCAGAGAGTAACTAAAGATTTATTTAGTAACTAGTCTTTCCCCGCGATTTCACCCGCGTATGTTCCCTTCCCGTGGGAATATCGGGATAAAGCCTACGTATGAATCCAGGTCTCCAGCTATCTACATACCAAGTTTCATCGCAAACGGTCGAGTAGTTTTTGCGTGAAAGCGTAACAAACATTCATACATCCATACAAACTTTTAGCGTTTATAATATTAGTAAGGATAATGTAAGCTAAGTTATTAACAATCAATCAAAATCAAGACGAGTCTACAGGGATTCTATGTTAAAGTTGTTTATACCAAAACATAAACATAACTTATGTTTTCTAGGTAATAAACTAACAGATAATCTTGTAGGTATACAAAATCGTTAATATTGATTTTGTCATTATATTATAGTAAAATTAAGATATTAAAATAATGCATATTATATAGAAATTTATAGACGTATGCAAAATATAAGTTATTTTATGTGTTTTATCGCGGTTTTTTAATTTGCTTAGAAACAAACAGAAACCACTTGTTTCTGTTTGTTTCTAAGCAAATTTTAGCTCGAAGATCAAGTTTCTACATTCATATATGGTTGATGAAGTAATCTTTATTTTTAAAATATTAGCTTGGTACATAAAAGTAAGCATCATTTTTATTTATATTTTTGAAGTGAAATTTACTATAGATATAGTACATTCAGATCGTATAGTGGACCTTGTGACTAAGGCAAGATAAAAACCTAAAAAATAAATAGTTTTGAATAGGTACTTTATATTTCCGATCGTGAACTTCTGATCAAGTATAGAGGATTCGCAAATCCAAATCGAATTTATAAAATGTTGAATCAGTAACAAATAAGATGCTTAATAATAGTTACAAATCGCTATGCTACCTACTTATTTCGCAGGTCACCGAAATTTATGATCCTAAAATATGAAAATACTATACAGTTACACTCTGTTTTCAATATGCAAAGCATACTGCCTTCGTTAATATTTTATTTAAATTTTTGTTTCAGCATTAGACAATTCTGTGGGATCGAAGCAGGGGATCCTACTGGACGGAGGCAACGTTACAAGCTTCGCTAATTTGCTTCGAACATAAAAACAAACGAATTTGGCGTAATTAGATAGTTATAAACAAAATAGTATAATATAGGTATCGATATCGGTAGGAAATCGACTAACTAAATTGCACATAACACTGCTACTAAAAGCCACATTATTGTTACTAAAGGAAAGAAAGAAAATATTTTAATTATAAAATACGTATAATAAGAGAAATAGAAAACGATAAACGATTTTTATTCTTCTTATTATTTGTATACATGAAAGTATATTTGAGAACTTTCTAGAAATACTTAAAACAATGGTAGCGCAATATGAAATTGTCCGGTTTTATTAAATGAAACTATCTCTGGAGCTGTACGGTCGGCTTAATGTACACCAAAACACTTGGAATCGTGCACAGCAAATGCGAGAGAAAACGATTATGAAAATAGGATAGCATTGCATGTTTCAATTAACCTACTTCTACCTCTCTGGTCTGTATTTTCATTATCCAAATATTTCGTTTTCAAGCAGCTTTATCAAGGTGAATTTTATAAAACAATGTGAGTGGTTTAGTTAATTTAAATACAACGTTGGTGTTTGGTACAATATGAGACACAAACGCTAATCTGGCCGTGGTTAAAAGCTGACATAATGTGTGTCCATGAGCTGCGTAACCTAGTTGAAAGCTCACCTAATTAAAATGTAAAAATCACATATAACATAACCGGTATCATTTTCTCATTAAATAAAAAGATAATAAAATACATAGATCGTTTGTTTTAAATTTATTGAACTAGTTTACAGCAAACTGATTTCTGAAGTGAACATGATATTGTTAATTTAGCTTGCAACGTCTACTGACGTCATAAAATTTTAATAATATGACCCCCAGAGCCGTACGTGTGGCAGTGTTTATTTTATTACATTACTTCTAGACTTCACGTCAGTTTCAAAATTAATAATATGATGAGGGCTATCGCGCTTGAATTCACCGCTAGCGGTGTTAGTGGATAGAGTAAGGTCCCTAGACGTCATACTCTATAGAGTACTAAAGTTACATTAACAGTAACTATGGCAACCGACAATTATTACCGCCTAATATGGCTTTTAGCAGCAGCTGTGATAGGATTGACAGGACCTTACTCGATAGTGTCGCTGACTGCTGAGCACAAAAACGAAAGCCCCTATTGGACAAAGGCTGTGACGTAACAAAGTCGTAACGCCAAAGAAACCTTATACTGTTATAAATAATAATATATTTTTATTAATATCTCTGCTTAATAATTTACGTAATCTTCACATTTTTAAATATTTATTGCCTTATTTATGTTTGACATTTCTACGAACACAATTACTCAGTTCCGTACATAATTACTTTGAGCGGCCTTAACACACACACACCTCACATTCCATAACAGCAACAATAGCATACACTCAAAACATAGCACAACGTGCTCTGAAACGGCACCATTAGAGTAAATTACGTGATATTCATATTCCTTATCAAACATGTCAGATACGCATTGTCGCGAGACACGGATACGATAACAGACACGTGCTTTTGCCATAAAAATGGTTATTACGAACTAAATGTTTTCTTTTTATTTTTAACTGACATCTCCCGAACTTAGTATAATTCCTGTGTGACGGGGGACTTTACAAGATTTAAACAACGGACACAAAGAACATATAGACTCAAAACTACTATTTCTGAATCACACAATTTTTTGTCCCGTAACATCGAATCCACACGGATCATAATCATAATTTTAAGTTTAACTATTTTACTTTTGTATAGTCTTAGTAGAACAACGGCTAACGTTCTTTGACTTTAATGCTGCATGATATATACCTTCAAAAGTTTTGCATTAAGCATATAATAACATTATGCATTTTACTACATTTCTTGCTAGGATATGAATTAATGTTACAACTACTAGACGTCTAAGTTCAAGGCTAATCAATAAATAAAAAATGCTTGTTAATATTGGAAGTCGACAGACAGGTCTTTAAAATAATAATAATAAAGTTGTTTATAGCTAGAAACATAATATCTATCTGAAAATTAAAAAACCAAAAATCTTTCTCAAAACCAGTAATTTTGCATTTAAACTGGTTTATATTTTATTAATTCTTGCGTTGGTGTTCATTAGTATATAATATGTGATAGGTAGGTACAAATGTTATACACCTACATTTTATTAGATATCTTTTAAATAATAATTAATCCTAACCGCTCTAAAAACGATTTCATAACGTAAATACACGCAAGTTTAAAATGCGAGAGATACACGAAATCTTTACTGAAGAATACTAATACTCATCGAATAAACATTTTAGGACATTTGTGATTTGTAATTATATATCTTAGAGAATATTAGAAAGCTGGTATTAACGGGGATGGTAAATGTTTAAAGGGAAAAGTAAAATACCTATTTATTACGCGACGTTTTTGCAAGCCGTGACTGTCGTGGAAAGTTCGTAAATTATATAAAATATATTTATACGTGGGAGAGCCACGCTTCGCCATGAATAGGCGGCTCGACCGGACTGATACCATGTCCTCACAAAAAACCGACATAAAATAGCGCTTGCGTTGTGTTTCGTCGAGTGAGTGAGGGTACCGGAGGCCCAATCCTCCCCCCTCCTTCTGGGAGGGGGAAGGGGAGCAAATTTAAAAGGACGGCAACGCACTTGTGACTTCTCTGGTGTAGCGGGTGTCCATGGGCGGCGGTAATCGCTTACCATCAGGCGATCCGTATGAACATTTACCTCAAATAACATTTAAAAAAAAATAGGTTTTTATACTTCCATACTCACCAACGCGATTGAGACCTGTTGCCTAATATTGTATTATAGAGAACGAAAGTGCTGGAAGCTAATTAAATAAGAGATTGCTTACCCCTCCGGGAATAAGACGTGTGAGTCTATGAATTAAAACATCAAATATGTGTGTGCAATGAGATTGAATTGAATATTACTTCTTCTATGTAATTATAATAGACGCATAGTGGGGCCTTACTAGGTTAGTACATACGTACTCGTATCTATGCAATAACCTGTAATTAACGTTATGACATTTACGTCTTAAAACTACTTCAATAATTATCACAGACAACTTTTTTATAGTATTTTTTATATTATTTCATTTAGGTGAGTTAGTTACGTTTACTGTACTTGTACAAAAATCAAATATTGTACCTACTTGTAATCGCGTCTCGAATCCTGTTTTCTGGTCACACACGGCAATTATTAATAAAATAGTCTCACAAAAATGAAACTAAAAGGATAGAAAATTTTCTTTGTATTCTTCTAAAGTCAATATTCTATTCTGCTAACTCTATGGAAGAGTGTATTAAATGACAATGTCTAGTAAAGTAATCGCTCCTAAAACTGTTCAAAGAAGCAACTTTTCCACAAAAAGCAATGTACTGGCAAAAACAATGTCCCGTAAAATTCTCCGTCGTTGCCCTGAAACAGACGAAATCTCGAAAAATTTCGTTACGTAACAAGAGGACAGTCGTAAATCACACACAATGTTTTTCAAATAAAAACATCAAGGACTGTTTTGAATCTAACGTCCTTTAGAAAACGAGTAACCGATATGATTACCTTAGCCTGATTGGTGAGCAGATGTTGCCTGATCTCATCCAAACTCATTCTTTAATATTGGGCACCATAAATGCTTTGCATTACATAAGACTTTCAAATGACCTTTTTGTACCTACTAAAAAAACAAGAATTAATTACATTAAAATTATTTACTTATTACACTAGCTTTTCAAACATCCCCACTGATATTAATTTGTCTTCCTCTCAGAGTGACAGGCTTTAAGCCATAAGTTTACTACACTGAGCATATGTTAGTTGTCAGACACATTAAAGAGAATTCACGTCGAACTCTCACGACTCATCACCAACTGTTTCTTCGCCGTTGAAGATAGCGTTGAACCATTTAACAAAATAAACAATATACCCAGTTTTCTTTTTTGAAATAACGAAGAGAACTTTTATATTAATTTATATATATCAAGATGTTAAATGAATTCGGGACAAGCAACAGTTGACATTATGCATATATTATAATACGTTATGAGCGTCGTCCCTGGGGGATCTTTTATTCAAAGTTGACACCTCACCCCTCGTTCGATACAATGAGTGAATACTAATTGTACATAGCCATGGGGGCTATTTAAAATTAGTAGGTATAAATTATAGCTAAAAGTAACCAATCTTTTATGTGTTTATGAAACTTCTTCGACTTCCGACTTCCAGAAAAATTACAGTGACTGAGTACGTACTGCTATTCTATTTTATCCAGTTAATTTTTGACAATTTGATGACGTAAGGATTTTTTTAATGATGAATGGGTGATGAAATATTAAAGCTATGTAATATCAGAATACACTGTTTTGTTTTTAAAGACCTGCGTTTTCCTACGACAACCAGCTTTAATTCGATCTCTCTCTCTCTCTTTAATGAAACTTGAGTGTGAAAATACCACGATAAAAGTAAAAAAAAATCTACTTGTTTCCTGATAACTTAATTATCAGGGAACAAGTTGATTTAATTAAGATGGACTCGCTAATTATATTATTTTATATTTTTACTATCTTCTGTATCCATTGTTAGAATACTGGTCACACATTACTATTAACATGCGTCTACATTGAATGTAACAGTAATATCTTAATCTGTATCTTATCACCTCCATAGCATAGAAAGATCTCGCCGGACAGATGTTTACCTGAAAAGAAACAAAGCAACTTGTTAATAAATATCCATCATAAAATAAGTAATACTTATTAAAAAATACATAATAACATCGGTAACGCGTATTCATAGAATCTCACATTCAGATCTTAGATTTTTCCACTGATGTGGCAGTCACTTATTGCGTAAGTCAAAATGTAACCACAAAATCAATGATTACTCGATGAATGAAAATCTTTGTCTTCATTTCTACGTAGCATAGCGTGCGCCATCGTACGTAGCCGTACCTTATAAGTCGAGCGTATAATTTTAGCGATGCGTCAATAAAACTTTAAACTCATTCCTATTGGCATTGTACTCCGTAACGATCGATCCATTTCTTTTAGTATAAGAACAAAAGCGTGTTACGCAGACCATTGACAATGCTAGCTTAAAGGTGGAAAGTTTTGTGTTGCCTTGCCAACAAAACCTATCTACAATTAGATAACAAAACAAGACAATCTTTATATCTGCTTTGGTCAACTTTCTGACAGAAAACCCCAACAATACTTTGCTTGACCTAGGAGCTCATATTATAAAAAGTTTGGCCACGTTTACGCTATAATAATTGCCTGTCACGACCGGATCTAGAAATGACGTGATAAACACAGATAATTTGCAACGAAATTCGCAATATTTTAATATTGCGTATTTTCATTATAAATCAAGATGATAACAATAAAACAAGGTTATGCATGTACACCGCTTTTATATTCAATAAAAATAAATGTTATTTGCAGAAAACAAATAAAATATGTAAATTAAAAAGAAAACCTGATTCTATAAATGACGACGGGTGTTCGAAATTTAGATTAGGTCTAATTATTATTTTATTATTAATTTTAATTATTGAATCAATGTTTTATAACTATTGTTCCATTGATCACCGTTACGAAGTAACCATCCTTGTCATACCATTTACCTCACAAAAACTTATCTATCGAATAAACGTCATTGCATAATAAGTAAAGTCAGACTACACATTTTTTATTGCTGATATTTCAATTAGCTTGCTCGGTCAAGTGCGGTCGAGTACCTACTGTCATTAACTTAAGTAGATAACTGTTTATATTTTACATAGTATAAATTAACTCTTATTGTCCTAGTGGAACAAAGTGTAATTTCTGTTTGAATTCGAGCATTATCGATAAACACTCGTCCAGCGCAAATGTTCGCTCGCATCATTAACGAATCAAAACGGTCGCCTTAGAGACGGTACGTAAACACTAGTGACGCGCCTGGCGAGTTCACTGGTATCGATTTGAGCGCACCGACCTCGCTGGAGACGTCACCGTGTTGATACTGTTACAATGCCGTTCAAGAATTTATTACGTTATCTTATCGATACACTAGTTATCGTCAGATACCTACAGATATTTTGGTACGTACCTACTAACCAAATGATATCGGAAAGAAATTAATGTCACAAGCAATAAGAATGATTATTTATTACATATAATTATTTCGAGCAATAAAGTGTATAGTAGAATCTAATAAAGAAATGTTATATAGCAAGCGAAAACTTCTATGTTAAAAAACCAAAGCCATTTCTAAAGGCAGGCAGGATCAAAGGGTATTCAAATATTCAAGGCCAGGCGTTGTAAGAGATTTACGTAAACGCACATATATTATGTAAATGCAATAAGTTTTATAACACATTCAAGTATTTGAAGATTGTATATTGAAGAATAATATAAGAATATCGCGTAAGCATATGGGTGAAGAACACAAGATCCAGTGGATAGGCTACACCTTATCCGATGTATAGATTCGCAAGACGATAATGGATGAGTCTGTATCACATAGCCATAAAAATCGTGCTTACCGAAAGAAGACTCGAAAACAACATTGGTCAGGAATAAACTAAAATTAAATATATTTCACAAAGTTCTATTATTAGACGATGATATAAAAAAACTCTTTCGAAAGAGACCCCAAAACGAAAATTGAGAACACATGCTAAATTGCCTAAATTGGAGCGAAGGCCGTAGGTCCACAACATGAATGAATGATTCTATTGAAAGGCCACGCCGAGGTCATCGTACACATATGCGTAGACTAGAAGGCATTCAATTCTTTAGTGTTCGTTTAATAAAGATGGTTTATAATCGTTATTAATATAGTTAAGGAGTAGCGTGGCCAATTGTGACAAAATATCGTTGAAACTACAAAATCATTAAAAAGACAAATCTATACTAATATTATAAAGAGGAAAGATTTCATTTTTTGTATGTTTGTTTGTTTGTCAGAGTCTATAACTCAAAAACAATTCGACCGATTTAAAAAAATATTTCGACATAAAAAGCTTATCAGCGATTAACATAGGCTATATATTATTAAAAAATCCTTACTAACATAACTTTCTATTTAATGTAAAATAAATATATAAATAACCTAACCTACTTACTTTTACGCGACCGAAGCCACGAGCAAATGCTAGTATTTTATAAAAAAAAAAAATGAGACATCGCGTGCTGCTGCCCAACTGAGACTACGTGACTAGACTCTAAACTAATTTCCAATATAATCCGTCGAACCGATTAGATGTCAACAACAATTTATTTTAAAAGTCTAATTTATTTTGAATGTCGTGGCTACGCTCAATTTTAGAAATGCTAAAATGAAATATTAAACATGAAAATATCCAAATTCCTGAGTGGCCAAAAAGTTGTATGTATAGTCGTGCCAATTTTTTAATGTACACACGGAAACGTTTGAGCCTTTGTAAAAAATATAAAAGCTGGATATTTTATAAGAATTATTAAATTCATATCGACTAGCCAAATGCCGTTTATGTCATCGTCCGTATTTTCGTATAATTTTTCGGTATTCTTTGCCGTGTCAAACGTAATCAATTATTCTATGTTTGATGAGACCTAACATATTTAAATCAAGCACAGAGACCATTCAAAATAAATATGTATACTTAATTGAGTTAGACACATAGAATAATGATTACGTTGAGTAAATTAACAAATAAATAAATATGTTAATATATATATAGTTCTTCTGCACGTGTGTTGACAGTAAAGTCCTCCTAAACGGCTGGACCGATTTGAATGAATTTCTTTGTGTGTGTTCAAGTGGATTTGACGATGGTTTAAATTTGTTTTTTTTTTCCCTATGCCAGACAACCTCTATCGGGACAGCTAGTGTTTATATAATTATTGTCGCTAAATATGGCAATTTCGTTAGTTCAACATGAAGAATGAGCGATTTCAGGCCAAAATTTATAGTAAATAAACATAAGTATTTATCTTATAAAGTGGAATATTTCATATTACAAAATTGTCGCAACGATTTAAATACTCCCTAAATTGTTTGTTATCGATTGACAAACCACCGTAACGCAAAATCCAAAATACATGTCTTTTCACAGTAAAACGCTATGTTATTAGTGTCATGTAGTAAATTTAATAATAACAGAGTGGTCTGGGATTTACCCTAAAACTTTTCTTCATGTAAATGACTGGCGGGAATAAAAGTATAATTTCATAAACTCCCCCTTAAGGGGTCGGTGGGCGCGGCAACAAAACGCTGACGCCAGTCACGACACTCTTTGGACATGCATTAAAAGCGAAATGGAATTTACAAAGTGTATGTTGCATTCGAAATTATGTTTTTGCCTGTCTGCTGTAGAGGCTACGGGGTATACTAATATTTATTAGAACATTGAAGGCGCCGCGATTTGCTTTTCGTCAAGGCTAGTCAGTCCTTGGATAAGTATTTTCAAATTCAAATTCAAAGTATTTTATTGTGAATCACAGGTACAGAGGATGTTACACAAATATGTTATAAATCAGCTGTGTTCCGCCACTTAGGCATACAATATAATCATAATATACAAATTAAAAAATAAGATAGAGACATGTTTTACCCTAATACAGATAATTATTCATTACATTAAATTGCATTACCATTTATAAAATTCAAATTAAAACAATATTACATATTAATAACAAATAAAATTATTAAATTAAATTTATTAAAATTATATACCATTTTAAAAGAATTCATATCCAAATTATACATTTTTATAGATAATTTTTAATTATTAACAAATTGTTTGAATAGTTTGTCTGCATTTTTTTGCTATCCCTTATCTTCTAAATATTCTTTTAGTGAATAGTGGCATTTGGTTACTAACCATTTATGGAGTTTATTTTTAAAGATAGGTATTTCATTTATATTTCTTATCTGTAATGGTATATTATTATATATACGTGGACCTAAACAAAACACACTTTCATGCATTAACTGTGTGTTACTGGCAACTATGGCCAGCTTGTCCTTATGACGCTCTCTATGACGATGCTCAAATAGGCCCTTATTTGTTTTTATAAATATTGAAGTCTCATAAATAAACAAACTGGGTAAGGGTAAAATATTTAATTCATTAAAATACGGCTTGCAGGAATCTGTTTGTTGTAAATTACACATACTTCTGATACAACGCTTTTGTGCAATAAATACCCGTTCTCTTTCTGTTGAGTTACCCCAGAAGATTATCCCGTAACGTAGCGTAGATGCGACGTAGCCATGGTAAGCTGTAAGTAACGCAGGTCGATTTACTACTTTACTTAATTTATGGAGGGCATATGAAAATTGGCTTATCTTTTTGCAAATATATTCAGTATGATATTTCCAATTTATTTTATTATCAATGTACATACCTAAAAATTTTGTGTTGTTAATTTCTTCTATATTTGTATTTAAGTAAGTAATATTCAAATTATTTTCTATATTATTACGTTGTTTAAAGAACATTATTTTCGTTTTATCCAAATTAATTTTTAGGTTATTCCTATAAAGCCATTCTATGATTAATGTCAAAGATTTATTTATGTCATATTCTAGTTTCATTTTAGTATTATTGGTATACAGTACTGTGCTATCGTCGGCAAACAATGTCATTTTGTGTGTTGTTATTGTGGGCATGTCATTTATATAAATAAGGAATAAAAGCGGGCCCAGTATGCTTCCCTGGGGAATTCCTATTGAGACATTTTTAAAAGCAGATTTAAATGTTTCTTCTGTTTTTTAGATATATTTAGCCTTTTTACTTCGGTAAGCTGTTTTCTGTTACTAAGGTATGATTCGACTAGGCTATAAACATTACCTCTTACTCCGTATGCATATAGCTTTTTTAATAAAATGTCATGCTGGACATGATCATATGCTTTTGTCATATCCATGTAAAGTGCTGCTATTGGTGTTCGTTTATCCATATTTATTAAAACCTCATGTAAAAAATTAAATATTGCTAAATTTATGGATTTGTTTTTTCTAAATCCGTATTGGCATGTTGTGAAAATGTTATTAGTTTCAAAGAAATTATATAGGCAGTTATATATAACTTTCTCAAATATTTTTGAAAATATAGATAGTAAAGCTATTGGTCTATAGTTATTAGTTTCAGTTTTATTACCTTTTTTATACATAGGTTTAATCACTCCAATTTTTAGTTTATCGGGATAAACACCATGTTCGATACAAATATTAATTATGTGGCTTAAAGGTGAAGCGATCTCAACTGCTACGTTTTTTACCACTTCTGTGATTATACCGTCATAACCTGCGCTAAATGTATTTTTCAAAGAAGATATTATTTTTAATATATCGTGGGGTATTGTGGGCGAGAGAAATACTGACTTATTGTTGTACTTTATTTGAGAGGGTAATTTGAATATGTGTGTATTATTATTACTTGTATCTGTTTCTGCAAAATGGTTATTAAAAATGTTTGCAATACGTTTGGGGTCGGTAATTATTTCTCTATTGATAATGAGTTTCTCAACACCCTCATTAGGAAATTTATTTTTTATATCATTTATAACCTGCCAAGTCGCTTTACATTTGTTATTAGAAGAATTGATATAATGATTATTTTGAACCTTTTTTGTTAGAGTTATAATTTTTTTATAACGTTTAGCATATGTATCAAATTTTATTTTATTTTCTTCGTTAGAGTTTGTTCTATATCTCCATAATAGGAACTAAGGAAATTTGTTAGAGCTTTACATTTACTTCTTACTAAATAAACCTTACGTACCTAACAAATAAATAGAAGGATTTGCTGTATATTATTGTTTTAAATTTGTATATTGCTGTAATGTCAGACATAATTCCGTCGGCGGGCCACTGCAGTAATTTCAAATCTAATCCTATTCACGGCTAAACCGGTTAATTAATATTGAAGAAATTTGGCATGTGTTTTCCTGGGATTACAAACTGTGGCTGTACAGAATATAATGAATAGCTTTTATCCATAGGCTACTAATTAAGAATGCTGCAGTAATTGCGAAAATGGTGTACTATACATTACTTCAGAAAATGTGGGTGTCATACCACAGCTGTATGACTTTTCTTATTTTGGGAAATAGGCGTTTATTAATATCAATTTCTATCAAATTCTATCTTGTAACAATAACGGGAATCGCTATTATTCGCTTTACTAGTCTCCAAAACCCAACAGCAAAAGTGACAGCGCCAAGAAGGGCTTAACCTAGTTTGTCGTTTGGCGCAATTGAGAATAGAGAGCGATAAAATTTTATTGTAAGTCGAATTAAAACCACTCATCTGTAAGTACGGCTTCAACGTTTGGTTTTTATTGTAATCGACGATTGCTTTGGCTTAATGTGTCAATATAACCATACATATATACCTAGATACAATAAAGCAGTGTGCCTGACCGACGCGACGGCAACAGAACGTTGTCTTTCGTATACTAACATTAATATACATTACTACTAATTCCCCTTCTGCTTATTAATATTACTATTAATAGTTTGTAAAGTACAATAAAATACAGCTTTTTTAATATTGTGTCTTACACAGTACTACAACATTATCTTCAATTTGAAATAATAAAGCTGGACATTCATCATACGATATAGGCAGGAAATGGCGAGATGCCAACAGCAATACTCGTACCTTCTCGCAGAAATCTATTTGTAGACCATAACTTAAATTCCGTATAAATAAACTGAAACCTCTTGATATTCATTGACTGTTGCAATGGTTTCAGTAGTCACCTCGCTGTATTAATTTGTTTGTTATAGACTCGATGTCCATATCAAATCCATGTCCATATCCGATACTTAGTTTGCTGTAAATGGCAAATGTTTAACGTTCTCTAGATCACCGAGTAACTCTTAGTAATGTCAACATAACTCCCGCCCGGAACAGACTACTTAGCGATCTCTTCGAAAAGGTATCAATATGTCAACTACTTAAGTTACCGTTAAGCGCGTATATACGTAGCCCGTTTGATCTTGGCAATGGCCCTGAGTAAGATAACATCATTTGCCCCTTTATTTTGCTCTATAATTTATTACATTATGGCTAACCTACCAACCTAGGCCTTAACATTTATTGCGTGCCTATAAAATATAGTTCCCTAAAACAATAGCTGTATTATTTGTGTAAAATGAAAAGCCTCGTTGTTTCAGAGGGCAATACACTTGAATAAGCTTCCGATCGTTCTACCTGCAAGTCGGTTTTACTCAGGAAAATTCCAGTTTTGTAGCACGGCGTATACTCCACAATAGGCTTATCTTCTACATATGACCTAACTGACAATAAGTTGCTCCAAGCTACCTTAGCTTGAATCGCTTACTATCATGCGCTTGTTTGCCACATAGATAATACAATAAATAAACATAATATGTAAGTATATTCATTAAGTCTAAGAAATAAATTACATACCCATCCACGAACAATAAAAACAACACTAACAAGATAAAAAAATCACAGCATAGAATAACACAATAACGTTACGAATATACCGATATATATTAGATAGTAAATATAGAGACCGATATGACAGGACTATATTTGGTGGGTGCGGGCCTGACCTAATGAAAGCCAAACACGCAAGACTCCACCCTGGCTACACGCAGCCGAATATTGTTAATTACAATATCATAGCTTACTACAGTCGTAACCTACAACTTGTAGTGTATGACGAAAATGTTTATTTTCCTCGGTGTGTAACGTAACTCTTCTATTAATGGACTTCAGACGTCGTATTGCACTCTCGTTGTTGACGCGTTCGCTTGTTTCTTTTGCATTCGTTTACGTTATCGCTTTTAGATGTAACGTATTTGTTCAATTGAACGCAGCGAATGCATTGTATACACGTTGAAGCTTCGTTTAATATTCTGCTAGACTAAGAAAGTCTAGACGGGTACATTATCTAAATTAAATTCAATCCGCGCATGAAGAGTTTTTCACCGAACGTTTTTATTTACTTCTCACCAAGCCGAAAAGCATTAGCGTACCAGAGGTAAGCTACACGCGTGATCATGAATATAACATATCCGTTTTTACTGTTAAAGAACAGCGCCGTAACTCGTATCTCTACATGAGAAATTAACATAATTTTCATGGTCGTTAGGTTACCATAAAATCCTGCAAGATACCTATTTTACTTTATCTCTTTATTTACATAGAACAACAACGTACTCGTTTTAAAATATTATACAACTAAAAAATAAAATGTTTTTGGCCGAGGCGCCATTCCGAGCTAATAATACACATGTGTCAGAACAATGAATCGAGAGCGCTTCACCACAGACCGGAAAATATACTAAAACAAGTAATCGGGCTCCACCCTAGTAACGGCAGTTATGGCCTTTTTAACGTTTTTTATTGTAGTCGAGAGAGATAGCCAGACGCGATGTGTAGGCGGCGTTATATAAATGAGTAGCATTCTGTACAGGAACGACCTTCGCCATCTGTGGCCGCTCTAAAAATAAGCCTCCACCGTCCTCCACCGTATTTTACCCTAGACGTCCCTCGAATTTCTGAATAATTAAAGGGATCCTGTTATGATTCATATAATTACGTTTAATAGCCAGAAATAAAATAAGCTTGAATAATTACGATAAGACGATTAAAAAAGCTATCATGGGATTTGGAGAATTTAAATAGTACAAATTACGTTTGCGGTAGCAGTGATCTGACATTACGTATTAACATAATATTCGCAATTTCGGACCAAGGTAATATTTCAAAAAATATATGGCTATAAAGAAGTTACGTTCCTTTTTTATATGTGAGCCTCTAAGTTGGTAACTTCGCGATAAGTTTACCTCGGATATATTTTGATGAAATAAATTTATTACTCACGCAGAATAAAATAAACATTCTGATCTGATATAAGGCACGCTCACATGATCAAGTTCGATATGATTGAGCGGAACAATGAAAGGAAACCGTTTCCAATTCCAATTCATACCGCTCGTCCGGTTAAGAATCCTTTGCGAGAATGAAACGTGGAAAATGAGCAAGCAAATAGCGGTACCTATTCACAAGCCAGATGAGCGCTCCCGAGGGACCACGCGCCAGTCAACGTTACTCTCTTAGCACTTGGAAATTTCATTTGGAAACTGTACGTGATGCCGCGTCGAAATGCTCCCCTTTCCAGAGGGTCCGCGATTTAGATAGAAACTCTTTGAAACTTATTCAGACGGACGCTTGCTACTATACCCAAGCTCGTTGCTACGGAATTGAAATTAGGACCGTTACCATCACGCTACACTGGGTAAATAAAAAAGTTCCAATATAGGATTCAATCTCACAAACATCATCAACTCGACACACGATCGTGCGTCCCTGACCTCAGCCTTGGAGAAAATTAAGTATTCGAATAACTAAATCGCGAAGCCCTTCACAGAATAGGGATTGTTCTTGTTTGTGACACGGCCTTGTAATGCGTGAAACAATGGGTGGGCTGTTGCTGGGCAGGTTGGGCTTACATCGAGGGCGATGGTACAATTGTAGTAACATTGAGAAGAGGAAAATCTCAGTTGCAGATGTCAGGGCTTTACAGTGGTCCCGAAAGAACAATAAGTGGGATGTCTTTGTTACGACACGTACCGTGTAAATTGGCGAGCACATGCGTCACTCTATAGTACGAGCACACTACATGAAGCTCCATCGTGTTTACTCACATCGAGGTCGACGACAACAAAAACAAATTAGATTTTGCTAACGTTCTAAATATCCACAATTATATCTTGTGAAAGTATCGCTGTACTCAGACTCTTAGTGTCAATGAAGGCAATCAGATTATGGTATTATACATATAATACAATACCCTTCCGGTTGACAATAGGAAAAACAGGAATCAATTGCTTGAAATAGATAAACGGTCACAAAAGTTTTATCCAAATGAACCTATTAATTTGTATAAATGTTACATTTCGTTAAAGATAAAAATGTGCCAAGTCCTGGTTTTCAGTATAAGAGGCTTAATGACAAGTGCTTTATACGAAAGCTTGATAAGGAATATATTATGTACAATATATAATAACAAACGTAGGGTGTCGCGCTAGAGACGTGGGTGATGTTATCTAAGTAGGGGATCGTTGACTCAGCGACTTGGCCGCATTCGCGTAGGCAGACTTGTTATGTACACGATTTTATAAATGTGCGGTAACGTACAAATACTGCAGAAAACATTCTTACGTAGTATGGTAATAAAATTGTTGCAACGTTCAACCGTTAGACGCGAACTGCAGGGAAAGCAAATAGCAATTTAGAAGGCAATGAACGAGTGTTAACATAAGCCATCGCCTCACAAATAAGGATTTAAACGAACTAGCTATAAGAAATGGTGTTTGTAACTCGAGCTACATTTCTTTTCTTAGAATAACGTATTCAAAAATCATTTCTCATTCTTACTATATTGAGCAGTAAACAACATCCCATATGTAACACAAAATCAAGAAACGAGAATGTAACATTACCAACCACCCAAATATATTTACTGTCACATAAAAAGTAAACTCGAACAGTATTCTTATCACGTGCGATCGTGCAAATCCAATATAAAGGGAATTAGCGTCCAGCTCGGTCAACATCGTTAAAGATGTCAGGTATGATATGGAACGAGATTTGTGGAGGCGAAATCAAGCCTTTGAAATGATTCGCGTGTCTGCGTGGGCGAAGTGAGAACGGAAATGGGTTATAAGCTGCTGGCATCTGCGGTTAATGCCAGTTTGAAGTTGTCATCTAAATCGAGTGAAAACGATTTAAGGTTTATTTGAATCGAAAGTTTGGTTCACAGAATATCTAATAAGTACTTTCATTAGCGGTCGCAGCTGGATACCAAACTGTACCAAACATTTTTAGAAAGGGAAATGTTTTCAAGAAATCTTCTTGAATGTTCAAAGTTTACAAGTGTTGTCCAGCATTCTTTCTCTCCCTAACGCCTATGGATTCATTTACTGTTTGCCACGTGACTTCTTATAACTTGATTTCCTTCCAAGTCCACGTGACACTGCCTGAAAATCGAGATTTTAATTGGCACAGAGCAACATCATCATTTTTGAAGATTTAAAATGTTTGTTAATTGCAATTATTCTTTTTGCATCCTGTTACAAACACGAAGAATCCAGTAGTGCTTGCATATCATGTGCATCAGGAGGTCGTTTCGCCATTTTGACGGTGCAGACTTGCGCAAGACACGGGGCCTCCCACGTGGCCGGAGACAGGCTGGCTGAGACTCGTGATTCATGTACCCCGCCTTTATACTTCGCGTGAATTACTGTTGGCGTTCATACTAAAGTTAAATAGTTGTGCTTACGTAGAAAGTTGCTATTTGCTTTTACAGAGATTTATTTACTGTGCTTTACAGAAATATGTTGTTATTGACATAGAAACACAAAAATAGGTTTATTGTAATGTTATATAATAATTTGTATAAAACTATTTTGTAAGACATAGCACTGGTAATAGCTATTTGTCTTAAGGCTTTTTGAGAAGTCAGTTGTAGGTTTCTTAAAGAAAGCCATCAACTGACTACTAAATAATATTAGTTTCCTTTATATTCGTTGCCAAAAATTACTGCGAGGATGCCTTGCGCTTGGGCGAAACACGTGTCGACGCATATTTTGAGTACGAACTCGTATAGTGCAAATTGAAGTACGTTAGAATCCCACGACGCAGTTGTCTCTATTGCAATAGTTGCGTACGGCAATCCGAGGGTGCGTAGTGTGTTCCACTCTTCGCAATTATCTATGTTTTAATGCTGTTCAAATTAGGTGTAGATTGTACATCAGTCATTAGAATGGCTAAATCATAGAGGTACAATTATTTAATAATAATAAAATTTATTTAAATTTTCACATTGGTTTACCAAGGAACCTGCGTTCATCTGTTCCTTAAGCAATTACATCCTAGTTCTCCGGGTAGATGTACAACACGTTCCTCGGAGGGCCCCGGCACTCTAACTGTTTGTACCTATACTGCTGCCGCATGTTGAAACTCTATGAGAGAGTAATACCAAAGATCAGCCAAGTCTCTTCTACTTTTGAAATGACGCGTACAATTTCATTCAAGTCGCAATGATTTTTACGCCACATAGGAACAAAAAAAATATCGTAATAATTGCGCTTACTATACAACTATTATAGCGCTATTCGCCAGTAATGCTTTACAAAATGTGCAACATACCATCTGTACATCATACCAGTATACAGCTGTGTGTACAGTATAAATGGTTGTTAAATATTTATAGCAGCCATTGATACGGCGGCGATGCGGCGTGACGGCACCTGATGATTGGACGCGGTAGCCTGGAAATCATCGTCAATGTAAAGGTAAAAAAATCTGGTGATTCTGCTAATGAAATGCGATGGAATTTGCGCTAAATTCGATTGAAACATCTGTCGATTGGCTTAAATTGGATAAATTTAAAACATTGGAACGGAAACGATTACAATGAAATAGTGTCGCCACGTTTACAGCAAATGCAAAGAGATGTATCTAGAACCATTGATACGATATATTGTTCATTGAAATTTTATAAAATGTTAGTATGAATTGACAGGTGTCACAAACATTAAGAAAATACACGATGTATGACTCCATAAATAAATAACACAGTGTGAGAGGCTGATCAACGAAGTGTCGATATGAAACTCATCACAAGTGATTTGATTGGCTGTTGCTAATTTAGTCAGACAATCACAACAGTTGACATGCGTATATGTTAAAAAAAATTGTGTTGATCTGGTTTTTAGGAACCGGGTAAAATGTTTATGCTATGAAAATAGCTCAGTTATAAGCAATTGATGATACGTTAAAGCATAGAAACAAATTCTACGAATTATACATGTTACATAAATATTATATAATTACATCATCACGTTTCAAAAGAATTATGATGACACCTTGCCTCGTTTAACCGAGTCGTGATCGATTACTTTTGAATGTTATTTTGATGCACGTAAAGATATTTCCTGTGATAACGAACCACATAACCGATAATTTTATTATGAAATATATTTAGAAACATAGTAAATGTCTTTATAAGATACAAAAAAATGCATAAAAAGATAGATGGTCGAGACCATTCAATGATTGACGCTTATTATGTATAATAACTACTTACTAAATCGTAAAAAAGAACAGGCGTGAATCTACGTATGTACCTATGTATATAAAAAAGAATATGTAAAATTTCCTTCTATATATTCCATCTCTATGTCGGTAAACAACTATTACGAGTCTGTCACGTCACAAACTGGTAGTGATGTCATTGTCTAATTAGTTATAAATATTAAAACTGTCATGACTTCGTAATACATATTTCATCGAATTTTAAATATTCTAGCGACATTAGATTGAAGGCTTTTGAAATGGATTTTAACCACAAGCTGTATGGATCGACTCACGCGGTCCGTTATCTATAGAACTCTCGACACGTTTCCGAAGTAAAAGGCTTAAATTAAAATCATGAATCTTCAATAATTATAATATAGTGTCGGCGAAGTTTTACGCTTATCCACTGTTTTGTTGCTTAGCTCAAGAAGCCGGTATAACAGTAAAACTTGAGTAGTTTACGGGCTGTTTTATTAAGTAACTATTTGCAGTTAAGACAGAACAGTCCATAACATAAGTTTCTTGTATGCCGAACGAACTTTCAAATTTTGAATATTATAATAATAAGGGCTAAAGTCATTTATATAAAGATGTACGTTTACTTACTTTAAACCTTGACTATAATACTCGTATATGTACCTATGCATATGTTTATAAAAACAAATAACGCTGTGATTAGCATTAAAATAAAAGCAATTGTAGCTTTTTATTTCAAAGCTTTTGATAAATTCCCGTTTGTATATAAATAATGCCCCTCTTAAAAGAAAATAAGGGGTTAGGGTTAAACCACGCATAAATTAATGACTTAATAACATGAAAACGAAAACGAAAAAAAAATGGAATCTCACTTGAAACATACGAGCGGGCCATTTCGATGTCAGGGATCACCGGCAGGCGTGGAATGAAAATCCACGAAACCATATTGAAAACGTCAATCACAAGTGTCTGCCGTCGCTATCGTACGATTCCCGAAGTTCCGATGTTCATATTATTCGAACCGTTCGCTTTTCTATATTGCGTAATGAAATTCACAACTTGCCAACTGTTTAACTTTTATTCGGTATAAATGAAAATCGCAACCGTTTGAATTTAATTTTGCCGATTCGATTGCTTTGATACAATTGCTCGACTAGCAATACGAAACAAACATTTAGTTGTGTCGTTAACTGTTTAATTGACATAGTTATGGAATTTAGGACATTGCGTCTTTTGTGCTAAGTTTTTAATCTACATAATAAGAGTCAAACACAAATAACTAGAAATCAGGCGTTATATTCTTTGATTTGTTGTCGCATGTAGTATCTCTACATAAGCATTATTTGAGGCTGCGATGGACAAATTCTCACCACTATAATAGTGAACAGGCTCACTTGACTGTGAGCATTCACCGTAGCCTAAGACTGTTTTTAATATCAAGGATACTGTAGCAACAGCCCTAAATAGTTAACACATCGTACTGCCGAGCGAATGATTGTGATCTCGAAACCTAGACATTACTCAATTTACATCATCCCACTGATCGCACAAACTTAGGCTTAGTTTATTATTGCCTACAATTCTAGCACTTAAAAAAACAAATAAACACATAAATCATACGCAAGTCACCTGTCTATATACGCATAACTCCATAAATAGGCAGAGCTTTATTACGTCCACCCAAACTATGTATGATTTTAGGCCGCATGGAACAGGGAGCGGGCATGTTCCCATTTACCGGCATTTTCAGACTTCGTGATGCTGCTAAGAAGTTCTTGACAGGATATCTAATAACAGTATACTACTGATTATAAAATAGCGTATAAGAAAATGATAATAGACAATTTTTATTTAATTTTAACTAGAAGTCCCAGCAATCGAACTCAAGATCTCAGTCGAGTTCACCACCGCCGCTACAAGTAAAAATGTTACAATAATGATGTATAACTGTCGCGTTGCAATACTACCTACAGCCTGATGTTTCGCAGTAGTGTGTCACGCATACGGTATCATACAAACGTTTTTACTAAGAACAGTTATCGTCGCATTGCGTAACGATCTATATCGCCCACCGCGCGCCTGATAATAACAGCGCATAGAATAACATTTATTTTTTTTATAACTTCTTGCAAAAGATAGACTTTGTAAGTTACCTTTCACTTATATATTATGTACGAATTTATTGATAATGAAATGTATCTAAATTTGCCTTTTGTTCATGATTCTATTCCCGTAAATAGAATAATTTGCAATAAGTAATTTTGAAGGTAAACAATCTTTTCTCAGAAGGGCTGACGTGTACCTCATAAATAAACAAACTAAAAAGGTAGCATAAAATTAACACACCTGTTTAAAACTATAACTTAATGTATGAAGACAGCACAAATATAAATATGCTTTCGAACTGAAATAATGATACAGGTGGCGGGGTCGCCCTTTAAGGACAAATAATGAAACTATTCAGCCTTATTAAAAGAGGTTGACAACATGGCACCAGGTTTATGTCTTAAGTTAAGACTACCGTCTGTAAAAAATATTATAAACGTATTAAATAATAATGGCGAATTAAATCCATAGACAAACCAGGATCACAGCAGGTTTGAATTTAACGCGATAGATGATTCATGGGTTAGTTTTATGTAACTATGTATATGTTTTCAGAATCTAGGATTAAAGCTAGTTAGTGCTGTCTGTATTCCACGTATTATAATCACAAAAGCAAATGAGTTTAGACTAATTAGATTTGACGTAAAGAATCCTATTTGTTACTTTATGTAACAAACTAGCAACTAGTCTTGAAGCGAAATTCGCACTTGATAACAATGAAACGGTTTCATGATAATAGATACTATGACTGTTACGATTTATTAAAGGATATACTTTGCCAGAATCAAAGCTATCTTCATACCAAATCGCATCGCATTTGGTACCAACAAACAGAATTCTTGAAGCACTGATTGCCTAATATGGTCTTCGGTTTATGCGAATGTTATTCATTGAAATTAAACTACTATATACGGATTTTATCGCGTTGTTTACACTGTTGTTTGCACTGTACCTATTACATAATTTTGAAAACTGTTACACTACTATTGAATTTTACTAATTTATAAGCTAATAAAATTATTAAAACTATTTATATTTAGGTTTACACTTTCCCCGACGTTTCGGTTGCTTTTCAGCAGCCATGGTTTGCTAGTGGCAGGAACCAGATTGTAAGTGATAACCGCTGCTTATATATCAACAATGCGAAAAACATTCAAGGCATTGCCTGCTGTATAATGTTATAAAGATTAGTGATACTGCTAATATAAACAGTAAACAACAGTATAAGACCTACATATAATCTAACGTCAACACGTAATCAAACACTTTCAACGTATTACGTAAAATATTAAAACATGCAGAGAGGCACTCTGCCATGTTAACAGATCCGTGCGTGTGATGCGACTTGAATTTGAATCCGGACAACTAATACGGTTACTTGCTTTACACGTTATTTGTATACAGAAGTGTGAATAAACTGACATGAATAAACAAGTGTATGTACATAATACCTATTGTAGAGGTCGTTCGGTACGTATGTCATTTTGCGGTGTTAACAAATTTGTATGTAGGTAATTGTGTCATATTAGAACTGTATAGAAAATATACAAGCATCTTCGTATTTATTAAGATATCGTAAGATTCGTATTTCGTATTTTAGATAGTTGTGTAATAATGGCTACAAACAATTCTCAGTCATATCTCATATTTTATTTCTTTAATGAGTAACAGTTTTGAGAAGGGAATAATAAAGGTAGCCGCGTTTAGAAAACGTTGCTCAATTTCCAGCCTTCAAATACGCGCGCTACAGATATTTTCCTGAGTGCCTGCTAATAACTCGCAGATATCGCCTTTATCGTCAACACACTGCAAACTGCCAAGGCTGAATAAAATGATAAAATATTTTATTGCTACTATGCCTCCATTTAAGGAAATGATTACATACAATTTATCACCACATGCATTTGCATTATAATAAATGTAATTTGCATAATATGAAATGAGAAAAATACTTACAAGCCATCACAGAATAAAACATAAAATAATACTACTGAAACAATAGTCGTTCTAATTTAGGCGGAAAAGAACACGAAAATCATTAAAACGTAGTACCGTCTTAAGACAAAGGTAAAAGTCTGTAAAAATATCAGTCACTAAAGACTAGCTACGAACAATACAACCGCAAATCTCCGTAAGCCAGGCTCAACAATGAGATCGAACAATGAGAGCTCCACAAAACGTCGGTGCTGCATTGTACTAAGCGTAGTAGTTCGTCCTTACTCTCGCTTTGTTATTCTTATAGCAAATTTCGAAGGGCAGGTTAACTTAGTGAGTAGGCTGTAAGGAAGCGGGTCAGAGAAATTACAAGTTCCGAAACAACCCGAATCGTGGTAATACAGTGGCTGGTCCCGAGAGTAAGTAACTCGCACCGACAAGTTTTGTCTGTGTTATATACAAGAGTGCGTAATAAAAGTGTGGTTAGGGACTAGGTTCCTTCTTTCATATAAGGCACGCACTTTTTGATGAATCTACAGCAACCAATGAAAAGGTACTAACTTTATTCAGCCACAGCTTAAGTTTCGGCATAGTAATACGAATAAAGGAATTTAAATTAGGTTAACTGCTTAATTTGGTATAAATAATATACATTTTACACGCTAGGTAGAGCCACGGACTGGTGGCCGGTGAAGTCGGGCCCTAAAAATGTAAATACGTATAATCTGGGCCAAATTATCAGAGCGGAACCACCTGCAGCCACAGCCTTGGCGTTGCGAATGGTACGAGTGTAATTATAGGACCGGATCTCTCTTAACACGTAACCCTACTTTGATGAGTGAATGCGCTTGTAATAATTAAAGACTCATTACTGAGCACGAGCCTTTCAGAATGAGAGCTGTTAATTAAATCTATAGCTCACCTCGTTAGTAGAGTACGTATCCTTTGTGGAGTGTCTACTGCATTAGATTAACGTTTGGTAAAACAAAAACAACACGTAAGATCGTTTTACAGTGACTTAATCGACAATCAGATTATACCAATATATGTATATTAGTATACATTTTCGTCTCAATTTTGTTATTCCACGTTAGTGAAAGTTGAGTCTGTAACGCTTTATTCGGTGTTGTCTCGTAATAGGAGACTCTCTCTAGAGAACTCAATATCTACTATTAATTTATGCTTACAAACAAAACAAAGGACAAACTTCGTGAAAAATCAATTAACTTTAGCTACAATTAAGTATAAACCAGTAAGTTAAATAGTAAGAAAAAGTTGTTATAAGAAAGACGGATACTGTGTACCTATATCGAAATACATACCCATCCTATGGAAAATCTTCAATCAATTCTTATAACAGTCATGGGCATAGATGGGTCTGTCTGTTCACGAATAAGACGACTCGACTAACATATCTATAAACAGCCGTGTTACGCTAAACAACAAACCAAACATGGTACATGTCAAACGAAAATCAATATCACCGTATTTACGTAAACCTTTGCCGCGGTCGTGGATGACTCATGCAGTGCTGATTATTACCTACGTACAACACAACCTGTTAAACTACGACAACTTTATAGCTACTACAGCTACTATTAAACGTGAGGGACATTGTGTTATGCCCCTTTAGGGTTGGGCTCTACATAGCCACTGGGA